>OX381721.1:47201419-48584309 GCA_947462335.1 Harmothoe impar
TATACATGTTGTTTACCTCCCCTGTAGAACACTCAGTGTTTTAGGGAGCCCTCACATACATGTTTTTGTTTTATCTTATCCTCCATCTGACCTGGGGTCACGACGCGTTAACGCCTTTACCCAATGCGCCCTCCAGGGCCCTGCCTACATGTCACTGTAGTAAACCCTCTGAGGACCACACACTGTTAATAGTTAGTCGAACTGAACATTGGAATCTACAGTAGTTTACAGTATATAAACTAATACGGTATCAGCATACGTGAGCAGTAGAATATACTGTTGACTAACAGGAGAAAGAATGGAAATACCGGATTCACTATAATTTACAGTCCGCGATACTTCATCTCAAAAGTCCCATGTTCATTTAGTGGCATGGTGTATGGGCCAACGCAGCGCCAACATAATGACTCGGGGGGCATTGCATCGATGCATCATGCTTCCACTTCAGGAATGTATCATGCAGCACTGGCGAGTTACTCGCCATCGCCGCTCCCATGCATCATACAGACGACAAAGGGCATAGCACATAGAAGCAGTATGCTGGCTTTAAAGGGTTAGATAGCATCCTCCAGGATATGCTATATCACATCCTCATGTTTCTGCAGACAATAGAGCAGGGTGGCTCCTTTTTGTCGCCCTTCATGGCCAGTTAGGGCTGCTCAGTTAGGTCGTGTGTTACCAGGGCCGGGAGGCAGGGCGCGTGGTGGCCTCACGTCTCAACCCTTTAAGGACGGATGTCGCTAAAAGATGACATTCGTCGTCATGATGAATTGGAACATCATGCCGACCCTCCAAGAGTGTCTCAACCCGATAGGTTTGGCATGGTGCTTGAATGCAGCCCTGGTGAGTTACTCGCCAGGGTTACATTCATGCATCATGACGACCGAGGTGATGATGCATTAATGCATGTTGCCGTCTTTAATGGGTTAAAGCGTCCTTAAAGGGTTAAAGGTGCCCAGCGCATGCATATATACAGGAGCCATCTGGTGGGGGTATCAGGAGCCCTGGCGATTCATGACAAACTCACGTGTAATTTCTAACCCTAGAACTTTGAAATTCGTCAAAATATCACCTGTATACATTTACGGAAAGGCTCTATACCGAGGTTGCAGGTTCCTTAGTAGGAGGCACCATTGCTTGATCTGGTAACCAGCGAGATGAGCACTGATACAGCAATCACAATGGGTACAGGCTGTTACATGATGTCCCCTAAGAATTCCGCAGTGAAGCCCAGGGAGTTATCTCATTGGTTCATAATTCAACCAGCTACACGCCCATAGCCGAGGGGCTTGTCGGCCCCATTGAGGGCCCCGAAGGTAAGCGTATTTCATAGTTATTCACGGAATTAAAATGGTATTCATTCCTAACATCAATTTGCATTCCTTCCTTCATCGGCTACTGGTATTCTACTTTTTTTCTTTCAATGACAAATGCATGAATGCAACCGTAGCGATTAACTCGCCATTGACTACATTCAGGCACCACGCCACCCCTACGGGGGTGATGGGTCGACATGGTGCATGGATGCAGTATTTAAGGCACTATGCGGCCCTTAAAAACGAATAGAGGGTTAGCCCTTGCCACGCACGCACATCCAGACCCCGCCCAGACCACCCGCGCGTGGAGCCGTGTTACATCAGTTCAATTTGTTCGGGAGCTTTTCATTTCAACAGTTTGGATCTACGTTTTAGCCCTATAATCTCTCACCAAAATCTCCTCCTGCTCTCGCCCCTGGCCCGCTACCCCCCCCCCCCCCATACAGACGCGCCCACCCCTTCCCCCCAACCCAATATGTATATTGTGAGAAGTACACTAAAACCCTTTTCTTAACAAAAAAAAAAGGACAATCAACAAACTCGGGCCTTAGCGTATATGGCTACACCGTAACAATTGACATTATGGAGTGGATGGCTGAATTCGATACAACCAAATGGATATTTCTTATAATCGACATGAGGCCTGGTGTCATGCGATAAAAGGCTTGAAAAGATAGTCACATGGGACATAAGCGATGCTTAAAATCGACATGGGCATTATTAAGGGAGCGTTCATTATTTATGCCAGGGGGGGGGGGTGCACATCAGGGGGGGGGGGGTAATTTTTGGGGGGGTATTTGGAGGGGGGGGGTCTTTTTTTTCAACCTATTCTTAGGCGGGGGGGGGGGGGGGCTTTCTTTCAACCTATTCTGAGGGGGGGGGGGTTATTCTTTTAGGGGTATTTATTTGGGAGGGGGTATTTCACGACACATGTCGCAAATTGGGGTCACAAAGACAGCAAAACTCACTATCACTAGTCAATGCATTCCCAAGGCTTGGCCATACTGACTACACCATAAGTTAATTATAGAGCCACCTGACTGGATCCAAATAGGCACTGCTGGGAAAACATAATTACCATGATATTCCCCCTGTAGTGTCACATACCATAAAACCTTATGTATAGGCCACGACAAGTACGCAAGTCAGATTGCCACTGCAGCTTATAAAATATGATCAGGAAAAAGTCGAGGTGCTGCTTCACGTGGTTTTTTTATAGATTATACTAGAGTACTAAATTAACAATTTAGGCCTAAAGGATTTGCCAAAGTTGGGGATCTGGCTTAAATGCATGCTATAATCACACACAGAGGGGGAGGGTCCTTACCCTAGAACGTTGAAGGCAGGTACCTTATGGCAGCTACTTATGGTCAGCAGTGACCCATCCACAGCTAGTGATAGTAGAAAACTTTAACAGTGGGTAAAGTATAAAGGCACATGAAATGCCTGCATGGTTGGCCTTTCTTCAAATGAAGGTTATCAACCCTGGGTGACATAACATCCATGCATACTATTGATGACTTAAGCAATAGTAATTGATTTGGGCCGTTATATCCCAAAGACACATTCCCCTGTGACTCTTTGTTCAACTTCAAATTCTCACCCTGAGCGCCCTAATTCTTACTGATCCTAGCCTATAGAAAACCAAACTAGGTTTAAATGGTGATCTTGTTCATTTAACTGCAAGTTATATATACCAGGATACATTAAAATGGCCAATTGACCTCTACATTTTCAAATTTTCATGGTACTTCTACCAATCAGTATCAAGACGACTTGTAGGTGGCCTAAAAGAATTACACCCATTTTCTGTCCAAAAAAATAAGAGAAAGATTTGCACTCTCCACATGTGGGAGATGCAAAAATGTCATTATTAAGTATTAATAAATGTCTATGGTGAGGGGGAGGTCATATTTTTCAAGCTATTCGGAGGGGGGTCTGTTTTTCTACCTATTCGGAGGGGGAGGGGGTCTTTTTAATTTACCCATTCGGAGGGGGGGGGGGTATTTTTTTCTTGACGTATTCATTTTGCCAAACGCCCACCCCCCCCCCTGCCATAAATAATGAACACTCCCTAAGCGACATCGACGTGTGACATGGCCATTTTTTTTAGATCGACATGCGATATGGGGACACCCAACCACGGGTGTATACACACAAGGAAGGGAGGGGTGGGGTGGCAGAGAGTACCGCAATGCTACAATGTTTCATCTACTGGGACGTTTCGTTTCATCACTTGCAGTTATAAGTCTCAATTACCACCGACCAAGACCATTTGTTGGTATAGTTGACAGAGACCGGGACCGGGGTATCACAGTATATGGGCAGAGGACATGACCCCGGGACATGAACTCATGTGTTCTTGTTGTAAAATGGGTTGTAACTTTTCCCTTTTGCTTACTTATACTAAAACCAAAGTTGTGGTTCTACATACAGGAATATACTCAGTTCACTTTAAATGAAAAAAAAGATTCTTTGGATTCCCTAAGGTTGGGAAATATTTGCATTTCCCTTGGAAGAATACTTGATCACTTCCCCACTATTGGCCTTCAGCATCCAAGGCATTAATGATGGTTAAATCTCGATATATTCCTTGTAACACATGAATGTACTTTGCCCCACGACCAGACTTAAAGTTGAGTCACTTATAATGCTAAAAGAAGAGCCATCACTATATTCTAGTTTTTGTAAAAGGCAATTAAATATTCTGTTTCCATCGTGCTACCTGAAACACGCCTACACACAGAAAAGTAAAGGAGTCAATTGTGTTTCCCACGTGGCTCTGGTAAAATAGAGAGCCAAACATCTAATGACTCTGTTTATATGAAGGGTCAACTTGAGTTCACTCTGTACTATCAGTGTCAACCCAAGTTGACTCTTCATATAAGCAGAGTCAATAGCTGTTTGACACTTCCTTTTTACCAGAGCCACGTGGGAGACACAGTTGACTCCTTTACTAGGGGTGTTCCATTGAAAATTAATTATTTGTCCCATGGTATATTCAAATGGTGGATCTGAGAGGGAAGATCTCAATTCAATGCAGAAAACAGAATGATGATACAGGATAATTCGGACAAACTGGTGGCGGGACCCTGTGGAGATGTTCAGAACCTTTAGAAACTGACTAACCCCACCTGGTGGATGTTCTCTGAATCCTTAGAAATTCACATGCTTCCCCTGGTGTGTGTTCGTTCAGGGCAGATTTTTGAAAATATTTTAGTAAGTTTCCCCAAGAGAGCCTTGAACCTTCGACCCTTGGATTTACATGCAGACACTCTACTGACTGAGCTAACCAGGCAAGTGTCAGCAAGGGCAAGGTGAGATAGTCAATGCTTTGTGACTATAGTTCAGAATGTTATATTGGCTATTCATTTCCTAAGTTATCATAGAAATTATGATAATAACCCACTTTGATATTTTGATATGTTGCAGTATGGATATGTACTCAAACTATGACTAAGTCTGGTGAGGAGTCCATACACCATTCTTAATAAATGTCATGTCAATAGAACAGAACTCTGTCATTTTCAATGTAGAGATACCCATTCTGTGGAAGGCTGCAGTATCAATATGGCACGGTCAATCACTTCCATACTTATTGTGGTTAACATGTATGACAACTTAGAAATTTTAGAAATTACAGCCTCAAGATCACATTGATTTTTCTTATTTTGCTTATATCTCAAAACATGAAATTCCCACTTACGACCTTTGTATACTGAGGCGACGATATTGCCCCTACTGAAGCTACACAGTGCAATGGGCTGCCTGCCCACGCACTGCTAGAACTGGGAGCTCATCTGAACAAACAGCTACTTTATAATAGCAACAATAATAATGGAAATATAAAGTATAGTCTCATAATATACGCTCATTTGTTGGCTTTAGGATAATCTGACCCCCATTGTAATGTGATTGATATTCAAGATTCCAGAAGCATTTATGTTGGACTATGTCTGTATTCTTTGGGTGAGTGCCTTGCGGGTCGGACTTTCCCGGCCCAATGTAACAGCCTACCTTTACTTTTCTGTGTGTAATATAATTTTGCCTCGTGCCAATAAAGATGTTCAACAATCATAATGCATACGAACATAGTCCAGTCATATGTCACATCCCGTTTATCTTATTTTCAATAGAGTTTAAATACGTACTGGACTCGGGTTATTCATAGACTTACACAGTATTCAGATCTGCGCTATCTGACCTGCTGGGCGTCTTTGTCTAATCTAATTCTAACACCCCGTCCAATATGACTCCTCATCCCTCATCTGTGAGGGGTGACATGATCACCCTGTGTCTAGGTATCCATAGGGGTAACATGGCCACTCTAAGCCAATGGTGATTTAGTAGGGGGTTATTTGACATGGGTATTGCCGGGGGCGTAGAGACAAGAAATGCTACCCTGATCCCTCTCCAATGAGGCCAATACGGCATCTGCAATAATAGTACAGCGCTACAAAATGGAATGTATTGTATGTCCTGCATAGCCTCCTCACTATACTATAGATATTTTGAGCACCCCAAAATCTTGTCTGGCGGACAAACGACTAGTTCTAAGAAAATTATTTTCTTAATACAAGTTTATCTGTCTTAAATGTCCACTAGGCCAGTATATCTATCTTATTACTTTGAAATGAGACCATCAGTTTTGTCTGTGAATTTGAGAAAAAAATGGACTCTATTTTACCCTGATTTGCAAAATGATTTCTTATCACCAGGGAGTGAAAAATATGACGAGGGCGCTTATTTCATTTTTTTTTTTTTTTTACTGGGCGCTCAAATATATATGGGGCTATTCAGACTCTCCGCTTTGATGTATTGCATGGAAGGATATGGTTGTCATGGCAACATTATGCTATGTCGATTGTGGCCCATCTGTCAGATAGACACAAAAAACTAGCAGACTGTCCTTTCAGGTAAACAGGCTAATTAACGCATACTAGATCACTACTTTACTTCTAGTTTGAATATTGAGTTTTGAAAAGCTCATGCTACTAGACCATGGGCCAGAAGTGGATACCCTCCCCCGTCAGAGGGATTTTCGGAGACCCTGTTTTTATCAAAGATATATATGTCAAGTTTACTTTTTTGGCCATTTGCACTTTTGTATCCGGTGGGTGGGGGCGTGGCGGCCATTTTCCAAGATGGCCGCCCCGAAAAATTGGGATTAAAAAAAATATGGGAAATCTTTAATAAAAGGTGCGCATTTCAACATATATGGTCAAACAATAGCTCAAATCGAAGGTCTATGAAAGGACTATCCACTAAATGATGATTTGTTGTGGTCATGACAACATGGTTGCCATGGTAACCACATAAGTACTGAATTTTGCCCGTTTTTCCACACTATGTACCGAAAAGTTTGCATATATAGAGTAAGTGACCACTAAAATAGTTATGTAATAGTGCATATTGTTGGTATGGAAGAGCATTATCAACATTATAGAGAATTATGGCTACTCAGACAACCTGGTTGTCATGGTAACCATGTAACTAACAACAAATATATTTTCGGATGCAGAAATAATGCCCCAAAAAATAGAGGAAAGTCTTCTCTATAGCTCCAGTCACCAAGAAACGGCCAGTGAATACACCTACTTTGCGTCTCTAGTATGCCCACATGAATTAGGCTGTGAAGGGTTTTCTTTTGTTCCAGGAAATTGATACATGCATATATACCATAAATATAAAGTAAAATATCTATAATTGCTGAGCAATTTATGTTTTTCTCATTAATAATTGGTGGGAAAGTGTCCTTTTTGGGCATTTATACCCATAAATACCATCAAATCAGGGAGAATTGAACACTCAGCAATACTTCTCAAGGGCTAATTGTGGTTACTATTGTTGTCAGTCTTGCAATATAGTAATATTTTGTAGACATACTGTACTAGAAACCATCAATTGTTGGTTATAGATCCATTATGCTTGATAATGCGGGATAAATCCTCCAAATGTCGGCCATTTTGGATCGAGAAATATACTTTAGATCGGGATTTTGAGAAGCCCGGCCCCAAAAAGCATGATTTTGTCATACATTTCACATAGAACAGCTGACTTTTATCACATATAGACCTCTTATTATTACAATAGACACATTTTCTTAGAGGGACCCCAATCTGTACCGTTTTCATCATTACTATCAGCATTTGATATTTTGTGTAAGTAAATTTCCATGTTTTTGGTACGTTTGACCATGCTGTACAAGTAATGGGGTGAAACATCCATTTTGAGCCAAATGGCAAAAAAATGCAAAAATTCAACATTTCGCTACCAACTTTGAATGAGTCTTTTTCAGAGACCAGACTAGATACAATGCCCTAAATGGTCTCATTTGAAAGATAATTTAGTTTCTGAACTACCCCTCTTGAAACATTTAGCTAAAAGGTATCACTCTGGTTGTCATGGCAACTTTGCCTTGTAAAAGAGTGAAAAATTTGAAATTTCAACATTTTAGAATCCTCGTTGCCATGGCAACAGAATCCACAATTTTTCAAAACTTTTTTCTCTAATGAAAAATTCATATTCCATGATGTCTAAGCTTTAAATTGGTATTAAAACGTTTTTTGTGTGCCATTTGGTCATTAAACAAATGCCATTTAACTAAAAGATATAAATGAACTTTAAAACTTTTTACCTATACTTCATGACTGGAGCTATAGATCATGTGTATTTGAAGATATATGGCCATGTAGTAGCTCAAATCGAAGGTATATATGAGAGCTATCCACTGCCTGATGATTTATTGTGGTCATGATAACATGGTTGCCATGGCAACCACATAACTACTGAATTTGGCCTGTTTTCCCACACAAGTTATCCATAAATTGTCCATAAATAGTGTAAATGACAACTAAAATAATTATGTTTTAGTGCATATTGTTGGTGTGGAAGGGCATCATCAAGGCTATTGAGAATTAGTGGTATTGTAACAACCTGGTTGTCATGGCAACCATGTAACTACCAACAAATACCTCTTTGGATGCAGAAATAGCAGAAATAATCCCGGAAAATAGGGGAAATGTTTTCCAGGCCGTTGGCATTTCAACTCATGTGGCCATACAATAGCTTAAATCGAAGGTCTATTTGAGAACTTTCTACTGAATAATGATTTGTTGTGGTCATGAGAGCATGGTTGCCATGGCAACCACATAACTAATGACATTTGCCTGTTTTCCTACATGAGTCACCATACACTGTCCTTATATAGCGTAAATGGCTACTAAAATTCTGATGTAATTATGCATATTACTGCTGTGGAAAAGCAATATCAAAATTATATATAGGGAATTGGGTGACCATGTATACATGGGTTGTCATGCATGGCCTGCACTGGTCAGCAACCTAATGCCCCTCCCTCTTATCTAACTTTCACCTGGTTGTCATGGCAACCATATAATTACCAACAAATATCTTTTATAATGCAGAAATAATCCCAGAAAATAAGGGGAATCCTTTCTAGATTGTGTGTCTTTCAACATATGTGGTCAGAGTAGCTTGAATCAAAGATCTTAGAGAGATCTGTCTACTGAATGATGAATTTTCATGGTTATGACAACAATGTTTCTATGGCAAGCACATTACTACCAAATTTTGCCTACATATCCTACACATTTAGAGGTATTCTATAGAACTGAGGATTGTCTGCTTTATTGTTATGCAATTTCTATATACTGCAGGCATGGTTGTTTTCCGTTTTTATTTGGATTTCTGCTTTTTTTGAAGGCCAAAAGGGTCACCCCAGTGACTTGTACAGATCCAATGAGAAAATATTTTTCCATTAATGGGGGGGGGGGGGGGAGCCGTTGTCTCTTGGGGGGGGGGGGGGGGGTCCCACGCCATTATTACCCAAAAATGCCCCTCAGATGATAGGTTTTCACTTCTTCTTGGATTTTTCTTCGAACCCCAGTCCCATGGCTGGTATTGATCTGGATATTTGATTGAACACTTTGATAAACCCTGCAGCTGTAGCCAGTGCTTGTTTAATTGGTACCATGTGAACTAGTTGCAATAGCAACCAGCTAAAAACTTATTTTAATCTATTAGATTTTCTAGTTCCCAATTGTCATCTCCAATGGATCTACACAATAAAACAGGTCAGTCATATACTTACATGGCCTCTGCTTCCCCCTACAAACTGGAATAGGGTAGTAGGTAACCAGCAAACCCTATTATTGCTTATTAACAAACAGCATTCCATGCAAGAGGGTCTCTTAGATTCCATACATTAGGATGGATTTGGAGACTCCTTTAGTTCGAAAGCTGCGAACTGGAAGAGCAAATCATAAACATGACTTGCTTTGTGGATAGGAAAAGCTGACTTGAGCGCAGGGAAGGATTCCCAGGGGGTTTAATAAACCCAGCTTTCCTTTCTGAATTCCTGGTTGGGGGGGGGGGGGGAGGGGCTCCAAGGGGTCTGGACCCTACCTTTTTCAAGAAAGGGTCTTGGGGTGAGAGATCTCCATGTACAGTCAATTACTGGCCAATAAGTTGTGTTATATCTGATATATGGGTTTTGAATCCTGTATCATTTGAAGCCATTTGAGAAACTGGATATATCTGAGGAACAGGAATATCATTGGTTCAAAAAGGAGAAGGAGCAGGAAAGATGCCAAATATCACAGCTGGACATCTTTGATATACCTGAAAACTAGGAATAATGAGCTGAGAAACAGGAATTACCCCCTGAAAGACAGAAATACACTAAACCTGACAGACAGGACCATCATAACATTAACATCCTCATGAAAGGAATATCACAGCGAATTGACTTTCAGGGTCAATGGCCAAAATATTAAACATTTCAATGACATCTAGATCAAAATTACCAGCTTGTTCAACTAAATGGACCAACAAATTCTACTCACACCCCTTCATCAAACCTCATCAGAGTACCGAGGCAGGACTTCCCATTCCATTCTAAGCCTCTGAGTCAAGATGAATAAAATCTAGAATTAGCAACAACAAGAATGTTGCTACATTGCAAGCTGGTGTCATTGATTTAAGAGGCATAGTTATAAACTGGTGGTGTCCCCCAGTGGATACTTTTGAGAACCTTCAGAAACTGTTCAGAGGCATGCTAGCTCCAATTGGTGTATGTGCAGATAAAGACCAATTTCCAAGCGCCTTGCATTCAGGATCTCAGGATTGACAGGCAGACTTATTACTGACTGAGCTAACCAGGCAACTGTCTGTGAAGACTGCTAGTATTATGGTCAGTAGTGCTTAGCATGTCCAGTTTGGAGCCTTCTCCTCAGGATCTCAGGATTTATAGGCAGGCAACTGTCCGTGATCACTGTTCAGAGATCTGGTGGCTACCAGTGGAATATAACTAATGATTGATGCCTAATTTAGAGGAGACTTTCTTAAGTTTAAGTTTTTTCACAAGTAAAGCTAAACTGAAGACCTATCTTGGATCGTATTCAGGATGATCAAATCTATGAGATGAGTTGAAGACAGAAATCCCTCTCCTAGACATTTAGCAAAGCAAGGTTTCTTTAACCTCTGACACCATATAGACATGGTGTGAGAGGGACAGGCCTTTGATAGGCTGTTTACCACAGCATGGGAGAAGACAACCACAGGTATAGTCCGAAAGCACTGAGGACTTCAAGCTCATACAACTGTGTGCCATCAGTCTGGAGTAACACATCGCTTGTCCATTTTAGGTGTAGTCAGAAAGCACCAAAGACTCCAAGCTCATACAACTGTGTGCCATCAGTCTGGAGTAATACATCCCTTGTCCATTTTGAAGCAATTATCCTGCAATTTTCAAGCAAGTCCTCAATATCTAACGCAATAGTTTCAACCCTAGTGCAATATAATGCGCTAATATCCCAATAAGAGCAATATACTGTCGTGAAAAAACCTCTTGATGCCTTGTTTAACGTTGAAATTGTGTCTAGGATCTCTGAAAAATGTCCCCCAGGTGGGTGATTTTACTCTGGTATGTTACGATAAATCTTGATTTATTTTATCTACTATTTATACATATATAAATATAAATATAGGAAGATGTGGAGCGTCAAGGTCAAGATAACAGGATAGGATAGAAGTTCAGAAGGGGGTGATTGCATTTTCCAGTATCCTATATGCAAAAATAGCAATGAGGTTTACATTAATTTGAACAAAAGTTCAAGGTAAAGGGGACAAAATCTGGGGTATTGCCTCCAATAGCAGTATCTGACTTTGGTAAATAAGCAAATTACCAACCAATGGTCTGGAAGAATGTCTGCATATACCAACTTCATTAGTATATGACTGGCATCTAAAACATGACAAGCTTGAGATCCAGGTGATACAAACAGACAATGAAGTCCAAAAGTAGAAAGTCTAGAGGATGCATGAGAACAGCGTCTTTTCATTTTTCTAAAGGGAAATATTTAAATAGGCCCCCCAATCTGGGATTTACTCCTTCTCTTATATTATAAAAGACTTCCTCCCAGCCCCATATACGGTATTTCCCCGTGTATAAGCTGGGCCCTGAGTATGAGCCTGCCCCATGTATAAGCCTGGGAAAAATGTAACTTAGTGTTGTATAAACCTGCCCGGAGTATAAGCCCGGGGGTTGCAATGTGCATTCAATAGAAACAACATTTTATGCAATAATTGTACTTCTACATGGGGTATTCACATAATTCCTTTGGCCAGACAACTCTCATTCATTACTCCTAAGCATACAATCATTTGAAAAAGAAATAAAGCTAATATAAAATTATTTTTTTGATTGTTTATTTGCAACAATCAATAATGATCTTCTGTTACAAATAGTTTTTGTGTCCAACGAAGCGTACATTTCTCAGTGCAACTTTAGAAATACTGTTGCATATATCCTGCAGTATTCATGAGCTAGTACCACGTATATACAGTGTACAGTAATTGGAATATCAAGAAGAATACTATTGGAAATATTGAAATAAATGAATGTAATTAGTAGATAACTCTGGAATATATGAGAGAGTGCCAGAGTGTTTCATATATAAGCCTGCCCCGTGTATAAGCCTGGTCATTTTTTCACTTAGTGCTTGTATAAGCCCGGGCTTATACATGAGGAAATAGGTAGAGATAGTTTGTATGATTTAGATCAGGCATTTGATCATATGGATGCCATAGGACCCTGGAAAGACCGCTAGCTATTTCATGGTAACTGGGCTATCATTACCACCCTGCAATCTATTGATATTAATAGGCATTTGAGAGACATGCAAAATGAGGTATAACATGACCATGTATACGTAAATGCAAGCATTCAATTGATTCCCAACCAGATTGTTATGACACTCCAATATGCAGCTGTAAAGCTCCTCTATGCTTATAAGTTTGTAACTAATTGAGTAGTCATTTAAGCTATGAACAATGTATTGAATCTTTTGGTAAATTCATGATCATGTAGGAAACTGGGTAGAATTCAGTTAAGTTATGTGGTTCCCATGGCTACCATATTGACATACCCACAAGGAATCATCATTCAGGAGATGGTCTTCTCACTGATCTTCGATTTGAGCTACTATATGACCATATTTCTTAAAATACACACAATCACGAGAAAATTTCTATTTTGTAGGGAGCATTGCTGTATCCAAAAAGGTATTTCTTGGTAGTTACATGGTTGTCATGACAACAAGGTTGCAATAATTCCACCAATTCTCCATAACCTTGATAATGCTCTTCTACAGCAATAATATGCATGATTACATCAATATTTTAGTAGCAATTTACGCTATATAAGAACAGTGTATGGTGACTCATGTAGGAAAACAGGCAAATGTCATTAGTTATGTGGTTGCCATGGCAACCATGTTGTTATGACCACTACAAATCATCATTCAATGGAAAGTTCTCAAATATACCTTCGATTTAAGCTATTGTATGACCACATATGTTGAAATGCTCACAGTCTGGAAAACATTTCCCCCTTTTTTCCAGGATTATTTCTGCATCCAAAGAGGTATTTGTTGGTAGTTACATGGTTGCCATGACAACCAGGTTGTTATGATACCACTAATTCTCAATAGCCTTGATGATGCCCACAATATGCACTAAAACATAATTATTTTAGTTGTCATTTACACTATCTATGGACAATTTCTCGTAATTAACTAGTGTAGCAAAACAGGCCAAATTCAGTAGTTATGTGGTTGCCATGGCAACCATGTTGTCATGGCCACAATAAATCATCAGGCAGTGGATAGCTCTCATATATATACCTTCAATTTGAGCTACTACATGGCCATATATCTTCAAATACACATGATCTAGAGAAGATTTTCCTCTATTTTTTGGGGCATTATTTCTGCATCCAAAAATATATTTGTTGTTAGTTACATGGTAACCATGACACCCAGGTTGTCTGAGTAGCCATAATTCTCTATAATGTTGATAATGCTCTTCCATACCAACAATATGCACTATTAAATAACTATTTTAGTGGTCACTTACTCTATATATGCAAACTTTTCGGTACCTAGTGTGGAAAAACAGGCAAAATTAAGTATTTATGTGGTTACCATGGCAACCATGTTGTCATGACCACAACAAATCATCATTTAGTGGATAGTCCTTTCATAGACCTTCGATTTGAGCTATTGAATGACCATATATGTTGAAATGTGCACCTTTTATTAAAGATTTCCCATATTTTTTTTAATCCCAATTTTTCAGGGCGGCCATATTGGAAAATGGCCGCCACGCCCCCACCCACCGGATACAAAAGTGCAAATGGCCAAAAAAGTAAACTTGACATATATATCTTTGATAAAAACAGGGTCTCCGAAAATCCCTCTGACGGGGGAGGGTATCCACTTCTGGCCCATGGTCTATACATTCACACAAGAACAATCGCATTAAGAATGGTGTTCTATTCGTTTGTGTGACATAGCAATATCCACTCCTTGTATTTCCATCAGCATTGCGTCCTCTAGGACTAAGATCGATCATTTTGGTAAGGTCCAATGTACAGTCTTCAATTATTGCATTGCTCACCCATCTGCCCTGCTAAACAATTGATTTAGGGAGAGGTGATTTTTTAACAACAGGGGTTCGGTGGACTTGGGGGGGGGGGGGGGGCAAAAAATGTGGACCCCTTGAAGGGGGGGGGGCAGAAATATTTGGACTCCTCTTGAGGGGGGGGGGCAAAATTGCACCCCTTTTTAGTGAAAAAGCTTGCGCATTACTATAGCTCAAAGGGGTTGGCCGTGCTCAATTTCAAGCTGCCTGAGGGGGGGAACCAAAAGAATATCGACCCCTCCCGCAGGGGGGAACAAAATATCATTTCGACCTGCCCACGCAAAAATCCGCCGATCCCCTTGTTGTTAAAAAATGACCACTCCCTTATTACAATGCCCTCCCGGGAACACCTACCGCTTGGACCTACTAGTACATGGTCGCTTAGCACCACTGTCCTACAGATATTCTAGATAGTACCTAGGTTTGGGTGATATCCTTGGTCTCCCTATCTGCAGGGGCGTTTCCCTGGGGAGTTTCCATTTCCTCAGACATGGGGATGTGACAATGTTCGAGTCACTCGAGGTTCCTAAGGGCGACCATAGTGCTGCGAGGTAACTGGATATCTCAGACGGTTCACAATTATACCTCCACCAAACCGAGATTTAAATGCTTAAAATTGGAGATTTTTTGTTGTTGTAAAGTGTATGGTTTAATGTGAATGCTATACATTGTTCCTCAATAGTGGGTAGTTGCATAAATATAATTGGAATTTTATAATTGTTTCTTTAAGAATGCACAAAGGAACGAATACTGAAACAGGTGTGATATGCGACATTTATTGCACATTTATATTTTACATGAATTCATATTTTTTGCCAAGTACAAAAATAGCCATGACAATATGGTCAAATAGATATCACCAGGTCCACTGGGAGAGTATGAAGAAGGGATATGAAAATGGGCTGATTTGATATGGGTAGAACTACAGCAGAATATACTACCTTTTAAAGGCACAATAACTTTGTATTTTGGGAGTACATAGACACTTCACATGCACATGTATTTCGTACTAATAACAATATTATACGTAGAATGTGATTCAAAGAATTGAACGTAAGATTATATTCCTAATGATATATTGGTTGTGCAAAATCGATCTTCTTTTCGTAACAACGCGCGCTTTGAGTATTGTGCGTGTAGTGTCATTGGATCTGGGCCATTGTGGAATAGAGATAACATGAACTGATGAAAGGAATTTTCTGAGAAGAGGGTAGAATGCCCTCCGAGTATCATTATACGTGTCTGTACAAAAGTCTGGGAACATTATCTTTCTGATGTCAGCAAACCAAGTAGCATCTCTACCACAGGATCATCTGAAAAGTGGAGAAAAGAGACAATGTAAGTTTTGACGGATTTCCAATATATAAAATTTAAAAATACAACTAAGTGTTAACTTGGTTGGAGAAATGGCAGGAATTTGATTGCATTTGAACCAACAGTTTCAGCACTGAATAATAGTCGCCTTCACATCGATTCAGAGAAGCCTTTCCATACAGGCCAATATCAATTTACCAGTACACCATTTATTCGACAATAAAAGGTATTTGTAAACCCATCGTTTAAACGTGGCAAATCTTTACAAAAACAAATGTACTTAAATTCATTTATAATTACAACGACATTTAAAGAACTAATCATGTAAAAATAACACTGCCAATAAACATCAACATGACAATCGTGACAGTCTCGGATTTGGTGTGACATTATGTAAGGCCCTGTAAGTAAATGAAATGGAAAGGCCTCCTCACCTTTTAGGCTGAGAGTTGGAGACGCCATTTTGCGTTCTAGGAGGTTGTCTATCAGAATCCGCAGCTCTTTGAAGATGACCGCCGTTCGGGCAAAGGCCTAGGAAAAGAAGAACAGTGCAGCTTCAGGGAGTGGTTATTATCCAAGCTGTTAAGGGCTACATAGCGCTTTAATTTATCAAAGTGAAATGCCCTTTTGTCATTATGATGCTTGGATGCAGCACTGGTTAGTTCCTCTCCAGGACTGCATTCATGGGCCACAATACATTAAAACACAATGTGGCCCTTATTTGCGACCTTCTTTAGTATAAATATAACTAATATCACTATCCAGGAATTAACAGATAAGGACTCCTTACTGCTACTATACACAACCACTGAATGCATTGTTGACAATATCACTATCCGTTTGGAGCAGTCTATTTCATAAGCCATGAAAGCCATCAAGCCCGACTGATCACTATAATATAAATTATGACAAAATCTTAACAAATCAAACGAAATAAGTGTATTTTCTGGTGACAGTTGTCCTACCTTGAACTTGATCCATGAGTCTACAGTGACCACCTTCTCTCTGTGCTGGACATCTATGTCGCCGCCGAACAGCAGCAGGGGGTAGGGCGAGATAAGGGTGGTGTCCCTCAGGTAGATCTGGGTGTGTCGCACCTGTAGGTACAAAGGGAACATTGTGTCATTGTGTCACACCTAAAGATACATGTACAAAGGGAATGTATGACATTGTTTTGAGCCATTGATAAAGCTTTTAAGGTATAAACATGGCCCCAAAAAGATTAAGTAAAAGGTTAGGTAGGCCGAAACTACCAGGTTATGTGGTCAAGTTTTTATTTTTCAATATAGAGCTTTTTTAGATGGCGAGTGGTCATGCAGGTGTATGTCTTACCTTTTCGTGATACACGACCCATCCGTTGGCATTGAGTTTTCGATTGACGGACGTCGGATGGCATGTGGCCGGTCCGCGTGGTGTCATGGCGTAGCAAAGTGACTTGGTGTTTGTCGCGGCAGCATCCACCTTCTCGTCAAACGATATCTTAGCCACATTTGAGTACAGGCCGGCAGTCAGTACGGCCTTCAGTAGCGGCAGTTGTTTGGTGGCGACCGGCGGGGCAGTTATGACGATGCTGCTCACTGATCGGTTGAAATTTGAAGGTCCGAAGCCTATCGTGTATACGAGGCGGATCAGATCTCTTGAGAGGTTCTAAAGGGGAAAAAAGAGACATGGATTAGTTAATAAAATCCGCGGCTTGCGATCTACTTTTAGCATCTTGGGTTTTTTAAAGGCTCTGTAGGTGACAAAACTACTACCGGTACTCCGTATGTGTTTGAATTAATCTTGGCAAGCAATCCGTCATATAATTGTGAATTATGAATGAAATCTTTGTTTGATATACTTTAGAGAAATCAGGGAAAAAATAATTTGTACTTACATCTATATCGATTAAGACATTTCGTTTCAAGTAGAGTCGGTTACAGAATTCAATTTCTGCTTGAGCCCCTCTAGCTTGTGCGGCCTTGTACCTGGAATAAACGAGTCATAAAAAAAAGATATGACAATCAATTTTTTAATTTTTAAAATCATAGAAATCGCGGCTAGCAGTTCAGTTACTAAAACTCCAGAAGGCATGAGTAGCCTATTCTCGTTGGGACAATATAATATCATGGTTGGCCTGACTGTAAATTGATTATTATCAAAAAAACTCTATGAGATGGTTCCAAATTAATTTGAAATCACAAGGGTGTCGAATATTATAAAACCCAAAAACATTTTTTAAAAAGCTGACAAAGAAAGAGGTACATACTTGACAAAGGCGTTGTAGAGGGTGAGATGGTCGGAGCTGGCCACGGCTAGACTACGGCGAGCGGCATCTGCCTCCTCCCTTTTTCCCATCGGCGACGCGAAGGGCGACTTGTCTGACATGGATGCAGCGATCACCGCCTGTAATACAACATGTTATCTTTATACTGTAGCCAGGGATGTTTTATCTAAACCTATTGACATATATTATTATAAATAATAAAGTTGTAATATTTATCATATTTACAAAACAGTTTCATAGTTACGTCCATTATTCACTATAAAATCTGTAAATTCTAAAATGGGTCAAGTACAAAATCTAACCATTTCCAGTTTTAAATCAACCATTAAGATATGTATTATTGTGTATATGTGAACATAGTGTATTGTGGAGGAATTAATAACTGATCATCTTTAATAATACACCTACCACAGGTTCTAGGCATCCGAAGATGGCCCCGAAGATGAGCATCTTACCGACGCGTACGTTGACGGGTAACGTGGCGAGGTGTAGTCCGAGCGGGGTGAGGGTGGCCTCGGTCTGTAGACACGCCCCAACCTCCCGTAACACACTCATGGCACGGCTGATGGACTGCGGCTGGGGCGCATCAATGGCCTGCCCGAGGAAGTCTACAGGGTTTCCTAACTCACATTTCTGCGAAGAAAGCATTATGATCAAGTTAAATGGATAAATAATAACTATGTACGGTTTTGATGGGCTATGTCCTTGGTTGACATGATGCATGAGCTGCATTCATGCATCGTGCCTACCCTTCGCAAGTGCACCCATAGTATAGGCATGATGGCTGCGTACAGCACTGGCGAGTTGTCTCGACAAGGATATTAAATGGTTGAAATATTCAAGATTACATATGCATTGGATTCTCCCACAGCAGAAATTATACAGAGGAGTTATTAAGTCTTATTATTGATTCACAGTTTATAATTCAAAGCTTTAGGGTTTTCTCCTGCTTAATTTCTGGTTGGACCCTTTAATCCAGCCCAGTATTTTACGCTGATAATCTTAAGCAATCACCTATATTTCTTTAATATTGGTACATCTAAAAGAATGATTTATCAAAAGACCGGTTATCTCTCATTCAAAGGTTTAACTTAAATCCTATCTAAATTCATTACAGGAACTACAAGTATTTACCATGATATGAAGGCACAGTTCCTCCAGGGGTACACGTAGTATCTCAGGCACAGAGTAAGAGCGTAAGGAATCATATCTGGAAAAAAATACATACTTGATAACTGCTCTGATACTATGCAAGCATTATAAGTTAACATTTTACATGAAAATACCAACTAGTTATATATCATTTTAAAATTAAGTTCTCATGAGTTGATATCACCTTCCACAGCCACCAAGAAAACCAACAATGAAAATCCAAAATTACAAAGAAAATCGAAAATTGATGAGGTTAAATAAATTCATAAGATATTAAAGTATTTATCTAAAAATAGAGAATAATTTTCTTACTTTGTCTTAGTATAAAGCCTGAAGCAGTAACCCTCCTGTACGCGTCCCGCCCGTCCCTGCCGCTGCCGCGCACTAGCCTTACTAACGTACACCTCTAACAGAGCACTCATCTGACTCCCCTCCATGTACCGGTTCTCCTTCACTTTACCCGAGTCGATGACAAACACGACATCTGGGATGGTGATACCCGTCTCTGCAATGTTTGTCGCGATGACAATTTTTCTTATTCCCCGCGGCGGCACGTCAAAGGCAGAGTTTTGGTCCTGAGAGGATAGCACTGAGTGAAGTGCTATTATACGATATCTGAAAATAAAGTGAAATATTTGTATTTTGCCTATTGTTTTAAACAAGGATTTTATAGCTTTTACAGTTAAGTATGACCATCAGTTTTTTTTCTCACATTTGACAATCGTATACAGCGCTAGATTATGTTTCACATACACGTACCGTTAAAGCATGACTATATAAGCCACGTACTTTTGAGGAGATTTTGTTCCTTAAAGTCTGTTTTAAGATTATATACAGAAATGACAGAATCGTAATAATTATTTTTCTCAAAGGCAGAGTTCAGCTTATAGGTGTGGTAGGTTTAAGGGAAAGATTTTGCGGTATTTTTGATAGCAATAATAATCCCTTATCCTACAGTACACTGTAGCTTACCTGTGGGGGTCTGCGAATTGTCGGTCGCTCTGAAGTAGCTCGTGGAGTTGCTGTATGGGCGCTAACCCGGGCATGAATATAAGCACCGCGCCCTCTATGTGGCAGAAGTTCTCGTCCTCGTCTAGATTCCTTAGCAGGTCCTGACGTACAAATACAACACAAGTTTAGCAACTTCCATAGCTATGTTTAACTTTATCTTTAAAACTTATTAAAAACGTATACATTTGTGGCATGTACTGAGAATAGGGACAGTATTGCCGCAAATTCGTATTCATTTTAAAGACCTCAGTTTAAGAAATCATGTACACATAAATGACTGCTATCATATTCTTGAATGTGCAAAATGTAGTACATGTAACAGGTCTCTTACCAGGATGAGTTCGTGATTGATCCTCTTGGGGTTCATTCTCGTGACGACATTCCGTGTGTGTCGACTGTACTCATTGGGGTCCAAGTTTGTCTAATAATAAGCAAACACTTTGATTAAGCAATTGAAGGTCACATTAACATGCATTAAGTATAAAATATATGCTAAATGTATTTTCTACTTAAATAGGTCTCTTCTTGTGGGGAAAAAAACTAGTTGGTCCATGGGTTTTAATCGCCTCGTATTTAACTTCTTCTACCCTACTTCTTTATTATTTGGATCCCTGCGGCTCAGCTAAATTGTTTGTTGTCGTTGGTTCACTGAGAACTATTGTCAGAGGCTGAGTAAAAAGTAGTCGCTCGCTCCATTTTTCCATGTACAAAATCCATGACCAAAAATGGTATGGTCCAGAGTAAAAACTAAGTGAAATTCACTTAATAGCTATAAGTGAGTGTTCATTGGCTGTTTACTTACCAGGTCTATATCCTTCATGTCCTCCTTGGTCCAGGCCACCTTGACCTTGGTACTGGTTCCACGTGCCCCTGACACCTCCACCTGGGCATTGCCTTCCTGAAGGATTCCAGGTAGTAAAAAAGAGATATAGATATCATTTTAATTATTTACATTTTAATATTTTTTATTTTGTTTTATTGAAAGCTCAAATTTTCGACTTGTTTACAAGACTGTCACATTTACATATTACTGACACCTTATAAAGAGTTAGAGCCCCCGAATTTGAGGGCAGTAGGTACCGAGTAGCCCCCCCCCCCCCCCCCCCCCCACCTTCTGGGAAAATATCCCCCTGCAGTCACACTATTAAATAACGCATATCTTACCATTTGGAGTTGGTCCGGACGTAAGCAGTATGCCGAGTCCTCCTCTAGTTTATAATCCGTCTGTTCAATAACATCTTCGAGATGATAAATCTGTGAGAAACAAAACATCGACGATCATTAAATCGAAAAGTAATATTTATCGTATGCTAACATGGTACTGAGTATTATCAATACTGGCATCCCAATCATAACAATGCCAAATCTACTTCTGATAACTCAACTCACATTGACTTTCAACCAAGAAACCTAGCCTGTTTGAATTAGTATCGGGAAGGAAGTATACATATATGATCAGGGTCTCGACAATACAGTCTCGACAATACAGTATAATGTACCGTAGGACCTCGTGTACAAGCCTAATTGGTGAACAAGCAGCAGTAAGCAGTAAGTGGGCGTACCTCTACGGGGAAGGTGCGGCCGGGGATGTGGTAGACCGGGCAGTGCTGGAAGTAGGAGGAGAACTTGTCGCTGTCCACCGTGGCCGACATGAGGATCACCTTGAAGTCTCGTCGCTTCTCCAGGATGCGCTTAACGATAATGAGTAGGAAGTCTGAGTTGACGCTCCGCTCGTGCACCTGTCAATTATACATAATGGTTGATTAGAATAGGACATTTAACAGGTTGTGATACCTAAAACAGAAACCACTTGATATACAAGACTATTTAGATTTCTTCATTCTTTTCGAGCCCTTTCAGGGCCGCAGAGTACTTTAAAATTGACTTAGGCCCTTTGTGGGCCAGGGTCGGTTTATGAAGCGTCGTTTTTATCTCAGTAATTTTAGTTGTTGTAATTCATCAAAAATCGGCTTATAGAGAGATTTTACGATTATCATATTAACAAGACTTACTTCATCAATGACCACATGGCTGACGTCTGAGAGTAGCGGGTCCAACTGTAGTTTACGGAGCAGCACTCCGGTCGTACAGTACAGGAGTCGCGTGCTGTCACTGCGGGCCGCCTCAAAGCGGATCTGGTAGCCGCAGAAGGCCCCAGACTCACCGACCCGCTGCTCTCCCATCTCCTGACTGACACGGGTAGCCAGGCTCTGTGCTGATATACGACGGGGTTCTGTCACCACCACATTCCCGGGTGGTGCATCGCCAACTAAAAAGTCCTGAAAGTGGATTCAATGCTGTTCTAATTTTTTCAAATGGTATTCAAGTCTATTCTGGTTTATTACTAACATTGAAATTGCAATGTGAAATTTTTATGTTTCTTCCCCATCGTTAAATGCCAGAATTTAACTGACTATTTCTGTCTTATTGGCGGAAATGTGGTATTGCCCAACTCTTTTTGACACCAACAAAATGAGAAATTCATCATTTATTATTGTCTCTGAATATAACTCTAAATATCTCAGATATCCTACCTCGATCAGGAACTGTGGTATCTGCGTACTCTTTCCGCTGCCTGTTTCTCCCGCTATGACCGTCACGCTGTTTCTGCGGATTGTGTCTAGAAGTTGCTCGCGGTGGTGGTACACGGGCAAATCCTGTCGTTTCGCTAACAAAGTGCGATATGCAGGACTCTCCATGCGGCGAGCAAAGATGTCCCGCGCCCGCTGGTGATTGAATCCGGCATTACCGCGGATTGGTCTTGCCACCTTTTCAACTGGAGACGCTTTCCGCATTGTTTTGGGAGAGGCATCCCACTCCTGAGTAAACAAGCATAGGAAAAAAATCTCATTTTTAGACTGCAAGAACTAGTGCTTTCACCAAAATAATGCTTGATGCACATGAGTACAACCCTCAACTACATCTCTCTACAAAAATGAACCTTTTTTATGGACTTTTCGCTGAAAGAGAGATGCAAAAACAACAGCTAAAATGAAAAAAAACGTGATGCGGAAGGACCTGTCGCAGGCGGCGCTGAACAAATTACAAATTAGGCCACACAGACAGAAATGGGTGAATTGATTTGAATTCAGAAATAAATATAGGTTGATTAATAGATTCTTTTTTCAATATTGTCCACATTTTGTGTATTGCTTTCTTGGTTAATGAGAGGGTGGGCCTTTCTTCTCCCAACAATAATCACCTCATCACTGGCAAGATCCTCCCATGTTTCTTCTGCATCTTCTTCTTCCTCCACTTCCACTGTTTTTGCTTGTGCTTTTACTGGAGATTTCTCCTTGGCATCCTCCTTACCATCCTTGTCTTCCAGCTTCAGTGTCTTAATGAGTTTGGCGATATATTGGTCTCTTGGCTGCAACGAGATTACATATCAATCTGATGATAAATGCATTCCCTGTCTTTCTGTTTTATTAATGTATTATTTTTGATTCACAGTTTATCTAGTCCAAATCATTAAGTTTATCTCCTGATTAATTTCTGGTTGGACCCTTTACATCCATCCCAGCATTTTATACTGACCACCTTGATAAATCACATATACTGCCTTAATATCGGTACACCCTTTTACTCTATCTAAAAGAAAAAGTCTCTTCTTCAAATTCTATAGTCTCTGACCTTATTCTCCTCTGCCTTAGTCTCTTGTTTAGCCTTGTCCTCGGCATCCTGCCACTCCAGCCACACGTCACGGTAGGGCGGGGGTAGTAACATGTAGACACGCTGTCACAACATAAAGGGGTTTATAGGACAATAGTTTTATACAGCATTGCATTGTAATTACCAGAGGTATGGAAGGTACTGGCATAGCAGAAATATTACAATTCAATCAATTTTCTGTGACATAATTTAATGTAGAAATTCCAGCAAGAAAAGGAACTTGAGGACGGCCATTCAAATGAGTGTAGGTTGTATTGTTAAGGTAAAAGATTATAATGGGAGAGAGAGGCTAAAAATAGTCGTGATCTATTAAAGATAAATCTCAGGTAAAGCAGAGGTATAAATGAGCCAAACTTGCCCTTCTAAATAATACTTACCTGTCCCTTACAGAGATGGTACAGTGCTAGTGTGGAGGCCAGGTGTTCTGACTCCATCTTGGTCTCTGTGACTATGTCAGGGGTCACCACCACGTTGGGCGCCTCTTTCCTCTCCACCTTACACCTAGAGACAAAAGGTTTTCGTAGAAGATTATAATTGACAATGAAAAATAAATAAATAAAATGATGGATAATGTCAAGCTTGTGGGTAAACCTATTTCATTTCGCCCATCGAAAACTAGATACTGACAGCATATTTGGGTCTCGATCTCCTAAGAGGAAAGATCTATTTTAGAGTATGGGTGGTGGTGGGGGGGGGGGGCAGACCTGCCCTATATACTTTTAGAACATCATCTCGATGGGTGTGGAAAAATAATGAAGGATCAATTTTCAGGACTGAAACTAAAAAAAATATGCAAAATTGAAAAGTCCAAATGAAAGCCACTCAAATAGAACTTAAGAACATGAACATTCTTGAAAATCGGTAAAAATGAAGGATGCACCAGATTTAAAATTCTTATGAATTAGTTCACCATGTGCACTAGAATGGTTCAGACTAGTACACTTCCATAAACAAGTGCCTATATAAAAGTGTTTTTCTTTCATAACTTGCTCTCGGCTACCTACGTTGATCTCCACAAGTTGCGGGGTGCCTTGTGCTTGGTGTAGGCTGGGGGTGGACTCTTCTGTTCGTGTTTCCGCACCCAGTCTATCAGGAACTGTTTCGGCGACTTCCCTGTCCACTGTTTCCTGGTGTACTCAAACTCCCTCTTATCTATAACTGGTGGCGGTTCTTTTGCTGGTAAAATATAAAGTTACAAACTAATTAATTAATTGTCTCTACTTTTTATTTTAACTAAAATAGTGCAGATGAAGATCATACTGGCAGGCACCTAACATTTTTACTCATCAGTTTTTCAAGCACCCGGTATCTTCATTTATATATGGCGATTTGTTAGATCTAATCACAGAGTGATCCTCACTGGTATTTTAGAAATCAGTTCATTGGTATTGTGCATTTACCGTTATTGAAAGTACAATCAAAAACCAATTGGTTTTGTTACATCTTCTTACCTTTAGGTTGGGGTTTCTCTGGGCATTTCTCTGAAGCGGCTTGTTCTTCAAACAAGGCAAAAGCCCCCATTGACTCCTCCGACTCGCCTTGCTCGGTCGGGGCAGCTGCGGGTTCCGGCTTCTTTTTCTTGCTCTTCTTCTCTCCTGGTTCGGGCTCATCATCAATGAACCGTAACTGCTGGTTAAAGGCAGGGTTCTCCTCAAGTTGACTCATTTCTACAATAAAACATGAATAAAAGAATGAATACAAAGAAAACAAGAAAGAAGCAAGCTACTGTACCTCATAATTTCCTCAATACTGCAGCACATTGTATAGCTCTATTTTCTTGGTTGTAGAGATTTTTTTAATCATATAATAATAATAAAGTTAGTTGACAGTTTACTAGCATGGAATTCAATGACGAATGAGGTATACATGTATCATCAGAAAGTACTTTTAATAAGATATAAAAATATTGATGTGCTTTTGCAGTTGGGTTTATACTAAAATATACAATTAAAGTGGACTTTTGATGGTACTGTTTACAAATTACTTTGCGGTTATTAATCTCAAGATATATTATGAATAAGCTCACCCATGAGGTAGGATCTAATATTAGCTGAGGCCTGCTTCTGGGCTGCCTTGTCCTTGTCCTCCTTAGCCATGGAAGCTGCTGCTTTGGCGTCGAGTAGTTTTGATGTTAGGACTAGATACCGGTCGTTCTGTAATAAAAGTTGAATAATTGTTGTTACTGTTTCATTTCCTTTCACTGGGTGCGATGAAAATATATTTTGCAAATTCACTTGTCTCTCATACATTATCAACTGACTTGATGACCAAAATGAGAACTACAATTGGATTTTTATCAAATCTTAAAAAGTGTCACATTGAAACTGAGAGTAAATTTTTATTATTTCTGTTTTGTGTCTTAGAAATTGTACGCACTGGATCGTGGAGGTCCTCGATACCCTCGTCCCCACTTGCGTCATCTGAACTATCGTGGTCTGCGTAACGCAGAATCCAGTCCTTTACATTTTCCCTTTCTGACGCCACCTTCAGCGTTGGAGGCTCTGGCTGCAATCAAGACAATATATAGAGTAAGCGTTACGATGGCTGTAATTAGAAAGTTAAGGGTTATTCAGTTACTATAATTAGCCACAACATGGATTTACATTTTAAAATCCCTTTAATAAACAGTGTAGGCAGTTATGTTGGCAATATCAGCATTGAGGCGCTATTTCACTTTAATTAGCATTATACACGAGTTTGCTGGAAATTATTCAAGGAAGGGCAACATAAAAAAAAATTTAAAACTTTTTAAAAAAGTCAATCAGTCTAGCTGATCTTACTGTTCTGAGCAGGTACTTCGATGGTGGTATACTCCTTACAGATCAGATTAACCATAGTCAAAGCTGGGGTTAATAAGGTGTCTTTTTATTTTTTAAAGAAACCTTATTTCCTTTATTGATATGGTTTTACCATTCAACACTCATGCTCATGAATACTAAATCATACACAATTAACGATGTTTAAATGATTAAAAATTATATTACACTTTTAATTTTCTTAGAATCCATATAAATTGCCCCCACCTGTGCTGGTTTGGCACTGGGTGCCGTGCTGGGCTGGGACACCACCACCACCTGTGGCTCCATCTGGTGCCGCATGTCAGCGACCGCCAGTTTAGTCGCCTGGCCAGCCTCCGTCTCGTCAAAGTTCACACGTCGCTTACGATCTTCGGCTGCCATCATAGCAGCGGAAAACCCTCCGGGAAGCTGGTCTAAATTTATAATCAGGACTGATTTGATCAAGTTAATCTGAATTTTCAAATATCGTCGATAAATGAGTAAAATAAGTTTAGATTCATTTTAGGGAGGGCGGGACGCAAACGTAAATCTACTACTGCCACCCCTTGTTAGCAATTATTGTTTATTACCACCAACAAGTTTATGTTGTTGATGATTTTCTCTCGTTTTGAATACATACACTTCACAGTATACATCTAACGTATACGTCCGAGAAGCTAGCAGGTGGAGTCATCAACCAATAGGCATAGACCAGGCTTTTGAGTCAAGCAAACTCAAGCACACCCTTTGTCGTCATGATGCATTATTGAATACCTGGAGAGTCGACTTACCAGTGCTACATTCAAGCAATATGCTAACCCTGCAGGGTTTCTTACACTCCCTTAGATCCGGCATGATGCAAGAATGTCGCCCTGCCGAGTTTGATGCTCCCCAGGGCTGCATTCATGCATGGCGACAAAGGGTATAGCATACTGTGCTTCCCATAATGAGTTAGACACTTACCATTGGGAACATTGAGACACAGCCAGTCTAGTGCGTCCAGGAGGTCCCCACCATACTGTACTGTGTTGGACATGGCAGACTCGATGTGCTGGTGTTTGAAGCCCACCTTAGACAGACTCATGTAGAAGTCCTGAAAATAGCATGCTACATATGTAGATCTATTTCACTAACATGATGACTTATTATTCTGAGCAAAAGAGGAAAAAAATTCACTTAGATTGATCTATTTATTTATTTATTTATTTATGAAACGGTAGAAATTCCTGCAAAAGTAGGAAAATTGGCAACCCTGGTGTTTTCTAGCCCTGGATGTGTAAATTTGATACTAACTGTAAGTTTTTTTGATGTGACGCGGTGTGAGGCGCGGCCGGCCATGCGCGTCTGGTGGTAGTTCTGCTGAATAAGGTCCACCACCGCCGCCTCCTTGGCCGCAGGGAGCTGAACCTACACAACAAGATGATATCAAATAAATATAAACTTGAACTTTAACTGTTATCTAAACTATCATCTTTAATTCTATAGAGGTGGACATGTATTATACAATCATCATTTTAAAAGTTGATTACAACATTGTATTGCAATTATAATAATGACATTAGGAAGGAGGCCAAAACAAAGAGGTGGGTTTACCATACTGTATTTATAATTAAAAATGTGTTTTAAAGAATTTCGACCAAAATTACATTATTTTAAATTTTGTAAAATTTCTGAAAATATTTTTAAAATTTAGGATCGGTCCCGTTTTGCTAATTAGTATCGGTTGACCCCCCCAAAAACACCTTATTTTTGGCCTGAGTCGATAATAATCTATATCTGGTTATAACTTTGGGTTACTTACTTTGAGCAGGCCATCTGAACCACCTTGGTGTTGAGGGGCCTGACTGGTAGCAAATGAGTAGCTCTTCTTAGCTGAAGTTTACAAATAGACAATGGCAGAAAAGTGCATGAAGTACCGGTAGTACTAATACAATGTAGTACATGTAGTATACTACAATACCCCATCAACCTGGCAGTCGCAGTGTCACAGAAATACTATAATTTAATTAGGGTGACAGAGAAAATATTGCAGCCAATACAGGCATAGAATATATATACATATATATACCAAATTATATTGATTTCGCTCAGAATAGTTTTGCTTTAAAGAATACATGTCATATTACCGGTACTATTTAATTTTTTCATTTTTTATTGAATAATTCAATACCGGTAATCATAATCAGCGAGATGTAGTACTATCCCCCATGTCATAATCTATTCACATCATGATATTCCTATTCAATTTCTGGCTCACCTGTATTATCATGAATTACCATATAATTATGAGCTTTTTACATGAGTGATCTGAGTAGTTGATTTCTGTGAAGTATTTAATGCTATCAGGACTTTTTTGGGTTGGGTCAGAACTATGAACAGCCTACTAGCGCATATAGAAAATATCTTCAATATACTCAACAAGTTATTATTATAATCCAAACTCTGTTTTTGTTTCAAATAAAGTAATATGTTAAGTAGACATGGAACAATGGACCTAGTTGTTTCCTGGTTTATTTCCTCGCCGACATCCAAATTTCTGAAACCCAATGGGATACACTAGATGTACGCCCCATGGGAATTTATTGCTGTTACTGGGAATATGGGGGGGATGGGACTTGAGACCTGGGCCAGGACACATCAGGATGTTATATGATTCAGATGACTAATAGGTATTTTGAGAACACAAGAGGTATAGTAATTGCCCACATGAATGTACGCAGCATTCCTGCAAACTTGTCGACATTCAAAAAGGAGTTTGATGGTTGTGACATTGACTGCCTCTCTATTTCTGAAACTTGGTTTCATGACGCGGTGCCTGACTCAATGGTGGCTCTTGATGGCTTTAACCTACTTAGACACGATAGACAGGTCCTGGATGACAATGGTAAAACCCAGACTGGTGGTGGCCTTTGTGTCTACCTAAAACAGGACTTTACTTATTCTACTGCAGAACTTAGCCACCTTAATCTGAGTGAAGGCAATATTGAAATGCAGTGTGTCACCTTTAGTAGGCCATTCTTTAAGAAAAGCGTGCTCATAAATATATACCGCCCTCCTAAAGGCGACGTATATGATTTCTGTACAAAACTAACAGAGGCAATAGGTAGGTTGGGTGACCTTATTGATAACGAGCTTTACATCTTGGGCGACTTCAATGTGGATCTGATGGGACCATATCGCACAAATGCCAAAAGAAATGAAGCTCGGCATCTTAAGAATATAATTCTTCAACTGGGATGTAAACAATACATTAAAGAAATAACTCATTTCTCACCTGACGGGAGTACCTCCCTACTGGACCTGGCTTGTTTAAATTCTAATAAGATTGTTCTTAGTGGGACCCTAAACATACTCATAGCTGACCACCTATTGGTCTATATGGTAAGAAGTGCCAAAGCACCGCCTAAGGTACCAGTGGAGTTTACAGGGAGAACTTACAGGGACTTTGTCGAAGAAAATTTTACCCTGGGTCTGATAAATGTTGACTGGAGTGAATTCTGGGATGCTGAAGAGGCTGAGGAGGCATGGCAATTGCTACTGGCAAAAATTGATTTCATCCTCTCTATAACATGTCCAATAAAAAACTTTAAATTTGCAAATAATAAGAAACCCTGGATAACAAATGCTATACAAGATATTTTCACTGAAAAAAACCAAGCTCTTGCTAAAGCCAAAAGGACAAAGAACATAGACGACATAAATATTGCTAATTTCCTAAAAAATAGAGCCCGTAAAATATCCAAAGATGCTGAAGATGAATATCACACAAGTAACCTAAATGCACACAGAAATGAGCCCAAAGAATATTGGAAGGAGATTTCTAATATTGTAAATCCCAGACCAACCTCCTCTAGTATAAATTTGGTAAATCAAACTAGCAACCAGCCCATTACCCCAGAACTCACAGCTGACTTCATAAACGATTACTTCATAAACATAGGACCCAATCTTGCAAAAGACATGAACACCCCCTGGGACTACTCAGGTTTCTCATTAGACTCAGACTTTAAACTCAGGCCCATTACTCTCGAGGAAACCACGCAGCTAGTAAAAAACATCAAAACCAAAAAGGGTTCAGGTATAAAACACATCTCCACTACTATCCTCAAAATTGCCCTCCAAACACTCCCGTCACACCTTCAACATGTTATAAATCTCTCTATAATAAATAGCACATTCCCTGACTCCTGGAAACTAACAACTGTCACACCCATCCCCAAAGGTGGAAACCCCTCCCTAGTAACAAACTTTAGACCTATCTCAATACTACCCCTCATATCAAAACTATGTGAAAAAGCCATTCATACCCAACTACTAACTTTCCTCCAAGAAAACAATATTCTTAATGCAAACCAACACGGTTTTCGCCCAAAGCACTCCACCCTGACCAGTCTCATTGAGTTGACTGATCAAATGTACACTGCATTGGAAAAGGGGTCAATTACATTGGTCACCTACCTCGATTTTGCCAAGGCTTTTGACACAATAAACCACTCCCTTCTTTGCCAAAAGTTACAAAAAATCGGACTTGGTGAAGCCGCAGTGACTTGGTTCAAATCCTATCTTTCAAATAGGAAGCAAACAACCCGTGCCAATGGATTTACATCCAAACCAGCTACTATAGTCTGTGGGGTACCTCAAGGCTCCATCTTGGGCCCGTTGTTGTTTTTAATTTATATAAATGACCTAGATACATCCCTGAAAACTCTAAAATGTCAACTCTATGCTGACGACACGGCTCTGTATTGTACCTACCAAGACCCAACAGCCGACATATTAGCTGCAGTCAACCAGGATCTAGCCAACGTGGCAAACTGGTGCAACAAAAATAAGTTGTCGCTAAATATTAAAAAGACTAAGTACGCAATCTACGGCACCAAGCCCAAAATTGCAGCCCATGGCCATGTAGATCTAATTATTGATGGACAGGTGCTACTACACACCTATCAATACAGGTACCTTGGGCTAGAGCTGGACAGCAACCTGAACTTCAAAGGTCACTTGAAAGGTGTGCAGAAGAGCCTCTCTTACAAATCATACTTACTAAATAGACTTCGGCTCAGGCTTACTACAGAGGCAGCACTAGATGTCGTAAAAACCAGGGTCCTGCCTTGTATTGACTATGGCCAATTGGTATATGCTCCTGGTAACCAGGCTAGTCTTAATAAAATCCAAAGCTCAGTAGACAGGCTGGTTAGAGTATGTTACTACAAAGACAAGGACATTGGTATAGAGGCACTCAGAGCTAGAGCAGGCATTACCACTATGGAAAAACGCAGGGACCATACCCTTACTCTGGCAGCTTTCAAATATGCACAGGCCCCTAGAAACACTGATACTAGGAGTATAGGCACCAGACGCCATGATGGAAGGCTAGTAAAAGTACAATGGTTTAAGCTAACATTGGCCAGGCAGAGTGTGACATATAGAATGGCGCATAAATGGAACTCCCTCTCGATAAAGTTAAGAAACTGTACCTCCTTAGATGTGTTCAAACATGACCTAAATGACGCAAAATGATCACCTGTGTCACTTGTATGATAATATCAGTGCCCCTGGCCCGGGCCCCTTGTCCTGTCTATCCCCCTAAAACCCCATGTATAGTAACTTATTTAATACCCTGTCTACTAATTTAAAGAAATGGAAATCATGACTAATCACACCTGAAACTTTTAGCTAAAATGACTGAATGTATTATTCACCCGCCGCCTAAACAGCATCGATAAACTGATGTACTTGTATATTATAAAAGTGATGTTCGAGAAAGGAGTATATAAGACTAGCTGTAACAATCAAAATACAGGAAGTTTTCCTGATTGTTGCAGTAAAAATAAAAATCTTTGAATTGAATTGAATTGAATTTGAATTAAATCATAAACCACTGGTTTTAGGGGTGATCACATTTATTTTTACCCCCCCCCCGCCCCCCTTAGCGTCAAAAATCGGCTCGAGCATAGTAATGCGCTGGTTTTTTTTGCTCAAAACAGGCTGAATTTTTACCCCCCCCCCCCAAGAAGGGTCCAGTCCCCCCCTCCCCAACATACCACCCTTGGGGTGTCGGTGGGGGGGGGGGGGTGGACCCCTTGACCGGGGGGGGGGAGTCGATGTGTTTTGACTGAAAGAGCCTGTGCGATCTGCAAAATTAAAAATGATCAAACTTGACAATGAATGACAGCTGGTTTGCACAATACATTATCATGGGCGATAATGCATGAATCTACACCACACCTACCCTTTGGCTCTCTATCCGCCTTTTTGGGATCCTCAGGGGGAGGGGGTTCAGTCTTTACTTTCTTCTTCCCCATATTTTACGTTGGATCGTCCTCAATTCTCAAATAAATCAACTGAAATGTCCCCGAATAGAAAAGATTGCTCTTTACGTCAACCGGCGACTGTCCCCTGTGGGCGCAGCCATTTTCTCTCTGGAATTGTGGGAGCAAAGTTCCAATTTATTGCAAAACTTTCGATCCCGGACCAATTATTGCATATAAAGTAGACTAAGGTAGTTGCAGCTAAAATATAATGTCCCTACATACCACTAGTTAGTATATATTAAGCATCATAGAAGTTCAGAAAAGTTTAAAGGGCCTGTGCGACCTTGACCTTAGTATGTAAACACTCTACTTCCGGTGAAGTGTGAGTGGAGTTAACAACACCCAGAGAACCCCTTGATAACACGCTATCTGAGCCGATATTACGATACCCAGGCCTCCCAGGAACAGAAGTCGGCGTCCTTATCAGGATATCAAGGTAAGTAGGTCATTGATCAACGAGATATAACACCAGAGCCGCCATAGTCAGCGCTGACAGTCGGGCCCTGCGCCCACGCTGCTGATGTTTTGGGCTCCCCCCACAGCTCAGCTGAGTGACTGACTGACTGGGCAGAGGTGGCGTCATGTTCTTGGCATCTCTCAGGGAGTGTCACCCAGATAGAATGGTGTTTATGGTATATCTGGACATTTTGCAGTATATCCTAATGGTCTGTGTGACTGTACTGAAGGTTTGTGATTGAAGGCTGTCATTTACAATCACTGAATCAGTGTTTACATTTTGAAAATGGTACAGTGACGACCACGCCCACTTCTATTAAATTTCAGACGTGCGCAAGTCAAATGCTGCAGTTACAATACTAGTATACTAGGCCTACAGGATCAAAGTGCTAATCCTGGAATACACCACATATGTATAAACCCGTTACACTTATCCTAGTTTTAAGATCCATCTTAAGAAATTCCTGGGCACAAACATCAAAAGACCAAATTAAGTCACAGCCACAGGGGTGTCGGAACAAGGGGGGCAGGAGGGCCATGCCCCTCCTAGACATGGGGGGGGGGGCAAAAGATACTCTGCCCCCCCCCCCCTATGTCTAGGACAATGCTAATGAATTATATTCATTGCTCTATAGTTAAAAAAAAAACACCACAAATTGACCTGAAAATGCACCAAATCATGTCAAAATTTTCAAAATTTTCCTTGGGGGTTATGCCCCAGACCCCTAATATATTTTTCAGTGTGTCGCTTTTAACACTCGGAATCACGCACCGTTCTGGACTTCATTTGGTTCAGCCTCCCCCCCCCCCCCCCCCCACAAAGTCAAGCTGCTTCCGACACCTAGTGCAAAGAAAAGGAAAAGGAAGAAGAAAAAGACTTAAGCCCAAACCAAATACATATAATTATATTTGCATCTCCATATCTGCTCTCCATCCCCACCTCAATATGTTGCTGTGGTCTGGTTAATTATAGCTACTTCCGTGATATGTAATCCAATCATCTGGACAAGTAAATGTGTACGTGGTAATTGTTGATTAATATATACCGGTACCGGTACATATATTGGTACATTGTGACCACGCCCACTTTTAATATCACATAGATTTCCTACTTTTTACAATGCCTCAGTCAGAAATGAAAATGGTAAATACCCCCCCCCCCCCACCTCAAAAAAAAAAAAATTAAATTCGGTCCATGGGGGTGTATCTGGTACTTAGGTCCTCATTGGCCGGCCTGTAGTCACTTGGTGTGAGTATCGACACAAAAGTAACCCAGCTCCCTCAATCTAGAATCTCAGATACGATATAGGCTATATCATCCTCAGCTTGTTTTTGGAAGTGTGTCCCAGGGGTTATGTGTACTTTTATGTACGACTTTCTGAAGGTACCCGGTATTCAATTTTTTATGTGGATCTGCTGACCGTACCTGTTAACTGATACTATTAATAGTATTAGTTTATACAAGTGTGAATATTATTAAGAGTAGATCTAAAGGAAGGCTAAAGCAGAATTCCATTTCGTCCACTTCTTTTGACGAGGTGGGTTCTATCTTACGAAAAAATCACAAGGGAGTGGTCATTTCTTTATCTGAGGCGTGTTACTATAGCTATTAGGAGCTGTCCGCGATTAGCTTGAACCGTGCGCGGGGGGGGGGGGGGGGGACACTCTTTGGAACACTTTCGTGGGGAAGGGAGGAGGATTCTAGACTATACACCATCCCGGGTAAGGGTAAGGTTTACAAATGACGCAGGTTTCTTAGTAGGGGGCACCATTGCTTGATCTGGTACCCGGAGGGATGAGCACTGATTACAGCGGTCACATGGGTACCAACTGTTACATAACGCACCCTTAAAAGTCCGTAGTGAATGCAGGGTGTTATTTGATTGATTTATAGTGCATCCAGCTACACGCCAATTTGCCAAAATACTGACAGGGGGCGGGGAGTCTTGAAAAATAAGTCACGTCATTTGTGAAAGTTCCCTGTTTTTCATGCATTTACTATAGTAACGCGGGCTTTTCACTGAAAACAGATGAAATATACTGGTATTACTGCCCACCCCAACCCACCCTCCTAAGAGTGATTGAATTGCCCCCTTTCCCTGGTTATGGAGTCGCCATGGTTTAAACTGTCTTAATCCAGCCCCCCCCCCCCATTCATTGTTTAAAAAAGGAGTTCCGAGTTCCGACAATAAAGATCCCATTACCGTGTATGCTCCCTTTAGAGCTACTCGCTACACATCAGCAAATCATATTGATCTCAAAGACACTGGGGGACTACTCAATGTGCCGCCCTGTCACTGTACTGTCCATTGTATCGGTTTCATGTTTATACACAGTATAGACCTATACCCGTATAAACCCAGGGCAGGGGGGCGTGGCATCGAACCGCTGGAGGTAGTTCCTCCAGCCCTCCTGGGGGGCGCCAGCGGCGCCCTAGGAGTTCCAGCGGCCGCCGGGAGGTGGCGCCCCGGAGTGACGTCATCCCCAGGCGTGACGTCACCAGCCGTGACGTCGCTTAGCGACTGTTCTATCTGTTGTACGGGGACTAGAAAAGGGCACATCCTTTGAACGTTGGTCAGTCGGCCGGTCAATCTCTTTGTGTACACACCTCCCGCAGAATTTTCAAATTTTCCCGAGGCTTTTCCCGAGGTCTACTTGAGTTTCCAAGCTACCGAGGGCGTCTAAGAAGTTACAATGGGTCGGGTGAAGAAAACCCCCAAGAAGTCGGGCCGGCCGGCCGAACCTGAAGAAGATGTGGGCGGGGCAGCCCAAACGAGGGATCTTCTCGAGAGGACGAGGGCAGCTGTCGCAGAATCCGAGGGCAGATTGGCGAGGGTAGAAGGAGGTTTCTCCCGGTTGGTGTCGATGGTGGAGAAGGTCCAGGAGTCGGTAGAGAAGAGTCTCGAGGGCGGCAGGATTCCCGAGGGCTCGACCAGTCGCCAGAGCAGACCCAGGAGGAGGCGTCAGGAAACCCCACCTAGGTCTGAGAGGGACTCATCTGATGATTCGAGGGCTTCGCCAAGACCCGAGGGCGCTCGCCACAAGAGATCCAGAACAAGATCCAAGTCTAGTAAGCATTCAGAATTTGCCCAGAAGAATTTTCTCGAGAGGGGGGTCAGAATTGATTCCCTCGAGGCCCTATTGCTTGTAAATGTCAGAACCGTTCTAATCATGTTGAAACAAGGTATTGATGTTGAGGGATTGTTAGCTCACATGGAACTCATTTGTGAGAAAGCCCTGACCAAAGTATACAGGGTCAGTTCCCTGATCTCATATGACAAGTCTGTAAGGGGTAGGGCAGATGAGGGGGGCCCGGAAGTTTTTGGGCAGGTATCAAACAGTGACGTGTTGAGATATTTCTTATATGATAGCACCATCATTTCTTCCAAGGGGGGAAAGAGTACCAAGGTCTCCTCATCCAGGGGAGCTGAAAAGAGACCCTGTTTCAGTTTCAATAAGGCCCAGGGATGTGATTTCCAGGGGTGCAAGTATCAACATGTGTGTATGTTTTGTCGTAGCTTAACCCATGGCTCAGCAGCATGTAACATGTCTAACCCTAAAGCTGATAAGTAGGGTAGTAAGGGTAGGCCTAGTCTGGAAGGTGTCGTATGTAGTTCCAGCGAGGCTATTACCCATGATTTGTATGGCCATGACAAACCTCCCTTCTCCCTTAACCCTAATTGTCAGGAATTTGTCCCTAGGGGGGGGGGGGAGGTAATTCAATCGTCTAGCCAGCTAGAGGTATCAGACACCACGTATAGAGTATGCCCTGTTTCAACTTTGAATCCTATGTGTGAGGAGTTCATCCCAGGGAAGAGTTTTAGCACTGGTGAAGTTTCTCACCCGTGTGGTGCCTTAGCATTGAACCCTATGGTAGTGTCGAGGTTGGATCCAACCTGTCCACCCTTCACTCCGGGAGCAGTAGCACATGATTTTGCACCTAGGGGAAGGGTTCTTCTATTTACCATTGATGGTAACCGTGATATAGGGGATGTTAGAGTCTTTAGTGATTGCCTAACCGGTACTTGTACTTGTACCTTTTTTATTGGCTCTGAAATTACCCAATTAAAACCCTGTAGGTTTGCTGCCTTTATTTCAGGCAGCGGTAATGTTTTTCCTGGCAAGCCCTTAGATGCTGAATACATCTGGGAGGGGGTAAATAGGGGATTTAAAATTGTTGATGAAAATTGTGATACAGAGTACTCCTGTAGCAACTATAAGACTATTTTGGAACCTCAATTCTATTCTGAAATGTGTGATATTATCCGCCAGGAAATAGCTGATGGGTATGTAACAAAGGTTGCTCACCCTCCTAGGTGTGTTCATGCTATGGGGGGGGTGGAAAAATCCAATGGCAAACTCAGACCCAGCACTGACTGTTCCATGCCTGCTGGTAAGGCGATAAATAACTTTATGGGTACCACATATGAGCCTTTTTCATATAATTCAGTCTATACGGTAGTGGATCAATTGGATCAAGGTATGTTTATGTCAGTGGTGGATTTGAAGTCCGCCTATAGGTCGGTAGGGGTATATGCTCCTCATGCTGAGTTCCAGGGGTTCGCTTGGGATCTGGGCAAGGGTAGAGAATACTATATAAACAATAGGTTGAGCTTTGGCCTCAGGTGCGCTCCTAATATTTTTAATGCCCTGTCTAATTTCATTGTTAAGGTTGCAAAATCCTATGGGGTAGAGAAGGTGGTTAATTACCTTGACGATTTCATTGTATTGGCGAGGTCAGAGGCCGAGTGTTTGCGCCAGAGAAATGTATTAATTGAAGTAATGGAGTTTTTGGGTTTCGGTATATCCTACGGCAAGGTTACCACCCCCAGTCAAAGGACTGTGTTCTTGGGTATCACTATTGACTCTGCGGCTATGGAACTTTCCCTACCCCCGGAAAAAATTGTTAAATTAAAGGATGCCCTCGACGAATGCTTAGGTATGCAATATGTACATAAGAAAAGGTTGCAAAAAATAGGTGGGTTAATGTCCTTTTGCTCTCAGGTTGTTAGGGGGGGTAGGACATTTAGCCGCAGGTTATACGATCTATGTGCTAAGGCAAAAACAGGTAGAGCTATTTTCCTTTCTCAGGCTACTAAGGACGATCTACTATGGTGGAGACAGTTTTGTGATGTTTTCAATTGTCGTGCCCTATTCAGGAGAGAGCTGGTGGACCTACCCATGGTATCAGACGCATCTAAGAGAGGTTTCGGCGCCTGGATGGGTTCTGATTACTTTTACGGTTGTTGGGAAGGTTTTAGGGTTAAGGATATTAGTCCACTGCATGAGGAGGCTGCCCCAGAGATGGACGGTATTCGGGTACATAGAGGTAACATTAATGTTTATGAACTTTGGCCTGTCCTAGTTGGTCTGAAGAGGTGGGGTGCTGCCTTTAAAAATAAGAAGATTAATATAGTTACTGATAATATGCAAGTCCTGGCAATGGTTAATACCGGTAGAAGCAAAAATAAGCTATGTATGGATTGGCTGAGAGAGCTGTTTTGGACTTGTTTTATTTTTAATATCGAGTTGCACGCTACCTATATAAGGTCTAAGGATAATGTTCTGGCTGATGACCTGTCGAGGTTGCCCTATAAGGGGGTGGTGGATAGGTGTAAAAAGAATTTAGTTGTTTACGGTATGTCTGATTCCCTTTTACAGCGGTGAGACTTCAGGCGCTGCGGACTGCTCAGTGGATCCTAGCTGACCATGGTGTAGCCCCTACTACTAAGGCGACGCGTCTGGCTCAATCTAAAAGGTATATCAAGTTCTGCAAAAAATTTACCCTTCACCCCTACCCTAGCTCCGCCAGCCAGGCTTGCCTTTATGCTACATATTTAGACTCTGTAGGCTTTGCCCCCGTTTCTATTAGGAACTATCTGTCTGGTTTATGGTACCATCAGAAGATGCTTGGATTTCCAGGTTTTGCTGAGGATTTTATATTAAAGCAAACCCTTAATGGTATCGAGAGGAAGTATGACCCCTCCAGGAGGGTCACTAGGTACCCTTTTTCTCCTAATGACTTGTTGAGAATTTTTTCCATGTTAGATATGTCTAATTCTAATGATGTTTTGTTCTGGGTTGCAGTCCTGATTGGGTACAGATGCCTTCTCCGAGCCTGCCACCTGACAGCTTCGCAGCACAGTATTGGCGTGAGGCATTTATTAAGGTCGGAAGGGTATATCCGTATTAAAATTGTTTCCAGTAAGACTGACCAGTTTGGCAGAGAGGACTTATATGTTTATCTACAGGACATGCCTGGTACCCCGTGGTGTGTGCGCCCTTTACTTGACCAGTTGTTGGTAGGCGCCAATCCTGGGGACCCCCTGCTATGCCACAGGGTGGGTAATACTGTTTTTCCATTCACTTATGATGAATTATATTCCAGAATCAAGTATTTTGCGTTGGTTTTAGGCTTGCCTGTTGATAGAGTGTCTACCCATTCCCTCAGACATGGCGGCAGTACCATGCTACAAGACCTTGGTATGCCTGTTCAATCTATAATGAGGAAGGGCAATTGGCGCTCAGCGGCTGTGCGGCGGTACCTACATCAATCTGTATCAGAATTGTCTGTTTTGGAGCAGGTCCCCTGTACTTATCTAGCCTCTTTGTAATCCTTCGGATTAATGTTCCATTGTGTGTGGAGGTTGTTGTTTGGCTGTTATTTAGGTACTATATATTTCCACCACACTAATGTCTCGTGTCTTCTCTTATATTAATATTATATTAATTATATTAATAGCCTATATACCGGTAGCTTATTGTATGGGGATATCCCCAAGTTTCCATGGTAACTTATCTTTCTATTATAAGCCTAGCCCGAGTGCTGGCAGTAGTCTATATATTATTATTGTGCTAATAATATCTTCCACCCCACCTAACCCTTTATACACAGTATAGACCTATACCCGTATAAACCCAGGGCAGGGGGGCGTGGCATCGAACCGCTGGAGGTAGTTCCTCCAGCCCTCCTGGGGGGCGCCAGCGGCGCCCTAGGAGTTCCAGCGGCCGCCGGGAGGTGGCGCCCCGGAGTGACGTCATCCCCAGGCGTGACGTCACCAGCCGTGACGTCGCTTAGCGACTGTTCTATCTGTTGTACGGGGACTAGAAAAGGGCACATCCTTTGAACGTTGGTCAGTCGGCCGGTCAATCTCTTTGTGTACACACCTCCCGCAGAATTTTCAAATTTTTTAATTTTTGGGGTAAAGTTCTACTAAATATTGAACTTTGGGGTATTTATGATATTTATGATATTTGTGATATTTATGATATTTATTGATGTTCATATTTATTACTGTATAATTCTATTCACCTGTCATCTTAGCTGCTGTGTCTGTTTAGACCTGTGTTAGGCGCTAAAGAATGCTGTTATTGCGATACAGGACCGTGGATTGTCCTAGTCTGCTGTGTTATTTATGGTTATTGTTGGTTATTGGTTATTGTCACTAAAAAGATGAGTGTGACTGCTATTTGTAACTGTGATAGTACTTCAGTGTTAATAAAGATATAGGCTGTTATTTAGGTACTATATATTTCCACCACACTAATGTCTCGTGTCTTCTCTTATATTAATATTATATTAATTATATTAATAGCCTATATACCGGTAGCTTATTGTATGGGGATATCCCCAAGTTTCCATGGTAACTTATCTTTCTATTATAAGCCTAGCCCGAGTGCTGGCAGTAGTCTATATATTATTATTGTGCTAATAATATCTTCCACCCCACCTAACCCTTTATACATGTATATAATTTACAATATAATCTGACTCTATGTTATAATTTATATGTTTCACCTTTGTATAATATACTTTAGGAGCGAAAATGTAATAATTATGAAAATGGCGTGTTGGATATAGCAAATATCAGGGTACCAGCTCCTGTACCAACTGGTTGTACTGTGGTAGAACAGCAAAGCTGAATTGTACAAACCAGGATAAAATAAAAACCGTTTCAAAATTGCAACAAATACCTTGGGTAGCGGTAATTGACAAGAGAAAAGACATGGAAGGAAAATCACAAATCTTGGCAGGAAATGAATCGAGTTAAATCCATTTAGAATAATTAATTTTAAGATCAAGTCTTCTATTGAAAATACGCTGCGTGGAATCCAAAGACTTTGTTTCTGATGTGCCCTAAAGTTTAATTACCATAAATTCCCGCGCATAACCCGCACCTCGCGTATAATCCGCATCCCGACTTTGGGAAAATCCTATAACCCGCATCTGGGGTCTGAAAATCGCCATTTTAGTACTGTGATATACATATAAAATACCTCGTATAATGCGCACCTATGTTTGGTTTGCGTATAACCTGCGGGTTATACGCATGAATCTACAGTACCTCGAATATTATTTATCGATTCAGTTACTTGAGAGTGCTAGACAATAAGACAAGACACATAGGCCTTATGAATGAATTGATGAAAATGGTATTAATAGGTGCTTAAACTACGAGTACGTGTGAAATAGAACTAAAAGGGCCTATGGGCGGCTCCATTATCTGATTGGTAGATAATTCATCCAGCTACACGCCTATTGTTCTTAGTCGAGGCGACTCCATTCACGATAGCTCATTGGAGTCGGGGGGACTACTATTGGGTCTTTCCGTAGGTATGCACTCAGTTGGCCTGTGGTCATCCTATCGTCATAGGATGACCAGCTTGTGTGGTCATACCTATTGATAGGATGACCACTTTGGCCTTCATTGTTCATTATTTGTTGCTGCTGTCTAAGAAAAATACTGGAAATCCATGACAAAATTGTCTTTTTTGGCTGCTAGAAATGAGTACCAGCACCCACAATAACATAGAAATGTAGATTAAGGTGTAAGGTATTCATTTAATATTACTTTTATTGTTTGGAATAGAGTGGGGACTCAGGGAAAGTACTTCTTGCCGAATACGTTTTTGACCCCCTGAATCTCGGCTAGGAGCGCCCAGTGACCCTCCAGCAGGCTGTAGGCCGATCAGCTGCAGAGGGTTACGGCAATGACTAATTGTTCTAGCCCACCACCGGGGGTTAAAGACAAAGGTGCTCTCGTAGAGTTCCCCACTGAGGGTTATTTCACGAGGCAACGCCCCTTTGTCACAAAGTTTGTGTTTATTTCATGTCAGAATTATGAATATTCGTCAAAATTCCACTTAATTGCTCTAAATTGCTAATTTATAGTGGTTAAATCAACAATTTTATTGATTTGACATGCCATGAAATACGGGCAAGGTTATTTCACGGAGGTGTTAAATACGGCCTTCTTTGGTTAAGTCAATGAGAGTGCCGTAAGTACCATGAAATAATTAGACAAAACTCCACGCCATTGACATACATGTACATCATACTTCACGAGTTGAAGCTGGGACATATCACACGATGCCGAAGGCTGAGTGTGATATGACCCAGCTTCAACGAGTGAGGTATGATGTACATGTATGTCAATAAGTGGGGTTTTGTGTTTGTTACATGTTCCTACTGTCTTAAAATGAAGAAAATCAACAAACTTAGATGCCATGGAGTATGGCTACACTGTACTCCATGGCGGCATGGAGTCCGGAGGACCCATAGGCTTAGCATAGCAAGGCCGTACCACCATGTAATAAAAACACTTATTTGCTTCATATGTGACTTTATACATATCACGATGTATACAGTGTCATGTACAACTAGGCCGATGATATCCGCACGAGGAGCTCGTGCAAATAGCGGCCGTTATTCGCACGAGGTGCTCGTGCGAATAGCGGCCGTTATTCGCACGAGGAACCGGCGAGAGAGGCGACGGCGAGAGAGGCGACCTACACGAGGAATGGCGAGAGAGGCGACCTACACGAGGAATGGCGAGAGAGGCGACCTACACGAGGAATGGCGAGAGAGGCGACCTATACGCAGGTGACAGCTCACCAGGACTCCCTCATCGACCTGTTGCTATTTAGCATACACCCACACACAAGTTGTTGCAGTGTTGTGTTATAATGACAACAAGACAACTTGCTTTATATAATGTGGAATTTTAATCCTGCTGAGTAAAGTGTAGTAGTAGTACAACAGGATATAATGTAAAATATTAAATATGACCCGAATACTTTTGAGTAATTTAGTATGAGTTAGATGTATACGGTAGACATACTGGTAGTTATATGATATATATATATAGGTAACCAGGTGTTGCATTAAGGAGAAATCTGAAGTTTAACTTGCATGTAAACTGTGCCCCCCCCCCCCACCCAGCTAACAAGAAACGTTTTCCAAACGTTTTCCAACGTTTCTACCTGGTTTGGAACAAAACGTCTGGAAAAAGTTACACCAAAACGTTTTTGTATAACGTGTTAAAAACGTCTAGAAAACGTTTGCAAAAAGTTTGCTAAAGGTTTGCAGAAGGTTTGGTTTGGTTTGTTGTTACATGTACACTAAAAGGCACCTTAAGGAACGAACCCAGGGCCTTTAGATTGGCAGTCCCAGGCTCTCCTGCATGAGCTAACGAGGCCTTCAGTATAAGCAGGCTCAAAACAGAGTATCGTGGTCATCTTTGGCCACCTTTGGCCAACTTTGATCATGCCGAATTTAGTCAAGGCCAAACCTGCCGAATTTGGGGGTGAAAGAAAATAAATAAACGACTCTTTTTCAGTTAACAGAATATTATGTCCTTTAGCACAAATTACATTAATAACCATTTACATAGGTATGAAAAAATTTGGTTTGAGAAAAGAAATGTAGCACCTGTTTACTAAATTCCTGAACCAGGATTCGAGCCTGCACTTGGGTAATAGTGGGACTTAAAGGCAGGCATGCTAACCATGAGGCCACGCAGCCAGTATACCTGTCAACTTTAGTGAGAATCGACCAGATTTGGCAACTTTGATGAGGTTTGGTCAAGCTCAACAAACGTAGACGTAGCCTATCCCTTTAGCACTACTACGTCTGCATTTAATGAGCTACGTCGGGTTTGCTAAAGGTCCCCAATGATAGCAAGAAAAACGATGGTTCACAGGCCAGATTATAATAGGGACCTTTAGCAAACCACGTAAAAGCTTATAAAACGCAGACGTAGCAGTGCTGAAAGGATAAGATACGTCTGCGTTTAATGAGCTACCTTGGGTTTGCTAAAGGTCCCTAATATATCTTCCTACTTTGTTCTCTGGCCAATCTGTATCTGAATCAGCTGAAGCTAGCCCTGGTCTTAGGGCACAGGTCTGTAGATCCAAAGATTCAGGGTTCAAACCCAGCCTACTCCAGCATTTCTTCAGTGGTAACGAAAATACAAAATATCAAAGGTGTAGTAAGCTAGTTCCTATTGAGCCCATATTTTACTTCTTTTTCTATTTAATGTGAAACTGTAATAGCAGTTATATTTTATTTCCGAATGGAATGTAAGAGGGTACAGGATGAGCAATAGATGAGGGACCTTTTAGCAAACCTGAGGTAGCTCATCGCAGATGTAACAGTGTTTTTTCACTTACAATTATGGTTTGCTTTTTCTTGGAAAAACGCTAAAAAAACGTTCATATAACGTGACAGACAAACGTTTGTCCATAACGTTAAAAAAACGTTATTTGGTGTCAACGTTTTTACGTTAAAAAACGTTCTATTCACGTTTTTGCAAACGTTTGCAAACCTTCTACAAACGTTAAATCCTGGTAATGTAAACGTTTTTTTGTTAGCTGGGCCCCCCCCCCCCGACCGACATAATAAGGAGTAATCAGTAATCTCTCGTCATCCCGTCACCTCTCTTGTCGTCACGTCGCCTATCTGGTCGTCACGTCGCCTATCTCGTCGTCACGTCGCCTATCTCGTCGTCACATGTGTACTAAAATCATAAAAATAAGTTTCCCCTCCCCAGGAATTGAACCCTGGCCTCACGCATGAGAGGCATACATGCTCACCACTATACCAGAGTGTCACATGCTGACATAATGTAAAAATATGCATTATATCCTATTGCATGTCGCCTCTCTCGTCATGTCGCCTCTCTCGCCATGTCCTTGTACATGTCGCCTCTCTCGCCATGTCCTCGTGATGTCGCCTCTCTCGCCATGTCCGTATACATGTCACCTCTCTCGCCATGTCCTCGTGATGTCGCCTCTCTCGCCATGTCGCCTATCTCCTCGTTTCCTCGTGCGAATAGCGGCCCTTATATGCACGAGATCCTCGTGCGAATATCGCTGGCGGTACAACTAATGTATTACACAAACCTGTGTTTCAGTGGCCACTGTCCATCTCCCAATCTTAACAGGTTTCATAGATTTTTTTTGAACAAGTATTGACTTTTATTGACCTGAAGAAATTTATGATTACAATGTATGACATACACGTGTCTCAATCCATAGTTGTTATCATGTCGTTTCCATGAGGCTTTTGGTACACGAAATTTAAGATCTATGATACATTGAGACATAAAATGAACACTATTCAGTCAACAAACTTACCGGTAAATGAATTATCCTAGAACAATATTCTCCGACTAAGCTATGTTAACATTGAATAGACGCTGAAATGTCAACCTTTTCTTGACAACGAAAAAAAGACCTTTAAGTCCCAGATCTATTACTTTAGGAATGAAGTGTCTAGTGACCAATCTTCATTGTACGACTGACATTTTATCCCCTGTCAGCCAACAAAAGATTGTTTCAAAGACACCTTTTCTTTGCCGAGGGAGAGCTATAGGTCGCGACCTTTGACCTTTTGTTCATTTCCGGAAGGCATTGCAGGCTTGAGTGATGCTGACACAGTCATCCATATCCGGTTGAAAACAAGTTTATTTTCGCTAATTGCAAACTCAATTTTGATCAGGTCCCCTGAAAATCTTTGTTTATGTCGCAAATCACCTGCATGTATAAAATTCTAGAACTAAGTTTCATTTCATTGACTCCCTGAATCCTTTACGGCGGGTGGGAGAGGCCTTTTTCAAAACAGTGAGGTCTCATTTAAAAATCTGATTTAACCCCTTAAATCTTTGACATTAGCATTCAACGTAATTGTGCTACCGAGTAATAGGTAGTTTTTATTAGTTTAAAAAATAATGAATTTGGTCCTCATTGAGATACACAATGATCTTCCCCAAGCTATTTCTGGTGAAGGGATGACGGTAGGGCCGGACCAAAAGAAAAGTGACCTGAAACAAACCTTTAAAGTTGGTCTATGGATTTCCCACAGCATATTTTCGGAAACATAATTTTTTCCTCAAGCAATTTCTGGTGAAGGGATTACGATATAGAAAGTACCGGTAAGTCTTGAACTCAAAAACTCGTCATTTTGCTTATTAAACACGATGCAACTGAAAGTAATCTTGCCACCATCTCAGCAGAGAGGGTTTAACTTAAAGGACTGCACCGTGTTTTAAGGTACTATCATCTCCACATAGAGCATATTATAAAAGTATATGCCCTTTGTCGTCATGTTGTCGAGCTTGCAGAACTGTATCAACTGTAGGGTTGACATGATGTATTAATGCAGCTCTTGTGCAAGTATTCGCGAGGGGTGCATTCATGCATCGTGACGACGCCATTAAAGGGTTAATATCAACGCACTCATATAAGTTAGTAAGTTGCAAACGCGGTCATTGGTATAGACTTAGTGACATGTGCCAAAACACCGTTCTACCCTGTCACCCTCATGCATGGAATTTGTGCCCTCGTCTATGACTATGAGTATGAGTAAGGCCGAAAGAGGGATAGGTGAATTTCCGCTCACTCCACTGAACCTAGCAAAAGACAGCCGATCAATAAAAAAAAGTATACTATCAGACATTTTTTTAATGATTTCTAATGTAGTTGTGGCCAAAATGTTTAAAGATGAAATAATAAAACTATTATGAAAAAAGTGAATCTGACCAAGGTATTTAAATAATCCAAACCTACCTATTTTCAGCGTACTACCCGAAACACACATTTTCTTTTAGTGCCTAAGTTCCCTTGGACGTTCTTTCAGTACGGGAAATATGGCCTTCCCTTTCATGCCACAAGAAGGAGACCACTACCCATTGATCCTATTGGCCATGTAGTTTGTATCGGAGTGGGGATGGGGGGGAGGGGGGTACTGTGGTGGTTCTTGATGTTAAGTTCAATGAGCCTTGGTGTTATCCTCTTCACAAGCACCGGTTGACTGTTATACCGCCACCACCGACCTCTATCTAAGACATCGTCAGCCCATTAAGGGCCGCCTAGTGATTTAATGTGCCTTTTGGTTTTTGCCCAGCGCTACATGCTAACACCAGGCACCCTACACTGGATCGGTACACTCTCCAAGTGTTGGCAATCACTTCAATGGGATCAAAGACACAGATAATCGCTGTAGCCTGTACACGCGCCTTCCACACCCTCCTCCCCTATCGCCCTTATCTCCCTTATCTAACTTATCTGGTGATAATTGGTCAGTTACGATAGTTCTCCCGTTCTCCCTTTCTCTAGTTCTCCCTTTCTCCAGTTCTCCGTTTATCCCGTTCTCCCTTTATCCCGTTCTCCCTTTATCCCGTTCTCTGTTTATCCCGTTCTCCGTTTATCCCCTTCTCCGTTTATCCGTTTCTCTGTTTATCCCGTTCTCTATTTATCTCCGTTCTCCCTTTAATCCGCTCTCCGTTTATCCTGTTCTCTGCTTATCCCGTTCTCCGTTTATCCCGTTCTCCGTTTATCCCGTTCTCCGTTTATCCCGTTCTCCGTTTATCCCGTTCTCCGTTTATCCCGTTCTCCGTTTATCCCATTCTTTGTTTATCCTGTTCTCCCTTTCTCCCGTTCTCCCTTTCTCCTGTTCTCCCTTTCTCCAGTTCTCCGTTCATCCTGTTCTCCATTTATCTCGTTCTCCATTTATCCTGTTCTCCCTTTCTCCCGTTCTCCCTTTATCCTGTTCTCCACTTATCCCGTTCTCCCTTTATCCCGTTCTCCCCTTATCCTGTTCTCCCTTTATCGCACTCTCTGTTTATCGCTTTATCCCGTTCTCTGTTTATCCCTTTCTCCCTATAACCCATTCTCTGTTTATCCCTTTCTCTGTTTATCCCGTTCTCCGTTTATCCCGTTCTCCGTTTATCCCATTCTTCATTTACCTCGTTTTCCATTTATCCTGTTCTCCGTTTATCCTGTTCTCCATTTATCCCGTTCTCCGTATATCCCGTTCTCCGCTTATCCCGTTTTCCCTTTCTCCAGTTCTCTGTTTATCCTGTTCTCTGCTTATCCCATTCTGCCTTTATCCCATTCTCCCTTTATCCTGTTCTCTGTTTATCTGGTTCTCCCTTTATCCCGTTCTCTCGTTCTCCCTTTCTCCCATTCTCTGTTTACCCCGTTCTCCCTTAATCTGTTCTATGTTTATCCTGCTCTCCCTTTCTCCTGTTCTCCCGTTCCCCCTTTCTCCAGTTCTCCATTTATCCCGTTCTCCATTTATCCCGTTCTCCATTTATCCTGTTCTCCCTTACTCCCGCTCTCCCTTTATCCCGTTCTCCATTTATTTTGTTCTCCGTTTACCTCATTCTCCATTCATCCTGTTCTCCGTTTATCCCGTTCTCCGGTTATCCGGTTATCCCTTTCTCCAGTTCTCTGTTTATCCCGTTCTCTATTTATCCCGTTTTCTGCTTATCCCGTTCTCTGCTTATCCCATTCTGCCTTTATCCCGTTCTCCGTTTATCCTGTTCTCTATTTATCCCGTTCTCCCTTTATCCCGTTCTCCCGTTCTCCCGTTCTCCCTTTCTCCCGTTCTCCCTTTCTCCCGTTCTCCCTTAATCTGTTCACCGTTTATCCTGTTCTCCCTTTCTCCCGTTCTCCCTTTCTCCCGTTCTCCCTTATTCCAGTTCTCCATTTATCCCGTTCCCCATTTATTCCGTTCTCCATTTATCCTGTTCTCTTTCTCCCGCTCTCCCTTTATCCCGTTCTCCATTCATCCCGTTCTCCATTCATCCCGTTCTCCGTTTATCCCGTTCTCCATTTACCTCGTTCTCCATTTATCCTGTTCTCCATTTATCCTGTTATCCTGTTATCCCTTTCTTCAGTTCTCTGTTTATCCCGTTCTCAATTTATCCCGTTCTCTGTTTATCCCGTTCTCCGCTTATCCCGTTCTCCCTTTCTCCAGTTCTCTGTTTATCTTGTTCTCTATTTATCCCGTTCTCCGTTTATCCCGTTCTCTGTTTATCCCGTTCTCCCTTAATCTGTTCTCCGTTCTCCCTTAATCTGTTCTCCCTTTCTCCCGTTCTCCCTTTCTCCCGTTCTCCGTTTATCCCGTTCTCCCTTTCTCCTGTTCCCCGTTTATCCGGTTCTCCATTTATCCGGTTCTCCATTTATCCAGTTCTCCGTTTATCCCATTCTCCCTTGGTCCCGTTTATCCCGTTCTCTGTTTATCCCGTTCTCCCTTTATCCCGTTTTCCCTTTATCCTGATCTCCATTCATCCCGTTCTACGTTTATCCCAGCTAAAACCATTAAATATCATTAAAGATAAACTAAGTGTCTGGGACTGACCATGCAGCTTTGCTGCAGACCATGAAGGAACTGTTGACACTCACCCCGAAATCTATGCCCCCTCGTATTATGTTCCCAGTGTCCCTGCTGTATATGTGGACACATGATGTACATGTTTTAGAAGTACATGTACTCATGTATATCAAGTCTCTTATTAAACATGATTTCTATGACGTGTGCGGTGATGAGAAACCATGTTATATTTTTGAGTGGCCTAATGTTTAATAGTTCACATCATGTACTGTCTCGTATCATGGCAAGTAGATCTAGACCTGCATTTAGAAGGAGATGAATATTCACCCAAAGTAGGGAATTATTACTGGTGGCTAAGTCTCACAATATCAATACAAGTTGATAGTCTTAGACTGGGTGACGCCTTAAATTTGACCGTTGAGTGTCAAAATGAAATTTAGCTTATAATAATATAGCCAAACTGAAATACAATTAGTAATATGTAGAGTAAAAATAACAATTAACCTTTTCCCGGCATTTCCTTCGACGTAGCCCTCATTTCAGCTGTTTTGACACTTGCCGGTCAAAGAGGTCAGCCGGTCAAAGATGTCACCGGCTAAAGACTATCAACTTGTACTGATCTGGTGAGACTTAGGCTGGTATGAATTATTAACTCAGACCCAATAACGTGACATATTTATCATGCATGATAACCTTAACACTTCTGAGGGAAGGTGATATCCACCGAGAAATGTTTTATAAATTTACTTGGCACTCCCCTCATCAGGTGGCTGTTTGGGGGAGTAGTCATTATTCAACGACATGGCGCGGAGTGGGGGGCTGGGGGGTGGGGGCAGTCTATACGAAAACTTTTTCACCATGCAGGACATTCGGTCCTGCAGTTTTTTTCCTTTGCAGGCCCGGCTCAATTTTTGAAGGCCGGATATTGGAGTACAATCATGCTATTGAAAAATTAACCATATAAAGCAAGGGTTTGTACTAACAATGTTAATGAATAGAGTTTCCCTGTATATTATAATTATATTAATCATTTTAACATATAAATTACTGATGAACATTACAGAAAATATTCAACCTTTTTGTTTTATGCTGTAGAAACCTTAATAATGGTCCGATTTACAAACCGTAAAAAATGGCAAATAGGCACGAATCTCTAGCATACAGCCAGTCATTCGGGCCAGCAGTAACTCTTTTGAGGTTTTTTTTTGCCGGCTATAGCCGGTGTCCGGCAGGTTTTCCTATAGACTGGGGGGGGGGGGGGTAACAATCTTTATGACCCCCCCCCCCCTTCTTTTCAATTCAATTTTAGTTTACAAGGTTTTTATTCTGCAATTTAAAAAAATATAAAAGTATAGATACAATTGCATTTGTTTTCATTGAATTACACAAGAGGTTGATAATGAATTATTAACTAACTACGGTAACTAACATTTTTATTACCCTCACCCCGAAAAGAACCCTCCAACTTCCTCTGTTATTAAATAATGCCCACTCCCTTAGATCCTCGGCATAGATCCTGTATAGCAATACCAGGCACCTTTTGTAATATGATCTATCCAGCATGTAAAGAGAAAAATACAACACACGAGGATCGATTTCCTGTTTAGTTTACAAAATTTAGTCATGGGCATACCCCAGCGTAATCTGTGGGATGAGTGAATTCAGGAATACCTGGGCAATATGGGGCCCTTGGCGGGGGGACGGGGGAGTCCCCATGTCACATGTCGATTTTAAGAAATGCCCATATCGCCATATATCGGTTTTAAGAAATGCCCCATGTCCCATGTCACTATCTATTTTTTTCCTCATGTCCCATGTCACTAAGCCCAAAAAAGGCCCATGTCGCTGTGTAGACCTTAGGGGTCTAAGGCCATCAGCATGCATGGCCTCGTACCAATGGCGGTGCCACTTCGATTACAGGACATCATGTATCCAGACTCTCCCATTGTTAATGGTTTCATGTACCGGCAATCACAATTACATTACGATGTTCTGATGTAATAGATGCTAATGTATAATCTCAGTATACGCCTAGGCCTTCTCGATCCTAATTTGTGGATACGGATGTCCCTTATAGTATACATGTACTAGTATTCCCCGATGGTAGACTATAGTTGATGAGTTTGTCACCAGGTGGCTCCTGTCGTGAGCGGCTCTTCACTCACCGCCCGGCCTCATCCACATGGTCTCTCCTGGTCTCCGCTCCTCCCACATTTTGTACTTGGCCTCTTCTATTATGGGAGTCGACCCCTAAATTCAACATGTCGACATGCCATTTTCTTAAAATCGACATGCGACATGAGGCCTAGTGACATGTGACATGAGTTAAAAAGATAGTGGCAGGGGACATGGACATTTCTTAAAGTCGACCTAGGACATGAGCATTATTAAGCGACATAGACATGTGACATGACCATTTCTTAAAATCAATATGCGACATGGGGACCCCTATCTATACCCCCTTTATTCCTGTAAACGGCCGTAGTCCCATTCGTCGGACACTGGCTCTCCTCCTCATTATGTGTTTATTTTTACATGTTTTTCCCGCCTTGGTGGCTGTCGCAGCACAGCTGTTTGACATGTTTTTAACTGGTGGTTCAATTGTCGTCTGCTGGTTTAAGAAGTTTGGCGTAGGCTACTCGTATTGGTGTGACAGTGGTGGAGTGTCTGAAGTTTACCTGGTATATACTTGGATTCACATGTACATGGCAGAGGTAGATCATGGCAAGAGTCGGCCTTTGCAGTTATTGCATATGCCACAGGTCATAGAACACAGCGACACTGTATTCCATGGGGGGGGCCCAGTGGGCACAAAATGAAATAAAATGTTGAATCAACATTGGATCAACATCAAATCAACATTGACAACCATTTATCAATGTTGATTCAATGTTCTGTGCCCATTGGGGGGGGGGGGGGTAGAGTCATGGAATACGGCGATTCCAGTGCTTGAGCATATATCGTATTCATCATGTATAAATGACGCAGGAAGACCATGACTAGACATTGACAGTTAAACCCAAGATAAAACCATAATGATAAGTATCTGATATTGCTTGCATGTGTCAGATAAAGAGACTTCTTGAAATAGCAAAGTGTTTTAGGTATCTAGACATTCACCCAGAAATGACATATATAAATGCAGGCTTGATAGTCTTAATTGTGTACATTGTGGCATCTCAAGTATATTCTCAGTGTTATTATCTCTAACGGCATTAATATGAGAGATAAGAGATTCTGGTTTATTTGAAATTAATTGCTTTCCAAGAAATGGTTTATATAAGACATCAAAAGAGGTTATTAAGATCATTATATAACCATAAAAACTGGTCATTACTGATATAAGAAAGTCACAATTTGATAAACGATATATAGGTCAATGGGCAAAGAGCACTGTGAGACGCTCAAAAGTAGGGAACAAGCTTTAGGCCTATCCATTGCCAATGTTATCAATGACGTAGACAGGAGCTGAAAATATGACCTGACAATTTAGAAAATGCTCTATGGCCTGCTCCGTGCTAGAGTGGATCTGCTCTGAGCATCTCTTTAATCATGTTAAGGCAATGAGCTGCTCGAGTTAATAAAGCCAATAGACCACGTTGGGCCTGTGCTTGGGTTATTTTGGACATGGCCTTTGGGTGCCTCCTCGGCCGTGGCTACTGGAAGGCGCTAAGAGGCACGTTACTCGTCAGTGCTTCCTAATTACTGCCGACAACCCAGTTTCAGTTGTGTGTGTCTCTCAGAGCGTGTTCACTGGTTTATATCGGTCTGTGTTTTAATTATTTGATTTGTGATTGTTTTGTAATGTATGAGCGTCTTTGAGTTTTGGTATTAAACTCACCTTTATGATATGACAGTTTACTACTACATTAAGGGGTTCAGTTACATGAATAATCATTTAAGCTGATATGAAATATGGGTTTTAAAGCAAATATGGTGCGTTCACAATATCAATACAATGCCACGGGATAGTCTCTTGTGGGTATATGAGAAATAAACACTGGGAAGATGCGTAACAAGGTTAAAGTTAGGGGGAGGGGGACTCTCAAATGACAGAGGAGTGTTGGTTGGAGAGGGGTTATTTTGGGGAAGGGACAAAAGTCATGAATTTACTGTGAGATTTATTCCGAGTGGTTCGAAGTATAGGCTATGGCTCAAAGAACATTTCTTTCTAATTTAGATTAATGTATATTCCTCGGGAGCTTGTGCTTCAAGATAAATCATTATAAAGCAACTTAACCTTGAGATTGGTACATCTAATGTTAAGGGTATCAGGCCCATATACGTGCACTTTTCTGTTCAAACCACCAGCTCCACTATATAGAGGCCAGAGTGCCGGTCCTCGCTCAGCTACAACTGTTATTGGAGGAACAGCAAGTAGTGTTTCAGCTTTGATATAAAAGTTGCCCACCCCCTTATTTCTCCGCCTCTATATAATCCAAATAGGAAAGGAGGGAAGTACCACACCAATTACTTTATATGTAACCTCCCTCCCTCCCCACACATACCATGTCACGCTGCAATATATGAATACCAGCCTCCCTCCCCCAATTAGTCTGCAAAGAATGGTAGAGACTGGGTCGGGGGGACAAGGGAAGACCTAAGGGGAGGGCCATTGGGTACACCAACAGGTAAAAGTCACATTCCGTGAGTGACGTCTGCCTTTACTAATCACCCTTTTCGCTGGTGGCCTTACATGTGCCTGCCAGGAACCAGCCAAAGAAACAGACGACAATTGTCACAATAGGTTTAAAATATAGTCTGTCGTCTGTCATGTTATTTCTCCTGTGTAATAACATTATTGCTTTTATTAAAAGGCGCTCACAATGCAATTCAACATTCTGAAGACATGACACTTGTGTCATAAGTAAACTAGCTGCTAGGGGATATAAATACGTGTATAGTGATATATGTAGTCCAGCTTATCTCAATTACACCCATTTAAAGACAAGAATCTAACGTCAATCATTGTAACAACGCCTATTTTTACCTACATGAGATAAAGGCCCATGCCATAGCTATATCTAATTCACTTTTTACAAGATGGAACATAGGCTTCCTATTAGAAATAGTTTAATAATAAAATAAAAACCTGTATTAACTTGCACTAAGTAATGACATGAGCTGTAATATCTATCCTATTTTCTTGCAAATATCCGGCAAACATCCTACAAGCCATAGCAGCCTAACAGTAGCTGGTAATAGAATAGTATATACTGCGTTAGTGTGCACCATAGGGTTACATGCACTACGGCAGTCTGTTATAGATGAAATTAACGCCCTTCACGGGAACAACATAAAACCGGGCCCTTTTTACCCCATTCTCCTAACACGCAGCCTGCAGCGTGTAATGCAGAGCTAGGGGATTAGATCCTGTAGCGGAGGGATGGGAGGGTGTCGGGGGTGGGGTGGGATCCCGGGGGGGCTACTCACTCTATGACGGTAACCGCCGACTGCCAAACTACCGCCTGCCTAAACACCGGGGTTGCCAAACCACCGCCCCCCATGAATGCAGGTTACCGCCCTCTGATTCCTTACAGATCAGCCACCGCCCTTGTTTTTTCAGGGACCCTTGAAATTCAACCTTTACTTCCTGATGCAAATAGCAGAGTAAACATGGATAATAGTTGTTCTCTTTGCATTTTACCATTTACACCCTAATTATTGCCCCTCCTCTAGAGTTACCGCCCCCTATATTCAAGGGTGCTGCGAGTTACCGCCCCTTAATTTTGAGATCCACTGCTACCGCTTCCGTGGGCCGTTTGGAGGTGGGTAGTCATTTCAGATCTGAGTACCCCCCCCCGGGGGTGGGATGGTATGAGATAGGGTGGCAGGGTGTAGGAGAGGGATGAAGCAGGGTATGAGATAGAGTGCAGGGTATGAGATAGGGTGGGAGGGTATGAGATAGGGGGTGGGAGGGTGTAGGAAAGGGTTAGAAGGGTGCGTGATAGGGATGTCAGAGTATGGGAGGGTATGGATTTGGTGAGAGGGAGTATGCTAGGGTGGGGGTGTAGGATAGGCTGTGAGGGCGTAGGAGGGTGTAAGAGAAAGTGGGATGGTGTAGGAGAGGACAGGAGGGTGTAAGGGTGAGTAGGAGGGTGTAGAAGAGGGAAGAAAGGTGTAGGAGAGAGTGGGATGGCGTGGGAGAGGGTAGGAGGGTGTAGGGAAAGGTAGGAGGGTGTAGCAGAGAGTGTGATGGTGTAGGAGAGGGTAGGAGGATGTAGGAGAGGGTCGGGGTGTAGGAGAGGGTGGGATGGTATAGGAGAGAGTGGGAGGGTGTAGGAAAAGGTTGAGCGGGTGTATGAGAGAGTAGATGGTGTAGGAGAGAGTGGGAGGGTGTTGGAGAGGGTAGGGGTGTAGGAGATATAGTGGGATGGTATAGGAGAGAGTAGGAGAGTGTAGGAGGGTGTAGGAGAGAGTGTGATGGTGTAGGAGAGGGTAGGAGGGTGTAGGAGAGGGTCGGGGTGTAGGAGAGGGTGGGATGGTATAGGAGAGAGTGGGAGGGTGTAGGAAAAGGTTGAGCGGGTGTATGAGAGAGTAGATGGTGTAGGAGAGAGTGGGAGGGTGTTGGAGAGGGTAGGGGTGTAGGAGATATAGTGGGATGGTATAGGAGAGAGTAGGAGAGTGTAGGAGGGTGTAGGAGAGAGTGTGATGGTGTAGGAGAGGGTAGGAGGGTGTAGGAGAGGGTCGGGGTGTAGGAGAGGGTGGGATGGTATAGGAGAGAGTGGGAGGGTGTAGGAAAAGGTTGAGCGGGTGTATGAGAGAGTAGATGGTGTAGGAGAGAGTGGGAGGGTGTTGGAGAGGGTAGGGGTGTAGGAGATATAGTGGGATGGTATAGGAGAGAGTAGGAGAGTGTAGGAGGGTGTAGGAGAGAGTAGGAGGACGTAGAAGAAAGAATAAGGGTGTAGGAGAGACGGAGGTTGTAGGATAGGGTGTGGGAGAGAGAGGGGAGGCTGTAGGAGAGACTGGGAGGCTGTATAGCATTGGGTGGGAGGGAGAAGTGATATGGCGGCAGTGGTGTAGGATTACAAAGGCAGCTAAAAGGCCAGACACCAGAGGCCAATTACGACATGACATGATATCCTGGTATTACTACATTGTCAGGTAAAGCCCACAGATCAGGTCCACTTGTTATATGCCGTGTCTAGTGTTATACAATGTAGTAAGGTACCAGACATGATAGATATACCATTGATTTAGGTCTATGATTTATGTACTAAGTAGTATGCAGGGACAATGAATTATTCTTAGAGAAGACCCTCACTCGATTCCTAACTCGTTGCCGCTCTCGTTCCTTCATTTCCTCCCACATTTCCTTCCTCGCCCCTGCCTTCTGTCCTCCCTCGTTTCCTTCCTCGTACCTGCCTTCTTTCCTCCCTCGTTTCCTCCCTCATTTCCTTCATATTCTCTTCCTCGTCCCCTGACCTATTTCCTCCCTCGTCTCCTCCCTCCTTCCCCCCCTTGTTCCTCCCTCGTTTCCTCCCTCATTTATTTTCTTGTTCTCTTCCTAGTCCCTGTCCTATTTCCTCCCTTGTGTCCTCCCTCGTCACCTCCCTCGTTTCCTCCCTCGTTTCCTCCCTCGTCTCCTCCCTCGTTTCCTTCCTTGTTTCTTCTCTCGTTTCCTCCCTCGTTCCTTCCTTGTTTTCCCCCTCGTTTATAGAATATAGAAACTAAACACCAACAAGGCTATATCAGACCTCCAGCACACTACCATGCACTTCAGTCTCTTTGAGGCTGTCCCCCCATGCACCGGGGCACCTCCCAATGGGCATCTAGATCCCGGATGGTTGTGTGATCTTTTGTCACCAGCTGTCTCTAGCACCGGCCTTGATCCCTAGTCGTCCTCTCTGCCTCACTCCCCTCAACTCTATACATACGCCTATACAGTATCAACCCTCCTCCTCCATACAACCCCCCTCCCCCCCCCCCACCACCACCACCTCTCGAACCCCGACCACCCAACGTCTGCCGGGTTCTGCTCCAGAACGGGTAAATGCTTTTAAGGGTATAGTCGCGATAATTACCCAGACGTGAATTAGATTGATGACAATATCTTACCCATGTCCCTTGGAGATCCAGGATTTAGAAAGCAGAAGGAGCGGCGCCATTACAAAAAGTTCTTTTGACAAAATTTTACAAAATGAATCGTAAAAATGTCCCCAAAACGGGGGCGCCCCCTCTAACTCCGCCACTGTTTCGTCCCCATATCCATGTATACATTTTTACGCTTACAAAGCGGGGAGTTGGCCTACTACTATTGGTTCAGTAAGGAGTGACTGTACCTGTGTGGCAGATTAATGAATCAGCCAGGTGACATTGACGGATTACTAAAGGCAGTGGTCATTAGACCCGTCCACCAACCCCCTAGGGTATTGGTGGTGAGGGCAAAAGTATTACATGTATTTTATTATCAAGAACTAAGAAAAATGATCACTCCCTAATATCCAAAGAAATGAGACTATATCAAACCCATTGTTAGCTGAAAAACATTAAGATATTATTGAAGAAATCGGTTTTTATCCTATACTCTTTTCACCACCTTGCGAAGGAAGGTGTTCTTAAATATAAATATACATTCATATAAGTTTGTCTAGACTGGTCCTTGCATATTCTATGATCAACTATAACTATAACGAATTGCTGTTTTATACACTGTACTTAAGTGTATATGTATGTATTAACTTTTGTGATGATGTTCTCTCCATATATACTCACATGATGCAAATGTGTGTGGATTCGCGACATATGGAAAAACTGACAAGAGTAATTTAGTCTCGATTGTTAGTTACTTCATAGAGACGAGAACGAAAAAAAAGGGAAAAGAGTCTAGCATCAATACAGCATTAGACAGATATCTAGCGCACATCCCCTGAAATGCGCACCGATTTATAGACTATAAATAATATAAAATATCTCAGTTTTGGGCCCAATCAAACTATTTGCTACTAGAAATATGTATTGGAAATATTTGCTAAGCATAATAACATCAAATACAGTATACATTCACAAGACTCCACTGGCCTAGCGCGCCTACCGACACAGCGGAGCGGGCGAGGACGTGAAACGGCCGCAGCATCATAATTAGGAAGCATTGGCCTTAGAACTGGGCGCGCAGCGAGCACCTGTGAGTGGGTAGGAGCGCATCTGAGTTGGTGCCGCCTGTGCGCCGCTGACTACCGACGACGACGCACTCACCGCCTCTCCTCTCCGCCAACCAACCGAGTGAGGACCTACAGCCTTGTAGAGCATCATACGGACTGTAAACTCCACTAGAGGATAACAACTCATAGAGTGAGTGAGCGGTGCGGGATTGGACATTGGACAAGACCAGAAGGAAGGAAGACAGAAGATAGAAGACTCCCCACTGAAGCCCCTTGACCGAAGAAGAGCTCACGACTCTGCAAGTGTTCTCCCTGTAATTGTGTTATACAACTGATAGGAAACCAGTGATACCAGGTGTATCATACCCCTACTTTGTGTTTGTGTTAACACAGGTAGATCTCCCACCTTGGAACTCTTATACTAGATACATTGGTTTCTGATTCTCTTTGCCGTCACACACTACCAACCAAGACTTTGCCAGAACTCCACAGCGCCGACTGGTTTTACGTCTTCAAAGAGAAAACAAGGTAGGCTTCTCACAACTTTACCACGGACACTTCCATACCCCATACCCCATTCATCATACCCCCTTTCAATCCCAGTGTTGAAAGTGCCTAAGGAATGTACATAAAGAAAAGGGGGTAGATGTAGATGTAGAAAGAGCTGCAAATTGGAGATTAATTTGAGTGAGTTTTGAAGTATAGGACTGGAGCTGCGCAGCTAGCTCTCACCTGCCTTAAGCCATTAGTTGGCGGCACCGCTCAGGGGAGGAGGAGCAGGAGGAGGAGGGGGAGGCAGGTGGTGCGGCAGGTACCAGTGGTGTGTGTCACCTACTGGAGGAGGCAGGCACGCCCACTGGTACCAGGAGGACTACTGGGTAGTAGTACACCCAGTCAGCACTCTGGGCATGGCAAACTGCCGCACTGCAGAGATGCCACTTTTCCTACTATTGCAGGATTTCCCACTTTTTACCTGGGATTTCCATATTAAGTTTTGTTACATGACTAATACGGCTATCTCTATGCTGTTAACCTAAGGGAGTTCCGTATGCCATGGCACCATGGCATACAGTGTGACCGTATGCTCATGACGTCATCATGCAAAACACCAAACTCTCATTTTTAGGTAATTTTTAGATAATTCCAAAATATCACTTTCCCACTAGTGAAGGTATGGAAATTAATATTAAATTCAGGTCATGTCCATGCACATGATCTGATGATAGCCTAGTAGCAGCGCTAGCACAGTTATTATAATTAAGAACTCAATGATATGAATACAACTAATTCACAGTTAACAAATAGTTATGGTTGACTCTTAAGAACATGCATGGGAATTGATTAGTGCTGAGAGATAATTGTATTACTTTTTAAAATATAAATTATATTAAGAAACTCTCTTCACATAATCGTGTAACATTTGTGGCCAACAGCTGCGCTCAGTGAGTCAAATCCTCGTACACATCTCGATACTACCAAAAACATGTGTTTTCTTGGCACTAGTATTCGGCAAGAGGTAATGGCGATGGACATCATTAGAAATGAATTACAGTTTATGACTAATCCTGGCTCACCGCTGCTCAGCCCACTTGACACGCGGTAACACCAATTTCCTTCTAGGCGTCTAATCATACACAGTTGTCTTCTGCTTTCTGGTTATTTTATGATAGGAAATTGTCGTCTGCCACTCCTACACTCCACAGGGAATGCATCGTTATCACATATAGCTCGTTTTATAGCAAAAAACATACCACAGGATGTGAGATTATTCTCCTTTCAATGCAAAAAGGTATCATTGACCAACAGACCAGCAGGTTATGGATACACTTCAATTGCACTATTCTATTTGATGGTTAAAATGATATTTGAATATATATTACACTAAGTATTATGGTGATAATCTGTTTGCAAGTAGTACATTTACGTTTCTCATCACAATGCAACGTAGGGAATCGTCCATTCGCCTGATTCAATGATAGACAGAGAAAGCCAAGTTTTGTCAGTCTAGCGAAAATCAAAAATGCCTAAAGATTAGGTTTGCCAGAGTAAAATGAGGTAAGCTGGACCCAAGGCTTAGTGTTGGCAGTGTAGCAGACGCCAAACAGACCTAACGCTTAGCGTTTAGTGTTACCGTTATAGTAAGAAAGTAAAACAGACCTAAAGCTTAGTGCATGCCAGTATAGCAAGAAGGCAAAACAGACCTAGAGCTTAGTGCATGCCAGTATAGCAAGAAGGCAAAACAGACCTAAAGCTTAGTGCATGCCAGTATAGCAAGAAGGCAAAACAGACCTAAAGGTTAGTGCATGCCAGTATAGCAAGAAGGCAAAACAGACCTAAAGCTTAGTGCATGCTAGTATAGCAAAAAGGCAAAACAGACCTAAAGCTTAGTGCATGCTAGTATAGCAAGAAGGTAAAACAGACCTAAAGCTAAGTGTTGCCAGTATAGCAAGAAGGCAAACAGACCGAAATCCTAGTGTTACCAGTATAGCAAGAAGGTAAAAAAACACCCTAAAGCTTAGTGTTGCCAAAGTAACAAAGAGGCAAAACAGACCTGAATCTTAGTGTTGCCAGGGTACCAAGGAGGTAAAAAGACCCATGGCTTAATGTTGCCAGAATGGCGAAGAGGCAAGATAGACCTAATGCTTAGTGTTGCCAGTGTAGCAAGATGGCAAAACAGACCTAAAGCTTAGTGTTGGCAGTATAGCAAGAAGGCAAACAGAACCGAATCTTAGTGTTGCCAGTATAGCAAGAAGGTTAACAAATATATACCTAAAGCTTAGTGTTACCGAAGTAACAAAGAGGCAAATAGACTTGAACCTTAGTGTTGCCAGGGTACCAAGGAGGTAAAAAGACCCCATGGTTCAATGTTGCCAAAATGGCGAAATGGCAAGATAGACCTAAAGCCAGTGTAGCAGGGGTAGGGTACATCTCATCATGTTCCTCTATAAGAAGGCATACCTCTATAGGCTCCTCCAATGCACTGTAGAATCTCTTTGTGGTCATGGTAGAGTGATATATAACAGCCCCTCTTTCATGCAGTTTCTGGTAGTGCCCTAGCTGCCTTGCTATTCATTGCTGTAGCAGCCGTCTTGATGTCAATGTAATATAATGTGTGGCTAATAAGAAGCATTGGTAATGCGGCCCATCTAGAACAAAAAGGTGTTAGGTTGATGACTGGATAGAGCACGATCTATACAACTAGATAGAACACGATCTATACAGGTAAATAGAAAGAAAAGAATAAAAATGCATTATACATATATAATAGAATAGTATATAGACAACCTAAGACGACCTACTATACAACAAATAGTATACACAGTCATAAAAGAAATCTAGCCCCTGTGTAATATTGATATCTAGTTGCGGCACCCTTGAGAAGGCCGCCTCCAGGGTGTGGGTGGTACAGAATTGGTACCCTCATAAAGGTATCACGCACCTGTGTTTATGAGTTAACATTTTATACACCTATACAACAGGCATAGCCCACATTAACCCTTTAAGGGTAGTATGTTACTTTAATGCGTTATGTCATTTTGCCATGATACTGCAAGAACCGGAAAGTAACTCTCCAGTGCTGTATTCATGCATCATGCTGATCATACAGGGTTGATACACTCCCGAAGGGTTGGCATGGTGCGCTGGCACCGTGTTAGTGCATCATGACGATGTGTGAGGAGGCATACCACCGTTAACGTGTTAAAACCCTCCTATAGTTGTTGACACTGAACTAACCTTTGGTCCTCTTTCCGAACACACTTCCCTACCAGATGTTTTGAAGTTACCTCCTTCATCTCTCATCCTTTACTAATCTACCCCTTCCTTCCTCTCTCCGGCCATGGGAGTGATACCAGTTGGTGCCTGGGCCCCTTCCTGCATCCTTTAAGGACCGCACAGTGCGTTAATGAACTATGTATTTTGTCGCCATGAAAGCAGCCCTGGCGAGTCTACTCGCCAGGACTGCAACCAAACATCATGCTGACTCTTCGAGAGCATATCAAAACCATAGCGTTGGCATTACGGTATGTATGAATAAGGCACAAGCACCGAATTACTCGTCAGAAATGTATCATGGCGAAAAAGGGCATAATAGCGACAAAGGGCATAATGCGTTCAAGAGTTAGATCCCTCCTTCCGTCAAACCTTTATCCCTCTACTTGGCATTTCACTCCATGGTTATCCCTCCCTTGTTCATGTCTAGGCCTATCTTTGTATCTTTCTTCAGTCGTTTCTTTCCATCTGTGATACTGCAGTATTTATTAAGTAAGATATAAAGAAAATTCTTTCACATACAATGTAATGGGTATGTTAAAGCTAGTATTTCACACCCCAAATGTGTGAAATGACATTTTAACATCTATGAAAACACATAAAATAAACACAGAAGCGCACTCTGCCAGTTCTCTCTCCACTCGTTGGGCACTGTGTTGCCAATTCATTCATTTGTGTGTACATTAATCATTAAACTTCCACCCACCCTATATAAGACCCAGAGTACCTGTCATCATGCCACTCTGACTACTGCTGGAGTGGCAGTAATTAATCGGCCTTTAAAATACATCCATCCCTGTTTTTCAAATTCTTCCGAAAAAGTTTCCACACAGTATCCGTATCACATTAAGGGGGTGAAATTAATATTTAACCCTTTAAGGGCTGCATAGTCCATTAATGCAGTATGCAGTTGGTCGTCATAAAGCATGGATGCAGCTCTGGCGAGTAACTCGCGTATACATGCTGCATCAGGATTACCCTACTGGGCTGATACACCCACAATGGGTCGGCATGATGCGTTCCTGCATCCCTGGCATGTTACTCACAAAAGCTGTGCACATTTATGCTTCATGAAGACCAAAGGCATTACACCTTAACGCAGTATGCGGTCCTGAAATAAATGCATTGAGATCTCCTTGGGTAGGGGTACCATGGACCCCATGCAGTCACCTGTCTGTTACCCTCCTGCCCCATAATGGTTATTTACTGCCCCCACCACACCAGTTACTGTACATGTCCTTCCCCTCTGATTGCTGTATGTTCACGTGATGCCGTACAATAACCCCAGTGTGGGTTGACAGCAACTGGGTGCAGCACAGGCAGTGCAGGGGTACAACCGCTAAGTCTATCAACCCTGCTAACTGCAGTAACTTCATTTTTAAAGTGGCATAACCACCGAGCGTATCCCACGCACAATTCTAGTACTGTTCTAGTCTACTATGTGGTTAAGTACGAGTGGTGAGATTTCCCTTTTAAGAACCATTCGACTGTTAACTGTATCAAAATAATGCTAAGTGTTATATCAATCACATAGCTAAAGAAACACGTTTTCATTGGATTTCCAAGTGGATTCATTGATAAAGAGACGAACCCTAACCATAACCATAACCCCAACCCTAACTGTAGTCTCTTAGAAAAAGCCATGGCCGGCCCAGTCTTTTTTTGCAATCTGTGGTCAAAGATAGTGTTAATGTGACAGGATTCTTTAATCTCCAGGTTCTGACTATAATTCCAGAGGTGATAAATCCTTGTTATAAGAGAAAAGAATATGTCTCTAGGGACAAAAGGCATGTCTCTGGACTTTTAATAGAAGCTGTTTTCAGCTGAAAATTTGTTCTTGGAAAAGGAGATCATGTGCTAATGGGGTGCACCCAGTTCAAGGTCATAGTGATTGTTACCAGAGCCTTTCAAAATGAAGGCTTTCGGGACGAGAGTACGTCTATATAAACTCTAGGTGGCGGTGTTGATACACTTAGTGGTTGCACACGGGGAGTGGGGAAGGTATGGGGAGGTGTGTGTCACGTGATGGGGACTAGAAGACACGTGATGTCTTGTCGTTAGTCTTCATAATGACTACCTGGATGTCAGCACCTGGGATTCATTGTCTTCCTTCCTGGCGCCAACTCCTATTGACGACCCCTCATACTCTACCTGTGTCTCTGCCTTATGAGGGATGTGGGGGTGGGGGAGGGGCTGTTACCTGTGGTTTTATTGGGAAGTGGTTTCCTCTGACCCTATTCAGTATAGACCACATTTTATTGTATAGCATTTATAGACAATAGCAATAGACATTATTCCTAGTGCCGGTATATGTCGTGAGGTTGGGGACAGATTGTCACACGACTTTTTAGAAGGATACACCCCTCCATTTAAACAAGATAACTTATTTAGTTACATATGTAAGAGGATTTACTCATGGAAAGTTGCAATGACATTGCGCAGTCCGTATAAAGATTACAGCAAATTGTTCACACTGATTGGGCAGCTCATTGTATATATTTCAATTATAGTATGTCTTTGTATATCATATGGATGTGTGTCTCATATATATATGGATGTGTGTCTCATGCCACACACCCCTATATACTGGGCAATATATATATTATATATAGTTATATGTAACTAAATATAGAAGAATTGTTGATATTATCAAAACGTTCCTTACTACTCTACCCATTGCTATTACCTAGCATGGGTCCAACTCTCTCTACTTTCCTCCTTTCTCTATATAGAAAGAAAATTATCATATATATATACTAACCTAAGTATTAGCCGATCGGCTACTAGATATAATATAAAATTCTAAAACCACATCTTTATAAAGTATCAGTTAGGTAAGTTATACATAGCAGGATCAGGCTCCTAAATGAGCTTGTTCCTTCTATTTACAATATTCTATAAAGGCTTAATTGCCTTTTATTACATCCGCTCATCGGAAAACTGCTGGTGTTTGTTTAACACGGTCTACCAGGCCATGCATTCTGCCAGGATAAATCAAATCAAATCAAATCAAATCAAACACACCTTATGCAGAGTCTCCTCTTTAACACTGGTCATATAATCTGTCATAAGACCAAAAAATAAAATGTGTGTTTCAGGTTACATGGTCTAAAAATCTAGGGTAGGTAGGAAGGACTTTTTAGCTTGAAAAGTAACACAAAATCGACTCACAAACGCCGCTGTCGACTCACTATCCACCGCCTCGACTCATGGAGCCTCTGCTCAACTCTAAAATAGCCCAAAAATGGCCAAAAATATTGTTGTTTTTTCAAATTGGATAATAATTTCTAGGGTTGGCCCATTTTTGCTAGGTAGGGTTAGGTAACGTGAAACAAACCTTTAATTGTTTTGGCTTAATGCATTGATATTGTAAGATTAGGGTCATATGGTACCTGAGTTACACCAGAAATCTAATTGAATGTAATAACTCTGGTTACTTTCTGACCAGTCAGAGAGTAGTCTCAGTCTTAGTCTGTGACTTAACTTCCTTGTAGCATAATGACTCACTCTCGCAGCAAAGGTTTAGAAAATATCAACATTTTAAAAGAAAACACCACCCTATTTTTATGATGCCTTCAATCGATAGTCTAAGTATCATATAGGAATATTCTGGCACATTTAGTGAAGCATGGAGTATTATAAGTATTATAAGAGAGCACAGCAGGCTTATCTGATGTAACCCATGACGTCACCATTGGGGCAAATACATCCAAGCAGTGGCTGCAAAGCACCGTTAGTACACACCAAGATCCCCCCTGTAGCTTTCTTTTGCCACTACTTGTAGATTTCACTTTACAAGTAGCACCAAATAACACCACTTAAGTACCCTAAATAATATCATGACAACGCACATTTCACACTTATGATTAAAACACCACAAAAGTCGTTTGCTTACACCTTTATACAGGCTTGAGCAATGCTGTACCTGGTGTATTTGCCCCAATGGTGACGCCATGGGCTGCAGCAGATAAGCCTGCTGTGCTCCCTTATAATACCCCATGCTTCACTAAATGTGCCAGAATATTCCTATATGATACTTAGACTATCGAATGAAGGCATCATAAAAATAGCGTGATGTTTTATTTTAATAAAATTCCCGCAAGACATATTTATATTTTTACAAGAATATCAAATCATTTATGTGAGGATAAATACAGATTATTCTCCTAACTATAGAAAATATTGAAGTTGATTTTCCCATATGGATCAAAAGACACGAATGAAATGAATTAGTTATTAAAATCAATTCCTCGATATCTGGGCACCCATCCATCTGTTTTACAATAACTTCAAACAGTGCCATCCGGTTCGCACACCGGCTACACAGAATGTCTAAAATCACAAATCAGTTTCAAGAGATCCACCACCCACCTTCTACAACCCTTTAAGGACAGCATGATGCCCCAAGGCGTCATGTTCATTGGCCGGCGACGGAGTCCCCGGCCATGGTTAAGGAGTTCACTTTTCCGTAAGGTTTCAACAGGAACTGCGCGTCCATAGGATTAGCATTGGCTCGTTTGCTTTTTGCACCCTACATACATATGCTCTCTAGTCCCCCACCCTTCAGCACTACACTCCGCCAGAGTGATCGTAACCCTGCGTCGTCCGCTTTTCCGTTTACGCATTGGACCTTACCTGCAATCAACCTATATGTTGTTCACACGTCTCCCACCCAGAATGCACTGCTCATTCCGGTCTGCTGAACTTCCAATGAGCTCTATGTTGTTCACCCCCCCCCCCCCCCTCCACATACTTACAGTACAGACTGCGGCAGGCTAGTCCTACTCACAAGCCGTCATATACATCAGTGTACATATAAGGGAACATAAGCTTTCCTGTGTGGACCTTTCACCCCTTTGGTGTAATAATGGACTCTTCCAGGTGAAAAAATGTGCAATTTGCGCATTGAGGCAGCTATACGCACAGGCTTAAAGAGAAGGGAAATTTTGGTAACGCCCACCTTCTACCCCTTACCTGTTACAATGGACTAGACCCAGTGCCTAATTTCTTTTGTTTGTGACACCCTCTCAGCTTGCTGGGCGCCGTCCCTACTCCACTACCAGCGACTTTAGCAGTCCTACATGCGCCCTCAATGGTTGGTGATCACACCTGAGCTGGGCGCCGTCCCTACTCCACTACCAGCGACTTTAGCAGTCCTACATGCGCCCTCAATGGTTGGTGATCACTACCAGCGGGCAGGGTTCTATGTTGCATCATGACCTCTCCACATTAACCCTTTAAAGACGACATATTGCTTCATGTGAACAGTGGTGCAATCATGCATCATTAGTGCATTAATTATAATTATAGACCAATGTATGTGATCAAGAATCCTTGATGGAAGCCGGCCACCACCCCTATGGGGTGGATTTCCTCGATCATATACCTTTAAATCCTAGTCATTTGTCCTGCTGGTGCACAAACGCAGGAGTGATGAGCGGCTTGCCACTTAAGCACCAATGCATCCGGGAGTGTATCAAGCCAATGGAGTTGGTCCGATGCAGGAATGCAGCACAACCGAGTAACTCTCCAATGCTGAAATGATCGTATTAAAGCACGCTGCCATCCCTAAAGGGTTAACACAGACTGCCAACTCTAAGATTGCTCAGCTTCTTGGCAGGGTGGTAGAATCTCTGCCCTTTTTGTTGCCTTGTCTGGAGTAGCGCTGGCCCACCTTATACAAGGCGTGCTGGCAGGGGGCTCACTCCGGGTGCGTTAGAGGGTGTGACATGCCTCCCCCTGCTCCTCCAGTGTCTGAATTATCTATCACCCACTCCTCCTGGGTGTAATCAGCTCAGGGCAGGCCATGAATCGACGCCCACACGCCCCAGGTGTGTTCAATCAAATATTCACCATCAAATCGGCATCAATGTCCGACATGATGTCGACCAGATAAGAACAGGGTACACCTTTTATGGTTTGTATTCCTATCTTGTCATCAAATTGATTGTATTGATTATATCATAGGAACATCGATGGCGCAATGTCCCTCTGTAATTTTGAGGATTTCTATTATCATTGATAATATTTATCGGGGTAGTTAACGTTGCCTGATTTAATGATTGCAATGATTGCTCGCACATTTTTATACGGTTGAATTCATTGACAACTGTTACGGATGGATTCTGTTTCAATTGAGCAATAGGAAACATCTAAATTGCAAACCATCTGTATGCAGGGTTTTTATGTGTCTTATGCACTTTTGGAATTATTTTAGTTTCGGTAGTTGGTGACCTAGGAATTGTAGTAGCTTTTAATCTAATTGTAAAAGTGCACTTTTGTTTCATATGTCTGTTATTGGTCGTCTTCACACAACTTAATTTGTTAAGCACATACATGTACATTTGTCAATACATGAAATAGATTGAGTCTAAAGTTGCTCGTTCTCCTCTCAGCTCCCACAGAAATGAAGCCTAGGGTAGATTAAACTAGGTACTATAGACTACTGCAGCAAGAAAGGGTGACTTTTTATATAATGAAGTTGTGTTTACATTGGATTTAGTAGAATCCTAAAAACATTGTCTGTAATAGCTATGTTTGCAAATATCTCATATCAGGAGGCTTACAGGACAATTATCTTTCAAATAATGTACATCAGAATTAGTCTGGAATCATATTAAGGAATAAGTGGTTTTAAAACTTTCTGAGTAAAATTTGGTGAAATACTTCTTTAAGTCAATTTTGGGGTGTAGATTCCTAAAATTCATTTCACCAAAGCGAAAAATGCATTTCAAGCCTTCAAAATTCCAAAAAACAAAATGCCAGAAAAAAAAGTCAAAATATGCTCTGAAATGTCTATTATTCAATGTATATAGTCATGCAGTAATGCAAAATAAAGGTTTCGCCAAGATGTATATGCCAGAACTGATCTGGTCCTTATGTTACCATGGCAACCAGATATCAGTGTAAATTTTGGTTACCGTAGCAACCAAATTTCCTACAATATCCTTGCGGTTTGAATATAAACAAACATCCAAATAAGTTTAAAAGTCTTACCTTTTCAAGACACATGATGTTAAGGAAAGGTCTCAACAAGATGCATCCTACCAGAAGGTCTTAATAGTTGTCTTGGTTACCTGGTTACCATAGCAACAAATGCCAGATTTTGAGGTTATATTTATGTATTTGTCAGTAACACTTCAGAAATGTTCAAAAACGTTATCAACAACTTTTATGAAAAGTCACCCTTTCTTGCTGCATTGGTCTATAGTAGGGTTGATCACATACATTGAGGGGGTCACCTGAATTTTTTTTTATTATTCATGCATGATAAGCTCTTTGTGGTAACCCCTTTTTTGGTAAGGGTAACTTAAAGGTTATGGTGGAAGTGTACATGGGAATTTGTGTCATGATTCCAAAACATGAAAACAAAATCTAGGTAGAGTAAATTAAACTCCTGCCCCACTATATAAAACCTTGGATACCGCTCCTCGCTCCACTGTTACTCCTTCTAGAGGGGCAGTAAGACTCGGGCCATCAAGGTTGTGCATTCTAACCTGAAACATGTTCTGTGTATCCGTACCCTTTAAGGGCCGCGCAGTATGTCTGGTGTCATGGAGCATGAATGTAACCCTGGCGAATAACTCGCCAGTCCTGCATCATGCTGATCCTCTCGGTGTTGATACCCTCCTGAATAGTCACCACGATGTTCAACACAGCCCAAGCTAGTAACTCGCCGGGGCTGGTGCTGCGACTGCGACTGCAACTGCGATGGTACACCAAAATAGCAAATGTCGCTTTTCAGCAGCAACATGCCGTCCTTAAAGGGCTAAGTAAGCAACCTTCTCAGCAGCTCCTCCATGGTATGGCATGGTAAGGGGACCCTGGGGCTGGTGCCACCGGAGGCTGGAGGAGTCAGGCTGTGACTGGCGGGCCTCGATCACCTTTGCCAACTGCTGTCCCGTTTCCTGCCTTTCTTTGCGTCTACGCAGCACTCACATCCATGACTAATACTGCTAGAATGGTGCCTGTCCTTTTTATGACTGCACCAAAGAGCTTCTGAGAATTGGGGCTGGAAGGGTGTGCTATCTTTTGCAATTTGGTCGTTATGCGTACGTTTGTTTGTTTATAGATTTATAGTTATCATTTTACTATTGAAGGGAATAAGGCAATATAATATATATGTTTTTCATGGAAGTCAGAATAGTAGTCTATAGAACAGCCTGCCTTATTAGTTTACTAACATAGCACTTCCAAGACGATTGCTTGTTATTAGTATTTATGTAATAGTTGATAAACTGCTTCAACTATAGGGGATATGTGTTGTGAATAAGAATACAAAAATAACCATGAAGTTATAGATGTTCCCGAGTTGGAGCATGTGCAGGTACAGGTGCAGGTGCAGAGATGGGTGGGGGTGGGGGGAGGGGCACGGATCATCCCTGTTGTTGGGTTGCTCCCCTTATTGAACACCTAAACTCACAGCTATTATTTTAAAAAATAGAGTGACATTTAAAAAGTAAAAGCAGCCAAGCAGAAACAACAATCCGTACATCCCCATATAGATGACCCTTTCTGCAAGGCCAACCACTATTGGTTGTACTGAGTGGATCAGGAGAGGTGGTAAACAAAAGCTATAGTGCCAGAGATGCTACCATGAAAGAGTGGCAGAGAAAAGGCATTGGTTTGAATGCCAAAAGTCTGCTTGGCACGCGGTATATGGCACCCAACTAGGGCCGCCCAGCTGGAGACTAGCTGCCTCACTCCAGGTATGCCCCTCTGATACCTACACTCAATCCACATCTAATAACGGTATAGCGCAATAAATGGACCAATGCATAGAACCTGCTACCCCAGCAGTAACATTCAGAGGGCAGGCATGACAGGTACTCAGCCCTTTATATATACATGGCGGCCCGGGGTGTAATCACACAATCCACACCTACTAAGGACAAGGATAATGAACTCACCGTTGCTGCATTTGTCCCGCGGCATTGGTGCATCGTGGTGACCCCATGTAGTCGGCGTGATGCAGTCATGCACCACCAGAAAGTCACTCGCTGGTGCTGTATGTATGCTTCATGTACATGAAACCTTGACGTATCATGGCGTTCGTAGAGATTACATCAAACCAAACCAAACCCAGAGATTCCTAAGCGTGTTGCCATCGTGATTCCATAGCATATTTGAATAGCATATGGCCTATTACCATTGAATAGCAGCTATTCAGGAGGTTTGTCCAGACTGGATGAGCAAACAGCACATCTCCCAATTTGGTGTAAAGGTATTGTGAGAATGGCGTGTGAGATGGCTTGCCATACTCTGCCCGAGTGATGCCCTGTTAGGAGTGTGATGGCTCACATGCCACCAAGTCACACAAGAAGGTGTCCCAGCTAACAAGAAATACGTCATTGTTTACATCAAATAACGTTTTTAACGTTATAAAACGTTCTGCCATGATAAGGAGCCATGGAGAAACTTTATATTATGTTGTACAATGTTTTTTGATTACTGGGTTACGACCTCTCACCCCGTGCCTGGACATAATGCACACTGTGCGTATTCTTAAAAGGTTAAAGTAGTGTTATCAATTTCAAAGAAAAGTAAAAAACCACTTCAGATTTACAATGGCCAAACCTCACCTTAACATATAGCTCTAGACACAGTATAGCACTCCCTCCCTCCCTCAACCACCCACCCCTCCACCCAACACACACACGTGCCATATTCTTCCTCCCACCACCACCAGGGTACCTGGAAAACCACAGCAAAAATCACAGCATCATCAAAATAATAAAGGAGTCATAGCAGATGCACCGTCAGCAGATTATGTGACACTTATTAGGACCTGGAGGAGTTGGTCACATGCTTAATGCTCCAGCCTCCTCACGCTGGAGGATCTTAAGGTCATACTCAAAGTGTTGCCAGAGATGCCGAAATTGCCTTTATTGTTTGGGTTTTTGCGACATGAGAAAACCATCTATATACTTTTTGTTAAACATGATCTGTAATGAATGTATCATGTACTTGTGACAAGATTTAATGCCAAGTTAACCCTTCCCAATTGAGCAAAAACAGAAATATCTTTGGGGTACTCCATGATTTTCTTGGACATTTTCGCCCATGTCACATTTAACTTTCAGCCATCTTAAAGCTTCTGATGGAATGCATTGGCTTTGATATTTTGATCCCAAGGTATGAAGAGTCTCTCGTGTAGGCTTTAAGAGGGCGTTTTCGTTCTCATCTAAATCTCTGAAGTTCACAAGAAATAACACGAGATTACGACATCTATATAGAGGCATAAAGTAAAGTGGAGGAGTGGGTGGCAAAAGCACTGTCTCTTCTTTACCCTCTGTGATTGAGGGTTGAGTGGGGGGGGGGGTAGGATTGGTCCCACAAAAGTTGGTCTTGATGGGAACGTGTAGGTGGTGCTTTTAACTTTTAAAGTGGCGGCGTGGTCATGGAGTGGTGTGGGGTGACTTTATCTTTGATAGTTATCACAGTGGCAGTCCGGTATAGGGCGAGAGGAGTTTAAATCATGAAGCAAGGCTATGTAGTATTTTGTATCAGAGACCTATAAAGTACTAAACATAAACTGTGACACGTAAAGCGGATGGGTAGATGTCCTTTGGAGTGGGTGTCCTAGCGGGTACAAGTCCTAGCGGGTAAATATGTGGTAGATATTAGGGGGTATAATATGTCCATGATGTAAATATCCCTCAACCTGCAAACCAGACCACTGCGTCCTTATTGACGCATTGGAAAAGGCTGAATATGAAGGGGATGGACTTCCTAGGGGATACATGTCCACCACGGGTTACCAAGGGGGTGGATGTCCTGGGGAGTAGATGTCTATAGGGTACTAGTATGTGTCTAAGGGGGTAGATATCCAGGGGTTATATCTATATACAAGAGGGGTATCATGTCCAAGGGAGTAGATAGATGTCCATGGGCAGTTGTCTGGGGATAGATTTTTAAGAGGTTGTCGTCCTAGAATCGACTTTAAGTGTTGAGATGGCGTTAAACATACATGAGTCACTCACTCTCTAGAAACATACACGTCAAAATAGCATCTACAGTATACAACAACACTAAGCTGTATCGTTGCAATTACTCATAGTGCAGTACAGTACCGATAGTGCTATTCCTCTGTTCTCCTATCTGAGGTTACAGGCATAACGCCCATCAAAGCCATGAGTGTATTTAGTATGGGAAGTTGCTCTGCTGCGATTTCAGGTATGGGATTTCCACCTTCACTACACTTCACATCATAGATCCAATCACCATTACCGCCCTTGATACCACACAGTGTTATACATAGGATGTAAAGCAACCTATAGCACCAAACACAACCTTGGTGGTGTGCATCCCTGGATGGTGTGCCCACAGTTAGAAATAGCCTCCCTCCTCAGCACTCTCCTTTCTCAGAGACTCGTACCTCATCTCTGCCCCAACCTATACGTACTGCCAGAAATCTTCAGTGGAAGAATAGGAGAAAAGAGTACCAAGTTTCTGCTTTCCTAACCGCATTACATACTTTCAGTAGAGAGAAAGGGATACTATTATTTGCTCTTTGCTTCCAATCTGCCCAAACAAAGCATCCCCCCTGGAATTACATCCAATTTCTTCCACATATTCACAGCCGATAGGTCTGTAACTCGCAGAAAATGTTCTTTCTATATCCGTTCAAATACTTGAGTGATTTAATTCACTAGAAATTTGATTTTCCCATGTGCAATTGCCATATTCAAGCTCCATTGTGCTCCATGTGGAGGCAGGTTGGCGCAGAGATCGCGTGAGTACCTTGAGCGACATAATCTGCTGCCTGGAGAGTGCCTCGTCAGTTCACCTGGCAGCATACACAGTGAGAGTGGGTGTACCTGTACGTGCTAATTTGGGGGTGGTGTGGAGGGCTGGAGGCAGAGTGACAGTGTACTATGGGGGGGTGGTGGTGGTGGAGATTGATTATTGGTACCGCCCTGTGGTGGTGATGGGCCGTCTGGCTGACCTTATATAGGGTTAGCGGGGGAGGTATTATGTACCCCGAGGGGTTGGTTGTATAACCCCTAGTGCCACCTCACCCACCACCCACACCCCTCCTGTCCCCTACACTATGAGTCAGATACTACTATTGTGAAAGGTTAGCTGTGATGATATAGTCACACCTTTCTAGTGTTTATATGTCAGGTAAGACCCTGAAAAATGTTACTCACACCTTTATAGACATCGCTCATTACCATGGTCTGATGGTGTCTTCTCTTCATTGCGCCTGTTATTTTTTAAATGGAAATATTATCGTTAATGGGTATATACATACAAGAGCGAGCCTAACGAAAATGATTCAGTATAATTATGTATACCAGAGATAGGCAACATATAAACCGATACCAGCGTTTTACTTTGTGTATAGACCTATACTCGGGCACTAGCAAATCTCCAGGTTTGGCATAATCTCCTACAGTAGGGCACTTTGAAGCAAAACTCCAATTTCACTACCTTCAAAATAGTAACTATACCCCCATCACATCAATACACAGAGTCTAGGCATAGCAGTGAACCTTCCCATATACACAACAAGTTTGCTTACTGACAGCCAATATCATACCACGACAAAGTTTACAAGTTAAACCAGCTTTCTCTGCTCACCCTTTAAACCCCCCTTTCCGCTGCCAACTCCCGGATGAGGTGAGAGTAATCTGGGAGCACCGCTCGTGCCTGTCCATCATGGGTGCTCTGGGGACCCGGGGGAGACGTTGGAATGAGACAACGACTTGCCCTATGGAGAGGAGGGGGGGGGGGGGACTTTCTTAACCCTTTCAGGACCACCAGGTGATGCCTCCAGGGTTTGTTCATTTGTTACAATGATGCACCAACACAAGTAGTTATACTCGCCGGTGCTGCGTTAGTGCATCATGCCGACGCTTCGGGAATGTATCAACCCCATACAAATGGCATGATGCATGAATGCAGCCATGTCGGCATACTCCCCGGGGCTGTATTCACGCATCATAACGACAACAGGACATGGTGCATTAAATCAACATGCTGACCTTAAAGGGTTAAGTGAAAAAGCTGTCTCAGTTCACTTGACCTTTACTGGGTGATCTGAAAGACAGGAGACCTGGTGCGCCCCCTGTCGTGCTCAGCAGGAAACTAATTGCCCCTGTTTGATCTCGGTCCGTACTTTGTGATTCTACCACAGGTGTGCTTCCGGTAACATAGTCCTAGGGGCGGATACACGACTTTGAAAAGGGGGGGGGGGGTATTTTCTATTTTCAAAAAATCTCCCAAAATATCTACAAATTAAAAAACCGTAAATTTTCAGCCAAAAAAGGCCTAAATTCATGCCTGTGAGTGGTCTGCCCAGCCAGGGTAGGGCAGGTCGGAGCCAAGAAAAGCTATATGAATGGTATGGCCCTATAACCCTTTAAGGGCCGCATAATGCTTCCTTGGCAGGGTTGCATTCATGCATCATGCCAACCCTTCGGGGTGTATCCGCCTCGTAGGGTCAGCATGATGTTTGAATGCAGCCATGGTGAATTACTTGCCAGGGCTGCATTTATGCATTATGGCGACAAAGGCCAAAATGCATTCATGTATAATGTACTATGCAACCCTTAAAGGGATAAGGCATTTCCACTCAACTGTACAGTTATGATCCTAAGGGATTTCTCTGGAGCATAATTTGTTCCTCTGTATCTCTGTACATTATGTTCTATAAATGTCAGGAAAGTGCATCAATGGTCTCCAGAATATATATTAGTTCGACCCTCATATTCTTAGACTCAGAGTTCATCGGGTCTCAGTGCACTGAAAACTCTATGGGGTAAAAAGTCATCAAGGGTGATGACTTTTTGTCGTTACCGTGATTGTGTCCCCAGTGATTACTTGGTCATCACGAGAGTCATCATATGATTACGTGATTACTTTTTGACCTAATTAGAGATGAGGCAGTGGTTGTCACAATGATGACCCAGGTCATCAAACATTAGTAAATGTGGTTTCAGACACAAAAAAGGTGTCAATGTGTACACACATATGTGCTCTTGAGAAATTTGCTCAGAACTTATGTGTTAAGTACTTGAGTCTCTAATGTGATAGCATTCTTCATATATTTCACATTATACATTTCTATGATCAGAGTTTGTATGGATAAAAATCAGTAAATGGCCTGGAGTAGGCACTACATATTCCATTTTTGTCTAGTGGGGCCCCCTGATGGCAAATATTGTAATCAAGATGATGACTTTCGTTCATCACCATGATGACCTTACCTCATCAACAGGGCATGATTACCCTAACTCATCAGTAGTGATTAGTTTCAAATATGCCTAAGTTTTCAGTGTGGGTGTACTAAGCACTGTCCTGTAAGCTGAAGCAAACACCCCTTCAAGCCTTATAGTGGCACCTGGAGGAAGGGTAGGCCCACTATAGGGGTGGAGGTAGTTACATTACACTACATGACACTGTGTAGTCGGTATAATTATATGGGTCTTCAGCCATGTATTGACTGATGCCCAGGGATAAATGAGATTATAGATATTGGCAGTGCCCTGTTAACTATTTATAACGTTACTACTATTAGTGATATGATCTAGACCTGGTCCCTGGTGATATATCCATCGTGCTCTAGAACTGCTTGAGGCTATAATATATAATGAGTGATGACCATCGAGCTAGCATTCGGTGGCATTATCCCAGAGACCACAGCAAACAGTGTCAGTGGTAGACATGATCACGAGCTGCTCGCATCAGCTCATAAGCTGCTCAACGATATTATGGCAACTTTGTGACAACACAAGGTTCCATATAATTCTACAAAAATAGACACTGGGCAGACTATAGATGTATAGATAAGCCATCTACAAAATTGGAGGTGGTGGGTCTGCACCTGTTCTGCATCTCGGCGGATGGGTGGTGGGGTGAGGGGTTATTTTCAATGTGATTCGCGGCCCGAGGTTAATGTAATGATTAAACAGTACACATTTACTGGTCTTTAGAAGGTCACCCACTGTCACATACTGCCACGCACTACCACCCACTGTCATACACTACCACCCACTATCATGTACTACCACTCACTGTCATGCACTGCTACCCAACGTCATGCACTATCACCCACTGCCACCCACTGCAACGCACTGCCACCCACTGCAACGCATTACCACCCACTGCAAAACACTGCCATCCAATGCCCCTCACTACCACCCACTGTCATGCGCTGCAACGCATTGCCACCCACTGCAATGCATTGCCACCCACTGCAACGCATTGCCACCCACTGCAACACACTGCCATCGATTGCCACCCACTTCCACCCACTGTCATACATTGCCACCCACTGCCATGCACAGTCACCCACTGCCATGCACAGTCACCCACTACCACCCACTGCCATGCACTGTCACCCACTAACACCCAGTCATGCATTGCCACTCACCGTCATGCACTGCCACCTACTACCACCAACTACCGCCCACTGGCATGCACTGCAATATACAGTTTGTTGGGATCAGGTGGCACGTGTCCTACCCCTGTGGTGGAGGAGCTGCTCCGTCATCCTGCTACATATTGGTGTGGGGCCCTGGATGGGGTGGTCCCCATGTCGCATGTTGAATTTAAGAAGTGGAAATGTCACCTGTCACCTAAATTTCCATGACCCATGTCGCCTCTAAGAATCTATCATGTTCCATGTCGTATTTAAGATTATATCTTATCCCATGTCACTCATTCTTTCCCCTCATGTCACTAAGCCCAGGGTTGCCATGTCAAATTTAGGGGTCTAGAGCCATTGTATGTGTACCCCCCAGGAAGCTGAGGGAAATATGCCCGCGCCCTGTGCGGAGTATCTTTTCTGCGTGGAGCCCTGCCCACAGAAACCCCTATGCATAGATTCTGAGGGAGAAATCTGGCAGCGTCATCACTTTGTGAGTCTCAAGGCCACGGCCGGCCACAGCCAAGCTGCCTTCTTGTTTACCTGTGGTGTACTCTACAAAGGTAACAGCAACTGCAGTGTCCTCATATTGGGATACAATCTGAATGGACGAGGTGAGGAATTATATATAAGCGCACTGGAATTTAGTTTGGGCTGATCAGGATATTGCAGGATATTACTGGAAACTAGGCCTGGCACATGGGGGCAGACTGTCACAAGGATTGGCCGATTGAATTTATGATAGTAGAATTAGTAACAGACCATGTAGAGACTGTTAATGACAATTTGCAGTCTGGTCTTAAGTACAGAGCTGCAGTCCGGTTGCAGTCTGGCCTGAGTACAGTTGCAGTCTGGTTTGAGTGTTTTTGACACATCTACTCAAGGTGACCTTTTTAAGGTGTTACAAGCCACTTAAACTCACGGAAATCATTGGACTATGACATTGTTTGTTAACAATCAAATCCTAGATGAAGGTCTTCATGTTGCTAGGATTTTTATAGACATATGCACATGCTATATTGAATAATATCCACAGTGTAGAAAATTGTATTTATTCTCACAGTCCTAAAGTACAGCCACTGGGCTTGTCCATGAACTCCCACCCTCCCTAAATAAGACAGTCCATGGGTCCTCGCTCCACTCCAACTCCTGGTGCAGGGGTAGTAAGATTTAGGCCTTTAAGCAGGAAATCTACCCAGATACTCTATCTGTACCTAACAGTGGTCTATTTAGTTCACTGGAGCTCTACACCGACTGGCCACAGACACAAAAGGTGATTGTCTAGCCTCACTCTGACTTGACCGAATGGAGTGTAATTGAGTAGGTTGATGAGATTGACCTTGACCTTGACCTCTGGGGTTCATGGCTGACTGGGCCCACCTTGAGGTAAAGGTCCTCCTTTTACGCTCACACCTGCCCCGGTGGAGGCTACAAAGGGACCCTGAGGCAGCGCCCTCTCCCAGACACGGTCGATACAGGAACTACCTGAAGGACGCTGATGGTTGAGCCATCTACCTTGCTCACCATCATGCATCATGCCTAAGGGGTTGATACACTCCCGGAGGATCGGCATGATGCTTTAATGCAGAACTGGCGTCTTATTCGCCAGGGCTGCATTCATATATGATGGCGACTAAAGGGATAGTGTACTAAAATACTTTGCGATCCTAAAAGGGTGATGTACATCAAATGTGGCATGTACTGGGAAAAGGGACCTTATTTCACCCTGCACTAAGGGCCTTTTTCGCACATCGTGACACAGATGTGCACACATGTATAAGCTGCCGGGTAAGCTGCCAATTCAGTTGTACCTGTGGACTAGGTTAGGGGCCATCCATAAATGACGTCACACTAATTTGGGCCATTTTCAAGACCCACCCACCCCCCTGTCACACTTTTTCACACATCAGCCAACACCCCCTAGAAAATTATGTCACAAGTGCTCAGACAACCCCCCCCCATGCATAAATAAGGTATCGTATCAGAGTTCTACTATAGAAGATCATACATCGTTATGATTGGGCTAAGCAATAGAATATCATGTGTTGAATATATTCTTAACCAAGTGCTTGCTCAAAAAGGTTTATTATAGATTAATTGTTACTTAAATGGATTTCTATCATGCTGGTCAAATATTACACCCAAAGAGTGCACCCAGACTTTCGCATTGGCCCAATCTTGTGAGACACAGCCATCAGTCAAATTATGCAAGTCTTTCTAAATGGGTGCCAGTGGTGATCGATTTTGCTGTTATAGCATATATTCACTAGAACACTGTCCAAAGTGACAATAACATATTCACATGAGTATTCATGAGTTTAGTGAGTGGTCATTATTGAACAACAGTGGGGGGGTAGGTAGATTTTCGCACACGCGGAAATCTCCCCCCCCCCCCCCCCCCGCCTTGAGACCTCTATAAGGGGATGAATAATGACCACTCTCTTAGTAGTAATCTATTAATCTAAAGTCCATGACATTCCACCCTAGTATAAATTTTATGGCTCAGCGATCCTCAATTCATGGATCCCTAACAGTGTTGACAGGAACAACAGGTGTGCTACTGTTATCCTGTGACTTCTCAGGTTTTAGGAGACCAGTAACACATGTCTTTGTATCCAAAGTGACTAATTGATTGGATGCCAATTACAATCAACATTCCTTGCACATTATTTTGGATAGCTTATTGTGTTCATTAGGACATGCAAAGTCACAGGTCCAATGGCTATCAATAATGATATACCTTCAAAAGAATTTCCAAGGGATGCAGGCTGTTATGTTTTAGACAATGGATGGTGCTTACAAACTACCAGATGGATGTACGCCTGGATTGTGATTGAGACACAAATAACACAGGCTTGTATAACATGTAAACATGGTGGCTGACTTACTCCAGAATTGACACTAATTGAAGCCAATAAAATTAGCTCATAGAATCTCCAATCTGCAAAAAGCTTAACCTAAGGCCCTCACTGTTTTATTAAAGCTTTACGTTATAAAATAGGTTTTATTTGTATTTTCAAAAGTGTGACGTCACACTGGGCTTGACACCCCCCCCCACCCCCCTGTCAAACTTTGTCACACTCTGACCAACACCCACCCACCCCCTCCAGTGTGACGTCATTTATGGATGGCCCCTTAGCCTCTGGGAGTATAATTAATCCCATTAATCCTATCTTATCTATACTATATAGTCCCCCCTTTTCATGCCCCATTGTGAACTAGCTGTGGGCTACTTGGATTCAATGGCCATGGTCATTACACTGTAAATAGTTAGTGTAGGTAAACAGTAGAATCTACAGTAGATCCTACTGTTAACCTACAATAAACTGTACACCTTATCTACTGCACACCTACAAAAATTCCAACCAACTTTTTACAGTGTACAAAATCAGTATAGGACTCATCGCCCTATAGGGTATCTTTGGGAAGCTGTGCGTATACCACTTTATGATCAGTGACATTAAAGGTAGAAGCCAGGGTCTACGCATACGGCACCTGGTGGCAAAAAAATGAAACTACCTATAATCATGATAAAAGCATATTTCTCTCTTGTATATGTCATAACTCACCTTTACTAACCCTTAATATGCCACATCAAAGTGATCTACACATCTTGTCACTGCTTTTCATTGTTGCTAAAAGATTTGCGCTACTCTATTATTGTTTGGACCGACTAGAAAATATTTGAACAATTGCCAAACTGTATTTATTCATTAATGAATCACTACCATTTTGATAGTAAAATGTATCACATGATCTTATGTACAGATGGCTATGGTTTGGGTTAAAAATTGTTGGCAATTTTTTTTTCTGTGTTGCAAAATACAATTTTCTAGATTTATGTTTTTCTCCTAAACTGGTCATGGCTCTTCAGTTTCACCTATGTGAACTAATTCATTTGGGTTGATTGTGCTACTCATGATTTCCTCTTAACATCTGAGATGTTTGGTTGAGATATTATTGGTCAATTTTTCAAAAAGTTGAATAATGTTGAAAAAATAGGGATTTTCCCATAGCCGGCTATTGTTAAGGGTGTCCTATCGTCAATTGCCAATATTTCAAAATCTAGCACTATGAAGTATTGATTTTTTTGCTTTTATTATATCATTATGTATCAAACTAATATAGTCCCAAGTGATCAAAATTGACCGAACCCTGGCTTCTACCTGTAAGGTATCATAAGGGTAAGCAAATGCACCTGCCAAACAACAGACGTTTGAAGTCAAAGTCATAAGCTTTCCAATAAGGTATTGCAGTTGCAGATGTTCTTTCTAGTGTTTTAGGGAAATTGCACCGTGGATATGGGTTGGCGTTGCTCTACCCCAAAGGCCAATAAGCTCTTTGTCTCTCTTTGTTTATCGTTGCATAAATAAAGGAAAAATATCGCTTGACACACGGTTGAAATAAAAGGTTGCTGAGACACTCCTAGACCTCCATACCATGATCTAAGGAGAATCTAGGGATTAGGACTTTAGCTGCCTCTAGGGTATCCTCTCAGAGATCCTGGAAATAGATAATTAATTACATGGCTGGTATTCCCTGCAGGCTATTCGCCGTCTAGGCATTTACTGAAGAGTCCTACTCTCAACATACATCCTGGCATTTATTGTGATATTATACAAAAAAAACAGGATTCTCACTGGGGTCTATATGCGTATATAAGTATGCGGATTACCAAAGCTATGCCTAGATCCCAGGACCATGGAGGATCATTCACAATTGAATATAACACTAAGTAAATTAATTATTAAATGTAGTGTTATGCCATGAATGCCATGAATTATAAGTGTACCAAGCCCCTATATATGTTACACTAAACGATAGCATAATAACTTATCACAATAATGCTCAAACACAGGTACATAAGTGCAATTAGCGTCCCAATTACAACTTCATGTATGGTGTATTATCCATATACCCATCCATATGAGTGTGTTAGTAAATTTATCATGGATTAGACTGCAATTCTATCTCTTTTTGGAGCGACAGTGGACAGTGGGCAACTATTTCTTTTTACCACCGTGCCCAGTTCTCTCCTTGTTTAACTCTTGAGGCCTAACGTTGACTATAGTCAACTCCATGGCAGGCCTAACGTTGACTATGGTCGATGCCATGGCAGGCCTAGCGTTGACTATAGTTGACGCCATGGCAGGCCTAGCGTCTACCAACACCATTTACCTAGTAATACCATAGGAATTGAAATGAGGTCCTTCCTCTTGGGAACTGATAGTTCTCAGAGGTCACCCCCATAGCAAGCCAAGTATTTTCCGGTTAGGATTCAAATGGTTAATGTATCAAACATGTCAAGCTATGTTAACTACAAAGGGTCTTTATGGATAATGATCCTCAGTTGCTTCAGCAGCTTTGTGACTCCAGCTGCCGAGCTGCACATAGCTGTAGCTCTAGACATAAATATCTGGCTGGAGCTGCTCATTAGAAAGTCATTAGTGTACGCTCGGGAGTAAAAAGGATAAAAAGTTACAAGATGAGAGTACACCTGGTCTGGCCCCTTCTGACGCCATTAGGCACTGATGAGGTGTCGGTTTCACCTGGTCCCCCACTACAGGTACATGACCAGTATGACCCTGACTTCCCCCCCCCCCCCTACCCCTTCCCCCCAAACCCTTTCAGGGCCACATATTCCTTTAAGGCACTATGCCCGTGGTCAACATGATGCATGACTGCAGCCCTGGTGATTAAATCGCCAGAACTACATAGAAGCATCATGCCAATCCTACAATGTAGATATAATGCTGAAGAGCCGTGATGCATGCAGCTCTGGCGAATAGAATCATACATCATGATGCATAATGTATTAAAGTATTTTTCTGCTATTAAAGGGTTAGCCAACATCTATTTATATGAGCCTATAGTAGAAGTAGACGTACAGGTACTCTAAGTAGTACCTAGGAAGATACCTCTACCTGGTATTGTGTTTCAGTTTTAGGTTTAGTAATAAAATTTATATTTTTCTTCGACATATATAGTGATGGAGCTCTCCCTCGATTTATACCCAACTGATTGCACCCACTATAACACTGATGCCATCTAATGTCACATAATCACATTTTATATTATTCTAATACTATCTTTAATGTTGGTAGATCCATGATTATTTTGAAATCTTGAAACACCTCTTGATGTGGTGGAGCCAGGCACTTTACTCCACTCAATACAAATCCCAAACAGCCACATTTTCCAATATAATCATACTGCTAATAATTCCCAGTCAGTTCATAGATATTTTGAACATATCCACCACTTCTCAATACACATCTGAGAAACTCTGCTTTTGAAACCCAATAGTGCGACGCAATCCTTGCAGAGTCTAGTTATCAATGTAATTGTAAACGTCTGCTCAGCTTTATTGGCAATACGTGGACAAATGAGAAGAAAGGGTCATCCCAGGTTAAATGTCATGTTTAAAATTGAAGTCATAAGCTTTTCAATAAGGTATTGCAGAAGCAGACGTCCCTTCTAGTTTTTTTGGGAGAAATTGCACCATGAATAGGAGTTGATGTTGCTCTACCTCCAATGGCCAATAAGCTCGATCTCTCTTTGTATAAATTATCCATCTATGTTCCTTTTGTAAAATTAAATAACAACTGGCAAAACCTTTTCAAACTTTTGGTCATAGTTTTGTAGACTGGTATGAGACTGCACTGGTGTGAAGCTGCACTGGTGTGAGACTGCACTGGTATGGGACTGCACTGGTATGAGGCTGCACTGGTATGAGACTGCACTGGTGTAGACTGCACTGATATGAAGCTGCACTGGTGTGAGACTGCACTGGTATGAGACTGAACGGCTATAAGACTCGCTGGTATGAGACTGGACTGGTATGAGACTGCAATGGTATGGGGCTCACTGGTATGAGACTGCACTGGTATAGACTGCACTGGTATGAATCTACAATTTATGAAGCTGCACTGGTATGAGACTGCAATGGTATGAGACTGCAATGGTATCATGCAGCTGCACTGGTATTGACGTTTGTGCAGATCCGCTGCTATTATCTCCAGCACCGCCATATGGCATAGGGCGCGACTTACATCACACACAACTGCACCCATGGTAGGGTGCGACTGCAAGTTCAGAAACAGATCAAAGAAATGCCAGCTGATACCCAGAGGTCAGGGGTGGATGACTGTACTTCATTTAGGTCTGGTCTATAGGTAGAGCAACGTAGAGTCTGGAGTCTCGCACCCTGTGTAAATTCAACACAATTGCACAAGGCCAAAAAAAGGTTCCAGGTAACATGGCAAGAAAATGTAGGGTGGGTAGGTCAGATTTTTGTTTTTGATTTTTTCTTTTCAAACATGAAAGTACTAACAAGCCTCTCCAAAGACCTTAATTGACCAAAATGGGTAAAAGTATGATTTCTTTTTCAAGATTTCACAGAAAACGTAGAGTGGGCCCTGTTCTGAAACAAACCCTTTTTTTGGCCTAAGGCCTCATGATGAAGTAGCCCCTAGGCCTGTGTCGTCTTTTGAAATGAACCTGGATGGACTTAACATCTCTACAACTGAAATAGGTTAGTTAACTGAGCAGTGCAAAACAAGATGAGTCGATGTAGGCCCTCAGTATGCAGTTCTTACCCTTACCATATGAGCAGCTTTCAAGCCCTCTCTGTTGGCTGATAGGAGGACAATTCAAACAGAGGTCAACTGTCGGAGATATCCGCCCTTTACAATTGTAGCAGTGGTCAAAGCAATAGACATAGCATCAAATGTTGTTATGTTTAATTAGCCCTTTAAGGGAAGCATAGCGCTTGAATGAACAATGTTCATTTCGTCAGGACGATGCACCTTCTTATGGTTGCACTTCACGCACCAACTCTCACAATCTCGCACCTCCTTCTTCTAGGTTCCCAGTGTTTATGCACTGTAAAATATTGGTTGCCATTTATGAAGGTGAACAGTAGATCCTACTGTAGGTATACAGTTTATCATAGGTAAACAGAATCTACTGCAAATCTACAATAGAGTCTACTGTAAAACCTTTCTACAGTAGATTCTACTGTATATCTACAGTATATTCTACTGTGTACCTACACTATTTACAGTGTTAAGAAAAGGAGAGTATTAATGCATACATGGGACTGTGATAAGTCATTATTTTTCTTTTAAACATATAAAATAGCAAAGGAAATCGAGATTTAAATACACTTGACAAAGAGAGAAAAACGTGCGGAACCTCTCACAATAAGCTCCCGGGGTCCGAGGTCCAAACGAGTATTGCCCCTCAAGCATCATGCCGTCTTTAATTACGGCAGGATTATTAAAAAAACTGATAACACTATATGATATAGCGTCTGTCTGCTGTCGTTTGCCTTTGGGTCAGATCCAATGAAGATTTGCTTCCAATGCTCTGGCAATGCTTTGTACTAAGGATCTGGACAGCCAAAAAGAAACTCGAGGGGGTTCCCCAGTAGAGAACATCAATAGAGAGTTGTCTGTTGGTAGCAATGAGACGGCCTCATATATATATATATGTATATCCATATATATATATATTGTAGCGGGCGGGAGAGGGGAGGACGGTCACGCGAGGCTTCCCCTGTCGTTACACTCTCGGGCGGGGCGGGTTCGTACGAAGACAAGTCGTACGGAACCGCCCCGACCCTTTTCCGTACGAGCGCAGGGACGCTGGGGCGGGCGGGTACTATATAAGGAGCGGCTCCGCCGCAGTTGTTCAGTTTACGTTACACAGTATACAATAAAGGATCTCTTGGAATACCCTACTCGGTCAGCTGTCGTGTTCTCTATCCGATGCCCTTAATTTCCTTACAATATATATATATATATATATATATATAGGCAATCTCCTACTTTAAGTCGCTAAGAAATCAATAAGTCGTTCTAAGAGCATGAAACTTGATAAATCTGTAGGTTATACATAAAAAGTGGAATACTGACCTCTCAAACGGAAGGAATCCTGGTTCTACTGTAATAGGTGGAATATCACTTTTTAGGGGTCTTTTACTGAATAAGGGTTATATTTATGTGGGGCTATATTGATGTGGGGCTAGTAAACTAACAAAACCCCACAAAATAACCCTTATTCCGTGAAAGACCCCCAGCCCTACATTCTTTCTCCCAAAAAAACAAATCCCCATATTTTTTCTTAGATATCCCCTAAAGGGAAACCCTTTCCCCCGGGGGTATTTTCCACCTTGGGATGATTTTAAATTGTAAACTTCCCCTATATATACTCTAGTTTTAAGTCGCTAACAGGTGGAGTCGCTATCTAAGCTATTCCCTATGTAGCTAGTATGTAGGGAATGTACTAAATAGCGACCACCAGTCAGCAAAATTGCTATGAATAAGGCTGTGCCACCTACATCCCCCCCAAAAAAGCCCAACAAATCCCCATATTTCTTTTAGATATTCCCTTAAGGGAAACCCTTTCCCCCGGGGGTATTGTCCCCCTTGGAATGATTTTGAATTGTATACTTTCCCTATATATACTCTGGTTTTAAGTCGCTAAGAGGTGGAGTCGCTATCTAGGCTATTCCCTATGTAGCTAGTATGTAGGGAATGTATTAGATAGCGACCACCAGTTAGCGAGTTAATCATTCCAAGGTAAAAGATGAATTTAAAAAAAGGCAACCCTTTTCCCCCTGGGGGGTGGGGGTTGTTCCCCACGATTTTTTAAAAGTTTCTTTCCTTATATATATATACTCTAATTTTAAGTCGCTAACGGGTGGAGTCGCTAAGGTATATCACTGCACTTGATTGATACTTTATTGAGACTTGATAGCATTCATAGGATACATGCAGTGAACTTCAGTGCTTAAAGATACCTGTCACAAGCTGTTGTTCCTGAATTGACAGTTGACAGTATGTGACTGATGTAGGAGTTTTCACTTTCAACTTTGACATTTGCATTGTTTTTGGTTTGATGTAGTGTTGAAAGATAGCAGTCACAAGTTGCTTTACTTGAATTGACAGTTGACCGGTTACAGTAAATGGTTGAAGTTAGAGTTTTCACTTTCAACTCAAGTTGGTTTTTTGCAAGTTGAAGTGAATTTGCAATTTCAACATTTTCAAAAAGATTTGACCCTCCAGGGCCACTGTATTTACGTGGCTTTAAGTTTAGTAAATGACATGTAAGTTTCACGCAAAATTCATAAGATATTTAAGTGGCTTTAAATGGCATAAACTGGTGTTAAAGGTGCCTTTAGTGTGACTTTAGGCAGTCAAACCGTTGCTTGAATGCCAACATTTATGCAGTGTATCCTCTGAGGTAACCATATCGTACATCTAGCCTTGTGGTCGGTCAATCGGTTAAGGAGATGTAATACACTATGCGCTCTTGTTGGTATCATGCATGGATTCATGCATCATGCCAATCGTACGGGGTACACTCCTACATGGCCAGTATGGTGCACGAATGCAGTTCTGGCTAGTTATTCACTAGCACTCAGTAGCTTATTAAAGCAGTCTCAACTTTTTAAAACATTAATTCAACAAAGAACAAGGAAAGCTTTGATAGATAACCAATGCAAACTATCACTTTTTATTACTGGACATCGATTCTCTGTCTCTTTGTAGCTCTATAGTGATCGATGCCCAGTTTTATACTTCAGACCAGTGGCTTATTTTGGCTGTTTTTCGCCTCACAGATTGCTCCTAGCGCAAAATCCTGACTAGGTGTCAATATATTCTCTATGCCAATGTGTAATATGAGGGTAGAAAACAGTGGAACCTCAGTTAGAAAAAATCCTACTGAACAGTTTTTGAGAAAATTAGGGTTTTGTTGCCCTTTTTTGCTGTTTTTAGTACATTTCCTACATAACCCGTGAACGTCAGCATTTCTCAATTTTCAGGTTTTTAGAATTAGAATTTGACATTTTTTTATTCGCAGTAGGATTCCTGAATACCGAGCCATTCTAGAAAAGCTATTCTTTGGAAAAAATACTTAGTATTTCTTGATGATTTTCGTTGCACAAATTTAGGTTGTAATATAAAAACTGCATTGTCATCCAATCAAAGTGTTTATGCACTGTTGATGGTCACCCCCTCCCACACTCTTCACTGTGCATTGAAGGAGAACAGGCAGGGGAGGTACACGTGTCTGTATATAGCTGTTGACCTGGGTGCTGGGTGCATTTTTAATTTATGGGGTGCCAACTGTTAATGAAAGAAAATTCAAATTGATTTTTTTTTTTTAGTATCAGATTAATGCAACTACAAGTCGTGATAGCACTTAAAGCATTCTATTTGCATTAATATGAATGGTGGCCACCTTATGGGGTGCCAAATATTCATGAAAGAAAAATTGATAAGAATTTGTTTTTTATTAGCATTAAATTGATGCAACTACAATTCTAGATTGCATTTCAAGCATCGGGGCATTCAATGAATGGTAGTCATCTTAGATATATGGGGTGCCAACTGTTCATAAATAAAAAAAAGAATAGAATTTGTTTTTTCATTAGTATCAGATTAATGCAACTACAATTTGTGATTGCACTTAAAGCATTGTGGCATGCAATGACTGGTAGCCACCTTGAATGTATGGGGTGCCAACTGTTCATGAAAGAAAAAAAAGAAAGTTTTTTTTTTAAGAATCAAATTAATGCAACAGCAACTCAAGATTGCATTTAAGCATTATGGCATTCAATGATTGGTGGCCATCTTGAACCTATGGGGTGCCAACTCTTCATGAAAAAAACAACTAAATTGGATGTTTTTAACAGTTTAAAATTAATGCAACTACATTTCAAGATTGCATTTAAAGCATTGTGGCATTCAATGAATGGTGGCCATCCTAAACCTATGGGGTGCCAACTGTGTTTGAAAAAGGTATCAAATAGAAATGTTCTTATATAGATATCAAATTAATGCAACTACAATTCTTCATTGCACTGAAAGCATTGTGGCATTTTGTAAATGGTAGCCATCTTGAATGGGTTGAATGAAGGAATTTTAAATCAAATAGGATTTGTTTTTTTGATAGTATCAAATTAATGCAACTACAAGTCAAGATTGCATTTCAAGCATCGGGACATTCAATAAGTGATAGCCATCTTGAATCTATGGGATGCCAACTGTTCATGAAAGAAAAATAGAATAGATTTTTTTTTATTAGTATCAAACTACTGCAACTGCAATTCGAGATTACATTGAAAGCATGGTGGCATTCAATCAATGGTTGCAATCTTGAATTTCGAAATGAACTTACACACAGACATATAGGCATGAACATGGTGTTCTCCTTCATATAGATATTCATGGATTTCTACTTCTAATAAATATAGCTTTCTGTTACATGGATGTCGATGTCCAGTTTTAGATATATATCCATATAGTGCATTGGAGTGCTATAATGTTGGACTGCTCTATATTTGGAGAAACTCTCACTGCTCTCTACATAGACCTGCAGAAGTCAAGAAGTAGAACACCATAAGAAACTACATCAGCTGAACCTGTAAGGCCACCTTTTTTTGATAACTTGGATTACGGGCTTTTGCTTCCAAATTTTTGGAAGGGCAGAGGCAAAAATAAAAAAAAAAAAGCTGCCCTACGGGGGGCACCAGATCACAAAATTTCCCGAAGGGCAGAGGCAAAAAAAAAAAAAAAAAAAAGCATGGAAAATCTCATTTCTAGGCAATCTAATGAAGATATATTGAGAATTACCCCCAATCTGAAAGACCTCATTCTACCTTTTGCTGGTCAACATGTACTTTTCTTTTTTTTTTGGTAAAATTCTCAAAAAAAATCTCGGAGGGGAAAGGTAAAAAAAAACAAAAAAACTTTTTTTTTTTTTGCAAAATGCCAGAAATCTCGGCGGCGGATCCGTAATCCAAGTTATCAAAATAAAACGGCCTAATCAGGACTACTGCACTCTTATATATGACGATTCCCCAGGGTCATTGTCCCTGATCTGGGGAATATCAAACCTGAAATAGCTACAGACAGGTATACTGCCGATCAATATGTTCATGGCTCTCCGATTGTGTGGTGGTTATAGTCTATTGCTATATTTACATAAACTACATAGGAATGTGTAAGTGATATAGAACTTGATATGCCATATCTTAGCGGATACTATACGCATTTACCGCACTGTACCATTACCTTATGTCCTTTGTCATGTATATGGAACGTTATAATTACAGCTTTCCCATATCAGAAGATCAGTACATCCTAAGGATTCTAGTGCTAATGCTTCTTTTTATTTCTTTTTATTTTAGTTGACAAGGTATAAATATACCATTCCCGTTCATTTCATATATACTCTGTGTGTGTATTTCTTCTCCGTATCGGTTTCTCCCCTATTAGGTCTATGGTCATGTTGACTACGAGTGATATGGTAGTTGTGTCTCCCTGTGTCCTCGGGGTTACTGGTTTGTCAGTTTCATTAGTTTACTCAGTTTAGCCTGAGACAATCAGTGGTGATGTGCTGTTCTACTGTGCAGGAGTGACATATTGTTACGCCAGAGTATAGGGTAGCCTGACCTAGAGTCAACCGCATACATAGAGATTGCCACCTTAATTATGTAGTCATTCATGTCTGGAGTTGTCTCTATTTGTCATTTGCTGGAAGGAGTAACATTTAAAGTGCACTGTGATACACAAAAATAGGGCTTATCATGAATAACAATAATATTATATTTGAGGTTGACATGGTTGACTCTAGGTCAAGCTACCCTATATTCCTTTTAAGGGAACATACTTGTTTGACATTCTAGTTGAACAATACTATTGTACTATATCTGTACACATCCTCGGAAAATAATTATAGAGAAAATGATTTACAAACTGACAGTGAGGGTAGATTCCCCTAAAGTCAAACATTTAAAGTTGTACTATTTGTAATCAAACATCCTCCGAGACCGGGGTAGCTCCCTACACTGTAAAAAGTTGGTTGCCATTTTTATAGGCGTACAGTAGGTTCTACTGTAGGTGTACAGTTAATTGTAGGGAAACAGCAGAATCTACTGTAAATCTGCAGTAGATTCTACTGTAAATCCATTATACAGTAGATTCTTCTGTGTACCTACACTAACTGCAGTGTACCCTGGATATCTCCTTATATCTCCTTATTCAAAGGTAGGGGGTCTCACTGCATCTACCCACAGCATATTGCTAGACCTTTAAGGGCTGCATATTTCTTTAATATATCATGCCATTGTTTGTCATAATGCATGGGTGCAGCCCTGATGAGTCTTCTTGTAAGCGCTGCCTTCATGCATCAAGCCGACCTTACAGGGTTGGGATGATTCATGAATGCAGCGCTGGCGAGCATACAAAGGGCATAGCACATTAATGCACTATGCGGCCCCTAAAGGGCTAGAGGTAGAGGGGTGAGATGACAGTGGCCGTCCAAGGCTACATCCTTTTCTGAGGGCGGCTTTGAGTTAGTTGGACCTCGGGTCAATGATCCGTACTGCTACATCACAGCTCGGTATTGTGAGCTGCTCCTTGATCTCCTCATCGTTTGTATACACCTCCCTCAGCAACTCCCTCCCTGATTTGCTCATCGTTTGTACACACCTCCCCAAGTAACTCAATCCCTGATGTGCCCATCGTTTATACACACCTCACTGATCTGCTCATCGTTTGTACACACCTCCTTGAACAACTCCCTCCCTGATCTGCACATTGTGTGTACGCCCCTCCCTAGTCTGCACATTGTGTGTACGCCCCTCCCTGATCTGCACATTGTGTGTACGCCCCTCCCTGGTCTGCACATTGTGTGTACGCCCCTCCCTGATCTGCACATTGTGTGTACGCCCTCCCTGATCTGCACATCGTGTGTACGCCCCTCCCTGATCTGCTCATCATTTATACACACCTCCTTGACCAACTCACTCCCTGATATGTTTATCATTTGTACACACCTCCTTGAACAACTCACTCCCTGATCTGCTCATCGTTTGTACACACCTCCTTGAACAACTCATTCCCTGATCTGCTAATCGTTTGTACACACCTTCATGAGCAGTGCACTATGAGTGAGTGAACCTGTGTCTTGGTGCTGTCTGCAACACGACATCATGATAGTTAAATACAATACATGGCAGGTGGAATTAGAGCGTGGACAGGCAGGTATAGAATCCTTCAGGTCTGTTCTTAACTTCTAAGTTTTTGTCGTGTAAACCAGGTATTAAAAAGACTATAGAGGAACTATATTCAGGGCTTCCATTTGGAAATTCCAAGTTTTTATTAAATTGCTTTCACTTCTAGTTATCATTTACATATAAAGAAGGGGGTTGATGGGTGGGGAGGGAGACGACACATTCTTACCTCTGATTGAGAGGGGTGGGGGTTGGGGGAAATCGACCACCCCCTGTTAGTAAATAATGTCCGCTCACTTCAAGTTATACCAACATATAATAGAGACGTTTGGCTACGGGTATAACAAGGGCCAGAAGTACAATAAGTAGTGCAGCTAGGGTTTGTGGTTAAGAATATAAATCATATCACTGCAAAACTGATGCCATTAATTTTATAATTGACTTTTATCTTTTCCCCTCGACTGTATACATCTTAAATTGTTCTTCTTATCACTTGGACATTGGTAATACTAATAATGTACAATTTATTCTTCTATATATTAATAATCCCTACACATACTTGTAGACAGTCTTCTACGGGACAAATTACCTGCTGTGTATGGGACAAATTACATGCTGAGGTTCAGGCAGCTGCAACATTGGATCTCTTTAAGAATAAATTCAAGAACCAATGATTAATTCTGTGATATCGGTGAGACTCCTTGACGGTATTGAATGATAGAGTTTTTTACGCAGAATTGTTACTATTAATTATGTTTCGAAAATGAATGTATCAAAGTGATGGCTATAGTACAAAATGTGTTATATAAGCATACATGTATATAAATTAGCTGACGTTGCTAGAACCTCATGTGTTCTGTGATATTTGATCTAGTAACATACTACTATGTCTTATGTTCTGTGATATTTGATTTAGTAATACTTGATTGCTGTGATAGGTGCTGTAATAGATGTTTTTGATACATAATAGATGAGTAGTGATAAACTACTAACCATCATCCTTAGCACTGTTTGTATCTGAGTGTATACGAAACCTGTAATTCGGGATTACACCTGCTCCCCCGCTCATGGATTGATGACTGTCTACAACTGTTCATTGTTGATATTCAGTAGTCATAATTACCCTGTGTGTGATCCACTTTTTCGCTGCCCATCAAATTGTATAATGTATATGTTTGTGTATCGTATCTGCGGAAGGTCGGTATTTGACTTGATTGTATGTATGATGATCTATTGGCTCTTTTTGAAAGATGTAATACATTTTGCGAAATTGAAGTCAATAAAAAACTACCAAACTCAAACTCATCCAAAACTAAAACGCCTAGCCTACAAGTTCTATACTAGTCCTGTATGTTGGGATTCTCCCTACGTGACTGATGACGTTACACGTACACGTTGCCATATACGTAGTGATCTAAACCTCCCTAATGTGTTGATCTCGGACTGATTTCAATTTGTGCTTCCCTGGAGTGATCATTGCACAGATGTTAATTGTCTCCTACTTACAATTACAATGGTGACTGACAAGCTACAGAATATGGCACCCATACCTAATTGCCTAAATTGTGTATAGTTGTACAATTGTACAATTATACAATTCCTGATGGTGGTGGATAGACATTCTTATTCCTATCGGGGATGCTATCGGGGGCGGGGGGTATGTTTTGTCCTGTAATTGCGGTGTAACTAAGTATAAAAGTCCCCCTGACCCTGAGGTACAGGGTGGAACTTCAGTAGCTTAGACCAAACAAAACAACTTCCAACTTCGCCGATTTCTACACTGTTTGACCCATATATCCTACATCAAGTAAACAGATCTCTAGTGTAATAATAACAGAGAAGAAATGATGCAGAAAGGATGCAGAAAGGATGTAGAATGGATGTAGAAATAATGCAGAAAGGATGCAGAAAGGATGTAGAAAGGATGTAGAAATGATGCAGAAAGGATGCAGAAAGGATGCAGAAAGGATGCAGAAAGGATGCAGAAAGGATGCAGAAAGGATGCAGAAAGGATGCAGAAAGGATGTAGAAAGGATGCAGAAAGGATGCAGAAAGGATGCAGAAAGGATGCAGAAAGGATGCAGAAAGGATGTAGAAAGGATGTAGAAATGATGCAGAAAGGATGCAGAAAGGGTGTAGAAAGGCTGCAGAAAGGATGCAGAAAGGATGCAGAAAGGATGCAGAAAGGCTGCAGAAAGGATGTAGAAAGGATGCAGAAAGGATGCAGAAAGGATGCAGAAAGGATGCAGAAAGGATGCAGAAATGATGCAGAAATGATGCAGAAATGATGCAGAAAGGATGTAGAAAGGATGCAGAAAGGATGCAGAAAGGATGCAGAAAGGATGTAGAAAGGATGCAGAAAGTTGTTGCCGTACAAGGCCATGTCAGCAGGTTCTGGGTGGGGTCTGTATTGCAGGGTTTTATCTCTGCCACTACTTATAAACGTTGGCAACTTTATCAATAAGTCAGCCAGTTAAGGTTGCACATCCTACTTTGTCAAAGACGTTCCCTTGTGTTTGATGATAACAAAGGTACTTCTTAGATATATGCTGAGCACCCTCAAGGCTATTATGGTTCATGCGGGTTGGCGGCCTTGGTGTAGGTTGGTATAGATCGATTTATTTTGTGTACATACATTGTACTATGTTCTTAGCTGTTTTGGGGTCTTTGGTGTTTATATAGAAGATATATGGTACAAATGCATGAGTGGCACCATTCAAAAGAACATAGCCTATATTATGATTAATAAATGAAGTTCAGGTGCTAGGGAAGAAGTAACAATATCATGAAGGATTGCTTATTGTCATGAGGTTGGAAAGTAGTCTATGGAAATACACTGATAAAATCAAAGCGTCTAAGGTTGTCAAATAGTTGTCTTGTAGGAAGACTTTTGGGTATTCTAAGTGACGGTCATAAAATAAACGAGTTTAAGGTTGTCTTTCTGAGGACCTACCAAGTTACCATCCCACAAGACAACACTAGGCTCATCTAACTGACAATGTTAGCCCAGGCAGTGGCCCACTCCAAGTGACAAGTCTAAGGTCGTCAAATTCACAACCCCGGAAAAGTTAACCCTTTATTGGCTGCAAACTGCTTTAAATGTGCTTGAATCCTTTTGTCAGTTAGATGCATGAATGTAGCCCTGCAAGTCTATATGCCAAGCCTGCATTCATGCACCTTTTGAATTAAATGAATCAACAGTTAGGCAAGTATATTAATCATTAGCTCATGTATTATGATCACATAGAGCATAGCACCTTAAAGCACTATGCTATTTGTTTTGTCTCAATCATATCAAAACATTGAATGCTTTATCTTTTCTAGCATCCCCAATAGATAACTCTCAAGATTCTACATAACACGAATGTGTATTTACATAAATATGATAAATCCTGCGCTTGTGATACAGGGGAATTATAATAACACAATAGTCTATGTGATGTTTGGCGTTTATTGCAAATCCTTGCATGTCCAATGCATACCGCTAATACAAATACAACATAATAATGAAAAAAAAACACAGCGGGGGTATACATGCTTATGATCAATCCTTTGTGCGCCTCCAATTTGGCGCGAGTCAGTACACACTGTAACTGGTAGGTGGCGGCACGTCCCTTGTATTTATAGCGCCATAATGCTGTACATTAATGTCCAAAATTAAAATCAACATAGAAAGTATGGAATTCAGTCCCCAACTTCATACAGAATGCAAGTTATACTGATGCCACCTACAGTGGGAATCCTGAATTAGGCCCTGGTTGACGAGTCTCGGGCTGGCATGAGTCAGGTTTTGGGCTGGCACATGCCAAGTGTATCTTCTATCTGACAACTACAGCTAGAGGACCCACTCTCTTGTCACTTAGAAGAGTCTGCAGACGAGTTTATTTTTTGAGTGTAGTCATAACCGTCATCATGTAGGGAATAAGTAGTATATTGAAAGAGTCATAATTATTAGGATGTAAGAGTGTATGGACTCACTCATAATTCTCAGGATGTAGAGAAGTAGTATATTAGAAAAGGTTATAATTCTCAGGATGTAAAGAAAAAGGTCAGCATGTAGAAAATTAATATATAGCAATCGTCATAATGGTCAGGATCGAGAGAAGTAGCAACTGGCATAATGGTCAGGATGGAGAGAAGTAGTATATAGCAACAGTTATAATGATCAAGGTGTGAAGAAGTAGTATATAGTGCAACAGTCATAATGGTCAGGATGGAGAGAAGTAGTACATAGCAACATACATAATGGTCAGGATGGAGAGAAGTAGTATATAGCAACAGTCACAATGGTCAGGATGTAGAGAAGTAGTACATAGCAACATACATAATGGTCAGGATGTAGAGAAGTAGTATATGGAAACAGTCATGATTTCCATAATTATTGGAACAGTGGTAACAGTAAGGGTAGTAAACTGCAGCATGTACCTTGGTAGATAGTAGATCAAGTACCTGCCATCCCCCAGCTTATACTCAATTCAGTCAATATTTTAAAATCTGAGTTTATCCTGCAGGGCTTTTGAATCAAAATATGCCTATTATATGTGTATATCAAACAGATGAGATCAGAGAAGCAATCTCACACTTCAAGAAGACTTCATGTACCCCGGTACATGGTGCATGCATAAAACTACCCCACAAGTCTAGTAACCTGCACTAGTTAGCTGCTATAGTTACTCCCACACAGTGCACAGCAAACCCCTCCTGCCAGTGAAGACCCTTAACCACCAACATCAGCAATATCAACTGGTGTGATGTATACCGTATGTTTTTCATGTCCCAAGGTCGATCCCCAAGGTTATATATCAACCAGCCTGGCAGAGTAACCCCCTCCCCCCTCCCCTCTCCCCTCTCCCTCCCCCCTCCCCCACCCCTCCACACAGGGCCTGTGTCTAGTGGGTGGATACTTAACCATGAACATCCCTCTCTTGTTGGACCTCAGCCCAGGCACCATCTGTGGAGCTGTCAGGTTGTTTGTGCTCCACGAGGTCGTCTGCAGTTTTACGATGAGACTTTGTGATTAAAACAAGACAAGGCTGCTCTCGTGTCAATACCGGCTAAACATAGTGCATAGTGCTTTTACGGAATGTGGTTGACGATGACGCCTTTGACATTCGGCCATTCGGCGCGCTGGTGAAAAAAAAATCAAGGGTTATTGAAGTAAACTGATTTCCCATGTAAAGGATAACCCACAAGTAGCTAAGTCTTTGTAAACATAATCCTGACAAACTGGCTGGTGCCCTCGTAGTGAGGGGGTTACATTGTCTAAGCGCATAAAATGTAAGCTGCGACTTGACCTGGTAACGCTGAAATAATTCTTCTATTTTTCAACGAGCAAGAGCTTTTCTTTTAAGGTGGTTGATGACGATTTGTAACGGGGTTGATTGCCATTTAATCAATACAAGGACGTCACTCATCCTGCTTACCTGTTTAGGGGTGGATGGATTCTCCACTTAGTAATCAGCATTCAGGTACAACAGTTTATTATTTTGTCTTTAGAAAAGCCCACATTTCTTTGTTACATGGGACTAAGAAACTCTAGGATACAGTACAGAGAGAGGGTTCACCACACACCACACTCGTTCAACCAGATCCTTTTTCTACCACAAGGGCTACAAATGGGACTGGTGGAACTGCTATGTTTAGATTGTTACTTCCTGTCAGGCTGTGCACTGGTGTACAGGATTAGATTGGTAAACGCCTGAAGACAAGTTAGCGAAATAAGTTTTTTTTAAATAAGAGTCTGCCCCGGGGAGTTTGCCCAGACTCTACTATTATAGAGTTGGGGCTTAAGACTGCCCTGAACTCAGCTATTGACACAGATCCTCCTACCCAGATGTCGTCTGCTCATTTTGGCGGGAACTTAGCAGACGACAAATACAGATCAAAGAATGGGGCAGGCTAAAGGGGGCGCCACCATCTGTGGAGGCCGGCCGCAGGTCCAAAATGGCGGCCCTTTCTGTGCCCCACTCTCCATGCATAGTCCTCAAATAGTAGTCGGCGGATATGAGTACATATATAAAGGAAGGATCTGCTTGGCGATGTTTCCCTGGTGGTACTGCTGCTGTGTAGCGTCTGTGGTGACGGTGTTGTCGCTGTGTACGGCCGATTATCTCTCAGCTCCATTCAAGCAGAACGGATATGCACTGAACCGTGCACGCCTGCGCACTGCCATGAGTGCACCACCACCATGCCCACAGAGAAGACGGCGATGTAATTCAGCTTTTAATTTCCATTCTTGGCAGAGTCCACCAAGGCTCATCAGATCTCCTTGGGTTTGCATGGCATGCAATCTTCTTGAAACCATTGCATTAAGCATTGCAAGTATGAGAGAGATGAAAAATGTCTATACACGTGTATATCTAGAGATTCAGTGTGTAGGTCTATATTTGTATAGATCGATTGTGTCGATCTTGATATATGGCTGTACTAAGGACGATGACACATCAAGGGACAAAGACTGCCAGCGCCTTAATGAATCATATGATGATATTATACTGTAATCATATCGACTTTAGGTATACTACAAAGGAGGACAGGCATGCCTCAGATATAAACTTGTATCTCTGATATGTCAGAATGTTGAAGTGACAAATTTATATGTGTAACTGTTAAAGTGACATGTATAGGTGTAACTGTCAAAGTGTCTTATCTTATAGGTATAACTATGGAAGTGTGTTATCTTATAGGTGTAACTGCTAATGTTAGAACTTTTTCTTTTCTAGAATAACCCACTCAAATCCTCACCATAACGATATACCTTTTTTTTTTACCCAATACCTGTTCACAGTAAAGACACCTTAGAGGCCCACAGTACCTGGATACACCTGTTAATACCATCACATTATGCACATGTACTACAGATTTGGAGAGTGGACATTTCCTGAACACAAAGAAAAATCGTTTATTGGGTTCGAGGTGGGGGAAGGGTCACAAACTTATTGGCAACTCTAAATCATGTTGGAGTCCTCTCGGACGCGTGTGTGGGTGGTTATGTAATATTGTAACCTTTTGTGACCCCCCCCCCGCCTACTCACAGACACCTCATTTGTCTATAGATAAGCTTTAAAAAGAGGCCACTCCCTTACATTCATTCATACATACATACAGCCATTTTAAAGATTGCTGACGGCAGCAGATTTGGTACATAGGCCACAGGTCGTATTGCCCAGGTCGCATTACCCTGTGTAGGGTGGTCTTATCGACAGTTTCTTTTCTTGTATTCATGGCTTTTAGCCGCTTGCAGTGGTTCAGGAAGGCCCAACTCTAAGTGCAAAAGGCTAAGCAACTTGCAGCTTTTTGACCTGTACGTATTGATACCAGTTAAACCTTTAAATACTGGATGATGCCTCAATGTACACGGGTATGTATTCGTGCATCATGACGACAAAAGGGGAATGGTGCATTAGAGCATTGTGCTGACCGTAAAGGGTTATTAGGAGATCAGGAGCTATCCGATTACCCAGTACTATGGAGATAATGGAGAACTTTACCATTCAAAGAGGAAGGATGTCTTAATGCTTGGTAATAGGGCATGATGTCATGCCCCTGATTGTCATGATACATGAATGCATGCCCAGGTGTTTTGGTCGGCACGATACTTGAACGATACTTGAATGCATTCATGCATTATGAGAACACATTCATGAGCATAATACATTTAAGTACTATGTAGCCTTTAAAGAGTCAAACAAATTCAGAACACATGGAATACGTATAGAATAGACCTTGCATATCGACTGCAATGGATAGTGTGAATTATCGGTTGTGATAAGTGCATAAATAACGGTCCATGTTCTTCAGTAAATCGGCCAATTCTCGTCGGTATTTGATAGCATTTTGAGAGGCCATAATTATCATGATAGATTGACCAACAAATTAGCAACGACGTGCAATACACAGCCTAAAAGTACACATATGTACATTCTGACATATCCTCTACTTGCAAGATATCAGTAACTCAACCAGTTTGCAGACACAAACTTTCACCATATTAACCATAAGCGCTGACTGGATAACGCCTCACCTTTGGTACATTGACACCAGTAGCATCTGAAAAGCACTTAGCCCATGTTTGTCATCGAGAAGTGCACTTTACAGAATTCTTGTGCACTTCAGAGAACAAAAGACACCTGATGCTCACACCTAGGTGAACGTACCTTGATCCACGTCCTACAGGTAGCAACATCTTCATGCGATTCCCCCATTAACCTTGATAAGAGTTACCTCCTTTAGATTAATCCTTTGATGTTAAATTTAGCTAATAATTCATCTAGGTGAGGCAAGGTTAAAGACGACAAAAATGAAGTGGTGTCATGCCATAATACCCATACCCATTGCTATCATTTCCAAACTGTTTCCCGAGCACAGAGGGAGTAGTAATTTTGCTGATTGAAAATTATTATCAAGATCATAGAACGATGGTTGTCAGAATCACTGAATAACTGCCAGCAATTGCAATTATCAGCCGCATCTTTGAACTGAATAATACTCATAAAAGACACTATATAACAGGTACATATACCCATACCTTACATTTATATCCATTAACATTAATGCCTCCCCCACCTCCACCCTCCACCTCCACCTATATATGTATAAATACCCTATTGATCATAGTTTTTCAGAACCTATTTATTAGGTAACTGGAGTAGAGATCAAATATAGCCTCAAACCAGGGAGTGGCAGCAGAGGTGGAGGGGGGGGGGGAGGGTGGACAAAAACGGACGTGGGAATATCCTTTATGTGTGTCCAGGGCTGCAGGGGTAAAGGACACCGTGTGAATACCCGATCGGTTGTCACATGTGTGCCAAAGGGGGGGGGGGTAGGGGGTATAAGAGAAGCGGTTGAGATGAAATGCGTTTGATAGATTCCATGCAGGCGAGTATAGGTTATTATGCACCTGCCCATATACTTTGATGTTTTCACACAAAGTGAATACATAAACACATATTGCTTTTCCAGTGGTATGATATATTGCAGTTGGACTTATCAGGTAAGCAGTAGGGTGTGAACAGGGTTAGATTAGCACTATAGGCATCAGCTAGTAAGTTAGCCCCTTAATAGCAGCATAGTGCTTTTTTCCCCCACGCCAGCCCTATCGGTTAAGACCGGGGAGAAAAAATGAAAATTGATCTTTTTGTAAAAAGAAAAGACTCATTTTCATGATTATCTCGCCAAGTCAGACAGTGTACTAATTTAATTAGTCAGGTCAGGAAAAAATCCACCGCCTTGAGCAATTGATCTTACCTAAAACTGCGATCCAACACAGGTCAAAACCTTCAGAAGTACAAATCAATAAACACATTTAAAAATACTTCTGATTGAAAAATAAAAGTTCCCCTAGATTACACCTGATGAGGCCATTCAATGGCCGAAACATTCCAGATACCAAACTAAGCTTCAAACAAAAATACATACATTGGCATAGCAACATAACAACCACCCCATGTGACCCATGACTAAGTCTGGGAAAACTTATTCAAAATTTCAAAACAAATTCAATTTAATATTGAGTTTATTTAGTAAGTCCACCTTAAAGGACAAGTTTTGAATTAATATTTTACAATGAGTGGAAAAATAAAAAAGAGAATGGTGGGAGAACTGACCTGGTTCCTCCACAACAGCCAATGAGAAGCCTAGAATTGGATCACATGACCTGGCTCAACCCAAGGAGGGAAAATTGAACTCACCTTTGGTCATTAGGAATGTAGTGTTGGGACTGAACACGCCACGTCCACCGTACCTAGCATAGTGCTTTGATTCACAATGTCCTTTTATCGTTGTGAAGCATGCATGCAGCACTGGAGAGTAACTCGCCAGTCAGTACTCAGTACTGGCGAGTACTACTGGATTCATGCATCATGCCGACCTTACAGGTTTGATACACTCCCGTGTCACTTGACAGCGCTGCGTTGAGACATCGTGGATGCAATATTTGAGTATCAGGCCATGTTAAGATATCCTGGGAGAGTGAGTGGGTGATGGTTAAGAGGAAAATGGGAAAGGAATTAATGCAGTCACAGAATGAATGCAGTTTCCCATCAGACATTAAATTACTAATATTGCGTTAACATTTAGACCACATTTAGCTATTATTCATTAAAACTAATGGCAACATGATGCATTACTGACAACAAATGTTATAATTAATACCGGGTTCTCATAATGCTAAAATGTCCATGGTTAGATTTTAACATATTTAAATCTTACATTTATTACCTATATCAACGTCAGATTGACACGTAGAGGATAGAACCGGGTGAGGCATACATAGAGAAATGCTAATGCCCATAGATACTGTCTCAGTCATATTTCACGAATGGGGGCAGCATGTCATGAGGCCACAGGCTGAGTGGGATGCGCCCCAGCCCCCACAGGGGAAATACATCGCAGAGGTATCAATGAAGTTGGCATTTGCATTTTTTTAAATTTTATTTAAAACCATTCAATGAAGGAAAGACTTTTTTTTAGCCTATTGAATACGACCACATTGTATTCGATGGGGGGCATTGAATATGGCATTCTAGTGCTATAGCATAACATCTTGTACATTTTTGTATAACAAAAAGATAAATACATGATCTCAACACCTAGAACTTTGTAGTTCTATCTCAGAGAGGGACTGTTGGGAGTGGGTTGTAAGGTAGGGCTCATATGTGCATAGGGGTGTAGGGAAAGGTCACAGGATTGATCTGGACACAAGGGACATGGCCATGTCCTTGTGGACAGGTAAATCTGTACTAAAGCCCACCGCAAAAGATGTCCAATTATTAGGCTAACTGAGGTGAAAGACTATAATGAGCTGCATGCATATATACAAAGGTTTATCAATTATATCATTATTTGTTACTATTCTAAACAACTTCAGATGTTACAAATCAATGTAATAAGAGTAAGCAAGTGTAAAATATGCTCATTAAAATGACTTTCCATAACTATATACACGAGGCCATTTCGCAGCATATTAACAGCCTTGGCCCTTTTATCAGACCCTGCCGCACGCTATCAGATACTCCTGCTATAGGTTATAGATAGAGAGGGAGGCAGGCCCCTGGGGTGGCGGCTCTGTGGCCGTGGTGCAGGATGGGGCACTGGATGCAGTTGTTTGTCAGTGATTATCGACCAGATCAGATTCACCACCGCAGGCTGTTGTGATCTGCATGTCTACAAATAGCCCCTCTCATTTCAGCCTCCTCGTGTGATGCTGACTGTCTATTTATCACTGCTTTAGTTTTTCGGTTATTCCAGGTCTGTGTACTACTCTATTTGATGTTGAAGGCTTTAAACACAGATCCGGCTGGTATTTGGGTGAATAGGGATCGGAACTAACAGTGGTAGTGATGTATTTTTAATCATTTGGTTCTTAATAGCATCTGTGCCGATGACTGGTGACCGTTAAAACAAGATCCCTGCATAAATTATACACTTTTTAGATAAAGTTCCTTATGATACATGCTCAATGCATAGGAGGGCAGGGGCTGCATGCATGCATCATGCAGACAAAATGGTGCATTAAAGGCCATGTGATGGCCATCGGATGGACAACAAAGATATCATTCAGTGATATCGATATTGACTGTGTATGGTGTGTGCGACTTTATATTTAGTATCATAGTGTATTGCAATTCACCTCCTACGTGATATATAATCATCATCATTATTGAGAACAAAAGAAAGGTGTGGTCATCGTACTGCAATATCACGAATTACAAGGAAGTGGTCATTTATCATTACACGGGGGCGGGTAGAAATTGTCCCTTAGGAGGCATAAAAAACATTTTAGAAAAAAACCGATACAAGAGCTCACCACCCCCTCACCATTAATCAATGACCACTTCTATAATGTTACATATGTGATTGATTGAACCACTTGTAGGGAAGGTAAAACAGCCTAGGGTAGATTCACCTGCAATCGGACACATACCTTGAGACGGACACTTGTTTTTTGTGGCTATTCAAGCATTCTAAGCTCGTTATCTATGAATAATAGTAAAGTCTGTCCAAAAAACTAACACTAGAAGTTGTAGTGTACATGAATAACCTCAAATTTCACTGTCTGTCTAAGCGTATGTGGGGAAGTGAAATTCAAGTGTTTTGCTTGAAGATAAAACTGAAACCAGGCATCCACACATATTATATCCATATACAGGTAATGATACCTTGAACTGACCCTGTTTTGCATTAAATGGATGGAGGGCAATCTCAAGAATTCTATGGTGCCAAAAGTCGGACATCATTGTTATCATGTTATATTATGAGGATTATGGATACATATTAAACCTGTATATATAAGACATAGTTGATTAGGCATATATATTCATGATTATATAATAGAAAATACATAGGAATAACTGCCAGAAATAACTATATGAGACCCTTAAAAAGAGGTGCTCCAATTTCATCAAAAGTCGGACACCAATTACCAATTGGTTTTCTTCATCCTACAGATAATGGAGCAATCACATTTATGACTATAATACAATATATATCAAATATTAGTTATCCTATCTGGCATTCTACCATGAAAATATGATAATGTACTTAAGCATTATTTTGAAGGTGAGAAAATATACTTTTCTGGTATAAGTTAGGTTCAAGGTAATTAAGCACATATTTGCTATGGAAACATCTTCTATATCTTTAATGAGAATCATACCCTGGGACTATTATATCATTCCTGTCAAATTAATCAGGTGCTCTACCTTTTATTTCCTTACAAAATCAAAGAAAAGTAAAGTGTCCGACTTCAGGTGAAATTAACCTTTCTAATTTTCATTTATTGAGTTACAATATATAGGTGAAAAATACTTTAGAACCCTTATATAATACATAGGTCATGACGTATAAACTCTCCCCTACCCATAGGTATGTCATAACCAATTGTACCGGTAGGTGAAATAGGGCCTTGCCTAGACTCAATGGGAAAAGGGTCGCATTAGCAGTGACAACGAGCGTCCGAAAGTGGTGAATCTACCCTATATGGGATGTGAAGCTTTGTATCAGATGTGTAGGCTAACCGCCCATGGGTTCCTTCAGAGTACAGAGATAGTACAAAGTACCATTCGACTCTCCTTTATGTTGATATCTATAAAATGTTGATTGAGTTGATGTTAATAATTATGTGACAAGTCGTCGCTATGGATTCTGTATGTTTCTTTTTTGATAATACCAAAAATGTATCAATAATGAACTTTACGGATTTCGGTGTCCATAATTTATATTATTTTGTTTCTTTCTTGTAGGTACGTACGGTGATATTTTCCACTATTGTGCTGAGCAGTCAGACAAACGGTGAGTGACATCATTTGTTTTCTTGAAGGAATCCATAGTACCTCCAACATACAAAATAATGACTTGGATTATGGGTCTTATCTATAATACCATTTCTCAGCCACGGCTACATAATCTAGCAGAGTAAAACCTAGTTATTTTAGAGGATAAAACATTCACATGATTCATGAGCCGGCAGCTTAAGACAACAAATAAAGTACTGATGAATAACAAGGAGAATGAAATTGGCAGAGAGAAAAACAATTCAATTCTATAACAATGTTTTTTACATGATATATAGGATTACACTTTTACACTCGATATCTGATAACGTAAAGAAGGATATGATATTCGGCTGATTGAGTGAAGGGTTCGTTGTAAGATGTCCTTACAATACACTTGTTGTGTTTTGTAAACATCAAAGAATCCCATGATAACGCTTGGTTAATCTGCTATACAATGGCTTCATTGTAGACAGGCGCATCTTAAAATGATATTATTATCCTAAATTAATTTCATGAATGTCTTTGAATGCGCTTGCATAGGCTTATAAATGTTATGTCGGAAGGGGTATATTTTATCGAGTAGATCTCCTTTGTACTACTACGTGTAATATGTCTTGCAAAGCCCATTCCGTGCTTTGGGATATTCTATACCGCACCGTCTCCCCTTTTCCATTCGCTGTATATTATTTAGTTTGTTACTATCCAAAATTTACAGCTTTCTATAAGAGACAAACACCCTTCCAACTAGAGCTGTATAGGCATTATAACTCGGCTCTATGAAAATATAGATAGTCATGCATGAAATAGCAACAAATAAACGGGGGAAAAAGACAAAATAATGGGGAACAAGCCATAGAAAGCATTGGCAATTATGGCAATACCTGACGGCTGCATGTAATTCCCCAATTTTGAACTAGAAAATCACTAATCCTTAACAATGAATCCCCAATAAGATGGTGTCTTTGTGTAGACGTGTGAGCTTTGTTCCTTCCTTCTCGGCGTCATAAAACCGCCCATTACAAATCCGTACAGAAACAAAGTTCTGCAGCTTAATTTAGAAGCTGCGCATGCTCCGTGAATCCAACCTTCAGCTTTGCACTAAGGTCAGGTGTCATGATTAACTCGCACCCTTTAACCCAGCGATACATGCTCCCCATCATACAACATGAGCTGCTCACCCAAGCTGACCAATACTTAGAGCTGCCAAACCAAACCAAATCAAACCAAACCACCAAGTTTATTTCCAGGAGCACTACATCTTTTGATGGTCCTTTTATAATTCAGCGATCGTCAGAGATCATTTCCAGCGGACTTGTAGGCTTCATTAGGGATTCGTTAGGGCTGGCTGGGCGCTCCTTTTTCTCACCTCGGGGGATGTCTTAACATTTTGAATGACATTTTCAATCTCTAGGATTAAGATTAGGAAATGTAGCCAATGAGGGGATGTTTTTCTCCTATGATCTGATGATGCCCTTTTTGAGCAGGATCTCTGCCCTAAAGCATTGGCTGCCTGTGGACTGGTAGAGGAGAGAGAGGCGGCTCTAGAACATTGAACTGCAGCCCCCACCACAAACTCACTTTTTCTATTCTATCTCAGCCGAATCTCCAATTAACCAAAGAGTAACTAGCACAAAGGTCTTGGAATCTACTCAGTTGTAACACGAACATTAATTGAGAGCAGGAAGATTCCTTGTTTTTTCATTATCAACAATAATGAAATACTGCGTTTAAAGCTAACAGTGTTTCTCTACCTAAGCACTTTCTTTTGACGTTGTCTTTTTGTGCTGTTTGTCTGGTGACAAATATCGAATTGATTATAATCATCTCCGCAAAATGGGAAATACAGCTAAGATACACATCTTATTTTTTAGCATTTAATAACCTCCAACATAATGGTTCTGTGCTCTCCTGGTTAATTTGATGGATCTTCTCAGGTGCTTATATTTTTAATCAAATAGCAAAAAGATGCACATTGAAAACATGGGATTAAACTTTTTTGATTATATTTATAAGAAAGGAAAGGTGCAATGCAAATGGGAAATATGAATGTACGGAACATGACACCAAGGGGAGGCTTAATAGAAGAAGATCTGCTTTTGTTGAAGCCATGACAATAGGGTTTTAGATTTCAGTTGCAAAGATATAAGACAGATTTGGACAGAAAATGAATAGCTTCATTCAAGTCTTAAAGCTCATATTTTTGCGGAACATTTATAAATATATTGCAAATGACGCTGTCATGATGATCAAAGGCGAGCTTTCAGTAATGCACGATTGGAACATCTTAGAATCTCGATAAGAATAACTGCAGCATTTGCCTAGTAAGTGGTAATCCCATGTGGTATTCTGGCGGTTCAAACCCCCACCAGGCCAGAGGTATAGTACTACGGGTCATGCACTGTCAGTGTGACAATGTCATAATGACATAGAGTGTGGCCTGGAGTGGCCCCGGAACCAATCTTAAAACCAAGTTATAAATTAAGTTTTTACTACTCTACTGACAGGTGGCCAGTAACGGAATTAGGGCATGTAGTTGCATTTACTGATGGTGATAAGGTAATGCTAGCTGGCCTAGTAGGGACTTCTCGTTAAGTAATGCAGGACGGTGCCAAACTCGACCTTAGTCAGTCCTAGTACAAAGATGCTTAAAGTAAATGGCCAACTTTTGATACTAGGTCTTACATCATAAGGCTAGTCAGGGAAGCAGGTTTTGTGCCTGACATTAGAATTGGGTAATTAATAGAATACTTCCTCAAATAACCAACCACATCCTTTACTGATGATGGTAGCATTAGCTAATGTTTTTTATATAGACAACGTGGTGGGTCCCTTGCTAGAATAGTGATGCCCAGATAGTAGTTCGACACCAATGGATCTCTGTGCTGTTCTGACTCCTTTTGAAATCTATCAACCTAGATTTTATGAAAGGCCCTTTCTTTCTCACGACAAATATGAAAGAGCTCCAAGTGAAAATGTTCTCTCTACAAATATCTATCGTCCAACACTGATAATATGTGCACAGGAAACAGTTAGGATTCAAATTTGAATGGTCCATGGACTTCAGGTAGGCACACCCTCTTCCAAACCACTGTTCTATGGATATCCCTGCTTGTTATATGTTATGTTACAGTTTAGTATGACAACTTAAGATGCTATAGGGTGCATGAGCTCTCATGTTTGATGGAGTTATCATGGTATTTTGTTCCAATTTTGATAACATAGAAATCCATGAACAGTGTATACATGTCTAGACTGACATATCATGATAGACCTACACAGGAGCCTGTCACCTACTCTGCCTTATCCTAGCTTGTCCCCTGGCCTGCCTTGTCCTAGCCTGTCCCCTGCCCTGCCTTAGCCTAGCCTGTCGATGCCCTGCTTTATCCTAGCCTGTCCTCTGCCTTGCCTTATCCTAGCCTGTCCCTTGGCCTGCCTCATCCTAGCCTGTCTCCTGCCCTGCTTCATCCTAGTCTGTCCCTGCCCTGCCCTATCCTAGCCTGTCCCCTGGTCTGCCTCATCCTAGCCTATCCCTGCCCTGCCTCATCCTAGCCTTCCCTGCCCTGCCTTATCCTAGCCTGTCCCTTGCCTTGCCTTATCCTAGCCTGTCCCTTGGCCTGCTTCATCCTAGCCTGTCACCTGCCCTGCCTTACCCTAGCCTGTCCCCTGCCCTGCCTTATCCTAGCCTGTCCATGCCCTGCCCTATCCTAGCCTGTCCCCTGCCCTGCCTCATCCTAGCCTGTCCCTGCCCTGCCCTATCCTAGACTGTCCCCTGGCCTGCCTTATCCTAGCCTGTCACCTGCCCTGCCTTATCCTAGCCTGTCACCTGCCCTGCCTCATTCTAGCTTGTGCCCTGGCCTGCCTTATCCTAGCCTATCCCTGCCCTGCCTCATCCTAGCCTTCCCTGCCCTGCCTTATCCTAGCCTGTCCCTTGCCTTGCCTTATCCTAGCCTGTCCCTTGGCCTGCTTCATCCTAGCCTGTCCCCTGCCCTGCCTTATCCTAGCCTGTCCATGCCCTGCCTCATCCTAGCCTTCCCTGCCCTGCCCTATCCTAGCCTGTCCCCTGGCCTGACTCATCCTAGCCTGTCCCTGCCTTGCTCTATCCTAGCCTGTCCCCTGCCCTGCCTCATCCTAGCCTGTCCCCTGCACTGCCCTGCACTGCCTCATCCTAGCCTGTCCCTGCTCTGCTTTATCCTAGCCTGTCCCTGCCCTGCCCTATCCTAGCCTGTCCCCTGCCCTGCTTTATCCTATCCATCTCTACCCTGCTGAACCTTGACCTGCCTTCAGTACTAAGTTTCCCTTATTTCTCATGATTGACTATATCTATTAGTCATAGTGACTACTTTAGACCATGAAACCATTAAATTCATAGTCACTTGACTATATAGCCCAAATCAGCTGATTTAATGGCTGACTATAGGTTGACTATATGACTAACTTATGATAGACATAGGTGACTAACTTGGTATAGTCGTTTTTGCTACATTCATGTGACTATAGAAATGTAGTCTGTAGTGACTAACATTTCCAGGTCCATTATTATCAGTGAAGTTCTTTCTCAAGTATTCTCTCTGAAGCCTTTCCAATGCCTCTCTCAAATGTCAATCACTTAATGTTTAAGCTATCAATTAATCCGTATCCTGGAAAACTTTATTGGTAATTAACCTTGAAACAGAACTTAGGTGATTATCTACTGATTATACTTGTCATTCTAAATCACCATCTACAATAATATCAGTAGGCTATTTTACAGAATTAGATAGATAAGAGACAGATAGCCTAACCTAGTTTTCTAGTTTTTCTCAGATGTGTCTCATCCCTACTTCTGTCCACATAGATCTCTGGGTGCTTGACTGATTATCATGGGGAGCTCAGCCAATAGCCCTTGGCACAGTGTCAAGATAGTTGACGCCTTTGGAAGGAGGGGGACCTTCTTTGATCTTGATCCATATTTTATTGTGATGTCCCAGACGTAGCCTTTAAGGAGACGACGACAGTGCCACCCATATGGTCCCCTTGCCTGTGGGCTGTCGTTTTCCTCCCAACTGCTCAGCGTAGTTACCGGTGAGTGACTCAATTATGGGTAGTATAGGTAGGAACTAGTGGCCCCAAAGGTTTATATCCATCTATGCTTAACTCATGGACGTAGTCCTTAGTTCTAACAACTGTTGTAATCTATCTGATATTATTAGTTATCATGTTATGTTTATGTCTTATATTTTATGTTGTCCTATATACTGTGTAGTTAATAGCCTGACAGTTCTCTTCAGGAGATCTCTGGAGACATTTTTTTATTTATATCCATAAAAGTTCTCACCAGGAGTTTAGTCCCTCCCTGAGATACCCATAATTATATCTAGGAATTCTACTCAAATCATGTTAACCCATATCCCTGGGCGTGCTGGGAGTTTGGTTAACTATTCTATCTAGATCTATGCAGCTTACTAGGTCTTATGGATCAGTGATTGCTTTGTGATTATACTACATAATTTCTATTAGAATTGTAAACGCATACTAAACAGAAAGACCTCACAGCTTGCCTAGATGACAAGTTTCAAAACTGCAGCAGCCGCATTTCCTGCAACATGGCTAATGATAAGCTAACGATCTGCTCACATTTGGGTTACGGCTCAACTTGAGCAGATTCTTCACACGGGTGGCAGAAGTTAGCTTTAAAGAAGAAGACAACTTTTGATGTTATTTTATGGCAGACAAGAGGAGGAGGACCTCTCCTTTGGTGGTCGAGTCAATTTGGCCTTTGTGAGAAGCATGGAGAGCAACAAATGCCGTTTAGAGAGCTGCTCAGAGCTGCTCATTAAAGTACCCTGAGTTGAAAACAGACTCAGACCACAATCCGAAACACATCAACACCAGCCAAATTAGGTGACGTCCTAAAGGGAAAATGAAGGGAAAATTTGAGTAAAAAAACAAACCAAGTTGGTATCCTAGATTGGAAGCTAATATGGTTAGATTGTAAGTAGCTGTTTTTGTTAGCTTCAAGGATGGGAAAAAGTGTTATTTTCTAACCCACATGCATTGGTGTGGGTTAGGGCGATTTAGTGTTTTGAGTCAGCAGAGTCTAGTCCTGAATGCACCTTTAAGAAAGTAGGTGCCGAACCACTGCTCTCTCAGAGTGCTTCTTGTTTGGATACGTTATATCTGCAATGGTAAATGCTATCATTAGCCACAGGCATAGCTTCCCCTACATAGGCAACAATATGGGTCATCAAAAAACCAGTATAAAGAGATAAAATAGATCTGAACGATCATCACAAACCCGCTGGACTATGCATATGGGATCGTGACGACTTTTTGCTAACAATCCTAGTTATAATTAAAGAGAAATGAAGGAAGTAATTATATAACAACTTAATACTAAGTCCACTGAGTCTTATGTTGTGTCCGTGCCGGAAGGCTATTGGCAGAGCTTGGCATTTTAAGTAATAGGTCGCCCAAGCCATCAAAGGTCATACGCAGCCATCTTTCTTTTGATATTCCTTCTGCACCAAACATAAACAAAATACTCCCGTGTTATTGCGACGCTGCTAGGCTAGTCGTAACAGCAGTACTGTGAATTCTGCATTGACTGATATTATTAACCTCATTAGGTGGCATCGCCTTGACAGTTCTGTCTCGGCTGTTCTGATTGGCTGCTTTAGTTGTGGCCAATCGCTGATGCTGTAACAAGGATTAAACCTTCTGCGTATCAAGGTGTTTAAAAAGCAGGTAAACAGGTCTGGAGGCATGTTCTCTGGGGGCCTGCGGATGAAGTGGTCGTTGATATCAATTGTATTGTCACACATGCTTTTTTTGTCAGAGTTCCAATTCACAATTCTAGTATAAAAGAAGAAAAAAGGCACAGTTTGGCTTACTTCAGACGTCTGTCCTACTAGATACTATTGCAGAATGTCTTAAAGGCTGAGTATTAGGCCCAACATGTGAGAATGATGTACAAGAATATTCCTTAGAAACGAAGCTCATATTATTGTTACTTTTAAATTCAAATAGAGTAACCTATGTTGCATGGGGAGACAACTAGGTTGTCAGCTCCCCATTCCTACAGGATCATTTTGCTAATTCAAGTTGAATTAAAAGAAAATAATGAGAACAATTAACCGACCTTATCTTACACATCTTTTATTAACAATCACACAAACATATTTAATTAAAAAGGTTTATCTAATAAATAATACTTATCGGTAGTCTCTTGGTATATACTTAAGCTCAGCGTCAATGAATGCATATTGATTATTTCAATAAATTTGGCTATAAAGGAGGAACTGCAATATTCTTACATAAGCACATATTTGCCGACTATCATTATACATAGGCAATTTAAGGCTGTATTTCATAAAAATAACCCTCCCTATAGTATTCCACAGCCTATGACCACATTGAATTACAAACTTGAGCCTTTTTGTTAGTGAAACACTGTAGTAAACGTCATTATAAAATGCCTCATCTAATTAACGTTATCACTCAAGAAGTTATTTTTACATCACTCCAGATGACTCCAGTCTCTGTAAAATGTATGCTCACTTGCCATCAAGCAGATTAACCCTTTAATGACAACCTCATGGTTCAATGTACTATTCCTGCATTATGCCGTTGGTCGACATGGTGCATGAATGTAGCCCTGGTGAATAACTCGCCAGTGCTGTATCCATGCATCATACCCAGCCTACGGGGTTGATACACTCCCAAAAGGTCAGCATGATGCACCAATGCAGTGGCGGCGAGTTGGTCGTCGACACTGCATTGGTCCTTTATGACGACAGATGCTGCTTTGCGACAACATGCCATCCTTAAACGATTAATTGGAATAATAAAGACCAGAGAGCAACCAATGCAACACGACTCCCTCACGAATTATACCTAAATTGAAGATGATCTTAGTTGGACAGGTGTTGAGTGTTTTTGATCTTGTATCTTTTTCTTCTAACCTCTAATTCTACCACTCATTGGCAGCAGGCATGCCTTTCAACATCACTTGGGTACTAAATGGTCACGTATTGTGTTTTTGGAACTGATATAAGGCCAAGTCCCGGAACTAAGGGATTTTACGATGACAGACGGCTTGATGCATTTAGTGTTAGAAGGATACTAAATTTTAGTTTTACTTCATGGGAAAAGGCAGGTAATGATTCTGCCGTTCTGCTGAATGCTAGCAGGCATAGCCGTGTGCGGAATAGCTCAGGAAAGTTGCCTAGTCACTGTTCTATTTGTGCATGGTCCTCCCAAAACAACACCGGCTATTGTAGACACATCTAGCTACTGGATTAAACACCAGATTCATACAATATGCACATTTTCATTTGGAAGTAATGGCAGACATATTTTCTGTTGGTTGCAATGGGTGTACAGTTTCAGGAAATTGAACACATTCATTTTAATCCTTTAAACTTTAAGGGCCGAATAATGATGTTTATACAATGCCCTTGGTGGTCATGATGCATGAATGACCAATGGCTGGAGCCTTTACAGTGCTGTATTCAAGCATCATGCTGACCCGATAGCTTTGATACACTGCCGAAGAGTTGACATGATACATAAATGAAGGCCTGTCGAATATACTCGCGAGAGATGCATTTTAGTATTAAGGACATAGTGCATTAAAGCATTATGTGATCCTTAACGGGTTTTAATGTCAGCACCCTTTCCGGCCTATCAGCATAATGGATAGACATATAGAGCGGTATGAGGAGCCATTAGGTCTTACCTCTGTATGAGATAAGGCTAATTGTGACTGAAACGAATACAGGGTAGATTCACCCCAAGTTTGACACATGCCCTGAGATGGACAGTGAAATGTGAGGTTAGTCCAAAAAAAAAGGTGTGTTTCATGTTACCCGACCCTACCTAGCAAAACAGTTTGATGGTCCACGAGTCGACGCCAGTGTTGGCGAGTCAGCACTGAAGTCTGCCAGTCAATTTTTAGGTACTTTTCAGGCCATGGGATCAATCTGTCTTTATAAAACAATTTTGGGGCTATTTCAGAGTAAATTTGATAGTATACCAGTCAACGCCGTTGTTGACGAATCAGCGCTGAAGTTTGCGAGTCAGTTTTATGTACATTTCAGGCCAAAGTGAAAAAAGAAAAATTAAAAAAAAAAAAAATCTGACCTACCCTACCTAGGTTTTCAGACTATGTAACCTGAAACACACCTTTTTTTGGCCTTATTCTATGTACCCTACTACATACTTCTAGAGTTTCTGGAAAGAATAACACTTGAACTTTGCTAGCGTTCACAAATATTTAGGGCTTAAAATGCTTGAATAAACACAAACCAGGTGTCCGTCTAAAGGTATGTGTCCCGTTCCAGGTAAATCTACCCTAATATCACTTTTCACAGATAATGCCTGTCACATTTCACAACTGCTATTAACTCTATGATACTGAGCATACTGCACTTGCAATAAATATATTCTTATAGACAACACTTGAATCTTATACATTTATAATCAATAAATACAAGATGTCCGCATAGCAGTGCCTGTAGAAAAGCTGTATCGACCATCTGCTTCCTTCATACTTATACTATTAAATGGAGGTTACAGGGGTACAGTGTGGATAATACCTGTATCCATTCGGTCTGTGGAAGAGAAGTTGACATTTCCTTGCCACTTAGTGGAATACATTTTAGACCAATGAATTAATTCTGGCCTTCTCTGTGGAATTATTGGGTACAAGTAGCACCCATTGTGACAGTGTCAGTAGTTTATCTCACCTGTACGAGATCAAGTGCTGGCGGTGCACACGATATAGCTAGCTTGAGCTCTACACTGTAAATAGTTAGTGTAGGTACAAGTAGAATCTACTGTAGATCAATGGTAGAATCTACTGTAGAATGGATTTACAGTATAATTACAAGATTTGCAGCAGATTATACTGTTTTCCTACAATAAATTGTACACCTACAGTAGAATCTACTTACTCTACACCTACAGATATGGCAACCGACGTTATACAGTGTAGAGTTTAGATAGCGTATACTGGCCTGTGTCTTTGATTGAGCGCCGGTCTTTGAATAAATGCTGGGGGTACAGTCGTATTGAAATTGATAGAGACACTATGAATGAAGTCTTGAATGAGAGTAGTGTTTCATTCATAAGCGCCGGGGCTAAGCATGGTTGAATATTGCAGTCGAATATTTCAAGATGGTAACTGTACCACATGTTCAGCTTTATACATAGTGATATGATCCTGATGTTTCAGCTAAGAATAACTGCACATACATAGAGACATATAGGTATCGATGTGTGTGTAGTTATTCCTAGCTGAAATATCAGGATCATATCACTATGTATAAAGCTGAACATGGGTTAGTTAGAAAGATCCACATACAGATCGATAAAGTCCCCTTTTCATTCCCACCCCCAAGGAAGGTGGTATCACTTCCATCCCTTTCAATAAGGCCAGGTTCTAGATGACGTGTGCCTGATACGTGTGCGAGGTATTGATTTTATGAAAAGTTCTAATGATAAAGACTTTATAGTTATGACAAGTGTATCAAGGACCCCATTGTATGTCTTATAACCCACTGGACTAAGATCCTTAGGACAAAATAAGTCGGGTTCCAGTCACGGAACCGGGTTTAGCAAACCAAAGCCGACTCTATGTCGTCAAGCAATTCAGAAAGAATCAATTATTTTGAGTAATTTTTACCTATTTTATGGGTCCCGGAATTTCACCTAAATTTTAAAGAAAAGTCTAGAATATAAGAGAAATCTGACCTGCCGACCCTTCCGGATCCCTTGCCTTGCTAGATGTCACATTTATTTATTGATGTAGCTTAATTAGTTATTCCCATTAGTGAGGTTAGACGTGCTAACTGTGACATCCCAGGGGACTAACTAAGAGTACTTATGCTTACTAATCACCTTCTAAAGATATCAAGGATATGTGGAGCAACCTGTAGACTTATGCTATATTTGAGTGGGGTGCTTGGTCATCAGAATATATTGATTCTTGAATACTACACCACATATCCTACAGCTCCCAATTTTCTTTCTCTTTATTCTCATTCTACTGGGTGAGTTTTTGATGTGACATGTATCTAATACTGAGAGAATACCATGTTTATGAGGTCACTTACATCATTTATATGAATATCACCTTTCCGTTTCTGCTTTAGCAGTAGAAAAGACCACTTCTGCTTAGTATCAAAATACAGGCTGTTCATTTATTAACAATAGTAAAGATTGACAGCGGCCCTTGAAATACATCAGAATTGTGGAAATAATAAATAATAGGAAAGATAAACCCGTCATAAAGCACCCAAGTATACCGCCATCTAATTTCATTCTGAAAGGTAGTAAATAAAATAGTGTATGCGCCACCCCTTAGAAGCCATATATTAGAATTAGTACACATAGTAGGCATTGGATCAAAGAAAGTCTAAGACGCCCTAAACCTTATGTCATATGAATATATTGAACAGTTCTTTAGAACAAAGAAAAGGCATTTTTAGCAGGCACTACGTAGACGTACACGTAGCCGTACGTAGCGTGTCGCCTGGCAACCGTTCTAGTGACGTCAGCAGTTTGTGTGGTGTTTGCTACGTGCCGTGACAGCTACGTACGTTACAGACGTGGCAAAGCAGTTTGCTACGTTCACCATTACGTATCTATATAACACAGGTTTGAGTCAACAGATCTGTATGAAAATAATTATGAGTAATCTAGAGATATATGTGCATGTCCTCCGTGAAAATGGCGTAGATTGAGAAAGCAGAACATAACTCAAATTGATTTCAAAGAAGACGCTCATTCAAAGACGTCACTACCGTCCACTGCAGCGTTTTTATGCTAAAACTCCTTTTACTGATGTACCTCGTGGAATACGTGGCACACACTACGTCCACGTCTACCTCTACGTTCTCTCTGCTAAAACTCCCTATTGTATCAGGGTAGAGTAGAGGTAATGGGTTATATATGAGAGGCGTACTGCAGGGCTATGCGTTTCAAAGAGCGCCCCTCAGCCATTACAGAAGGACTCAGTGGGACTGCAGGACTGTATAGTGCGGGTGTTATCTCTAATGATAAGAGCGGATGCCGATTGAAACATCTCCCGACATTTACTGAACGTGAGAGATACGAGGGGCAATCTCACCTGTTAGATATATAGCGATCACTATAACACTTGTATGGTTGGATTTAGTACAATTCGATGATCCTACCTTTGACCTTTAAACCTAGAAAAGGGGAGAACAACTTGCCATGTGATAAGTAATCCCATTATTAGAACAGGATGTTTAAATGTATAGCAGCAAGTTCTTGCGCAATTGAGGTAAAAATTGAAGAAAATAAAGAGGAGTAAGTATTGCTATAGAAATTTTGCAAAACAAAGCGAACACAATCTAAAATAGTAAAGCATATCATACTTCGGTGGAATTTCAATACTTGGGAAAGTGCTATATATAGCACTTTCCCAAGTATATATGAGAACCACAAAAGAAGAGCCACAAAAGACCATTCCTGATCTATTGGTTTACTTAGAGTCGTCATGGCTCGATATAAACATGACTGAATAGGACAGGAAGTATAGAGCAGGTACACCAGTAGTCGACTATAGTACCGGAAGTACACGCTAGGTGGTTATACTATCTCTGAGAATATCCATGAAGGGGCGGCCATTTTGGTATTGATTCTCTTAGTTGGTAGTGACATCACACATACACTGGTCCTCTTTGCATACCTCCCATGACCTGGTGTGACCCCACAGAGTGTATGGCTAGCCTCACCTGGATCTCTAAACCAATAAGGAGGTTTACCTGTCTCAGGGGCTCTAGCCACATTCTGGAGCAGAGAAGTGGTCAGAAGGCCTCTGTATGTGGTTCAAATCCCTCTCAGTTGTGTCACTCTCCAGACATTATTCTTATTCTAGACTTGAATCCAACTGTGTAAGTTGATGTGTTTACATTAGGCCAAAAAAAAGGTTTGTTTCAGGTCACCGACCGACCCTATGTAAACAGGGCCGACCCTACGTTTTTTATGCAATTTTGAAGAGATTTTTATATTTTTACACTTTCTTGAGTAAATTTTAGGTTTAAAAAGGTTTTGAAAAAATCTTTCCATTTTCACACTTCTAGGGTATGTAAAAAAAAAAGTTTAAAAAAAAATCTGACCTACCGACGATACAGTTTCATCCCATGTTACCTGAAACAAACCTTTGTTTTTTATTTGGCCTTATCCAGAGGTGGATAACGATGGCCCTATCCGTACAGAGAGGTAATTGATCATGATGGGTGGCATCGTCTCTCAACACAGAATTCTCTAGACAGTCAGCTGCCATGACCTATAATTGCCACAGGCCACAGGCCTAAACTGAGCAGCATGCTTGGCTGGTCTTCCAGTGAAGGTAGTACCGTATATACACCACATGGTATGACAATGGAATATACCTATCATCTTTCAGCATTAGATGGCCCCAACAAATGTGGTGCCATGTCGAAGATGGTGGACATAGTAGGTTGTACATTGAGAACCACTGGTTATGTCCAAACACATGGGACTGTGGGGCTATCTACCCCTGAAAGATAATACGAGTCTTCAACTGTAGTACCTATTGGTATCCATACACACCTACACCTACCACCAAGTCTGCTCAGCTTATGCCTAAGTACTATGTCTCATACTAATTATACAACAGGGCCACCAGGCTGTGTCAGGTAGATATGCCGTGCCCCATCACTGAGGGGTAGGGGTTGGGGGTGGGAGGAAGAGACAGCACCACTACTATGTTTATGGGGTATCATATTACATTTGGTGTTAAAGAGCATTTGGTCATGGGTGGTAATATAACTACATGTACCTGGATAGTACTTAATGAACTCTGCAGATAAAACCAGCTCGGTATTCAGATTGAATAGGAAAAGTTCCCTCTACCCTCTCCTCAGTATTGGTTCGGATATTCAATTCCTAGCAATAGTATTTACAAGCCTATAGACATCGTGAGTCGAGACAATGGTCTGATTTCCTCTTGATATCTCTTGGAAATCGTACCCAATGCCTTTTTGATATTATACAGTGCCAGTAGCTTTCACATTGTGCTCTGTAATGCTATGTGATACTGGGTTGTAGCCCTCCAAGAGTTTTCCATATAACAAGTCTGGCTTCAAGTCATGACATGCTTTCGTTTTCCTTCTTTTACTTTTACTCTTCAGGACCTGATTCCCCTGCTGCCGCGGGCAAACACCCTCCACCCGCCCACTCCTCCTGTAGGTGTTGTCTCAGGTGGGCTCTGGTCAGCCCTGGGAGGGGGTCAGTGGACCTTGGACACCCTCAGCATTAACCCTTTAAATGCCGCATAGTGCTTTAATCAAATTTGCCCTTTGTCGCAACCCTGGCGAGTAGACTCGACAAGGCTGCGTTCAAGTGTCATGTTGACCCTCTGGGAGTGTTGAAGCCGCGCAGGGCCGGCATGATACATGAATGCAGCTCTGACTGAGCTGGATCATCATGATGGCATCGGGCATGATGCATTAAAGCATTATGCGTCTCCTAAAGGGTTAAGGTGCAGTGCTCCTGGCCAAGGTCCATACGGGTCCTTCAACCCAAGGTTGTATATGACATACTGAGACAGTTGCCTCTTGTTTTTATCAAAAGCAAGAGTCTTTAGAATGGGTATGAGGTTGGGAATGTGGTTTAGGTTATGTCTTGCGGGAGACAATGTCTTGACTATAGCTTCTCGCTATGGAATGTAAAAGGAGGACTTTAAAGGTGGACCTTAGATTATAGAAAAGGGGGTTATATTTTATTCCCTAAAGGCCCAAAATAATTATTTTCCTCATGAACTACATGAGTGGAAAACCTTTACTTTTTTAGGAACAGAAACAGCCACATGAAGATTAAAATGTGCCTTTGCATTTAGAAAGTATTTTTATATGAGACAAACTAGGAACGAACTAGAAATTATAATCAGGATAACCAATATTCTCACTATGATACCAATTCTGCTTACTATATGGCATACCTTGGTTTTCAATCTAGTGAAATGTTACCTGTTCGCCGATGTCATCACCTTGAATATAACCTTTAATGTGAATTATTAATGACAGACCTTCCTCTTTGGTCAATATTCTATTGAGAACCAAAAATAGATCCAGACTCTTTAGATAAGCATTTCTGGTGTAATGGTGATAGTGTGATAGGTCTGGTAAATAGATACAGTTAGACCTCGATAAACGGACCACCCCCATTTCAGAGAAAACATGGCCGGATGTTGAACCAGCCAAACTATTGAAGCATATTCATGTGCAAGCTGGCCCCAACTCGTCCTCGGACGTGTCCGAGCGACATCGCTGGTATTTGAGGGGCCATGACTGCGTCACTTCCCCCGTAAATTGGGGAGGATTCCTACGCGGTACCCATCTGCTTTTTTAATACAACAGCACCAAGCGCACAGGAACTATTTCAACCAGCAACCTTTGGTGCCAGCGATGAGTATATGGAAGGACCCTGGCCAGGTGTAGTCTATCTGACTTAACCCTTGGGTATGCAATATAACTAAGGTGCGAATCCTTTGTCTAAGCCCTCCACCGTGGGTTAAAAAGGGAGGGACTGCATCGGTAGACGTCTTTCTTCCAGGTTTTCTATGAAATTTCCTAATGTTGTAAGATTTGAAGGTAGAGTTGTCAAATCAATCCCATGCCTTAGTCTCTAGATAAATACGTGGAGAACTAAAAATAATGTTACGCTTTCCCCAGAGCCAGACGTACGCTGCCAAAATGATTCCCTTTTGAAAATAAATTCACTTGGCTCTCTGCAGTCAAATCGATTGGACAGATAAAAGTGATCAAATGAGAGACCACGCTTAAAATGTTCTTAAGACTGTGTATTAGTCAACTAGCGAAAATGAAATCAACAAGATTGAAGCTAAATCAGATAATGCAAGGTTCTCATCACGGTCAGAGAAATACAATTTGGGGAATTTTTCTTTCTTTGCAAATTTGAGAAACAAGATAAATATTTTAAACGAATATTGCTCAAACCAATATTATAGTGTCATACCATTTGGTTCCTTAGTGAGGTAAAAGCAACAGCGTCGTATCTGTAAGTCTTTGGTGAAGAGAAACCAGTTTCTTATGAGTGGCCTGATATCGATTCTCCAGATTTACAATTGCAGCAACCCCCGAGTTATGTATTGATAACATCCCACATTGTGGGCCATTGTTGTCATGGTGCTCTATCTAGTCATGTGTTGGTTGACGCGACTGTGCAATAGGATACCTAATTTATAAGAAATGAAATAAGGGAAGCCTCTGTCGTGTAGTTCAAAATGGATGGCGATGTATAAAGTGCATATATATATTATGTTCAGCGAATTAATTATTCGAGTCAGAACGAAAAAGATACCAGATAATCAATGACTTCTCTATTGAAGGTGACCTGAGTATGGTTTTCCCAGAAAATACACCGGTATTTGTATAAAGTAGACAAAATTACATTGCATTTGGATACATTTCGATCATACATAACAAGTTGAACCTGCCCCGTATCACATACCATCAATCGTTATCCCAATGAGTGGGGTTATGCATTTATTACATGTAATATGGTCTAAAAATGAAAAACAGTAAATTATTATTACATTTAACTACTTCTGCATCATACAGTATGTCATGGGTACATGGCAATCCTAGCTCCCATAGGTGTAATATTGTCTTATCAGCCATGTAATAAAGTCATACAGCTTTGTGTTGTGGTTTGGCCTTGGGCGTTAATGCATTTTGCCAGGTCACCTGATCTAATATATGGCGTTAGAAGTTTTAGCCAAATTTAATTTAACACATGGCACCTGTACAATGAAGTTTGCCAAAAGACAGCTGCTAGTACAGAACCCACAGCTGCCATACAAAGAACACAATAGATTCTAACCTTTACCAGAGGATCATATCTAAGTTATTGATATTCGACACATCTAGTGCTTCCTACTTCTATTTCAATGGATTCAGTACATAGTTGAGGGAGGGGGTGAGGTGAAGGTTATTTCCTTTACCATCTATATACCAGCTTCTCTGTGCCACCTCTCTATAGGACACTGCTCTCTGCTCATACCCCTCCAGGGCTGTCTCTTTATAGTCTGATACCTGATCACCTAGATCTACACCTACACAGACTGTATATAGAGGAAGGGCTAGATGGAGAGGGTTAGTCTGGGAATGAGGGCTGAGGGTACTATTATGTGCAAATATGAGGTACATGCACTTGTACTATATAGGAGTTACCTGAGTTTAGCTGAGCTTGATTCAACATTGCCTTAAATTAATTACATGATAGTGCTTTGAATATAATTAGTTCCTTTAGATATCGAAACACTGGTGTTAGATACCTCTTATGAATGTAATTATTACCACAGCTGTATTTATGTACAGATATTCAAATGTTGATGGTATAAGGGCAAGTGATACCAATGGTCACCATAATTTGGCTTTCATAATAAGAGTTTAACTGAATTTTGTTTATCAAACAATGCCACTAGTTATGTAAAACTGACTCCACCAACCCTGCCAGTTTCAACATTGAGGATGGAACTTCAAATGCCATAGACTAGATTCAAACACCCTGGAGGAACCACCCAGCCCACCCCCTATAGTATATCCTCCAGGGGATGGGTTGGTTACAATGGTAGGAAGGGGGGGGGGGTGCTGTGAGCAGGCAGTGGGGGCCTCTTACCTATACAAGGGTCTGACACACAGATCTATGAGGCACAGTGTGATATACAGCTCTCTTACTGCCATGTGGGGGAGGTAAGACAACACTGTCCCCTCCACCACACCTTTTTGGAGCATGCTCCAACCCAAGGTCAGAGTGGAAATGGTAGTTGAATGCGTTGGGAAACCTCATGTGAACCTTTCGTTAACTTTATCTTGTACAAGTAATGTTCTCTGAATTGAGTAGGAAGGGGATGCGTTGATCGCTTTGACAATAGAGCTATAATACTCAGTCAAACTGACTGATAATAAACACGTAAACAATATTTACATTACACGACCCTGTGCTTGCAGGTAGGACAGGGCCCTCTGGCATGTGGGGTTCATAATGGGAGATAAAGAACGGTGGCATCATATAATCTAGAGAGTATTCTTACGCCTTTGTTCGCTTCCATAACATTTACAGGCATATCACCGTATGGAGGTACCTTATCTCTACACACAGAATATGCGGTACGTGTTAAATTGTACAGTATGGACATGGACTCTGATTTGACACTGGAGTAGGATATAAAGGCTGCTGAGTATAACTTTCATAAACATTATATACTTGTGACATGAGCATGTATAATTGACCTCCGCTTTTAACTTCTTCTTTCTTTTTTTTTTTGGGGGGGGGGGGGGAGGGGGGTTGCTGCAATTGGGTGATAGTTTTTCCCCTTCCACTCTCGAAGGTTTGCCAGTTGTCCCCCCCCCCCCCCGCTTGACATCAATCAGACCTCTTCTATATTGTTAAAATAATGAATAACCACTCCCTTTCCACACCAAATCTTACCTGCTTCCTCTGAGAAGAAGCAGTGGTGCTGCAAACAATTTACTGCACTGTCTACATTATCCCAACCCGGAGGTGTCCAAGGCTGAGATGTATGTGTATACGACAGGCTTAAACTGAGTGGCATGCTTATGTTAGGAGTAAAAAGCTGTATATAGCACAAGGTATGACAGAGTTAGACACCATCCGGCTCCATCTGAAGGATAACGTTGATGGTGGACTAAGCAGATTGTATACTGCTAGCAAGACAACGCTACTGTCTATGTCCAAATACATGATACAGTAGGGCCATCTAATGTTAAAAGATGGGTGTCTAGCTCTGTCACACTGTGTGCAGTCATCTACTGTAAAAATGAGCATGCTACCCAGTTTAAGCCTGTGTGTATACCGTAACGCAGGCAGGTGTCATCAGCCTAGAAGCCCAACTCTTCTATTCTAGAGGCAGACAATGCCCAAGGTCAGAGGACTCAAGGTAGCAAAGTTAGAAATGTGCCAACATTTTACAGCCACGGGTGGTATACAATGCTTGAATACATATCTTCGCTCCACTCCGACTGTCATATTTTTGTCAGGGTCCCGACATGTAGGGATTTAAGTATTATACATGTTTAAAAGACTGCCATTCACTGCTAAAGAGGTTAATAGGAAGGCGAATATACGACCTTGTAAAAGGTATTATCATTAGTTAGGCTAAACAAGTAAACAATAATCTACATAACAGTAACGTTTCTCAACTACTCTCTATAAATTGAATCAAAATTGCTGAAATATATGAAATAGTTATACTCAGTTATATCAATGTTGATAGCTAAATTGGCATCAGTGACTTCAGTGATCGCAATTGGTATACCTCTATTATGACGTTTAGTTAGTCCATTCACATGTTGGGTGGGAAGTTTCCGAATTCGGAACTCTAACATCTAATAGTCTGCCGTATTATGTATCACTATAAAGGTATGAAATAATTGCCTCCAATGTACCACCATAAAAGCATGAAATAGTTGCCTCCAATGTACCATTATAAAGGCATGAAATTATTGCCTTCAATGTACCACTATAAAAGCATTAACTAGTTGCCTCCAATGTACCACTACAAAGGCACGGAATAGATGCTTGATTAACCCTATTTAGATAACCTCGTGCTGGTACATCTGACAAGTTACTGGTGGTCTGGGAACATGTAGGAGGTGTGGTCTTATTACTGAGTGGGCAATAAGTGTTTACATCATTAAAACATGATTGGTTGACCCTTTAAGGACTGCATAATGCGATAGCTGTGGTCATCATGATGCATGAATGCAGCCTTGGCAATTAACCCGCCAGTGCTGCATTCAAGCATCATGCCGACCCTATGGGGTTAAGACACTCCCAAAGCGTCGGTGTGATGTATCAATGCAGCACCGGCGAGTTACTCGCTGGGGGTGCATCATGACGACCAATATCCTCTTTTAGCGCTTTGTGTCCTTAAAGGGTTAAGTCATTAAGACACATGGTTTTACATGTGGTGTCCCTGGCCATGTCAGACGCCATTGCTGGTATTTACAAAGCTGTAAACATGGTCACCTGCCCAGCAACTGTGTGATTCATTTCTTCTAAGGGACTCATCCTTTTGCAACAACAGACAGAAGTTGGTGAATCTTTGCACGAACATTTCGCCCCCCTCCTTGTCAGGAGGGACCATAATTATCATTTCTGCCCCCACCCCCCTTCTCCCCAACACACCTCAGCAGGGTTCAAAAGTGCCTTGAACGAGCCCTGTTAATAATCATTATGCTGCGCTGGATTTTTTTAATGGTAGAAATGAGTGAATTTAGTGGTCCTCTCATGGGTTTTGCCCCCCCCCCCTCCCCGTTTTTAAAAAGTGACCACTTCCTAATACCCATTGTGGCTGTTCTGTCCGTCTGATGTTGACCTTTTTAGCGATGCACCAGGTAGTTCCTTTTCATATTATTTTTAGGCACAACCTGATATAGTCATGGCCAATCATGTTTGATTTAAACTGTACTCAGAAAATAAGAGTTTGTTAATCTGGATCAAATTAGGTCTTGGAATCTGTCTTAGTTCCAAACATGTATTTATACTACATACTTTCTTCGGTTTGGATTTCGTGATACTGCATTCAATTAATAAATGACAATTGGCAACTTCTCTTAAAAGAGTGAAACTGAAAATGAACACATTTATTGTTTTCTGACATGTCATTTCATGAGGCTAATGGATTGTATTGGAGATCAACTTCAGAAGCCACATAAAAGTGTTTCAAATTTAATCACAATATAATTTTCTTCTATTTGTAGGTAAGACCGGTTTTATCTATTACGTTCAGCACAGCAGTGGGTAAAGGTGAGTTTATTCTTTGCCTTTTGTTCTCACAACACCAAGCTTATTGTCAGCCCTTAATCCCTAAGGGCAGCATGATACCTCAAGGCTTCATATTCATTTGGCATGATGATGCACTAATGCAGCGCTGGTGTGTCACTCGTCAATGCTGCGTTAAGTGCATCATGCCAACCATTGTTGAGTGTATCATACATATATTATTGTCAGAATGTATAATACATGAATGCATCACTTGTGGTTAATTACTGGTGCTACATGCATGAGTACAACAGGTCCAACATTATAGTCCAGTAGGGCTCCTCCACAACCCAAGCCTTCTGTTTAACCCTTTGAGGGCACGTGTCACTAAAATTATATTGGTCGTCATGATGCACCAATGCAGCCCCAGGGAGTAACTCGCCGACGCTACATTGGTGCATCTTGCCGACCCTCTTGGAGTCCGAGAGTCGGCATGGTGCTTGAATACAGCATACAGCGAATACTACCCGGCCTTTAAAAGGCCGGATAGTGCTTTAATGTGTGATGCCCTTTGTCCCTCGACCAAGAACAGAGCAAATTAAAGTACTATGCGGCCCTTAAAGGGTTAGGGTTGTATTTATCTGGACCAAAAAGGACCAGATAAGCAGAGTGGAAAATATGGTTTTGGAATCATTTTTATGAAGCTAAGTTCTAAACCACCTATCTAGTATGCCTTCCATGTCTTATATTAAACAAACAAATTGTCTGTTTGGCCTTGGTCTTTCAAAGCTAGTGTGACTGCATGTCTTGGAGAAACCACTGGAAAGTCACACCATGCACACTAAGGTGTTTTATCATGGACCCTTTACCAGTACTTTACATAATTAGAGACCCACACATTACAGCGTTGGTGAACCCACATTTATGGGTTTTACTAAAGGATCCTGTAGTATCCCATTGTACCTACAGGCTCAACATGATACCCGTCCTTGATCCTTAATGCACTTTGCACGTATACAGCAGTATTAACCTTGGGGTGTTGTCATGGGTACCAGCACACAAAGGCCTCTGTATCATGTGTGACCCTTTGAGGACGGCATGTTACCTTAATGCATCATGCCCTTGGTCGTTATGATGCATGATATGCACGCAGCCCTGGCGAGTGACTCGCCAACTTTGCATTCAACCATCATACCGACTCTCTGGGGTTGAGACACTCCCGGAGGATCGGCATGATGCACCAATGTAGCACTGGCGAGCTACTTGCCGGGACTGCATTGGTGCATCATGTCGACAAATGTCATCTTTTTAGCGATATTTGTCATTAAAGGATTAACATACATGCTTACAGGCTAGGCTGGGGTATAAAAAGGCTTGAGTATTAGTCCTCGGCCCATTTCCACTCTTGCTGTCAGGGCAGCAACATGTGTGTCTTTAAATGTTTGAATTTCCCGATATGGTCAGAAAGTGATCGGTGTGTCCCTTCTGTACTTATAGGTCTTGTAGGTGTAATACAGAGGCTTCACAGAAGACCTGATCTTCTCATTCTAATGCAATTGTGGACTACCCTTAAATAACAAATGGATCTAGCATGTTGCACGGTTGAACATTTCAATTGAAAATCAATTGAAATGTAAAAGGTAGCCATCTTGGGCTTCACACGATTTCCATTACCATCATATAAAGTGGCTAGAATGTGTAATTGATTTAATAACACACCACCATAGGCACATTTGTAGACTGTCACATGGTAGTGGGCAAGTTGGTAAAATCCTGGGAAGTGGTCTGACCGGGACTAGAACCCTCGATCTTAGCATTGTGAGACAAGCAGCTGCACTTTGAACCTTTGCTGGGTTTGGACAGTGGTCCTTGTCCCAAGCAGCAAGCTGCGGGAGTCGAAAAACATAGTGGGACTTCTCGAGGACTGCACCCACCATAGGATAGATTCACCTGAAGCCGGACACATTACCTTGAGACGGACACGTGTTTTGGTGATTATTCAAGCATTTTAAGCTCTTAATTTCTGAATAATGATAAAGTTTAAGCGTTATTATTTCCAAAAAACAAACAATAGAAGTCGTACAGTACATATATATGGCATAAACTCCCCACTTATGTTGTTTTGGCTATTTCTGGCCCTTTTCAGGCTTATACCCCTACAGAATAACCAGTTTTGCACCAATTTATTCAAATTTTTGGTATATGTGAAAAAACATCCTAATAATTCAGGAAATCTCTTTTTTTTGTGTATTGGCCCAATATTTTCCGTTTTCTGGCCCTCCAAAGACCCAAAAAAACCTAAAAACCTCAAAAACGCTAAAAATGACATGTTTTACATGCCTCCCATGTGTACTGAGGCAGTAACAGCTTATTCCTAATATCATTTTCTATTAGGTCTATGGTATAGTCAATTGATTCATGAGGAATTCACTAGATATGTTCCGTATTGTTTTCTCCACAGTCATTTAAGTGAGTTTTGTGAGCAAAATATTCAAATGTCATTTCAGGTTGATACCTCTATATGGTAAATAAAGAAGATTCACACAGTCTCTATTGTATCCCAGATTGTGAGGTAACTCTTGTGTCTTCTGCTGGAAAAAAGGAATTTTGAAAAATATCCAATAATCTTGCCTCCAGGAGCATATGTCTATTGGGATACATATTTTCCGTCACGGAGTCACCCGGAATATTTGTCACGGAGTCATCAGCCACCCTGATGAAAATTTAAACCTTCATAAAATTGTTCATACCCAATATATTTAAGTTATCTCTGGTTTCCCTGTGTCTTACCCACTCCCTCTAATGTTCCAATGCAAAAATCCACAATTTTTATGCTCATTTATACAAGAAATAATTTCCGTCACGGAGTCACCCGGGTGACTCCGTGATGTAAAATAGGTTAATAGGGGTACTTTAGGCCTATACTGTGCAAATTTGGTCTAACCAGATATCACGATGCTTCATATTTCTTAAAGTACACATGATCAGGACACTGTAGAGTGAATTTAACCAATAATGAAACCATTTTGAGGAAACTAGGGTAAAGTTGAGAGTATGTAGTTGAAATGATCATATTTCTGATAAATGTTCAAAATTCATCGGGCTGTATCTCAAAAACTATTACTCAGAGGATATCCATTCTTGGTATGCTTCAAGATATATGTTGGCCCAGCTTGTAAACAAAATTATTAGTTGCTGTGATGTATTTAAAACATAATGTTCATGATCATGGATTTTTGGTCACGGAGTCACCTGAGAAAAGGACAATTAACTTCACGAGGCGATAAAAGCTGAACCGCTAGGGTTAGAAATGTATCAAAAAGTGTTCCAAGGAGCCAAGATATATACCTTTCAATATACTAAACTTGTTTAAACATATTAAGAACTTTCTGATTAGTCCTTCCTCTATCCTAAAACAACATAAGTCAGGAGTTTGAATCACGAATAATATCAAACGTCACTGTCCATCTCAGGGTATGTGTCCGACTCATTGTGAATCTACCCTACATCCCTGTACCTGCTCACTGGTCCCTACAGGACAAGGACTATATACTGCCCAAACCCAGCAAAAGTTCAAAGTTTGGTCATGATGGAAGTTGTTAAAGCCTTCTTGTAGAAGCTATGGGAAGTGGAGTAGGTGTCTCCTCTGTGCATATCCGATGGACACCCGACCAGACAGCCTGTCTATTTGAAGTGGAGTTTTTAGGTATACCTTGCGTCAGTTACAACCGAAGGTGCTAATCAATCCTTCTCTGATGAAACAAGATTCTGCCCCCAGGCCTTTAGCACTTAAATTAACGCACATCCCTGATGGACCCATACGGTGGACGCTTTTAGGTGTTGCCCCAACTCTCATGAGACTACATTGTAGTTACCCAGAATCCTCCGGGAGGCAGGGGTTGATGGGAAGGAATGCACTTACCTGCCCCCTAGCGGATCCTGTTTGAAGCAGTTAATTGGGGATTTAAGTGCGCCCAGTGTGATCTTGCCTTCAGCTATAGAATACATCAAACTTCCACCCACCACCCTAAAACATATCCCTCTTTTTGCCCCTGTCTCTAATCCTATTTCTCCCACCCTCCTGAGTAGCACCTGGAGGAGGGAAGGTATCCGGTATCCTGTCTATATGAAGGATAAGGGGCGTTTAATTTAATCAGATTATGCAAATCCTTTGTACTGAATAGCATATATGACGTCTAGATTACATGGCCTACTGCATAAAAAACGGGGTACAGATTTCACGGGAGGAAGAGAATCTCCTGTAAATAGATCACCCAAAACACAAACACCACACCAAAACACATACATGGGTGTCTATTAAAATTGTTCCAGGTGGGCCAATTTTCTGGTTTCGATCATTATGTAAGCTCAGAGTTCAGCTCAAGATTCTTTACATGTTTTCATGCAATCACAAAAGACCGACTACATCCAGTGTTATCCAAGAAAATTGGCACCACTCTAAGTTTTCTTCTGGTTGAGAAATGTTCTCCCATACAACAACTTCAATGTGCATATGTCGCAAATCATAGTCACAGTGGTAAACATCCGGAAGTGCACGTAGTTTATATTGTAAAGACGCACGTAACTAAAACCAGATGGAATATCCTCTAGACAAGTTATCACCTATAAGATCCAAATAAATGATAAATTATTTCATGTGGACGTCTTCCTTGATTTGGACAAGGCAGAGCTTTCACTCCTTTACATGTTCTACCTTTGTAGCAGTGACTGTGTTTAATACTAGACCAGAGGAGTCCTCCATCTGTAAGCTAATAGAGGGAAGGGAAGAGTAGGTCTTTGATTTGACTATGATCTACCAGGGCCCTCTCCAGGCCTCATGGCATTTGCGCCCCTGGATCTACTATTACATTCCTACATTCCAGTAGGACATGAAATGCTGCGCAATGGACCCGTCCGGTTCTGCATTCATGTATCATACTGACAAAGTGGACATACTCTATCGAAGGGTATACATGGTTTAGTACTTCACTATAAAAAGTTGGTTGCATTTTGTAGGTGTACAGTAGCTTCTACTGTAGGTGTACAGTTTAGTGTAGGTAAACAGTATAATCTACTGTAAATCTACAGTAGATTCTACTGTAAATCCATTCTACAGTAGATTCTACTCTGTACCTACACTAACTATTTTACAGTGCTATTGGGTACAATGGGTTTGTACCAACAATGAGGATGGAAGTCACACGTTAAATCTTTTGATTCGTGGAATGTTAAGACTATGCGCCATGGTTATTTCTAGGAAGGCATAATTATGTTTTTCCCAGGTATGGATCATTATGAATCATGAAATTGGAGATGTCCTTCTGTCATCCATTGACAGTGACTGACGCATCCATTACATTGTATCCGTGAAATGAAATGACATTCATATAATATGTCGGGTTAACGCTGTTCATTTACTGTTGCATATCCTAGACATTATTATTCGTAACTTATCATTCGTAATGATGGCATCATCCCGGTCAGTGACCCTTAAATGTTTTATCCGTCCTTAATAATTAATGGAAAATACCTTTAAAGAAGAGACATGCCATTGTTCCGGTCAGAGGCCCTTAACTGTGTTTATCCAGCTTTGAAAATTAAAAAGAAACGACGTGAGAGCGACAACTATTAAACGCATTCTGAAACAACATTTTGTATTTTCCATTAGGGATGCAGTAGGCCCTCGATAAGAAATGACAAAGTCTAAATGGGATTCTTACATAGATACACTGCTTAGAAACAGGGGAATCTTACACTTCGTTAAGGGCGATGTGTGTATTTATTGTGCGAAAAAGTAGGCCTCTTTAACTCTTTGCGGACTGCATAATGCATTATTGTATTTCAGACCCGTATGATATGTATTGGCATGACATGTGCATGTAGCCCTGCCATACCGCATGCATACTTTATCGAAGGATCACCGTGATGCATGAATGCAGCACAAGCAAGTAACTCGCCAGAGCTGAATTCATGCATCATTGCGACTAAGGACAAAACATATTAAAGGACCATGCGGCTCTTAAAGGGTTAAAATGGCGTTCTCCAAAGGTGAAATCACTGGCTCAGCGTTCTGGAATGTCCTGTCTGAAGAAAAGTCTTACACAAGGACTTTAAAGAAAAACAGAGATGTCATCCTTTGTCTGGGACAGATGTGGTCACATCAATAACCAAATACGAGTGGATCTGTGGTTGCACAAATCAACACTTCTATGGGGATGTACATGTAATGAGATCGGAGTAAGTCCCTTAACCATGTAAAGCCCACACACTGCTTTAATGCAGCCATGCATCATGCCTACCCTTCAGGAGTGTATCAGCCCCGTAGGGCCCCCATCGTGCTTGAGTGCAGCACTGGTCAGACACTTGTCAGTGTTACATTCATGCATCATGACGTTAAAGAGCGTAATGCACCAAGACAGTATGTGGCCGTTAAGAACCAGGATGTTATTCGTTAAGCCTAAAGCTGATTTATATAATTAGTTCGGGTATAGGGAAGAGACTACATTCAGCGTTACCACAGGTGTTCACTAAATTATCAACGGGTAGGTCATACTATTAATCAGACAGGAGGAGTAAATACGTGAACCTTGTATGTAGTTGATGATGTTAACGTGATAGGGGAGTTGTCTAGATGGCTAGAGCTATCTGCAGCTATAACTTGTAAATAATTGAGAGGTAGTGACTCCAAGACATGGCCATCACAACCCACAGAGGGCCCCTAACCAGACTAGATTGCCTCAGGGGTGTGCCCCTTACCTATAGGAGATAGGGGCCGCGTGCAGTGGGTCGGCCATTCTTTCCGTTGCTGGGTAAGGTATAGTGCATTTATCAAGGATACAACGATGGATACAGTGACATCGGGTACTCCCCACAGGCTTGTACCCATCTTATCAGCTGTTATCAGTGTGTGTTGCCATAGCAAACACAGCTCCCCCAGCTCCAAATAATGCCCTTTCCAATCCACTTAGTTTTACCTGCCTGTGTAGCCTTTAACCCAAACTGATGGCCTTTACCATGAAGTAGATGGCCTTTAAACTGATCTGGATGGCCTTAACCCTAGACTTGGTGGACTCTATCCTACACCGGTGTGTAGCTGCTCCCTCCAGCCCTCCAATACACAGTCCATTTTATTTACACATGGGCTTTCTCATACTCCCATTGGTCCTAACTTTCTTTGTTCTAAACTAGGTAGTGTTGAGCCAGGTATCTCCAGCATTCACCCCAGACTACGTGACATTTACCCTAAACCGTGTGGCCTTTACCTTGGAATAGCTGGCCTTTACCATGGTCCCACTGATCCCAGTCAGCACCCCGTCTTCACCACAGCCCAGTGTCACCCTCATCATTAACTGACTAAGTTGTCATTTTGAGGTGGTCTGGAGGAGGTGATTAAAAGAGGAATGTAATTAACAAAAGGCAAAGGGCACCATGTCGGTGAGCAGGTCATTAGGGTGGTCCCAGCATGTGTGTGCTTAGGTGTAATTAAATTAATTGTCTTAAAGGGGCCTACTTTTAACGGGAGCATAGTTTTACGTGATCTCTTTTTACCTTGATTACAATAACTCCATTTGTGAAACTATTCAAATTCATACATCAATTTGATATCCTGATTTTTAGTTATTGCATAGAATATGATCAAGTGATTATAGGGTATTACTATTCAATCAGTTTTACATTTTATTACTGATTACTGTATCCGTAACACTGTCCCCGATGACTCGCAGTTTTATACAATCCTGATCCTCCATACCACGGTACCCATTATACTTTTATTGTGTGAACAGGCTTTTACCTTTCTAGACCACACCCATTGAAGTCAGGAATATTCCTATCCCCTCAAGAACGATGCACATATGCACTTGAACATAATGTACCTTGTTTTGGTATAGATGGGGAAGTTGAACACGGAGGTTTCTCTATTCGCCTCAGAGGCACTCTAGAGAACCTCTAGCCGCCCTTCCTTATACAAACTGTAGGTTTATAGTTGACTCAGGTGTCATTAAGATCCCTAGGGTCTCTTACGCTAAGTTTGTAGGGCCAGGGTCCAAAAATGTACCTAAGTTCATTTTTGAAAATTTTACTAAAAAATGGATCAAACTGTCCAAAACAATCGAAGTGTTTTCCAATACACTTATGGTTTGGGATGGGATGGGATTGGGGATGGTGTTGGGATTGGGGATGGGGATGGGGCTGTTCTATGCTCTATGATCTATGTTCAATTTCAATGCTCAATGTTCACATAGCTTTATACACGAGTATTCAAAGGTAAACAATCCCTGAGTCTGTTGTGATTAGGATCACACGTTAAATCTGTATGTTGTGTAGGCCGTGCTGTCCTCCTGAGGGACGCTACAGGTTAGGTGTACTTATATGTTAACGTCTACCTTTGATATCTGAGAGCTCCACATTATGATCCTCTCGTAAATATTGCTATTATGAACAAAAAGGGGGTTGAAAGGGTATTCCCTAACACATAGTTCTATTGGTAGATAAACTACGGACATTGATGCTGTACAAAACCTCCCACTGGCTATGTTTATGGTATATTCTTGAAGGCATTAGGTAGGGAATGATTGGTGTTTTCTGTGAGCTATTCACAGATTATTACTTGGCATTTCCCAAGGACAGTGTGATCCTTAGTTCCCTGAGTCTGCGCTGGGTGTCGCTGTAGGGAGAGGGGGGAGGGGGTCTGCCAATAGTTCCAGTTGCTTACACGAGGTGGCGGCACGGACCCAGCACCAGCCCCTAGCTCCTGTGGGAGAGCCGTGCGGTGGGGCTTGCCGCTGCAGGCATAGCGCCGCCATGACGGGCCTCCAGAGGGATAACATGGAGGGAGTTAGTGGTTAGAATACTGACATTCCCTTTTATTTGGTCACGGCAATTCTTTGCCGTGAGAGAATCTACAGCATTGTCCTTGAAGCTCATATATGTGCATTATATAATAAAGTATTTCCCATCTCTTGCATATTATACCTATTACTATTACTGACTGTGTGAACTGGCCATGCTGCCTGGACTAAATCAGCATGTCAGTATACTACTCATGGTGGTAACCATACTATTGCCGACAATCCCTATACTTCTGACGGCCTACTCTCCTTATTCTTCTCATGTCCTACTCTCCCTATACTACTCACGACCTTCTCTCCCTATACTACTCACGGCCTTCTTTCCCTATACTACTCACGACCTACTCTCCCTATACTACTCATGGCCTACTCTTCCTATACTACTAACAACCTACTCTCCCTTTACTACTCACGGCCTACTCACGGCCTTCTCTCCCTATACTACTCACGGCCTGCTCTCCCTATACTACTCACGGCCTTCTCTCCCTATACTACTCACGGCCTACTCACAGCCTTCTCTCCTTATACTACTCACGGCCTACTCTCCCTATACTACTCATGGCCTTCTCTCCCTATACCAGTGTAAACTACTCACAGCCTACTCACGGCCTTCTCTCGTTAAACTACTCATGGCCTGCTCTCCCTATACTACCGTAAATTCCCGCGTACTACCCGCGGGTTGTACGCGAACCAAACACAGCTTTCATTTGATACCAAACATGCCTATATAGGGTGCGGGTTATACGAGGGTTTTTATTGTCATAGAACAGTACTAAAATGTAAATTTTCAGATCCAGAAACGGGTTATAGGATTCTCATAAGCTGGGGGAGCGGGTTATACGCGAGATGCGGGTTATATGCGGGAATTTACGGTACTCACAGCCTACTCTCCCTATACTACTCATGGCCTTCTCTCCCTATACCAGTGTATATTACTCACAGCCTCCTCACAGTAGGTAGTTCGGCCAAAAATACAAATACTGGGAATATCCACATTATAATTGGTCCTGATAAAATAAAATATCATGAAAAATGTATAAACAACACTTATAGTGGAAATTTAGCTACTATTGGGATGATTACAAGGTATTTCCGAGTAGTTTGGGCTCATCCTATGTCTGCCATTCAGCAAGTATCCACAGGGGTAGCAGCAGGGGTACAGGGCACACAGGGAGGCCGCACTGACCCTCACCCACCGGCACCTGCAGCCACGGGCCTGGGTACACACTACAGAGGCGGTCTCTTTGTGCATAAATATGATATTTTTAAATGGTTTGCGGTAGAATGCGGTAATATATACAGCGTTTTTGTTATTTCATATCATAATATAAATATATAAATGGTTCATTCCTATTCTTCTAGAGTTTGGTACTCATTATTACAGTTTGTGTGACTGTTAGAAGTTGGGGTAATTGGTGGTACAAATGTTACTGGAATATTATATACACTCATGTATAATGATATAAAATTTATATATACGCAAGACCCATTCTCTTGGGCATCACCGCTGAAGAAATGATATAGATATCTTTACATTAGCAGGGGTAGACACTAACGCTGGCTAGGGAGCCAATGGCCCGTAATTTTGAGTCCGGGCCCGCAGTTTTCTTCATAATAACCTTCCCATGGGCCCGGGTGGCCCACAGGAAATTTTGCAAAATATCTGGAAGGAATATACTTGATGAGTATAGTCATGTAATATGTCATTGGAAAGAGAAAAATGTGAGAAATTGAGGCAAATTGGTCTAATTTTAACATAGATATAAATATAGAAATATATATGATTTTCTCTGGCCCACAGCTGAAGATCCGGGCCCATAGATTTTTGGAGCTACGGGCCCGGGTGGCCCACAGCTAATAAAGTTAGTGTCTACCCCTGCATTAGACCCCCCTTTTCCATAAAACCGCACACCATGTATGCCCCCTGAGGCATGCTCCCCAGCCCAGATCACTGACTTCTTGCACAGGACCGACATGTAAACTGTGTATTTTTCTATAAACCTACACAGATTAAAATAATATATCCTATCACCAAGAAAGAGAAATAATACATATTTCCAACAAGGTATCTAACATGCTGATCAACCTTATATAACAGGTAAAATAATGCAAAACAAAACTAGGCTCTTTAGCACTGTGACAGATAGGCAGAGGGAGAAGTGCATGGTCGCCGAACAGCCTACTCACAGCCTTCTCTCCTTATACTACTCATGGCTTGCTCTCCCTATACCAGTGTATACTACTCACAGCCTACTCACAGCCTTCTCTCCTTATACTACTCATGGCCTGCTCTCCCTATACTACTCATGGCCTGCTCTCCCTATACTACTCACGGCCTTCTCTCCTTATACTACTCACAGCCTACTCTCCCTATACTACTCACGGCCCTCTCTCCTTATACTACCCACGGCCTTCCCTCCCTATACTACTTACGACCTACTCTCCCTATACTACTATCGGCCTTCCCTCCCTATACTACTCATGACCTACTCTCCCTATACTAGGGGAGGACGGGGTGTAAAGTCACAAAATTCGGACTTTTCAATGTACATCCCTCAAATAACATGATAGGAGCCTTAAAGGTATATTAAAAAATCATACTGAACTTCACCATTATGTGGAACACTTTAATGAAATACTATGAATAACCATTATTACGTATGACCTGATTCAAAAAAAAAAGTTGGCCTGTGACAACGTGCCCCGGCACGGGGTGCGTTGTCACAGGGCATGGGGCTAGTTGTCACTTTGCATATATCCCTAGAGAATTGGTTTAGAAAGGATTTGATAATTGATTTCCCTTTCAGTTTACCATACCTTCTCAGCTGTCAGCATAGACAGTAAAAGAAATAGGCGAAATAGGGTCTGGTAAGACTCGTTTATAACACTGTCTGTAAAAATTATTTTTTTATACACTACTTATTTAGAACATGTGTACATATACTTCAGAGGTTGAAGAACAATATGATACATGAAACAAATGCAAATGCAATGATATTAAAATCAATCTTACCTTGAATTTTTTATATTTCGGATATGGGGCTAGTTGTCACATACTGAAGAGACTGTGACAACTAGCCCCATTTCTTGTGACAACTAGCCCCTTCCCCTCATAAAAGTAATTCGGTCATGATCTTGCAAAATATGAAAAGATTTAAGACATACACACATACAGACTAATAGTAGACATATTTATCAGGAGTCTGATGTATGCAGCTTCGTAATAAAGCTGCTGTGAGCTTAAGTACAGCCATTTCCAAAACAGGGGAAAATCGTGTTCCGGTTTGGTGAAAATGGTTTTTGGCTAATTGTGTGTGATGAGTTTTTCACAGAGACCTGGCCATGACTTGTAGCAAAGTTATTTATTGATATGCAAAGGGGTTTTAGTCATCTTGGACATCCCTAACGTGGAAGTGCCCAAAAACATGCTTGTGACAACGCGCCCCTGTGACTTTACACCCCGTCCTCCCCTACTCACGGCCTTCCCTCCTTATACTACGCAGGGCCTACCTTCCAAGTCATATATGAACTCTCATATAGCAGTCATTTTTAATAGGCTTCTTGACACTAGACATACACTACCGTTGTACAGGCATGAACATTTGCATACAGCGGTTGTCTTGGAATCCCCACTCTCCTATATAAAGCCCAAAGTACCAGCCCTCCAGTCCGATTTCTGCTGGAGGGGTCTCTAACATCTTACTTTCCATAAACTGGCAAGGGGGAAAAGTTATTTTTAGCCTTGCTCTTTGATCTATTTATCAATAAATTGATAAAGATTTCATCAAGGTGCAGTAGCCTGGGAGGGATATGTGTGGTTCATGTATTAGTCCATATATGTCAAGGCAGACTAATAACAGCTAAACCAGCAAAGGCTTGTAAACTGGACTGACTGGTAATAAGATTTGTTTGTCAGGCTTCACCGGTACAGTTTTGTGAGATCAAAGAGATCTGTGCACAGAGAAAAAGATGTCAGTGTTGGCTACCATTGACGAGGAAGAAATAGGTCTCACATAAAAAGGGGTGGTATATTAGCAAACATGTTATTGCAACAAACTAAATTATGCCCGTTCCATATATTGACCGCTTTTATACGAGTACTGACGATTTAGTTTAAACCTCAGACGGATAATACACACTAGCCCAATTTCCAAGGGCCCACTTTATAAGGTTGGTACGCTAATGTGTCTCTGGATTATCCATGGTATTTCTGCATTCTGCATTATTGTTAGTATTGACATGGAATGAACAAGAAGGAGCACTTGTATAATTACCAACTGAGGGAATGACTTGTGTAGTTCCAGGAACTATATTTGTGAACCTTTGTCCATAAACATGTGTCATTGTAACATTCCCCACCCATGTATGACTGTGATAGAATAACAATCTTTAGCCGACATGTAAAAGCAATTCTGTCGTTAAAAACACATAGCGTACAGAGATATACCCAAACTATTGACTTTCCGCGGTTGTTAGCCCTCAGATAGTGTTTAACTCGGCTCTGCCTCTCGAAATACGGTCCGAAACCCACTCTTGATGAAACATTCAGTTCAAGTCTTTTCTCGTGGACCTCTCTCTATATGTTTACGGTCAGCATAGGAAGCAGCGGCCCCGGGACTAGAGTCTCTGATCGTGGAATGCCCATGTATTACTATTGATTTGTGAGATAAACTTTATGACTTTCCCCCAAATCAGCTAATCATCCGCTGATCTAACCCGACAACCACAGTGCTGGTCGATGTGTGCTGTAGGGTGGCGGGACTAAGAAACGGAATCATGTGGACAATGTTTCACGACGGTAGAATATATTTGCACTGTTCTTCACGAGTTGGACATGGGTCGTATCACACGGGGCCGTAGCTTAGTGTTATACAGTCCATGGTTCGATGAGAGAAGACGCAAAGAGTGGGATTTGGTATCTATTAGATACTCCTACTGTCTTCAAATGAAGAAAAACAACATAAGTTAGCTTGGATTTAGTTCGACATGAGTGATATCACAGCCCGTGACGTTCGTGTACACCGATAGCCGTTGGGGAATATGGTCGTCTCTAGCATAGGGATAGTTGTATCGACGTGTAACAAACACAATATGCAATATGGTTATAAAACTCCTTGTGAGCAGCGGTCTCAGTGAATAGCTTTAGGGTTAGACCCCGTAGAATGTAAACGACCAGGTACGACCAGCAACTTCCATGGGTATGAGAGTAAGGGTAATGGGTAGGGTATTTTGAGTAACAAATAGACATACACATTTAGATGGCTGCACTAGACAGGTGTAGGGAGGTCAAACTGTCTTGTTTAGACCACTGTCGTGGGGCCTTATGAAGACGGTCATGTCCAAGTATAAACAAATGATTCAAGACGTGCTTTTGACACAAGCAAACAAAATAATACAAAGGGACTATTAAAAAGTTAAACATCAAACCTACTCCCTCTAAAAACCAATAAATATACCTAACTATAAGGAAAATTCAGATAGTGTGAATGTACGTCCTGCCCATTCATATACAGTAGCGTACACCACACCTTTACCGCAGGGATGTGTACGGCTCTAGGCCCTGGAGACTCATCGTACACCCTTCTCTCCCATACGGCCACACCTCACCCTCTCAACCCTCCCTGACTCCTCCCACCCCTCACCAAAATCCCACCAACCAGTCCACAAAAACCCAGCTTCCGGCCGCCACACTAACTTATTTTGTGGCGGGCACAGTCTGCGCACGCGCGGGCAGGATTTGGCGGCGCATGCGCAGGTGGGAGCGACGGGAGCAGATAGCGTCCATTAGCATGCAGCAGCGCCACATCCTCCCCTGGCGGCCAATTTGTTAGCGACGCCGACGCCACCTGGTGGCGGCCAGCCAAATCTCGTAAGCTCTCGCGAGATGGGCGTAGATCTCGCGCGGTTGTCATAGCAAAACGTGGGTCATTTCGCCGAGCGGCGGAGCTGGCCAATGAGACAGAATTGCACAACCTTCTGGTGCAGCTAGGTGTCGGTTGTGAGGAGGGTTGGGAGGGAGCGCCTAGTCTGCATTGGTAAGGTGGGGTTGGGGTGGGAGGGGTTGAGGGAGCAGGTGGCACTGGTCTTGAGACTGGGTTATTGTCCAATTCTTAAAGTTTACCATATTCTATTAGTGCTATTGCATGCTTTGCTGCCCACTTTCAACGTTTGAATGCATACGAAATGTGCCATTCCTTTTACCTTAACCCATAGACTATAGTAAGTATACAGAAACGTGCCCCTTTTCTTAGGCCGTATGAAAAGGTTAAGTTTATGCTATATCATGCTTATTTGACGGCGGAAGTATTTATCTAATTTCATCTTGATTCACATTTATGCATCTAGAAGAAAATATTTTACAGTTTCTTCATTGCTGTGCGGCATACCTATATCACATTACTTAATCATTTAAAGGCAGCATGGAATGCTTTGATGTTGGTCGTTGTGATGACTATAAGAATGCAGCCCTAGCGAGCCTACTTGCTAGGGCCACATTCATTCATCATGCTGACCTTTGGTGAGTGTTGGAAACATACAAGGTCAGCATGATAATTATACGTATACGGTTACGGCTAGGACTGCATTCATCCATCATGACAATAACATGAATTGCACAATAAAGCACTAGGCAGTTTTCAACGGCTTGATCAAAGCATCAAATGCCAGTCAACAGTGTACACCCAGTCCCACTACTAAGTACCATACCCCCCGCCCACTCGGCGAATATATATAATTATTTAGAATAAAAACAGTTGAACAGCATGGTCATGTGTTGATGACCAATATTTACTCTACCTGCCACAACAAACGTATTGATTCACTCATGGACACAGGCTGGGAGTGCAGGTGTATGGCACGTCATGGCGTTACGTCACGGACGTTTGTCTCCGCTGTTATATGACTTGATGTTACAGTATTGATGGGTTCTATTTTCTTTCTTCTCTGGCCACAATGCACAGGGTAGGGGGACTTCAATGAAGGCCTGTTGTAAGGTTGACGTGGCTGTATAACCAGGGTTGAGGCTATATTGATCGAGTTTTTCCCATGGAATCACGACTGTGGTCTTTGGCCTTCCTAATAGACCAACATGCCCTTTGTAAACCCGTCTAGCCCTTAAGGACCGCATATCGGTTTAATGCTCTATGCCCTTGGTGACCATGATGTATGAATGCAGCCCTGGATGCTGAGTCTTGTCGCCAGTGCTGCAGGGATGCATCATGCCGACCCTTTGGGAGTGTATCAACGACGTCGGGGCAGTGTTGTTCTTAAATGCAGCACTAGTTAGGTTGCTTGATAGGGTAGCATTCATGCATCATGACGTCAAAGGGCATAGCACAGTAAATCAATATGATGTGACCCTTAAAGGGCTAAATTCCATACAACGCCTACCTGTTTCTGTTCTCAACGAACCGGTGTTTAGATCGTCAATATGTACATTCCACAGAACACCACTAATTGTGAACCAACTGGAGAGTCCAGTGGCAAGGGGCTTACTTCTTATCAAAGTACATTAACTGTCACATATTCTTTTATTTTCAAGTCTAATAGATATCATGAAGATGATTATGATTTGTTAAATGAAAAAAGGAAATACATTGTCAAATACGTTATGGGGTACATGCCTTGTAGAGTACATTACAATGAAATACGCGTATAGTGAGGGAGGGTGTAAAGAGAGATAATTCATGTGACATTTCTGTTAGAAAGGCAGGACTCACTTTTTAATGAGCTTTGTGTACAAGGCAGTCCCTGGAGGACCTCCATTAACACTGTATACTGCGGGAGGAAGGTAGCACTGAGCTGAGGACGGCTGGAGTAGAGACTATTAGAGAGGTGCTGCCACCTACCTACAGGTGCTGGAAGCAGTCCCCTAGGGGAAACATCGTGTACGGATAGCTCCAGTCGTAGAGAGATACCACAACAGGGAGGAGGGATGTTGGTGGATATTTCTTTTTTCAGGGGGGTTGGGTTGGTGACCAAAATGATATGCTGCCCTAGAGAAGGGGGGGGGGCAAAATGATGTCACCCCTTTTTTTTTAGCGAAAACGACCTGCGTTGCTATAGCTAAGAGGGGTAGGTCAATATATTGGGGTATAGCAGGTACTTAAAGAAGATAGCCCTTTAAGCGCCACATAGTCTGTCCTTTATCGCCATGATACATATATTCAGTACCCGCATTCAGAACAATGTTTTTCCAATAATTAATTATCTGTTGTTATTCTATGGGCGGATTTAGGGGAACGGACCAGGTACACACCCTCCTTTTTGGGCGGAAATTTGAGTTTTCTTTAATGTATTTTATTTTTGAACAATGCTCCCCAAGCTCCCCAACCCCTCTTTCAAAATCCTGTATCTGCCCCTGAATTCAATCACTATAAATAACAGTGTTTATATTACCAGTCACCAGTTGCTTCAGCCATAAAACTGCTGAAGGAATATAAAAGCATCTTCGCACATAACTAATATTGGTAGAGGCCCTGCTTTACGAAGCGTTCCTTTTATTTTACTTCAGAAACACAGTTGTGTACCATTGCCGTTACATCTAACAGCTCGGCCTGGGTATTATTATAGGAAATCAATGCATTGACGCAGGCAGTGGTTGTAAGGAGATTAGTTAATGTAGACGTTATTCAGCCGGGTGAACTCACCATCTTTTTACCTTAACCCTTTAAGAGTAGCATGGTACTTTAATGCATTGCCATGATGCCTGAATTGAGCCCAGATATCAATGCATCATGACGACCCGTTGGGTATGTATCAGCCCCATAGGGTAGCAATGGTGCATAACTCTAAGCAAGTAGTCTCCCCGGACCTGCATGCATGCATCACGACGATGACGTCACAATATCTCTCTCCTTAAAGGGTTAAAGGCACTCCCGACTACTCTCATGCCAAGTCGCTAATCTTTACTATATTTAGATTGTATACCCACTGATGGCTGATCCATGCCACACTGGTCACTGCTTATATCGGACCCTCACACTGTTGTCGTGGTAGGATTAGTGAATAGTATTATGGATTAGAAACGTGTAACAGTTACTATGCCATCGGAAAAGGGTATAATATGTCCATTACAGACCAGTAATGTACACAGACAAGGGAATGTATACAGTTGGTATGCTCAATGCCCGTAATATAGAACGGGTAATACATATAATAGTTGTATGTACACACTCAAAATAGTCAGCGTCATTGTCGCTAAAACCACTCTCACCTGAAAGTCAGGCAGTCGCTAAAACCACTCTCTCCTGAAGGTCAGGCAGTGCAGTGCCTGACCTTCAGGTGAGAGTTCTTTTAGCGACAATGACGCTGCCTTTTCTGAGTGTGGAGAGAAGAGCCTATAAATGTTAACAATACAACCACACGCACTCTCATGCAAGTTTGGCTCTGTCTAGAGTCTAGTACTAATCTGCTAATGTGGTGGTACCAGCCTAAACCAGGCGGGATCAAATCCATTATTTGTAGAACCCATTATAGCTGTATATGGGCATGGTAATATATGGCGGTTAGTTTAAGCATAGTAAGGCTATTAATCCAGTAGCAGTAGTATAGGAACATGGGAATATGTAGCAGGTAAGAGTAGCAGTAGTATAGGGACATGAGGGTTTGTTTTAGGTAATAGTAGATCAGTCATAAAGACACAGGGGGATATGAAGCAGGTAAGAGTAGCAGTAGTATAGGGACATGGGAATATGTAGTAGGTAAACACTAGTACCGTAAAACCTCGCGTATAAGCTGCGGCTTGTACGCGAATCAGATTCAGCTTTCTTTTGATACCAAACATGCCTATATAGGGTGCGGCTTATACGAGAGTTTTTATAAGTATATTACAGTACCAAATTAACACTTTTCAGATGGCCTCTGCGGCTTATAGGATCGCACCAAACTTGCGGCTTATACGCGAGTTAGGCTTATACGGTCGTAGTATAGGGACGTGGGGATTTGTATTATGTAATGGTAGCAGTAGTATCGGGACATGGGAATATATAGCAGGTGGTAGCACTAAAAGTAGATGGGTATATAAGTAACAGGTAGAAGTAGTTTTTCGTAACAGATGCCGGTAGTATATGAAAAGGGGGATCGCTTTAAGTAAAGGTATACGTGGTATGCCTCTCATGTCCTATAACTGAACCATCAGCACGAGGGCAGTCAGTGGCATATTGGAAATTTAAAGTTTCCAATTAAATTTCATCCATCCTGAGTACACTCAACTTTGCCCTCACCTCACCATTCATCCCCTTAAAGTACCACTCATATTTTCAACCTCTCATCCTCTACTCCAGCTCACCAACTCCGTCCCCACTCCCGCCCAGCCTCCCCCCCCCCCCCACCCTCATCACCCCCTCTTCACGCAGCTCATGGCTCTCTTCCTATCAAAACAATAGCCCTTGTCCCTCCGCCCTGGAGGAGGGCTCCAGTAGGTAATCCGCCCATCCGTCAATTTTTCCCACGCCCTTATTATCCAGACCTAGTAGTAATCCCCTCACCCCAGCGGCCTAATCCACCCCCGCCCACCCACCTCTCCCCACCCCTGCAGTATCTGCTGGTTGGCCATTAGGCTGCCATCCTGACTCGTGTATACTGGGCTTAACCCTATAAGGGCCACATGGTGCTCTAATGTACCCTGGTCGTCATGATACAGGCATGCAGCCACGGCAAGTAACTAGCCAGTGCTGTATTTATGCATTGTGACAGTGACAGGCGTAATGCATCACTACGCGGCCTTTATTGGGCTTATGGTCCGACTACCTCTAGACTACTGTATCCCAGGATATGATATCACCTTCGGTATACTATACATCATATATTGTAGTCATCTCCAAAAGTAGTCATGTCATAAAATGTAAAGTGGGATTTGCCGGATTCTTGCAGGATTACTTCAGGATCAAATTGTAGCCCCCGCAGAAGATTGCTCTAAGATAAGATCCCCTTAACTTAGGCTTAAGGCATTTTATCTTATAACCACATCTCGTTTTTATATACCATTGTCCGACGTAAACCTGCCGCCACCTAGCCTCTGCTGTGGCTGATTCTTCCTCACCTGATTCCACTCGCTTCCCAAAAGAAATGACATGTTGCATCAAGGAAACATTTGTCGTCATGATGCAGCAATGCAGTAGTGCCAGCAAGTACCTCTTGGGCACTGGAATGGTGCATCATAATATCAACATTTTGCGAGAATATCCACCCTTTCAGGATGTTGGCATAATAAGGGGCGTGGCAACCGGGGGGGAGGGACGGGGGGGACATGTCCCCCCCCCCACTTTTGACCAACCCCAAAAAAGGTCAAACCAAAAAGGTCAGTCAAAATGGGGTCAAAAAGGGTCAAAATACCCCTCAGTCCCTCCTACTTTAAAACTGCTTGTCACGCCCCTTCATAATGCATGAATGTAGCACTGGCGCGCACGAATGCATCATGACGAGAATAAATAGACAGAGCTGCACGCTAAAGTGACTGAGTCCATGGTTATTGCAAGAGTGGTGCTAGGGCCGTATTGCACGATGGCCGTAGGCCGAGTGCAATACGGCCCTAGCACCACGAGTGCAATAACCATGGACGAGGGCACTTTTAAGTGACGCTCTGTATTTATTTCATGGAATTCCAACCTAAAATAGCTATTCAGTCTATGTTTGGTTACTTCCACGATGTTTGTTTATTTCCGCAGTGTTTGTTTACATCCGTCGGCCGCCATTTTGAATTCCGCACAGGTCACGTGACCGTCGGTAGCCTAGTGACGCAATGGCGACCCCTTGGCGACCCCCACGGCCACTTAGCAACGTGCAATACGGCCACAGCGTGCAGAACGGCTGAGGGTTATTGCACGCTACCTACGGGAACGGCACTCCCATTGGTTTAAGCTTGACAGTCACCATGAAATAATGTTAAGTATGTTGTGTATGCGATATAGTATATTGCATACCTGGTATCATGTGATTTATAACACTTGTAACTTGTCATCTCATAAAGCCACCAAGGATCACCCAGAATAAAGTTATAAGACTTCACATATGCCAGTTTCATACAATCTAAGACCGCAGATGACTTTCTATTCTAGATGTATGTGATGCATGGGTTATATAGCAGATGCTAGTAGTACATGTAGTAGTGGTAGTAGTGGTAGAAAAGGTGGTAGTATAGAGAAATGGGAATATGTAGACTGTAACATTACTTAGTAATATAGGGACATGGGAATGATGTAGTAGGTAACACAGTATAGTAGTGGTAGTAGTAGTAGTAGTACAATATGGTATAGGGACACGGTAATAGGGTAAACCGCCCATATGTGGCCCTGTTGAGGAGCTGAAACCCACAAGAGTGACTTTGATACAAGATTACATGTAGAAAGAGTGATCCAATCCTCATGAAGTATGCAGCACTTTTCATTGGGACACTGTTTGGAATGCTATAGCCAAGTCAAAAATATTGATTTCTATGTGATATATTGTGAAAATGCTGATTAAAGTAAGGTACCCTTTGGACATTGAATTGGTACCATGACTGGCCCACCTTGTACCTTGAGTGGCCCACTCCAATAAAACACTGTTTATGCATCTGTAACTTGGTAAATGTGGTTACAATGTTATGTTCCATTAGAACATAATGAAATATAGCCTCATGCACATTGTTAGTTCCAATAGCAAGCCTATGAATATACTTTAAGCCTACTCTTCTATCTTGCCTTCTTGGGGGCTGCTTTCTGTTCTGTTAAGCTCTGGGTATAATTATACCCATTTCTGCTTCTGGGGGCATAGTGTACCACTGAACAAAAAAAAAAGAACATTTAGGAACTTTTCCATGTATAAAATTATTTTATGTTCTTATGACATGGTTCACAAAAAAACAAACGTCTCAACTGTGGGGAGACCGGAACCAGGGACCTCTCACACTAAAGTTCTAAGCCCTGCCTATGTAGCCACAGGGGCTGGACAAGTGTGGGGAGTCTAGAAGTACCCCCATTTTTTGTTCACTCGGCACTAAGCTGTGGCTAGAAGGTATAACCTATATTTATAGGGACCTTTAGCAATCCTGACATATCTCATAAAACATAGACATAAGGTCCCTTATTACAGAAGGCATGGATCTGAATTCCCAAGGTACATACTCACACAGTCTCAATGTCATACAAGTATAGCTTTCAGCAGTACTAACACCACGTATCCAGAATAGGGTAGAGGTACAGTATAAGCCTAGCACACAGAAGATCCTGGGTTCGAAACTTGGACCAGTTTTTCTCTGACCATAAATGAGGTTGATTTCCATGTAATTCTATAGTCAAAAATAATGAAAAAGACATTTTTTCCACACTATATGACATCTTTTTGTTTATTGGGTCATAGGGGGGGGGCATCCATTTATTTTGGATCTTAGAACAGATCTCACCCTACACCTAGCATATTATAACCTATACTGTTGGTGGGCCACTCATGGTTGAGCCCCTGGGCCACTTCAGGTACTCCTGTAGTGGTGACAATCAATCAGTAAAAGCTACCTAATTAATGTAGGATTTTCACCAAATGAAGATGGCATGTTAATGTAAAGATAATATGTGTGGAAAACAAGGTGAAGTTTGGATCTTACTGGAAAACTATAGGCACACTGTTGAGGTATAAAATGTCTTTTTCTTCAAACCTCTCAATGAAAAGAGGGCTACATGTCACACAAACATGTCATGTTTGGCACTCTGTAGAAAACACTGTGGCTACTCTATGGAGAATATAAACTGTGATATTGGTACATAATTGTCTCTTCTTTTATACCTGTATTAACAAATCAGGAAAAAATGACCATAAAGACTGGTGTATAGAGGTATAGATGGGCCACTATAGGTACTTGTCCTGTAGGGGGGCCACTTAGGGGTGGTTTACCCTATGTAGCAGGTAGCACAGTAGTAGTAGTAGTAGTAGTAGTATATGGACGTGTAGTAGTAGTATAGAGGCATGGTGATTTGAAGCAGGTAACATGAAGCGGGTGACACTTGTATAGTATAGGGACATGGGGATATTATGTAGCAGCTGGTAGTAGTATAGAGACTTGGGAATATGAAGCAGGTAACACTAGTAGTATAGGAACATGGGAATATGAAGCAGGTAACACTAGTAGTATAGGGACATAGGAATATGAAGCAGGAACACTAGTAGTATAAGGACATAGGGATATGAAGCAGGAACATTATATTAGTAGTATAGGGATATGGGAATATGAAGCCGGTAACACTAGTAGTATAGGGACATAGGAATATGAAGCCGGTTACACTAGTAGTATAGGGACATGGTGATATGAAGCAGGTAACACTAGTAGTGTAGGGACATAGGAATATGGAGCAGGAACACTAGTAGTATAGGGACATGGGAATATGAAGCAGGTAACACTAGTAGTATAGGGACATGGGAATATGAAGCAGGTAACACTAGTAGTATAAGGACATGGGAAGATGAAGCAGGTAACACTAGTAGTATAGAGACATAGGAATATGGAGCAGGAACACTAGTAGTATAGGGACATGGGAATATGAAGCAGGTAACACTAGTAGTATAGGGACATGGGAATATAAAGCAGGTAATACTAGTAGTATAGGGAGGTGGGAATATGTAGCCGGTCATACTAATAGTGACTGTAGTATATACTGGTACATTAGTATACAGAGGAGGCACACTAATCCCAAAAGAGGTCTGGGTTTACTAGGCGTACAACTGTAAGGCAACTATACAGTAAGTTTAACACAAAGTATTCTCTCTTCATACAAAAGCACCCCTTTATATTCGCCAATATGTGGGGCAAATATATGTCTCACATTCCTTTGATCTGATAGGGTGTTTCTCTTTTGCCAAAAGTGAAAATTTTGAATCTAATTTGATGCCTTTTCTTTGACAACTAATCTAGAAACACCAGGTGCATGTATCATAACCCTTTGAGGACAGCATAGCGCTTTGCTGTGATTTCCCCTTTGTCGTCATAATGCATGGATGGAGTAATCCGCCAGTGCATGATACAACAATGCAGTGCTGGCGAGTTACACGCCATTGCCGCGTTGGTGCAGCATGATGATAACCTTTGCCTTTTATTAACATGCTGTCCTTAAAGGGCTAAATTCTGCCATATAAAAAGGTTGTTCCGCGCCCATATATACAGGGTAGTACTCAGTAACATCAATACCTGTACTGTCAACACCCCCCCCCCCCCCCCGAGATGCGCGCCGACTGTGGAGGTGATGCCCTTTGCTGCTATACACAATCATTGACCCAAGGCGACGCCATCACAACAACAGAAGCAGGCGTACCACTCTAGGTGTATGTATATACGTGCCCAGACAGAAAGCCACATATACCACCCCCTCACTGTCACCCTCATATATAAACCTAACCCCACCCTACCTCCCCCTCAAACCCCACCCTACCTCCTCCAGTGCATTCAGCTTTGTGCCACCCAGCCCCACCCCTGTCCACATACCGCCTCCAAGGCTGGCACCTGACAGTCCTCCTCCGTCAGGTGGGGAGACATTTGGAACATTTTAAAGGAGGCAGTTCTGGACATTTTACGGTCGTTTTGAAGGTGGCCGTGACGTAGGGAGACGCGCTACGTCACGATGACGGCCTCAGACTGTGCGACGTATTGCAGGCACCAGCGACGTTTGCGGTGAAGGAGGAGGTAAGGCAGGCAGCGCAGGCAGGTGGAGATGGTACCTGCGGTGAAGACAAGACAACAGCCTCGGCTGGAGATCAACTGAGCTGCTCCTTCTATTTTTAGCCAACCGTTTTGGTTCGGAGGAGCGCCGCACCGCGCCGCCACTGGGGCGGCAGTGCCTCATTGGCGGCGACGGTTGCGTCACAGAAACCGCTGGCTTGGGCTGTGGCTCCGGGTGGTGGTGATGGCGGCGGTGGTGGCTTGGTGGTGGTGGTGCTGAGTGGTGCTGGTGGTGCTGGTGATGGTCTAGGCCTGAGCGGTGCCGTGGCACAGCCTCCAGTCGGTATCGGGACGGTGAGAGACACCAGCGTCAAGGCGGCGCAGCAGGGAAGCAGTAGTAGTACAGGAGCAGGAGGAGGAGGAGGACACCCTGCTAGCAGCCACCACCACTGACCACTCACTATACACTGACCACTGGAGGAGGAGGAGAAGGGGGCCTACCGTGCCCTGGTCAGCAGTATTAACAGTTAACACGTTCAGGAGGCTCCGTCTCTGGTTGTGGTTCGCACCTATCCCACAGCAGCTGCCCGCGCCCCCTGCCTGTCCCTAGCACCAACACGTTTTGACAGGAACCCGCCCCAACCCCCCAGGATGAGGCACGACTGGACTTAGACCAAGGAGGAAGCGTCTCTGGCTTCTCCTGGGGCCGGGCGGGCGGCGGGCGGGCGGCGGGCGGCGGAGGGCAGGCGCAGGGACGGCCGGCAACACGCGGGAGTCGACAGGAGGAGAAGGAGAAGAAGAAGAGGAGGGGGAGGTATCGGCAACAGACAAGGGAGCCCAGCCAGCGGAGCCGCCACCACCACGCCAACCTAATTTTGGTGTTGTTGATGTTGTTGCTTTAAATACAGTCACGCCAAGCGTGGTTGATTCCCAAGGCAATTCCCAGACCAGATCCCGCGTTTGAACGTGTTTAAATCTGTGCCTGTCTCATTATTGTAACGTCTGCGTCTGTAGACAACTCTGGGACGGTGTGATTCAACACACGGCTAAAGCAGACGACTTTTTGCGTTCAAGACCAAAAGGCACCAAAAGCGCGGGAATGAGCTAAGTCTGGTTCATATGATAGGAACCTGTCATATAGAGATATTTGAACTGCTTAGGGACAGCCACAACAGCAGCAACAACAACAATCAACAGCAGCAACAACAACACCAACACATACGGCTGTGGATTGGCATACGAATTACCTAACCTGGATAATACTCAACGTCTCCAGCAGCGTTTACGGGAGATTACTAGCTGCACCAAGTAACGCAAACTAGTACTCAAGCTACGCAAACAGATTAAACCAAAGCCAACAAGAGATAACGCATAATACTACGCAAACCGCATTTACCTACGCAAGGTCCTACGCAAACCACGCGCTGGAGATAACCAAGCCTATAGTTAACAGGAAACAAGGTCCAGGCTATACTGAGGGAAACGTGTTAACAGTGCTAAGAGAGGGAACGCAGGTGGATGGTATTAGTTAATGAGAGCCAGATAAGATAAGATTGACACCTAAGACAGGACCTCAATGGTTCTATCATCACGTGATCGCAAGGTGATAAGTCCAATACCAAACCTACATTAGGTGACAAGCAGCGAGACGAGCGGGAACAAGCAAGAAGGAAACTGAAAGTGGGCTCTACATTAAGGCTAAGTCATATACACCTTAAGCACCTTAAGCTATACAAGTATTATAATCCTCCAGTGGCTAACAACCAGCCACCCACTGCACTGGGAGATACCAGAGCATATCACGAGCACTTTACGAGGAGCAGCTCACAGAGTATAAATAACCCAGGACCTGCAGGTCTGTATCAAGGAGCAGCTCATACTATATATGACAGGCAATTAAGGCTGCAGCATCAGGGCGGCTGAGGAACCACCTCCAGGCCCGGAGATATAAGCCAAGCTTTCCTCCAGGGCATGCACACTTAGCCTACACCAGTAGCAAAACATGCTGTAATATAGGACCTTAATCCCATATATATACTGGGATAATCTGGGTAGGAACCACTAATCCAGGGAGACCAGACCCCCTGTGACATCATCCTTGGATGAGCAATTGTTCACCTGTGTCCATCGATTTGGGTTGCAAACCACCTGCCCCATCGTAATACATAGGACCTGGAGGAATACCCTATTAAGGTGACCCATAACAAGGATACTGCAATACTAAAGGGTCAAGGGTACTAGAGAGCTCATAAACCTGGGTACTGAAAGCATTTACTCATATAAGACAAGGAAATAATAGAGGGTACACTGCAATGCGTTAAGACGACGTAACGGCTGGGTATAGAAGCCTGGACTCTGTCCATTGACGACCTTAAACTACACAGATAAGAAACCCGATACCACAAGACAAGAAGTGAGATAAGAGCAGATAAAAAAAACTGCGATAACTCCACCAGACCTGGAACCAGGACCGAGCTACAGAAGCTGTGGCAGACACTTGTCACCACAAGGGAATTAGTGGCCAAGTGGACCGACCCCTAGGAGAGACATCTGAGTCTATAAATAACCCGAGGAGCAGCTCGGAGTGGTCGGTCAACTGAGCAGGTCGGTGGTGGTGCAGGTGGTCAACCAAGCAGGCTACAAAAACTGCACCAGGAGTCTCCACCGAATCATAAAAAGTGTAGTGGGTCGTGTGAAGTTGAGTGGCAAAATAACCAAAAATCGTGAAAACTAAAAAAGAAAAGAGTGGTCAGTCGACACACTAATAGTAATATTAATACTAGACCAAATCGGTGCCTGAGGATCAACGGAGGAAACCGTCCTCCTGACGGCGACCGGGTTGTTAGGGTAGCAGGAGCATTACCTGGAGGCACCCTGGAGTGGGTGGTCGGATACCTGTATAGAAGTAGTGTATAGCCACCGCTCCTGGAGGGTCCTCCAGTAGGGGCAAGTTCACATCACCAGGAGGAGACAGCAGCGAGGGGATCTTCAAGAGGAGAGAACTGGCCAAGCAAAGGGGGTGATATCTAAGGCGCAACCACTCTAGTGGTTCTTATAACATAAGAGGGCTTTTAATTTTTTTATACACATACATACAGAGAGTGTGTGTTTTGAGCACACACTCAAGAGGGCAATTTTTTTTTTTTTTTATAAACCACTTTATATATCGATATACTACATTACAACGAGGGGAACCAATGGTAGCATTGACAGCACACGGCCCTCCTTGGAGCAGGCTGAAGTGCTGATACAGCGACTGTCGTAAAGATAGATCGCTTAGTACGTACAGGGCTGTACTTCAATCTTCTTACTAGCAGTTCCGGCGTTAGCCACACCAAGGCAACCCTGGGGCTCACAAGTTCAGCCTCGGAGACGGGGGATAGCGACGACGGTCGGCAGGCTCCCACCAGCTCCGGGATGAGTATGATGCCATGTCTCCGCTGGAAACGGAGAGATGAGGTATGTACACAATGATATGCTGGTTTTGAGATGAAAATGGCATTTCTTTTTTAGGGGCGGACCCAGGACCCGCGACTCCCAGCGGGGTTTGAAATATCATCAGAAAAACATTTTTATCACATTCAGAGAAAAAGGGGAGGGATCCTGGATCCACCCCTTCCTTTAATTCACATAGATAATTGAAAAGCACAATGAATGAAAATGCAGGTATATGTCCCCCTATAACCCAGACAGCGAGATGAATTTCCCTCTACATTTAGCTCAGGTGTTATTACCCTTATAAAACATACTTAGAGTAGATCCTTATGTTCTGATAGGAATGTAAGCTAATGCCTTATTCCATTAAAATACTATGCACATTTAAATGAGGAAAAGTAATGAGACAGGCGTTGAGCTCAAAATAGTTACCTATAGCATCGATAACGCTAGAACAGCATAATATATAACGAATGCTACAGTAGTTCTATATAGGAGGGATGATATCTGGACATGAGTTATCAGTAGTTTACTGAAACACATCACAATTAGTTCAATGTAAATTGAATTCTACTGGAACAGGTTGCTGGTAGTTCCATATAAAATGGATGATGTTACTAGTAGTTGCAGGACGTATGGTGATATCAAAGCTGATGCCCAGTAGCTCCATGTAAATTAGATGATACTAGAATAGGTTATCAATAGCTCCATATAGAATGGATGACGTAGACTAGTACATGTAGTTCACTATAGCATGAATAGCACGGAAGCAGCTTGCTATAGAGTAGTTCCTATAGTAACCCCTCCTCTATACAGCGTATTCAGGACTACTGCGTGCTTAGAACAGGAGAGAGGGTCTCCCGTGAGTAACGCCACCATTTCACAGCAAGGGACCCGCCAGGGGGGCTACACCAATGGTCACCTCGGCACAATCCATGCCCAAATGGGTTCATTTTGGTGTTGGAATGGGCAGATCCCGCGTCTAATTCGCTCATTTTGCCTTGCGTGCCTGGACTAAGACTGCATGCAGGGCGCTACTGGGGGTCTACCCCTGCTTATAGAGTCAGGTTTATAGAGGAGATGGTGGGAAGGAGGAGGGTCTGTATACTATTAAGGAAGCCAGGGAATTCTTTACTATGCTACAGAACACAAAATGTAGCCAAGTTCTTAATGGACGCCATCCTCAAAACATTTGCTTTCCTTGGAATCACCGTTTGAGGAATGTTACGAAAATGGTGGGATTCAGATCCACAGCAACGACCGTTTACCTAATCGATGTTGAATTTGGCTTATACAAATTGCCAATAGAATAAGTTCTAGTGTTAACCCATCATCGCATTAGTTAAGTCACATTGCTGGAATACTATTACGTAAGAAAACGTAGCTACTATTAAGCTAATTATGTTAAAGCTCCTGGTTTACCACATTATTATAAATCCAATAGGCATTTAGATCTCATTTGAATAACACAATGGGCATTTTGCCTCCATAATCTTCCCAGCAGCCTTTGATGGATCTGAATGTCAATTCTATGGATATGACATTTAGATACTTGCCGAAATCGATATGAGAGACCGGTGGTACAAATTCGCCTTGGATATGTGACCTTTCTTTGTAAATATCAGGATTGACTGCACCAAATATAAATGGGTTAATACCTGTAAATGACAAAGTAGACACGGAAAGCAACATAGTATTTTAATTTGACTCCAATGACCTTTAGGCCCATGCATGTACTAGTCTTGTGATGTTGAGTTCTGTATAATGAATTGCAGGCAGATGGTTTGACATAATCACCGACCACTAAGCCTTTATATAAAGTTATCAAAGAACAGGTGCTCAAAAATAATGGCTTATACCTACCTCTCAGATAAGAATTATCTATCATATTTAATATAAATAAGACCATGCATTTTATATTAAAACAAAAGGAATGACGAGTAGGGATAGATTATCCAAAAGCCATAGTAAGAAAGACAATTGGCAGACTCAAGGTGAATTTGTGAGTTGCTCACAAAGCTTTGAGCTGCTCCCCATACCAGTCCGGCTACCCAGACATCTGCTCCTGGTGGTGGTGGTAAGCCTGGTGGAGGTTGGGTTTGCAGTGTTGCTGACTAATCAAGGTGTTGATACGGGAAGAAAGAGGGGAAAAAACGAGCAGGCTGTTGACTTCCACTGGTAATTGCTCTCATGGGAGTTATTTATACACATTAGACACCGTCAGTGTGCCTGTCATCCTGAAGCGGACTCCTGATTGTGGTTCTTCTATAGATGTCTTCCCATGCTCCCTTTCATCCCCTATCCTCCCCACCACCACTACCTATCTGTAATGCTGCTCCTCCAGCACTTGATCCCAACCTACCACCAAGCCTCTGGCCGCCCTGGAGGAGGTAGGGCTGCCTGGAGGAGGGCTAGTGTGTGTTCTATTAACTAACCACACAGAATTGGGAAGTTGCAAGATGGCGGCTGAACTTTAGGACTCACCTGTAAACATCTCCCCTTGAGGCGTCAACAAAGGAGCGAGCAGAAAGGAGAATGTAAAAATAAGGACTTGCAGACACACAGAGGCTCGCGGTGGGCTCGCGGGGATTCATAGATGATAGCCTCAGTGAGACGGCTGGAAAAAGAATAGCCTCGCAGACGTGGTGAATAAACATAACCTCCAAGACCACTGTGGGCTTCACGCGAGACCACGCGAGACCGAGCGAGATGAGAGCATAAACCATGGAAAGATGTTGGCAGGATGTACTGGAAGGGATCAATGGATAGTATAAAAAATGAATCAATGGGCCAACTTAATTTCGTGATGTCATACCGAAAATGATTTATTTTCTATATAAAACTATTACTTTAGGTCACCTGCTACAGTATTGGAAGGCAAAGAAATAGATCCATTTGAAGCATATAGATTGAAGCAGGTATGATGATCAAGAATCAGATGGGCCATTTTAGAATCATGCATAGTATAGCTTGGTTATGTATTAGTTCCTCTCGGAGTAACCCATAGAATATATTCACCCAGTAAACTAACACCCACTCATCCTTGCACCAGACCAGATGAGACATTGCCTGTCTGCTCAAACCTGGTTGCCTAACGATGTTTGACACCACTGCTTGACTGCCCGGGGCCTGGGGTGGAGTGCTCGGGGTCTGCTTAGTGATGGTAGAGGGAGTAGCACACTGTACCAGTGTACACTCCATGGTCTGCGGTTGGCGGGGGGGGGGGGCATGCAGTCCACTGATATGATAATTTTAGACCCTAGGGCAAAAAGATAAAAAATATCTTTTAGGTTACAAAAACCAAGGGTACATAGGTCGGATTCTTTTTATCTTTTTAACTTAGCCTTCCAAAGCACCCATACATTGAATCACGAACTGCCCCGATTTATGAACCATCAAATCGACCCCCAAAAAAGCAAAATCTCCACAAAGATATACTACAATTGGAGCTTCCAATGATGGCCGAAATATTCTCTTCCTATGCAGCTCCTCGGCTTGGAAGTTGGAGAACCCCTCGGAGACCATAAAGCAGTTGTCTCAACAACTTCTTGCCGGTCTATCCGTTCTATATAGCTCTTGGAGCAGCTTTTGGAGCAGTACATTGAGTCTTTTTAGTAGTTTCTTAAGGCCTTATGAGCAGGTATGAACAGGTGGGAACGGTTCACGGCTGGACGGGGAGGCAGGCCGAAATGTCAGCCTGGCCTTTCTGATTAGTCATCAGCGTTCACGATCGCCGGCGACGACACCTTTGTAAGCACTTGGTTGTCGCCCGAGGCGGCACTAGTGGTGTAGGGCTGAAATATCAGGAAGTTTCTCCTCTCATTAAGATAACCCTTTAAGGGCCACATGGTGCTTTAATGGGCTTTTCCATTTGTCGTCATGATGATGCATGAATGCAGTTCTGGGGCTAACCAGGCCTGCATTCAAGCATCTCACCGATCCATCATACAGGATTTTGATACACTCCCGAAGGTTCGGCATACATGAATGCAGCCCTGATGAGTGCATGGACTCGCCATGGCTGCATTCATGCATCATATCGACCCAGGATCTAACACTCTAGTTCACTTCCAGGCCCTTAAAGGCTCCTTATTAACGATGTGAGCCGGTCCTATAGTGAACCGAGCTTCTCTATTATGTGAGTTGCTCTGTGAGCTGCTCATCCTTCCTCTACCACTGACACACAAACACAGTCCGGGTTAGGCCACCTGCAGTACGACTAGTGTTAGCTCCGGGCATGCCTCTCAGGTGTTTTTACCTGCCTACCCGCCTTTCAAAGAGTCCCATTGCTGATTAGACCATGACACAGCCCAAATACCTTGTTGGTTTTCATGAGATCCTAATAAGAAAGAGGAGCTAAGAATTCAGAACTTCCCTTTATTAATAAAATGAAAAAGAAGATACTATCAAAGATATGCTAGGAAGGAAGGCTGACTGATATGAAGATATCGGTGGTTGCTATGTAGCTCTGTTTTAATCATTGTCCAATATTGGTTTACACATTCCTCTTTAGGTTTTGAACAATAGTGTTCTCTTTAGTTAAGTAACATGTCATTTGTAGCTATGTAAGGGGATCTGAACTGACGTCATGTGGTGGTATTAAAACGCACTTTGTTCATCAATCCCACTTATTTCCTCATGTCTATTGCAATGTAATATGTTCGTATGGAATAAGAATACCCCTCGGATGCCCCGAGGGAGTCTTACATAGGTTGACAATCTATACCGTATGAGTGGAGCTAGTTTTATACTACATGTCAAAAGAGTCATGCGATGACGGAATCCTTGCTAGGGTAGATTCACCATGAGTCGGACACATACCCTGAGATGGACAGTAAAATCTGAGCTTATTCATGTACACTACGACTTGTCTTTTGGAAAGAATGACACTTACATTTTACCGTCATTCACAAATAAAGAGCTTGAAATGCTTGACTAACCACAAACCAAGGGTCCGTCTCAAGGTATGTGTCCGATTCCAGGTGAATCTACCCTCCTATATTGTTGAACACAGCATCAGTCAACCAAAGCTCACCGGGTATATCATGTTTGTAACCTAAGGGGATTTCAGCACATCCATCTCATATTTACACCTCTTAAACCTATTGATATAACATGCCTTTACACATTAGTATTAAAACGTCAGCACACTGAAGTCAAGATTGGCTGTAGTATTTAGAGCAGGAGGCCTTAGGCAGAAGTAACTGGGTTACCATGGAGATGTAGATAGTGCTGACACTGCTTTTCTCTGCTCAGAAGATGGCAAGGATGTTGTAAACCTCCAATAAAAAGAGACAAACCCATACGCGGTCGCCAGTAGTACTCGCAGGGGATATGTGTCATCGCTCAGGCAGTGTGTGCGTGTGATACGCGCAGCGCGTTTAAATAAATAATCGCACATCTCTCCATCGCCACCCGGCCACAAATGTCAACCGCGGGACGGGCCACCCGCCAACACTGGTTACTGCTGGTTGTTGCTCATAGTAAAGGTAGTTATACCTACCTGGTACAAGCATACACAGCCACATTCCCACCTTGTCATCATCATGGCCGCAGCCATCTTGTTGTGATTCATTAAGGACCCGGATGTTAGATTGTCGGCTGCTTCATCCAATTTTCCCGCCCTTTTTATGATATCAGAAAAAGATGCTGCTCTCACACATACATGTTATGCTAGGTGTTTTTCCTTCTCAGATCCTATTTCGCACTAAGAAGTTAAAGAGCCATCGTAGCCTGCCTCAACAGCGATGCCTTACTCAAAAGACTTCTATAGGGATGGTTTCTTATCATAGGGTCCTTGTATATATACACCTTTCAGAAATGAATATGAAATGAAATAGTGTAGGCCTACATCCATCAACTTTCTAATACATATTTAAACTGGCATTATGGACATGTCCATCGCAACTTGAACTATGGTTCATCCATGGCATATTATATATGTATAATTGTCATTGTAGCACCCTAATGGGATGACAATCATTTATTTTAATCAAACTGAAGCAGTATAATTTATATGGTAATATCTACTGTAAGTGATAATAGAACATAGTGGATAAAGTTTGCTTCCAGTCATACAAACCATTATTACAATTGCTCATGACGTCACATCCTACGTCACGGGATATTCAAGCTTAGTATTGTGAACAATATGGCGGCTCCTAAATGCTGCGTCATTGTGGACTCCGATTGTTAGAAGAATGCATTAGGAGCCTTGCCTAACAATACCATTAATACAAAACTCTTCAGTATACCCTCCGGGCACAATTAACGCTTAAAACGCCACAGGGTTAAACCCATAGTCTTTGGATGGTAGCCATTGTAGAGCAGTGTATTAAAGTGGCTGTGATGTCCCTGGACATTAAGGTCTATTGTTACCTGGGGAAGTGACACTTAGCTTAGGGGTAGAGTGCTATGGTAACACCACTCACAACAGTCCCCAACACCTACTCACCTGACCACCTGCAACCTCAATACTCTTACTATGATTTAATGGCCAGCTTGCCCATTATATATACATGAGACACAGATGTGAGCTGTATTGTATATATTTGTATGTTGTTAAGGTGTTAAGAATGGGTGATATGGTTCATAAAAGTGGATGGCAACTTTTGTGAACACTCACTCTATTCATTAATAATGGATGGCTGTGTGTCATGTCTATATCTACATACAAAGTCAGCATCACTGGTATACTAAATCTGCTGGTATCTTAGACTTCATCACACATTACTGTACAGGCTATAGACAAAGGTTCATAACCCTCAGTTGGGAACTATATGAATGCTCCTTTGTGTCATCAAGATTCCACTTGATTGATCTAAAACAGCTATTTTATACTGATTATACCATCAAATCTAATGATGTAATACGTCTTGAAATATGGGTAAGGGTCATTTAACAAGAGCGGTCTTCCTTGTTTAATTCAATAGGACTGACGTATTCAGCATCAAATAAAATGCATACATCGGGGCCTTGACCTTGAGTACAGTATCACAAAGAGTGTTACTATTATAATAGTTGCTATGATTAGCACATTTAACTGAAAGCTTTCAGCTCTTCATCTCTGGCTATATTGATCTCAGTTCTAGCTAATACAACCAAACACACTTGTTAGCTTGCCACGCCTTGTGGTACCACCACACTACTAGCTGCCTCTCTACCTGTTGTACTCTAAGGTGAGTAAGCATTTACCTAATTAGTGTCAGATTACCATGGTGACGTGGTGCCTATAACAGGGGTGTTGGCAATTTGTGACTGCCCCTGACCTGAGCAGTTCGTGTCATATCTATTTTTATGATATAAACCACTGATGAGAAGGCCAGACAGAATATGCTTTATCATCCGGCGGCCAATTACATACAAACAAAAACCCACGCTATAGAGCAATATCCTACGCATTACTACAGACTATCGCACTAGCTCAAACCAAATCTAGTTATTGTCCTCTCAAGTAGTGCAGAATCGTGGGTTTCTTTGCAACTCCTCAAGATTCCCAGTCTTTAAAATTAGGTCTGGAACTTTGAGTGGTACTTGTTTGGATCGCCTGCAGTTGTGTGAGGGAGTAGGGGTCAGGGTGGAAAAAGGCCCAGAGCTGTTAAGTGTCAGTGCCACTTCTTGTTGTCGCAGTCAATCTGCTGACTACGTTTTGCTCTGAGCAGCTCCTCCTCCTCCCCATGATGAGCTGCTCCTCCCGAGCTGGAGCTGGAGGAGTGAGCAGCTCGCAGGGAATGGCACTAGCAATGGCGGCCAGGTAAAAAGAGGTACTGGTGTGCAGGTAAGAAGGCAGAGGCAGGTGACCACAAGCCTCCAGCACCTGTTCTATCCCAGCACTGATGACCATTAAGCTACCTGGCAACCCCCCCCCCCGTGCCCCACACTCTCCCTTACCTCTGTCCAGTCTGTTGGCTCTCAGATTATTCTTAGATGCAAATATTTTGAAAAGTGTAATTTTTTATCATTAAGTTAGCCTGGGTGCAGGTTCATAATCTCATCAATATTCTTCTATATTTAGCTTGGTTTTCCATTCTAATTGGGTTTCCAGTGTTTTTATTCCTAGGCTCCCAATGTTTGATATAATGGTACCACATGGTCTTTGTTCAGTTCTCTCAGGTATTTTATGACGTCTGGAACGGTTTTGACATAATATCCAGGTACATCTTCTACGATATATAATAAACACACCTTCCTCTGACGTGTGTTTGCTCTTGATACACCCAGAGGCTAATTGTTAAGATCAGTAACCATTATAATTATATCGACATATTTACATAGTCTTGCAGTGATCAATATTATTATATCGGCATCCATAGGTTATTGAATATAGTGTGTTTGCCTAGATATAGGCTTCTGGCGCCCAAAGTGACAACTACTATACACCAATCATTGATGCACTTCTTAAGTATATAGCCAAACAGTCCTACTCTACAGTAGGTGGGCTTCAGTTTTATTTTATGTAAGTCATTGAGCTATAATTAGACGTCTGGGTTTCCTGATGTAATCATGGCTCAATATGACAGGTGATAGGTGATTTCGGATTGTATACTTTGGTATTATGAGTGGAATCCATTTTTTCTGTAGTAAGTGAAATTCTTTATCAGAATAGAGAGAATAGTAGTACATTTTATTGTAGTAAAAGGTAAGCCAGTGCATAACCAGTATTGACCAAAGGTGCGTATCACTCATGTGAGTGGTATTCTCTCCATACCACATGCTGAGGGAATACGACCAGTCCTGCTTTGTTCTTATTGGAATTAGGACTGACTATCTTTTGGAGGGTATTGCTAACTATTACATCCAGATAGTTACACCAAAGTGGAATGCACTCTGGTAGTTGTTAGCTAGCACTACTCTGATTGCCACAGGAACTCTGAGCATGTGGATAATCTCCCATCGCTTGCAGTATTTGCCCCGTTCTGTAGAGAGAGATGGCGCCACCTGTTGAGGTCAATTACCTCTCTGTAGGAATGCGGCCATCTTTATCCACCAGCAGATAATGTATGTTGATTTATGCAACTGGGTTTGGGTCTAGAACCAATCATCTGCTTGAAGAGTGACAACACCCCTGTTAGAGATTTAAACAGCACATGCACAGAGAGGCCTTCTGATCAGTCCCTCTGCCGCAGAATGCATCTGCCCCTTTCTCCCCGTCCCCATCCACCTTTGCCCGCCCACCTCACTTACTCACCTGTATGATGCCACTCCTGGGGAGATGAGCAATTTGTTGAGCTGCTCATCGAGCCTCCGAGTAGACAAAAGAGAGCTGCTCTCACAATGGGTTCAGCCCAAACAACACGGCATTTCTCCTTTCATTTTTTCCTGTCTCTCCTAGCTCTCACTAGTTAGCAAGGCCACGAAGCCCGGAAACTAGGCTGGCGGCAGCAGTGGTGGTGGTTGCGACACAGCTTTAGAAAGCGAAGGAATCTAGGCCTGAAAGGTCATAAAGTTGGCTTGAGTAGGCACGTCTTCGTATTGGTACTGACATTTGGGACGGTGGCGAATTAGGCACCAGTACAGTGGGTCTGAGCCGCAGTGTAAAGCACACAACAGCAGACCCAGCTTGTAGCGTACAGAATAGAAACTTTGCCCAGGCTGGGTATTTCACACTGGAGGTTTTTCATGATCGCTGGAAATACTTGCTCAACGACCACTGTAGGTCTGCGTTAGTTTTAGGCTATTGTGACCTTTAAATGGTTACATTTAAAGAATTTGTAAACTCAGACTCACTCTTTGATGTTTGTTTGTGTTAGTTGGTATTTGTTTGGCTAAAACTGTTGATTCAGGATATTTCAATGTACAAGATAGATCCGTCTTGAGCCATTGCTAAACCTCCATATTTGACATAGTTTAGCAAGCTGTGCAAACATTCATTTCAGATAAGTCTAGTAACATATTTACTATACTTTCAATTCCACTTTCGTTTAGCATATGCCATAATGGAGAGCTGATGTATTGTAGATGCCTGACACGATCGGATTCAAAATCTTGAAAAATGAAGAAAAGTGCTGCGATAAGGAACGTAGGTCCTTTAGTTTAGACAAACTCCTTCATCAAGGACTATAGTGACAGTAGGAACAGACCCTCCATATCTACTATTGTGTAGATATATGATTGTGTAGTCCCTGCGACAGTGCTAAATACGATAAGAGGGTCCCAGAAGGCTGCAGAGACAGTAGTATTTTTTCTCAGATAGGCTGACAAATGGAAGTGAAGGGGCTTCCCGCACGTCAAGTCTGTCACCTCACTTAAAGAATGGGTACCTAGAGTATTGGGAAAGTGAAAAATAAGAAATATAGCTTGCTCTAAAAGAATGGATTTTGTATATGGTACAGACATACCATTCATATTGCATTTTAACATAGCGTTACTCTCTTGCTAGGGGCTATTCAAACCCAGGCATCAGAATGAGGCAATTTAATATCCAGCTGTATTTAATATTAGGATTAGAAGACGGATCACATTGCACATATCAGTGCTGCATTCATGCATCATGACAACAAATAGGCATGGTTCATAAAAGCACTGTGCTGTCCGTAAATGGGTTGACATCCCCCCATCCACCTATTTCCCTATTTTACAAACGCTAGGTGGTAACTTTTCCTCTAGGTCTACTGAATAAATCAACACGATGATGGATGTGCTTATCTCATTATTTATTTAAATGAGTTTGAGTAGGACAAGGGGGAGTGTTTTTATGGGGAGGGAGGCGCATTCAAGATACATGACTGCAAACTATCACAGATACTGATCATGAATAATCTAAAATTTTGAATAGAGCGAGCATAAAATTAGCACCTCTAAGCATGTGAATTTCACCACACATACGGGTGATATTATACAAATAATTGAAGACGCAGTATTACATTTAATGGTGCTGTCCTCAGAGGTATCACTATATACTCCGACTAAATGCATGTACATCGCTCTTAAAACTTCCATGTTATATCTCATACATACCACACCACCTTTAGATGGTATGGCAGCTCCAGACGCCTACCCACCCCTCCCCTACCCTCCCCTACCCTCCCCTACCATCCTCTAGCAGTCTCCTCCAGGGCTGCCTTCCATGCACCATTCGTGACTCCTTAAGGCCGATGGTAATGATACTCATATTGAACGAAGGCTCCATAATCATCCAGTTATTGTGTAAAGGTCGTTGCCCTGATGGACCTGTGCATAGAGCGGTGCTGGAGCATGGGGCACCTTCCATACTCCTCCAGAACACCTCCCCCTCCATTCCCTTAATAATCCACCATCCACCTCTTCATCGTTAGGTGGTGGTAATCCCACCCGCAGGTGTGAGCTATTCATAGACGGGGGTGGTACCTCACACCATTACGGCACCTACTCTCCTCCAGGGCATAATGCTCTCCTCCACACCATAATGGTTAAGGCCTGCGGGCTAGTTTATCATAGCAGAGAAACGGCATTGATAAGAGCCCATAATATAACACAGGATTGTGAAAAAAACTGGCATCCTCTGCAGTCAGCACATTTTGATATACTTGGGTAGCTGGTATTCCTTAATTCCATTTGTAATATATTTCCATATGTACATGCATGTCGACACATTTCACCATAGAAATACCATATGTGAGAATATGTAACACCCATGGGGGTGCGGTATGCTCACAAAGGAGGTTGCTAAAAGGGGAGTGGATTTGTGAGTGAGTGTGTATAGAATGCAGGCTCAGAGCAGCGTGGATTGGCCTCTACTGCCGTCACAATGGGCTGGTATTGATTTTATTATTCCGCCACGTTTTCAGCCGGTTGCATTGTTTTATCATCGGTCAGAGAGGCACTTAGAGCAGGCGGCCCCTCTGTCCGGACATGCCTCGCTGACGTGGCCATTACTAGGGGCCCAATGGAAAGCTGGAGAGAGGTGGTGGCGAGGTAGGGCTGGAGCTGGTGGTGGAGGGGGCAATTCTATAGGGGCAATCCCCTGCCCAGTTCTTTTATACAAAGTCTGGACTGCTCTAAGGGAATGGTCATGTTTCAACAACAGGGGGAAGGGGCTGGGGATTGGTACATTGGTGGGGGGACCAATCATAATTAAACCCCTCCATGGGTGACCAAAATTTATTGGACCCCTCCTGAGCGGGGGAGGAGGGGGGGTAGATTAATCTTACCCATTTTTAGCAACAAAGCCCGCAAGCTACAAAACGTAAAAGAGATCGGCCGCTGGGAGCGGGCAAAACATAATTTGACCTCTCTTTCTGGGGGGGGGGGAACCAAAACCTCACCAACCTTCTCCCTGTTGTTAAATATGACCCTTTCTAAAGGCATTACAGAGAGTAGGTTTTGGAGGTGGTTGTGGTGTAGTGGCTAGCCAGCTAGGCAGCCCTCTGGCTGCGGGAGCTACCTTCTAGGATGCATAGACCTTTTGAGAAGGCACGAAACTAAACTCTCTGGCTGTTGCCATTAAAAATAAAATGTCATTTTCATTAGCCCAAGGCAATATGGCTTACATCTAGTCAGTGAATGTCCCATTCAAACTTGTTTTTTTCGTGTATAATATTAGCATCAGGGAGGATGGAGGGCTATGTCGTCCTGAGAGATAGAGATCTATGAGATCACATAGGAATTAGCCTAGGAATATGATATCTGGGAAAAAAGTATATCGCTTTTCTTTAGCTGGCTTTCTGAGTAAAGAAGCACTTCACATTAAATGTTAGTTAAGTAGCATCATGTAGGTCATGGAGATTAACAAATTGAATGGACCAAGTGTTGCTACCCGTCCAGTCGCAGTTGAAATGGAGCGTGGACTGACAATCTGGGCTTTTATAGAGGAGAAGGGGGCTCAAGTAGACAGCATAAAGCAATGTTAACACCCCCTCCCCCCATATCATGTATTAAGGATGTTTCCACGTTCAATCATTATGCAGTCCGCAACAGGGTCCGATCATGGTGAACTTTGTGTTAGTAGTGTAGGAGAAGTGTACTTTATCTCAGACAAACGCGACAGTAGTAAATATAGATTGGGTTCTGACTCGGGGAGCAGTTGCAAGTAGTATATGAAAATCAGCATTTTACTGCGGCCGTTTGTTAGTAGTATATGAAAATCACCATTTTACTCGGGCCATTTGTAAGTAGCATATGAAATCACCATTTTAGTCGGGCAATTTGTAAGTAGTATATGAAATCACCAATTTCCTCGGGCCATTTGTAAGTAGTATATGAAAATCACCATTGTACTCGGGCAGTTTGTAAGTAGTATATGAAATCCCCGTTTTTCTTGGGTAATCTAAAGCAGGGATAGGGAAGATTATGATGAGGATTATGATATATTATAGTTCCTATGCAATAGATCATGACGTTTAAAGGTTCCAATTACAAAATCTGGTATAAAGTATTTCAAACTGAAAGATAATAGGATATGTTTACCTTTCGATTGACGTAGGGAAATCGGCGATCACCCATACTGATTTCCCACGAAATCACCCCAAAATGAAGCTTCCCGGAATTATGACACTTTACTATATGTGCGGCACAATACCAATACAATAGGGTGTCCCCCTAGATCTCCTAGCCGTCTCTATTCTACACACAGGTGCGTGTAGGAAAGGGATGGCATGTCGCGTGGAACCATCAAACTCTCTAATTGCCAAATTGGGGTATTTTATCGCTATTGATCGCATTTCCTATAGTCGATAGAAACGTGACCCGACTATGTATGAGTAACAGTGGACATCATTGCATGTCAATTAATCGCCGTGGGAATTTTGTTACACATCTTGCCAAGTTTCTGGTCTATTTAAAACATATTGGTGACTGATCAAGAACTGGGCGTAGAGTCGCTCTATTCCCAGGAGTAAATCAAGTGAATAGATGGCACCAAATGCCAATTAGATATCATAAAACCCCTGCTAAAGTAAAATCAATTATTTCAGTTATTCTAGATTTCCACCTTTCGTTTTAGTGAGCAGTAGGCTACGCAGGAATGATGCTCCACTGTGGACGCGCGGATCATCCATTCTGCGCACTGAAACATAATCTTTAAACTTTTAATGAAAGGCCTGACCGTATTCTTAGCCAACTCAAGCCACCACCCCACGTCCCCTTTCCCCTCAGTAGCCTGCCAAGGGTGCTAACCTCATCCATGAATAGTTCCTAAACATAGGGCTAATCTCCGGCCCACATCTCTTAGGTTCTGGCCCAATCGTCTATACTGCCAACCACTAACCCGTGTCCTCTATAACCCCCCACCCCTTCCCCTTAGAACTCTGGCCTCCTCCTGCTCCTGTGCCCGCTTCCTCCGGTAACCCCTTTCCCACCCCTCCTCCATGGTGCCACACCTCGCACGTCATTTCTCCAGGGCTAATTAAACAGCTCCCCACCTGCCCTAGGCCGCGCTGGGCCGAGTGCCTATTAATAATACAGGTCTCTATACCACCCCGCCCTCTCCTCCCTCCCCCCTGGAGCACTTCCTCCAGTGGCTCACCGACGGTCTATACCCCAGGGGTGGAGGGTGGAGGCTGGGGTGGGGTGTGGCTCTCTGTCTCCTCACACCATACTGTGATTGAGCAGAATACACAAACGCCAAAGCCCCATCTCCACCGCCCAGCTCCGCATAATAGTATACAGAACTAGCGTATTAGGCTATGGAGGCCGCCATTTTGAAATACATTGTGGTTAGGCCCCCGATTTCAGAGCAGTGCATTATGGACGAATTACTTATCAGCATTCCTTTTCATACCACCCTAGATGAAGCACATGCCCTTTGTTTCAGGTGTGAGGGGAGGGGATTAGCTTGGTGATGAGATAGGGGTTTAGACCCCGACTACCTGAGATGCCATGATGTGCTACTCCCGTGTATTTTTAATGTGGAGAAAAGTCGTCTGCTTCAACTATACAAAAGGCACCCTCCGGAAAATGGAATTTCATTTCTCGCTGTGATGCATCCATTCTTCAGCTGTGTGCATTGAGATCGTTTCTATTTTGTATTTCGATGAATGAATAGTCGTTCTTTGGAGTATGTAAATCAAGATAATATAACAGCGATTTCTCATTTATGCATTGAGAATGCAGTGAGCCACCTCTTTCCATGTGTATCACCTGCAGGCTGCATTATCCTCCTACCACTGGTAATACGATCCCAGAGGCTTCTTTTCACGAGAAACACAAGATAAAAACTCATTTTTCGTGAAAAAGCAAAACACTGATGCCACTCCCAGTCCATTGCTAATTAAACCACAGAACAGTTTCACTGAAAGTTGTCGGGCCAAGCCCAGGGAACACCCTGAGGGAATATGAGACACCTCCTATTGGTATTAAGAAAGTTAGGACGAAGGTTGTCAGACACTGTTTCTTTTCCCTTTCCTTTATGCGGGCGGATGGACCGCTGGGGGCGACTTAGCTGTTAGTAGCCTCTGTTCTCACTTGGCGCGCCCTTTACTAATTGCACTATTGGAGCTTTTTATCGATCTGACTGTGAAAATGTCGTCTGTTAGAGGAAAGACAATTATCCTATCAAATAGTTCTGGTGATCGCCGATAGGGGCTGGGCAGATCAAACACAGTTGACAACCCCCTGCAGTAGGACATGCGAGGATCACAGCCCCAGCCCCGCCGCCCTTTAATTAGCTTAATTCTGTCCTGATTGACACTGACTTTAATTAGCAAAGTTGTCTTACAGAGTAAGAGCTTGGAGCTATATAGGTCCGCCGTGTAGTATATTTAGTTTGCAATAGCCTACATAGACCACACTAAGATGAGATTAGAAAGCCCTGAGTCAAAGAGTAGACATGAGTTGGGTTTATTTATAGGACAATCTACGTTGATTGTTTCCATAAGTAGACAATGATAAAATTCAAAAATAGAAGGATAAACACACTCATTCAAAATAGATGGTCGCTAGCTAAGCACTTTTATATTGACACGATTATATCGCTGTGAGAGAACATACTAGAAGATTCAGATCAAGTTCTCGCCAACATTGTAGAATTTATTCCTTTTTGTTGTCTTTGTAATACTATACATGCCTTTGATAAAGATAAGGTTTAATGAATGTGCTCACTGAATGGTGGTTTTTATAAGTATTGAAAAGAAACTCTTCTTCCGTCGAGATACTATTTCGGATATAACCATTGGCAAATTGTCCAATATAGGATCGCACTGCAGCAAGTACATTGTCAGAAGTTAATGTAGCTGCACAGTGATTTATACTGTAGATTTACAGTATAAAATGATGTATTTTTGGTTTGGAAACCAGAATATGTCCTTTTATACTGTACATCTACAGTATAACTCACTGTGCAGCTACACTAACTTCTGACAGTGTATGAACTCTGAGATTTCCCTGATTCCCTACTTTATATGCAGATAGTCTACCCATATGCATAACTACCCATAATTCATCATCCTATAATCCCACCAAAATTGGCCTTTTATGAATATTGTGAATGCTCGAGCACTGCAGCGTTCAATGACCATTACAGCAATCATTTCACCTTTTTATCACGCCTTTGCAGCTTTCCACGATGGTCTATGAATGATCTATACATGCTGCCTAATTCGGCCCATAATGATGCCATATTAGCATCATTCATGAAGCCTAGCCCAGAATAGAGAAAGATAAATATGACATTATTCAGAGTCCCTTGCATGTTTTATGGTTGAATCTTGTTATTTCCATATCACGCCCACACGTATACGTCGATGGTGTTAATTCTCGATTCAGAATGCTATGATTAATTCCGAGTATGCCATTATCACATAGGGGATTCTGAAAGGGGAAGAGAGGTTTATGTGGTTTAGCAGTGCTTAGCAAAGAGTCATCTGTGTTAATTTAGAACCACAGCATTTTAAATTAAGAACCATTAAGAGGTATCAAATTTAGATTGAATTCCCTGGAACAAGTCCCTTCCCCAAGGGAAGTGCATGTATAATGCATACTCGACAAGCAACAAAAGTCTCCCATATAGACCTCACAAATCACTTCTATTATCCCCTGATTATCCCCCTGATAATACCCCCTATCCCCCATCTCCCTGATCCCACACACCTATACACCCATGCCAGTGGTCCACCCTTCGCATGCATTGCGTGCTTGGAATGACCAGCTCGCCCTGCGTGTGAGTGCGTGGGTGGGTGAATTACCCAGTACCTTATTATTTACATTGCCAGCATTGTGTCGGCTACGCCCTATTAGTTGCCGACCAGCTACCTACATGGTGGCCGACTGTCCCTATATCGATCTGGGGGCTCACAGCCCAGGGGCTGGTCATCAGCCCCACACCAGCCCCTGACGCCCAGGGGGATATTACATACGTACAACCCATGTCAAGGCCCTAACGAGATGTCCTGCAGGTTCACTAGCCCACGATGAACGTAGCTACACAGCCAATTCTTCTTTATAACAAATAACTAGTTTCAAGAAAAATCTTTTTCTTTAAAATGTTATTAAATCTAGTAACTTGTCCACCAGGAGAGTTTATATATCTTATTTTCTGGGAATGCGAAAATTATTTTGGCTGTGTACAATGTTCTTGAAATGATTTAAGATTCTGGACGAGTGTGGACGTTCATAGTATTTATCATAAGAGTCCCAGATTACACTATTTCTATCATATTACCAATGTTTTATCGGCAGAGCCCTCGGGGATGAATATGGTAGTGGATACATAATTTAGTGTCTTCTTGGTCAAAGGAAATAGGGTAAACACAAGGAATATTTATCAGAAAGGTATAGGCTACTGAGTTCTTTTTTATTTAATATATCAAACTTGCTAAGCCGTGGTAAATGTTACGCCTCTTAGACTGTTGTTCCAGGGCGGTGCATGGGGTGGATGAGCATTGTCTTTGCAATTCGCTGGTTATATATGTTCACCATCAATATTACCTATCAACAGCCACTTTTGTCCACGTATGCCTTTAGTCCCTTGTTGCATGTAATTTATTCATTTTGTGACAAATATGGTATTACAAAAGGTCTTCTGTATAGTAACATTGATAGTCATTTTGTATACAAGATACATCTGCAATAAAACATCCTTTTTATACTGTCATATCCAAACAAAGTAATGTCATTTTGATAAATTACCCTCCCAGCAGGCCCTCTGTATACTCTATTAGTATTACAATAACCCTCCCCTCCAGTAGGTAGACAACACAGTGAGACTTATCATCCCAGACGCTACCTTATCACGCCCCATGGGAACCAGTCTTAACAGTTGACACTGTTCTAATCTCTGCAGACGCTATCAATCCTGTTCCCGCTCACCCAAATCACCCTACCCCTCCCTGTCACATCCTCCAGTAGATCACCCCCTCCCCCAGCCCGACACTCCTCCTCCTCCAGGGCTGGGCCCATCCCCTACCCCCCCCCCCCCACCAGAGTGAGTCCCCAGCCTCCAGTGGCTAAGGAAGTCTATTGTCTTGCTATTGATTGCCGAGCGGGGATGGTGTGCACCCGTTTGTGTTGCCACTGGTGGAAGCTGGATGTGGATGGGCAAAGACTATGCTGCCACATGGAGCTTTTATTTGTTGAAATCAGCCAGGAGGAGCAGTTTGACAAAGTCAACACAGAGCACAAATGGGTGTATTCTGGCTAATAATCCGCCTCCTCTTATCGTTCAGGCAGCATGCCTTTGGTTGCTCACTGTAGAGGGACTCAGATGTCGTGAGTTTTGTATAGTTCTCGACCAACAGGGAAATTCAATTATTATCATTTTGTAGTGGGGACTGTTCGATCTGTGGATTTGGCTCGATATCGTTGATGATTTTGTATATATATATATCATAGAAGTGCTGCTCTGTACCTTTAAGAATGTGATAAATTAGACAACCGAGAAGATCTCAGATTCCTTAAATGTTGAGATTTAGTTGTATTTTAGTTGTATAAGTTACCTTCTATGCTCCTTGAAAATATTTGGAATTCTACACACCAATGAGAATTCATGACATAAGACTACATTTGGAAGCAACCTAACCTATTTTCATTACCTAATTAATTGAATGCAATATTAGTGGACCACATCACTTAAAGGGCACTTAGCCTACAATTATACACGCACCACACCATTACCCCGACCATGGCTACAACAACAAAAACGCACCATCTTTATTGAATTCCCTCCATTGAGAATGTCAACTCGTTACCCAAAGTGCATTTGCTGCCCAGCGTCCGGACCGGAACTTACGTCAGCGGACGCGCACAGTCACGTGATAGCCAATCAGTGCCGCCAAAAGGTTGTGACGTAAGGGGTTTATAGGTAGGTCGGGGTTGTAGGTCGGGGGTTGTGGACTGTGTGGGTTCTGTCACCCTCCTGTCACTACCTGAGTAACCCTAGCATATGGGAATTAGTCCCACCATCATCCCAGGGTTGTCCACCATTGTGAACACTGCTCCATCTCATAAACTGAGCATAATGTACATTGCATATATATTGTGTTGCCGGAAGGGACATTCTGATTAATTTGCTTGAGTGAATCTGTATTTAGTTACGGTAACTAGTTATCATGGAAATGATATTATATAGGTCAAAATGATATGTGACATGGGCTGGGAAAATGGACCTTAAAGTACTATATGTTATAATATATGTATATTGTAATATCATATTAGCATAAGCAAATCTCAGGGATGAAGCTGGCTGATATACCATAGGCAATACTAAGCTATATGGGTAGCTGAGGTATAGACATATATCAATATTAAGTAGATGGGGATTTCCATGTACATATGGTTTATCAATAAAGCAAAGTAGAGGTTGAGGGCAATAACCTATACTGAATCCAGTGACAAGGGGATAGCTTGGTGGCATATGGTAGGGACGTGTTCAGGTATAGGTAACTGGTATTCCATAAGTGGATGTGAGTGATGGTAGTAGTAATGCAATAATGTGTATCCAGTGCTTACTCAATCCACTCCGGTCAGTCCAAGAGTATCAACTCTATATAGTCAGTCCTTGGACCAGATCCACCCCCTTTCAGTCAATCATTAGTGCACAGGCCACTACTCAGGCCCGATGACGTCACAAAGAGTTGGTCCGCTGGTACACGGCCTAAGAGTAGCTCTTAATGTAAGGCGTCCACCAGCAACCAGCGACTAGTGCAGCCCCGCAGACACGATGTGACTGTGCCCTGATTGGCTGATCTCTGACCTGAATGATTTATGGGCTTTCTGTGTGTAGTGAAGAAGTCTATTTAGCCTCTTGATAAACCCTCTATGTCCCAGAGCTACAGGATTCAGTTGTATCTTTATCTATATAGCTAACACTGGATTAGTTTATTAAAGATCAAAGTCTAAGTCAGAGAAATTGATAGATACAATTAAAGCCCGGTGTATTGAAGCGAAGGCTATCGACTGCTGAATGTGAAATGCTGTCAAGTTTCTTCGCATTGAAGAAGTATGCAATTGCAAAGTCAATAAACCATCTTCCATCCTACCCTGATGCGGTATGCATTTATTAAAAAATACCGTTGGTAATCATTTTCTTTCTGAAAGGTTGGCATTTTAGTATTGCCTAGTCCTAAAGATATCAGATCGTGTGAGCAAGTACCACCAAGGCTTATTTCTTCCTTTAACCCCTTCACTACCGATCTCATCACCCTCCATTAACCCTATCTCCCTCTCATCACCAGCCTTCACTGAGAGCTGGGGCAGAATGTAGAGCGGAAGCGTAGTAAACATTTGGAGGGGAAACATTTCAGTTGGGGCAGACGCGGTTGTTTGTTGACATCCCTGAGTGAGCCGGTAAATCAATGAAGCGTGACGACGCTGTGGGGTCAGGGGTCACGGCGCCGACTCTGTGATTGCGGAGGCGGTATACTGTAAACATTGACTGAGGCGCGGGGCGGATGTAGGGCCCCGGCCCGCGCCCCACGCCGCAAACAATGCCACCGACCGTTACGACCGTTACATTTGAAATACGAAACTTGAATGTCAACGCCGCCAGACAGGCTCGATCGTTGTCAAGCCTGGAGGGCTGAGTGAAAAATAGTCACTTTGATTTGATATTCGGCTACGCACTCTTTTTGTGTCGCTATTGAAATGTATGCCAAAAACAGAAAAAAATAATGACCAATTTAAAAAGTAAAATGACATGGTTATTTATATTGTAATGGTGCCTCGGGTGGGACGTTGGTTTTCAATATTGAATGACATTTTATTGTAGTTATTTCAAGTCTAGTAGTACTATGACCGTATTGAATACCCATGCTATGTTGTGTTGGTATTTACCCTTTTGCTGAATTCCCCCTGCTTAATCTATAGCTAAATAACTGACCATTAGTAATATAAAAGACGGCTTGAACATCGACCAACCCATATATTGACTCCAATAATGGTAGACGACATTTTTATACCTGCTATCTAATCATCTGGTCATTATGTCCACGCGGCAGCCGATATAACCCTTTTCCCATTCACTCATCGCCTCCCCTTCCTGACCCTTCCCACTCCCCATACTGATATATATGCCTTATCAGAACACTCTTTACACCCCCTCTACATTACTAACTACCCCTGGGCATGCTCGTGTCAGATCGAGGCTGAGCCGGTCACGTGACCTGAGCCATAGGAGTGCGCGCGCAGATTGTGTAATGACGGCAGCCATGATGGAAAATGGGGGTAGCCATGATGGAAGATACCAGCGAGACCATGTGGTCATCAATTGTTTGCGCAGAACATCAATGTTATCTGCCATCAACATTGCCGTTACCAAGGAAACAACACCCCTGTTGCCAAGGGGGGTTGCCTGGCAGCGCCAGTGGTAACCAAGGTCGCCAAACTGGCCCATCAGGCCCTGCGCGACCCCATTTCATCAGGCCGAGGTCAAGGTCATGCAATCAAGAGAGAGAGATGCCGATGGGGTGACCTTGACCTTGGAAGTGGCCCAGATGGACACGCTATGCTCATTTTGTAAATTGCTGCTGCGTCCCGTGGCAAGTGGTGGTTTGTTTTGGGGTATTTTCTCCGGGTAGCTAAGTGACTTCGGACACAGGGCTCATTCGCTATTATTGATTCTGTACACGTACTCTATATTGCAGGGTTGTTGTATTTTTTTTCTGCCTATCCTTTCTCAGTGTAGTAACAATAGCAGATGGTATTCACCAAGGGGAGGGTATAGGGGGTGTTTCCTTACTGATATCCAGGGGATGATACATTGGGGAAGGTATCCAGGTGTCTGGAATATCCCTTTTGGAGAAAGAGGAATCTCTTCTTCAAATTCCTGGTTTCGTCCTTGTGGTAGCGACAAGCACTCATATTGTCCTTGATAATAATATATCGTTACTATCATCAGAGGCAATATCAAATGTGGATTAATGGGTTCAGCATGAAGTACTTGGACGCTATTCCAAGAGAGGTGCACTTTGGCTTTGGGCGGACCTTTAATAACGTTCTTGAATTCAGGCACTGCTTGACGCTCAGATGATGCTCGTTTTGGCGACATGGACTCTTACATTTTTCTTGGTGTTGGTTCCTTTAACTTTATGTTGAGAAGTATCTTGGGTAAGCTCGTGAGATTGTCGGGGGGTGTCAAATGTCCAGTCACTGCTGCTCATACTTCATGGCAACGTTTTATACTCCAATATAGAAGAAGTTGCCAGATGCCAGTTACAGGCCATGCGTTTCACGGCTATAGCCGATTTATTTATTACAAAATAGGATGGTTCACATTTGGATTAACCCCTTACGGGCCGCAATGTGATTTAATGCACTATACCCTTTATTATCACGATCCATTAATACAACATTGGCGAATAACCCATCATGATCAGTGCTGCATTCAGTTTAAGGACCCCACTCCCAAAGGGTCATGATGATGCATGAATGCAGCGCTGGCAAAATACACTCGCCAGGGCTACATTCATAAATCGCGCTTTAAAGCACTGTGTAGTCATTAAAGGGCTAAAACCACTGGCGGCCGTTCACTTCGTTGGACTTCCCACCACGCCTTAGGTGTTAATCCAGGCACCGCCGGTCACGAGTTAAGGATAAAACAACAGAATAAAAAAAGGCTGCAGAAAATGGACCCATGCGTTTCATTAAGAGCGAGTTTTATGGTAGGAGAATGAGGCGGAGAAGGCCGTAAACCCTGTATGGAGTGTCGGCTGAGCTAACCAGCTTGGATTTATGAGCACCCTGCCAGCCTGCTGCCACAGTCTGGGCGAGGCTTATCTCCTGCTGTTGGGAGCCACTAGAGCTGCATGCCAGCACGCTCTGCCACAAGTGCCGTTTTTGAATTCGCTGTAAAGTTGCTTAAAGCCACACGTTCATGCAGTGTCTCTGCTGGGCTGTAGGCGGTCAGACGCTGATAGTCAACAGGAGAAGTAAAACTTATCATACACCCCGAGCTGCTTTGAGTGTTCAAGCAAACTTATCAAATAAGTTCAACGTCTGCCCTATTAAGCATCACAGTTGGGTTATGTAAATGTAGGCCTCCTATTTGCATGTGCGAATGTATGTGATCTAGATATTATAGGATCTTATAGGATCTTTTAGAGAAGCAAATAATAGAAATACATCTTCATAAATTATTCAACAAAACCAACCCAGAGCCACCGAAATAGCAACAGTACCTGCTTGAAGAGTGTACCCAATCAATGAGACCGGGGGGGGGGGGGGTAGTTTACTACGGTCCAAGAACCTCCCCCCACCCCCCATCTATTGTCTGTGGCTATCTTATAGACGGGTGATGGTGGGGGGTATAGGGGGTGGCGGCAGCTGGTAGGCAGGGGCGAGTTATAAATTGGAGTCTGGAGGACTTTCCACATGTATAACCTGTCAGAGAGATTAGACTGGTGCCCTGACCCGGCTGCCTGTATGAACTAGCTGTCACAACTAGTCGATGGCTGTCTGCACAGGGTTCCATGAATGGCCAAGCAGGCTGAAGCCAATACTCAGAAAACTAGGACCCACTGCTTCTGTGTGTTATAGCACAAGTAGTTAGTGTCCTCTCCCCTCCTCCCCACCCCGGCACCTTTAGTTATTATGGTCAGCGTTGATTGTTGCTCATGTGGAAGCGACACTATGGATAAATAAACTCATATTATAACATTGTGTTCTTTTAAACTGTCTGATATAATTGTAATGGCACCGTTTTTGCACATTTTGTATAGATGTCAATAATATCGTTGTCTACCACTCATGTGTCATCAAATGCACAGGCATAGGAACAGAAAAGAGCACATTTTCCCTTGAAAGCATTATGAAGTGTACAGGCTTGTCCTTAGGAAAATGTTGTGTGACATTGTTGGTATTAAGAAAGGGGTCAGTGTTCTAATTAGTCCATTCTCACGATGAAATACAGGGTGAGGGATGGTTACTCCCCTACCTGTCATGTTATCAGGTGTATCATGTTATCAGATGTCTCAGTTATCACTGGTTTATAGAATGTTAATGCCCCATGCATGCTACGTAATTCGATACTTATCCATAGAGTATTCATTATACCCACAATCATAAAATTGCCTAGATTATGCGGGTCTATGTATCTGGCAACTTGGTTATCGCGATATTGTATTAAAGCGATATTAGCATGAATGATAAGGTAGGTAATTGGACACTTATGGAGTATTAATGATAGCAATCATCCAATAGTCTGCCTTATGTAAGGCTGTATACCCGGCCCCTTAGTTTTCGAAATTTTGTATTAAAGTGCTTTTAACAAGAATTAGTGTACAACCTTCTGCTTAATATGTGCAGGCTTTAGTTCCATGGCAACATATTTATAGCCATGCCACCGTAGGTCATGGCCCTCACATATATAATAAATAATAAATGCACCGCCCACAACCTCCACCCCACCCCATGCACCGCCAGCCCATCCCCATAGGCCGCTGGCTATTATCATGGCTCACGTAGGGTCCAGGAATAGGTATATAGATAGCCCCTTTGGGCGGTGTAGTATTAAAGCTAGCAGGCCTGATAACCCGCACTTCACACCTCCTTCCGGCCTGTTTACCGCGCGTATTGATATTCGTTAGTGTGTCGCCTGGCCGGCAGGTGGTGGGTGAGTTGATGTATTCTGAGCTGCTCGGCCCTGCTCAGGGACTGCTCGTGGCTGGAACCCTTTTTGCCCTCACTGGCCAGCAGGGTGGGCCTGGATTTCGATCGTCTTGGGGAGAGCCTTTTTCTTCCCTTCTATTACCACGGGATGGAATATAGGCCAGGCGCTTACTACTGGGTCGAGAGGTAGGCAGGGAAAGGGGTGGGGTAATGCCAACGGCTGGAGTCAAAGGTATTGGCTTGTCCAGGGAAAGAAAATAAAAGGGAATAATAGGGTGGGTTTATACACACTTAAGACATGAAAAAAGAACAGTTACTATACATATTACTATATCTGAACAGCTATAAATTATGTGCATTTGCATTTAAACATACATTGTAGTATAAAATAAAATAAATGAGAATGAGGTACCAGTTGCTTAACTTAACTTAACATAACACCATTTAGTTGCCCTTGTAAATCAGCTGTTGATGTTTCATCATTGCCTTTAGTTGCAATTTATTATCAGGATGAAAACTCTGGTGTAGCAATACTGGCCAAAAATGCAATGACTGTAAATCAAAATACCCAGCAGTCTTAATCATCATAACCCCAACGGCTAGGCCTATAACACAGGACCTAAATATCCTCGCCTTGGTACAACAGAACCACAGATAGCAGCATTTAGGTGCCCCTGGGTCAACCCATCCTACTCTTGGGAAAACCACCTCTCAAATATTGAAGTGAATACAGAATGAGTCAAAGGTAGATCTTACTGACATGGCATGGGATATTTAAGGGTTGTATTGGAACCTTTAGGGTTGGACTCGCCGGGATGATGACCTTATCTAGTATTGTTTAGGGCTTAGGGGAGCGTACCCTGCCTTTGAGGAAAATATGGCCTTTTCTTCTTTAAAAAAAGAGACCGATAAGGAGGTTGAAGATGATGACATAAAAGGGATTTTCCCTAATGATATTGATTTATGATCAATTCCATCAAGAAACCATAGACCACCATTACAAAGAAAATTAATCAGCAGGCCTAGGGAAATCTAATGACGTATCGTCTGAGATATCTGATTCTATCTTGAAGAACTGACTTGAATGAAAGAATACAGACTTGAATACACTTGATTTATGAGGACATATTATATCCACAAATAAGCGAAAATGTGAATATCATGAATTTAACCTTGCTATGGCTATATCATCATATCAGTAATGTGCAACATGGATACAGTCAAGGTCTATTGTGGGATATCATTGCTATAATTAGAGCTCTGAAGATAGAGTATCATGTATTACAGATTTTCTTTTTATCAACCCTGTCCTTACATGTTTATAAATAGTGATTTATGTCAGACTATAATCTATTGATCATATAATACACCCTCATTGTATCCCACCTTCCTCCAAGGATATAGGATATCAGGACACACCTACGCATACAATCTCCCCTTAGTAAGGCACCCGCTGTATAGTAGGGCTGGGTGGTGACCTTATTGGGTCAGGCCGGCTCATAGTGAGGGGGTGGGAGATGGGGTTATTATCATTATTACTATAGAAGAAGATGACCTGTGTGGGGCCAGACATTATGGAGGAAGCAGGGAAGCAGTAGTCAGAACTAGGAGGTTGGTGTTTGTGGCGTTGCTGCCAATAAAGTTACGATGCTGCGATTGATCTGTTTGTGATCAATACTGGTGAGGACTTAGCCCTACCCCACACTACCTCTCCTGTCCCTGTACCCCTATAGCAGTGTACTGTACACCTACCAAAGCCTACACTTCATGTTTCTCTCCTTATGCCTTTTTTATACTGATGCCTCAGCCTCAGGGGCACCCCTAGTGATGGCTTTCTCGGCCTCATTATATGTCAAAGAGGGCAGTTCTTCCTGCATGTCTCTATCACATCAGTATGGTATATATGCCTGTGAGTTAGTCTCAGCCTTCCTCCAGTGGCTGTAACCCTCTTCCTCCTCCCCCACTTACTGGAGGAGCTCCAGTGACACGCCTACCCCCACCATACCTCTATGTAGGGCCTTGGTGTTCTTATGCTATGTGCTGCTTTTGAACTGATAGCTTCTATGTTTCAAAGCAGTTTCAGATCTAAACATAACCACAGATCCCCCCTCAGAAGCACAAACAAGCCCCCACCACCTCCCCCGTATCTTCGCCCCCATCCAATTATATGCCCTGACTAATAACTATATATCATAACGTAGCCATTTCAGTCTTGCTACCCCCATGGCTGCCTGCCCATTTTCTAGCTACAATGCTACGATTTCCCTCTCTCTCATTTGTGACTAGTGGTAATCTGAACTCCCAATTGTCTGTGAATCCTTTATCTATATCCTATATTTGCCTTTGAAGCCATCGTCTTTAACCTATATTTGCCTGGGAAGCCACCATCTCTACCCACCTATTGTTTGTGAAGAAGCCACCATCTGTACCCTGATTCCCATTAGTTCTTCCTACCTTCCTACCAATTGCCATATGCTTCTTACTCTCCTCTTTCTCCCTTCCTTCCTGCCGGTATCTCTTCCTTCGTCCCTTCTGCCATTCCTTCATTCTTTCGTTTGGTTGTGTGTTTGTTTGTTCCTTACTTCATTCCTTTCTTAATTCATTCATTCCCCTGGCTTAAAGCCGAAAACAATACGCGGTCTTCCCCTGAATTACACGTAACCTATGCTGAATATAACTGGGTCAGCACGGCAGGCCGATGCTCCCGTGGCTTTATGGATTTAATCAGTTTCAATCCGGATAGTCTGGGCACTGCTGGAACCCTTATCAGCAATGATTTACGACTCGGGGCAGGCAGCCCTAGATAAATATCCAGAGGTCACAATTTCTATTTGGGCCCGAAGATAACATCCCAGATCCAAAGATTGGGTACTAGTACTCAGCAGAATAAGATAATTGACAATCTAGCATTTTTCACAGCAATAACTATGGGGAAATAAGGTTAATAGTGCGGCGACATGGGTTTGGGAACTTTATTGAGAATATTGATTTTGTCGATTGTGGTTCAGCAATTAAAAGTGTCTCTCAATAGATACTATTCCCTTGTCCCCTACTGATGAATTTGACTCCCAAAATAGCAACCTTCACAAGATAAAGGCTTATGGAATTAATGATGGATAGATGAAATGATATTTGTCATGCAGCCATACTCTATAAGATGATCATCTCCAATGCAACATTATTACATTCAGTATTCCTGAGAATTACACCCAACAATACATGTGGGAGAAATAAAACCTTTATTAGTGAGTGTCTCGGGGCACATATTCATATGACTGTAAGAACAGTAATAGCCCAGTGGTTGCTGTGGGAAATAGTCTTTAACTCTTTGCATTAGACATTAGACCTAATAGCTGGCATGCTGCTGGAGTAGGGGGTAAGCTAGGCAGTGGGGAGGGGGTGGGTGCTTAGGTTCATGGAGTGATACTGGCCTCCCGTGTAAGTCAACCCTGGAGACAGCAATCCCTCCTGGACTCTAGGCTAAGTCAACGGGACCCCGCCATCTGTACTGAGCCAATAGATAGACCACTGCTCAGCTACAGGACTTGCACCAGGCCTAGAGACATTTATAAGTATAAACCTCATATTGAATATATTCAGCCTGTAATGTTGAAATGTGGTCCTCTGCAAGCATTTTTTAAGGGTCGTTCCTATTCATTCCATGATGTATGGAGGATTGTAACAATCTTTCTATACTCATATCTTTAACAAAAAAGAACAAGCTTTTTTTTATATATATAGGGGATTTATTGCTTGTTTATATGGTTTCAGTGAGGAGGGGATGTAATGTAATGTCCATAATGCCATAACTTGCCTATGTGCACCCTGGTACCAGCAACCTTTTCCATAATCATTTTTATGTTATGAGCACCACCCTAATAGAACCAAAGCCCCATTACATATCACATCCTTACCCAGTATCATGTATATACTACCAACATAAATCCCTTATACTAAAACACACACACACCACCATTAAGCTACCCACTGTAACTCGACCACTACCACTAGCATCAGCACCAGCACCACCAGCAGTCTCCAGCACTGAGAACAAAAACGCTGCCTTATCTCTTTTACTTGGTTAGTCTGAGAGCGAAGACGACTGGTAGCAAGGGGGGGGGGTACTGGAGCTGGGGATAGGGGTGGTTAGATCTTTAAGGGTCGTATAGTGCTTTAATGTTACATGCCATTAGTTGTTATTGTGAATGAATGCAGTCTGGGTCAGTCTACTTCCCAGGGCTGCATGCATGTATCGTGCTGACCCTGGTGCAAAATGATGCTTGAATGCAGTACTGACGGACGAATCTAAATGGCTGCATTTACGCATCATGAGGACAAATGGTTTAGCAGGTTAAAGCACCACGCAACACTTAAAGGGTTGGAGAGAGGGGGTAGGATTTAGAGGGGGCTGATGGGCTGCTGTCGCTGGTTGCTACTAGATCTAGTTGGTGCCACACCAAAGAGCCGATCATGATAGGTGTAGAAGAAGTAGTGGTTGCCTAGACTAGCCAGAGACAGCCTTGGGAGCCGGACTGGCAGCTAATACTAGGGTGGGTCCGGGAGAGGCATGGAGTGAGCTTGGAGGGACAACAACACCGTTTAGACCGCAGGTTTTTAAGATGAAAGTATGGGGACTACCATAGTGTTTACAATAACTGTCTTGGATAAACGTATGCTATAATACTGTGAGGGAAATAATGAATTAAAAACAAAATCTAGGGTAAATGTAAAAGGTAAAGGTATAAAGATATACCAGTTAGTTTACAATTATATTGTCATCTAATTTAACGGTATGCATGTGTATTCATAGGTGAAATAGTAATACACTTGGCTCTCGAGCACATCGAAAAACAAGATAAAATACACTGAGCCAGTGTCAGTGAGGATGTGATAGTTTAATTAATGTGCCATGTTTGGCAGTGAAGCCTCTTGACTCCAGTAGCCAAGACCTGGGCTCGTTGCCTTCCCTTAGGAGAGGGTCTCTAACACCTTGGTAGGAGGCCTTGATTCATGTTAAGACGATGGCCTTGGTGGAGGGGAGGCAGTGGTGTATACACAAGGCCTTGAGACAGGCCACCCTGTCTTTGTAGTAGAAGACATGATGGACAGGTAGATAGAAATAGGATTCGATAAGGCATACATCACCTGTAGTGTAGCTCCCTAAAAAAAACAAGAAAAAGGGAAGATCTTTGTAGTTATTACTGATCTGATTTGAGTGTCTTTACTTATTATGGTGCAATGTAGGTTATAGTACAATGCATTGATAGATTAAAGAGTTCATTTCGTGTGTTCTATTATTGTGAGTCATATTGTCCCCCCCCCCCTCTATCGCTAAAGAAGATATTATCAATTCTATTGGTCAGCATGGAAATTGTATCCGTATGAATGGAGTTTGACCCTACATATCCATTGAATGCAACTTTAGGCACATAGTGCTACCTTCACGAAATAATTTATGGAATTTAAGATAATAAACGGTGCACAGCTCGGAATGCTTCCTGGATGTTGGAATGAGCTAACATTTAAATACATGTTATCTAATTCTGTGATAGTTTCTATAATGTGAATTTCCGCTTCTATCTTTTCAGGTATGTAACGTTGACTTTCACAACCACTTGGTCCATGCGGGCTGGTGAGTAAAACAATACATGTATAGTTCTTTCTTTGAAATGATCATGAATTTAGTTTTATAACATTATAGTTCTTTCTTTGAAATGTTCTTGAATCTAGTTTTATCACATTCGACGAAAAGATTGATTCTCTAAAGAGGGCAGGGGGGATCCGGAAGGGGGAGAAGAAAGTGGTGGTGGCACAAGCAAGGCACTGAATCCGCTACTTAAGGATGCTTCTTTAGAAGCCAGGGCAATAGACAATGCTAAATGGTAGTAGTGATATCAGTGTCAACAAATGCTATAGTAATAGCTGGCATGGAATATAGGAGGGACCCCATGCCCAGGTCTGTGTAAACCCCATGGAGAGGATTAGTACTGCCCTGGTCAGCTTACCCAGCAGGATTCACGGGGATCAGCGACAGTTGGGTAGGAATTAACGAGTAACCTGCGGGTAACCAGCCACCATGTTCACATGATACACACAGGAGGAAGTTAACACTTAAAGGGCCGCATGCTGCCTTAATATGCTGTATCATTGGTTGTCATAATGCATGTATCATGAGTCTACTGCTGCATTTATGCATCATACCAACCCTCCCTCTGGGAGTTCTCATACCTATCGGTTCGACAAGATGATGAATGCTATACTGGCGAGTTACTCGCAACATGCATATTGATGACATATGGACATAATGTATGAAAACAGTATGCCACCCTTAAATGGTTACGGGGTGAAGGAAGATCATGGGTATGAACATAAATACACAGAATACTGAACTGAGATGGTGATTTACCCAATTCGATTTTCCTTCCAAAAAAGTTTCATAGGGGTGTTTTTAAAAATAAAGGAAGCTTAAACATATATAACAAGTTTAGTGTTGCGTCCTAGCAATGGTTGGTGGATGGTTGGGGAGTCTAGGTGGCATGCTAAATATATACAACAAAACCATGAATGGACCAGTACATGTAAATACACCATTGTACTATGAATGCTCTGTGTACTGTAACAGTAGCTACTGGAGGAGTAGGCAAGTGGGGAACCAGCACTGCATGGGGACGGTGTGGTGAGGGGGTGCTGGAGGAGGGTGAGAAGACACTGCAGGGGCTGACTCCATGGAGACCACCCTGGAGGGGGTGGTGCCTCCACGACGTGCTGACCATAATAACTCCAGGGTGTGGTCCTGGGGTGAGCATCAGGGCGTCAGGGAGGGCATCAGTCACCCCACTACTACTGGAGGAGGGAGGCAGGAGAGAGGTTGCCAAGGCACACTGGAGAGAGGGTGAAAGGGTAGGGGTCTAGAGAGAGGATCTGCATCTATCTATGCAGATACCCTCCAGTTCCTGCTGCAGTGCACTGGAGGAATACCAGACTGGGCTAATGCACTGGAGGAGGAGGGGGTAAGAGGTGTGTGGCTTTGGGTACTGGAGGTTGGGGCTTGCAAAGCCAGGTCAAGAGGAAGAAAGGAGGTGTGGTGAGAAGGGGTAAAGTGTGATGAGGTATGCAAATAGAGGGACTTTCTGTCTGCAGATGGGGTCAAGGCAGAAGGAGGATGGTGACCCCAACAAAGGGGTGCATGGTGTATAAGGGTGGAGGCATTGTATGGTGTGCTGGCCTATAGTGAAGGCACATGTGGGGGCCTGTTCTTCTAGGGTCAGAGATTAGTCGGTCAGAGTAGGCATACGCAGGACTGCTATTCCTGGATTCTAGTAGCGATTGGGATATTTGCATATGGATGTAGGTATGGATTCTATGGATAGACGTATACATGAGTATTTGCCTGGAACTGGCTAAATGGTGAAAGGATATCAGAATGAAATACTGTCGGGATAGAAGAGTAGTAAAACAGGCAATAGATATGTATGGGGGCCATGGCCCAGTGTATATAGGGTGGGAAATGTGGGCATATTGGTATCTATGCATGGGTAGTATGGGTGCTATGGTATTTCTTCTTCTGGGCAAAACCTTTAGGTATGTCTCCTACTGGTATGGTCATTGTAATTGTAACTCTGAAGGGAGATAGGAGGCTGGATGATGGGGGGAGGCTATAGCCAAGTACTGTCAGCATATACCTTATTGATCGGCCACCACCACCCCACCCTACCACCACCATCCACCACCCTCCACCATCAGCACCACTCTGTCCTACTTGTACGAGCAGCTCTGGTCAGCACCATTGACCTTTGACCCCCTGGTCAGACCTCACCACGGTGCTGACCTAAAAGCTTCCTTGAAAGGCCCCCACTATGTCATAAACTACACTAAGGGTGGCCCCGCCCTCCCAGACGCGGGCCAGCCACTGAATAGGCAGCCTATGCTGCTCCCAATACCACTAGAATAAGGTGTATGCTGCTCTCAGTGTCACTGAATAGGCAGTTTATGCTGCCCCCACTATGTCATAAACTACACTAAGGGTGGCCCTGCCCTCCCAGACGCAGGCCAGCCACTGCCATGCTGCTCCCAATTTCACCGAATAGGCAGTCTAGATGTTCCTCCTAATGCCTCTGAATGTAGCAGTGGTAATCATCTATAGACACTAGCTTTATTGGTACATGGTGAGTTAAATTGAGTTTGGTAATATCTGTATCTGGCAATTATTCCCATCTCAGTAGAAGTTATTCTACATTGACATGATATATAGTACAGGGATAATTATAGTATGAGGACAATAATAGTATATCTGTCACAAATATATTGATCACACCAAGATGACATTACAGGGACCACTGAAAGCTTTAGAATGCATAAACCTAGTAACACCAGTTACAATATGAAACGGTAGAGCACTACTATAATTATCAAAGCTATACATAATATAGTATAGGCCTATCATACCAGAAGTGTACCCTTGTATGGACAGGGCATATATCTAGACTGCTATTCTACTGCCCTTGGAGCAGCATGCCATAGTGGGTGGGCGTGTAGCTGTAGGGAGGGGTATATAATATACAGGTGCCAGAGGGGATGTGCACAGCTGGGAATGCTTTGAACCCAGACACAGCTGTCCTCAAATGTCGTCTGCTGTCCCCAAATGCCGGATGCTGTCCAACAGTGTCGTCTGCTCGTGTGGAGACATGAGGCTGGGTCCCCATATATCATATATACACCCTAAATATTCATACTTAGGGTAGATTCACCATGAGTCGGGCACATACCCTGAAACGGAGAGTGACATCTGAGGTTATTTATGTACACTACTACTTCAAATGTCTTTTGGAAGAATAATACTTGAACTTCACTATTAATCACAAATAAAGGGCTTAAAATTCTTGAATAACCGAGTGTCCGTCTAAAGATATGTGTCCGACTCCAGATGAATCTACCCTATACTGCATAATGTATAGGCCTGCTATTTAGGAGAAAACTGGAAGCAACTTTTGCCGCTGAACAACATAACACCATCTCAGATCAGATCTCACGAGCCGATGGCTCTAATCAAAGGATCATAAGATTTTGGATCATAACAAAGTAATGTAAAGTGTTGTCATGCACCAATATTGCCATGGATATAAGTTCATGGATATGTCCTAGTTATGGACCTAGTAACATTAGATCAGGGCCGCGATAGATCAATGTGATTTGCCATCGACTGGGGCAGATTTAGACATAGGCCTATTGCGTTCAGTACATTAGCCAGAGCCCCCTATATAAGATTCCCTCGTTCTATCTATAAATACGCATACCTCTACGGATCCATGGGTCTGGCCTATGTGGGCCGCCACCTAAAGCCCCAGCCCCTAGGGGTTACATCCATATAGGGGTGCAGATTTAGGCGCCCTGCTTCCAGCCATGTAACGGAGACCTCAGGACCCGGATATTGCTGTAGTCACGTGATGCCTGGACACCTTGGCGACGCAGGCGACGCCCATCGGCCGTGGTGAGAACTGAGGGGCAGTTAGTGGGCGTCTTGCAGGGTGCTCTATGTCTATAGACATAACGCCTTGAGGTGTCGATGTGTGTGGGGGTGGGGGAGAGGGAGGGGGGAGGGTCACCCCTCATCAGCCACCGTTCAAGGCAGTTCTGTGGCCGATTGGCGCCCTTCAAAGCAGCTACACCACTTAATGTCAGAGCGGTTTATGAAGAGAGAGGTGTGCCGAGGTCCTGTGTCTTGGGGTACTTGGCTGTTCTTGTCTTCTCTGGGCTTATGATGATATTGTGGCTGTGATGTTCAAAGGGACTGCTATAGCCTGTGATATTATCAAAGGTGAGAAGGCTAGGTGTTGTCGAGCGGTTGAGATGACATGGAGATGTTTAACCATTTAAGATCCACAAGGTGCTTTATTGTGCCATGCCCTTGGCCGCCATGCATCCATGCATCATGATGACTCTACTTGGGGAATGTATCAAACCCTGTATGGCCTCAATGATAAATGAATACAGCCCTGGCGTTGAGAGTCACTGCATCGCTTTATCATGATGATGATGATAGTCTGTGTGGTCATTAAAGGGTTAATGATGGCCACAGCAGTCTGGAGTCTTTACCATATTTACCATTAGCAAATAAAATCAGAATTCCAATCTTGTCCTAAAATGAGCACTGAGATCCAATTTTTCCACAGGCACAGGCGAACAATGTCTATAAACTGTGCCAGAACTAACCTGGTAGGTTATTTAGCTTAATGCCGACAAAGACCTCCAGTGCCTTAACCCTTAACCTTTTAGCTAGTATAATATATTTCAAATGTTAAAAGGAGACAATTGCTTCCTCTTTCATCGTAATATCATTCTCTTTTGACTCCTTATGACCTTTACCTATGACATCCATTCTTAAACTACGCCGAACGTCCATTCCCTAGCTTTCAAAGTGTAAAGACATTAGGAAGTAGTCTCAGGAAGCCCGCGGGACCGTAGCCTGGGACAACGACAGGAAGGGCTTAAATATTTAGCCACTGTCTGTGAGTGTCTTTCACCCCGCCCTAGGCCGAGTCTAATTCAAGCCGATGCCCAATTAGCGTCCTTGGAAACAGCCCACGCACTGGGCAAATATTTAATTACAAGTTGGAGCAAGACAAAGAAAAAGAGAAATCATTAAGGGAATTCTTAAAGAAGCTCGGTATGGATCAGTTAGAAGTCGTATTGATGGGTGATCGAAGATCAATATTGGCAATAGTCTTTGTATATTGCCGTCGGCAGATATTAACCCAGATAGGTAGCATTAAGATGTGTATCTTACATAGCTGATAGAGGATGATAGTGAGGGGAACCTTCACAAGTGACGTCACCGGTCAGGAGATGCGAGCTGAGGGGCCTTTCTTTTGGTGACAAAACGTGACCCGGGTCATATATATTTGTATGGGCAAACTGCGCAGAACTGTGACTGAGGATGGGCTTTAAGAAGGTTCCAAAATAGATGGCGGCGTTTGTGAACGTTCTCCATTACCTTTACCATGCACTTTTAGAGGAAGCCTCCAAATGCCAGTCAGACCAACACTTTAAATGGGGCATCATTGAATCGGACGGGAAATCTATAAACTAAAACGGGTACAGTTTACCCCCATCAGACGGGCACTGAGTGGTGCCATCTCTCGGGAAACCACATCAAGTACCCCCCCCCCTCCCCACTCCCTCCCCACCTCCCCCTCCCTTCTCCAGCACCCTGCTAGTCTCTTACAGCCTCCTGGGTGTTCCCATCTCCTTTACTACTTATACCTCCAGTGGCTACAATCTGCTCTTTCCCACCATTTACACCATTAAGAGGACATTGTCCGGGGATCACTCTGTCATTATTGTCTTGGATGTATTCAGTGCTGAGGCCACTACCACGCCAATGATTCCTAAACCATTGTAAATCTTCTTTTTTTTCGATGATTGGGAAAGAACAAAAATATCCCCACTTTGTGAGCATTAGCACCAACTGAAACCATCATCAGCATGATAAGCACAACGATCTTCGAGACAACACCTATTACTACATGATACCAAAACTGCTTTATTCACCCCCCCCCCCTCACACACACGCCCCCACGTCCACCCACCACCCCACTAGTTCAAGGCCTCACCTCCACTGAGCCTACCCACCCCACATTCCCTTCCTCCCCCACCCACACCTTGCCCCGGCGTCTTGGCGGCCTGTCGGCTTATTTTACCACCAGCTGCAAGTTCAAAGACTCGGCGAGGCGTGCCAATCACACTGCTATCTCGTCAAATCTATCATTAATATTGACCGGGGAGAATTGATTCTGCCCCTCTCTCTCCGGAAGGCTCCGTCGTCGCCTTCTCAGGGAGTTCTAGCACCCCTTTCCCTCTACCTCTTAGCCCACTGCTGGTTACAAACCAGGACAGATACTGGCTGCTGGTGTGGCTGCAGGGTGTGGCGGTTGTGGTGTACATATGGGCACAGGGGCAGCCCTTAGTCACAGAGGTGGGGGTCCTGAATATGTTTGGGTCCCCTAACATTTATAGAGTCTATAATTGAAAGGAGATAAACTGCATGTTTTGAAAGGGAGTATGCTTCATACATGGAGCATGTTGTGACTGGTTTAGACATTAAGTGTGCCTCCTCCAGTGCCTTATAGTTAGGCTACCACCCTGTAGACGCAGTAAGAAGTCCAATGAGGGCCTCCTAAAGGTCAGCATGTACAGGGCCTCTGTCAACCAGCCCTATCAGGTTACTGCTGTGTCTTTGAATCACACCCACAGCCTAACCCTTTAAGGGCAGCATACGTCATAGGACACTATGCCCCTTTGAGCCATTTTGTCATCATAACGCATCAGTGGTTAACTCGCCGGTGCTGTATTATTACACCGCACTGACCCCACGGGGCTGATACCCTCCCAAGGGTTCGGCGTGATGCACCAATGCACGTCGACGAGCTATCCTGCATTGGTGCATCATGGCGACAGATAAACAGGAACCGTGGAGGCATCAAGCTGTCCATAAAGGGTTAGATCAGTAGATGAAGTCCAGGCTGCCTCCCATGCCGTAACCACACCACCTTAGCCACCCACAGATGCCATCAATCCCTACTATACACTACTGCTCATCCCCTCCTGACCCCTATCTTATCTCTCCTAGTTGATATAGAGACATATTCATATAACCATAGGGGTTCCTTAGTAATGAAGGGTATTGTATTATGTGTGGTTGCGGATGAGTGAAAATCATAGTATCTGATTAAAAATTAAAGCAGTATTGTTAACATAATAATATAATTGTATATATTTTAGCAGCCTTGTTTTTCAGCTATAGTGTACAATTATGGCATAATAATAATAGCAATAATGATGATAACCATGGTCTCTGCTCTTGAATCTCGACCTCGTTGGATATGTTACCGTTAATATTGTCAGATTCATGAAGAATAATGTAATCAGACTCTGCTGATTGAGGCTTTGCACTTATTACATGCGAAAGCAATGTAGACTAGATTAGAATAGGTTTGGTAAAATGAATTTGCATGACATTAAAGCTCCTGGTCCTGAGTTAAGGATTCATGGTTAGGAAATGTGTTATTTCCAGCTGTTGAGTAACTCCCAAAGCATCCTACCAGATGTAGTGAGCAGCTCATGGTGCTACATCTCACTGAGCTGCCCTTTTGGCATCACCCTCTGACCTTAGGCCTACTGGAGTCTGGTGCTAACTACCTCAGACAAACATACAACATATATTTCATTAACAACTATACAGCCGGGTCTTTCTATAGTGAGCAGTTCCCTGAGCACCTCATCTTTGCTATGAGCTAGCCTTATGCTCCCCTGAGCTGTTTGTTGGCAAACCAAAGTTACCAAACCCAAGATATACTCATCCCTCTGGATCTAGTTCTAAGGGAGTTATTGGGGGCCAGGAATGCCAGAACACAGGGAAAGAGATAAGGGATAATCCCTCAAAGTATATTAGTGGAGGATCTTGAGCTGCTCCCCCTTGTCACCTATATGGGTCAAGCCGCTGACTTATGTAGGTTTGGTCTTTTCAGGCCTTTTAAGCTTTATAAGCCTACAGAATTATGACTTTTTCTTCAAATGCTTATATTCTTTGGCATGTGTGACAAAACATCCTAACATTTCAGGGAAAAAAATATTTTTGCGTATTGGACCAAGATTTTGTCTTTTATGGCCCCCCGAAGCCAAAAAAGCCCTAAAAAGTGACAAAAATGTCAAAAATGACATATTTTACATGCCCCTCATTTAATCTGAGGAATCAAAAGACCATCCCAATTAATTTTTTAATTAGGCCTATGTTATAGTAGATGGATTCAAGAGATTTTACTATGATATGTATCTTTTATTTTTTACTGTAGACTTTTTGCTGTGAATTCGTCACTTATTGTCAATCTATGTTATTATATTGGTGTCCTCATAAAGTAATTAAAGAGATACCATAGCATAACTATTTTACCCCTCATGTTGAGGTAACATGTGGGCCTTATACTGGAAAAAGAAAATTTTCAAAAAAATCCAATCCTCTAGGCTCCAGGGGCAGATGCATATTTGATACAACATAAAAGCATGGAGTAACAATTGCCATTTCTTTCTCTCCTGTGGTTATTTCTGGCTATATATTGAGTTATTATGTTCCAAAAGGACTTGTGGTGACAGGGGCTTAGTGCTTGATACCTATAGTTGATCATCCATTCACGCATGCACACCCAAATGCTTTACTATGACAAATTTGAATCCCGGATGGTGTTACTCCGTGCTTTTAAGTTGCGGTGTTACTCCGTGCTTTTAAGTAGCAGCAGGCAAATCCTCACTAATAATTAACTTCTCTGTGCTCCAGAGGGTGCCTACAACACTCCTTGGTGGTTTTAATGCTTTATAATCAACAATGCCTCACATATCTAGAATCTGTGGGTAATTTGAAAATCCACCTTGACTTACAAGCACGGAGTAACTCTCGAAAAAAATAAAGGCTCACAGAAATGCTAATATCCAATATATATACGTTTTAACTACTTCATTGCTTTGCTACCAACCCTCTTAGATAGTCTGCACCCTTAAATGTGGGAATTTCACATTTCTTTTACTATTTATTGTGATATTCTATTAAAAGCACGGAGTAACTAGTGTTACTCCGTGCTTTAAAGTGCTGATATTGGCCATATTCAGGCCCGTACTGTGAAAGATGGGTGATGGAATGGGCTAAAGTACTAGCTTTACACAAAAGTAGATATGTTGAAGATAATACAGAGTGAGTAACAAGAGTATTTGACCCCTTTTGAAGAAGTAGGAGTAAAGGTGGGGAAGTGTGATAAAACTTTTCAATTTTTCAAAAAAATCCAAATTTCACAGGCCCATATCTCAGAATTTATTAATTTTATTATTTCAATCTTTATTGGGGTTAAGGATGTATATTGTGCCATGCTGTAAATGGAATTATTAGTTGCTGTGTTGTATTTGAGAGGAAAATAAGGTGTCCCTGTACTTAAAAGCACGGAGTAACACCAAAAATGCCCACTCATCTATGCATTGTTATAAAAACTGAACCGCTAGGGTTAGAAGCGTACTGGCGGTGGTTTCATGGAGCCAAGATATATACCTTTCAATAAAATTAACTTATATAAACATATTCTGAGGTTTCTGATTTGTCCTTCCCCAGCTCAATACCTACATAAGTCAGCGGCTTGACCCATATACAAGCTCACAAGTCACAGACAAATATACCTGAGGGAGGGTTTGTGGCGGGGGTGCTGGTAGGGCTGCCTAATCCTCACTGCTTCATGTGGACCTAGACGTGGTATGTTGACTATGCAGACTAATCTGTATATGGCATGTTTACTGACCCTGCTATCTGTATGTGACAGCACAGAAGGCTCATGCAGCCCCCTGATAAGATTTCCTTATTCCTCTTCTTCCTCAGCAACTAAGCCTTTCCCTTCCCACCAACCATGTGTCAGAGGGTAGAGTCTACTATAGGCATCTTATTATTTCCAAGTAGGGGGGACTGAGGGGTATTTTGACCCTTTTTGACCCCTTTTTACTTGACTTATTTGGTTTGACCTTTTCCGGGGTTGGTCAAAAGTGGGGGGGGGGGGGGACATGTCCCCCCCGGTTGCCACGCCCCTGTATAATAGTACTTCTCCATGGCTTCCTTTGAACTGAATGGTCCCATTGTTAAGGTACCTATCTCAACGTATCATATCCTGTTCCAGAAACTACATCAACCTCTTTAAGTATCCATAATCTGATGGTCTTTGTTGTTAGACAAGATGTAACACGTAATATACCACATAATGTTATGCAGGCACGCATGGTGAGATATAGAGACTCCTTTTGTTAATGGTCAGATTATAGAATTATTTTTTGTTAATGGTCTATCTCTATATCTAGAACAGCATAGAGCTAGGCCTGAATACCTGCAGCCTTATCAGCATGCTGGCCCTGTGTTTGTGCATGCATGGTACAGGGATGTCCCTGTTGACTCAGGATGAGCTGCTCAGGCAGCAGCAGAGGTCCCCTATATGAGCTGCTCACATCACCACACAGTAACATGACTGCCGCAGTGCCTGGCTGTATACAGCCGCCCCATACTGCCTGTCAGTGCTCTTATTGTGTGTGTTATATACATGGAGTTTCACTGCTGCTGCTGCTATTGTATAGTGTCTTGTATATGTATTATACTGTGTGTGTATCGTCGTGCTCTGATGATACTGTAGGTGTATACAGCTATACCATTGCATATTCATGGATACTGCACACTGTGGTGATATCACTATTATTTTCTACATATACCTAGATCAGCAAGATTACCCTGTTTGAAAACTAATTGCTGATGTGTGGATTTTGATGAAGTAACCGTGTGTTTACTGTTATATTTGATAGTGATGGGATGGACCTTTAGGCCAAAAAAAAAAGGTCTGTTTCAGGTTACATGATCTGAAAATCTAGGGTAGGTAGGTGAAACACACCTTTTCTTTTTTATTTGGCCTTGGGTGGATGAAGCTGGGCATTTGTAATTAAGACAACTCGTATCTGTAATATTGGCAGCTACCCACTATATCTACACCTGGAGTGATATAGTAACCATTTCCAGGGGCAGGGACAGCCAGGAGCAGAGACAGAATAAAAACAGGTTTAAAAAAGGTAAAATATAAACGACAGCTCCAAATGGACATCAATATATACCTGCTTTTCTCTCCAGCACATGCATGCACATCAAGAGTAATACGACACCCCATATAAAAGCTCTGTATGAAGCCCTTTTATGCATCCTCCTCTTCATTGTCTTCAATATTGAGCTGACAGGAGCCCCCCCCCCCCCAACCCTCATGTAAAATGGCACACGACACCAATCCCTCCCCTTTTAGAGCTGTATATCCTTTGTTTAGACTCCCCTTGGCAAACATGATGTTTTAGTGGTCTGTCTGCACCCCTATATCTATAACACTACTACCACAGGCACATCGAGATCTTCAAGGGCCGCACAGCCCTTTTTAAAAATGTGATATGCCCTTTGTCGTCATGATGCATCACAGTATCATGCAAATCCATGGGGAATATATCAATCCTGTACGTTCTGTATGATACTTGAATGAATGCAGCACTGGCGACTAACTCAGCAGAGTTGAATTATTATAGCATTCAGATTGATAAAGGGCATAATTCATCAAAAGCAGAATACGGCCCTTGAAGAGCTGCTCATAATATACAGTATGCCTGGTGGCGAGAAGCTCAGCCATTAGATCCCCCGGTCTGTGTGTTGACATAGGGCTGGCCAGTCCTATTGAACGTCAGCACTGAGATCATATAACATAGCTGTACATGGTGTCTAGCTGGAGGCTTGTCCCCATGTCCCTTGGGCTAACATAATATAGGTAGGGCATTTGTGTATAAAACATTCTTTATATGGCTGGTATTATGAATAAGCTGTACACTCTAGTTTTGATCTAATTCAGCTCTGTGCAGATAGAAGATGGTGATACACTGTTAATATTTGTTGCCTTTTTAAGGTAGAATCTACTGTTGTTTTACAGCATTCAATGTTGCTTTACAGTAGCTTCTACTGCTAATTTACTAAAAGGAAAAAGATTGTACACCGACCGTAGATCTTACTGTAAAAAAACAACCAACTGTTTACAGTGATAGGTCTAAGAGAGAATATAAACATGGCTCTCTTTCAGATTGGAGTTTATCAGAAAAGCATCATGAAACCTGTCGGACCAGGTTGCAAATGACTTCTATGAATGTCATATTCATTAAGAGTGTTAATGAGAGCGTTGTTGTCCCATATCACCAAACTGTGCTCGCACACATACACACTGCACTATCTGGTTACTAATAACATACCTAAATGGCAGTGCTCAATTAGGGTGCCAGCTGGTCACTCAAATGCTGGCTCACTCAAATGCAAGTGTTGTGTATGCTGTAGTATATATATAATTAACTGGTCAATATCTGGTTATAATAGGTATTTGCCTAAGGTATAACTTTATTGGCCAGAGCAGAGTTCCCTTCCTGAGTGCTATGTATCGTATGCCTTAACCATACCTGTGTTCCCCTTGTCACGTTCCGTACTCTATAGACTTCCTCCTGTGTATTCAATACCTGCCTGGTTAATGCCTCCAACGCCTACACAAGCACGTGACCAGATGGTTAGGGCACCAGACGTTAAAATCGACAAGGCGACAAGACCCTGTTTTAACCCTTATCGACAAGGGACAAGGATATGCTGTGGTTGTCGACAAGGGACACACCTCATTTTTTAACTCGACAAGGGACAAGACCCATTTCTTAGGATCGACAAGGGACATTGGTATTTTTATATATTCAACAGGTGGCACAGATACCCCTGCCTGGGGCCCTATCGGTAGGAGGTAGAAGGTGGGGGTGGGTAATAAAGCCAATGTAAGTACATGAAGCTGGTGGATGTCTTTGTGAACAGGGTATACTGTTTTATGACAGCCTCATCGCAATTTGGAATCCTTTCTAATATTCCACATATATGTGTATAGCACTACTTTGGTAGGCAAGCAAACAGTAGATTGTGGATATGGGACGTCTGAGTTGTTTCAGATATATATTCATGTCATTGCAATGACTATGTAGCAATGCTTTTACACAACCAATAAACACTATTTGCGATAAACCTTCAACCAGTGTACGCTTATATCATATATGTCCTCTGTCCTGTCACACCCATTTGATCCCCTGCTATGGTGCTCCGCCTCCCCCTTTCCAGTCTGTCTCCCCATCCCACCCCCCTCTGACCACCTACCATACTGCCCTGTTATTCAGCTGAGGTCACATACACTCACCACATAGTGCTTTAATATGGTATGCCCTTTGTCGTTGTGATGCATGAATGCAGCCTTTGTGAGTCTGCTCGCCATATCTGAATTCATACTTTCAAATGATATTTTGTGAATATTATGTGATATAACACTATATAATCCTATCACAGATTATGTGACTAAATAACTCAAAACATCCTCGCGATTTTTTTTTCTCTCTGTATATTCGGAGGCTATAATATACCCTAAAGATCATATGGTAGTAATATAGTAAAATCATATAAACCTTTAACTTATAGATACCACAACGTTAAAACAGTATGCTGCCCTGAGAGGGTTAACCCCCCCCCCCCCACACACACACCCAACCTCGCGTGCCCTGTATGGCCCCCTCCCCTAGCATAGTGGACCCGGGGTATAGGGTGTTGCGTCTGATCAATAATGCACCAGCTTTGTTGACATTGTATGGGCGTTCGTCATGGCTGTCGCCTTCCCTCCTGGCCTATACCTCTCTGCCCTTTTCCACCCCACATACCAGTGCCCCCGACCAAGCCCCCCCCCCCCACCCAGCACCCGCATTCATACATCAGAGCACTGACAGCCACACAAGTAATTGCTATTTCGTACATTGCTGATAGCAACAAGTCCAGTATCTATTCTGTCTATTTTTCTTTCGATTTTCTTTTTCATTTATCTCTCATATTTGATTTCAAAATGGAAGGGCAAACCTGGGGAGTTGCTTATCATTTGCAACCTGCATTTTGAACCAATCGAGGACGATGCCATTCAACATTTCAGTTAGTTATTTAAATACCTCCCCATATTACATCTACATGAATAAACTAAATGCAATCTCACCTTCATGCATTATGAAATTTCTATTGAAATTCCCCTCAATAATGAAAGCATAAAGCTGCTGCACGTGTCCATAAATGGAAATCATTGGCCCGAGCTGGTGCCTAAATTGGTGGCCAAATTGCCTTGGCTTGGTGCTGGGGATGCGCCATAGAATGACAATATTGTAGATGAGCACAGGTTGGGAGGGCCTATTTCTTAGCACCAGCCCAATAGAGACCAGCACCTCCCCCAGGCCGCTCGGTGGGGGATGTGCTGCATGAACAAGACCTCATTTAGAGGCGCTGGAATATCGACAGGCAGGCTCCGAGGGCTATCCCTCCCCATTCTGGGTTGATATTGGAGGTATGTGCGGTGTAGGGGATAAGGGTCTCAATGCATAATTTATCAAAGTATAGGGTGTGTGCCGGTCTAGAATAGCACCGACTGATTTGTTATGAAGATCGTGCTCTAGTATAGGTCGCAGCATACAATGGTTTTGGAAGTTTATTTCTACACATACATTTATAATCCTCCATAATTTCCCAGAGGTACAGTTCACATGAAGCCTGGCTTACCTAAAGCCAGAATACCATATTGCTACTAGACCCATCCAATCCGAAATTGCTTACCCCAAAGAGCATTATCATGAAGCATCAGAGCATTGCAAAAACATCCCAGCCGAGTAACGATTATGTTAAGCTATATGATGTTTAAAATAATAATCCTGGTGTTAGCTGTGTTAATATCAACCAGCCTGTACTATATTGGTTGACTTTGAGCAATTTACCAAGTTCTGTGTACTTCCTAATGACATACGATACAGTGGGCAATTTCCATGTGCTAGGATATACTAACGATAAAGTAGTTCTGCTTATTTCGTATCACCGACGAATGGTAGGGTTTCCTAGGTGTTAGTACCTGCCTGGGTAGTATCATCGTGATAAGGGTTGCAGTAATGGCAGCAGCAGGGTGATGATGAGGGTACCAATGGTGATGTGCCCATTTATTACTGTGGTGATGGTAGCTGTGGTAGGGTGAAGGTAGCAGCTGGTGCTAAAGCTGCCATTACCATATTAGGGATGTGGACCCATGGTGGTGCTAGTTTATGTAATGCTAATAGTGTTATGACTGATGGTATAGGTGGTAGCTGAGAGTCTAGAGGTCGTTAATTGAGGCTGTGGTCTCTGATAAGGCATTGTAGTGCTGGTATATGATTTTCACCCCTGGATTGAGTTAGTAGTGTTTATCAAGAATAGTATCAATCATAAATGAATATGTGGTGGTTCTAATGCTAATACTTAACACAATCATTGTGTAGTGATAATAGTGTATGAATGTAGTAGGCATAGCATCCCTTTAAGTATATTAGCACGGTTACATATATAAGGTACTATAGGGCTGGTTGGCTGTGAAGGCTGTGATGACATTACCTACAGCATCATCATCATTACCCGCGGCCTTTATAGCGTTGACGGCGTCAGTAGCAGTAGGAGTAGCAGCACTACCACTACCCTGAGGGCCCCACCCCTCCTCCTGCACCTCCCTATCCCTATGTGTGAGGGCCACCTTGATACCCATCCCTGAGCTGCTCGCCCCAGTGCTCAGGGTTTAGCAGGAGCAGCTCAGGGCTGCTGGCGGCGATGGAGAGGCGGCGTAGCGGAGGGCGTCTGACAGGGCACATTGTAGTACGCTTGTGTGATAGCTTCCCACGCCACCACCACCACCACCAGAACCACCAACATCGGCAACAGCCGCCCCCACCACAGCCACCACTACTACAGCCACCACCACTACAGCCACCACCACCACCTAGCACCACCCATCTCCGCCCACACGGAAGAAGGCAGCACCACACAGCATCACTTCCCTCCTGCTCATCCCTCCCTCCCTCCCCCTACCCCCCACCCACCCAGGGCACACACCCTCAGCACTGTCAGTACGCATACCGTACCACAGTGCTAAAAGCAGCTCAGTGTATTGCAGACCTTTCAGTGTGGTGAGCTGCTGGAAGTGAGAGCTGCTCATAGTCGTGGTCAGGCCCCCTTCCCCCCTTCCCATACCCTACTGATTTATCTACCTCCTTCAGCCTATTTATCGCCGACTGAAAAGGCTTGAAAGCCGCCCGCAGCCCGGCTGACTGTAGGCCGACACGACAGCTCGGGAGGTGTGTGAGTGAGTGTGTCTGCATCCCGAGCTGCTCCCCGCATTGGGGTCAATTGCAGCAGGCTTTTCACATGTCCTGAGCAGGTCGGCGGCTGACTGAGCTGCTCCCCCATACAGCCCAGCACAGGGGCTCTCAATGTTGTGTGTGGAGCAGCTCTCTGACACTGACTCACACACACACACAGGGTGTGTGGTAATGATACTTGCTGGTTTTACAGATAGTTCACTGTCAGCTCTATTATGGCGGTAGTGATGCTTGCTGGATTTACAGATAGTTCACTGTCAGCTCTATTGTGGTGGTAGTGATGCTTGCAGCCTTTACAGATAGTACACTGTTGGCTCGCTCATGGTGGTAGTGATGCTTGCAGCCTTTACAGATAGTTCACTGTCAGCTCTATTATGGCGGTAGTGATGCTTGCTGGCTTTACAGATAGCTCACTGTCAGCTCTAATATGGCGGTAGTGATGCTTGCTGGCTTTACAGATAGTTCACTGTCAGCTCTATTATGGCGGTAGTGATGCTTGCTGGCTTTACAGATAGTTCACTGTCAGCTCTATTATGGCGGTAGTGATGCTTGTTGGCTTTACAGATAGTTCACTGTTGGCTCCATCATGGTGGTAGTGATGCTTGCTGGCTTTACAGATAGTTCACTGTCAGCTCTATTATGGCGATAGTGCTGCTTGCTGCCTTTACAGATAGTTCACTGTCAGCTCTACTTAGGGCAGAATACTGGTTGTATTATATCAGGGTGTGGGTGGAGAGAGAAGGAGGGATAGTGGTGGGGAGTGACACTGACAAGCCGTGTTCTGGTGGAGAGTGGATGATGGTGGGTCATTAGAAATGTCCTGTACAGGCCACTCTCATTTGGCTGTCGGCCATTGAGGCTTGACATCTGACTGTTGGCAGTTGGGATTTGCCTGTTAGCAGTCGGTCGTTGACAGTAGGCTGTTAGTAGGACATCGCAAGTAGAAGCAAAGTATTTGCATCTCTAGCACTTGGCACTTGGCTAGTCAGCAATAGCCTAAACAATCTGATACTGCAATGTCCCTAGAGCTGCCCAATAGGACCTAGTTGTTACATTGGGTAACCGCTCTACTGTCCTTAACCATTATGAGAAATACGTAGGTTATAAATAGATGTCTGCAAAATGACATTCTAGTCTAGTGACTGTCCCAGATTGTCTACCAATCGTTGCAATTTTTGCGATGATTCTTAACACCTAAATTTGGAAACCGGAATGGGGTATTTTGGGTTGTTCTCCTCTTTTCGAATGCAGTATATCGAGGTATGTCAAACTGCATGTTGCAAATGAAATTCATGTGCTAGCTGGCTTCTAAAATCAGCGTGAAATCGTATTACTGTGGGCTTGTTTCAAGTGTTACTCACGACCTGTTTGCTCAGTTAACAGCTCCTTGGGCATGCAGGGGCTTGTGTTTCAGATCCACAAACCTGGAAGTCGCATGTTTGACACTGTATTCTAACATGAATAATCATTTTAACCCTTTAAGGACGGCATAATGGTTGTTATGCTATTTGTCGTTATGATGCATTAATTCAGCCCTGGCTATTAGCCCCCCAGGGTATTATTGAAGCATCTTACCGACTGTAAAGGGTTGATGCACTCTGAAAGTACACTCACCAGGGCTACATTCATGTATCGTAGCCCCTTAAAGCAATACATGCAGCCTTCAAATGGTTTATATTGCTGACCTGAATGCAACCCGTTGTAGTCTGACTTGCTCGGAATTTCACACCAGTCGCGAGAGCAGGCTCCTACTTAGCTATAAAGCCAGGTCGGGAAGGCAGGGAGAGTTCTAGACTATACTCACACTATTGACTGCTACTATATGAGAAAGAATAATCTTCCATGGATGAATAATCGATTTAAGCTATTGGGTGGAGTTTTTAAGTGGCGGCGTTCACGAGATCGTGCCTAGACCCAGTACCAATACCATTGGTTAGATTGTATAGATATACAATAACCTATTGTCTCCTCGTATTAAATGCGCATATTTTTCTAAATCTAAACCTCAAAATTGGTTCAAAATAATTTGATCAGGGTGCCTCATGGAAGCCGTATAAGGTCAGAGACTCTTTGCATACTTCCCCATACAAACCGCCCCGTGCATGCCGTGTAAAGCTCATCCAACGTACTCCTGCACCATATAATAATCATGGTGACTTCTTATCGCGGCAAGCTGTCTCAGGCCTGATACAGATGTACTTCTTACCACATCGCCGCTGCAGTGCTGAAATGCAAGGCTGTAATGTTGTAATGTCACCCCTCGTTTCCTTATTCCCTTAAAAGGTCACGCTATCAATGGCTCAGGCCGAGGGCATTGCAGCTCATTTCCCTCTTCCTCTGTGCAGATGTCCCCAGGGTTAGAAAGTGTACTGCTTGGTGTTAATGGGGGAGTTTTTATAATGAAATCTCGATTAAATCCTGGTTATGAATAAGAGTTCTGCTTTTACATTTCCAGAGCTATATCAGGTTATCAGTATTACTGTTACATCATGGCAACGATCATGTAGAATACAGAATATGAGGTATATGAACATAAACAGGACTTTATTGCCGCCATGCACGACGTCTAATTCAATTCAAATTATCTAAGCACCATAGAAGGGACACATATCAGTCCATGTGTTATATGTATGGCAGAATCTAGAGATTATATCTCGAAAATATCCCTGCAGAGTAGGTGGATATTTTTGTATCCATGCTTAATGCAGACTCCATATTATTCATCATAAAGGTTGATACACTCCCAAAATGTCGGTATGATGCAGTAGTGCAAGGCTGGTGGATCACTGGCTGGTACTACATTGGTGTACCAGGACGACAAAAAGACAGGAGGCATCATGTCACTCTTAAAGTATTAAACATTTCAACTGTAGGTATCAGAGAATGTATACATAAACCATAGAGGTATGCAACATAGTTAGCAGTGTCTCCTACACTGCACTACTTTCTCGCATATATACAAAGCACCCAATTATCTCACTGATAAACAAATGATATCAAGCTACTTTAACGGCTTTATATATATACATTTATTCAGCAATGGTTTATAGGCTCACATTAACGTTGGTCAATGCTGGAATGGGGGACCCAGTGGCACACTGGGCAGACAGCCCAGCCCCGACCTCTACCCCTACCCCAGGCCCCCCACAGTTATATAAAGTGAGAGCCCTTTACAGCACGATCCTGCCCCGGAGCAGCTCAGCAAAAAGCTATATTTATAGGAACTGCTCAAGATGTCGACTCCATTCCCAAAATAACATCAGGAGAAGCTTCCCTTTACCCTCACTCTCCCAGCACCCCTATAGTCACGCACTCTCCATGGTGAGGTTGTGTTGTGGGTATTTAGAGGATGGAGAGCTCCTCTCCTATGTCACGAACTGCTCAGTTGGTGCCTAGATGTAGCCATAATAGAATAAAATAACAGTATCCAAATATAGGAAGAGTGCCCGGTACAGGGGGTCAGCAAAATAGTTTAAACCCTTTTGACACGCGCCTAAATACTTGAATTAAACACATCATAAATCATAAATGATTCTCTGAATCATAGGTACTTACGGTTGTGCTGTGAACTCCTCTACTATTGCATCCTAGTGATTGAAAATGATTGAGGGTCATTAACCGACTGAGAGACCCTCTCTAGGCTGCCATGTAGGGACAATGTGCCAACATGACAGTGTGTTTGTGGATGAAATAGATGAGCTGGTGGAAGAAGATTGAGGAGAAATTAGAGCCATCTTGGCTGATGGTAAATGTAAGGATCCATGGGAAAATGATGTATGATATCACTGTGTTATGCAAAGCTGTCCCGTCAGTATGGTTTCAGTAACGTTTACCGTAGTGCCTCGTGTACTTTACCCGGGCGCTTAGAGATTCCCATTCCACTGTACAGTACAGTAGGTAGACTTAGGTAGGAAGAACATTTTAACATCAGAATTTTCTGGTCGCATTAACATAGGGTCTTCACAACCAGTCAGAAAGGACACACACAAAATAAATGCATACATTTATCAAAGAATATTCATGTTTACATGCAGATATATAGGAATTTAGCCATTCAGACTTACCCCTGCCTTCTACACACTGATACCACGGGGTACAGGCTATTGGTCAGGTATTGAGAAGCTCTGACAGTGACCTATTTAATTAGGGCTGAGAACAGACTGCCCTGAGCTGCTCCCCGGCTAGCGTCCATTAGGACCGGCCCGAATCTAATTAAAGACCGCCATCTTCTCACGTCCAAGCCACGTGAGGGGCTGACTTAACCCTTTAAGGGCCACACGCTGCTTTAAAGTGTATAAATGTGTTTTTTTGTCATAATGATGCATGAATGTACTGGGCATTGCTGCATTTAAGCATCATGCCGACCCTATGGGGTTGATCCACCCTCTAAGGGTCAGCATGATGCATAAGTGCAGCAATAGTTAGCCAATCAAGGCTTAATACATTAAAGCACCATGAGATCCTTAAAGGGTTAACGTGTTGAGCTCTGGGAGGCTGGAGGAAGGGAAGGGAGGGCGGGAGGTGAGCTGGTGAAGGGGGAGGGTTGTGGTGTATTTACAGGAAAGGAAGTACATCTGTAGGAGGAGGAGGCCGACTGGTCATGTCTAGAGGGAGAAGTATGCATGCAACCTTGTTCTGTATACATTATGGACCGGTATGTAGGCGGGGCTGCTGGCTGTGTACACACTGGTCAGCTGCCTCTACTAGTGGTGGAGGATGTGTGCTATGATATAGCAGGTGATAGTAAGGTGATAGAAGTAACTGTGAATGTATCTATCTATATATAAGCCATGCGCAGGGAACCTGTGGCATTTTCTACCCTTGGTACTCCTTTTCTCCATATACTACCTGCTTCTTCCAATCTCTAATCACTTCCTTATCCCTCTTGCTTCCTGCTACTTTTCTTTATCCATCTTTGTCAGTTCAGAATTCTCATCTATTCTAATGCCATCCTTTAAGTCAGTTCCTCTATTGCCTCACATTCTCTGCGGTGATACAGCTTAAAGCCCATCCCCCTCTCGATCTCCTACACTGTAAATAGTTGTTGTCGGTACACAGTAGAATCTACTCTAGATCTACAGTAGAATCTACTTCAGAATGGATTAACAGTAGGATCTACTGTATAGATTTACAGTAGATTCTACTGTTTACATACAATGAACTGTACACCTACAGTAGAATCTACTGTACACCTACAAAAATGGTAACCATTTTTTTACAGTGTACCGCCTCCCTAGCTCCCCTGTCCTGGCTTACTGACCCTGGCTCTTGCTGCTCGGGTCGCCTTCAGCTCACGGCTCACGGGCGGCAGCTCAGTGACGGTGACAAGTGGTGTCCGCCTCCTGCTCCCCGCCCGCCGCGAGCTGCTCTCTACATGTGGTGAGCTGCTCGTCAGGTCGCATTGACGCCGCCATCAGCCGCGGTCATCGTCCTCTGGCGCCTGCCTGCCAACATGTTGTACAGCCAGGGTCTCTTGCTGACTACTGGATAGTAACCCATGTACGGTGGCCGGCAATGGTCACCCTCCCCCCTAAAAAAACCAGGAGAAAAACGCTTCAAAAAAGACTGAAATCCCCCCCCCCCCCTGTAAACATTGAAAATCACTGTTGTCAACTGTCAACCATCGAAAATCGTTGCTGTCAACTATTATCCATCCAAAATTGTTGCTGTCAACTGTCAACTTTTTCAACATTCTGCTCTCCAAGCGCCTTCTGTTATCAGACATGAGACGATTCTGATTGGTCCTGGGACATCGTACCCATGTGCTCTCAGCACGTCTGGTGTTGTCTCTGTGTAAGGGCTTTAGACAGGGCCCTCTCTGTACTGCTGTGTGGTCATAATCTATTTGCTGCACTTCGGTTTTAATTGCCTCCACCTGCAATTGCCCCCCCCCCCTACCTGGACTGGAGGAGGGGCTTATACAAAGCCCTTTTGATGATATTTCTCTTTTTGTACTGTCACATGGCCGTCGTGTGCTGCCCGTTAGTTCCAATTGCCCCCTGCCTGGACTGGTGGAGAGTCTTATACCAAGCCCTTTTGACCATACTGCCCTTTCTGTATTGCCGCAGTGTGCTGCCCGTTAGTTCCAATTGCCCCCTGCCTGGGCGTAAGGAAGCCCCTTGCATTATGTTTCACATTATGATTGTGGACTCTTGTTATCACTGCCACATTGTACACTACTAAACCCATCACACATTATCAAGATAGACTCGGGTATTCTTATGTCTTCCTGTACATTGCCTTCTGTCCTCCAGGGTCTCCCTGTGCCTCCTGTCCTACCTTACTCCCAACACCATGGCAATTACCCCTAAGGCGATCTGCTCCTGCAGCTTCCCATTCTGTCACCACCACCATCTCCCACCACTCCCACTCCCAAGTCACCTCACGAATACTGCCCCCTGTTTACGTGCATGGTAACATGTCTCTTCCTCCAGGGTGTGGTCAGATCTGTCCCCAACAGCTGCTGACGGTACCCTTACTACATCCTCATGCCCTGGAGCTAGGTCTCCCATTGATGTCACTATCTCAAGGTTGATCTAGATATGCCATAGAGTCTTAGGTTGGGACTTGCATAAAATTTCAAAATTGCATTAAATATTATGGAATGGGTCTTGCTAGCTTTCCAAAATTATTTTTGGTCATCTTCTCACTGCATCTAGTTCCTCTGCAATCAGGATGGAAACAATTGTTAAGTGTAATCCATAGTGTGATCTAGTCAGATCAGACAGGTAAGTTAGTATTTTAACTTGTCTGAGTTGTTTCTTAATTTATTTCATATGAAATTACCAAAGTATATGACGGAACATGATTGGGGTAGGGGGCGCTGTGAGACCTAATTTTGCATCGCCCTGATTACCTTTGACCTAATTATAAATTACATTCTACATTGTAAGGTTGATCTAGATAGGCCATACATAGCTCATTGAAAAAAGCGTCAGGTATCTGGGGCAGCAGAAGGCATGGTATATACATGAGTCCTGGCATTAGTATTACAATACTCAACATCCCTTGGATACCAACTTTTTCCAAATCACATTATTTCATCCTTTTTTTGATATGAAGAGCCATTCTCTTGTGAGAATGATACCCCTACTGCTGCATTTGTCTGTTGGATATTAAAGTCTGGAGAGGGTTGTGAGTGAAGGATAGTGAGGCGAGCTTTGCCAGGAACAGTGCAAACCACATCACATGAGTGCGGACCACTGGCGATGTGTGCCAGTGGGTTATGCAACTCCCTATCTTGACTCAAATCAGGACTAGCATACCAGCTCCCTTCATATACAGACAAGTGAGATAGCGTTACGGTTAATTGTTAGCCTCAGTCTATTCTATACAATACCCGGGCCTATCCCTTACATCATATATACAGCTCGAAGTGTGATGCACTGCCGCCATAAATGTAGGCCGACTGGTGCTTGTTGAAGGGTGGAGGCTCAAAGCAAATTGCCCCAAATCCTCATAATCATGCCACGATCAAACACAAGGATGCCTTAATTACGGCACTCTACATCTAAAGTAGCACTCCCTGTTCTGTGGCTGTAAAGGCCGCATATTGCTTTAATGTGCCATGCCATTTTGTCTCCATGGTACATGGCTGCATCCGTGGTGTGTCTACTCGCCAGGGCTTCGTTTTTGCATCATGCCTACCCTTCAGGAGTGTTGATATCAACCTCCTATAGGATTGACGTGATACATTCAGGAATGCACCATGATAACAAAAGCTGTAGTTCATTTAAGCACAAATCGGACCTTAAAGGGTTGGTTATATTTCGACATATCGACATAGTAGAAACCACTATATAGAAATGTAGTGCTTTCATGTTCTGTGTCTCCCCTTTATCCATTGTGGTTTATTGACATTATTATAATTTCATTGCCTCTAGGTTCTCTATATACTTTCTATTTTATCAATAAAGATATTGCTGTTGTGGAGGTGACATGTTGGTCCTGTAAGTGCCTAACGGGGGCCGTGTACCATGTTTATTATAAACAGATACAACAATACAATAAAAGGCAATATTAACATACACGTTCGACCTGCTATTCAGCCATCAGACTAACATACCCTTTGTTAAAACACAACCATCCCTACTGCCATACCTCCATGTTACCACCGTGTCACGACACTGACCTCCATGCTGTATACACATGTCTTGGCCTTGAGGGCGATGCCCCCTGGAGTAGTGTACTACTACTACTACTCCCTCCCTCCACCCATATCTTCATCCGCCATCGCCGTATGCTAGTGACTGAAATGGTGGCGGGATAGACAATCGATTTTTATGAGGAGCTCGCACTTAATCTGGTTTTGGTGAAGGCGGCTGACGGTGGAGCGCCGACAGGGAGCCGGAAGTGGGGCGGGTTCTAGTGCAGTATGGGAGAGAATGCGGTCAAAAAAGGATGTGTGGACGAATGGTGGTTGCGGGGGGGGGGGGGGGGAGGAGGGTGGTTAAAAAGAGGATGGTTGGTCTTGGTGTCTATGAAACATAGGAGAGTAGGAAGGATGTCTATTCTAAAACCCTTTGCAGGCATGCCAGAGTATGTTCTGCAAGCAAACCAGTATGCTGTCGTGCTTATGCACTAGGATTTGCATAAGGGGTAGATTTGTCTTCAGAAAATTCTTAAGTACTGACGGCTGGTTTTGAATAAGCACCTGTCTTAGTACTATACCGTATATCATCGTGTAACACTAACCTATCTATAGACAATGCTGTTTAAGGGACCATCCACATTATATACCCCCCCGTCGTCCATCCTACTCCCATATTCCCTTCATATCGTCATCTTTTACCCACTGCCTTATCCCCGCATGCCCTGACATATAGACCTGCATGGTCTGCCATGTATAATCCTCCCCCAATGCCCTACACCATCATTGCCATTGGACAGAACACCAGGAGGCAGAGTGGCATCCACATACGCCAGGACATAGGGAGTTCTATGTATGATCTTATTAGAATACAGAGATCTGCCTAACAGAGACAGACATATGGACCGGGCAAATTACATATAGCCGACCAGGAGCGGCTCATATCTACTCGGAGCTGCTCGGGGTATCTGCTATCTTAATGCGCTTTTTGACATTTCCTCCTGATGTCCTCCCGGGCTATAACCATCTCGTTAGTTGCAGCCAGAACCGGAAGGACTCTGATATCATGTGATATCCAGATAAGCCCTGTCTGGTGGGCGGGGATTGGGAGGTTAAGTTAACTCTATAAGGGCTGCAGGGTAATTCAATGTGCAATGCATTTTGACATCATGATACATGGAAGCAGCTTTGGTTTCACTAACCATTATGAATCTTACCATAATGCCGACCCTACAGTGTTGATATTTGCCAAGGCTGTAGGCATGTATCATGCCGGTAAAGGGTACATACTATTAAAGCAATGTGTGGCCCAAAAAGGGTTAAGACAAGGAGAGCAATGGGCGTGGAAGGTTAACTCTGTGTCATAATAAGGGCGTGTGTGTGTGTGTGTGTGTGTGTGTAGAAGGGGCCTTTTCACCTAAAGAAGAATGAAAAAGCTAGAGAAAGAAATAGAGAAGAAAATGGATCTTGTGTGACATAATGCATAACGTGGATACAAGAAATACTTAAACATTGTGATAGTAAAAGCGCGAGGAGTAAATGCACTGCTCTCTACGATATCATACGTTGCCCTAGAGATATGGAACCTTTCCTGAGAGATCACCAGCTCATTTTGGCATTCTTGTTTGAAGCATTATGGATTTACACTTTATGTTTTACTTTCCATGTCATGGGCTATTAATGGCATTGTGTCCATAGAATGGCAACCAGACAGCAGAGGTATCAGTCATTGTAAACGATAGGAGAAGTGTTGCTCCTTATCAATGGGAACAGGTCAGAGCTGTATATTTCCTAGTCACGTGTCAACGAGCCGGTCACAGGAAGTGTCCTCCCGTAGGGGTATAGAGCCCCGGCTATCAGCATGAAGATAACAGCACGGGCACCACAGGGTTAATGGTCTCGGCATGGCTTATCTTCCCATCCGGGTCACGTTATCTCCGGAAGGGAGGGGATCAGGGCAAGCCGGGATCCCCTCCATACCCCCTCCCTCCCTCCCTCCCATTCCTCTCACTGACCAGCCCCACTGACATGACCAATTGTATTAACCCCTAGAACCCCGCACCCCTAGGTCTGGAGGAATGGTCAGTGGACGGGAATGGGGCAAGGGTTAACAAGGGACATGGGGAGGCGAACGTGGTGTAGGCTAGGCGGTTTGACTAGTGAGGAGGAAGGAATGGGTTTGTGGCTTTCTGTGGGTAAAGGCGGCCGCGGCGGTTTAACGAGGGAGACAAAATGCTCTGGTGCTAGGGGATGGGGGAATAGCAGGGCAGGCTGTGGAGACTAATTTTGTTAGCAGTAGGGCGGACTGGACACAGAAGCCATTTTTAGGCAGAGGCCGACTCAGGAATTCCCCTCCGAGGACCCCTTATCTACAGCACAGGCAGCGATCTCCTAACACATTCTTGGTATTCCGAACGGTGGTATACATTTTCTTACACTGGTCGTGGGTGGCTAAAGATGGTCGTAACCACACAGAGAATTAATTAGCCCAGGTGGCGTCATCTCCGAGTCTTGTTACAGAATTTCTAGAAGCATCGTGTGAGGGGCAGGACTGAATGGCAGGACTTGTACACGTAGTGTGCCTGTAGGAGTACGAGTGTATACATTATTATGGACGCCTGTAAAGAGGCAACGGTGGTAGTGGGGGGAAGCTAATTTAGTTCGGCATATGGCCGCTTGACGTCGCTCCTGCCCATTGTCAGTATCCAGTTTGTTTGTGCAGCATATTGGAACTGACGGGAGGTGTGCAGGAAGGGTATACGAGACTAGCGTATTAGGCTATGGAGGCCGCCATTTTGACTCAGACCAGTGCAATGTATTTAGGCCATCGAATCAGGAGCAGTGCAGAATGGGTGAATTTCATATTCAGCACATCCCTGTCCAGACCCTAGATAAAGATCATTCCTTTTATTCCAGGTGTGCTGGGAGGATATTAACTTGATAAGGAGATAGGGGTTTAGCCGCCGACTACCTGAGATACCAAGATATGCTAGGGGAAGCAGCAAGCTCTGAACTTATATGTAGTCCATTTTGGAACTAAACCACTTCTTCCATCTTACTACTTTTTGATTGTATGATAATAACTATGCTGGGGAAATGTCAAGGATTCACTTAAAATCCGATTGCAGATGTGACCGCATGTAATGTCAAATACCAATTTATTGTCAATCTATTGTTGGCCTCTTTTGGAATTGTGATCTGGATAGAATGTGCTGATTTCAACAGAAAACCAGTTCCCACCAGAATATTAATAATGGTATTTATCTCAACCTCTACATTTGAATTTCCTATTATATCCTCCTCCCCTGAAAAAATTGAAAGTAGGTTAATTCAAGCAATTAGTGCGCCGAATAAATCGCCTGCGACTTGCCGCCCTTTACTCGGCCGAACAAAATGAATTGAGAAATCACCCACGAGGGGAAAATAAAAGAGATGATTTGTCATGGTAATTGATCGGGCTTCTTGTAACTTCACTTTAGGAAAACCATGTCACCGGTGTCTTATGACGTCACAGAACATGACGTGACGCACTTTACCTCTGAGAAACAAGGGCGCCCTCTGTTGCCATGGGACCCTGATTAAAGCAGCTACTGATGAACAAGGAGGGACGTGCCCTGTGGGTTGGAACATCAGAGGACGGTAGTTTTTTGGTCTCCTCACCAACCCTTCTCCCTACCCTCCTACAAGTACCCACCATTACTTGGGAAAAGAAACCCCTTCAGAGAACAGGAGGCCTCGGCAAGGTGTACACTCCAATTTAAGCTTTCTTGGTCTTATTGCTGTCGTATTTATTTTAAACATATTGATACACCATAATGTCTATATTCCAACATACATGTATGAGCAGCACCATAGATCGGCTCGGAGAGTGTACATTTGCTGGGTTAAGCATGCGTATGAGGTTAGCTGCTGGTAGCCGGCTGGTGGGAGTGACTGGCATCATTAGCGACCGTTTAAATCGCCTGCTGGACAGATAACTATCACGTTGGTCTTCAGGGGTAGACGAAAACACCAGAAAAAAATACACAGAGAGTGGGACGCAGCGTCTACATTTAGCAGACGGACGTGACCTGGGCGCATGCGTGGACAGGATGCGCTGGTGCTCCTATTATCGCCCAGCGCAGACAGGGCTTTCATCTCGCCGACAAGTCTCGTGCTGGACGTGGGGGAATGTCAGGGGGAGAGAGAAGATAGTGGGGGACAGATACAGAGATAGGCAGATAGACAGGGAGGTGGGGAGAGAGGGGGAGGTGCCTGGTGGGTGATGGCAGGGAGGATAGAACAACACATTGAAAATATGCAAATTCTCATATGATAACTTTTGATTACCCTACCATAGCGATTTAGCACCGGGGCGCTTTTCAAATTGGCGGGGGTCTTTACACCGTAGACGGTCGCTTATAATACAGGATCTTTTGTTTGTGCTCATTAGCTCTTATTACAGCTCAAGAGAACACTATACCTCCGGCTTCTTTTACAAGACCACCGCTCTTTTTGAAACAGGCGCTAAACCGCGACGGTACGGTAATATGGATATCGGGCGAACATTTTATAGATCAAGTCATTTCCACAACATTGTTAAGCTGCCCCATAAAAATGGTCTGCATTTTCTTCTAGTCTACCCAATTAGCATCTTTCTTCCTACACTTAAAGGTTACATCTCGTACCCTGCGGCATTTGGGTGGCGGCAGTCAGTTCCCCCTAATGTCCATAACTGGGTTTGTTTACTTTTTATACGACATCAACAAATAGAAAAACACTTGCATCCTAGTCAATGAAATATGCGAGTGTACGTGCTGATGGGTCTCCTCCCGACCCGGTAATGATAGGAGATCCCCTTAAGTGTTCTCATACCCTGGAGGGGTAGCCTAGCACTTAAGGGCCTCGGCACGTGCCCCAGTGTGGTTTTGCTGCTGTTTCTTTTGCCATATCTATGTTTTTGCCCATTTTTCTTGTTGGGGCTGGTGCTCAGTTGACGCCCAGTGCTAATAGGATATGAATAGGGGCATTTAGTGCTTTGGATGATCATGTAAGTTTGGGATGTGTGCCCCTGATTTTAATCCCTTCTAAGGAGCAGAGTTTGTTGACGCATTGAGTTCATTGTTCCGGATAAACTATTGCTTATGGATTACTAACAGGATAGTGGTGCTTTCAACAAAGTGTTTACCTTGGGCAAAAGAAAGAAGGTAGGCATATGTTTCAGGTAACATGGGAAGCAAATGAAGAGTCAGTAGGTCGGACTTTTCTAAAAAAAAAGATTATATTAAAAAAAGATTGACCAAAAATGGGTAAGAATATGAAAATTTCTTCAAAATTGCATGAAAAACCGTAGGGTCGGCACTGTTTTGATAGAGTCGGTCGGGTGACCCAAAACACACTTATTATTTGGCCTTACTCTTGTCCTTACTCTTGGTAATTGCATGCAACCAGAAATGTTGAATCTAGATCGCTTGCTTCATTGGTAATAATGGCTCGCTAGACTGAGGCACATAGTTCCTAGATTTTCCTGCATTGATGGAGCACACAGCCAAAAATAATTTTCTCATTTTCAGAAAATATTTCTTGTTTTAAGTAAAATAAACTTAAAACAAGTTTGTCCGTAGGATAACAAAATTTTACTTGACAGCATGGTTGAGTTTAATAAACTTAGAGTAAGAAAAACAAACAAGAAAAACAAACAAGAAAGAAATTCTTAAATCAAGTATTTTATACTGGAATCAAGATGATATTTCCTGACATATTTCTCAAAATAAGATAATCTTTCTTACAGAATGGACCTTTTTTCTAGAAAACATTTTTCTTAAGTAAGTTTTAATTTCTTATTCAAGTAAATAAACAAGATTGATGTTCTTGCCTGGGAAAGGGTTATGATTATATTTAATTTTAGTCTTAGAGAGAAAGGGTTGATGCCAGAGCATCAGAAAGAGGTTCATCAGATTAAATGCAACTTTTTGTAGCTACAATAGAAGTTTAAGCAAACAGACCTTTATTCAAAGTCATTTAACTTCATGTAATGGGACAGGTAATCCTTCCCTTTATTCAAATGATATTATCAAGCAAATGGTGTCTCTTATCATTTCTCCCTAATAGTTATTATAATTCATTCACTAAAACAAGGGTTCTTACATCAAATTAATCCCTAACAAATTTCCCCTTTTACCACATATTTTTACCCTCTTCTGTTTCTTTGGGACTTATTTTGAGGCAGAAATGTATACCCTGTTTGATAAGAAAGTTGTTGTATTGCATAGTGGTGGCCTCTTGTGGTACAACATGTAATTAATGTTCTTAATTTAAGAAAATAGTTCTTATTTAGTAGTATGTATACTTGATCTCTATAGAACCTAACTGAACTCACATTCCACACCTATAAAATTCCCAAATGATGGAAGGAATTTGATGAAGGCATTAAGCATGGTCATAACCATCACATAATACAGTATACTTGCATATTTTTTCGCCCTAATTGACACTTTGGATTCATGGTTTCAGGTTTTCAAGACATAGCAATCTTAAATCTAGAAATGGAACTTTCTTATTTCAGGAATATAAGATATAATCTTGTTGGGTGCACAAATTACCAGTTTTAAGAAAATTTCTAAAGAAAAATTATCTTGAATACTTGTTTCTAGAAGAATACTAGAAAATTATAAGATATTTTTTTTAGCTTCCCCTTTCTGAAAACAAGATAAATGTAAAAACTCAGAATGAGTTTATTCCTTGAATCAAGAAAATTTTATCTTGATTCTAGTATTTTCTTGGGGTAAGAAAATTATTTTTGGCTGTGCAGCATCTCTCATGAAAGCTGGACATTGCCTGTCATGCAGCATTATATCAATGCGATTAAAAGTAGTCAGACCACTTCAATCATTGAAAATCACTTTAAAGCAATCCAGTCAATATGGCCTAGTCACATGGGGCTCAGGGATAAAAATAGATCAACATCTCAATTTCTGATCCTTCATTCATTTCGCCCATGCCTCTTCCGGGCTAAAAGCCGTTTTTGGAAGCATTCCTGCCGTGGAGGGGTGATGTCGCTTTTTACAAGGGCTCTGATGGGGAGTGGCGAATTTTGCAGCGAATGCCTCTCGGAGCCAAAAACTGTCAAGTCAATAAGGCAGGCTGTGTACGCGCCATTACGTAACGCATGCGCAGTTCTCATCACTCACGCATCACGCCAGGTACAAGCAGGCTAGGCTGGCCCCTGGTCTCCATGGTTATTGTTTTTTAGATATTCTCCAATTTTCTTAGATACTGTATTCACCATAGTTAATGTATTAGTTAAGAAATGTTTTTCTTTTCAAAATAAATATGACAAGACAGTAAGTGGACTTTGAAGGGTGTACACCTAAGTTCCACATTCCCACCTGTAAATACTTTAACATTTATAAATGAATTATTCCATTGCCTGGTAGATGTTTGTATTGTGGTAAACCATGCATACATTCTATTTGATATAGCTTACATATAATCCATACACTTTGCATCTTAACCTCCCATAGCATCTATATCCATCCGCGGCCACATTTCACCTGTTTTGCAACAGATCCTGAGAGACACACATCTCCTAATCAGAATTGGTTTAATTAAGACAGTGTCCAAACCGATGATGAAAAGACATATTCTTTCTCACCCAATGTGATAATGAGGTAGGACGCTCTGTAGCACGTTTACCAAGCAGCCACCAGTTTACCACTGCATGCTTTTTGAATGCATTGGACATCTAATGACTCAGCAATCGGGAGTCAAACCCCTGATTTAAATGCCAGGAGGGAGGCCATTACGGTGCCTGGGGGATGTCAGTAGTAGGTGGGCATGGTGGTTAGGGGCAGGTGAAGTGGCGGCCACATTGTTGAAGTTACCATTGTGGTGGGAGGTTTGGGTGTGGTGGTGGTGGGAGGTGGTGGTGGTGGTGGTGGTGGTGGGGATATTGGGAATTTAAGGGGTGGTTATATCATTGTAGGACCTGGTGGTTTGTCGTGGTGCTTGTTGTTGAATTTAGAGGTAACTGTAAGGGCAAGTGGGGTGGTGGTTAGGAGAATTAAGCAGGGCCTTTTCGCAGCCCAGGCCTCTTATATAGTGTTCATATTCAACTGTGCAGGTTAGAATATTCCCTATGCTAGCTGTATATGACAATAAATCAAGATAAGACGTTTGTCTTTTCGTTTAACTTGATGGCCAGGCTTTTATGATTTAGGGAGTCTTAGATTGGTATATTATTTTATTCTATTGCAAATATTTATATAAGGGCTGTACAATACATTACTTCTCCAGTAACATATTTCATATTTGCCAAGTAAGATTATATGAGTTTATAGCTCATAGTAAATGATACGTGCAGTAGCATCGCGAGTTGCGCATGCTAAATTAAAGTCGTTATTCTTCTGGTTTTAGAAAGACAATTAAAATGGGTTTTGGGCTTTATGATGGTCAGAGGTGTTTGTCAAACATCAACAGTTGTGGTAGCACGTTCTGATGCATAAGTCTGGAATTCATCATCAATATATTCATTGCCCAGTGCCCATTGCTGTTACTCTCATCTGGGTCAGGGGTGGGCTGCTATCAAAACTACAGAAGACAGTTGGTCCCAGCAGGTTTTCTCTCTCTGAGAGGGGTGGGAATTCTCCCCACATACTCCTGAAATATGTATCACCTGGGACAAGATAGGAATAGGCGTGTCTTCTATATGGCTGTGTGAGATCAACTCCCCAAGAGGCTCAATGGTGTCCAAAAGAATAAGGTTTTATCAAGTGGTTTAAGAGAGAAGGGTGTCAATGTATGCATGTGTAATTCCCAATGGCGTGACTTTGCCACATGTTTTGGGAGATGACTGCTGTTATATGTGATAAGGAGTAAAGGGATAGTTGTTACAATAGTGTAGAGGAATTATGAACTTTCACGATGTATGGTGTCAATATGATTGCTTATAACAGTACATCCAAACCTCCTTTGTGTCAAACATAATCGGCTATACATATAATTGACGTGATCTGCTGATATTGTAGTATTGCCTAAGTCAGTTACTATTGCATATTGATGACTACATTTTCCCATTTTGAAAATAATACTAATGATTATTTCTCTTCTTGAATTTACAGGTGAGTTTTGAAAAGAGCTGTTTCTAGAGAAAACAAAAGCTAGATGAGTGTAAATTGGTAAGTTACTATTCCTCTATCTCACTGCAATGTTATTCTACAACTAAAGCCAAACTCTATATATCATAATCGTATAACATCACATCAATGGCTAAAGTTTCATGGTACATTGTATCATTAAAAAGTGGGGGGCTTTAGTGAAACTTTTGAGAGACAAGACAGGTTGTTCCTTAAGGCGTTTGAGCGTGGTGGCGTATCAGATAAGGTGGGAGGCGTATTCCCAGACGGGAGGTGGTGGCGAGATGTAGCTTGCGGGATTAAGCCTGTGAACTATCTCTGTGGCCACTCACCCTCTTCAAAGCATGGCAACTGTCTGGTTGTGGCGAGGGGTGTGGGCTTGGGTGGTCTTGTAATAGTATAAGGGCAGGATGGGGTGGGGAGTATATATGCCTGCTGTATAGATTTGAATTGTCAGCTAAAGGCAGAAGAATTAGCTTCAGAATGTCATTATAGAATTAGACCTATATATCTCTATAAAACAGGAGATTTGTTGTTTTGAAGTACCATGATTTACTGAACTGGTGTATGGTGAAAAGGATTTTCAGCAATAGTAATGGCACCGAGCCATACCTACATATCACAATTCTTAAAGCATTCATGAGATATACCAGTGATAAGTAAGGTAGTGATACAAATGGACCTTTCCTAGACAAAGGACGACCTCTGTAAATGTCACTGGTAGAACTATCAGTATTGGAACTCACTAACAGGTTTAGAACAGAGTTGGACATCAACCATTGGGAGACCTCAGAGAGCTATTTGAAGCAGTGCCAGGCCCACCAATAGCACCCCAGTCCCCCGCGGATATATCACTCTATTCCTGCCCACCCAACCATGTCCAATCAGTCACTACCCACTCCACTGCGCATGCGCCTGTGTCACGTGGGGCGGCGGGTCAGCGTCTGTCGGCCGTGTCATCTTTTATTGACGCCATTCGGAATCTGCGCCGTGCTTTCCTACCTCTCCCCAAGGAGACTTCCAACATGCCAGCCCCTCTCTCAGGACCTGGCCTTTTACAATCTCTCTGTGTCTCTCTCTTGTCTCTCTCCACCCCAGCCTCTGAGCCGCAGACCCACCTCCTGCCCCTGCTCCTGCCTCTGGCTCATATACCCCTAAAAAAACCAGTCACCACTGATCATTGGCAGGGGTAGAAGGGGTGGGTTAACCCTGGTTTATGGAGGTAGGGGGCTGAACGAGCCCCTACGGGCACAGGGGCAGTGGCAGCCGGGGCAGGAGCGGGTCCCCCGGGGGACAGGGGCGGCCGGGCATAGTTAGCAGATAAACGCAAATCATGTGGCCGCAGAGTGGGGCAAACAGTAATACAGGCAGGCAGGCTGGTGGGTGGCGGAAGGTGAGGAGGGTTGGGTGAGAGTGGGTGGCAGGTGGGCATTGGGTGAGAGTGGGTGGCAGGTGGGCATTGGGTGAGAGTGGGTGGCAGGTGGGCATTGGGTGAGAGTGGGTGGCAGGTTGGCATTGGATGAGAGTGGGTGGCAGGTGGGCATTGGCTGGGAGTGGGTGGCAGCTGGGCATTGGGTGGGATTGGGTGGCAGGTGGGCGTTGGGTGAGGATGGGTGGCAGGTTGGTATTGGGTGAGTGGGTGGTATGGCAAGAATGGGGCTTCTCAATGGTTACTGGTGATAGTAGTATACTGCAAACATAATGATACACAGGCAGACCTAGTGAGTAGTATATGGAAAGTAGGCTTTCTGAATGGTTACTGGTGATAGTAGTATACTGCAAACATAATGATACACAGGCAGACCTAGTGAGTAGTATATGGAAAGTAGGCTTTCTGAATGGTTACTGGCAATAGTAGTATACTGCAAACATTAAGATACACAGGCAGACTTAGTGAGTAGTATATGGAAAGTAGGCTTTCTGAATAGTTACTGGTGATGGTAGTACGTGTATACTGCAAACATAATGATACACAGGCAGACTTAGTGAGTAGTATATGGAAAGTAGGCTTTCTGAATGGTTACTGGCAATAGTAGTATGCTGCAAACATTAAGATACACAGGCAGACTTAGTGAGTAGTATATGGAAAGTAGGCTTTCTGAATAGTTACTGGTGATGGTAGTACGTGTATACTGCAAACATAATGATACACAGGCAGACTTAGTGAGTAGTATATGGAAAGTAGGCTTTCTGAATGGTTACTGGCAATAGTAGTATACTGCAAACATAATGATACACAGGCAGATCTAGTGGCTTTCTGAGTGCTTACTGGTAATAGTAGAATATCATCAGTATGTCATTATAAGTAGGGCGGATAAACAGTACATATATATATATATATATATATATATATATATATATATATATATATATATATATATATATATATATATATATATATATATATACTTGATTAGGATAGTATGATTGTAAGTAGGCATCCCAAAATGTGTTGTATACCAGAACCAGGACTGTTTGTAGCCTATGATATATATTTACTTGTGTATTGCATCAGCTCTACAGCACCCCTACTCCCTAGCAGCCACCAAAATCAGTTGTGAGAGATGGCACGATCCATTGTGGTCAACTCTCTCTGTACGCATGCGGCCATCTTTATGCATGGTTGGATAATGAATGTTAATTTATACAGTTGGATTTGAGTCTGTACCAAACATCTGCTGGGAGAGTGAGGCCTATGCTAGGTGGACTGAACCCCACAGATAAGAGAGGCCTTCTAATCTCTCCTCTGCTGTAGATTGCAGCCACCCCTAGCCCTGACGAGTAGCACTGTGGGGATGTAATCTCTCAGGTAGGATTGTCTGAATCCCCCTGCCGGCCACAACACCAACTACAAGGTCAGACCAAGGTCACATTCCCGGCATGCAATGGGCCAGGGGCTAGTAGCCACACACTAAATAAACGAGGCTACTCTGCCTGCTGCCCCCCTCCCCACCCCTACTCCAGCCCGACCCCCACTCTCCCCCACCATCCCCTTCCACTGCCTACTTTCTCCTAGACACAACACTATGTGGACATGTTACCGACCTAAAGACAACACTGCCAGTCTCTCAGTAGCGTGAAACTGCACAAACCTGGGATAAAGTGTGCCATAGACGATATAGTAGTGCCTTTAGACTCTGGAAAGTAAGGTGCAGTAGGGTTCATTAGTAAAGTGTTTGACATCAGTAGGATAATGGGTCAAATAATTTACAAGGATGTCCTTTTTTGGCATACTTGGCCTGATACCATGGAATGCTGGTAGGGCCGTTGTTATAGTACAGGGTTTAAGACAGGGTACCCTCATAATGTAAATGTTGTGGACCCTTTGACAGCTTCTGTACCACATTCTGTTGTTCAGCGAGACCACCACAATGCCCCACTGGGGAAATGTATCCTTCTAGGAGCACATACACCAATATCTACTCTGTTGTTTTCATGTCATCACTGGACACATTGCCTACCAGGGGCTTTTCTATATGTTTCCGGTAGGGACGACCTTAGGGCGCCCACATATTGTGTGCTGGTGGGGGTGAGGGAGGTGTGTGATGAGGGATGGGGAGGTGGCGTGCCAACTGCTCGGAGCTGGTTCAGGATGGAGGGGAGCAGCTCACAGAGGGCTGCAGGCTGAATTACCCCCCAGCAACTAGAACTATGTATCTGCATTGTGAATAATGTTGGTGGTATCAGGGAACTTTCCGGTGTGTTTCCATGTGTATGTGGCTCTCTCTCTCTCTGTCCCTTCTCCCCCTCTCTGTCCTCTGTTCCTCTCTGTCTCTGATTATCTCTTTTATCTATCTGTCTCTCTCAATCTCTCTAACCCTGCCCTTTCCTTCTTAGAAGAGAGGGTGTATAATGATCAAAGTAGTCTGGGTATACCTATATATTATATAGAGAGCTTAGCTAGGAGCTGGATAAGAGTAGTGGAGATTAGGAATACTGCCGTAGTATCAGTTCAGAGTCAAAGCATATACGCTAAAAAAATACACTCCAGGGTACAGGGAATATTGTGTGCGGGACATGTCTGGGTTGCGGTTCATTATTAGGGAAGGGTGGGGCTAATTATATATCACCGGGGTGCAGTACGTGCGGGAGACCGGAAGGATGGCCTTGGGTCAATTTGGCTCAACCGTAATTAAGCAAATAATGATATCAATGCTTCAAAATCTCTTGGAAGTGGACACTGAGCTCTAGCTTTCAAATGAATTGAAGAAATTCAGAAGATGACCTCTGTTGAGTACCTTTCAGTTCACAACATGTACAGCAGGCCTCGGGAATGGGGGGGGGTTCTGACGTCACAGACCGGAAGGGAGGCCATGGGGTCAGAGGAAGACTCTGACACCGATCTCATCCGTTGGAGTGTGTGCATGCTCAGAAAGGGGAAGTGACAGGAGAGTGGTCTGGGTAGGAGAAGAGCATGTGTTAGTGTGGATGAGAGGTGGTGGTGGTGGTGGTGGTGGTGGTGGTGGTGGGGGGGGGGGGGGGGTAGGTGGTAGTACTATAAGGGCATGAGGGTTGACGTCTGAGTGGGCTAGAAGCCGGTTGTTGTTGTGGCCAGCAATCTAAAAAGACCTCCTAATATGATTTAATTCCTGTTCTTTTCCGTTTTCAATTTTTCCGATTTCGTTTCTGATTGAAACTAATAGATATACTGCACTAGATTCACGAAATGGGTATTTTCTTTATTTTGCGACTTCTACTTCTGTGATATCAGCGCTCAGACATTATATCAGACACACCTTTCCAACCACTTACAGCTACCTTAAATGTGGTTATACATATTATTAACAAAAACTAATTTGTTCACATACTTTGGTTTACCTTTTTACAAATATCAGCTTTGCCTGACCATGTACAGTTAAGCTAATTGCCATTTACAAATCGCAAACATGACCTTTACCTTGCGGATATTTTATTCAAAGTTCTTAATAGAAATGGGAAAATGTGACCTTTCCAGTAGGAATACAACAATGTAGCTCTATGAGTGTAAACCTTTAAGCATAGCATAGTGTCTTAATGTCGTATGCCCTTTTTGTCACCATACATGAATAAAGACCTAGTGAGGCTGTTCGCCAGGGCTGCATTCACGCATCATAACGACCCTCGGGAGGGTATCGAACCCCTTGTAGGATCCGACGATGCTTCAATTCAATGCACACGGGAGAGTTAGCCACTAGGACTGTATTCATGCATCAGAGCGACAAAGGGTGTACTTTATTAAAGCACTATGGGCCCTTAAAGTGTTAATGCAAGTGTGTGATCATGAAGGAAGTGGAAGTGGAAAGAGGTTGCTGCTAACAGATAGTAGGTGACAGTAAGGTGTAGCAGGGCTACACTGCAGATAAGAAGGTCAGGGGTGAATGCACTAACACTTCAAAATGTCAACTCAAATACCACCTAACCCTTGGACTGTATGAATTTACAATACATTCTGGACAGTATTTATGGTCTCACAGTTGGAATTTGTATATATTAGCTGCTGGGGAGACACATGGTGTATGGCATTATAAGTGGTAATTAAGCTGAATTGGAAAGTGGTGGGATTTCCTCCATGGAAGCCTATTGATATCCCCATTTGAGGATGGATAGGCCCTAGGTTAGGTTTAAGAAATACACTAGTCATCGACATGGTATTTCCAGTGACCAACCGTTGGGCAGTGGAAACAGTCATAAGCATCTTTTAACGTCCCATTAGGAACTCCATGGTAGGCCTACATGAGCATCAAAATCCCAGCTTTACTATAAAAGACCTTGGGTACCAGTACATTGGACTCTTAGTAGAGGTACAGTAAGAATCGGGCCTTTACGGTCCATCGGGTCACCCGACCCGACCCATCAAAATGCAACGAGGTCAATGGGTCCTATCCATATACAGTAAGCAATGATAGCAGCACTATATCTCTGCATTCATTAGGAATTATGCCTCCCCTTTGCCCCTGACCATCCCAAACCCCGATATCCAAGTCCCATATAGTGCTTTAAAGCATTATGTTGGGGTTAATACACTCCAGATAGGGAAGTATGATGCATGTATGCTGCCAGGTCCCCAAGCATTCATGCATCATAGCATATAAAATCACTACTGTACTGCCCTCAAATGTTTATAACATAATAGCGGAAGGTTACCATTCGGTCAAGGAGGAGGCGGCACTGAAGACACAAAGTAGCCCCCAGCCAATTAGCTCCCTTTTCACTTAACGAGGCTGACCTGAGTAGTTCCACCGCGTCCCGCTAGGGTCACCAGCGGCCGTGTCACGTGACTGGGTATCACGTGCCGGGAATCACGTGACAAGCGGAGATGGCAATAATGATCTGGGCGTGGAGTAGCATGTCGCCCCGAGCCTTCAGGGGGTGCTAGCCCTGCCTACTCTTAACCACCTCACTCTACCCATAACCCTACTACCCCTCTACTCACCCCACCCCCCCCCTCCACCCCACCCCTAGTTACATGCCTCCTACAGATCTAGGTCAGCAATCAAGTTAATGGTGTGGTAGTGAATATTAGTTTCACATGACTCCATGGCATTAGTCACATATCTGGACGTACTCGTTAGATTGTGAATTAAGATACACACCTGCAGACCAGTAAGGCCAGAAGGGAGAAAGGACAGGTACGCAGGTTTTCTATACCCCGCTGATCCTGAAATAATTATATCACTTCAGTGTATAGATACCTCGCATTTCACATTTTACATTTGGAAGAGTATTTATGATCTAGATCCAAATGATAAATAACATCAGACAACGCAAGTGGCCCTGGCATATTTAACTGTTAAGGCCTTTCCCTGAGGGGGTACATTAGGAGAAGTAGGTGTAGTAACAAGGATATGGCGTTCAATATCCTCCCCCCTCCCCTACACGCCTCCCAGCCTACAGTGACAGTGGTATACATCCTCGCCCTACTACCCCCTATCATGTAGACACGTGGAACTCTCCGTTACCGGAGGCTGTAACCTGCCTCCATGTCCATCAGCAACCGTTTAGTACATCCCCTCATCTCGTTGGCACGTGACACTTAACGAGAAGTAGCGATTTGTTGACGTCATGGCCGTGACTGAGGTTTGTAAGGGAGAGATGGGTTGGGAGCAGTTAGGTTTAATGAGTGAAGGGTTGGAAGCTGGTGTCTTTAGTGAATGGTTGGGTTTAATGTACTAGCCAGAGAACCTATATTTAGACTCATTTCCTTTGTCTGTATGTACCAAACATATTTAAGCCATGTATGTTCTTCTTGTGCATTTAAACAATTTTATCAATGGTTATGTTAGTGCATTTTAAGCAGAATATACACTGTCCTTTTCTAAGAAAATATTCAAATAAAGAATATAAGAGGTGCCTTAGGTAACAAACACTGTTTAGAAGAGAGCATTGTGTAGCCTAATTTGTGCACAAATTGTTTACATACTAGAATGGCCATTGGCATAAAAGCCATCGGGATTTATCAGTTTAGTGTTGAGAAACATCCTTTGGCAAATAGAAGTTTATATAGTGGGGCAGTTCCAGCAGTTATCATTCTGATAAAGGTGTCCCCACAGTAAGAACTGATTAAATCCCCAAATGCCAGTAATTAAAAGAGAGAAAAAATACCCATCATTAAAATGGTGAAAAATGAAAACAATCAACTAGGGTTCCTAATTATATTCCGGTTCCTCGTTATCAACATTTATCTCGTGTGATTAAATTCTGAACTTGATGACAAGCACATTCCTAGTCCGACCCTTGAGCACCCAGCACTACTATTAGTTAGTTAAATTAAAATAGTTACCAGTTTTACATTACTAGTTAGAGACCTGAAGCTAGATATGCTGTGGATCCTTAGTAATATATAAAAAGAACCTGATCCTGGGTATCTAATTAATAAATGCAATTATTTTTCAAACTGTCTAATTAGCCAAGCACACTCCCCACCCCTATAACGAATGTCAGTACCCAATTGGAGACTATTTACTTCCTCACTTGACTATGGGTTTATGCGTCAAGGAAGGATACATTTCATTTTAAAGCTGTGTCTACATTGGTTCTAGCTGAAGGCTCATAACCTGGTCTGAATGGTGTAATTTACAAATATCTCAATTCAGGAGGCTCACAAGACAATTATCTGGTGAAAAGTGTGTATTGGAATGCAGAACTTTGATATCATGATTGCATCCTTGTCAATTGAACCTCAGAAGGTTTACAGAAATTTCTGAAAAAAATACTTCTCTGACAATTTTGCCTTTCTTGCTCTTATGGTCTATCTGAGGGGAGTATTTGCTAGAATACCTTGTGATTTCCTTGGAGACAACACACCACAAACTCATGCACACACCACCAAGTTAAAAAGACTCGACTAAAAACAAAAATAAATTCTGTTGGTGCTAATGACAACACAAACAATAAAAAGGACCGCTTTCAATTTGTAAAGTCAACCATGTCTGACAATATCTGGTTTCCATGCCAACCGCCTGAGCAGGATATGGAACAATAGCTTTGGATGTTGACACTGCAAATGCCTGTACTTGTACCTAAATGACACTTTGTTTTGGAATTGTGAGTGCTCGGTAAAATATTTAGGAACCCTGGTAAAGTGTGACTGAATAGCAGTGGAGAGGACCCTCCAACTATTGTGTTATAACTTAATAAATTGGACTTGGCGATAAAAAAGAACTCCACACACCAAATCTATATCTCAGTGCCTGGAACAGGAACTGATGTGGGAATAACAGGGCACTGACATGTTCTTACAGGATCTATATCTGACGGAATAGGCTATTATTCAATCTTACCATTTCTTTACATAGAATCGTTGAGTCACACGACATCAAAGGGTCTCTCATTTCTTTGTTCTACAAGAGACACACAGATAGCATTGGAAATTACATAGGTACTCATGCCTTGACAAATATACAGCTAAGTCTCTATGATCTGCAATATTAATACAATGCAGTGGGATTAACTTATCTTTGTGAGGCATGGATCTGAGAGAAACTGAGTTACATTTTTAATGCCTGGGCAATAAAGAGGGTCACATCACCTAATGGAATTGCAGTCGGTGGATCTAGTAAGAGGGAGCCAAAGCTGTAACCTAAATGAGATTTCCACTCCTACATCTTAATGCTACTTTGATCTATTCCAAATTGTACTTAAGTGTATGTAGTGATGTATAGATTCAGAGGCAGATAAAGAGACTAAGAGAGATCATCTGAGCCTCCTAAATGCATTACTAATGAAGCAATTCCTGAGGCTGACTGCATTTCCCAATCTTTTATCTTTCCAATGTAACATGTGCAGAATGAATAGTGAAAATGTCCTGATTGGCCTCAGTTCTAGACTAGAACCAGATGAAGTGGACTATTAAAATAGACGAAATAACTCCCAGGCGTAGTATACATGGCATATAGGAATCTAGAGTTATGGCCAGTGGGACCACCCTTAATATCAGCTAGGCCCTATATCAGCATCATATAACATTCTTATTAGTCTGGTCAACTGATCATATCTTTTGATATAGTATAAGAACTGTAAAGAAGAAATGGAAAAGACTGCCATATAAAGGTCCAACAGCTATTAATACTGGTTCTAATGCAGGAGTCGCGGCAACATGTTGCTGGTTTCCCCGTACGCGGCTGTTTTCCAGCCTCAGCTAGTTATGTGTTTTTATGTGTCACTAGTGACAAGCAGTAATTGTGGCGTTGCGCATGCGTACACGTGTCAGATAAGCGCCGGGCTGTTATCTAGCGCCATCTTGTGTCCTTATAATGGTTCGCACCCTCGAATAAAAAAGAATCCACACAAAACTACACCCATCCAGGACTACTAGTCCAAACACAACCCCCACACACACCATTCAGCTATAGTTCCCTGCTCTTAGTATCATTTCATGTTCTATTATTTTTTCTCCCAGTTTATAACATTTTACCCACTTTATTTATATTCTGTCATTGTCCTGCAGTTCCTGTGCAACGCTTTGATAAAATATTTACAGAAATAACAAAAAGAAGATTGTATCTCTAGCTCTAGTTTTTGTGTACTTCCCAATTATGATTGATGCAGAGTGCAGGCACCCTCTCTGAATCTAGGTTTGTGTGATAATTTCGGAAGTAATAGGTTTAGTATTCATATTTGGTCATGTTCAATTCGTGATTAGATTTTTTGGCGGGACCCGTCGATAGCACGGGGATTATGAGGTCTGGCTTTGACAGATCACAGAAATGACAGGTTATGGGCATGAATGGGTTCTGGAGGAAGGGTGGGAGGGGGATTGAGAGGTGGCTGGTGAAATGGGCTATGAAGGGAGCAGCTATGTTCCAGTGAGGTTTTAACTGTAGAAACCTAGGAAGGATTGAAAAACACCGCGGTGCTTAGTTGCGGCGATTGATATATTATTAGAAGAACAACATCTTTTATCCAAAGAAGGGGGAGGGGGGTTTGACCCCTTATATCTGGTCTAGGTGTCTTCTTAGAATTGGTATGGGTTGCATCAAATAACATACAATGCTATGGTAAGAACAAAGGTTTGGCTTTTGCCAGTCAAAATGGTAGTGAACCTAAATGTAGTGCAACAAGGTCAGTCAATTCATAATTTTGTGTATACATAAATATGACCCCCTCCCTCCACCCTTGCTCCCCAATAAATCAGCCCTGCTCATCCTATTTATTACTAAATATTGGTAAGAGTGTACATGCTCCTCCACGGGAGGAGGACACACATATACCCTATAGATCAGGGCCCTCTTGATATTACAGCCAACACAACCCTTCCTACTGCACAACTGGCCTCCCCAGCATCACCCCTGAACCAGCAACCCTGCATCCACCCATAAAGCTTGCACCAGCATCTCATAAATACCGCCACTAATCGGCAACACCCCTACCACTGGGGATATCCCCCTGTCCTACCGGGGGATTGCCGCACTAACCACCAAGCTGACACCAAGTTGATCTCAGAGATCCCTGTCACAAAAGGGGACCCATCCAGGCCCATATTTCATCGTTTTTAGTGCCAGTCCCGGCGGTGGCAGAGCCATAGGTGATTCTCGTGCCAACCCTCATGCTCTAAAAGCCCCAACCTCCACCATGCCACACCACTGGTACAATGCGCCCTCTGTTGGGCTAGGGGCACACTATAGCCTGTGACACACCCCCTTGGCAGATGATCGTGCTATAGAAGGGGCCTTACTGAATACTCCCCACATTAGATTGACACAATATTACCATGAATTGCATGGTGCCAACTTGCTAACTAGAGTCCCTATATCATAGAGCTCTACAGTCCCACGGTGGGACTCTTAATAGCCGTATCTTGTCCATATAGTTCAAAATATACAATATTTGGCACGTGGGTATTAAACTTTGGTAGCCCAAAAAGTAAAAGCCACTTCTATTGCTGGTCCACAGCAGAAACCAGCTCAGGAAATACCATATATTTTGAAATAACCAGTGATTGCTATCAGAATTGCACCAGGGGGCTGCTGGTGCGGCATACATGTGCTGTGGTATACATGTACTGCTTTGAATCCAATATCGGCAGCCAAAGAGTGTTCCCTTTAAGAATCATCAATAATAATTTGTCTATAGATGCATCCTTTTGAATTCAGACTGGGCTAAATTCATTTGCATTAACTGTGCCTTTTCGGCTCAACTTGAGCAACTTTGATTTTATAACATGGGTAATTGTGGCAAGTAACTTCGAACCGACTGTAAGGTGAATCACATGGTATATAGGATAAACCATTTGATAAACATCTACCTTGGTGCCAATAGACTGGTGTGTGTATAAATATACATGTAGAAACTGACCTGTTATAGAGGTGCTTCTCTTATTGTTACTGGGCCCACTTTCTGTGGACAAGGTCCAGAAATAAACCAGCTCCCACAAGCAACTCATGATTGATGCATTGCTTGAAAAGAAATTAGCCCAGAAGAAATATTGAATGGAGACGGCAGCACCAGCATCAATAAAGTATTGATGTTGGGTTCATTAGAAGGGGAGAGTAATGAGGGAGGGGGGGACAAAGAAGTGGAGGGGCACCTCTCTCTAAGACAAATTGAATTTCTTTTGTAGCAAATGGATTAAAATAGTTCTTGTTATATCGCCGCCATTTGTTCTGCTGGTTTGTATGAAAGGAGAGATGGATGAGATGGTGGTATTTCAACGTCTAATGATCATAATGAGGTTAGTGGAGGAGATAGTGTGAGCCAGCTAGTAACCTTTTTGTTGTATCATAGGACTTGCCCAGTTAGAGTCGTCCAAGTACAGTGGCCTATTGCAAAGACAATTCAATGATCTTACATCTAAATCACCCACTTGTATTTAAAACATGAATTTAATTCTTTGAATGTGTTCCAAATCATTAACTTGATATTTGGATGGCAGATATACGCGTTGCCTAGCTTGAACGAGGTTCGATTTTGATTACCTTTCTCCAAATATATGACTACAAGTTATACACAGTAAGGTCTATAGTGTGCAGCAATAGTTAGAATTCCTTTCTGGATATAAAATATCTCTGCCTCGACTCCACTATACCAGTGTGGGAAATATCGAGGTGCTCCCAGCTGCCCGATATCTAATATCACACAGCTGTATCTCACTGGCAGATTAGACTGAACAATTTACATTTCAAACACAGAGGTTTTACGAACACACTCTGTTTCACTGGTGTACTAGTATCTTAAAGTGATGGGATCTGTTCGAAAATGGAATAAAGTTCTGACCCATTTGATAATTTATCTAACAATCGAAATTGCTTGGATTTTCACAGTTGTGTTTACAACGTTTTATTAGTTCTTAAGCAGGCATCCAGTAGCCAGTCCTACTACAAAAAAAATGAACCTAGAAAAAATAGGAAAGGGACGAGTGTCAAACTTCATTGATTCCTTTATGAAAAAAATGTATCCATGACATCTTATCCATTCATTATTAATCGATTTATTCATAGGCTCAGGTGCATCACCATTGCAAGATCGCTCGCAAATTTGTTCAGACTGGGTCCCATTCCAAAAGCAATAGCTCTAAGTGATTGCCTTGTGTCTATTATTAAACCGCGTGGTCTATTATTAGGTCGGCGACTTTGCACGCCTCGCCGCCATATTCGTTTTGGCACCATGCCAAGGGTAGTGATAATGGGGCAAGACATATTAGGGTTTTTCCAAATGGGATGCAGGGGTAGGGGTGGTTGGTGGTAGGCTCTGTAAGTCTAGATGGATGGGGGACTTAGACCAGCGGAGCCTGGGGTTTCTCCTCCACAGAACAGAAAAAGAAATAGACCGAAATAGAAATAGTATGTGCTATACCCAGGTTGGATCTTCTCTCAACTTTCCCCCTAACCATGCTGGGTGATGCTCTACATTCTCCATGGTCCCAGAGAACTAAGCCCCCTCCCCCACTCCCCACAGGGTCTTAGGTTTAAGGGTGATTTCCTTGAGAAAAAACAAATCCTCTGAAGAAACCCAATCGTTGTAAATCGGCTTGGCACCTCGCCAGGGTCCCCAGTCTATTTTCGTTGGAAGCAGGCCAATATGTTCTGTAAACGTATCACAGATCGTCTTGCAGGAGGGGGAGGTGCCGCGGCATTAATCAGGAATAAGGCAACGCAATGGCGAGGGGGGGGGGGCTTATGTTTTATTCATGTGTCTTTTTATCTGTTTCTAAAAAAGTGAGATTGTGGTGTGGCGGTGCCCCCTTTGGGAGCCCCACTGTCGGAGCATGATTTATTCAGGGACGTGAGCCCCGTTTCCCGCCAAATTGTACAATTGGCTCCCGCTGTGAGCGCTCTGACGTCGGAAGCAGCAGACGACATTTTAACTTTTGCTCCGTTTATTTTCCCGCCAAATTTTCTTCTCACGTTTTCTCTACCTTTTTCATTCTATAAAATCCCACTGGAATCATGATTGTGGACCGCCCAATTTATCTCGTGTTTTGGTAGGATTATTCGGTCACCTTCCATTGAACTGTGTGTAATTTGAAAAGTGATCTCCTATACCACGTGAATGGTTCTCAAATAAACCTTTTACAACCAATACCTTTATCTGCACAGTAGTTCTATAAATGGCATATAGCAGCTTTTTCAATGTTCAAATCTAATTTGTCCATGAAGCCGAGTGGAGTGGCTTTTTCCATAAATAAGATATTGTCTGGTTTAATACCAACCATGATTACATAGCCACAGTAGAACATTGTATTTGGTGCCTACCCTTTGCCATATACCCAAGTAAGTATTGCCTAGCTGGGGCTATAAAATATGAAGCGACCACAAACCAACTATAGAATATTTTAGTTTTCTTTGTTCCCACAGAAGCCTATTGTATTAGTATTAACCTTGGAATATGGTTAATAAATATCAAAGTTATATATCGTGTCTTTTGCATTAAGTAGGGTTATGAGCAATACAATACAAACTGTCATATAGTGAGGTATAGGTGTGAGCAACCATACTGGGTCCCCACAGAGCACCCTTTCTGCGTGGCTGTTCACATGTACCTCGGTGGGACCATTGTGGTGAGATGTTAACCCTTTAAGGGCTGCATTTGTAGTGCTTCAATACGCTATGCCGTTTGTGGTCATAGCACATTCATGCATCATACCGACCTATAAGTAGTGTATCGACCCCATAGAATCGGTATGATACGTAGAAGCACTGGCAAGTTTCTTTGTGACAATAAATGGTATACTTAATTAAATCATTAGATTGTCATTATAAAAGGGTTAACTCTGCTACCAGACTTGACAGTACCGTAAAACCTTGGCCATAAGCCGACCTTGGCTATAAGCCGAATGTGAGTTTGGGAGTAAAAATTCGGCTTATAACAAAAGTGAAATTAGTTTTCACTATGTTCCTACATTATTAAAACCTCAACTATAAGCCGAATGGGAGTTTGGGGCTTAGAATTCGGCTAATAGCAAATGAAAACGCCAAATAAAATTAGGCTTATAGCCGAGGTTTTACGGTAGTCTCAGTCCAGCTCCCACAATAAATCTAAGACTGGCACCCAGACAGACACAGTCAGAACCCCATCCCTAGTGAGATTATCCCCTCCCCCCTCCCCTCCCCTCTACCCCAACTCCCCTACACTCCGCAGACCCATGCATAAAGGATCACATCAATTTAGCGACAATTGGCGGAACCATTTGTTTTATTGTGGCGACATCAGAGAAACATCCCCTCCCCTTGTCCATGCCCCTGCCCCAGCCACCTAAAGCCTGCTTTGGTCACGGTAGGCCCTGTGGAGAGTCACCTATTAGGTAGCCTCCTTGTGAACAGCGACACACAGACACACAGGGCGCCGCCATCTTTGATGTCGGTTGGCACTGACCTCTGGTGTTAGTCTACAAAGCCCTTCACGTCTCTATTCCCCACATCATCTGTCGCTGCCCCTCACTTCTCACTACCAGTATTTCTATCTAGCATATTTTTCCATATGCATGTTTCTTGATGGGAAAACCATATTGTGGCTACAGTTTTCATTTCAAACTATAGCAACAGTGGTTGAATGCGATGTCTAAGGCATTGTTATCTAGAACTTAGTTTAGTTTTCTAGACTATGTATGTAACCGTGTGAATATTATTAAATTGCATTATCATGGAAGAATTGAGTATAATGAACAAGTATCAAAATAGAAACCATTATAGATTGTACTAGAAATTAAAATTAAAATAGATATGCGGACTTCTATACCATAGAGAGTTCATTTAATCAAACCCCATAACCACAGCCCTTATATTTTTACCCTTTCCTTCAAGACTGGCTTCCCCTAAACGGAAGTAAAGGATTAAAGCTGATATATCAATCTGCCTGCCTGTCTCATGGACCTTGACAAAAACTGAGCTTCTGTAGGAAATCACCCAGTCCTGATATGTCTTGTTCATTTAATTCAGTAGCTGACATATAGGGGCTATGTATTTTAAGGCCCCCTTTTTAATCCAATTAAATGCTGAGTTTACTTGTTTTTTTTGCACCAAGCTTTAGCATGAATGGTCTAAAATAGGGGCGGACCTCCAGCTTTTAAGCTGTGCCTACTCCTTCCAAAATGCTAAATTCATTTACCACTGAAACGAGTTTATGAACATTGGGAATAGGTTAAATCGTTTATATCTCTAGATGGGTAAAGACTTTGGTGAAGCATTGTTTCTACTTAACCCTTGGGGAACAACACCAGTTAAATGTTTCACATCCTAAATTGGCTGGAATATTTGTATTTTAGTGCCTTTACTGGGCATGATGCATGAATGCAGCACCGGTGAGTAACTTGCTGGTCCTGCATCTTTGCATCATGGCTGAGACTGGTAGAACAACAGCCATAGAGCTGCATTGTTGTATCATGAAAACTCAATGATTATAAAGCCTCGAGGCATCATGCTGTCTGGGACGGGTTAGTGGTAATAGTCCTGCTCATAGATCTTGTATTTCTCGCTGTACAGTGTATCGTTCACAGCTGATGAGCAGCTCTGAGCAACTCGTGTGTGTATGTGTACGGGAGCAGACAGTCCTCTCAATAAGCCAATGTCCTGCTCCCCAGGGTGGGGGGGGGGGGGTCACTCTACCATGTATTAGATAACCACTGCAGCACGACTCTGAAAAGCAGTGGCAGTGAGTTTCCATTTGATCCTGAAAAGGGTGGCGGTCAGATGTTGTTGAGGCCATGAAAAGTAGGGTGGTTAAAATCATGACATAAAATTGAGTAAGTTTTCTTGCTGAAAGTGATGAATAAAATCTAATTTGAAATTAGCCCTTACGAAACAGCAGCAGTGGGTTGAAGTTGGGCAGTCCATTTACAACACATGCACATACATAGGGTGGTCAAATCTGCCAACCTCCAAAAACTGGGGTTGTCAAATCTCCCAACCTCTGAAAACGGGGCAGTCAAATCGCCCAACCTCCGACAAGAGGGGCTGTAGCGCGGCAGTTGCTATCAACATCAAAGACTCAGCGACCCCCCCCCCCCCCCCCCACCAGGCCTACTTCACAGCCCTGCTTTATTCATGTCTGTATTGCTGTCAGATCCCCGCCCCCCCCCCCCCCCCCCCCCCCCACACACACCACTGACAGTGTCAGTAGTGGTTGTCGAGCTGCTCTAGCAGTACACTCTCTCCTGAGAGTATACCTTATCTCCCTCCTGGGGTTTCATGTTATCTGTGGCAAGGGAGAAAGTGGGGACTATGCAGGTGTTACTCGGTAGTCAAAAGTGGCAATCATCATGTATTCATTGACAGAATTACTCACCACATTTAAAGCGGGTCTACCACCGAAGCGACTGTAGTTGCCTTTCATGTCCAGGCTTCAACATAATGTTAATTAACACAACTCCGACCTCACCCGCCCAGGGGTTCAGGGCCGACCCAAGGCCTATGACAGTTCGCTATGATTACAATTATCAATGAGCAGTACAATAGTGAATCATTGATTCATGGAACAGATATCACATTAACAGAATATATTCAATCCTTAAAGGGTTTGAAAATAAAACTTTATTACAGAATTTTTAAATCATGCAAAGTTCAAGATGACTGATGACTCCTGATTTAATCAGAAACGACCCAAATGGAGTTTTACACAGAATGGGGTTCTACACAGAACCTGGTCTGTACCCATAGTCTGCTCTACCTAGTGCTTCTTATAGCTGCTCTAACATTACACAACTCCCCGTTATGCCTACCCATGTCTGGGTAATGGCAGTCCATCCCCAGTGAATACCACCTGGCAGCTCCAGTACAGACTCATCAATTAGTATTGGCATAGAGCTCTAGGGGCGCCACTCGTATGGGGTAAGGTGAGATGAGGATGGACGTACATGACGTAACTCTATGTCAAGGTGCAATCCCCTAATAGCCTTTACGGTAACTTCCCCTATTATCGCCCACCGGAAATGGGCTTGGTAGTCGGCGCTGTGTGACGTCATGACGTAACTGTCTGGGGAAATGCCCGGATGGAGGGTGTGGATCGTTCTGTAATGTGTGACGTAGGGGTGCCGGGGTGGTGTGATTATACGGCAGTTTGGGGAAGTGATGGGAAAGGATTATCTACATATTCTACCCAATCTGTGACTAAAACTGTAAATCTGGTTATTATTAGCAGTGCTCTTTTACATTGCTAGCTTACTATGTTTAGGCCAAATCAAAGGGAGAATGTGTGGATATGCTGCCTCTCATAAGAATGAAATAAGACCAATAATCATGTGCTTTGTTCAGAGACAAAACATGTATAAACATGTATACATCTTTTGCTATTGAAAAACAATTGAACAATCATGATGATGTCAGTATAGACTAAATGCTGCTATAAAGAAGCTGATAATGGTATGTGCATCTGAACTACTGGTACACTGGTATACATCACACCCACCATTACCCCTGACCCTCATGTGTACCCTCCCAGGCCCAGAGTAAACTCTGCCTATAGTGGTGAGAGTCTGGGACATTGAATTCCTTTAATGCACTAGTCACACACACCAGACCGGGAGTCAACAGTAAGGCCTCAGCAAATAACCATTTCATTATCACTTTAAGGACGGTATAATGCCTCAATGCATCATGCTCTTGGTCGTCATGATACTTGAATGCAGCCCTGGCGACTATCTCACCAGTGCTGCATTCAATCAGCATGCTGACCATACTGTTTTGAGACACTCCCGAAGGGTTGGCATGATGCAACAATACAGGACTCGTGAGTCACTCGCCAGGGCTGCGTTGCTTTTAGCTTTTAGTGACATGCCGGCCTTAAAGGGTTATACAGCCCAGCAGCTACAATAGCGGAGTATGTCACTACCACTAGCCTGTGTACAAAGCAGAGTGAGCACCCTGACCACGGCCAACACTCAGGTGGCAACTGACCACAACACAGCCCCTCCTCTTACCCAACCACATGACCAGCACAATTTGATGACGTCATAATGGGTTACACAACAAATTGAATTACTCGATGTGATGGGCCCAGACATATTATGTAAACAGCCAGGCAGAAGGGATGCTCTGTTCTCCTTAGCGTGCAGGATCCTTTCTGCGTGACTATGTATGTACATAATGGTCCATGGGGGTGTTGGTAAGGAGAACTGATGGGCAGCAGAGTGGGTGGCTGTATGGGTGGCTGTGTGGTTGGGTGGCAGGGTTTGGGTGGTCAGTCATTAGCATGGGCCTAATTATCAGGATGATGTGATTGTTTGTAGTGGTTGGTCAGCCCCTCCCTAATTGCCAAAGCCCCCACCCCCTCCCACCCACCCTTCCTGCTGAGGCTTGATTAGCTAAAGCCGACCCTTGCCTGGCCTTATGGGTAATTAGGAGACACCACGAAATGAGCAGCGAATGAGGGTTGGGTCCATAAAGCGGTAGCCTCATGAGAGCCAGTGCTTAGACGGTGTGTTATCATGTAAGCGTTATGTTATTCATGTAACCATTAACCACTGTGTTGCATGTAACCCGCTCGGACCGCTCTCCTCATAGACATTTCGCATGTGTTTCGGGTAATGATATTCATGCCGGTGAGCATTGTGTAATATTCAGCCATTGCATTGGTGTTGGTAAGCATGGTTGTGCAATTGCTGTGCATGCTCAATTTCCAACTGATGGGATGCCTCTGTGTAATTGTATCATACCCATGACGATAATAATAGTATCGTATTTTGACCATGGATCTTCCAGTTATATATAAAGCGGTTTTACAGACTAGAATCATGATCTTAATCATTCCCATAAATTCTGGAAAGCAATAAAGCAAAGGAACTCGATTGAACATACTCACATAGCTATAGATACTGTCACTTTATCATTGTCACAGATAATTGTTTTATACATCAATTATGTAAAGCCAACATTATTATAATGTTCTTGTTATATAGGCATACATAGGACAAGATCAATAGAGCATGAAGGTTGGAATATGAACCCACATATTGTAAAGAAGGCCTATCCACCTAGGCCTTAATTGCAAACTAGATAAATTGCCTGGGATATGTATGCTAATAGCAAAATCATGTTACATGGTTAATTGAAACCGGCGTAATATCATTATGTCCATGGTCATATAGTTCGTTCAGGTAGCTGACGTTGACCTATGATTGGATTACATTATGCTTAACATCAATACTGCAGGGATTTATGTACTTATAGATCAATAAACATCATGGCCACACATTATAATGTTATTCCCCAATTATATATAGGCCTATCCTACCTTCATTGATTTCTGTGTTTGGAACTATAATAATTCCATAAAGTTATGAATAAGTTAACAATAAAAAAAGAAATAAGATAATGTGAAAAGCTGCCTTATTCATGACATTGTACATAATGCATGTTTTGTGTTTGATGGTAATTGTATTGGTTAACTATTTTTATAATTAGCTATGTTTCAATGACCAAACATTTCTAACCAATGTTTTTGTTTGATCTTTCAGGTAAGATTTGAACACAAATATGGCCGGCTGTAGGGTAAGCCAACATTCAGCAAAAGCTGTGTATCCATATAGTTCTGTACATACTCTATTGATTTTACATGTCTATAATACAATATGTCTAACTGCTATGTCTTGAGTTGTTCTCTCCCTTTGGTATGGCACGAAATAAAGTGCACTCTAATGTTCCTTTACTCTTGTACATTATTTCCAATCCTAAGTGCTACTCATCACATGACATTTAATTAACATGCTTTAATCTAATAATTTCAACCAAATTAATATATTCTATTCTTTAGTCCCTAAATATTCCTAATTTCATCGTATGACATCCTCAGTTTGCCTGTGCAAACCCCTACTTTCCCTACACTACTTGGTTATTTCCCTGCGTGAAAGCCTACTTTTGGTATACTACTCACAACCATACCGATTCACCGAGACACATTTTCTTATACTACCGACCTGCGTTACACCCTTTAACAAACCTTCTTTCTCCATACTACTCATGTCGCTGTGACATGTGTCTTACCCTCATCTTCATCTCTTCTTATTGTATGTGACTTTGCAGTTTGCATGCGAGCTGGTGCCTATGACAGAGAGGGATTCAGACTTTGAAGGGGTAGGTGTGAGAAAGCACCAGTGCAAAATAGGCACCTGTACAAAACTACACTCTATACTACAACAACAGGTGCTATACAACTGTACCATGCTTTTTGAGTTTCTGCAACGCAAATCCCTACTAATGGTTAGCATCCACTATAAGCTATAGTCCACCGGCTGCTACAACTGTTTTGCCTAACCTGCAATCCTGATTTGATCTTTTCTCAACATGTTTCTACATTATTCAATACAATTCCATTTAATATCTGTAGCCCTACTAATCATATAGAGTCTTATGACCTTAAGCATGTTCGTATCTTATATCTTGATACATGATCAGTCAAAAACAAAAGAAGCTTAAAATCAGTTTTATTCAGTTTTTTAATATGTTTTTCTTTCTGATAATATTCTTTAACTTACTGGGCAAAACCTCTGCCTAAACAACCGCAAATTGGCAATGGTTGGAGACTATTTGAAATTCAAGCATACCATCATTGCGGCCCCTGGATATTACGAGAAAAAGCCGGTTTCAATGACCAAAGACAAAAAAGTTAACTTTAGGAACAGGTAGACTGGGCTCCGGTTGAACAGTGAGTGGACTATAGATTTAGTGGGCTGTTTACAGCGGTGGACACTCTCTGAGAAGACGAGGACTCTAACCTATTAACTGCTGCATAATGCTTTAATGCACTATGTCATTTCATTGCCATGATGCATACAATATAGGCCTGGCGAGTAGACTCGCAGGACTGCATTCCTGCATCATGACGACAAAAGCATGGCGTATTAAAGAACTATGCTTGTCTCACACATCCATGTCAAAACAGTGCCGTGCATCTGAATCTGTGACAAGTATTGGTTATCATACACACTTGTGGTATACATGTCTGTCAAAAACACTTCTTAACCCTTTCAGGCCAGCATTTGCCTTAACGCACCATATCTCATTTATCGCCATGATGCGTATAATGCTGACTCTTCGAGCTTGATACATTCACGAAAGGTCGACATGATGCACCAATGTAACACTGCGAGTTAGCTACCGCTACTCATTGTTGGTACATCATGACAATAAATGAATATGGAGCCTTTGGGCAACATACCGTCCTTAAAGGGTTAAGTATAACATACAGTATATTGCAGAATACATCTGTATGTTATCTACACCATTACATAACAGCATACAAGCAAACGACTACATCGTACACACACATGTTATAAAGCTTTGCTAATACACTTGCCTCTTTCATTAGTATGTGCTGCCGTTCTGACAAAAGGGACAAAATGCACTTTGTAATATAATAACACAACACAAATACTGGTAACACAGAATTGAAAACAGTCTGAATCATCGTTTTCTTATGGCATGTATATGGGTCAAGCCGCTGACTTATGTAGGTTTGGTCTTTTCAGGCCTTTTAAGCTTTATAAGCCTACAGAATTAAGACTTTTTCTTCAAATGCTTATATTTTTTGGCATGTGTGACAAAACATCCTAACATTTCAGGGAAAAAAATATTTTTGCGTATTGGACCAAGATTTTGTCTTTTATGGCCCCCCGAAGCCAAAAAAGCCCTAAAAAGTGACAAAAATGACAAAAATGACATATTTTACATGCCCCTCATTTAATCTGAGGAATCAATAGCCCATCCCAATTAATTTTTTCCATTAGGCCTATGTTATAGTAGATGGATTCAAGAGATTTTACCATGATATTTATCTTTTATTTTTTACTGTAGACTTTTTGCTGTGAATTTGTCACTTATTGTCAATCTATGTTATTATATTGGTGTCCTCATAAAGTAATTAAAGAGATACCATAGCATAACTATTTTACCCCTCATGTTGAGGTAACATGTGGGCCTTGTACTGGAAAAAGAAAATTTTCAAAAAAATCCAATTCTCTAGGCTCCAGGGGCAGATGCATATTTGATACAACATAAAAGCACGGAGTAACAATTGCCATTTCTTTCTCTCCTGTGGTTATTTCTGGCTATATATTGAGTTATTATGTTCCAAAAGGACTTGTCGTGACAGGGGCTTAGTGCTTGATAGCTATGGTTGATCATCCATTCACGCATGCACACCCAAATGCTTCACTATGACAAATTTTAATCCCGGATGGTGTTACTCCGTGCTTTTAAGTTGCGGTGTTACTCCGTGCTTTTAAGTAGCAGCAGGCAAATCCTCACTAATAATTAACTTCTCTGTGCTCCAGAGGGTGCCTACAACACTCCTTGATCGTTTTAATGCTTTATAATCAACAATGCCTCACATATCTGGAATCTGTGGGTAATTTGAAAATTCACCTTGACTTAAAAGCACGGAGTAACTCTCAAAAAAAATAAAGGCTCACAGAAATGCTAATATCCAATATATATAAGTTTTAACTACTTCATTGCTTTGCTACCAACCCTCTTAGATAGTCTGCACCCTTAAATGTGGGAATTTCACATTTCTTTTACCATTTATTGTGATATTCTATTAAAAGCACGGAGTAACTAGTGTTACTCCGTGCTTTAAAGTGCTGATATTGGCCATATTCAGGCCCGTACTGTGAAAGGTGGGTGATGGAATGGGCTAAAGTACTAGCTTTACACAAAAGTAGATATGTTGAAGATAATACAGAGTGAGTAACAAGAGTATTTGACCCCTTTTGAAGAAGTAGGAGTAAAGGTGGGAAAGTGTGATAAAACTTTTCAATTTTTCCAAAAAATCCAAATTTCACAGGCCCATATCTCAGAATTTATTAATTTTATTATTTCAATCTTTATTGGGGTTAAAGATGTATATTGTGCCATGCTGTAAATGGAATTATTAGTTGCTGTGTTGTATTTGAGAGGAAAATAAGGTGTCTCTGTACTTAAAAGCACGGAGTAACACCAAAAATGCCCACTCATCTTTGCATTGTTATAAAAACTGAACCCCTAGGGTTAGAAGCGTACTGGCAGTGGTTTCATGGAGCCAAGATATATACCTTTCAATAAAATAAACTTATATAAACATATTCTGAGGTTTCTGATTTGTCCTTCCCCAGCTCAATACCTACATAAGTCAGCGGCTTGACCCATATATTGAGGGGGAAGGTAAGTTTTCCTGATCTTCGCCTACCATGTTTCGTATCATTATTCCATAGGATACCTTATGCAATCACATCCACTTTGACTATATTTATAAGGAAAGTATTTACTATGATAACTAGCAACAGATATGCGGTGTGGGGAAATTTGATTTGAATTGAAATGTGCGTTGTTGACCCGATGTAATATTATGTGTATTAGTAATGACAATAGTGGTGTTAGTCCATAGCCTAACATTCCCTACATCTGTCAATAATGGTGAACCCTAGGAAGACACTCCCCCTTCTTAGCAAGTTCATTCATTAAGGACAATGAATGCGTGTCTGCACTCGGATTTAAAAAATACTATCTTTACACAATCAATTTTAATGGGTTTTAGTTGTTTCCTAAAAAGAATTGTTATTAATGGAATGAGTTGTTTTAAGTTTTGGTAATCCGTAAATGCGATTGGCAACTATAAGCCCACAACAACTGGGAATTGATTTTCTTTCATTTCGGATTTCAGAAAGGCATTTGGCAAATTAATGTGATAGGAATGCAGAAGGGTGTTTACAGTTGTGGGCTAATCCGGATAGGGTATAAAATAAACTCTACGCTCTAAACTCTATTTGTAGGCACCGTGAAGCTCGTATTGTATCATCTCGATAGTAATACGATAGCATACAGACCCCAAATGTAGTATGGGAGTTGTAGGAATTATAGGAGTTTGTACATAATGTTGTGAAATATTGTTGTTGAACACTTTCTCTATAATAATATAAGCAGTCTGTTAGTGACATGGCCAAAAGCAATATTATAATTCGTGAAATACAATGCAGCCAAGACAAAACACTTTTAATGAATGACAAAAACATCTGTGGGTAATGATTATGAATATCTTGGCATATATCACTGTATATAGTTAGAAAGCTGCAATTATGATACATTCAAAAGACTGCAAAACTGGCTTTGCTGTAATAGGCGACTATACCAGAGAGCCTTGTATAATGTACCAGACCTTGGCTGTACTATTGCCTATATATACAACACCAGGCATCATTTCTCATACCTACTATTGACAAAAACGGCCACACACTGTCCTTAATGGGAGGGCCTTATGCCCTGGCAGCCTAGTAAATATGCACCAGGCACCACCCCAGTGCCAGACCTGGTCACCCCGCCCCACCTATCTGTAGTGACCACCCACACCCCGCCCACAAATACCTCACCACTCTCCATATGCCTGCATTATTGAATGAGGCATAATTATCCATTTGTGTGGCCCTCTTCAACCTCTGCCTGGATAAGGCCGCCGTATGAAGGGCCCTGGCGCTATATAATCTAAGTGGAGGCCCCAGTCAGGCCCTTGAGCCCGGCTATAGTTACACAAGTGGCCGTGGAGTGGCGCCAGGGTCGGTGCCTTGTTATACCAGGGTACAAATGCCCCTGACGTCCACTAGGAGGCCTCCAGGGAGCCTCCAGGGGGATAACCCATATGTTATCACCCTCCAGCAAGCGCCCTGTTCATTGGCCGGGGCCTGAGAAGGCGGGGTATAATTAAAAGCCTGCTATTCTGCGGCGTACTAATCAGTGCCATAGTGAGGGGTGCAGGAGAGGGCGCTCAGTGGGGGCTAAACGGGGGGTTTGTACTGATTATCAGGGTATGGGGATGTACCGGGTCGTTTAGCTCCTAGCTGAGTTCAATCTAGACGGGGGTGGGTTAGTCCTACAAATTACAGTCTGATAGGTTCAATAATATGCCATGCACTGTGGATCAGCCGCACAGAAGAGTTTGTGCTAGTGGTGTGGTTATATAGAATTGCAGTATAGGAATCCACATTCAAATGTTTACCTATGTTGATACCCTAATCGTTTAGCCTCAGTTCAAAATAGGTGAATATCTTTTATCATGCTTACCCAAATTAATTTAAGGCCCATGCACCTACATTATATTAGAATATTGGGCAGTTATTGGGCAATAAAACGTTAATTCAGGGGGATTGTCCTCTGGGTCCAATATCCAGACATAAATCATTGAGTCCATACATTATGACAGCACTATACAGTCTCTGTGTCAATACAGACAATTCCCCCTGAGGACCATTGTGTAGGCTGTCAGAGGACTGTAATGTCCTATGTAGGTACTGGAGGCAGGGGAAGTGGGTGGGGTGGCAGGTGTACTGTACAGGTTATTGATGTCTCACCTATGTGGATGTGTCTGCGACCTCCATACTATACAGGTGTGTCAACAGGTGAGATATAGTCTCATGATTGCCACCCCCCACCCTCTAGGCCTTAAAGGCGTACTAATAGGTAACTGGCAAGTAGAAGCATAAAGAGGAGGGATGATCTATGGGCTCGAGTTATCACTATTTGGGAAGAGATAAGATTACTGCTAAATGGCATTTCTATGGCTCGGAAATTGCCTTGGAAAAATTGGAAAAATTGAGATAAATCCAGTATCCATGATATTGCCATGAGACTAGGAGGATTATTCAATACTACCCAATGTTAAACAAAAACACCTGCCTCCCTGTACCCTGGTGTACTGGGTGACGTCTACAGCAATTGCCTCCAGGGTTAATTGTCCTAATCAAGCTTAAGGTCATCAGCAGGCAGTCCCTGCTGCCTACCCTAAGGAGCTGGCTAGACTATGCTATTGTGGTCGGCAGTCTACCCTATCCAGCATTGCAGCCTTTATTCAGACCCCAAACTATAGGCACCGCTAGACCTGAGACATAGCGTCCATAGAATACCCTGCTGGGAATTTAATCAGCAAATAGACTTATCATTTGCATACTCCGATATCAAGGGGGAAGGAAGGGTAGGTACAACTACTACATCAAAGGTGCTTAGATAAGGATAAGAAAGGGACTGGCAGGAGGAATGGGGAAGATAGCAGGGAAGGGGGTGTAGAGGAAGGGGTGTATCTTGGTAGTGGCTGATAAGAGGGCTGTGAAGGATAGCAGTGACGAGCTGTCCTGTCTGTCAGTGGATAGCCCCCCCCCCCCCCGGGAGGGCTGATAGTGCTAAGGAGTGACTGGCAGATGTTGGAGACTCCAGCTAAGGTAGTTACAGTACCAGTACTGTGGAGCTCCTGTTGTTGCTTACAGGGGAATATAGCTTCTTGACATACACTGTGAAAAGTGAACCCAAAATATACCATCTTTTGCTGTACAAATACACTAATACCGTGATATTTATACGGTAACACAACAGTAGATTCTACTGGTAACTGCTCATCTAAACTAGCTATCGACAGTGTATGCCATTGGAAAAATATAGGACATTACTTATAGATAGTACACAATAGATACATGTCAACAATATGGAAAGCTATAGTGCACTTTCATTAGCTGCACTTGTTCAAGTCTTAAAAGTCGTCTGCTCTCCTTGGAAGAAAATTACCACTCCAGCCTCATTTGCACACGCGCAGAAGACAGCAGACAGTGGAGACACTTATTCCAAATGGCCGAAGGCGCTCTCTCACTGCCAAATCACTGCGCCGACCCAGTTCTCGCGAGATTTGGTTGACTTCCACCGGGACTTCCGGTCAGAGAAATCAGAGATTGTCGGGAAGCGCATTGTCTGTCGCCAGGGGGCCTGGTAGTGGTGCCAGAAGGATGTTCTACGTGGTGGGCAGGGAGAGGGAGGGGAAGGGAATGTTAAAATGGCCGCCTGAAGGATTAATCATGGTACGACGAGGTTGCTCCCTCTACCTCCCTGTCCCCCTTCACTGGTTGGCAGTGGCTGACTGGGATGAGGAAGTAGGGGGAGTCTGGGGTGGAAGGGAGCCCTGCAGTGGGGTGAATGCTAGGTTATTTTTGAAGCCAATGTGCAGAGGGTGAAGCGGCGAGGCTAAATATTAAGGGTTACTTCTAATCATATCACGTTCAATACTTCCTATGTAGAAGATGATATGAATGATCAAGGACAAACTGTATTCTGGTGGCTGGGGGCTGTGAGTAAAAATTGGTATACACCATTTGAGGCATCAACAGCCTAAACTCTCTTCCTCTACCTGAAGGTTTTTTACATTTCTAAGACTCCAAAGAGTAGGGATAATTAACAGGCCAACCTTCACCTGTAGCCGATAAGCCTTGGGGAGTTTAGAGCCTCCTGGAAGTCGATTTGCTTTGGTCTAGACATGTATGCATCTCATTACAATTTGTCTTTCTTCTTAGACACAAGTCTATGCAGAGAACAAGGCCGTTTTATTCTGATAATTTGGATTATGGATCCGCCGATGGAAATGTTGGCATTTTGTTTAAAAAAGCAAAAAAAAAAGGTACATGCTGACTGGCAGACACCCAGAATTAGGCTTTAAAAATTGGGAATATTTCTCAATATACCTTCATTGTTTCTCAATATACCTAAATTTAATAGCCAAAACAAGACTTTTTGCATGCTTCTTTTGTCCTCCCGCCCCTGGGAAATTTTAGTACTGAATGGCAGCCTTTTTCCCCCCTCCCGCCCCCAAAATATTTGCTCTGAGTGCCCGTAATCCAAGTTATCAACAAAAGGTGGCCTAATATACAAATAAAAGCTTCATAGGGATTCTTTTTACTTTGAAATTATATTTACATTTACATTGATAAATTCATAATTGTGACCTATCAATTGGTCCTGTTCTATGTCAACAACGATATCTGAAATGTATCCCTAGCCGTTCCTCATATGATATGTATTCACTGTACATAATCACAATCCCTTGATCAATGTGTTTCGTCCATCAAGTGGCTGTATGGTGTTCAGACCAAAAAAAATAATTTTGAAAAAAGTTCCTGAATGCACCTGTCAGATATCTGGAAGAGACATGAAAGACACGTAGCTATTTTACCATCAGGTTAGATACAGAGATAGGATAGTATTTAAATATAGAAACCTATCTTTTCTTGTAGTCTTATAATCATGCAGCATAGTCCCTAAAATATTTCAGTGTTAAAAAGGAGAGAGCTCTGGATTAGGATAATAATGTGTAAGCAGGCGGGCGCTAATGGAATCAGGTACAGTTGAGGAGGTAGACGACACATTAACCCTTAGAGGGCCACCCGCATAGTGATGTATAACACTATACATCTTGTCATGGTGCGTGAATGCAGCTCTGTTAAGAAACCCGCCATTGCTGATCCTAAGTACAATGTACCATACCAACCCTACAGGACCAAAGTGTTGGCATGATGCAGGCTGCATCATCATGACAACAGAAGGCATAGCACATCTAAGCACTATGTGGTCTTTAAAGGTTTAAGATTCCAAATAAAAACGCAATTACATATCGCGCTGATGTATTGCATGCGTGTTGAGTGCTCACCATACCTTAAACGCTCACTGAGTAATATATAGAGGTGATAGGTGCAATTTCAGTAGGACTATAATCATGTACTAATCATTCCTCATACTCATAGCAGCCCCCACGTGCCTCCCCATATGTGTCTCCCCATCCCCCCCCCCATCTACATTGCTGCATCCACCATGGTACTAATCGCATGATGCCCTATGTTACAGCAGTTACTTCCCCATCTTTACTATACACTGTAAAAGGTTGTTTGCCATTTTTGAAGGTGTACAGTAGATTCTACTGTAGGTATGCAGTTTATTTTAGGTAAACAGTAGAATCTACTATAAATATAAGTAGATTCTACTGTAAATCCATTCTACAAGGGATTATACTGTAGATCTGCAGTCGATTCTACTGTGTACCTATACTAACTATTTACAGTGTAGTGTGCATATAGCCATTGGAGATGGGCTTGAACTCAGTGTCTTATGCATCTGGACATGCAGGGGAAGCATCGTCTCAAGATGCATGTCAACAACCAGACATATGTTGCATGTGACACGAGAAAGGTGTGCTGAACTAAAAGTCGATGAACTGTCATGCAGTTATCGGGGAATTTGTGAGACACTAGCGGAGGTACTTTAGGTGGAACTTTTGGTTGTATATAATTTTACTTTAACATACCCTCTCCTTAATCTGTCTTGATGAGATGAGGATCTAAATGTTAATTTATGTTATAACCTGATGTCATCAAGACATGTGTATATATGGGCCTATGTATGATATTGGCTGGTCTTTAGTACTGGCTTCCAGCCAGATTTCCCATTTCATACTCTGTAGCACGAGTTCTGGTATTCAGGACAGCGTTTCCTTACATTGAATTACATGCATGGGCCCAGTGAAGCATTGCATGCTGGCAAATACGACATGCCTAGAATCGTTGAATACACCTTATACTAAAATGTATACATGAGTACCATAAGGAAACACACTTGGGCAATAAAAAGAAGACATAGTACACCAGACGCCCTTTAAATACTTCTCAGTGCATGGAAGACCTGCAGAGAGGATTAACGGGTCGATATTAAATCTCATAATGCCCTTGGAACTCTCCTAGAGACCTTCCTGTATTTGTAACCTTACTGATTTATGTGTTATCCCCATTAACGAGAGAAATCTGGGTATAGTCCCGACAGAATATGCAGGTTTAATGGCTATGCAGGAACAGCTTTAAATATACCATTCTGGTAAATGGTACACCACAGCAAAAAATAACTTGAAAAAAGCATGTGATTATGTGGCATGAAAATGGCTCCCTGTGGGGAGCCACATTGTTCAGTACATGGCCATGCCTTTATTAGATCTGAAATAAGTCAGTTCTAGACGTACCAACGCCCTCCCTAATCCGATTTTATGTGTCCTTCAAAGGCCAAGATATTTCATTTATAGGATTTGACCTCCTCAGTCTATCACCTATAGGCAAGGTGGAATTCCCTGTATAGGCATAGGCCTGCGTTGGTGATGTATGGTATTAGTGTCTAGATTTTGAAGCTCATTCCTCTCGATATTTAGAAAGGTAAAATGTCGTTCTATAATTCATTTTAGGAGATATTCCAGGAAGACTTTTCACTGTTATTTTCTTCATTTCTCATGGTATGTTGTAGACGGTAGGTTTGATTACCTACATCTACAAATGTAGGCACGATGTACCCCCACAGCAATTTGGTTTAAAACTACATTTAATTGCAAACCCATGTTTGCACCACCCCTATAGATACATGATACATGGGAGTAGGCTAGTGATAGAGGGCAAGGGATAAAGAGGTATCGGGAAATATCAGTAGTTTGACACAAAAGACTTTCACTTTTCAGCTGCTTGTCAACTTAATGCAGGTCCCATCAATTCTAGCATGGATGTGGAAAGCTCCCCGGACTCTAAAAGCTTTGCCAATATAATCTGCCGACCTCCCTCTTAAAATTCCGCTGTACATTTATATCTGGGTGAGCAGGGTGTCGCCAAAGAGAAATAGAATCCCTATAGCCCACTCAACCTCCTCTTAGCCCTCTCCCCAATCCCCATCACGATCATACGCCACTCCTCCCTCTACCCTCCCTGAAACAACATTCACAGCTCCTCACCCACCAACGTCCATTCCCACAACGTGATGACAGCTTCTCCATGCCTCACAGCACTCAGGGCCTGTGAGCATTGCACCAGGGATTGAAATACATGTTCAATTCTATAAAGATAAACTGGTTGGATACCCAGTGACTGATGATGTAGGCCTTTATGATATTATTCTAACCGCGGGTTTTAGTACGACTGAAGGCTTCTAAGAGAAAGCGGAGAGAACAATTGAGAGAGCGTTGAGAGACATTAGCTAATCCATATGACAGGGTGTCCATTGTGGTCTGCAACATAATACCTTGGATTTAATTTTACTTTAACTCACTAGGAGTAGATGATAGCTTACAGTAAAACTGATGATATTTAGATATAGCAAACATGATATCTGGACTTAATGCATTCATGGTGAAATACACTAGTATCAAATGTCCATGGGGCCCCATTCTTTCACTATGGATACAATATGTATCACTTCAATGCACTCAATAAATGTTCAATTTAGAAGGAAATGATGCAGTATATCAGTGCCTTCCAGCAATTTATCAAATTAACAATTAATCGTGATATAGTATTGATGGAATAGCGACTCCCTTACACAACATCTCTGAGATGATATAGCATTGTTAAATCATTCTCCTTCATGTGAAGCTCTATCTTACATTTAGGGTGAATAATTATAAGGTAGAACAAAAAGAAACGATGATGATGCTAGTCATCATAAGGTAAATTACACGGAATTAAATTAACTGGAAGAAATAATTACTCGCATATGATTATATTGTCTTGATATAAATCATCCATTTTAATTAATTTATGAGTCTTGATCATCAAATGTACTCGCTTCAATCTGAATTCTGTTCATCCGATTATAGTTCTTTTTAATTTGTATCTAATCCAGTTCTATACATCATTAGTTAGACCTTCAGGGCAACAGGTTCAGTTCTGCACAGTCAATAGATTGCCTCAGCATATATTGATAGAGCGACCAATAGCATGCAGTAGCCTAAAAGGCCAAATAGAGTACTGTAGCATAGTAGCCCTATGGCCTGCCTGGCTCTCAATTTGGGCTCCATTCATGGCCTCACCAACTCCCTGTGTCAGCCCCCTCATTGTGCCCCGTGCTTTAGAACTGCACGTGTATACAATAGAACACAGTGACACACACCGAGCACAAGCAGCGGATGTCATCCCGGAATACCAGGATATGAATAAATTATTTGAGCGATAATAGGGGCATACATGAGCTCACTGTGCCTTAGGGCAAAGAGCTCGTATATAGCAGACACGAACAGGCGTGCGACACACAGCTCCACTGTTATTTACATCTCTAGCTGCCGTTTGGTTTTACTATGCTTGAAGGGATACAGCTTTGATTGATACTAGAGATAGCGAGATGGCGGTCTCAAATATCTAAGGGATGTTTTAATGACTGTAAATTGAGACCCCATGTTATGTTTACATCCGAGTGAGTTTTCACTGCTTCTCTTGGAGTGTGTTAATAACGGCAAGGGAATACATCATTAATTCCACTCTGTCCGTGTTATCAACTTGTTTTCAGATTGTCCATACTCTGTGATATTATTAAAGATGAAATATGTCCATACTCTAGTCCATTTCGCCATATTGCATCTTTAGTAATATCACAATGTAGATTAATACTCCTGATCTCTCAGGTACTCACAGGCTTGCAAAGATAAATTTAGTTTGGGATTTGATACAGAGGAATGAATTTGCTACCTTCTTCAGTGCATTTAGGTAATTGCCATCTTGGGGAGCTTAAGTTCACGTGCATACAGCAGGAAGGAAAACGACTGTACTGTTCTGTTCTCAGTTGATTATGACCTTTCTGATTATGTAGGTATCGTTTTCCGTTTCCCAGGTTGTGATTAAAATAGGGACCCTGGATGTGATACATTTAAAAGGCTAGGTAAGATGTATCACAGGAAATGTGTGTAAAACTGCTAAAACGGTTATTTTGTGTATGGGTCGTGTTTGTATACCACCATCCATGTTAATCAAATAATATCTGTGTTGTATCTAGTACTTTTCATTGTGAATACGAATTAGTATGAATGACTTTATTTATCTATTTAAAAGACATACTAATGATGCAAAGAGGCAACGATAGTTAGATAACTCGATTAATTTATTAGAATACAGCTTTCTATAGATCTGACCTAAAATATACAGTATAAGGGACTAGTCATAGTGTGGCACACGTATATATACGTGATAAACATAACGCAGTATATTTCATGAACTGAACCAACCCTGAAGCTATTTCTGTGAAGCTTATGTGATAATCGATATTGTAGAAGAATATCCATGGAACAAAAAAACTCCAGTTAAAGGTAAAAATAGACACCGTGTCTGTTATTGTGTGTATGTGGGAGAATTTTTAATTCCACCACACAGTGTGTTACTGTAAAAAAGTGAAAAGGGCCCCTGTGTTGGTTTCGTCCGTATAGCCGTATAGGGATGTTCATTAGCGACTAAAAGCAGAGACGCTGTTCCAGGATGAAACCAGCTCTCATATAATCACGTCTCACGCGAGAACTTGTTCCACCACAGAGGGCGCCACTGGTGTCTGCCAGCAGACGACATCGGGACAGACATGTAGCCTCGGTTGGATGCGTGCAGCTTGTTTTTCATATTCTAACTACTGCTTGGGAATCGTATAAAAACGGGATAGTCTAAAATGAAAGATGAAAAACGGCTGATACTGAGCCAGACAACCAGATGATGTCTCCGCCTGGCGTGACGTCATAAATGTGATTAGAATGGCGGCGGTTGGTGACATGGTAGTCGTGATTTTAATAAGATGTAGCCGAGATCTAGGGCACGACGTCCCTGCGTACTAGAGAACATCATGTTGTTTACCAACTAGCCTCGATATTCTACTCATGAAACATGAAACACACCCCTGGACAGGTGAGACAGCTTGGAAATAAATACTCTAGTCCCATTTAAGAGAATGAGATCCCAACCCTCATGCAGTTGAGCACCACCCCACTCCATGGCTGTGTATGCGCGAAACAGACTCTGGCTAGTCACAATTATTTATTGGGTGACCCTAAAGCGTTTGCCATAGAGAGTAACACTCGCGAATAGTGCTTTAATGCGCTACATCTTTTCTTGTCGTGATGCATTCATACAGCTCTTTTGTGACCCTGCGTGAATGAGGTTCATGTGATGCATGGATGTAGCCCTGGCGAGTTACTCATAATGTGCTGCATTCGTGCATCATGACACCAAAGGGCACTATGAATTAAAGCCCTATGGTTAATAATACCTTACGGAGCAGCTGTAATGCAAGTGACATCATTTGGAGGATCTATGAGCTGCTTCATGAGCTGCTCTTATGTACATTTTATTCAAAAAGCGATGAGTTGAGCTCCGCCAAGCCTGTGCCTGAAGGTCTTGTGGTACAGGTGGAATTGGCATTGACTACATGCAGCTTTTACAGTCGGCATGGAAACCATAAACTTCAACACGCCAACAGGCAATACCAGAGAGTATGCAGGTACACTGTAGTGTGACTGAGCTGGCGTGTCAATGTAGCACATCATTTTTACTCTATTCTCTGGTCTTTCTCATTAAAAAGGAGGGGCTCATGTGACTTTGGCTTAGAGAGGGGGTTGGTACTGGAGGGAGGGTATAGACACAAGACTGTAGTATTCTAACTGACACGTGTGGCAGGGCATGCATCATGCTAACTCCTATTGACTTTCCTCGACGTCACACAAGTTTGTCTGTGCATGCAAAATGCTTGTTTGGGGATGAAAAATGAATGGAAACGTGGAGCCCGCAAGCGCCCTACCTTCATCTGAATTACGATTATGCACCACCTTTTCAATATTCATGAATTAAGTGTAATTCTACTGAGGACACTACTGAGGGTATTTGTGAACAAGCTGAGGAAATGTCCAGAATGGACCAGAGTAGCCTTGTAGGGGAGATACAGCAAATATATAAGGGCACAGATGCAGTATTATCCCCGCTCCCCATGCCTAGGGCCTACCAGCATGTGATTTAGACTTCCCAATACCTTGGGGTTAACTATAAATCTAGCTATGCCCACCGTGCATGGCGCCACCTAGCGATAATGCGTAGAGGGCCCGGCGGATAGGCCCCCTCTATGGAGTCCCCATTGTGATGGTTTGAATGGGCCGCAGTTAGCATTGGGTGTCGCTGATTTGCTTGGTACATCCCTTCCTTTCACGCCACTCACGTGTCTACACGAGATTAGAACGAGACTACGGGAAAGTCACGTCGCTGGTTGCCTGCAGGAAGGTCCTCTGTGGCCGTGATCTGCCCAGAACCAGCTACTGCTGCTGGTAGTTTCCGTAATCACCACGGGGGCGCTGCGGTAGCTGTATCGCGGTGGGATTCTGCTTGTTTTACTTTACGCTGGTCTCCCCTCTTACTTTTAGCTTATAACTCCTGCTCCGCCATGAGTCCACTGTCTTCCTAAAAGAAATGGACAGTAAATGTAGCTAGGCTATCTGTTATTTGTTGTTATTGTGGTTCAGTATTCTGATGGTGCCTTAGTTATTGAACGTACCATGTACCACAATATAACAGAGGCATAGATACAGTAGCAAACTAAATAATAGACTGATTTCAAATTGAATTAGATTGAATTGAAAACGTCTCACAAATATAAAAAGCTTCTTAAAACAAAAAAACGTTGATTATGAGAGGTTGCAAAACCTCTCTCCTATACGATCGCAAGCTGTGTTTTCAAGGATTGTGTTCCCAATTGATAGATCAATTGCCTGTCCTTAAGGGGTCTTAGGCGATGAATTATTGACAGTGTTGACCTGCCCTGGCAAAACCTCTTTTTAGACGAGCCAATGTAAAAAGCTCCAAACTGTAATGACCCACTTCTGTGATCAATGGGATTTGAAGACTTCAAATCTAGGTGGGTGATCTGTAGACCTGTGGGTGATTTGTTGCTCCTGTGAGGAACTGTGAATAGAAGGAATTAAGCTGAATAAACCACTCATTTACAATTTGTATTAAAATTATGAAATAATAGGAGTAGGTAAAATGATGTAGGCAGGAAAGGTTAATACCAAGATCCCTTCTTCGTTCATTTAGTCATTCATTCCTCGAAAATAAGTGTCTTTAAAACTCATATATTTAATATATATGATATATGGGCAGACCCCTATATTGCTCAAACACTAGTGTAGGGCTGTAGGTTACCCCCTTTGGGAGCCCTTGTTTATGGCATCCATGGGAACCTGGGGGATCAGGCCCAAGTCTTTGAAGTAGGATCCAAAAGGTGTGTGGGGACGTTTCCACTTTCCTACCCCTTGCATCTATATATCCCCAGCCCACATAGTAAATGTCTGTTTGGCTCCAAATATATGGCAGGCCAATAGGCCTAAACCGTCAACGGGTATAACCATATTTGTACCTTTCTTCTGCTTTCTCTATCTATACACAGAAAATCCCACTTTTTGTACATTACTGGTTATGGGGCTAGTTGATGAAGCTAGCTAGTAATTTCCATTTGTAAATGATGTGGTAAATTTCCGTGTTCAGTATGAACTATTTTATCCATATGGTGCTCCATAGATTGGCAATCAGGCATATACATTTGATCTTGGCAACCAAAGCAGTAGGTTAACTATAGCTTTAATCAACTGGGGTATGTATACAGGCCAAGCACACTGAGTGCCAATGGGGATTTAGCAACACTGTGTTCCAAGATAGCAACAGGAATTATCCTCCTATCAATTATATTTTGAAACAATAAGTTCTGATTAAAAGAATCCACCCAACTGAAATAAATCACACACCCTATTAATTAACACACTTGTACCAAATGTATTCATGTATTCCCAACTGCTCAATTTCCATCTCACCCATCTTATTCCCTACATTCACCCTATAGTATCCTCCTCCCCCCACCCCCACCCCCTCCAGTAACCACCTCCACCACTCAGCCCTGGTCGATGTAAGTGTATGATTGGTCACACGTACCTATCCATTGTCACGTCAGTCTGTATTTGACTAAGCTGCAAATTTGATGCGAGCAGCTCAAGCTAAAACGTTAATACAGATACCGCACCTTTGAATCAGGATTTTATCAAAATTCCATTTGAATATGGCATCTTAAGTTAGTTGTTCTAGAAGGCACAATTTATCCAACAACATTTGCCGCGGTCAGCATGAGTAAACTGTGCATTTAATACCATGCCAGGTCCATATCAAGGTTGCGTAACTGCTTCACAGTAACATGAAATGTATAAAAAGGGCTCATTTTGCCGATATTCCAAACTACATGCGATGGCTAGTGTGATCATGCCTTCTGCGGTGTAAACTTTGTTTGCTGAATAATAGAACATTGGGATAAGGCATGACTACTCATTGCTGCGTGGGTTAAGACCCTGGAGGAGGTCGGGGTAGAGCTATATAGGTCCCATCTCGTTGTGCCCCTATTTCAAACATCCACTGGTCAATACTCAATCTTCTCCAGAGCCCCCATATTCTACTACGTCCCTTCCTGTCCCAGTCCCCAGGCCTCCATCTGATATTGTATACTCGGTCTACGGACACTATAGACAACCCCTTGATGTATGTTTTATGAGTTTCGGTTCTCTGGTAGGGGAGGCTGGAGATTGCCAAGTGGCTTAAATGGACCGCAGAGTGTACAGATCTCCTGTTGTCTCGTTGTGTGGAATTTAGATTTCCAGAATTATATAGCTCTCATGTCATGGACATGATATCCAGTGGGCATAGACACCAGTTTAATAGCTTTGCATCACTATTGACGACTGGTTGTTCAACGCGGTTCAAGTAGTGTGTTGGCAATGTTGATTCAAAGTAATTACCCTCTCTAGGGTGAGTAGGTGTGTCTTAATTAACATTTACCTCATCTACTCCGTTCAATTTCAGACTCCTAACATAAAGGCATGGGAATGTTACCCTTTTCCGTCCTTAAAGCAGGGCATTTTACAAGGCCACTAAATGTAATGCTAAATGCTATCCACCTTACTCATCAGTTTTATATAGGGAAGGGCAGAAGAGTATTTGATGTGACAGTTATACATTTATGTGATGTTTTACATATATGAAGGGACAAGTCATATCACTCTCGGTGACACAGCTTTTGCATTAGTGCTCGCTCTGTCATGTCTAAAAATAGATTAATCTAGGGACGAAGAGCCATCTGCCACCTGGCGGGAATTTGGCTTACTACCGGAAGTCAGCCTCGTTTTGGCCGATCATATTCATCATGTGACAGGCCCTACTTCCGGTGGGCAAGATTGATTTGACTACAGCAGAATGGATAAAGATGTGGTAGTGCAAGGAAGATGGTGGGAGGCAGGGGGAGTAGGCTATGGGTGTGGTGTGTGGGTGGTATACGATCTATTGTCTTATATACGGGACCATTCCGTTTGATTATAGATCAAGATGGCATCAATGTACATTATTAGGCAGACCCTATAGACCATAATGCTGTCCTTTCTTATGTTTTCATGGAGCTCCATGAAATTTCAAAGAGAGGGGCGGCGTATGGTCTATGGAGACCCAATACCTCTTTTGGTTATTTGAAATTCATACAAAAAAAAGAATTATGTGTATGTTGCATTGTGCTATTTGAAAATGATTTTAAATTTAATATAGTAGTGTATCCACAAAGGGTAAACAATTAAAGGGTATTCTTCTTTGCACATATAGAGATAGATACATGATATCTAAACAATATTATCACACCAGTCCTTTGAATGAAGGCAGTACATGCTTCAGTGGTTGGTACTTTATGATTAGCAATCTAATGGGTGTAAAATCCAATTTATCGTCTCATTTGTTATACATGTAAGTTAATTAGATCTATGCCGAGCATTTAAATTCAATAACGACACCATTACTCCAATGCATCTATTAATCACTACAGCATTAATGACCAAAACCAGCCATCAATCACAACTATCCCTAACCTAATAGATTTAAAATCAATTTTACGATAGATAATATGGTAATAACAATAAATATTTCACATCCTATAGAGTTTTGATGGAAGGCCCTGTGGCCTAAGAGACAGTGGTATTGGGTAGGTGCCCTAAAGTTACCCAAGTCTAATCAATTCTGCATTAGTAGGGGTCTAATTCATCCAGCTTGACAATGATGGAGAGGAGGGCAGGCAGGGGTGCAGATACCAGCACACCAATAGCAAACTGAGCAGTATTTTATGAGTCAGTGCCATGGGAGGGGTGCAGTGAAACTGATCAATCTGTCATATCTTTTTCATCTCCTGTTCTTTTTTTCTACTTATGTTAGGGGACATGGCTTTGGCATATGGTCCTGGTTGTATTTGGGAGTATGATAGTTTGCAGGGGGTATGTTTTGGTGCTCTGTAGTGGAATAGTGGTGTAAATATTTACAGCTCATTATAATGAACATAGGAACCGTTTTCAGAGATCCCTCGTCCTAGAACTGGTTTCCAATTTATCAATACTATACATATGGGGACGTATGTACATATAAGGGGGCCATTGTGTGAGGAAATGGGTTGCAATTGGATTTAATATCCATTACATGTAGTATATTTGCGGAGTCCAAAAACAAAGTCCCCAGTACAATGTAAATATCCTATTAATTGTGCTGCTTGTATTATCGCAGCATACTGCTTGATAAATATAATTCATCATCAGTTATTTTAGAGGTATCCAATACTGTTTACTCACTACTCCATTGGCTGTAGAACGACTGGAAGGTTTACAAGGGAAGATGTGACAACATCAATCAGCCGCCTTATCGAACCCTGGAGGAGTATATTAAAGGTATATAACTACCCACTCCATGGTGGAAACCTCCCATTCCCAGATCGAAACCTATTCATCAGTATATCCCCTTCATGTGTCCTCCCAGGCGTTGAGAGGAACTATAACATCAAAGGACCTGGAGAGGTGGAGGGAATGTCCCATTAGTTAACCTATAATAACTTGGACGGCATCCCAGTGTCAGGTGCTGGGCCTTATTACCATTAACACCTTGTGATGCAGGTCTTAAGGGGCCATTACCTTGATTAGACTCTCACTGTGCTGCTGGGGAATGCTGCCAGTGAAGTAACATTAGCAGGCAGAGAGTGCCAGGGACGTGATGTTATTATTGATTTAGATTAATTAAATGTAAAATACTGAATAATAGAGGCTCTGTGGTTTCAGTATTGCTAGGCAGTCTGGTTTAAAAATTTGGGATTTTACAGTAAACCTGTATCTATAGGAGTCCCCGCTGAATTAAGAGTCCCCATCCCTTTCCTATAGGCCCTTGTTAATCCACAAGGAAAGAGGGAATCTCTGCGACTATCTGCCCTGCAACCATCCCAACCACAACTATAGGGCGTCCATCTCTATACCGAGACTCTAGATCCCCCAATACCACCACAAACCCACACATCACCACCACTACCACCACCAACAATAGCCAGGAGCACCACCTCCTCCAGGGCTGCAGTACCTCCTCCAGACCCCCACCACAACCCCTTCACCCCCCCCCCACCACCACCTCACACACACACTAACAGCAGCCCATTCCTATGTGGCCGCCCTTTCTGCCTGGGGAACATGATTACACCAATGTGCAGTGAAATCTGTGAAACTATAAATGTGCTGCTGATGGAAATCAATGCCAGTAGACACTGGAGGAAAGGGGCTGGAGGAGAGGAGGGGAGGGAGAGGGGGGCACCAGCCCGGCTTTATAAGACAGCCGCGTCGCCGCCAGTCGATGAGCGTGTGCCGTTCTCACGCTACATCAAAGTAAATCTCAATCCAACTCATTGAATCCTTTGTCATTTTTAAAGAGGAAAGCTCAGTGGGTGGAGCTGTGTGGGGGAGGAGGGGTCAGGAGGGTGAGAGTGTGGGAGTACAGTGGCTGCTGGATGGAAATAGCTGCCAATATCGAGCTGTATACCCAGTATATATAGAGGCGTGCTCCCAGAGTTGTGGTGACACTGTCAGATAGCACTGCGCATGCCCAGAGGCGCTGTTTCCGCTTCCGGTTTATAACCACACTAAAGAAGTAACCTCTAGTGTTTCCTTATTCTCCATACTCGCTGTGAGCCTTGATATTTTATATGTCTAAATTATCTAGCTCAATCTACACCCCTGTATGCGTTTTGGGTTACCTTGCATATCTATAGACAATAAATGGACTAGTCTTACTGTTAATGCAGTCCACTCCACTCTCCAACCACCTCATCAGCAGCACCTTTTGGGGTTGAATAGATAGGTCCCATGACCCTTCGATCTGTTGTTGCAAGCCTGAGGAAGGGAAAGCAGTACATTTGAACCATATTCAATGAAAGCAGGGGATGTGTGTACTGCTCCCATGATAACTGTATGGACTAATCTATCTGTACAGTTTTGTAGGTGCGTGCCAATTCCTCATCTACTGGTGTATCGTTATTAGTCGTCGTCAGGCAATATGTCTGACTCAGACTGTGACTGTATAGTTCTGGTGCAGTGTTTGTCTTGGGGGAATACAACGGTGGGTGTATAATACCTCACTGCCAAACACATTCATTATACGATATTAATGCATGTCGCTATGTGGCCAATAAAGGTCACCTTTCTCCATGAAAGTACATATTATAGAGTATAGGAAAAGTAAATCAGTTACTTATTCTGTCTTGGTTTATTACAATTACCTGACCTGAAAAACCTCCTCTCCTGAGATGTCAAAGATATTCTTGTAAGGATTTTGCCAAAATGTTCCCATGGAACTGAGAAAACACACAAGAGGAGGTTACACCAATTCAGCCTTGAGAACATAAAGATTAAAAACTATGAGATGTGACGTCATCACTAGCATCAAGGCCTTGAAGCACTATGTCACACTGCCGACCACAAAACCCTGTGTTGGAGACAGTGGAATAATTGGGTATTTTTCCCAGCCCACCCATCTCCTCCCATTGGTCTCTGTGCTAATTCGGAAGCTGTGGAATGCGCTCGCCAAATGTCAACGACCTAGGAATAGTCGCAAGACTGCCGTGTCCCCTCCCTAAGGCGTCATCGTTAAGCCGACACCTAAAGGTCCTTCAGGCAGGCCTAGAGGGTAGTGGTTGGAGGAGAATTAGGAATTTGGTGCTCCTGGGTCCCCGCCTTGTAGGGAGAGCTGAAGTTTTGGTTGTCGTCATCAGATCTCTGCCTCTGGGCAGGTTACGTTTTAGAAACCCTTAATTTTTTGCATTTGGACTCCTTTAACAAAGGCAAAGCTTCTATATTCACCAGCCCCCCTGTTCCTCAATATACCATTTCCCAGACCCCCCCCCCCCCATCCACCCTCCCCCTTCGCCCCCCCCCCCCCCCCCCCAACTCCTGGCCTCCCATGACGACAGTAGCATGTGCGGCGTCCACTTGAAATAATTAAGTTTTCTCCATAATTGCTGACAATCGGAGTAGGATAAAACTAGTCTCATCTAACCACACACCTAACTCAGTATCTGTGAGATTCCAAATGGTTCTCAAGCAGCTGTCGATGAAGGAGACAGGGAAGTGTATGGCTGAGGAAGGGGATATATTGTTGGGGCTTCCTCGTGTCTAATTAATTAAGACTAGGAGCATTTTGTTCCACTAATTACCCATTCCTAATTAGTAAATCGACCTCCTCTCGTATGTAGGCACTTCAAGAGGCCTCTGCGGATTTAATTAACATTGACTTTATGACTCTGGCTCCCCTATTCCAACCGAACCTCGTTTAAAATGTTATCGCTGCAATCCTCCGAGGGAGTGTACCCTTTTCGTTTTTACACCTTATTGGAATTGTCTCCTTACTTAAAAACCCTAATGAGTTTTGTTTTTCAAGTGCTAATTTATGCATGGAAAGAAGCATGGTACCTTGGCAGAAACCTGGTTAGAATGGACTCTCTATGGACTCTCTTTGGTTTTAAATAATTAGCTTTGAGGTTTTGGCAGCGTACTTATGGCATGGACTCCCGCAATCTCAGCTAATGAGTCGTGGATCTGTGATTGTGAGGATTAGAAGACCTTTAACCCTTTGTTGTCATGATGCGTGTATGTACCCTGGGAGGTCTACGTGCCAATGCTGCATCTATGCATCGTGCCAACGCTATAGGAGTGTATCAATCCCATAGGGTCGGCATGAAGCCTGTATGCAGCACTGGCAAGTTATTCGCTATTACATTGTAATATACGGCTGTAATCCTCAATAGTGACAATAGACATAGCACATTAAAGCAACATCCTTTCCTTAAAGAGCTAACATGATTAGACATGCCAATCACATGCAGCTGTGGCCACATTGCATGTCCTGGATTCCTATCTAACCCACTAACCAGCAAATAGCTCACCTAGGCACCTTATAGTCTCAATACCCATCAACCCTGATCCAGCTGCCCCTGGGGAAAGTCAATTAAAACTCCCAGCCACACGCCAAGCTGGTAAGGAGGCCCCTAGAGTGAGTGAGGCAGGTATAATTTAATTATTGAACTGCGTGCTATAATGGACAACTGCTGAATCTCTCCAAAATCAGGGTACTGCTCTCAGATGGGTGGTGACAAAGGGCAGTACCATTGTTATTTTGTCTCAGTATCAAATAATGTTAACTTTATAATATCATCCAGCTGCCAATATAATATCATCTTATTTTATATTGTATTCAATTTAACCCATCAGTTTATCAATATTTTCACTAAATATTGGTCACTGATTAGATTCACCATTTAGAGATAACTTCCCGTTGAATTCAGCAGAATTCACTGCACATTTCTACCATTTCTCAGTGTTAGGTGTTAAGATCTCGTATTCAGAAATGTAACCCAAGGTGTGAGCTCAATCTCTGATTGGGAAGAAATTATTAAGATCCAAAAGGGCTAGCATCAGATCACATCTAATCTCGGAATCTGCACTAATGATAAGTGAAAACCGGAATAGAATTGTAAATGTCAATAACCATCATTATAACTAGTGGCAAGGGAGGGCTGTTCCTCTCAGTTTTATTTCTCAGCATGCATGTCTACTACTAGATGTGTCAGGGAACTTCAGCTACACATGATTATAAGAAAAATATTAGAAAGTTGCTTTCCATTAGGCAGGGATCATCTTGCACCTGTGCTAATAGCAGTCTCCCTGAGCTGCTCCGACTTTTCACTGAGCTGCTCCATGAAGGGCGGGGGGGGGGGGGGGGCTGGGTGAGGGAGGGGGTAGCTCACAGTGGGGGTGGGGAAGAGGAGGTGCCATTTCAAGTTTGGGAACTTGATATTCCAGCCGCATGCCTTTTAGGTTTTGCTCAGGAGTCGCTCAGTGTTCTATAAATAGGAATTTTCAGCTTTCAAGTTAAAAGAAATGCCATTAGAGAGAGGGGCCTCCTGAGAGATGGCTGGCAAGCAGGTGACATCTACATTATAATGAGAACATGATACTTGTGGAGAAGAGGAAGTGAGAGATTAGAAAAAATATAGTCTAGGTCATTACAGGCATTAGACGTATGTCGTGTTCAACATGACGTATTATGAATCTAATCATGTCCAATATCAAGATCACATACCCAGAAATATTTGACCAACGTTTATTTTGTGTATTATTAGACATTTATGTCTCCCTTCTCCCTTCAAGACTAGCAGCAGAAACAATATAATATAATATATGCTGAGCACTGCCTATAAATGGGAATAAACTGCACTCGCCCCACATTATATTATCACATCATTATATTAAAATACATTATCTGCTAAAGCCATCGAACAGTGGATTTTAGAAAGATATATTCAAAAGCTTCAAGCAATCATGAAGTATATTGTTTCTAAAGCCATACATACACTGGCACTAGGACGAATTGACTATCCTGGGGCTACTGAATACGATAAATCACCTCTTGTAGAAAAGCAATGCTCTGTACTCAGTACTGGAGGTGGGGGAAATTGCGCTGAGAATTGCTGTAGCAGGTGGGGAGAGGAACGAGAAGTGTAGTTGGGACTGAATCGGCCCTACAGGAGGCTGAAAACTGCACTGAGTGATTTCCCCTGTGTCATTAAGACACCCCATTGACATGGTCAATTTGTGAAATGGCCCGACCTCGCCCCAGCTACTACCACCCATGGGGTGAATTTGGAAGGTGGACGCTGGTGGCTGAGAGAAAGTGGGGAATGGAGTAGTGGAGACCCAACCGTGGTCAGGGTATGGAAGGAGGGCGGGAATAGGGTGTAGAAGGCCTATTGGTCTAATGTTCTACTGATAGAACTCAATCGGACACGGCTATGTATTTTTCATGGGGATTGCCAATGCTGTGACGCTTTCATCCAGAATGTCCCTTTTGCTTTAGATTGAATATTTGTCAATATATATACATATGACTATACCTTCCAAAGTTCTGTTTGAATGTGAGCATTCACAATGAAGCTACTTTCGGGAACTATCTCAAAATGGAAGAAAAGGGAGGGATATCGTCTCTGCCTCTAGGGGTCTATAGAACTATCACCATACCCTTCACCACTCCCTCATCTCACCCTTTACTTCAGCAGCACCCCTGCCCCCCCCCAGCCCTTACCTACACCTCCCCCCCCCCCTTCTCCCACCTCGTTCATCATGGGTTCAGGTCTCACTGGCCACACTCAGTTGCCATCATACTCTGAATTTGTCTCTCGCCTTTTTGTGAAAATCGATCTTCATTCGCCAACACCCTATCCGCCGACTCCACTACCCGCACCCCCCCCCCTTTCCCTCTCTCCCTCTCTCCCCCTCCCCTCTATCTCCCAGAATCACACCCTTCCCAGCAGGCTCTCCGTACCACATGACCCCCTAGGCTGTCACTGCACCTGCGCAGTAGTGACCACGTGATATGTAAGACGTTAGCTGATTGGTCTGGGCTACCAGGAGCGACGTCCATGATGAGAAAGGAAACTAGACTGCCAAAACAGGGATATAAAGTACTATACCCCATGGCCAAAATGACTGCTCTTTTTCTTCTTGGCGGGGGGGGGGGTACGGTAAGGCGTAGATATATTGTCATAATATTACAGTACTCAGTATTCATGATATTTGCCGAGGTCAGTCCAACTTCCGAACGTTTGTCTGTACACCACTAGGATATGAAGTTGGCATTGGTGATGTCAGAGTTTGCTTGTTTGTGTCCCTCGAGCAATGTCAAATGACTCATGGGGGTCCTCCACATTCAATACCTTAAATACATCTTCACTTTAGAATGATATCATATCAGAAAGGCTTTCATGGCACACTGTTGATACTGTAGACTGTTTGCTAACGTGTATTATGTCTCAATGACTGCCTCACTTTGATTCTGCCTCGCCACCTTATCTAGCTCAACACTCACTACAAGGCTTAGAATCCTGAAAGGTTGTATCAGACTGTAAGACCCTATCTATAAGGCGTTAAAGCAAACTAGATATGGCACTAAGGCAGTGCCCCTATCCCAGAGGGCAAGCCAAGGTTGACTTAACGTTGACTCAATGTTATCAGCCGTAAATCAACCAGTTGTCAATGTTGAATCATGGGCTTTATGACCACTTGGATCCATGTGATTGTGTAGCCATGCTCTCAAATAATACCTCTAAATTGACCAGGGTGAGGCACTTTCTTAAACACAATATCACTTGATCCTATTTATTCCATCTTTCTACGATGTCGCCAGACCACACCCTAGCTCCTAACCATCAGGTATCCCTAATCCCACAGGACTCCCCTGTTAACCTTTGGCCTATAGTATAGGGTAGATTCACAGAGAGTCACACACCACCTCAATATGTAGATCTCTCTAAATGTGTCCTGTTTTGGTGAAATAGAGGGAGTATCATGCATTAATAACTGCAACTTGAGGTGGACATGACTAGGTATGTGGCCAACTTCAGGTGAATCTACCCTAGTATGACTGTAGAGTATAGGGGCCGAGTATCGGCAACCAGGGGACGTAGTATACCCTGCCACTCTAGAAGTAGAGTACTTCTAGGTGAGCAGAATAGTTGCTATTAGCTGTGAACGTTCCATCTTGCCCTGCGCACGTTCAGCCTCACACGACCTAATCTGTTTTAGGCTCTCTTCATCCTTTTTGGTCGGCGATCGGTCCCAGTTGGCCCCCATCGGCACGCTCGGGTTCGCTCGGGATTTGTCGGCGGCGTTCCAGGCCGAGCCGTAATCAAGAGAAATGACCGCTATTGTCGTTATACATATCCCATGATCCATCACGGGCGGCGGCCATTAATCTCGGGCCTTCTCGTGTTTCCTCGCGAGACGCTGGCTAGGAATTAAGACGGTGGGCGGAGAGGCGGAGACGCAGGGACGGAGGGAGGTAAAGAGAGAGCGACGGCATTTCCGAAGGAGATTATTCTTGTGGGGAGGATGGTTTGTGGACCAGGACATAATTAACACCGGCTCAGTGCTAATCATATTGATTGGCATTCGGTAATAAGTGACTACATACGCCCATCAATGCTGGCCACAGCCCCATGCCTAATTGTCTCTTGTTTACTTTACGACACAGGCTTAAAGCAAAGCGTTGACATAGGGGCTTAGTTTAGTATATATCTCTAAGATTAGACCTCATTTGTCAGAACTTAGAATGACGATGAGTTAAGGGCAAACTGGAAGTGTAATACGTTAAATTCAGTAATATATGACTGAGTACCACACTCGTTGATGGGTATGTGACTATGTCGGAGCATCCTTTATTGGTCCAGACCAGTAAATTCGAAAAATAATATTCTAGAATAAAGTAGGTGATAATGCAATTGTCTTTCACTGTGCTAGGTGAATATATCCTAAAGCTAATCCTCATATACTTTACAGCAATTTCCACTATATTTTCACCATCAGTCTATGTTGGGCGCTACACCGGTTGAGATGGCTCTGTCCTTTTTACACTTTTTAACTCGACCTTGTCACGGCTTGACAGATATGGCTGGGGTAGAAGGTCACTTTCCAAACTTCCCATGATAATGCGATAGCTAAAAGAGTATTCAACAACAACAACAACAACACCCATACAACCCCAACAACAGCAATAACAGTAATGCTAACAAGAAGAATAACCCCACCAATGGCTGTGACATGCCCAATCAGCATTCTGATTCCTCCTCCGGTATCCTACTCCAGTGGCTGAGCAGACTGTCTGATTAGGCCCCTACCAGTGTGCAATTTCCTTCTCATTTAGGCCTGTTTCTGTGTAGATTTGGCTGGGCATGCATCTCCCTCTAATGCCGGCCACACACACCAGGCGGCACTGGCGAGGCACTCAGGGTCTGGGCTAACAAGGCGCGAGTAGGCGTTTTGTTATAATTAGATCTGCTCAAGTCGTATTGTCCCTCACCGGAGAGCTGCTCCCTACCGGCTCCGCTGCCCACTGGATGAGCAACTCAGACTTTGGAGGAGCATTTCATGTACTCGTATTGTACTAATGGGTCATATCCTACCATAAGGCAGGTTTAATGATGATTGTGTGTGTTTTGGTTGACTGAGGGAGCTATGTAGTTGGGAGAGCTGTGACCCAGAATACTTCCAAAATACCCCCAATCAATATTCAAGGAGGTGATTTAAACCATAATTATATCCTTGGAAATTTCACAAGGCCAACTAGGTAACAGTGGGGCGGTTTCTGCCATTTTATTCAAGTGTACGGTAATAAGGATTGCTATTTACTTGATTAAAATTACAGAAAAGGAACAAGACTATGACGATAAAGTGATATGGAAAAGATTGTACATGCACAGCGACACTTGCTATGCAATTGTTCACAACTGGAATTCCCCCATTGTGTAATCTATATTGCTAATTCCTGGCCTGGTTGCAGCCCAGTGTAAAGGGACAGTCCTGGTTATAAGGCAATCACACAGGTAATGCACAGAGTCACGCAGCCAGCCCGGCACTTAGCAACAGGCATCCCCTCCCACTGCCCCCATCAGTCAGCATAATAGGAAATTAGGCAGTAAATACGCTAAGCTGAAGGCAATGGAAAACAGCAGGGAATGTACACAGGATATATAGGTCATTTGCGTTTTCAAGGAAATCTTGGAGCAGATATTATAAATAGCTTCTGTCCCAGTGACTCTTCGGCCTTTTATGAATTAGCGACAGTGATGTTTATACATGTAATAAGTATTTCTTGTGTGTATCTACTGAGTATAAGATATAGAAATTGGACGTTTCCTATCAGAATAGGCATGCCACCCAGTATGTCATACAAATATAACCAAATGATTTTACCATTAGACGACGAGGAAGGAAACCTTATTAATTATACAGGCGGTAAACATGCTCTTACTTGCTGTCAACTACCGGTCACCAAGGAACCCGGGTGATCCCCAAAACCCAATAACCCTGACCCTCATGTTTTTACTACCCCCCCCCCCCCGCCCCCCACTTGCACCTCCATCACGGCACGCCCCATGGGGGCCCCAGCAACCAGGGGCCTCAGACAGTGGCCGTCCAGGGCTGCGGGATGGGGGTGGCAGGGGCACCTTCTAGGGTCTGGATCTTTTCGATCTTGGTTAGATCGGGCTGGATCGGGCTGATAGTTCAATCAGTGCCCGCCGACGCAGCGATCACTCTCAACCAGAACCTCGCTCGCCTAATTTGTGCCTACATGGGAAGTTCACATCAGGATCCTTCACCTCCTCCCCCCCCCCCCCGCCCACCACACAGGCACACTGCTTCTGGACCCTCTCTCCACACTACTAACACTTGGTCAAGGCTGGGCATGTGGTTTTGGAACTAAACTGTAGTCAGGTACCAACTTGCCTATACTTACTTTTACCTACACAGCAGTCAGTTACATAAAGATTGAGAGACGCACCTTAAGTCAGGTAGCACACTTTAAAGAGGATCTGCACTGAAAAGGAAGGAATTTCTCAAGGAAGATCTTCCCTTTCAATTAAAGAAGTAGTATTAGTTAGAGAAAACATCAGTCACCCCCGTACCCTCAGCATTCCCTTTCTGCATGCTTCTGATTTAGACATCACTGGGCAGGACTTATAGATGAAAGCGAATTAGGGGCATTAGACGACAGGTGAAGGTCCTGACCATGAAGACTTCATTTAGAAACAACCCAATAGTTTAGACTATATAAAGGTTGAGGATGACAGGGAAGGACGTAGCCAAGAGCATTGATCATCTCCAAACTAGACATTTCCAACGGCATGAAGTGTCTGGTGGAGAAATTAGAAAGCAGTTACTAAAAGGAATTCCCATTTCAGAAGCTAATACCATAATAATCATGATAATTAGGTCGTTATCAGTACTGCCAGGCACTCTTATGAAGTAATAACATGGTTTAGGATGTCTTGAGATAAAGGGTCAGAGGTTATATTATAACATTAAAAAAAGATTATATATAGATGGTGTAAGTATCTATATCACACAGGCACTTGGCTGCTGCCCTTCCCTTCATCCATTGATAAGACAACAGCAAACAGGTGCTGCCGCCTGGCAGGAATATGCTGCACTCAGGCCCCAAAGGACACTACTAAGAGACTCACTTTCCCCAGGTATAAACACACTTAGGCTACAAAGAAGGTGTACCATTGTACACCTGGAGGGTGGTAAATTGGATACTGTTGGGGATATCCTATGGCATCAGACATCAAGGTACAAATGGACAGCACCGACACCATCACCTACTCACCCACCCAATAAGATGCTAGAGTTACTCCCATCTGCTCAGATGTATACTACTCTGTAGGGTATTCTCCCATGACAATAGGCCTGTTCCCTTTGGTACTTCTCAGATTGCACTCAAAGGGCTATCAGCAGAGGGAAGGTACATTGGGCTGCCACTAGATGGCGTATACACCTACTGCCCCTCCCCTTCCTCCAGGGTGGGGCTCTACACTGGCTACCTGTGCTGCTGTGCTGCTACAGGTAGAGCAGAGATGTCATAGGTGGGCATTGGGGACGTGTGTTGTGAATTGACTAGTCTGGGCAATTTAGTGGTGCCTGGATTTTGGTGTAGGAGAAGTGGGCACAGGGTGGAGGAAGGGGGGTGTACCTGTGAACACCTGTGTGAATAAGAACCCACCTGTGAATCACATCACAGGTAGGAAAAGATGCTGGGGGATCTAAAGAAAAGTGGGAGGGAGGGAGGAGCAAGTGAAAGCTTTCCTTTGATAAGAAACACTTCAGAGAAATAATATCACACATCCATAATAATGGCCCTATCCTTAACCAACTGCAAGCAGTGCCAAAAACAGCACGCACTTGACGATAGAAATGAAACACCCTTAATTCCTTTGCCACATTTTCCAGCAGCTAGTTCCTCCACAGCTCAGTGGATGGATGGACACTGGGCAGGTGGGGACTGGCACTCACTCACCCCAGACAACTTGTACTATTGCCACGCAACGCTGGTGGAAAGTGGTCGATGTATGGGTGGGAATAAGGGGAAGGGGTGGGCTGTATAGGAGGGTGGGGTATGGGGGGGGGGGGTATATAGAGAGGAAGGGCCCGTGTAAACACGCCACATGTAAAAGGTTACCATGGAGACAGGTAACCATAGGGACTGGTTACTAAGGGCTGGTGGGGAAATCAGAAGGAATTCCCTGGTGCGTGTTGGGGCCCTACCTGGTGATTGGCCCCCTTCTCCCCCACCCCCAACCCCACCCACCACACACATACACAGTGACAGTCTTTACCTACTGCTTACCTCTTAGAATCTGACTAGCTGGAGATGCAGGTTTACTAAAGAGGTGGGGGAGGGGGTGTAGCTAACATGCCAGTACGCCCATTCTGATATACGTTTTAGTGTGCTGTCCAGAGCTAGCGTCTGTCCTGATTAGTTAGCTTGAGACCTGTTGACAAAGTAGTCTAGCTGCTGCTACAGACTGCTTGTATTTTGTCCTGGTCATAATGGTGTCAGGAATGATGTAGAGAGATAGTATGGATACATTTATTGTTCTATTGTATTTCGTTATGTAGATCGATGTATGAAAGAAGGCATTATACAGGGTCGAAGTTTCTTTGTGATGGACAATGCGATATAGGGGCCAAACCTATTTTCACGTGGGTGCGGCCATTACTTAATGTGGTCCTGGCGAGACAAGAACTTAAAGCAGCTATCACAATGGGTACTAGCTGTACCCTAGGAATTCCGCAGTGAATGATGGGAATTATTTCATTGCTTTGAGCAGGATTTTGACAAAGGTGTTTGAGATCTTCCTAATAACATTGGAAATGAGAGTACCCGGTAGTACTAGGAAATAGACATTTGTATATGGTGAGTGTGGTGGAGTGTAACAGGTTGCAATAACAGACATGAGACGGGTAAGTCTAATCAGCCATACTACCCATAATGCCTCTCACACACACATCCCTTTGATGACAGTATTGGATATTTCCATGATGCGCAAGATAGCGTGCACGACAAATACCCCCCCCCCCCCACCACCACCAGCGTAGTATGCCCTAAGACACGGTCCTTCCCATAGGAAAATACTATATCTTTGATTTGCATGGCGGGCCTGTCGTTTCCCATGAAATAGGTAGCTTCTACCAGGTTTTCTACAGTAATACAGACTGTTCTGTCATTTCTTTGTAATATTAGTAAAGGTAGGGTACAAAAAGGGCAGAGAAAGAGAAAAGAAAGAATGATATTCTTTTCATTGATATAACTCTACAGACTTCACTGACTATAGCATTCAGCAGGCTATGTTGGGATTGGGTTGTAATAAACATGACAAACGTAATATATTTTGCAACGTGATATTTATAGATTAATATCAACGGTCAAGGTTCCTCTTGTATAACGCAAACAAAGAGAGCAACATACCCTGTATACGTGTGTAGGTACCCTAAAGTGTTATTGCTTCCGAACCCCGGTCGTAAAAGACCAAAGACAGAGAACTCTCCACCTGCCATGATATGATTCATACTACATGGCATTGTAGTCCTGACATGCCATCGTCATGTTAGCCATGTATATCTCATGTCCTAACGTTGTTACTTACCTGTCCTGTACTTATGCCGTGATGCACGTGATGCAATCAAGCCTCCTGATTGGCTAATTCCGCAACATGCGCAGTACATCTACAGGGTATAGAATTCTTCATAACAGTGGTTAGAGACTACTATTATATCTTCTCCGCGAAACCACGTGACCAGATTCTTTATGGGGGCCGCCATGTTGGCCGAGGCAACTAGGTCACGGGACAGCTATTAATAGAGCGCGGACGTCGCACCCTGGAGAAAGTGGGGGGGGGGGGGTCACACATGAGGGTGAGAATCGGTGCAACTCGCCAGAGGCCGAAGGCCTCTGGTCTATTATAATTAGGGCTATATTTCTTTTGAGGCTTTCGTGGACATTGCTGAATAAATAGTCTAATGCTAATCAGTTGCCAGAAGTACAAGACATGTTTAATGATACAAAGCTATTCTGCTTCACCCACTATATATTTAGTATGCACCCTCTTGGCGACATACCTATGATCTTCTGCGCGCAAGCTGCCCAGAAATTTTGCAAAATAATTCCGCATATTTTTACATTGTTGACCATTCCATGTAAACTATTCTAATGTTGTCGTTTTTCTTATCTTTTTAGGTAAGTTGAGTGTTTTACTTCACACATGTCCGGCTCAGAGCATATACGTGAGTATACTCTTTATTACGATGTGTGTCATGCCAATAGCGGTTATGCTGTATAATATCACCCTCAAACATCCAAATAATAAAACCTAATATACGACATAAAGGCATAGACGAATAAAATATTACAGAACCGACCTTTGCCAATGCATATATCATTTACATGTGTTTACCCCCCAAAAGCGTTGGATTCATCGGGAACTTTTTATCACATGAACCACAACACTGCCCCCAGCGGCCCCGGCCTAATTGGTCTAGGTAGTTTCACTTTTCGGCACTAGGTGTCTCCCCGACCTAAACCACGCCCGTGACCTTTGATCAGCGCCTCATCTATCACGTCACCGACGTACCCGCTCCTCCCCAGTCTCTACGTCAACGACGTACCCGCGCCTCTCACCACTACACCCCACTGCCCCCCTCCCCTGATTCTGTATAATATCAGGGGATTAGGGAGACCAGCCACAGATATACTATGAAATATTCAAAGGCTCATCGTAGCATCCATACAGGAAACTGTATATATTGGGGTAGGACCCGAGTGACAGTGTCCACTCGCCTTTCAATTTAGAATTTGAGCTATTTAGACTTGCCATAGAACTGCTCAAGATTTGTGTAATTAGGTAAGAGTGGGAAAGTACTCTCTGATTAATGAGCTATAGATTTAGGGATGAATATACTGGTTGGTCTGAAATTCTAGGGTTTCAAAATTGGATAACAAAATTAATTACTAGGGTCTGTTTTGCAGGGTAGCCTGAAAAACACTTTTTTGGGGGACCAGTCCTGGACCTGAAAGGGTCACTTTAGTATCAGCGGAAGCGAATTCAAACTAAGAAACAACAACAAAAACACCTCCTTCTCACAAACTCTTAACGAGGTCGGATGTCAAACGGTGTGGTCACGTGACTTGCCAATTAGAAACTGCTGGTGGCTGGCGGCCAATGTACTGGGAGCCACACCCGCCAACAGGGAACCAGCGAACTGACTGCCGGGTCGCTGCATGATTTGTAAGTTTGCTAACAGTTGAGTGGTAAAGGTGGTGGTTGGGTGCTCGGTCCAGAACAAGTCGGCTTAATGAAGCCCTGGAGGTAGGGGAAAGGGGTGGTGTACATGTGCAGGTGAGGTGGCTGCCCAGCTAACAAAAATAGTCATTTACGTCAAAATAACGTTTTTAACACATAATGTTTTGCCATAATAAGGAGGCATATAGAAAGGTTATATAACGTTGTATAACGGTTTTTTTTCTACTGGGTGGCTATTTGGAGGCAAGGGGGGAGTCCTTTGCTATGTTGGTGTGGCCTGTGTCATCATAATGCATGAATGCAGCCTGGCGATTAATTTACCAGGACTGTATTGAAACATATTGAGCTTATCATTATGGGGTTGATACAGCTCATTCATTATGCCTGTATGCAAATTTGGCGAGTAGCCTCTCCAAGTTTGTATCCATGCATCAAGGGGTGCAATTCGTATCAATTGAAGGAATGACGAGCTGTATAGATGTTGAGAATAATTCTCAAAATGACTTTCTGATGGATGTCTCCAAATAACCAAAGTAGACATAATATATGAGGTCCCCACATTCGACCATCACAACTCACAATGCCGTCATCAGTCAAGGATAGATCTCAGGGATCAGCGACCCCCTTATAGTAGTGTTAAGCCTCCAGTAGCCTCTGCCTCATCTCCTGGTGATCTCCTTAATGTGCCCATACCCTCCTCCAGGACACTAATGACAAACTTGAAGCCCTAGGTAAATAATGTATTTAGCAGAGGACTATTAATCATGGGAGTGGTAAAAGTGGTTTTGTGATCATCTAGACGTTTAGTAAGATTTACTGCTGCTATGAGGAACCTTGATGTTGACGGTTAAATGAAGAATATGGTATGCCTAGGGAGTGAAGTAGAGGTGTTATAATTCTACATTTATAACTTCCAATGAAATACGTTTAGACTGTTGCCAGCTTAACAGCACTGGACTTTCTTAGTAACTAAGGGAACCCACCAGAGGTTATACATGTGGTCCATACTATACTGAACCATCGATCTATAGGTAAATGAATTAGGCTAGCCATGAACCAACTCGGAAATCCCTTTAAGGACTGCATAATGCCTCAACTTTCTTTTTCAAGTTGTCGTCTCGATGCACTAACGCAGCAACTCATCATCATTAGTGCATCATGCTAACCCTTTGGCAGTTTATATTGCCAACAGAGTGCATGAAGTCCCCATGCTTCCTCTATAGGGTTAATACTCAGTCAGAGTGGCAGAGCTCTGTAGTAATGATATTTTACCCTGTCCCTTTCTTGGGGATCCTTATATCCAAGTAGCACGTGACCGTACCTTATAACTTGCATGTCCACACTGGGGTGTGTGTGATATTATCTGCATCCTACCCACAGTGCACTGCCAGCGGAAGTGCCCTGACCCCAGGCCTCTGACCGGAAATGAAGAAATGGCATGTGAGTCTGCGCAGGTATCGGTTTCCTGATCAGTGGGTAGAGGATGTCTATCTGGGCGATATAAAGGCAGTTGGCCCATTTCTTTATTGTGGATACGGTTGAAAGATACACATGCACACACAATACAATTGCACCTCTGTCTTTTAAAATTCCCTCGATATAATCAACCAGCTTGAATAGGTATGAATGGCTTTTACAGCACAATGAAGTGCATATATGTGCAAGGTGAATATCATTTAACCTGTACTGATTCTGCGAGGCAAGGCTACTACTATTTGTGGATGGCTATCTCGCTAACTTGAGATAAGTCCCGTAAGGTACGCGATGTATGTCAGGACGTTAGACAAATCAATCAATCAATCAATCAATCAATCAATTTAACCTGATTACTCACAACCTATTGGATGCTGACCGTTTACTGTAGAAACGTGCTCCGAGTTTCTTTAATGTTTAATGCTGGATAATCGCTAGATGAATCTTAGTAATTACTTAGTAAGATCTGAATGAAAGAGACAGGTTCAAAATGTGTACATAATTATTATCGACCAACTGGTGATATTGTCTGAAAGTTGCTATAAAAAGGCTTATATTTAGTATGTATAGAAACTCCTCCGTCTGGGTAAGGGTCGCTGTAGGCTACGCCAGCAGGTCGGACTCTGATTGGTCCCTTGTCTGAAATGTCATCCATCAGCTGACCAATAGGGCGCAACCTTACAATACATGTCGGCCATCCAAAGCTTCCTAGGCCAAGGCTTTTGATTGATCGGTCAGGACAAACACTGCTAGAACGTGGTAGTTGTATTAATACCCTGGATATATGCTCGCGGTGTTGCCAATGGATTATACCAGCGCGGAATATGATTTCAATCCCTGTAATATAGTAGACTTACTCATGTTTGACTTTGTGTATGTAGATGTATCAAAAAATAAAGGTAAAGCTATTCATAGCCAAACTGCAGGCAACGACCTTTGTAAAACGATATTATGAGGGAAACTGCTCTAGGGAAAGCTAATTTATCCTCGGTAGGAAAAGTGTGAGATAGCCTTTTGTTTGGCCCTGTTAAAAGCCGACGCTACAGGGTCGATGCACTCCCGACGGCTCGGCATGATACATGAACGATGCCCTGAAGCAAAAGGGCTTAGCACCATAAACTAAGGAGTTTTAATCCCCTGTGGCATGTGTTATTTAAATTCAGGATGCCTCAAAATTGGGACAACAAGCAACAATTTATACTACACGATCGGACCTGATCCAAACTGAAAATATGTACAATGAACTATGGCCCATAATAATGAGTACGAGTACTAAACCTATCTAGTAGTAATTTATACATTTCTAAGGTGATTAACTGTACTTGACGTCATGCACATTGCAATAATTGTAGGCAGGTGTTGGGATCAGGAGATAGAGTTAGCCTACCTAATGTACAGGATATTAAGCCATAACTGGGGGTGATTAACAAGTTCTGATTGGACCCTGGATGGTAGCTAGTATACATAGAAAGGGCAAATATGGGAATTGTAATTTAGTACTATAAGTACCGTGCCCTGAGTTGGTCTCCATGGCAATCCCCATATGAAGGCATTAGTTGTGTAACGCGGATAGATAGTAGACTAAACTCTCTCATATTTGGCAAAGTATTCACTGTGATTGGCATCAGTTAAGATAACTTCAATGATCTGAGACTACCTAGGAGTAAGCCATATAACAAGATATACCTGGTTAGCAGTTCCAGGAAAAGGTAACCAACACAAAGCTTACCCCTGGGAGTCGACTGCCTCATTTAAGTCGATCGTCATGTAGATGTCTGAAACTTGAGGTAATAGAAGCCAATAATGGCTGTCCTCCTGTGGTCCTAGCGGCCCTGGAGAAGCCACACTAGTTATACCAGGTACTGCTGAATCCAGGGTGCTCCTACCCTGCTGCCTTTCCTATGAATTAAAAGTGCCATAAGCTATGGTGTTCTTGTATGGTTGCAACCACACGTGACTATTCAAAAAGTAAGGGGATATGGCTGCGACGTTAAATACAGCGACCAGCTTCTGTCTATGAAGGGTATGAAAGGTGCTGAGGCCAAAAAAAAAGTATGTTTCAGGTAACATGGAAAGAAAATGTAGGGTCGGTAGGTGTCGGATTTTTATTTTTATCTTTTTCAAAGTACTAGCCAGCCTCCCCGAAGACCCTAAACTTGACCAAAAAAGGGTAGAAATACGGAGATTTCTTCAAAATTGCATAAAGGAACGTAGGCTCGGCCCTGTTTTGATAGGGTCGGTCGGGTGACCTGAAACAAACTTTTATTTGGCCTGAGCAGTGGTGAGAAAGTGCCTGGGAATATTTACTTATAATAGCGCGGTCTTAAAGGACTATGGTAGAAATGCCACAAAGAGAATACAAGAGTGGGCAAGAGTCCTTGACAAGGAATGCATGTAGAGAAAAAAACTGTTTTGAGACGGTCCCGGGTGAGATCGGATATGGTCCATACATCAGTACCTGCCAGATGCACGATGGGATAGTAGGACCCCAAATGACCGGAAGTGTGATACCCTGGCTTATCTTAGATATCACCTGACGTGACGTCATGATCTCGGTGTCACGTGACGTACCAAGACAGCTGTCACATGGCCCTGGTCTACGTCCTGCGGGCCCCCAGAGCATTGTGGGAAGATGAGTTCGTAACAGTAGCGTCATCTAGTGGCAGCCTGAGAAACTATTGATCCGCAAACAAATCCTCTGAGATTCCTTAACACTAAATTCAAAATATCGTATTTTTCAATAATGTGGTAGTATAGCCCGTCAGGCTTATGGTATTCTACAGAAAAGTGCGACTTCATGACTGTTGTTTGCAAAAATAGGTACACAATCCACAACATCCATGTTAAATTACCCACGTCAAAAAAATAACAAGCCGTGGCCATGCACTATCATTCAAGATTGACACAAAGATGCATGGGTCTGGCTGTAATATATATAAATCAGTCCACACTGAGAAATGTGTGTTTTTATCCCTTGGGATCTTGATGCTGGGTGGGTGGGCAGTGGGGGGGGGGGGGGGGGGTAACAGATAGGGGACTGTAGTGGAGTAGACTTGGTTTGCCTAGACACCGCCTGTTACCCTGAGGGCCACCACAACAGAGTAGGTCGTCATCAGAATTCACCAGTCCACACGCGTCCTACCCCGCGGCCACCACTAGATACTAACCTAGACTTGCCATAATGGTGGGCAGATTGGAGTTGATGTAGAAGGTCATTCTAAAAATCAACTGATATCCTAGATGTATATGAATTATAATAGATTAATTTATGTAAAGTAATTTAAAATGAAAGCAGGGAAATTCAACCTAGAGTAAGGGGTCCAGTTGTCGGACAGGCCCTATTCCGGAGCACCCTGCCATCAGAATGGTAAATATACTGTTCAACCTAGTTCAATCCCACCTTACAGATGATGTGCTTTAAACAAGTACAGTCAGCTATATAGTATATGCCGAGGATGGTGGCCTTTGGTTTCTAAAATTGATTGACCCTTTGATACTCTGATAGGTATCAGCAATAAGACCCTCACTTGAAATGCAGCCATATATGTCCTTGAATAGAAAGAAGATAATGGACATACCTTTTAAAACAGGTGTAAGAAAACATGAAAGCCCTTCATGTGCAGTGTTATTGGAATATTTCAGAGATCCTGATGTAATGCAGTTGGGGCACACATCTATAAGGTGCTCCTGTGGACCTGAGGTATATTAGCCATCAGTGAGCAGCTCACCAGCAGGTAACACCCTGGAGGAGTAGCTCGGCTCCTCCTCCTGTGTCTCCATCCATCAGGGCCTCCCATTTACCTGGACCTGGAGGGGACATCCCGGCCCCACCAACAACCTCCCGTGCCTCTCAGTGACAAGTCGTCTTTCCTCACACCACCCTATACCTCCCTCACACGCCCACGTCCCTGCCAAGGCTGCAGGCTCAAGACGTCCTCACTCAGACTAGGATTAACCCTTTAAGGGCCGCATAGTGCTTTAATGAGCTGTGACCTTTAGCGTCATGATCATGCGGGAATGCAACCCTGCATGGCGAGTGAGAAACTCACCAGTGATGAATTAAACGTCAAGAATTATGCCTACTTTAACGGGCTGATATTATATTACCCCCCCCCCCCCGGAAGGGTCAGGAATGCATTTCTACATCATGACGACAAAGGTCATAGCATATAAAGCACTATGCCGCCTTCAAAGGGTTAGCAACATGGGGATGCCCGGACACTGTCACCATAGCATGCAATGCGGCAGAGGTGAGGACGGACATGTCCTCTCGCACTGATTTAAGGCCAACCTACATGTTCTGCCATTCCTTTGGCCACATGACCTTCAACAAGCTGAAACCTTTACCCCACAACCTAACCCCAAACCTATGTTCGTAGGGCTAGTTTTACATGTGAAGTATCCCTTTGATTCACACTACCAGTATGCCGGTTCTCCACAGTATTCTGGTTTATTTCATGTTGTTACACTGACACATGTAATCTCGTGATAATTTGGTTCTGCCATCGCAATGAAGTTTGTTCCTGACATAACATGGTGTGTGGGTGTTCGGTCACTGTCTAAATCTCAAGAGAAAATCCGTTGACAGAATTGACATGGCCGCGCATATGGAACCAGCATAATATCATCATAGGCTCTGACGTTACTAATACACCATGTACTATGTTCACTCATCTAGTGTCAATGTTAAGCTCTTCCACATGCAATAGCGCTATAGAGGTGTAGACACCTATAGAGCCGTGTACATTATGTAGCAGCTAATGCCATGCGGCTGTGTGACGTACAGGGTGATAGACATTGTGTGTGTGTATGTGTGTGTGGAGGGGGGGGGGGTCTTCGCTACTATAAGTGCCAATTGCGTCTGGGAAGGTATGTAAATTAGGTGTCGCCATGGTAACGACGCCTTTAATCTGGTCTCAGGAGTCACATGCTCATTTCACGCCGTCACATGGTACTTGTGTGATGAGGGGAGGTGGCTGGTGGGGGGGGGGTGAAAGACCAAGAGGAGATTGCATGGGGAGACAATGCCTCAGGGTCCATATATTCATTTATACACCAAAATACTACATACCCTTCTTACCGTACCTAACCTACCCTACTTACCCTTCCTAACCTTCCCAATTTACCCTACTTATCCTACCTAACCTACTTACCCTACCCTATTTGCCTTATTTACCCTACCTAACCTACCCGGCTTAACATACCTTACTTAGCCTACCTAACCTACCCTACTTACTCTAACTAGCATACCCTACTTAGCCTACCCTAACTAGCATACCCTACTTAGCCTACCTAACCTACCTACCCGTTGTAGAGACCAGCAGGTGCAGAGCGCCTCTAGCCTGGTATCTGAAAACACATCTGAAGCACAAGAGCCCCACCGTCTTCCCACCCAGATTGAGGAAGCCATTTCAAAGACTTAAAATGGATGGTGGGAGGGGTGAGATCGGGCAGGGGGATTAGGGGTGAAGGAAGTAGGGGCCTGGGGAGGGCCCTCAAAGGGGGGTGATGAAGAGAGATTGTGTGAAGAGCAAGGGGTGAGTGGAAAGAGTAAAAGGTGGCGACAGTAGGAGGTGAGTTATGGGTGGTGGGGTGAGTCATTTTAATCTATCAAGATATTCAGAGGTGAGAAGAGGGTTTGTGCAGATAGTTGAATTGAAGGAGGGTATTCTGGTGCATTTGTTTTATGTAAAAGCTGCAGCTTTGCACTTGAGATCATATATTTAGCTGTATTAGCAAGAAGCCTATATAATCCTTGGTATTAGGTAGACTAACTAAAGCATGGAGCATAAAGGGTATATGGTTGATATAGATATGGCCATTCATTAGACATTTTTCAGAGTTCTAGTGACCTAGAGAGAAATCAGCAAGTAGTGAGGTGTGGGTGTGAGGGCAGGTGCTCCTCTGAGCAGCTCCTAGTTTGGCGTGAGCTGCTCTTGGCTGCTCCTCTGTAATTTCCCCTAGGAACTGGTGGGTTCCCTGTCTTCCTGCCAGCTTCATGTCCCAGTGTACAGTAACTCTCTTCTGCCACAATCCTCCTCTCAACCTACTGGAGAAGCCGTCCCTACGTTACTCCAAGTGTTCCAAAATCCAGGATAATAAAATGGTATATATGCAAGTCATTAAATTTAACCGAATCCCAATCTCACTCTAGCATACACCATTGACCAGGAGCCCCTTATGTACCTCTTCCGAGGGAAGCTCTTAGGAACTTTATAGGTTTGGACCGTCAGTCTACCCTGCATAGATCCGATATGATACCATCGAGTACTGTTTTTGGACCGAGTCCAAATGAGGTGCTCGCTCAACAGGTTGGCCAGTGTAGGGCACTGCCAACCCTATAATAAGACTGAAAGGTTTGTATACGGGAGGCCATCTAGATAGTACGTGTGTGTATTATCATCTAGAACGTAAGAATTCATCATTTTGCAAGGATTATGCTACAATTACTGTGAGTTAAATCACGTATATATACATTTGAATTCCACCAACCCCTTTATAGCTGTTTTAATGGTGAGGCTTATTAGCAGGCAGTCTATTGAGCAGTCACCGTATAATCGTCCATGAAAAAGCCCCATTGTAAAATACCACCTACTATCTAATTCAGCTCACACCAGCCAGCTAAAAATCTATTTTCAAGCCGAGTCCGTCCTATAAATATCCCAAATCAATACACTATGTCTATGTATATCTAGCTGTCTGTGTAGCGCAGTAAGGGGGGGGGGGCTCAGACTCTACCCAAGGCCTTTCCAGCAGCTGATGCATGATTCATGTACACAAATAGACTTGAGTTGTTTTTGTTGACTCAGGCGGCGGAGATAGTGTTGATAAAAGAAAGATAGATATTAAAAAGAGGTCGGTCAGAATAGGCCCAGGGGTAAGCCTACTGGGAGTATCATTGTTGTCAATCTAAATGTTGAGCCTCTAGGACAAGGTTTGGTGGTGGAAGGAGATGGATGCTATGAGTAATGCAAGGAAGAAATGATATAGAGAGGTCACCCTGGAGGTGGAGGTGGAGGGGGGTAGTGAGTAGATCGATGTTCTCCTGATTATACACCATTCAGGTAGTCCTGTGTATGACCCCCCCCCCTCCACCCTCCACCCTTTCCTCCATGGTCCTCCTGTTTAAAAGAAATCGAGGAGATCAAATAGCAACCGTGGCAAGAACATCAAACATTCGCTGGGCAATTCGCCTTTGAGACACCTTCCACTCCCTCTTCCGCTCCGGGTGATTTTACGACCTCCCCAGCAGGAGTTGAAGAGTTCCTCTCGGAGGTAGGCCGTGCGAGGGGCGCGCAGGGCATGATGGTTATTTAGACCACCGGAAGTGACTTCGGCACCGGAAGGACTTCAAACGGAGCATGCGCGATACAGGTGGTCTGTGATGACCGCCAAGGACATGCTCCTAAATCTGATGTTGTACAGCAATATGTGGCTCAAGTTAAAATTTAGGAAATGACGTATAAGCTATAGTTCTACTTGCCCAAAGTGCGTTGAGCGTACTTTTTCATATTTAACGAACGTGTGTCCTTCAGGTTGTGAAGAACTATAGTGGATGAGATAAAGCACACTAACACAAGAAGCCCCCATGCTTCTCATAAACCTAAAGTCCAGATTTATATGTTCATGAAATAAATCCTTTGTCATTTAATTTGTTTAAGTCAAGGCCACTTTGCAGGTGTACCTAAAGTTGTGTAATAATTTGCAGTCGTCTCATTACCAAGTTTCTCATTAGAATATACATGGAGCAATGCAAGCTAAAGGTATAATAATACGCAGTTCAGTTATTAGATGGGTATCGGATAGCCCCATGTGATGAATGTGTGAATCCTGTATAACGAGACCACATTAGATCATTTGATCCCCTCCCTCACTACACACAAGTAGACACCCACCTCATGTACACCTGTAACTAGGGGGCCAATTAGGTAAGGGATACCTTTATGGGGGAAAGATGTAAGGATGCGCAGAATAAGCCACGCCCATGGCCCTTGGTGATCTTAACCATTTAGGGGTCGCATAGGGATTAAATGCAGCATACCCTTTATTGTTATGGCTGATATATTCACACTCGTAACGGCTGCATTCATGCTTCACGCCGACTTTATAGGGTGCATACATTCCCAAAGGTCGGCATGGTGCATGGATGCTAACAAAGGTATTGCATATAAAAACAGTATGCAGCCCTTAGATGTTTAAAGGGTACCAAAGCCCTAAGGTAGCATGAGTTGATATTATCTACCTGTGTCTAGTGGTTCTCTCAGGTGAAAGCTGCCTCTATGACTGGGTGAGTTCCTATCTCACCTGAGATTTCACCTGTTGACGGCAGGTGTTAGTTGGTCTACCTGGCTTCTCAACACACCTGTGTTCATGGCACCCCATTGTGAAGACTTACAAAGTGAGAGTTGAAACATGGAGGTCATGTACAGTGGTGTTCTGCACTGGATAATAATTGAGAAGCCATGGTGATTTTTGATGTCTCAAAGAAAATTAAAATCATTATAAATATGATACAAAAAAAAGTTTGACAAGTTCCTGTTGTCGACATTTCAAACTGTCAATAGTGGATAGGCCTATATTAACAGTTCTCTCTCTATGAATATATCATTTACAACAGCAATTTAACCTAAACGCCATCAAGTAAATGTTAGAAGTATAGCCCATACATTGTAGCTCATGGAATCAAGGTATTCAAGGCCTATATGAACCCAGTTTTAGCAATAGTCCTTTCTTCTTATCAACAACCGAATATTCTACCTTTTTAACTCTGTGATTGTTTATTCGTCATATCAAAGGAAAGTCATGATACTCGTAATGATATGATAATTAGCAAACATAAGAAATTATTTTGAAATATTCTATACAGCAGTCGTCTCCATTTTTTATCCACCACACTAATCGTCCCTGGTCTCTCCCTGAACCGTCCCCCTCCCCTTACCTGTATGACGGTAATCAGCTGTAGCTTTGATCCGCTGGCCTCTTGTCCCTCCTCCCTACCATGCCACGACCAGGATCAGATGTACCAAGGAGAAGGGAGAGGGCAGAGGGAGAGGTCATACCTTGCCTATCAGCACCAATTCATCTGTGAAAATGACCCCAGACCGACTAGGTCCCTGTTGACCCAGCACTCATAGGAGGAACACAGGGGTCTAGTAAACACCAGACCTTCTCCAACATTGCAAACATATCTAGACATCCAATGTTTGATAACCAGGAGGTGTTAAATGTTTGATACATTTGGATGAATATTTAGATAAATCTTACGTCATTTAAGACCATGCATTATATATGCACCTCCCTCTTAGTATGAGGAGTATGGGAGTGTGTACCTCATGTATAGCTCAAACCCAAAGTATAACTACGTTTTCATAAGTGAACACAATGAAGGTGTCAATGTAAATAAGAGGCTTCCTCAGGAGTCCAGTCCCTACACTAACCTATATAAGCGACTCTGTCATGGCGCATTGGGACTGATACTTAGTCGATCCCTACACACCCCACATACACGTCAGGTTAAAGACTAATAGTAAAGATCCATCGGGTATACCTCTGTCTCAGTATATAGGCCCAACAGCCAGTCAAGTCCTCCTGTGTCTTTGGTGTGTCACCACCTTGCTCCTGTATGGTCTCCTCTATCTGGGTTAATCTATATGTATACACGACTACCTTGACTGCTGTAATAGATCCCAAAAAGGGTGAATCGGAGGGAAGACACAGCTGTATCGACAAGGTTACTACTTCTGTCTTTCTGCCTTCCTTCTTCCAAGAGATGTGTAATCGCCCCCCTCCCTGCTAGCTTTTCTTTTATTACTGCCCTAGTAGTTGGACCAGGAATTGTTTATCATAACGTAGTATGCACACTTGCGATAATTGCTTCTGCGTTCTGGGGACTTCTACAAGAGCAATATAGGAGAGCAGCTCATGTTAAGTGCCAATACAAATAGAGTCCTCCAGTGCTGACGGGGACATTGTTCCAGGGCACTGACTACACCCGTCCTTATTGATCAGTGCCAGCATAAACAGCCTCTCCAGGTGCTGACAAGAGCAGCTCCTCCAGTAGCCACTGACCGGAACGACCCTGCCTACCACAGCAGAGGACCCTCCTCCTCCTCCTGTACATAGACCACCACAGCCTGGAGAGGCTCCTCCTGTAGGAGGGAGGGGGAGGCTCTGACAACATCAAATGTGACATGTGGTTGATCTGTGGCTGGCTGCCCTGTGATCCCTGACTGGGGCCTCTGTTATCCCGGACTTAGGGCTACTTCGCCACCTAATGAGCCATGCTTTGAAGCCTATTCTCGGCCGCCCTCTGTCACCCTGGAGGGAGCTTCTGGAGGAGGTGTAGGTGCAGTGCCAGGGTTCTCTCTGCTCCCTCTGTACCTTAGGTAGTGTTCATTTTCTAACAACAGGGGGTGAGATTTTCCATGGGTGGGCTGCAAATGTTCTGATCCTCCCCCCTCCCCGGCCAAGACCAACAGAATTTATCCCCGCAACCCCTCCCCCCCTTTATAGTAATTCGCAGGCTTTTAAGCTAAGAAGAGGTAACATTATTTTGCCCCCCCCCCCACCTCCTTCAAGGGGTCTAAATCTTTCCTGTTGAATTACTTCTAGATCTAGATCTGCATGCTGCCTGTTAGATCATTACCGCCCTTATGGCGTGTTCGGACGACATTTTCTCTAACTAGAGCTTCTCCAGTTTTTCATCAATTTTCGCACTCACCTCAGCGACTATAGCTTGTATTAGCTCACTAGCGCTGCCCTCCGTCGAACCCCCATACAGGATCAAATTCTTGCTCATACTAGCTTGGGTTGTAGGTTTACTGGGACACGTAGTGTCTCCCCTATCTTGAAAGAGTCTCTTCTCACTTTTCACAGACATAGGAAGTGCCTTGTATCTGAGCATAACCCTTTAACCTGTTTTTATTTCATCTCATGTTACCCCTCTACCATAGCATAAACACTTCAAGGGCCGTATAGCTTTAAAATGGTATGCCATTTGTCGCCAAGGCTGTATTCATGCATCATAATGATCCTAAGGAGTGAATCAACCCCCTTGACGATAAAGGAATTTAAAGCACTATGCTCCCCTCCCCATGCACCTCTGTTCACTCTCCCTGTGCTCACCGTACTCCTGCCTCCCTCTCCTGCCTCCCTCTCCTGCCTCACCCGACTACTGCCTCGCCCGACTCCTGCCTCGCCCGACTCCTGCCTCCCACTCCTGCCCCCACCCCCATTATACCTTCTGTTCCCCGACCCCTCCACCCACCCCTGCTGTCTAGGATGTCGTGGCGCTGATAGCGGCAGATTACGGAACTAAAAGACATCAAAAGGGCTCTCGGGGGGAAGTTGGGGTCGGGAGATGCCCCTGCCGTTGCCTCTCCCAGTCTCCAGTGTCTGTGAGCATTGTCTCAGGAGGGAGTCCTCCATGGTATTAAGGCTCTGTGTGCTCACAGAGATACCTGCGTGTGTCTCACAGGCCCCTGGTCGTCCTCTACCCTTTGACTTCCCCTTTGTCTTTGTGAGCTGCTCCATGATGTGTCCCTTCTCGCAGATCCTTTTCCATTTGTGCTTTCATTTGTCGCCCATTTGTCATATTCTGATGTACCTTTCTCTTGGGTAATCTTCTTGGGATGGGTCATAGTGGGATATCAGGGTTGGACCGTGGAGGGTTTCACGATTAACCCTTTAAGTGCCGCATAGTGCTTCATGAATCCATTATGCCCTTAGTCGTCATGATGCATGAATGTGGCCCTGTCGAGCTACTCGCCAGGACTACATTTGCGCATCATGCCGATCTTTCGGGAGTGTATCAACCTGGTATGATCGTCATTATGTTTGAATGTGGGACTGTTACTCGCCAGGGCTGCATCCATGCATCATGCAGGAAAGCACTATGCCGTGCATACTGGGTTACCTCTTTAAGGATGAATGTCGCTAAAAGATGACATTCGTTATCATGATGCATCAATGCAGCCCGGCGAGTAACTGGCCGGTGCTGCATTGGTGTATCATGCCGAGCCTTTGGGAGTGTCTCAACCCCATTGGGTCGGTATGATGCTTGAATCATGCATCATGACGACAAATGCATCATGCTGTCCGCAAAGGGTCAAACCTCGTGACCGAGTATCTATAATCTGAGTAAGACGGATGCTCCTCTGATAATCCTGTTCATCATATTGCTGACTCAGCAGAATGCCTAAAATGTCATTCATCAGTGCCACATTTTGACATATTGCTCAGGCCGTCCCCACCATACGACACCCCCAGCAGGGACATATCACAGAAGCCATAGATTGTAATTATAACGAGGCAACCCTGGGTATGCCAATGCTAGAGATTTCTACTCTTAGCCGTAGATGCGAATTACATACATTATGCATATCAACATGGGTAAATGGAAATGCAGGGTGAATAGGTGAAGCAATGTTAATTGGGAGCTGAATTTAATGCCATCTCTTCACAATGTAACTATGGTAATGTACAATCTACCTTGTCTCTCCATGCCATCCATCTACATGTTTGATACCCTCAACCCCTCAACCCCCCCCCCCCCCCCCCCACCACCACCCATGCACCCCCTCACCGTTATCCTCGCATCCCCCATACATTGGCTGTCGGCGACATGACAGGGTAAAGCACATAGTCCGGTATGACTGGAACATAGGGACATATCTGAGTAGTTTATGTGACAACCTCTGTTAGCCGGACATAGGCCATGCATTAAGGGGGGCTTTTTGGTATAGAATGATACATTGCATACATATATATCTGAGCTATAGATTTAAGAGCGGGAAAGGTTAGTTTTATCCTCAACCCATATAGCTCAGGGGTATGATCATAGAGCATAAGCCTTTGTGATTTATCTTGATTGATAATGGCTTTATCTCGATCACTCATGAATGTGATTATGAGTAAATGGGTTTTACATGGGTAGTAGTTTATCTGATTCACGAATACCTCTCCAGAATTATACAATCCCAGTATTAGGCGAAGATGTTTATATATTCATATTTGAAGTCGACAGGAATCGAAAACCTAAGCTATGACCACATTTTCCTATCAGCCTACCCCAAGTAAAATGATTTGATAACTGAACTACACAATCTTTTACATGTACATCATTATGTAAATGTATAGCCAGAAATACTCCAGTAATTCCCTCACTACTAAATTCCCCACACCCAGAAGGGTCTCATGACATGACAAAACACTTATTCAATGTACGAGATCACATACTAGTGGTCATGAGGAATATCCTGGAGCCACCCACCCTGGAGAAGTGCTTATAACACTGGTGCACCCTGGAGGAAAGCTTATAACTAGACACTAGTACAGCAGACAGCTGCCATGCCACAGAAGTCTATACCTTACTCTGTCTGGACTGGAGGTGGCACAGGAGGCTGGACCGCTTGTGTGTTGTGTGTAGGAGGGGTGTAGGAGGAGGGAGGGAGGGGGTTTCCTCCAGTGGGTGGCGTGTCTGTTCGCTGGCCTGTTAACTGACTAAGCAGGCTGCTACACTAACAGGTGGTAGCCGTAGAACAAATACTAACCACGTTAAAGCAGGCCATTTCTCATCGAGAGTTGGGTGGGAGGTGGCAGGGGCGGGGGCAGTGTTATATTAGATTTACTCCCCCTTCAGACTCTTCCAGTCTCCCATGTAGGCCTACTGTGCCCGTGCTATCTTCGAATCACCCTCCCCCAACCCAACATGTTCTCAATATAATGTAATTCGATCTATGGGGATTTACCAAACACTGCCCGTACTACAACATGGGACGTGGAAACGTCTAATGACAATTAAAGATGCACATAGAAATACGTGACCTTATCGACATTCACAGACAGACCTTGTTAAAGGGAGATCAAGAATTTTCTGTAAATGCCAATTTAGCACTATGAACTTTTTACTTCTAAAATCAAATCATTTATACACTGCTGCCCTGTTTACTATGGGTATATCAGTGTATCCCCACTAATACATGTCTGGATATTACCTTGTTATATCCACTGCCATGAGCTGCTCCATTCCGCATATAGCATACACCCCAACACCAATCCATCCAGGGCCTACCTTGCTTCATAAAGCACCCATCTGGCGGTATAATGTTATGAATGATGAGGCTAAATTGGCCTCGTTGTTGTTATCTATTCCCTTTTTATGTACCAGATAGGGGAGGTTCCGTTTCTTGGCTACGAGAGGCCGGCTTTGTCTCGTTATGCTTGCCTTGTAAATGGGGATTATTTATTTTAGCCCCCCTGACAATGTAGGCTTTGTAAATGACAGCTCTGACGGAGGGGCCTGCTGTGGCTCTCATAGGGAACACACCAGCACCGTACTCCCAACAGGATTTATCTACAAATAACCACCATTTTTCATCGTAATTGTATCTGGTAGCCTTATCTTATTAGAGTTTTTATGCCAGTGTTAAACAGGCACTATGCATCTAATGGATAATTCCCCAGCACTGTCCCATGGCCTTAGAGAATATCAGTATAATAGCTGAGGGTTCTCTCCTACTAATGATACATGTAGTGATATGTTGTTATAGAGGGTATAGGATGTATTGTCTGGAAAGGCAGAAGAATGATTTGTCTGGCATGCATTTTGTATGTCACTACTGGGAATGATCATGAAGCAATGTCCGACAGCATCAGCATAAACAACATACATGTATATGAGCGCCTAAACCACTTGGTATTCCAGCAAATACAGTGTATCATAAGTGTTGACAACAATACCCAGGCTGTGTGAGTAGTATATACAACTGTTGACAATACCCAGGCTGTGTGAGTACGACTGTCAACAATACTCAGGTTGTTTAAGTAGTATATAATTGTAGACGATACCCAGGTTGTGAGAGTAGTATATATAACTGTGGTAGACGATACCCAGGTTATGTGAGTAGTATATAAAACTTGTCAACAATACTCAGGCTGTATGAGTAGTTTATATTGAACTGTTGACAATACCCAAGTGACAATACCCAAGTTGTGTAAGTAGCATATACAACTGTAGACAATACTCAGGCTGTGTGAGTAGTATGTACAACTGTGGACAATACTCAGGCTGTGTGAGTAGTATGTACAACTGTGGACAATACTCAGGCTGTGTGAGTAGTATACAACTGTGGACAATACCCAGGCTGTGTGAGTAGTATTTATACAACTATGGACAATGATATGCCTGTGTGAGTTGTATAATTATATATACCTGGTAAATAAACTAGGGTTACATGAGTATAGTATATAACTTGATGATACTGAGGCTAATTTATACAACTGTGGACAATACTTGCATTGCGTAGGTAGTGTGCATACACATGTTATATATCCACCATATCATCTATAAGCCGAGTAAAAATAACAATGAATTAAATGAGATACGGCAGCCTCACATTGATGACATAGCAAATCATTTGCGCATCGCCTGACTACTATCAGTCCTCTTTCTCTGATATATAGAGAAAGATTTCATTTCTGATATGTACCTCGCATGAGGTACCACTAAATCAAGGCTTACAACAGCTTCTGGCGCCGCTGTCGTCTAGTCAGCTGTTTAATTGGGCCGTGAAGTATATGCCATTATTGATTTAGCCGTGAAACATCCCTATTACTGGCACTAATTGCATCGTGCTGTCGCCTCTAACGACCATACCGCCAGGTTACATTGGTTTAAAATCTCATCTAGTGAGTTTCTGATCAGTCCCTAATCCACTATACAACGAGCAGATTCGAGCAGCTCACTGTGGAAAGGCTCAAATCAGCGGCTGATACTGTTATAACATGACTCAAGCCATTATGCCTCGGGCAAAGGGAATCTGAAACTGAGAGCAATTGAATTGAGGAAGCAGCTAGAGGGAGTTGCATACATTTATATAATTTCCTTTGTTGCTGTATGTGGGTACTTTATGTAGAATGATTTGCTCAAAGCAAATGAGTGGCTTATCGCTTTAAACAGTTTCAGGCAGGGTTGTGTACTATAGCATTGGCTCTGTGTAAGGAAACCTGTATTGCTTACGGGATATAGTAGCTTTAGTGGCTTCAATGAGTGCTAAGGCCTGCTATGAACTCATAGTACGAGTATAATGGCGCTTAATGGAGCCTTACATATGTAGTATGTAGAGACGTGTGAACTGCTACTCTGATACTATCTATTACATCGTGGGAAATCAACATTTAATAATGTAATCAGTAACACGCTGTTAGTGCAAACTATTCTACTTCAGTCACTGACATAATATTTGTTAGGCATATAATCCGGGCATATAATATAGCTTTTCCATTTAGTTCTGAGTATGGACTCTCAACTCATTCCTGGGGTCCCCCTCTGATACCTTACCATAGAGTCGAGTCTATATCAGGGGCTTTATATGGGCGGCAAGGGTAGATACAGGGATATATAGGGGCTTCATTCTTTAGGCCGCAATCCCAAATATACAGTCCTGAGGGTTTGCTGTAGTAAGAGGGTGGGTGTTGGCGGTTTAAGACGATGCCGGTTTGTGTATGGGATGGGGAGGAGGGGAGGAGGAGAGGGGTGGTCGGCTGACTATATGTACCCCCCCCCCACACACACACACATACCCCTACACTCACCCATTGCTACCAATCACACGGGCACGGCCACTGCCCCTATTGACCGACATGTCCGCCAGGGGCAGCACATGTTCCTTCACAGTGGACGCTGATTCAGTAGCACTGATACTTATTCCGACGACTGCGCTCCATGGGGGTGTTGGGGGGCCATGGTGGTGGTGGCGGCCCAAGGTCTAAATCACCCCTTCCCCCTATACCTACACACACATACACACCCGGCCCTTTTACCACCTCCAGTGCCCATCCAACCCCAATCCCACCCCTTCACCCCTCTCTGAATGCTGCCTGCCGAAGCGGGAATCTCCAGGGTCGGGGGATGGAGGGCACAGTAAACGCTGCATGGTGGAGGGGGGTGGGCAGACTGAGCTAGTGGGCTCAGTGAGTTATGATCCAATGCCTGGAGGAGGGGAGGGGAGGGAAGGGGGCTGCCTATATTAGATCATTTGTGTGTCAGGGCATGAACGGCCGCCATTCGCCGTCATTGTCCGGCGCAGCCTTTCTATTAGCCTAACCCCTCGCCGACCTCCCCGCTCAACGCCACGAAGCGAAAATATCTTACAAAACCCTCCAAAACTCTCTAGCTCTTGCCTATTTTCTCTCAATAACTCCCCAAACCTTCTCACCTCATCGACAGCTATAATCCTCTGTCAAATAGTTTACCTAAAAATGATTCTTTATTGTGAAAATTGCTGTTTTAAATTTTGGCGGGGAAAATCAGGCGACTTCTGGTCTTGTCGTCTGCTTGCTGCACCCCATAGCCTGTAGTTTGTAACGCTACATGTGATGAAAACGCGCATAACTCGGGCCTGTTCAGCTGTGTCAGCTCATTTGTTTTCAAAGGGGGTTCATTGTCAAAATGCATGAGCGGACTACGGAATGGGGTTGTTTGTCGGTACAGAACCCGGCCGTTATGAATACAAAATACCACAGGCGGCGGTAAAGCTAAGGCCGAAAGGAGAAGAATAAACAGAGGGGTTTTATGTCACCCCCACTTGGGTCAGGGACTTTCGGGCGGCCTTAATTCTGGGGCAGTATCAAGGTGATGTTCACATTTGAAGAGAATTTCTATGATTTTTATACCCAAAGCTTAGGGACATGGATCGGCAGCAGACTATTCCCTATATTTATATTCTTAATACCGATGTCTAGAAACAAAAAGAAAATAACACTTATCATTGCTCACCTTTTTGAAGCATGTTACCTGAAACTAATGCTTTTCAGTACCTCACTAGTATTCGACATGGCCATATCACCTTCTGTGGAATGAGGGCCATTACTCAAACTCCATAGTAATACCAGTAGTTAAGTTAGGCCATAATACGGTAGTCGTCTTTTGTTTTTGTTTTTGGTATTTTCCATAGGACCTTTGCCGGGAGAATATCTCAGATGGGGATAATAACTATGATATATTCGACCAGAACCTTGCCGCCCCAACGTTAACATTAGGATAGCTCCAAACACGTTGATAATTATGTTGTACAACAAGATTAAATATATATGTTTTAATAACACAAAATTAGAACATATTTGTTATCATATATTGATCATTCGATTCTGGGTTCGTAGTCCATCAGATAACAGATTATCTTTACTCCGCAAGTCCATGCATTATTCGAAATGGGAAGAAGGTTCATGACAGTCACAATTACATTTGTATATCCTCTCGAACAAGACCAGCAACAGTTTCACCTGCTCGATCTAATACGTCTTCAAATTACCAAATATAGCCATATCAATCAGAGCTTGGTTCTTTCCCAACTCCTCTAATATCCCCTGTGTATATTCCTAATTCCCTTAAGACTTGAACTGTACAGGGTCTTATGAAATCGTCTCTCTAATGAGGCCATTCATAACTCTATCAGAGGCGATGCGGCTTGGGGATGTGTCCTCTGTTATACAGCCATGCTGTATATTACAGGTTGTTAGGGGGAGATCTAACAGACCCAGATGATACATTATAACGAAATGGTGGAGCTATGGGGCTCAGGAGAAGAATATATCAAGGGAATTAAGGGTGGAGACTCTCTTGATCATACACGTTGAAAGGCTCCTCCTACCGAATAGTTACATTTGGACACTTGTAAATCATCACTACCGATACATGCAGGGGTTCTTTTGATACATAGCATCATACTTTTTTATGTTTTATCAACTCTTCTAGACTCTCCAGATTCAACTTACAAAGAAATGCATTTGTATATATATTACAATGCCAGTATTGGATTCACATTCTACCATTAAGCATTTAAGGTGGATCTTAAGCGTCTCTACTAATTAATCTATGGGGGGTGGGGTACCCCCATCGTATAAATGACACACTTTTCTAGCAGCTCATGAGTAGCCTTGTACGTGTATGTATGTTAGACCTCCTCCATGCAGGCAGACAAGAACAGACCTCAGGAGGACATATAACCCCCCACCTCCCCAAACCCCACCACCCCCACCATTACCCTCGCCATATCCCCCCTCCCCCAACACCTACATTAGGTGCCGTGCGTTGTCAAGGTGACAGGTCAGAAAGAGGCTGAGCCCCGGGCTGCGCTGGGTGCCGGCGTGTAATGAGCCTGGGATCGATGGCAGGCCGGGTGGCCGACAACCGACTAATTGTCTTATAGGGACATAAAATCAATCAGGTGACCGCTACCGGCCATTTCCATTATCTGTACAGTGTTGGGGGGGGGGGTGCATCAGGGCAGGGGCATGTGTCGTGGTTATGTAGGCTACTGGCGCTGCATCTTAAATTGGGTTGGGGGGGGGGGGGCGTGATGTCCTAGACAGAATTAGCCATGGCTATAAGTAGAAGCCCAGATGGGCCAGTCCAGGAAAACCTTTCATAAATAAATTGTAAATATTTCAAAACATGCTGACACCATTTTATTGTACATTCTTATAGTTTGTGCTAAAGTGGAATTAATCTGGGCTTGGGCTAGGCACTTCGGATCTGGGCTGACCCATCTGGGCTCCCAGCTATAGCCCTGGGCAAAAAGGACCATAACCCAACTTGCCCAAGTAAAAATCAACTTGCCCAAGTAAAAATACATATGGGCCCCACTAGGTAATTACCACTCCCTCATGTAGGTTACTGAGGCTACATGCGGGGAATGTGCCAATTCTCCGTACATGAGAAGAATAGGGGTAGAGAGGGAGGGAGGGAAATGGTAGGAAATAGAGGCGTTAGAATAGAAATTGAGAATTAGTGAGGTACTAAACAAGAAGGAAATAGGAGAGCCGAGACGAGATCTGGTATGGTAGGAAGGAAACCGAGCAACATTACACAGTGATCAGTTATCCACTCCAACCGATGTAAACGATGTTTTACCGATGCGAGGTGCAAACTGATAGAGAACAGAAAACTAAAGGCTTAAAGAAATGCAAATATTATGGAGTTCTCTTCCATCACTAAACAATATGTTATGTATCATGGGATGATTAGACAAACAATCATGCCACCATGCTTAGCTGAACATGCGATGGAACCCAATTTACCGGTGCAACCAGAGTGGTGCCAAGAATACCTGCCAAACTGCAAAGCTGCCAAGGCACAAGATGCAAAGGTCAGCCCTGTCTCCTGAGTACCTGGGGTCGCAGGGATGACGGGAGGCAGGTGTCCCAGTTTAATTGGCTCTAATTGACTCTAATTACGTCTGATTGGTCCACTTAAGTTGATTGTTGGTCGTGCTCAGTTAAAACAAGCCCCTTCAGCTGCTGGAGGATGGCGCTAATTGGGGTTTGTTTACCACAGACTGCAACCCCCTCCCCTCACTCCCAACATGGAGGGATCCCCTTATAGGGCCTGGTCCACCTACTGAGGTTGTTTTCTGGTAATCTGGTGTCTGTGAAAGATGCCAGTCGTTTTTGTTTGTAATATTCTGTATTTGACAAATGCCAGCCGTTTTCTGGTAATCTGGTGTCTGTGACAGATGCTGGTTGTCTGCTGGTAATCTGGTGTCTGTGACAGATGCTGGTTGTCTGCTGGTAATCTGGTGTCTGTGACAGATGCTGGTTGTCTGCTGGTAATCTGGTGTCTGTGACAGATGCTGGTTGTCTGCTGGTAATATGGTGTCTGTGGAAGATGCCTGTTGTCTTCTGGTAATCTGGTGTCTGTCACAGATACCAGTCGTATTCTGGTAATCTGGTGTCTGTGACAGATGGCAAGCTACAATTGAATATTATGCAAGGTAGAGGTGAAAATACCAGAGGAAAGGGAAATGCCAATGGCATTTTTGGCATTCCTGATCTGCTGATAATTGTACATAATAAAGTCTTCATGGTTTACAAATTAGAGATAATTACTCCCCCCCCCTTATCACCAAATATCATTATAATTCAGGGGGGAAACCATAGAAATATCCAATAAATTTGATGTTAACACTGGTCATTGCCATTTCCATGTCACTACATCGTGTATTGCACTGCCTTACACTTACAGTGCTAATGTCCACTTTGCATAAAGTAACCCAAGTAACATGTATGTCTTTTTATTCTGTTTTAGGTGAGTGTTTCCTGGTATTGAATACAACGTGCAACAGTCTGGTGTACGTGAGTAAAGAATGTAGAAGAACTAAAGCAAAACCAGTCAAATGCTTGTTTTACATTGCTGTGATAAAGTTGGATCAAGCTGTACATTGTGGCGAGTTACGCGCCATACGTGATACGTCCTATTGTTAAGTCCAAATGCATGTCGTTTCATTTGATGGATAATAGCATTGCCACTATGGCAATACATGAGGATATAAAAGGCTTAAATAGAACATATTTCCAATGGAAAAGGTTTATGATGAAGGCCATTGGAAAAAAGGCTGGAGGAGGCATTGCTTTTGGCATTCTTTAAAACAACCATAGATATAAACAGTAAACATCTATGGTACAACCTTTTCAGAACTTCCCGGTTCTTTATTGTAATTGCAATACTCCTCTCCCTCTTTCCCATGTCATAGATGATAGTGCCACAGCCCTTGTTCAGGAATGCCACATAACAGTTGGTACATCGGGAAACATGTGTCTCTGTTATGTAATGCAATTACAACTGACCAATGGTGGGGGCCCTACTTCATCACGTGGTTAGGATTGACCAATCACCGACCCCCCTGAGGCGCCCTCTGTCGGCAGACGCTGGAACCACTGCCCCTCCCATACCCCTAGCGGACAACAAACATGTAAGAACATCCCAGACCTTGACCTTGGCCTTGGGTCAACTGCCAGGGCTCGACTAGAGCGCCACCTCTCGGTTCAATAGGGAAGACATGTGTTTTGACATGGAGAGAGGGATTGGGTTTGGGAGAGGGGTGCAGAGAGGCTCTATAGCAAGGGGGGTTAGGGGCAGTGGCTTAGGCATGGCCATTGATTTTTGTCTGCCTTGGCCAAAAGGAATGGCTGGCAGTTTGAGGGGGGGGGGCGTGGAACATCTTTGGCAAGTGAAAGGTAACGGTGTGAGGTGGCCTCCACCCTGCCCTCCACCGCTTTCCTCCAGGGTTTAATCCTTCCAGTGGTGGTGCCCTCATACCACATGTAGGTACACTACAGATGTCCAGAAAACATCTCTGCCCCTCCAGACCCTGACCTCTACCTATATATTAATGTTGAGTTAATGTCCTGGCCTGGCAATATGGTAACTGCATTATCGTTGCATGGAAATATTCTTGATGCCAAAAAAGGCCCAAGAATGGTATTACTATTATGATATATATAAAAATGCCTTCAAGTTCTCGGACATTTGTTGATGCGTTCAAAAGTAGAAAAGATACGTATTATTTGCAAATGACAAAGGGGTCACAGTGGTTATTGTCGATAGTAAAGATGCTAAGGCGAATGATAAAGAATAGTCCTTCAATATCGTTATATGACTTAAGATACAGGTCATAAGAACTAGAGCTTATAGCTCAAATCTATGGTTTAACATGATACTATTATCAAATTATAAAGATATTTTTAAAGAAAGAAAATTGAACCCTGTCTGTTTTTCCATTCCCACCCCTGGCCATCACAGAAGGTAAACACTTTTGAAAATGTCATGAGATTTTTTTTTGCGTATATTCCCTACTATCTCTTTGGAAGGTTTTCTCAAATAAATTTGAATTACTCCCTTTAACTTGGGTTCTCAGGTGGACAACCTTGGTTTCCTAATGCACGCCGATTTCGCATGCGTTCTACATACAATAATGATGATAAATGTACATTACTTTAATCATTAATGGTTCCCCTTTAAATCCAATGTTTTTTAAAGGAGATATTTCCAACCCCATTAATGATAAAATTCCAATATATCTATGCACGATTTACATGAATTTGATTGAATGTCATGATGTCCCATTTAATTTCTCTAATGGGATGTTCATTGACTTTTTTTTATCATTTCTTTTTTCAATTGCTCATATTCGTGCAAGTACACGTTTGGTTATTTGAACAGTACTATACGACGTCTGGGACCTGTCCCCTGATATAATTGACAGAAATGACATGATTAATTATCATTTAATATGACGTCGAAGGGGGTGCATAGCTATAACAGGACCCATGTGAAAGACTACCGTGTGACCATTGATTTAATGCTATAGGGGCACGACTATGTGGACGTTTTCAGACAGGTGGGATTGGCTAGACTGAACGGTTCGGCGCTACCCTACTACGTGGCAGCACTATACATGTCTGCTTCTATCTAATAAGGTACTGCTATTCTGGTGAGTTCCAGGTATAGTATTCTTAGTGTAAAGCGTTCAAAAACAGAACGGGTTATCTAGAATTGGAATAGATAAGGAGACTTAATTAATCATAGCATATGATTTTGTATAGAAGGGGACGAGGTGTAGGGAAAGAGCTTTCAGATACAGTCATCTTCAGCTTGTAACATATAACTTTCTACAACAATAGATAGTTGCACTTGGAGTTCTTATATGTTTTAATTTCCGTCTACAGCTGGTCTGTATTGAAAAGGTTAATCGAATTGAGAAGGCGGGCAATCTTGATTTAGGTAGCTATACAGCAAAAATGAGGAGGGATCTTAATCTACTGTACATTGAACTTTCTTCCAGACTACTGTCTGTGTTTCTTGGAGGTCGTCTGCTACTAGCTACATATAGTGTAACTGAGTTATGATCTCCTTCTTGGCCCTTTAGGGATGAAATGATGGCTTCAGGTCATACAGCGCCAGTGAGTGACTCACTGTATTAATGCATCACTTCACAGAGATGTATCAATCCTAAGAATTAATGATATACTGGCGAATTACTCGCTGGGGCTGCATTTATTCAACATCGCGACAAAGGGTCAAATATATGATTTATCGTGAGTATAATAAGAGAGAAAACTTAAGTTAGGAGGAGTCACTTTGGATAGGTACAGGGTTAATATTTGAAAATATGTGGTTCCTCATTACTCGGATAAAGGTGATATTAAAGGTGGGGAATCATGTGAACGATTGAAAACGCTAATTTTGACCCGATCGACAATACTCGTTACAGCAAGACGATTTACGACGCGAACATTCACGACTCAACAAGCAACATGCCCTGCATTACTGAGACGTTGGTTTTATTTCCGGACCCGAATGGCGACGATTGGAACGGATGATTATGACGCAGACGATATATTTTTTCTGAATATTCGATTACTTTTTTTTTCAGTTCTTTACCTATTTGTGATATAATTGCATGGCATGCCAACTTTAACGATTTATCATGTATTAAAGCACTGTTGACCATTTTGATGATTACTTTTCATTTCAGCCTCATCAGTATCTAATGATATACAGTACACTGTTATAACAATTTTGGAAAGGGCTTTCTGTAGATAATATGATTATATCATATTTTTTCATTCATTTTCAACGTGAAGCTTTATAACTCTTATCACGATCATAATAGAAAATATTAATCTTCATATATTCTCCACTGTATCACATAATCACTTTACTCTTATAGCCCTACACTTGCCATAGCCAAAGCCTCTCCTTTACTCTATCATCTTTCTACAATACCTCTTAACCATCTGTTCCTTTCCCATGTATAAACAAGTCTCTCACTAGAGATCTCCTCCAGTGCATGTACCTAAACCATTAAACATCCCTGTATCTCTTGTTCTAATCTCATTCTCTTCCTATTCCAGTGAGTTCTCATTGAAAAAAAACCTCTTGTCTTTGATGTTTCTTCTTTTTCCCGCCAATTTGCCAATTCTCGTCTGCAGTTTCCTTGGCTATCTCGCCGTCAGGAGGCACGCTATTTACATATCTGCCGGTCTCCTCGTCCCTAGGCCGATCGCAGGCGTCCAGAATTGATCCAGTTCTTTGAGAACTTCCACCAGATAATGGCGGCTTTCCCAGCAAACAGACGCCATCTGTTTGTCGTCTGCGTGTATCACAACTTCCGGTGTTGCGCGAAACCCGCCTGAATTGCTGCATGCAAAAGGGCTGAGGTGAGGTGGTGGATATAGAGTCTCCCGCGCAGCATGTATTAGAGCAGGGGAATGGATGGAAATAGTTCGTCTCAACTTTTCTATTACCATGTGTTTGTTGGTTTGATAGTTTGTTGATACATGAGATGAATGTATCGTTAGTATATCATAGTCCTTGGATTTATCAAACTGGCCATTTGTGCACTGGGATGGTTTGCAATTTTAGCATAACTTTGCAACATAACAGTTAGGTAAGAAAATAATAATTGAGGGGGAAGATTTCTCTGATACAAATACTTTGTCAATTGTACTCAAAACATCGAAAACCTCCCGCAGTTGTGTCTGGTCATCAAATGCCCATATCAAATTGAATCGACTCATTTAACTTGCAGGAACTAGGAGATTTCCATATTCATTGCTTTACGTTTTGGCATAACATGAATGAGGATTCATGACAATGATTTCACTTCTGGAATTTGTCCACGTCCACGGGGGAGGCAGGTTATCCTACTATAAAGCCTGTGACAGTGTGCATCAGCCGACATTTGGCGCAGACGACAATTGAATCAATAACAACGCACGGTGTTCCCGCGTTTATACAAACATGGCGTGCTACATCTTCCTAGTATTTCCCTTTTTCATTCGAGTACTTTTTCGCTTCTTTCTCTCTTGCTCCACAGTTCTATTTGCAAAAGAAGAATAGCCCAGCGAATAATGGGAGGTATTTCCCCCCTTGTGGAAAGCACTGGAATATTCCAGATCTCGCCTCGCTGGGATTTCCATTGAAAGAGGAAGGTTGCATTGTCAAGTGAATGTCGTCTGCGGTTCCAATTCGGCTATGTTTATTTCATATATATCGGGGCAGGGCAGGAGCAGGGAGGATGGATTCGGAAGATAACATCCATATTTCAGGCCATATCTAGAGCACCAGGCCCCCCAACGGGGAATATCCTGAAAAACATAATACCTGATTGATATGCATTCATGGTAACAAAGTGCAGCGTGATCCCGCCCTGAATATTCATCACAACTTCAGCCAGCCCTTTCTACAAAAGTTCCACACCGACGTCTGAAACATTTGCCCTTTTAAATAAAAACCCTCACGGAAAACTCCCAATATTTCTGGAACTCATCTATAGGGACATGCCCAACAGTCGCCAGTCAAAATCATTTACAATTACGAAGAGGATTTTTCGATATTTCTAAAATTGTCAGATAAGTTGTATTTTTCACGGGAGGGAAATAAGCAGGGCGTATGTTGTGGGAAAGCGTGGGAGATAGGCCTCGTGGGAGACCGACTGGGAGCCGGCACACCTGATAGCACCCGGGGAGGGTTGCAGACGACGCGTCATGAATATTCACCCCAGAGAGGAATAACCCCAAGTTATTTATTTACGGCTACAAAGATGGGTCTGAGTCTCTAAAGAGAGATAAAGGGGGAGTTAGAAGGCCGCCAAGACATGATTATGACCTTGGCTGCTTTGGCCGGCTATGGAGGCTCAGTACAGGTGTATTATGAACGGCCAGTGTGGCCTGTTTTACCACTGGGCCCAGGGTAGGATCCATAAAAGTCATGATTCAGGAGGGACAGGGATATGCTCATACTGATTTCTGTATGAATAACGAAAGGCTCTGACACTTTGCAGGATATATTACCAGCAGCTGTATATATGCTAAACGATCCCATAAAGCAGGTTCATGCTGGTGTACCCCCCCCCCCCCCCCCGTGAAGACACAGTTACAGGACATTCCTTTTCTCAGTGTTTCTAACTGTGGCCAGTCGTATCCATTATACGCAGGGAATAAACTATAGCTCTAGAATTTGGATGGTAGCAGTAGCCAGTCAACATGGTAACTCGGGGACGGCAGTCAGTTTAGTAATTGACTGTAGCCAGTACATATTGTAATTCAGGGCCAATAGGTATTCTACACTGTAGACAGTCTACACTGCAATTAAGGGACTGTAGCCAACATACACTGTCACCCAGGGACTGCAGCCAGTCTACGCGGTAACCCAGGGATGGTAGCCAGTCTGCACTGTATCTCAGGGACAGTAACCAGTCTCTTCGGTAACTCAAGTACGGTAGCCAGTCTCCATGTGACTCAGGGATGGTAGCCAGTCTATACAGTAACTCAGGGACTGTAGCCAGTTTGTACTGTAACTCAGGGACTGTAGCCAGTCTGTACTGTAACTCAGGGATGGTAGCCAGTTTACACGGTAACTCAGGGATGGTATGCAGTCTATATGGTAACTCAGGGACTACACCCAGTCCTCACAGTAACTCAGGGACTATAGCCACTGTCCACGGTAAATCAGAGATGGTATATAGTCTACACGCTAACTCAGTGACTGTAGCCAGTCTGTACTGTAACTCAGTGACTGTAGCCAGTCTCCACGGTAACTCAGGGATGGTAGCCAGTCTCCATGTGACTCAGCGATGGTAGCCACTGTCCATCGTAACTCAGAGACGGTATATAGTCAACACAGTAACTCAGTGACAGTAGCCAGTCTCCACAGTATTTCAGGGACTGTAGCCAGTCTCCACTGTAACTCAGAGATGGTAGCCAGTCTACACTGTTACTCAGGGATGGTAGCCAGTCTACACTGTTACTCAGGGATGGTAGCCAGTCTACACTGTTACTCAGGGATGGTAGCCAGTCTCCATGTGACTCAGGGACTGTAGCCAGTCTGCACGGTAGCTCAGAGATAGTAGCCAGTCTACAAGGTAACTCAGGGACTGTAGCCAGTCTACACTGTAACTCAGGGACTGTAGCCAGTCTACACTGTAACTCAGGGACTGTAGGCTGTCTATTCTACAATGAGCTATCATTGAGTTCCTGCAGTTCAGCCATGTCAGGACACAGAGCCCATTCATCTGCTGAGTCAATATACATGTACTCCTTAGTATTGATACTGCCATTGATCCAAGCCAAATATTAACAAGAAAACAAGCCCACCCTTCATGTCTGCCATGTAGGCAGGACAAGGCAAACTGGGCCGGGATTAAGTCCTACATCTTTAATGGCAGTGATGGAGGAGTTTGTTGGTAAACAATACCAGCAAGGCAAATAATGTAAACAGTGTAATGAGAGATCCGTACACAAGTACCCAATGTAAGTAGGGATAAACCAGTATAAGGCCCCTGCAGTGTACAAGTATTGATCACCCTCTACTGGCAGGGCCTCAAGTGCAAGGAGGCAAAGACAGGCGGGGGCAGTGCACTTCAGAGGAGCATGAAGTGCATCTGTATAAATATAGACTTTAAATGTATCAAATCATTATATGCTTATAATCGAAGGTCGTACTTGGAACGTTGGCTAGAAAGAAGGGACTGCCCTAAAAATAGATCCTCATGTATTGACAAAGAAACGGGCAGTATGGGGTCTGAAATAATTTTGTATCAAAATCAATGTTGAGAATTTATAATGACATGAACGGGTATAAGACTTCATGCGTGAGCATGGCGGATTCAGGTCCTTTCCGAGCCAAGATATCCTCTAGATCAAAGGGGCAGGGAAACGTGTAGTAACGATTTTGGAATAGAAGTTTCATACTTTCTCTTCAAAGTCATATTCCCTGACATTTCACAAGGGAGTTTAGTTATCAAAGAAATGCAACTCCCATTTCCAACATGGACATCATATTTAGGGAGCGCTCATTTTTGTAACAACAGGAAGGCGGGGGAGTCGCTATTTTTCATAAACTGGTGGCTATTTGGACACATCTGCACGAAACCCTACCTTGCCCTTGGCGTTAAGAAATGATACAATGCCTTAGTTTGAAGTTGGATGTTAAACCCCTTTCATCCCAACGCTCTGTTTCCTGACCTGTTCTGCCATTGTGCTTCTCCATTTTGGTCACATTTCCTATAGTGAAAGGTAGAGGGAACGATATATATAGTACAGGATCGTATATTGTGCTCTATGACACGACAATTCCTCTGTCATATATTTTTAAAACCCCCCAAAAAAATGCGAATCACCCGCTCACGAGGTAAACACAAAGAAAAGAAACAGCGTCAAAAGGGAGTTCAGCTTGCCTCCAGAATGACTCCCCTCTCTAGGGTAGCCCAGGTCCCCTTATGTGAGTCAGGGAGCTTTGTGATTTGCCTAGTTGACACCCCTAGGTCTGTCAGGGAGCCACCTAGGCTCCCTTAGACAACCTGGGCTCCCCTAAAGAGGGGATCGAGTCATCCTGGAAGCAGCCTGGACTCCCTTTTAACGCTGTTTTTCTCTGTAAAGGCATGGGTGTGGAGAAGCATTCCTGTGGTCCATTTTCGGCTCCATGTTTGAGGCATTGATCCTCTTAACACCTCTGACTCCGACCCCTCTCCCAGATTTCCCGTGAGGCCTCAGCAAACAGGAAGTAGGGGCTAGATGTGTCTAGTTCCTCTGCCGGCCGCTCACGGCGCCCCAGTACCATGAGTGTGACCCTGGGTGGAATAGGTGCTGCCAATAGGCCTACTATAGCTGGGGTAAGTTTCACTAGAAAAAAAATCACATTTTCGTTTAGAATAGGGATATTGATGATGATCTTTGGATGATGTTCTCAATTGTATTGCAAAGTGAGTGCTTGCTAAATACTATGGATCTCGTGTAGGAAAAGGAACATTTGTCACGAGATGCATTTCTGTATGCGTTGAATGCCTTCAGAAATTCAGCTAAATAATATTGACGATTTATATCGAGAAAAAGGCCCCATGCTTACTAGGAGGCATATTTGGGTAGATTTAATCAAAGGTAATTAATTTCGAAACTATGGACTATGGTATCTAGATGGGGCCAATATTTCAATAGGTATAGTAATGAATGGGAGCAATATCCAATACAGTCAAGATCAGATAGGAGGACAATATAATTTTAAGAGTTTAAATATCAAATATAATTCTGGACCACAAAGGATATGTGTTTACCCACAATAAAGAGTGACTCCATAGTGTGTAAAACAGGCTGCGATACTGTCGTCACCATAGAAATGTGTAACACTTTATTTTATCAATCACTGTAAATAAAAGGTATACAGAGTAGCATTATGAATGATGTATACACAGTGCAAGGAATGTGGTCATAAAATGAGCAGTATACGAGTACCGTACATTATGCACGTATGAGTGGCCAGGGGGAGGTGATGGAAACGTATGTACACTACAGTCATATAGGATGATGGATACTGGAGGCCCTGGCCCCCTTCACCCCTCACCCCGAGCACCAGACATATGCTGTGCAGAATGTCGGTGTACATGTATCGACCCTAAAGGCTATAATGCTAGCAGAAAAATAAATTGTGGTATTATAGATAGGCCTATAAGTCCTGTCTAACATTGGGGATGTGTGGGGAAATACTAGTGAGCCATGAGGTATATATGTGTTCCTATTTTTTTCAAAACTGTGGTTTGACAGTAGTATTATTGGAAACAAAAATAAAAGCATTTTGATATCATTTATGGCTACTCATAGAGATGGTCGTGAAGTACCATACATAAATGCAATAGAGAAGGGAATAGTTACTTTAAGTAGATAATTACATAGGTTTAATACTTATCTCTTTTCGATGGTTTAAGTTGGGTTTGCTACTACATTTTTTGTAACAATATCAAATGGACTTTGCCACTGCCATACAATGCTCTGCAATTCCCTTCTTCTTGTGCTAGTTTCCAATTTGGACAATTCTTTGTTTCTCATTCAAAAATAATTAGTTAATTTGTCGGAGGTGATCAGACAGATTGATCTAATTTTCTCAGTCTTGTTTGTTTAACTGGAAAACACAAGCAAAGAGAATGAGAATTGAATGGGAACTTCTAGTTTTATTCTCTTACGTAATTCTCCATTCAATGTTATTCCCGAGGGATCTACGCCATTAACCCTTTCTGAGACGCAGAGAGATTTAAACCAGTATGTCGTGTGTCGCTATGATGCATGGATGCAGCGCTGGTGAGTAACTCGCCAGGGCTTCGGGAGTGTATCAACCATGAAGGGTCAGCATGCTGTACCCATGCATCTCTTGAAGGTATAGACTCACCAGGTCTGCATTCTCTGCATCATAACGATAAAGAGCCTAGCACATGTAAGCAGTTTGTGGTCATTAAAGATTTAATTTTTAGCATCGCTGCTCTATGAACATGATATTTTGAGTCCAATACAGTCTAGCACATACCATATCCTACTGCAGACCCTTAGTTGATTGTCTGGCTATATCTTCAGCTTGTACCATACCGATCTTCCTCCTTACAGTTACACCCTTCCTATTCTCAGCTTCGATCAGTTCCTCCCACAATGGGTCACTAACACACCAAGGTGGGAAAGGTGCCCGGCCACCTGACCGCCATACCTTCTTATAACACTAGTAGTAAGGCTGCTCGCACATACATATGTCAGACACTCCACCAGGGGGCATTCCGTACACGTCTGCGCATGCGCACAAAGCGCCACTGCTTCAGTGCGACCATCAGGGGAACTATGGTGCCAAATGAATACCTCCAGTGGAGACGCCAGCATATGGCCAAGGTGTAATTGTGTAGCGGCTCTGGGTGATTGGGTGTTGGGTGAGGGAATGGGGCAGGGCAACTGGAAGGGAGGGCATCTTCCTTTGAGGCCACCTGAAAATAACTGAAGTGAATTAAAGAACATGTGTCACTGGAGCTGTGATACTCCTAGCATGGGCAATACCCAGCGGGTCCAGAATATTTGATCAACATTGATAACAGGTTGTCCATGTTGATTAAATGTTAAACTGAATTCTGTAACCACTAGGTCTTCTCTCTCAAACCCACAGTGGCCAGCCTCAATAAGACAACATGTGCTTGGAGCATGCACATGCACATATTATTATATATACAGACCTCATGTGTCCTGAGTTGCTCCCTACGGCTGGTTACCGGATCAACACTAACATAGTGTATTGAGCAGCTCATTGGAACAGCTCATGCTTCGCGGACCTGCTCACAAGGAGTCGCAGAAAAGACCTCCTGCAGTGCGGATAATTAACTTTTCTTCTCATGGCTGGGAATATTTCTTTTTGGGGTATAATTACGTGGCGCCTCCGACCGCGGCCGCTGGGTTATTCAATTAGACTAGTGGGTTTCTTTGATAACTCTTATAACCATAGAGGGGTGCTGAAGGATCGACAATAATGGGAGCCTCCAGCTGATGTGCTTAGAGATCCAACTGCAAGAGCAGTAGCAACTACATTAATAGACCAATGGCTTTTTCTGAAGTACTTCTCTTTTGTTACAACAATGTATATTACATTCCCAGCCAATTTAGATGCTTTATTGGTTAGGAACAGTCATGTAGCACCTTTTATATCTTAATCAATCTTTCTTTCCATATAGAATCCATATAGAAGCACAATGCATATAGACCAATATTATTGACTTATTGGTGTTCTTTCCTTAACAAACACTCATGATATGATATACAGACCACATGCTCCCGTACATAAAAGGTCACCTTAAGATTATTATAAGGTGAATATAAGGTACACCCTCAGGTGAGGGTAGTTTTAGCGACAATGACTACCCTCACCTGAGAGTCAGGCAGTGCCTGACCCTCAGGTGAGGGTAGTTTTAGCGACAATGACTCTCACTTTTCTGTGTGTGTATGCCTTATGATGCTACCACTACCTTAACGATCTTAATAAATGGTGTGTTAATTGTTATTGATTCATTCTCAGGTTTGTATTTTGAATCGATGGTTTTGATGTAAAATGTCCACCAATGACACTAATGGTAAGGGAAATAGCTTCTCCTATTGCTTTCTCCCACAGAGATCCTTTCTTCATACCTGGCTGCAGGGTTTTCAGTAATGGAGTTCAATTGTGAGCAGTAAGGGAGTGGTCAGCTTTTAGTAACATGAGAGGGGGGGGGGGGTTCTCCCCGCCCCCCCCCCATCATGGGACCCCTCTTGAGAGGACCAAGCGAAAAATATTCTCAGAGTACTAAGCATTATGGGGGCCGGCCATCAAAGTTTGGGGAGGGGACAGACATGATTTGGCACACCCAAGCAAAATTCTACAACCCCCTCCACCTGTTGTGGAAGAATGACCCCTCCCAACAGTAATAATAGCTCATGTCTGACTGGGGACATTGAGCAGTGAGTAGCTTTATGCATGCATGGCTTATGCCCGATGACTATCTCAATGCCTCATGGCCATAGTTATATCCTTATCAGCGCCATCTATCCGTATCACCTCAGTTCCATCTCTTATCAGGTTCCATCTGGAGCTGGGGTCCTGTAGTATACAGCATTCATCCACTGATAAGGAACCCGTGCAGGATGCAATTTTAAAACAATATTGGGCTTGTTGAACACAGGGCCCAGGCCATTTTCAGAACTTTTCCTATCCCATTTATTGATCTCCCAATGAAACACCCATGGGTTAAGCGACTTGGGAAATTATGATGATAGCATGGCTGGCAATCTAAAAGGAGAATGAAGAAAGCAAAACCATAACAATACACATAGATGTAGTTAACATGTGTAAGATGTATGAAACATGACAAATATGTAGCAATAGTTCAGAATTAATTTCATTATACCAACAGCTGCACAGCTATCACCCATGTTCTGAGCAAAGTATGGCAGGCCTTGTGAGCTATATAGGAGTGGTTTTATGACGAATACGCCTCTGAGCATGGTGGAATAAAACAAAGTGCCCCTGCACATAAGGCTACCACCAGCCCCAGGGCTGAAGTGTTTTAATTCACTCAGTCACACAACAATCACGTGACTGACACTCCATTTGCTTCCCGGCATGCCTCAGTGGGCATGGCCTCGTTCTGACCCTGGGCCTGGCACGTGAGTGCTCTGACGTCATAATGACGTGAGCGCTGTGACGTAGTGAGTAGGGGAATGGTGTATGTATTGTTAGTGATACATTGGACATTCTCCATAGGGAAGTGCCTGTTCCACCATGACTGAGCAGACAAGATGTATACATATGTAGGTATCATATTGTATTCGCAAAATGCCACTGTTTAGAATAGTGTGCTCTCAAATATCTAATTACTGTATGAAAATATATATATACATGTAACAGCTAAATTTGAAAATGATTCCTTTTTGTTCATCATCACTTTCTGTCATATTTTCTTCTTTCTTTCATGTATATAAATTAGAGGTGTTTGGAACATCAGGACATATTAATGCCACAACAAGACCCCACTAGATATGACCACGTCTCTAAGTCTTCCATTACAAGTAGAATACATATTGTGATTTATTTTCTGTCACCAATATAAGACTGTAATACGGCCGTCTGTGCACAAGGCTATTTTATGTACAGCCAATCAAAAAACGACTAATGAGCAGATTGCTGTACCTCATGGGGAGTATTATGCAGCTGTGATCTGTGAAAAGGGACCTTTCTGCAGTGTGCACCAAGATCCCTTTTCGCAGATCACGTCATTGTATTCCCTCTTATACCTCGCTAACAAAGCAGCCTTACCTATTTGTTTTGTAATGTAAATGGTAAGCTGTGGGGTCACAGATCCTGCATGAGGATTTTAAATGAAAATGAGAGATACGTCAGACTAGTTTCAGACACAAAACAAGCTATCTAATTTTGGCCATTTTGGCCACCCCCACCCCCTTGTCACGCCTTTCCTCATACTTCTATCATTTGGGACCAATCCCCCCCCCCCCCGCCCAAACCCCCTCATGTGTGACATACGTTATGGACGGCTCCTTCAACCTCTTTCAGATTGCTTGAGTTATATATATAGGATCAATATCCCACATATCATCCATTTTATTAATGAGCATCACAAAATTAATGGACAGGTTATGAAGCAATAATTAATAAGGGCCATAATATTATACCATAGTTTCGATATAAAATGACCCTCCAAGTTTGAGTTTGGTATGCTTTCTTTGCATAATTAATATATGTCTATGGTCGGAAACAACAGCAAGCCTATGCAGGCTTTAGAAGGACAGTACTATTAGCAAGTATGAATATTCCAACAGGAGATCTATCTCCATTCGTTTGGGGAGGCTCAGGTTCTGGACACCTATAGAGCTGGATTTGAGCTGACTTAGCATCTAACCCAGGCAGCCTTTAACTATGATGGAGAAGGGTTCTGTGAGCCACCAGGATGAATAAAACACAATGCTTAGGGGGAGGGTAAGGTCTCCTAATTCTGGACACCACCTATTTTCCGATATCCTGCTTCTGTATCTATCTTCTTTTTTAAATTAGAAACTCTACTATATTCCTACTTGAAATGCAAAAGAACATAACTTTTGTGTACCCTTCATTTGGTGTGGTTTGATAATAAAGCATCACCCTAAAAATCTGCCTGTCCGGAAAAAGGCACTGTATCCCACCCACTTAAACCTTTAAGGAAGGCATGATGCCTTACAGCAGAAGTCATCATGATGCACGTAAGCGGCGTCAGTGACATTGGTACACACATCATGTCGCTCATTTGGGGTGAATTATTCATGTGCGGCCAGAATGATGCATGTTGAAAGTCTCGGCGAATTACTCGCCCGGGCTGCATTCGTGTGCCCGTTAAACCGTGAGCCGCCGTAAACAAAGGACTGAGTACCTGTAATGCCTGTACTCCGACTGTTGTGGCCGGGGCAACAAGTTCTATGCCCTTAACAGGTAAAGGCCCCATCTTCAAACCCATGTCCCACGTAGCTCAAATAAGCATGCGGCGCCTACCTCAATTCCTACCCGTGTACCTCTGACACCTCAGGAGATTGACCTCTAGTTGAGTGGTCAAATGCCAAGGTGAGCTTGTGACTTTTAACCTTCAGAATTACAAGTGTCAATGCCGTAGGTGCTGGGGTATCGTGGGTATAGTAATTATAGTGCTAATGGTAAAGCAGTGTAGAGTCTAGTAGTGACTATAGTATCTCTCTCTATATATATAATCGCTTTGTTAAATGCTATGGGGCTTCTCTCGAAGATATCAAGCCCGACTATAACTTAGGCTCATTAAAAATGTGATTCAATTATGATTTAAACCATTTAAAGGCATATACTGTAATGCAAAGTTAGACGATGAATATCACTCTCGCAGCAACGTAAAAAATCTACTTTTGTATCAGATAGCTGGTGCATTGACTTTTCCCTCTAGCGGTCGCATCGTGCTTTAATGTCCTTTGTCGGCATTATACATGAATGCAATCATGGCGAGTCTGGGCCACTCGTGCAGAGTCTTCCAAGAGTGTATCAATCCAATGGGAATGATGCCTCAATGCAACACTTGCGAGTTACTCGCCAGAGCTGCATTCTTGCATCATGACGATATTTGAAGAGTATACTGCATGCATGTAATCACTATGCGTGAAGGGTTGATATAAACATCCTGAATCTATACTTTCCTCCATGCACCTGCAGGGACTATTGATATTTAGGAACTGCTATATTTGTGCACCAATATATGAAACTGTATCTATAGCTAGGTACATATCAGCAGCTTCCCTGGATACACAAAGGCTTCCTACTGAATCAACATTGTTTATTTTGAAGAATAAACAGCGTTTATTTTGACGTTATCTGTATGAGTATAGCGCCCTTTTTTATAGCACGGTGAGTTGTGATACAGATAGTGAGAAAGGACACCACGACCACTCCAAAGATGTTACGTTGCCCTATAGTGTGCTAAACTATTGTATATAGAGGACTTTTATACGAAAAATGAATAATATGAGTGTAGGATATGGCGCATTTCTAACTTTGAATTGTGTCCCTGGAGTCCAAGAACCTTTTAAAAGTTCAAACATTAAAGTTTCGCTTTAAGCCTTTTATAAAAATCAAAATGGAATAAACAGAAATGGGATAAAACATATTAAGTAACCCTGAACCCTCCCCGAAAGGGGGCATCCCATTGGCTGTGGTCTTGGAGCGCAGCGTTGGCGTATTTCCCTGTGTATTTTCCTAAGTAATGGAGGACCCGGATAAAGGGGTCATGTGACCTCGCAGCAGGTTCAAAATGGCGGCTTAGGGTGGGGTGGCCTGTGTGGGCGTGGGCTATCGGCGACCATTAATAACGGCTTAGTTGCCGTGGTCCTTATCCGCAGGTGGGTCAGCCATAGACCACTGGCTACTTACTTAGCCACCCTGGAGAAGGGAGCTGCGCCATGCGGTTGACTCTATAGCAAAGGGTGTGGAAACCCTATGAACAGGTCATATCCTATGTTATCGCTCATGATCAAGGGTTTAGGCCATTATCATGTAGCCTATATCATTGCTCATGATCAGGAGTTTAGGCCTATTACCATCTAAGCAATAGCCAGCTTTTTTCCCTTTCGTTTTGAGAGGACACATTGCACTGTGACCACCAGACTTATCGCTTTGTCCTATACTACTCACACAGTATAGGCCTCTGTGAATCCCCCTCTTGCAATAATGTACGCATGAATCATATCAAACCATGTACGTCTCAAGTCCTACCACACTGTACAAAAAATGTCGTCAAAATGACGTTGAATCACCGGCAACTTTTGGGACATAACTTTCACCGTTTTTTTAACGGTGACAGTCACCATTAATTTTACGCAGAATCACTGTTCATTTTACACAGAATCACTGTTCATTTTACATTAAATCAGCATTAATAGATTCACAGTATTTAAATATACAGAGAATATTTGATAAGCCTCACAGGGAGATTATGGTGACTTTTGTCACTGTAGCATACATCTAAAAACTTACGGATAAGCCATACTTTGACTTTGTCCTTATCCTATATGCACCACTGACGATCTGACTTGCATACTAGCCCTGGCCTATACAAGAGGTTTTACTCTATAGGATTGATACAAGGCAGAGTTTCCAGATGTGAGGATATATGCATAGTATATTACCACAAAATAGGTGTATAGATCCAGACAGCTACTTTCATCTGGATATTATCAAGTATTTTGTCAAACCTATCACAAGATTGAATTGTTAAATTGTCAAACATATAGATTAATTGAAAATTACCATTATTTCAACATGTATACTCCACTTCAAGGGCTCACACTCTCCAGAAAAATCTTCTTACAAACCAGGCCACCTATCTATGGCAAGATCCACTATATGTGGCTCCCTCTGGGATTTGACATTAGAAGATGAATTTACGTTGAATCATTGTAATCCAAACCAGGTTAGCATTTAACAAGGATCCACTGTGAAATGGCTGATATTTACGGTGCTTCATTGTATTCCAAATAACGGTGAATCAGCATTAAATTTTACTTTTTTTGTTCCTGATGAGAATGATATATTTCATTGTGTCATTTACATGGATTTACATGATACCAGCGTTGATATCAGTTTTAAGGGTCAACGTCAGTACAGTTAGATAAAACCCCACCACCACCACCACCAGCAGCTATAGGGTGCCACTGGTACTTCTCTCACCTACCTTATACCTCCCCTCCCCCCCCCCCACACACACACCCTGGAGGTGTACCTGTAGCTCAGTCCTTTCCTCCAGGGCTTTGTGCGTGTGCCAACTCAATAATCCCCAACACTCTCTCATTACCCTTCTCCAGTCCTCTTTGTTTCTCCTGCCGCCTTGGCAGCACCAGTGCCCAACGCACCCAGTGACAGCAACGCCCCAGAGTTTCCCGCCAAAATGCTTTAAAGTCGTCTGCTTTTGTGAACCGCCTTGATACTGTCACAGAGGAAAGATAATGTGGCATTTTAGTTTGTCTTGCTGCTCGATAGAAGGAAATTATAGTTGTGTTCATTGGAAATTTAGAAGTTGCTTCTTCCTGTATCAGCAGAGAATTTGGGCTATTAACTTCCTAACTTGCTTTGGTCCTGCCTTTAGGTCCAAGTTGCTACTCATATTATGAGGTAAACCCCGGGGTGAACCTCATGTATCAGTGCCATAAGAGACACCACTGTGACCTCTGTTGCAGAAGGCTCAGAATGGCTCGGGTATGGGGGGCTGAAGAGACAGTTGATTCATATTTTGCTGACTGCTTTTAGAGCTCTGTGATAAGGGGGGATGCTTTGGTCACTACTTCATGTGAAACATTAGATTTGTGGCTTTGAGACTAAACCCTGCAGTCCTACTAGTAGGTCTTACCCTAGTCCTACAGCCTATGTACAGCTAGGTCTATGTATATAAGCTTGTCTATAGATCAGGGTTTGAGCTGCTCTACTGGTGGGAAGGCATAGGAGCCTATAGGGGCCTAAGTATAGGCCTACTGATAGGCCTCCCTTGGTGGTGATAACCTAATACACTGAATACATATTTATGGGTCCATCAGTAGTTGTAGGGGTTGCCATTACATACAGAGCCTATAAGACACAGGTATAGCTGAAGGTTAACCATGTTAGGTTCTGTGTTAGGTTCTATATCCCATAGATTTTTTTTGGGTGAAAGCTTCAAAAGTTCTAATGGGTATGACCATAATTCAGTTTGCATCAAAACATGGTATGACCGTAATTCATGCAATGGTATGACCGAAATTCACCACAGGTAGCCTGTAACCATATTATGTCAGCTTATCTTACATTTCTGGCTTTAAAATATGATATTTAGTGCTCAAAGGGATGGGACGTGAACCAAGGATTAATAAGACATCAACTCTCCCTACAAGTTTCAACCAAACATCCTCAGAGAACAAAAGGCCAACCATGTGGTCAGGTATGACCATAATTCACCAAGTAGGCCTAGGTACATGTATAACCGTAATTTCTGCTCACAAAAAGAGTACAACCATGATTAAACCTTGGTGTAATCCCACTTCATGGGTACTTTGTACACTACATGGGAAATTGTTGTATAGATAATAGACTGAGAAGAGATTGAACCCTCCAAGATTGACAAGCATCACGGCCCCGGCATTACACCAAGAAGAACATCATAGTGAATTATTAGCTATTATTGTGATACATTTGCAGAGAATTATAGTCATACATTTTCTTAGAATTACGATTAGGTGTAGGGGGAAGATGGGGGAATACGGGACACCTAAGGGTTTTCATGCAATTTCTGCCTTTATGGTGACCATAAGCAAAATATTTTTTTACCTACTTTTTAAGCATTCCTCTTTTTCATTTTTGAGTTTGTAAGTGTGTATTTATTTCAATATATGATTTTCAAATACAACAGACATCAAAAATTGTATATGACAGTCAATGTATAGTAATATGACAATGCTGTAAAGTGTAAGGTAATGCTCATACATGAGGCATAAGGGCACTCAAGATAGAGACCGGGTTCTGCTAAGGCAGGTTTGGCTCTGATAAAGTTCATCTGTAGAAAAGGTTACAAGTTCCTTTTAATTGTGCATACAGGGCATAATTGCAAACTCAGTTGTTTTTGTTTTTTTGTTTTTTTCTCTTTGGGCCATCATAACATTGGCCTTTTTTCTGTTATCAATACATTATATGATCATAGTAACATGTTTGTCAGACGGCATGACAATTCTGGTAGTACATAACTAGCATGGGTTGTACAAAAACTAGTGACATTTGTGACATATGTCACTTACTATAGGTTTAGTACAAGGTATACAATGCTGAGGCCCAAAAGTGGCCGGCATTCATTACATTATAGGGGTTAGTACGTTTTATATATGTGTTCCAGACCACAACTGATACAATGAGTGCACTCAGTGTATTGACAGCAATACAGTACAATACAATATAGAATAAATACAATAGAATATGATAATAATAGATGGAGCATGTTGTGTTCTATTAATTGTGACTATCGCTATGTCTTACTGCGCCACCTTTTATCGGACATGGCCCTTATGATAGGTTTGGCCATGGCCCGGAAACCCTCTTTGCTGCCATTCAATCTGCAACAAGGAGGGAGTTTATTCCAGAGATCCACTGCTCTATACAGTGGACACTTTCGGTAGCTCAACTTTATATCCGCTGGATATACAAGTTCTGCGGTATCAGTTGATCGGGTTCGTCTTCCAGTTGGATTGGTCATTTTGAGAATTATACCAAAATCTTCAGGCCTGTGCACACCAGAGTAGAGGTAGCGGTGGACAAGCATAACCAACTGTAAGTCAAACCTGACATCTAAGTAGTCTGTCGCACAAACCTCATGCATACCCGCAACCGGGTGTCTGAGATTTGTACGGAGACAGACTCTCAAGCATCTATTTTGAACACGTTGTAAGCGTAGTTGTATGGCACTAGTTAGACCATTGTAAAGATAGCCACAATAATCAATGACAGGAAGTATGGTCTGCTTGTAGATTAGGCATGCTGTTTTAGTAGGCATCATTTTCCTGATTTTACACAACAAATATAGCCTCAGGCTGACTGTACTTATTGTTTTACCCACGGTCTTGTCAAAATTAAGGTCTTTATCTATGGTTACTCCCAGATATTCATATTCATCACAGGTTTTTAATAAGCTACCGCCCATATTGATATTAAGGGGTGGGTCATGTTTTCGAGCATTAAACATCATAACTTGTGTTTTATCCGTGTTAATGCTGAGGCCACTTTCAGTGAACCACTTATAGACCCTTGTGGCATCACCCTGCAATAAGCTCTCAGCAATGCATGCTGATTTATGTTTGACATAGAACACCACATCATCAGCATACATAGACACCTGGCAGTTCATGAGTACATCAGGAAGGGTGTTAATATAACAGATGAATAATAGCGGTCCCAATATGGAGCCCTGGGGTACACCGAAGGGAACTGAGAGAATAGATGAAGTATGGTCATTACATATAACACGTTGATGTCTTCTAGAAAGATATGCAGTTAACCAATTTGTATAAACCTCAGGTAGACCCAATAGCCGTAGACGAGTAATCAGTTCGCCATGGTGGATTGAGTCAAAAGCTTTCCTGACGTCTAGGAAGCAGGCAGCTACAGCCTCATCCCTGTCCTTGGCTTTATAAAGGTTGTTGACAAGGTTGAAGACTGCATCACCTGTCCCCCTAGACGCCCGGAAACCAAACTGATATTTGGATAGCTTATCATGCTGTTCCAGCCAGGCATATATTCTAGTATAGATTACCCTCTCCATGACCTTGCTCGGAGCTGGTAAGAGTGAAATGGGTCTCCAGTTACCAATAGCACGTAGGTTGCCTGACTTGGGGAGGGGGACAACCTTGGCAGTGGACCAGTCTTTAGGAAAAGCAACCTTTTCAAGACAGGTATTTATTATAGTAGTTAGCTGGGGTGCAAGGATTAGTAGCGCATCCTTGAGTACCTTAGACGAGATGTGATCAATTCCACTTGATTTATGAGTAACAATGTCTTTTACTATGCTCAGAACCTCCACATATGTGACAGGGGTCACCTCTAGGTGATTTGGGGCAGGAGTGGGTATAGGCATTTCAGAAACCTTCACCATATCCCCAAGTCCCTCAAAAAGGTTCTTCCCTATATTAGTGAAGAACTCATTGATATATGAAGGAGCTTCTACTCCCATAACAGGTTGATTAGTAATGTGGTGATCAAATGCAATTTGCGTGGTCCCTTCAGATTTTCGACCAAGTAAAACATTTAATTCCCTCCAGAATTTAGTAGGATTGTCCGAGAGCATGTCTAATTTATCCTTAAAGTAGTTGTCTTTGGCATTATTACTATAGATGTTTATTAAATCCCTCAGTTTTTTGGCTCTCTCAAAAAGGTGTATGTTCTGAGCTCTGTTTTTACAGTATTCATACATTAGTTGGTTCCGCTCATAAATTAGTTCCAGGATGTCTTTGTTCATCCACGGTTTCCCGTGGTCTTTGTAGGACATAGTCCTAATAGGGCAGTGCTCATCCAGATAACTAGTAATGTGTGACAGGAGGATATTCCATTTATCATCAACATCTGTTGTGGCTTTGAAGTCAGTCCAGTTAATGTTGTGGAGATAGTCCTCAAAGTCAACAAGATCATAATGCCTATATGAGCGGCCTGTAATAGTGCGCTGTATAGGCTTTACTGTGTACCTTTTTCGTGTAGCAAAGGTGGGCATGTGATCAGAGAATAGTATTGGCAGGACACCAGATTCAGCCACTATGTCACATGATGTAGATATAAGGTCTATACATGTACCTGTTTTTAAAACTGGGTTGGGATTGGGGCGTGTGATTTCATTTATAACATTGTTTAGATTGACAGTGGAAATGCATTTATTATACAACTTGGTTTTCCAGTCGTTACAGTCAAGCAAATCTACATTTATGTCACCCACTACCCATAATTCTCTACCATCAAGTTTAGGATCCTTACATGTATCTAATATAGACTTTATACAAGGGGTGAGTATTCCATTGGGTGGGCGGTATACATGTATTATAGATAGCAGTCTATGCTTAGGCTGTGATATATTAAGGACTTGTAGCTCTATGTCCTTATTGGATAGGCTTAAGCTGCTGATGATACTGCTATATTCATGAAGGGTATCCTTTACATAACATACTAGACCGCCACCGGTCTTATCTAGCTTTCTATCAAGTCTAAAAAGTTGATAGTCTTTCACATAAACCTTTGTGTCGGGTAACTTGTCAGTTAGCCATGATTCCGTTATACAACAAATGTCAAACAAGCTGACCAGGTCACTTACACCAGTCATTTTGGGGAACATGCTCCTAGCATTGACTTGGCCTATTTTCAGGCCCTTGTAATTCAGAAATTCACGTATTTGTACAGGCATGATGGTATTTGAACTTCACTTTGTGGTACCTGTGTGGTATGTGGTACATGGTCAATTTACACAGTGTGGTCTGGAGACTGATATAGAATGTGTTAGTAAGAGACATATAGTGCTTGTTGTACGCACTCAAAAGAAGGATTGGACACATACAAGCAGTGTCGGAGCAAAAGACTCCATAATAATACGACAATACAAACCAATTTTGTGATCCAGGGTTCAGGGACCCGTATATTGACAAGGCTTGGTGGTCAGGTATCATGATTTCTTACAATAGAGGGGGCGGTAGCTCCAATCAGACAAAAGTAGGGATATATACAACTAGTGAATGCAAATATACCGCGTTAAACGGTCGACATTGGTTACATGTTAATACATAATTTGGACATAATATGTTAGCCCTTTAAATACAACAATGGTATCAGGGGTAGCCATCACTACACAAAGTGAGACAGGGCTGTAGTTTAGCTGCTAGTATACAGCAGTAATTTAATATACACATATATGAGCATAGTAGGCATAGAACATACAATGTAATAAATGTATGAGTCAATACACAAATATGTGAGACATACAATATGACATGTAACTTCAAGTTTGGAATCAGTGTGTTCTCTATTAATAATTATAACTAGAGACTGGCATATTAAGTACAATGCAACAGTAGCGGCTAGTATAGGGAAGACACAGATCCAAGGTTGCTTAGTCTAGCAAAGCTGTATCGCTTGAATGACCAGTAATGATACTACTAGTCATCATCGTTTTTTGATAATGAGGAAAGTTATAATAATCGGCCAGTGAGTGGGCTGGCTCAATTTCAGTACATTCTAATATGCATCATGTAGGCTGCATACCAAAACATAGCAATCAGATATATTACACAGAGGAGTTTCTTGTGTGCCTGTAATCAAAGATAACTCTACTTATCAAGGTAAGTCCAGTTATTGACAACATTTAGCAGCAACATGCTCATAGTTGTCAAGAACAGAATAACACAGTATGGAATCGTATCTTAGCATGTATGGTAACATAACATATGTCATGTTAACTAATGTAAAGTGCCATATAGATTCAAGAGAGAAAAAAGAAAGAAAATGAAAATGCAACAAAAAAAAAACAAACCCCCCCCCCCCCCCCAAAAAAAAAAAACACAAAAAAAAAACAAAAAACGTAGGGAATAGGATGGTGTAACACAGAATTGATGTACAGCTAACAGCAGCAACCTACATATAGGTGTACATCACATTCACGTCAATTCACACTACAATATGATATTTTAGTCAGTAAGTTGCATCAAAGCAGGAGAGGTGGTGTAGGGTGGGTCACGGAGGTAGCTTCAGCGGTGTCTACCTAGTGCCCGGTTCTTTTTCACACATTGAATGATGGAGTCAGCCACCAGTTTTGACAGTGTCGGTGCAGAGTGCAGACCATCCTTTAGTAGCTGATACTGAGGGGTGTATCTCCTCTGTCTCTTGTCATACACATGCACCAGTTTGTCATGGTGATCAGTGGCGTACCGGTTGCTTTGATTCATAGTGTGGATTGCTGCATTCAGGTAAGGCAGCAGTGCATCAGCATAATCCTGCTGGTGGTGACGGAATGCTGGGTGGCAGTTTATGGTTGCTAGGTCCACTCCATATAGGGACAGGAACACAACAGGGATCGAGGTGAACTGTTCAACACAATGGAGCAGGTACTGTAGTTTCACATGGAACTGTAGTTTAAACTCACACAGAAGGGGTGTCTGTCTTAGTACAGTTCCACCTGCAGTGTCCCATCCAATGACATCACATATTCCAGCCATAACGTAAATGGCATCGTATGAATAACCCTGTGAGATCTTCTCATAGATCAGAGCTATGGTAGTGTCTAGAGTAGCACTGCCACGGCTGTGTAGGTCATATAGATACCTAGGTATCAGGAACGGTGCTAGCCTCTTAACCCTAGAGTCACCAACAACAAGTATAGTCATGTTGGTGGTGGTAGTGTCGGTATACAGGTGAGTATTATACACAGGTTGGTTCTGTATAGATGTGTGTTACTGTGTTGTTTGGGTGCTAATGAGAACACCCTGTGTGGTGGGGGTATGCCACTACGCTGGGTGCAGTAATAAAGCCTTGGGCTCAAAGGTCTGTGGGTAGGGGCACCATGAACCGTGCCCGTAGCTCTGTCCTGATTTCAACCAGGAGGCGGCCCATCACGTTCTGGCCTTTTAGGACCGGAAGTGTGTTATATTCCATGCTACCCCACCCGTAGCCCCCTCCCCAGAAATCCTCCCTTACAGCCTCGACAAGGGGAGTAGATCCGGTTTCGATCAGACGGGCTCGAAGGTCATCGTGTTGAACATATTTTTCTGTAGCAAAGTACTTAATAATGGGGACTGCTACAGAGTACCAGTCCGTGCCAGTGGTATCTACCCCACTGCCTCTGGACTTGATTTGTGAGGAGACTGTGCCGGTCATGATCTCCTCTGCAGCTTTTTCATCTTTGCAGTATTTTGCCTTTGCATATTGATACGCTTGTTCCACACTGATAAAAGTTTCCTTCACTCCATCAACCACTGCATGGAATTGTCGGTGATAGAAATTGCTGAGAAATGCAGATTCACCACTAAATAAAATACCATGCTTAGAGAACGTGATGTGTTCTTTAGTTGGTCTAGAGGGAACCACAAAAGAGCTTGGTGGGGTCATGTGTGAAACGCCACTCTTTGGCTTGGGAGTGGAGGTTAATACAGGTGTATGGTGGGTTGCATTGAGCTGGGCTGTGGCAGTCCTGTGCTGCTGCCGGGCTGCTGGTGTATGTGGGTATCCCGTTGATGGTCGGGTTACCGCCGCTGTTAGTGCACTGCTGGCTGGTATAACACTTGGACGCCGCACAGTCTGATCACGTAGGGTCGGCGTGGGGGAGGGGGCCGGGCTGACTGCACTCCCCTCAGTGGGCGCCGCTATATCCACGTGGAGTGGCGTCGGTGGGTGGGTGCATGTGTGAGGGAGCCCCTTTGGTGTTATTGGCATAACAGGTGTTGCTCTAAGGGCTGCATTAACGGTAGACTTTACCTTAGTAGGGTCAGCTGTTTTCTTACCCCTGTGGTGGTGTAAGTCGATGTCAGCTGGCACAAGGTGAGCGGGTATCGATGCAATACCAGCCTCAGTAGGTGGGTATACCACCCCTTGTATATGAAGGCCGTCATCCTCCATGGTGGCTGGGTATTCGCACTTCTTTAGGTGACGATGGATGGAGCGTAGCTTACCCTTCCAAGCTCTGACATCACGAGGCTCATCTGGGTTCAGCCAGACGTCATCTGAGCCAAGCTGGGATTTCTTTTTTCTCACTCTATCCCTCAACTCCAGGGCCTGCTCCTGGACGGCCTGACTGTTGAAGGCTATGAGTATGGGCTGGGGCTTGGTCTTGGGAGTGGTTCCGTCAGCTGCTAGTTTTTTAGGCTTCTGGCGGGGCTTCCCAATCCTAGCTACAGAAGATAGGGCATCCTTTGGAATACACATACCCAATACCTTAATCAGCTTGTTATACGTCTCAAAGATATCCTCTTCGTCTGGTTGTGGCATCCCGATTATTATCACCTTAAATGTTGGATGCTTGCTACTCTTATCTGTAGAACGTCGTGTATGTGGGTGCATGTGTAGTAGGGTGGGAGGGGGAGGGGCACTGGTGATGCCGTGTGTTACAGCTGCTGTGTAACCTGTCCCCCCCTGACGGCCCACCTGTATGGCGAGCTTAGAGTGCTCAGCCTGGAGTGAGATGAACTTATTGTTTAGCTCATTGTACTGTTGATCTTGTTTTGTATTTATATCAAGGGAGACTCTATCCAGATTGGAGCGCTGCTCTTCTCTGTTTTGCTGTACTGTGGTGGCAAGTGTGGCGACCTGTGTATCAGTAGAAGAGATACGTCTCAGGATATCAGTATGATGGGTGGCCATGGTAGTCTCACATGTGGTTAGCCTGGAGCCGAGAGAATCCAGTTTACTGGTAACACTGGAGCTCACTTCTTGTAGTTGGGATCCAAAGTCTGAAGATAGTTTCTTTATCTCCTTCTTCTCGGCCATATTGGAATTAATATGTTGGAGGAGGTCCATCATCTTTTTATTATAGGTCACATCACCGGGGACACCCTGGGTCGGGTCAGGTGTTCCTCCAGTGTGCTGACTGTGTGAGGCATGTGGACTTTGTGGTGGTGTCAGATCCACCCGTGGCACCTGGCCAGGGGGTATCTGGTCAGTGTCATCACTCATCATGGATGTGCTGAGATGATCAATCATGCTGGTAATAGGGTTGTGTTCTGACTGCCTGGAGACAGACGGTACAGTAACACTGGTGTGTGCACCTGGTGGTACGGGAGATGGCGGTAGTATAGATGTGGGGGTGGTGTCAGGGTTGCCTGGAGGGTGGGAAGGGTCGGCTAGTATACCCGCTCCTCCTCCTGCTGCCCCAAGAGGATCCGATTCATCCATATCACCACTCAGATCACCCATGAGACCCATGTTATAACTACTAGGCGGAATTAGGGTCATGGTGGTGGGTTGTACAGGTAAGTCAATACCAACTGTGGAGGTGTTTACCTGTGTGTTGACGGCCTCCACTGCAGGGTTGGACCGGGTGGGTGACACCAGGCCGCCATGGCCGCCAGTGTTGACAGGGTTGGCGTCCTTAGCAACCTGCATTCTGTCCCTCCTAGTTTTCTTAGTAGAGGGGGAAATCTCAGAAGGACTGCCCTGTAGGAGAAAGTTGATCTCATTGTCAGATCGTGCCCTTTTAGGAGTGGCAGTGGGCTGTCTGAGTTTACCAGGTTTACCTGGGTTGGGTACACGAAGTTTTGCCTTGGCCTGCTTACCTGTGTCCCTACGTTTAAGCTTCAGCTTCTGTTGTTTGCGTGCCATCTTCCACTCAAATGGCATATTACTCCAGGTTATATTGATAAATCAATATTCCCTTTGTACACAGTCCGCTTATACTCCAGCAGGAAGCATTTGGGGGTCCTAGATGTCGACTAAACTAGTTAAATCCCTGGTTGAGTGAGGAGCTACCTCAAGTGCGTGTGTTCACTCTGCCGCCATATTGCGCATTAACTGTGTTGAAGAAAAATGTCCTCAAACTGCCTAAGGTACAATGGTTGTAGTTAATGATTTTAAAGATTTTGTGACCCATATTACCCCACGGTGGGGTAATACGGGTCGCCATTGTGGGGTAAGACGGTACGGAATAGGAATCATCAGTGAAAATGGCCTAATATCTTTAATGCATGGGTGGAATTCTTTGAATGAGAAGCCTTTGAGGTACCTTAACAAAATAAATGATGATTTAAACTGTCCCAAAACATTATAAAGATACTTTGTTACCTCAATGAGTCCTATATGCCTATTCTTGTCGAGAGAATTTATCAAAATATTAAATAATTAGCAAAATTTCGCAAAAATGGAGTGTGTACATCGTTTCCATGGTCACCAGGATGTCATGATATACCCAAAACCCTATCTACTAGATGGGGCTCCTCTATAGCTTTAATTCAAGCTATTTTGTGACCATTTATGTTGAGATGCACACTAGAAACAGCAAAAATTGTGAATTGTCTTTGATATTAAAATTGACCCTGAAATTTCTTGTATTTTCATGCCGCCATTTTGGAAAATGGCCACCAAATAAAGCATGACCATATGCAAATTTAAAACATGAAAAAAATCTCAGAAAGAACTAATTTTATTTAGATATCTTTAAAAAAAAAGTAGTTTCTGCAACGGCACTCTTTCATGTGGAAGTTTTAAATGAGATTAATAGCTTAACATTTTTGTAGAAAAAATATATACAAATTGCCATAGGGATTGCCTTCGACCCGTATTACCCCATCAAAAAATGAGGTTGGGGTAATACGGGACACCACACAAATAGTGGTGTCAATTCCTAGACACTTCACAGAAAATAACCAAACCATATTTCATTCTATAAGCTATTGGGTGGTTTATCAATAAATAATCAAGATGTCAGCACTCAATATTCCAGGCATTCAATTTTATTTTCCGCTTATAAATCAAACAATAATTCCTCCAACAACATAATAAATGCTGCAATATATATGATTTGATGCCTACCTTTTATTATAAAACAAAAACTGAGTTCTTAGTGTTACCTTTCAGTAAAGAATATCAGTCTGAAATGAGAGTGTCCCTTTTTACCCCATGGCCCTTATTACCCCATCTTCCCTGTCCGATTCAAAACAGAATTACGGTTATAGGATGTTATACCATTGCCTGAATTACGGTTATACCGTAATACCCCCGGTCCCCGCACTTCCGTGTGGGAATAGACACCATCCACGTTCGGAAAACGCAAAGAACAAGGGTAATTTCCCCTAAATATGCATGTCAGTGGAATATAGAAAAATGGGGTATTTTTTTTCAATACACCTTTGTGAAAATCCAAAATATGGGGTCTGATTTCAGCCTGAGTTTGCAATTATAATCTGCATTCTCAGCTACATAGATAAATATATATATATAGTAGGCCTATATATGTGTGCAAAGTATCCACCCTTTGTTACAGGTCCAAAATGGCTTCATGGCTTCATACCCATATGCTATCAATTTTGAATGATAATATGGATGTGAAAAAGTGGAAAAAGTACAAGATGTAATAAATGCTATACATATCTGTGACTTCCAGTAGAGTTTTTGCAAAAAATTGGGTGTTTTTTGGGCCATGATATTGCTCAAATAGGCCTACCAGAATTAGTGGAAAATAGGTTTGATACCAATAATAGTCGGTCCAAAAATGATCATTCAAATAGGAAATAGCCATATATTTCATACAATTCAATAGATTTCAAAGGAGAAGAAATGGACTAAAAGGGACTAAAAGCACTTGAGCAGCCATCTGGTATGACCGTAATTCGGAATTACGGTCATAGTTTAGCCATTATGATAAACATTCAGTAAATGGGTGGAAGTGTGTTTTTGGGTGCAGGTGGTATCCTACCCAGGATGAGGAGTGCTCTTGGACCGCCCCTTTATCCATAATAGTTGAAAAACGTAAAACGTTCGGGCTTGTCCGGGAGTTGAACCCGGGACCTCTCGCACCCTAAGCGAGAATCATGCCCCTAGACCAACAAGCCAGCTAAGGGAAGGCCGCGTACATGTGGACTAGTACGCCACCTGTAACGAGAACTGGCTGGAGTGACGAAATGGTTGTATGGACGGATTCTATAAATAGAACACCATACAGGGCAGAACTAGGTCAGACAGACGCAGAGGCCGCGTTCTACACTGGGCCCCGGCATGCCGCACTGACTCCCTGTGCTATGCTACAGCCTGCACACAGGCGCTACACAACTAGCCCAACTGCCGACAGAACTCAGAAGCGGCTGTGTCATATGGCAGGTCTGGGGTAGGGATGTCATTGGTATCAGAGGTATCGATAGATCGCTATTTTCTATGTATCAGATAACTGAATCAACAAACGGTGGGTATCGATATGCAGCCATTTTGTATTTATTTTGGGCATCATGTCAGTTTTTACGGTGTGTAAATCGGACCATCATTAAAGGGCGGCTAGCACCGCTAAGACTGCCAGTCTTAGCAAGTCACGTGACCTCGAAAGCGGTGCCCTGATTGGTCAATTGGTGCCACTGGTTGCTGTGTGTTTTGTAAGAACTCAGAGGGCAGGTACCCATCTTTGCTAGGGACGATGCTAGCCACCCTTTAAGGTTTTTAGGTGGTAAAAGTTGAAAACAAAACATTTCTGGAGACTGGTTTTTTTTTCATGGGGAGCAAGACCACTTGGTCTGCCGTCTTCTTCAAAACTATAAAACATTTCTTTCATTTCATCGGCCGTGAATACGATTTTAAGGTGTCTGTAACCCAAAGAATATAAAAGTGTGGCCTAAATCTACCTTTTTTTAAACATATATTGAATAAGTGATATATTGCCTAGGACAATATTGACACAAAGATAGTGAATAACTGATAACCTATAAAATTAGATACCAATGACATCCCTAGTCTGGGGGAGACACCCGGGAATTATACTCAGGTGATATGATGTGTTCAGTTGCTTGTGCCACACAGTGCCAGTGACACAGCTCCCAGCGTTTTACTGACCTACTAACCCAGTTCCACCAAAGGCTTTACAGATCTGATAGCACAGTTCCTTTGTGAAGAAATCTCTATTTAATTATAGGTTTGACCAAAATCTTGGGCTTGTCCGGGAATTGAACCCGGGACCTCTCGCACCCGAAGCGAGAATCATACCCCTAGACCAACAAGCCGCACGCCTTGGACGCGGCGAGAGAGTCTAGAGTACACTGAGCGCGGTGTGTGACTCATGTGTGCCGAGTGGCGCAGTGTGCGTAATGCTGAAGATGGCCAGGAGCTAGCTTTTGGATCTTGGTAGGATAAAACGAACATTCTTACTTTTGAACCATAACCATTTGATTTTTTTCTCTCGATATTTTTTTGTAGTAAAAACGATCAACATCATGACTTTTGTTAAAAAATTATAATCCATATTGATGGACTAGCCTATTTATTTCGATTATTGTTGTTTGTTCAAAAAATTGTTGAATTTTGATTTGGGTTTTTATTTGATGATTAATTCTCTGCCTGTAAAGACGTTTACTTTACTGCACTCTACACGGAACGATAGAGAAACCCCTTTCTTTTAGATTTCTTATTACTACGATATTGGAATTGCTGTAATGTTATATAATTGTCAATAAGGATACATCATGTTAAAAATTAATCTTAAGTAATCATCATGTTGACCCTATATACTCCACCCCAGACCCAGAATAGCACTCTACACGTCATCTTTCTGTTCTATTCTTGGTATAGTAAATGACTCCGAGCAGCTCACTAGTCATACTCCATCCTCATTAGAGACGGGGCCCCTACACATAGATCTACACTACCCTACTAACGACCCTAATTGCGATACCAAGTGAGCGAACGCTGCTATATTAGGCCTCACAGATGACAGGTGTAATGAAAAAATAAGTAAATAGATCTATGTTATAAGATGTATGCGCTGCTAGAAGCTGCCTCCGTCTGGATGTGGGCGGGGGCGTTGGGTGGATGGAATGGATGCCGGTTAGAGAATCTGCATTATTTAACAACGGCGGATTTGTGGTAGATTTTCCTGAATTTAGACAATTAAAATTTGATTATATTCATTTTACACCCCCCTCCCCGGTTGTTCCTTAACCATTTAAGAACGAATATCGCTAAACGATGACATTTGCCGTCATGATGTACCAATGCAGCCCTGGCGAGTAATTCGCCGGTGCTGCATTGGTACATCATGCCCACCCTTTGGGAGTGTCTCAACCTCATAAGGTTGGTATGATGCATGAATGCGAGTTACTCACCAGGGCTGCATTCATGCACCATGTCCACCATGATCAGCATGCACAATGCCGACCAAGGGCATGATGTATTAAGGCATCATGCCGTCCTTAAAGGGTTAATGAGCAGTCCCGTGGGAGACATTCAGACTGGCCAGCTGTCACCATCAGCCCGTGAGCTGCTCATGTATGCTACCAGTAACTGGTAATGAGCCACTGGGAACATGATGCTTCCTTTATTAAGTTCCTTATTAAGTCAGCTGATCACTTGATGTATCTATGGTAAAGTATAAAACGTGTGTTCTTATTCTGTCTACTAATGATGTGGTCTTGGGTTAAGGTGGAGGGGGGGGGGGGTATAGGAGGAAGGAGCTCCACGTTATAGGCCCTATAGGAAGTAACAAGCTCTGTGATGTGAGAGAAGAGAGAAGACTGCTATATTTGGGGTGTCGTGAGCTGCTCGGAGCTGCTCATACTGGGAGAGGCTACGTGATATGGTATATGTAGGAGATAAATGGGAGGTGATGGCCTGCATTGATCTCCATAGCGACATATATCTATTTTTATATCCAACCAGGCATAGCAGCATATATCTATTTTTGGGTCCAACCAGGGCTAAAGATACACGCGTCTTAATCAGCCTAAGTTACAGGTCATATGCATGCATATAACCCCACGCTACCGTCTTACTAATAATAATAATATGAAGGATAACAACATAGGATATGTATGTTTGTGACAATTGGTGCTAATAAACACCCTTATTTATTCTAAATAGCCAAAGAAAAAAATGGCTGTACCTGGTCCCAGTGTTTGAAAGGTAACTGGGTCACAGGGGTGGATTGTGGGAAGTGCCACCCCGGTGACCCCTAGGTGGGAAACCAGGAACCAACTGCAGCGTCTGAGTAGCAGACCACTGCAGGAGTATAGTAGTAGACATACACTGATAGTTATACAGTTATAATAACGACATAATTATAACCCCCATAACCCCACGCTACCGTCTTACTAATAATAATAATATGAAGGATAACAACATAGGATATGTATGTTTGTGACAATTGGTGCTAATAAACACCCAACCCTCCAAACCAATTGGTTATAGTAATAAGTACATAAATGGTTATAGTAACTACACAGAAATTACATAACACGGAAAAAGGAAGAGACAACCTTGTCCTTAGAAACCTTCCTGTCCAACCCATCGACCAAATACAACAAAACCGCGAGGCTCTTCCAGTCACCCCGACTCTTAATGTCAATCAAGTCGAACCCGATGGATGACAAGTAGGATGCTCCACCTCTGCGGAGCGAGTGGCTGGAGATCTTTCCTTCCAGGCCGGTGGCTTTCGTGAGGCGTCGAAGCTCACCGGAGAAGGCTGAATAAGTCATTGGCCTAACCCGGCCTTTGAGGCGGTACTGGAATAACAAATCTTCCGGGAAGGCACGTGTGTGTTCGATTAAACAACGAACAAAATAAACTACACAAAGGGGGGATCCAGGCACTACGGTGAAAGGTATCTCCAAGGTGCGTTCTCCATACTGGATAGTCTTGGTTCGAGGCAGGGTCAGTAGCAAGCCCCAGTCATAGAATTTCACATCCCGTACAGAAATTGACTGAGACGACTCCGTCACGTGGGCTTTACGTAAGAGGCCACGGAAGGCGGTGATGGCCGCCACCCACCAACACAAATGGAAGGAGTTCGACATATCGAGGTGTGCGTAGAACTTGAGCAGGTGTGCGGGTTCCAGGGGCATGGCTTGAACCGGAGAGTAACCGAGCCTGCGCTTCGCACCTAGCATAGTGCGCTTCACTAAAAAGTTACTGGCATTAACTGGCGCGTAACCATGTAGCTGCTGCAGATAGGACAAAGCACTAAGATAACACTCAATGCTGGAATACTTAAGCCTCCGGGCCATATACGCGACATACAGACACACTCCTTCCTGCGTACAGGGGAGCGGCACAACATCGTATGCGGCACAAAACTCGTGGTAGTGTTTCCATTGGGACCTGCGGGTCTTGATTGAGTTATCAGCCAGGGCACGCTCCTGTAGCAACCTGGTTTCCTCCCGTAGCAACGACAGTCCTGCAACACAGTGGAAAAGGCGGTAAGACAGCAGCCACTTGGGGGTAAGCGAGGCGCGACACATAGTCAGCTTCACAATTGTCACCTGACCTAATGTACGAACACCGAATGCAAATGTTGTATGTGAAACACAGCCAGAACAGTTCACGGAGGAGGTCCATGCTGACCACATTACGGCTCCTACCTGTCTGGAGCATGCGACACACCTGCGTGTTGTCGCTCAGAATGAGCACAGTAGAGTCTCTATACCTAGGACCCCACCTGACTATGGCCATGAGGACCGGCCACAGCTCTTGAATGTTGATGTTATGAGTCAGGTCGTCATAGGTAGGCACCGGGAAATAGTGATCCGGGTAGTAGGGGAGGCCCGGGACGTATTTATGAAACCAAACCCCGTACAGCCAGTCCCCCTGGTGGTAGGCTCCGAAACCCCTGGAGGACGAGTCACAAGAGATTATAGCCGACGGCTCCTTGGGGCACAGAATCCTGGCCTTGCCGTTGAAGACGGAGGCAAAGGCCACCCACCACCTCAAGTCCGCCCTAAACTCCTCATTCAGAAGCACCTTATGATGTGACTCGCGGATACTGTTTGCTAGGTTGATGACCCTACGCGAGAAGGTACGGCCACCCCTGACCACCGTGGAGCAGTGGCCCAGGATACCCGCGAGCTGCTGGAGTTCAAGCTTGGTGGCTACACGCTTGGCGGAGAACTCCGCGAGGACCTCATACAGTGACGACAACTTGTCATCAGGTAAACTAATCTCCATAGCTGAACTGTCTATCATGATTCCCAAACACACCGCTCTCCTCGAGGGGCTCGTGACCTTGGGCCACTTTACATGAAACCCCATGCCGCGGACAATAGATATGAGGAGCCCTTGGGCATAGGCACAGTCATCGTATGTAGGCCCCATCACTGTCAGGTCATCAATGTAGTTGGAGACTTGGTAGATACCCCTCCTATGCATACATCTCACCACATAGTCACCCACTTGGGTGAACAAGTAGGGGGAACACTTAAGTCCAAACGATAGAACTCTGTCCTCATAGATACTCTCTCCCTGGCCTAGATCCCAGCGGAAGCATTGGTAAGTGGCATTGTCTGGTAGTATATTGACACTACGATACGCTTGTGACAGATCAATAGAACAGACATAGTCCATTGGGTTCAACATTTCTGTTAGATAGTCCACACCTTTGTAAGAGAATGTATCACAAGTGTCACTCATGAAGTTATTTATAGACTTTTGGAGTGGCCGTTTGCAATCAGTGATGGGCCTAAGAGTACCATCCTTCTTAGCAATAGCCCCTAGACTATGGACACACATGGGGGGATCCAATGCCAATGTCACCTTACCCTCTTGTAACTCCCTCACAATTGTCTCACTCATTTCTATATTGAATTGACCGTCTAGAATACTACGGTAATTCTGACAATCGTATGAGTCAATATGAACATTATCTACTATGGTGAAACCATTGAATATACCTGCTAGAACAAAGTCATCCTCAGCACACATGGTTGGACTAAACCTATAGTACTCAGCTGCCACCCTACATGGGAGCAGCTGGGACCTGACTGGGCCTATTCTATGCTGACAAGTACATATGCCTAGGAGACAATCATTGTAAACAAGTATGGGCTCTGGAACCTTCGGTACGTACACATAGCATACAAGTAGTCTACCACATACAGGAACAGTGTCAGAAACCTCAACCACCACAGCTTGACTAGTACAGACATGTATAGCAACCCCAGCGGGGGGAGTGCCATTATCACCAGCGGGTGACACAATGTCACCAGCGGGTGACACAGGAGTAAGGTAATCAAAGTAACCTGAGTCCACATCAGAGTCTGACCTATCACCAGAGGGTGAAAACCTATCACCAGCGGATGACAGGCCACAGTCTACATTTCCAACATCAACATCAGTGGCAGACAGAGTACCAATACACATGCCAGAGTGAACATACTCACTCGCGGGTGAGGCGATCTCACCCACGGGCGAGGCGACGATAGTCGTGGGACCCACACATTCAGCATACTGAGAATACACAATGTCAACAATTGAATTTTTGGTACCAACCGAAGCAAATATCTCCGGTTCTACTGCGACTAGAGCATTGTCGCACCCCTCGGCGGAAAGGTCGCACAATAAACTACCCATATCGACAGTAGAGAGAGCTGTAGGAGCTGTATTTACCTTGTAATCAAGCGATTTCGACATTTCGCCTACCCCTGCGCGGTCGTCTCCCTCCTCCTGCCGCCATGTTGGATCCGAATCACGGGCACGCGAGAGGGGTGAAATGACCGACTTTTTTTCGTTTTCGGACACTATAACCGGACAATTCGATTCAAATTGTCCGCAAACAGGTACAGAATGTCCGATTGAACCCCTACTAGCAATAATATCTAACTTTTCAGCGGAAAATACAGAATTTATGCTAATGAGTTCGTTCGTCGAAGAGGTACTGAAGGGGGCGCTCGGCGAGAAAGGCTCAATAATATCCTCACCCGTAGCGACCGTCGAAGAGGCCCCAGCGGGGGCGCTCGGCGTTCTAGGCCGCGTTCTTGTTAGTGACCTCGCCGCAGCGGCCGACGAAGGGGTACTGATGGGGGCGCTCGGCGTTCTGGTTGTTGAGGCCGCTGTCGTCGGTGCAGGCGCCGACGAAGAGGCACTGATGGGGGCGCTCGGCGTTCCAGTTAACGACCCCGCGGTCGTCGGTGCAGGCGCCGACGAAGAGGCGCTGAAGGGGGGGCCGCCTGTCGTCGTCTCTCCACCCAGCCCCCACTGGGGCAGAGAGGTGCTGATGGGGCGTCACTTTGAGAGTTGCTTCTGCCTCTTGGGGCAGTCACAACCCTTGTGATCCGGGGAAGCACAGGTGTAACAGACATGCTTATAGTCGCAGGAAGCACCACTGCTACATCTGAAGAAGCTCCATCTGGCACAAGGCTCCTCTGAATCACCTTGAGACTTATGGGACTTCTGCCTGCTTTTCTTCTTTCTGCCAGAGCCCCCACCCGAGGCCCCTCCAGTGGCAGAGGGGTCTGAGGCTCCTCCCCCTGCAGGCTTGTGATCAGGGAGGAACTCTGAGATGAGGGCTCCATCACCATAAACAAAGGCCCTAGCCCCATACTGGTTGGCCCTACCCCTCATAGCAGCATCATATGCCAGCAGCTGGTCCAGGCTGTTTATGTCCATGGCAGACCTGTCACACAGGTACCTCACATGGTCCTGTATGTTGCCACAGTGGGGAGTGGGAGGAGTCACCTTGAGGTGTACTGACTGCAGCCTGGACAGGCACCCCATCAGCTGGTCAAACCTGGTGATCCTAGTGACCCCCACTGGAAGATGTCTTTTCAGAGAAAAGAGGGACTTGTTCTTCTTCCTGAGCCGCTTCATCTTCTTGGTGCCCGGACTATCTGAGTCAAACTCACAGTCATCAGATGACAGGGGGAGGGGCCCATCAGGAGGCTTGTCACCACCCAGCAGTGGGTAGGTGGGTGGGAGGCCAGGTGGGAGGGGGGGCTGAGGTGCAGGAGCAGGGGCCCCAGGAGGGGTTCTCACCAACCTGTCCAGAGTCCCTTTGATGTCCTGGACTGTCTCCTGAAGGGTGATGATGCCCCCCTGAACATCAGTGACATCCCTCCGGACCTCACTTAACTGGTCCTGTTGTGAGGCCACCCAGTCAGTGAGCCTCTCCACATCATCAGGCTCTTCTTCCTCCTCCTCCCCTTGTGAGGCCTCCCCCAGCCCACTCCCTCCAGGTATAGGCTTAGGCTCAGGCTCAGGTGGGTTAACAGTCCTATTAGGCTCCAGTTTGGATTTGGCATGTAGTGACATGTTCAGCAAATCCAGTTCACAGTTCTGTCCAGTGGGGGGAGGATGCCTGTACAGGCACTTGCTGCAGTTCCTGGCTGCTCCTGGTATAGGAGGCATGGTTAATCCAAAATAAGGTTACTCCAGCAGAAAAAAATGGCTGTACCTGGTCCCAGTGTTTGAAAGGTAACTGGGTCACAGGGGTGGATTGTGGGAAGTGCCACCCCGGTGACCCCTAGGTGGGAAACCAGGAACCAACTGCAGCGTCTGAGTAGCAGACCACTGCAGGAGTATAGTAGTAGACATACACTGATAGTTATACAGTTATAATAACGACATAATTATAACCCCCGTAAAGGAGAGATGTGGGTATAGGGATCTAGGGATCTATAGGGAGTTGCGGACTGGGCGTTCTTAGGGCAGACATACATACATATCGACCTGCATTTATAGATAGTGGCAATAGGTGCAAAAATATACAGTAGGTTGTACAATAAAAAGAATTCTTCATTACAACATTGTTGAATCGACACATATAGGTATATTTTATATTTGCTAATACAAAATGAGTTCAACATCATGAATGGTTGACCTTTCCCCATCGATGGCCATGTACATATCTATAAGGACGAATTCCATACAATAACATGATAGCATGCTATCATCATTGACGTTCTACATAGAACAAAAGATAACAGGGATTTGCCCAGCCCTAATCTGTTTGCACCAGATAGATCTCCAACACACAATATACTTATACACATAGCCTACTATTGTTACGGTAGGGGTGCACTGTAAAAAATGTGTGTTGCGGGAACATGGATAAAGAGTAACACACATATATTTTTAACACACTTGAGCGTGATCACACTTTTTTCAACACACTTACACACTTTTTTGTCAAATGTGTGTAGGTAATAAAAGTGTGTACAATATACACACATTTTTATTGACACCAGATGGCACCACAAGCATTGTTTTAGAAATTTCAGTCCCACTTCTAGATTCTTATTTCACTTTTGATCATGTTTAATGAGTTGATATCAAGTTTTAAACATATACATGTAATGAAGTGTAACTTCAATGGCTGCATGAGGCTAAGAAGTTAGAATCCCTTTGATGACTGAATATCCTATCCTTGGGAGGTTTAACGAATGTGAAAGGGATAGGACACCTTTCCTGTGTGTTCAGTTATAATATAAGTCAATATGTAATTGAATCCTTCTTAAGGCCATTCCGTACAGGGCTTTGCTATGTAGGATGGCTGCCACAATTGGCCACCATTGCACTGGTGACTATACTTGCTGCGGTTGGTCAAATTTTGCCTATTGGTGCACTAGCAGTGCTCCGCTAGCAGCCGGTGCCAGGCAATGTTGAATAACACACTTAATATATTTAAACACTTTAAAAAGCAACACATATATATCACTTACACACTTTTTCCTACACACTTTACATTTTACACACTTTTTATCGCAACACACTTTTCAGATTAACACACTTTTGACAAAAGTGTGCAGTGTGTTTAAAAAAAGGGTGTGTAAAATAAGTATACAAAAAAGTGTGTTACAAAAGTGTGTTAAGTTAACACACATTTTTTAGAGTGTGGGGTTGTTTTCTATTGATGATAGGATGATTGTTCAGTAAAAACGGATTGGGAGTGCAGTCATTGTAATGGCAACAGAGGTTAAGCCCCATAGGCCTGGAGCTAGGGTAAGCATGAAGGCAATAGGATATGACCTTCTGAGAGCATCATAACCGAGACATTGGCCTTAATTGTTTTTGTTTCAACAACTCCTATTCTAATCATTCATTCATATACATACAGGACATGTATACTATTTTCCAACTATGGTCAGAAGAGGCAGAACTTATTTGATTTAAATTTAGGCTACCCCTCGTTCTAACTGATACAACCTTAATCTACCCTTCTGACTGTGTTAGTTGCAGTCGCCTCTTAATTAAGTAGTTAGAAAGAAAGGGAAAATAGCAAACACAAGGGGAAAAATAAGATGGATTTCAGCACAACGTAAAGCTCAATAAGAGATTCTTCTCGTTAGAAATTAAATTGTTTACATATTTATTGCTTCTCTTAGAGTTTTAGTCTATAATGTATAATTATACATACTATCACAGCATCTTTACTGATTTAACCCCACCCCCTCTCCCCAAGGTAGTAATGGGATTGTGATGGATATTGTTTACAGCCAGAAAAGTGTTATCATTTTATGCAAGAATATAACTCAAGCAACTCCACTCGTTTCTCTTTCCTTCTGTTGGTTCACACTCCCATCCATCAGGCGCACTTTACATGTGTTGAATGGCGGCGCCCAGTGCGCATAATGCAGCAGTCCCGCAACCAAACCAGCCTCGTTTCCAGTAAGCTAGCCTCGTTTTGGCACAGCTGTTTCTGTAGCAACGGTATTTACGTCGAGCAGCTCACAATTAAATGTGCATATTGGCAGGTGTTGATGCGTTACCATGGAGATATATATCCTCTCCGCATTCTGCATGCAAGAGGATCATTGAAACACACTTATTTTGCAGCTGGTGCGTGTGTTTTCATATCGGTAGGCTTCTAAATGCGTTGGCAGCAGGGGCAAATCTGAAACTTCATTGTGTAGGCCTACTTCTTGTGCACATATTACCTAAATTATTCTGAACACATTTTAGGGCCCAAGCAATAAGTGCCTCAGGCAACCCAGGGAACCCAACCCTAGCTTTAAGAATAGACCGACCCTAATTGTATATTATTTTTCAAATGTTCATATTTTAGCAAATTTCTGGCCAGGAAGAACAAGCTTCTACTGGGGGTGGCTAATGAGAGGAAATGTATGTTGTACCTGCTATTGGATAGTAAGGCTCCCTTCTCTCCACTTCTTGGTTATATAGGCATCATATGATAAGCATGGACAAGCAATGCTTCACAACTTGTTAGGCATTCCTTTGAGGCTACACTGTCAGAAGTTAGTGTAGCTGCAAAGTGAGTTATACTGTATATTTACAGTATAATAGGATGTATTTTTGGGTTTAAAACCAATAATACGACCTTTTATACTGTAAATCTACACTATAACTCTCTGTGCAGCTACACTGATTTCTGACAGTGTACACTCTGTTTGAGATGAGTGTTAGGTTTAACGTTGCTCATGTACATAGTCAGTGCAGGAGCCGCAGCTGCTTCTTCCAAACACTACTCTTCTCCCTAAGACAGAGTGTGATGGATAACCCTCTTATTGTGATCGACATCCATGTCATAATAGCTCACATCAACTTCCCTGTTCACTGCCATATACAATAGAGGCGCATTGTAAAATTGCTTTCCTCAATCAAGATGGCTTTAGGCCCAATTACCACAGTATAGGGAAACCAAAGGGAGGGCGTATGTTAGTTGTTATGGGCTGCTCATGAGTCATAAGATAAAGCAATGCACAGAGGCTTAGTTATCTTTATGGGTCAGTTTTATAGTCTACCCAGTAAACAAACAAAAAACACGTTTTACAGCATATTATAATGATATGTAACGTTCCCCTAAGGCTACAAGTTTTACTATGGCGTAAGTTTATATAGAGTTATTTTGATGTAAAATAACGTGTTTTCTTGTTCGCTGGGTATATTCATGGACATGCATCCGTGCCATTTTCTTTCTGATCACCTCAATGTGCCAGTTGGACTGCCACAGTTCCAAGGAGATTCTGTAAACGGCTGCCATCTTGTGCACAATTTTAACAGCAATGGTAGATCGCTTGAACCTGCCTGGGAGACCAAAATACCAGAACTCTGCTGATTTCAGTCATGTCATGTGCGCCAGGTTTCTGGCAAAGCAACTTCTAGTTGGTGTTATACAATACTCTGTGCTGCACAGCATGCTGCCCCAGCTGGGGGACCTGGGGTGACTTCCCTGAGGTTATTGAACTCAGGGACCGACCTCCCCTGTACTCTGACCCTCCAATACACCTCAAACAACAGGTATACAAGTACTCCCCAGGTAACATATTATGCACACCTGAGGCACAGTTGGGCGTGTGCACCACAGGGGTTACCGCAGGTGCTCTTATGTAGGAATCTACAAAGGATGGTATATGGGAATGTTCACAAAAGGCGTCAACTATTTTGGGACCTTTTCTAAAACTCCCCAACCCCTATGTCAGTATTTTGGACAAATTGAAATATATGGTGTTGGCCACGTGTTGTAATCAAACACCAAAACCTCCAACCAATCCCCCCTCGTTGGTTAAGTCCCGATGACACAGTTAAATATATCGTATAAGGTATTCAAGAGCGACTCTTTTGTGTAGGTCAGTGGTAAAGGGTGCATAGCTCAGAGCGAACAACTCATTCAACTACAAGAAGAGAAGAGGGGGATAGAGTCTTTAAAGGTTAGGTACAATGTATAACATATAGGGTGGGGTGGAGGATCAAATGTATGTGCCAGTTGAAAGGATTCTGCTGCAGCTATGGCTTGTGGATCGATGTGCTTCTTATGTACCCTGGATGAGGTGAAAGATTTAGGGCAGGTATCATATTGGGCTAAAGGGTTACCTTATATGACCTGTATATGGGGAGCAGCTCACATCATACCTGTACTTAGTGACTCAATGTTGTTATAATTATTATGAAACATAGTGAAATCAAAGCGTACCCCTCCAGTGTGCCATCACACTGTTAAGGTAATATAGTTGCAGTCACCCTCCTACTTGTTTGTTTTTTTGTGTAGTTTAACATCCCATTGACTTTGCAGAGGAGACTTACTCAAGTTTCATTTTTTCACAAGTTAAAAAGGTATTTTTAACGTCCGGAAGCCACGTTGCTGCCAGACTGCCATTAGGTTAAGTTTTCCACAAGTAAGGGTGATTGTATCCAGGATAATCTAATCTATGAGATGAGCCAAAAGATGGAAATCCTGCTCCTACACATTAAATTTTACCGAAGCAAGGGTTCTTTAACCTCCGACACCACATAGATATGGTGTGAGAGGGACAGGCCTTTGATATGCTGTAAGTCTACCACAGCATACAATGTAGTCAAACAGTGCTTTGGATATAAAAACCAGTAATAAACATTGGTCGGTATAGATACATAAAATGAAGGCCATCAACAGCGAGTTTGTCTCATGGGCATCTCACAAAATTAAATCTTGCTTTGCTCACATCTACAGCTCAAACCAAGCCGTTAGTGGTAGGGAGGAGGGGGGATGGTCGTCGGTTCACAGCACTGAATGACCAATCGAGTTCCATTGTGATGGTTTTACTGGTGGTCCATTAACAAGGTCTCCAGAGGGTAAACCATGAAAGCATGATCCATTGTGGTATATGACCCATTAGAATTCAAGTTTTGCGTACAGATCAAGTCACTATTTGCATCTTTATTAATGAAAATCCACCGAGTTCCACAATTGGATTCATCTAGTTCCACCTTATTGAAAAACGAACTGCTCCACACAGATCGAGGCCTAGTTAGGGGCTTGTAAGTTGGTAGCATGATCTCAAATAAGGACACCAGCATTTTTAGGCAGGCACGAGAGTAAAATGCACGGTACTTTCTCCGGTCTTTCCATCTATTTAATCACCTTAGCTCCCTCATTCCTGCTTAATAGTATTCTGATGTCCAGTGTAATCAGTTTAGCAAGTTTCCTTAAAAGGTCCCCAGAGGCATTTTCCCCATTACCGACCAAGAGAAGATTACCACACACCTGCACTGATCCGATACCATCTTATCACGTTTAGAGCTTGCTGCCATTCTAAATATAATGCATTCCAGTATATGAACATCACTATCAGTCATCGATTCCAGAATACCCAGCAAGAACAATTCATGTAAATGTATTACAATCAATCTTTTTACAGTATACCATTATTCTATTAATCAAAGTAGTTTTCGAGCTTGGTGTTGTATGTTTCCAATGGGGAAATGCTGCGGTGCATGATAATTAATTGAACAAAAGAAGCTGCAACGGCAAATGCTTGCATTCTCTGCAAACTACCACCAATATCTGCTATTAAAGTTAAATCCTACAGCTCTAGATAAGAATCGAGATAATAGTTATGGAAAAACACTGGCTATATACATACATAATCTGTTGAACAGCTTGGAAGTGTGTATCTCCTCCACGGTATACAAGTCCCAACTCTCTGTGATCCTCAATCCTCTTAGCACTGACAGAAACCCCTGGTCATTCCTCAGCATCCTCCACCCTGGAGACTTAGAAGACTGCCTCCTCTGTCTCACAGCTGCTGGAGGAAGGGGAGTAATTGGATTTCACCACCACCGCCTGTCACAGGGGGATAATACAAGTATATAGAGACAGATGCAGAAGCCAAGGCAAGTCACTATATAACAAGCAGGTGTTATTAGCCAAGGCAAAACCTTGTATATTGTAGAATACATTTGGCCATATTATTGCTTATTGTAGAAGTTAATTAAGATACACTCTTTTTTTTATAGAACCCATTGAATTAACAACTGCTATTCACATGTATCATTTATTTGAATGATACAAATATATTATTACATTGACATTGTGCGAGCTGAACTGCATTTGATCCTTTTCATTAAGCATTGTTTCCCTATTTGATTCAATTCCTAAGCGGTTCTGTATACCTTTCCATATGGTGTTGCCGTCTATTCTCTGGTGGGTCTAGAATTTATTAGGAACACGCCCCACACACCCCACACAGCTTGGCTACGGTGGCCGCAGGCATGTGATGATGACACCATGTAACCAAGGCAACCACCTGTAAATACAAAGACATGACTTGCTGAATCAGCAGTATTTGCACCTTCTTTGTGACAGCCTGGCGCACTATTCTTGCCTCAGCCCATCCTATCAGGATCCCCGTCTGTCACGGCAGAGCTGCTAGTCTTGCCTAATACCCTCACTGTTACAGGGCCATTCATTTCTTAGCCTTGAAATATTCAAAGTCTGCTAGACTTTCTTATCCCTGTCTGAGTTCGTACCTCAGTTAATCCGTGTTAGTCTTAGAAGTTGTAGTTCTACACTTGGCACATTACTGGTATAGATAAAGATCAGCCTGCACATATATAATGGCCAGTGCAGATTATCATAACGCGTCAGGTAATTGATACCGCACTATGGAAAAAAGAACGATGACAAAATAGAGAAGCCACAATAAAGATAGCGCGAGGGGAGAGGGGGTTGTGGGCTCGACCACTAGATTGACTGGTAGTATTATGTAGTACATGTAGTATGTGCCTCCGTATTACGGAAGCCGACGAGGGCCATAGCCATGCACAATGTCTTAAAGTGTCCTCATATGTAGGCTCTAGTACATATATGCATGTTTGCATTGCTGTCAACAGTGAAAATTTGCTGTCAGTCTGTCAACTTATGTCTTGAAGCTGTCAAGGAGATTTGTCCTCTGTCTGTCTGTCAACATGGCCACATGGTCAAGAATGTGGGGACCCATGTAGAGGCACTAGTATGCCCTTTATCGTCACGTTTCATCGTGAGTCTACTGGCCAGGGCTGTAGCAATGCCAATCGGGGCTGCATACATGCATGCATTATGACGACAATGGAAATAGCTCATTAAAGCACCATGATGCAGCCCTTAAAGTGTTAAATACAGACCTCAGTGGCTCATTGTGCTGCTCAATATTATTACTCAGCACCTGGTCCCATGAGCTGCTCCCACCCACACACGGTGTCAGCTTACCAACCCAGGTGCTGCTGGAGGAAATACCATGGAGGACCATTGTGTTATTGGGTATACAGCCATGGACCTCCCCTACCAGCATCTCACCCTCCCTAAAACATAGACACATTGATATCGTCTCTGTTGTATTTCACGAGTGAAATTAGTGAAATACGTCAGGAAGGGTATCAATGTAGTTGGCATTTGTGTTATTTTTTTAATTGAATTCATTTAATGAAGGAAAGACAACCTTATCCTATAGCCTATTGAATAAATCCGGCCACATTGTATTCAGTGGGGAGGGGGGGGGGGGCATTGAATTCGGCTCTTCAGTGCTAAAGCATAGGAAATCTTTTATTTCAAAAAAGATAAACCCCTATACCCCTTACCACAGAGCTAACTGAGCTCAGCCAATGTGGGCCAGGCTAAGCTCATCACCCAGTCTGCTAAGGCGTCCAAGTCCTCTTAGACATATCAGGATTCCTGTGAGACATGGCTAAGCCCGCGCCCCTAGCGGTGTAGGTCTTCCCTAACTCGGCTATCTGATCTGGGATGTCCTGCTGGGGTGGGTGGGGGCCTTGGGGTGTAAGATAGTAAGCTAGCCTAGCCTTCCCATAGATAAGGGAAGATTCACTTGGCTGAAATAAGGCACTCTCAGGGAATACTGAAACAGTCTCATTGTGCATGTCAGGCCTTCACAACCTTCCCTGCCCAGAGAGTAATAGTCATCAGGTTGTACATCAATTAGTCCTAGCTCCTTTTAGTCATTTTAGTATTATTATGATAATAGGGTGAACATTATAATACTCATATGCACTGATGTATAGGAAGTATCATAGAACAGAACATAAGGATGTAATAGGTCATCCAGCATGTATATACACTTCTCTATATCCACAGCTTCACACAAAGAATATATTCACCGTACACTATATAGCATCCATGGCTAAATAGAAATGGCCATTTGCTCTCATTCCTTACGCTCATCACACAACTCTTTCAAGCCCTTTAGATGTGTCCACACAGGCTGCCCCATCCATCATTGTACTGCCGCATTAATCTCCTCTCCCTATTCCTTCAGCTAACGGCTCCTGGCTTAGAAGCTGTCATTCCAGTATTGAATTCGTACACAAAAGGTGGCCGATGAGCAGTACTGAGCAGTACCTCCTGCTGCCTTGAGGCATTCAGAGAGCAGCTCAGCAGCTGAAGGTGTATGATTTGTGAGTCCAGTTGTGAGTCTTGTATGCCATCTGCGGTGGGTTTTATTAAGCGTTATCTATCTTGAACTCATAGCTAAAGCTATTAATGCCTTCCCTGAATTGAATCAAGGAGTTATGGTTCATTGTATGTATCAATCATGTTGTATGTAATTTTATATTTTACGAGATTGCATAATAAAATCCTTGCAAATTGGAATTGAGGAATAGAGCAGTTGAAATCAAGACAGTCCATGTGAGATACATACATGGGGATAATGACTGTACTCAACACAATTTCATGCGTTCAGAATAGTAACACTATTGGAGTAACTATAAGCGTTATTAATCTAACATGGTCTCGGGACATGTTTCACCTCGTGGCCAATAGTAATATAACGTTGCTGCCAATTCCCGACGGTGTATAGTTCATGTGAATGCCGCAATATGGCGCCTGGTATCGCCCACACTTACCTGAAACCCATCCATTATCGCCCATGTGTTGAGAAACAACACTGCCCTCTGGCGGGGGAGCTGAGAACGTATCGCCGCTGGTTACGTCGTGATTTAATGCTGGTACCGGCGGGTCACAATGACCCCTTCAGCAGGGGAGGCTGGCCAGGCGTTGGAAGCTAGTGGCCTCTACTGGCCCCTGTCTACAAATAAAAAGCTACCATTGGCCGTATGACAGAGTGGCCATGCATTGTGCCCTCCGACCACTGAAATAGGCTATACCTGAAGATAAAAGATCACCCAACGCCCTCCCATTCCACCCTGGTCTCACCATCTATTCTGCTGCTGCCCATGGCTGTATTCTCGTTGTTCCCGATTTATGCCACAATGTTTTCATGTAGTAATATATATATTGTGCTGCCTTAATCTACAGTGCCTGCCTTGCAGGGCGCTTTCCACCCGGCCAATCGTCCTTCTCTTATTCTTTGTCTTTGTTCTGCTAATCCGTTTTGCTGTACCACCTTGGATTATACCACTTGCCCTCTCATCCTCGTTTACCCTCACTTTCTAAATTCTCATATTGTTGTCATTTACCTTCGTTCTTCTATCAGGGTTAAATTAAGTTGGAATTCATAACTCCTTCCCTCGTTTGATTGGTTATTTGACTTATAATTTTACAGTAATGGATGTCATTAATTCCGTGTATATATATATATATATATATATATATATATATATATATATATATATATATATATATATATATATATATATATATATATATCATCGCTAATTACCACAGACTGCATATTGTCAATATCTAATTGTTTTTTCTTTCTTTTCCTTGAATTTTAGGTGAGTAATCCTTATGAACCAAGCTGTGGAATGATATCTAGAGATCAATGAGACGGTGTAACGTGAGTAAAATGGAACTACCTACACGATGACGAACATGGATGAAGGATGCTGACTATTTATTCTATTGCTTTGATGTAGGGCTTATGCAGATCTGCTAATATGCTGCTAGTGATTAAATATTTTTAAGTGACGTTGAAAACTCTAACATTATATAAGATTAGTATTATATGTTTTCTAAACCAATATCATAACAAGAAAGTTATTGGTGTGGTATAGAATTCGTAAGGACTGTGTGCATGCTAGCCTTATAACATCGATGTTAGCGCCAGTTTTGAGGTAGAGACTAGAATCGGCTGGGGGGGGGGGGGGGGGTAGGGGTGGTGTTGCCACCAGTCACCATTCTTTATGTGCCCACTATAGGCCATATATCCCCTGAGCCCACTCACACCCTGATCCAAAATAGAAATGCAATTTTGCCTCCTTGAGAGAGAGGGCTGGAGATTTATGCCCGCCTTCTAAGCTTAAGGTTAACCTGCACCCTAACTGCCGGAGTCTATACTATAGACTATACAGAGGCCGGCACCACCACCTGGAGGCGACCGACATGATCGGAAATGACCACACCGGAAGCGGCGTTCGTGCGCATGTCCCGTCGCCGCTTGCGTCATTTCCGGTGCCGCTGGGACGCCGGAGGTGTCGCGGCCTGTCTTGCTCCGGTCACAAAGCCACAACGGAAGACGTGGTCGAAATGCATGCCGGTCCCACGTGCGGAAGGCGTCACACGGCGATATATTTCACCGCTGTCTGGCGATTAGTGACTGTGACGGTGACGTCACGTCCCAGCCTCTGTCACGGTCCACATAGGCGTACGTAGCCGAGTAGCATCGCTGCCTTCAATATATCACCTCCTTCAAAATGTAGGCCTACAGGAACCTTTATGAAATGACGTACAAATGGTGGATAACAACCCCAAGCAGCCGTTACACTCGTCCCCCCCCCGCCACACACACACACACACACACACACACACACACACCCCGCCCACTGCCTTCCTCACCCATCCCCCTCATGTCTAATGGCCTTGTGGCTTCCTAGGTATTTGTAAATGTGGAACACTCGACTTTGTGGCCGGCTCAGATTGCGGAACGTCAGGCGACGTCAGGTGACGTCAGGCCTCCTGAAAATGGTGATGAATGCGACCCGCTGAAACCTGCCCCTGGTAGCGACGGTGGCGCCAGCACCGGCGGTTGTCAGCACTAAAAGCAGGCCCGCACTGAAGGCCCCCGCTATTGTTTATTCGGTATGACGAACGTCCTAATCAACTCGACCACTCGGGCATTTTTCACCCGCCCTAAAAGCTTTCATTTTTACATTTGCTGGTGAATTTATGGGAATTAGATCAATCCAGAATTGTCCAGTCCGCATTAGGACCTCATGCTTTTTGCCGGCTGAAGTGTAATATAACTCATAGGTAGGAGTATCCGCCCAGATGATAGAATTAGACCACGATTTGGTATTGCCTTTTAGTTTCTTTCTTCTTTTCAGTGGTCCATTTATTTCACAGCAAGATACGTCGATCCTATCCGTCATTCGACGTCAAATCAAGAGTGGATTTATCAGCATACTAGTGTTGTGGCTTATTTCAAAGAAGGGGAAACAATCTGTCCAAATTGTGATTTATTTGCAATCCATTACCTCCTCATTCATAATGTACGGCACCAGAATTATGTACGTCATATATCAGCGCGCTCGGCTTTATTACACTAAAGTCGTCTGCTTTGTTTCCTGCGCAAAACTCATTTTGCCGCCAAATGTGATTAAGGGAAGCTGCTGGCCACCACAAGCCGCTTGGACACTTACTGAGTGTGAAATATTAATCTTTTCACGAGTACCTATTAGCAATAATTTCATAGATGCAGTTTTTGAAGTAGGCTAAAAGCTATATATGAATCTGGATTGACGTACACTAGCTAACCTTTTTGTTCAGATTGTATGCACTAAGTGTTGATTGATTTCTCTCAGTAGTTTCCCCATTATAACATTAGTGTTAGGCGGGCATATAGTGCTTCACAGAATTGGGATTTGTCTTCTTATATTAGTTAATTGAGGTTAGAGATACAGATTAGATTCAATAAAACTTTTAGTAGCTATTAGTTATTAAACAGGATGTGGTAAAAGGGAAAATAGCATATAGTAATAATTATTCCGATGTAGATGATTTTCTGCTCATCAATTTTATATTTCTCAGTACAAATAAGGGACTAAATTGACGTACCATGGACGCTGCTCACAACTGTTACTCAGAAAGAATTAGGTCACTGTCTCTACAATAGCAGACCAAAGACTGTAATCGGCCTAAGGTAGACAGGACATAGAGGTGGGTGGGGGGGGGGGGGGTAGGGTCTTACCAGGTGAGGGGATCACCTGCATCCTTCCCACAGCATCACCTGAGGCTACAACCCCTCCTCCCCCCCCACCACCACCACCACCACCTCACCCCTAGTCACTAAGCCCGGGCCCTGTTCCTCAGGACATTGCAGCCCCTGTACCCCCTTAACCCAACATTTAGGGCCGCATAGCGCTTTAATGTGCTATGGTATTTATCGCCATGATGCATCTAGATGCAGCCCTGGTGTGTCTACTTGCTGGGGCTGCATTCATGCATCACGTCGACCCTCCGGGGGTATATCAACCTCATGGGGTCACATAATACATGAATGCAGCCCTGGTGGGTCTACTCGCCATGGCATAGCAGCATCACGACCAAGGGCACATATAGCACATTTAAGCACTATGCACTCCCTTAAGGGTTAGTCCTTACTGCCACACCCACCTACCTCCTACCACGACACCACCCCCCTACCACCCACCCTGACATCCCTACTGGCGGCTTAAAGCCAGGGCCAGGTAATCCTATTGACCGAGCATGGTCTCCACTCTCCCCACCCCACCCCTACCCCCTCAAGGGTGGCACACCTGCCGATATCACTGACACCCCATAGGATCAGCACTGTCTACTTATTCTATGGTCAGAGAGCTATTCGGTGTCACCTAAATGGCGCAGAAAAGGTTAGATTGTAGTATGAGAAGTCCATCTATTTTCACGATGGCTATTGTTTGGAAAATTAAAGGCCATGTTCATTAAAGAGTACAGTCATTATTGCTGACTCCTTCATCCATACTACTTCTACATGTCTACATAATTATAACCTCTTCCATATTCTTACTACTATATGTACATACAATTACATAATGTGTAGGCTACTTTTACATACATTGCCCTAGTTGTAGGACACTTACAAGTACATATAATACTGCAAGCAATGCCATAGGTATAGGTCACTTCCATATACTACTGCATGCTATGCCATTGTAGGTGTAGGCCACTTTCATAAACGTATACTACTATATGAACTGCCATATTTTTAGGAAACTTCCGTGTACTACTGTGTGAACTGACATAGCTGGAGGCCACTTCCATAAACTACTACACTTCCCTGGCTGTAGGCCATTTTCATATACTACTATGTGAACTGCCAGAGCTGTAGGCCACTTTCATATACTACTACATGAACTTCCCTAGCTGTAGGCCACTTTTATAAACTACTACATGAACTGCGATAGCTGTAGGCCACTTCCATATACTACTATGTGAACTGCCAGAGCTGTAGGCCACTTTCATATACTACTATGTGAACTGCCATAGCTGTAGGCCACTTTTATATACTACTATGTGAACTGCCAGAGCTGTAGGCCACTTTCATATACTACTATGTGAACTGCCAGAGCTGTAGGCCACTTTCATATACTACTATGTGAACTGCCAGAGCTGTAGGCCACTTTCATATACTACATTGTACTATGTGAACTGCCAGAGCTGTAGGCCACTTTCATATACTTCTACATGAACTGCCATAGTTGCAGGACACTTCCCCATACTACTACGTAAACTACCATATATGCGTAGGCCACTTCCATATACCACCATATGAACTGCCATATCTTTAGGACACTTCCATACACTACTGCATGCACTTCCATAGATGTATAAGCAGAAATAAAAATGAAGACATTTTGAAGAGGGAGAAAATAGAAAGTTTAAAAAGGTCTAAGAAGGTAGAAAGCGTATAAAGCCAGACATACAGACAAGAGAAAAGCATGTTGCTCTCATCCCCGAGTTCTGGAGGCTCTGGAGGCCATACTGTATAGTCACAAGTCACAGCAGTGGAGCGCTAGGAGAGTGAGGTGTTAGTGGACTATGTCTCCCCCAACACGACATGACAGCTGCAGTCTCAGGCATGTCAGCAGACAGCTCAGCCCACCACACCCCTGCTTTATGACTGTGTTGTTCGCCCTATGGGCCTTGTCTGTAGCCCGCTATAACCCCCACCACCCCAGCCTCCAGCCCCCTCCTCCAGGGTGGGACTCGTATATATAAAGCCAGTCCCCAGATAGTAGGGGTGGGGAGGGAGGGAGGGATGATGTCTTATGGACAAGGACATCTGGGTATGATATAGTTGGGGCGGATTTATTATAGCGTGAAGAAGGAAAGTTTGCAGAACTTTGTTCATAGTTGGATGTTAGATACTGACCTTTGCTATAGGGTAATACATCAGCTGAATGCAATGGTTTAAGAAAAACTGTTTTCATATCATAACATTCTATGAAAAACATTCCATTGGTAAGGATATATAACCATTTGGAATAAAAGAATGCCTGCGTATATTATCAATTCAAAATTATGTTTACATCAATCAAAGGAGCTCTGATATCACCGTTGCTCAAGATATTCAAGCAATCCTAATACAATGAGCCAAAATCCTACATGATATAAAAAATGCAGTTAATTATAATATTATTTCTAATCACTAGTCTATGACGCAACTTAGAACACCCTGACGTTGGCATGTTTGTCATGCCGGTCATGTGATCAGTCTAAATCTTCCATTGCCCCCTGGGGTGCGCCACCCACGCATGACGCTGCAGAAAAGAAGACTTCCAAGATGGCGGCGTCGGGCGGTGTCAGCCTGCGTCTCCCTAGGGGTCGCTTCAGTAGGAGACAGGCATATGACTGTACCTTGTCCAGTGTCCCAAGAGGTAGGATGGGGCGGGGGTGGGAGAGGGGGGTGCAGGGGAAGTGTGGTGAGTGGAAGAAGGGGCTTATAGAGAAGGGTGCTGCATACGATTTAGAGAGAATTGTCATGGGTGTTTGGGTAGTAGTCAGGTAGCTCTCCCACCCACAGGATACATGGTGAACTGTGGTATTTGGGTAGCAGTGCCACAATGGACATTGTACACTAGGGACGTTCTATGGGCCCCTAGGAAGCTATTATGCCAACGTGAGTAAATGACAAAGGTTCTCCGTTTTCTTTGACATTTCTGACTAAAGACACAGCTCATCAATGGTACTATTGCTATGGTTGATCCCTACTATAAGATCAACTTAGCAGAAGTAAATTCCCTTCATTGCTAATGATGTTATAGCAGGATGGTTATTTAGAAATTGTAAGAAAAGTTGTTTATACTTTAGTGACATAATTATGCATTTCTTGTCGGATGACCTACCGTGGGATAACTCCATAGGCTATATATCAAGGCATGCACTGAAACTATAAGCCTACATATATTGTTGCCTGTCCCCTCTTCCCAGTGTCCCCGGGTCTGTGTCTAAGTGACAATACCACCAGGAGGAGATGTATGCAGGCTGCCCTGCCCATTAACCTCATCTAGGGGTAGATACCACACGAGATAAGCAGTCCCAGCTGTTAGCGGTGATAAGCAGGTTTAGGTGCTAACCACTCAGCACACACCTATATATAGGCACACGCTATGGACAATTTGCACTCTTCCTCCATATTTAGTATCTATACCAGAGTTAGTATTATTATCAAATTGAGAACCACCCATAATAAGTATCTGCTGATACTCTGAGTGATAGGTGACGTCTTTCCAGACGTTTTGGTATAGTCTAGGTTCTCGCCCTTCCTTTGGTGTCTCAGAAATGGTGTCAAAATCTAGGTTTGGATCATGTCTACAGTCCAGCCTAGACGGCAATCCGGAATCCCCCGCCTCCCTCAAATGTTGAAAAGGGGGAAATTGTGCTACTTTATAAAACAGAATGTTTTCACTTATCTGGTTCACTACCAATTCCTATATTAATCTGATGTAAATCTCCTCGTATGTTGGCCTATAATGCTTTAATTAAATAGTTCAATCCCTATCATCTTATCGCAAAAGTTACTTTCTTACAGGGAGCTCTACAATATGATATCATAGCCGTGGATGATAATCGGCTTTTATTTGATAGACTTCATCTCTTTGATAAACAACATAGACTTGCTACCTGTCATCTAAATTTCTGATTCAATTTAAGATAATTTTCTCTTGAGATTGAAATACCCTGCAGGTTTCTTATTCAGCTCCATTTCCCTGTGGTGTTCCAAATTAACTTATCCGACCCACTTTCTTTTTCGTCAAACATTTTAATTCAGTCACATCTAAAGCAATTTACGTCATTCTGATATAAAACTAATTCAATAAACAACAAAGGCTTCACTTCAGAAGCTCCATCAAGGTTGTTTTGAGTGTGAGGAGCCTTTCCCTGCTGTCAGCAAAATGTCGTCTGCTATCTGGTAAGAAAGTCGTCTGCTCGGGTAAAAATGGCGCAAGAAAATGGGCGGGAAGACCCACAGGAGGACATTTTCTCAGGCTTCTCGTTGGTAGCCTCGGGGCAGACGACAGCCACACTGGGCTGGTAGTATCCCGCGGAAATCTAAACAAGTCAATAATGCCACATCTAAAAGACTCGTACCCGTCAATATGCAGTGATGTAGGGGCATATTTAGCGGTCAATACCTCCCCCCAATACACGTTCACTCCTATATCAGGCAACAATCAAGATATCCTTATGAAACTACACCAACTTGTAGCCAACAGCTAGACTGCAAATGCCCAGTGAAATTTCCCTTTCGAAATGTCGTCTGCGTAGTTCAACTGGAAGGATGAACGCCATTTTTGGCGGGAAAATTTGTTCCTCGAGGCAAAGTCGATGTCGTCTGCTTATACAGAGGTCGTATACATGACCGGGAGTGTGCCTGGCATGCGGCGGGCGTAAACTGGTCAATACTGACCACGGGGGTAGAGGGCAGGGGTCCTGGGGGGGTCAATATTATTATGTAACTACTGTAGCACACCACGAGACATGGGGTGGAGAGAGGAGTTGCTTGGTGTGTTTTAGGGGTCCCCACCCCCTTCAGGCTTAAGCCTTAACTCTTTAAGGACCACATAGTGCTCTAATGTGCTAAGGATAGATGTTTAATGATGACAAAGGGCGGAGTGCATCAGAATGGCCCTAGACCCCTAAATTCGACATGGTAACATGGACATTTTAATGCTTAGTGAGAAACCTTGGAGGAATAAAAAATAATAATAACATCGGACATTTCTTAAAATCGACATGGGACATAGCCTTTTCTTACAATTTACACCGGGCATGGTGATTATTAAAAAAAACAGAGACATATTGGACATGGTCTTTTCTTAAAATCGACATGCGACATGGGGACCCCCTTAACAATGACCCCATCACCCGGGCCGCATTGGAGGACATTATACGGATCTCTAATATGTCTAATATCTCAGGTGAAACACATTGCATACATACTGTTGACCAGCCAGTTGGTAACGCATTAGGCTTATTAATGTCAAGCCAATCATGTTAGACGTACTTATGGATGTTGACGGCTTACCCCTGACACTGTCTGATCTGTTCTATCTAATCTACAGCCAATGCACCATCATGTCTGCCGCCCTATACCAAGGACTTATATACAAGATACTTTGTATTATAGATAGTATATTGCGCAGGTCCATGGGTATGCTAATCAATTAAGATTCCTAGGTGGTTTTTTTTGTGTTGCATCCAACATGTCTCAGATTAATGTATCAATTTAATCAAATTAGAAACAGTATCCTATGTGTCAGCGCTATTAGGGACATGGACTAGGGAAAATTATGTGTTATATAGACTATGTATAGAACAGCCTTCTTACTTGTCATTCTACAGTTCATTATTAATTATTTCATGTCATATATTAAGTTCGCTAAATAAGTGTCTGCTATATCTTATTTCCATAGAGCCAGTACTAAGTCTAGGCATTCTTGGATACATCGATATTGTTGCATTATCTAAATGGAAAAAGTTTATACAGAAGACAAGCCATACGTCAGTCGCTAGGATGATGAGTACATACTTTGATGACGTCACTTGTATTTGCCGCCTGATGTACGCATACTTTGATGACGTCAGTGTGTGTGCAGAGCGCTGGTGCTGGGTGACTTATTTGATTCAGAGTCAGGTCCGACTGGTTTACAGAGTCTGTTTCGGTGCCCAGTGTGTTGGTATAGGCAAATTGGACATGTCTATCATATGTGGGCCTAATGAGGTTATACGGAAATTGTGGTTATGGCAATGGCCGTACTAAAACGGGAGTCTGAGAGGACGGGTGCAGAAAGGTGGAAAATAAAACTAATATGATGACAATGGTTATGACAACTTACTATAGAATAAAGGTAGTGCTTCAGATTGTGGTGTATAAAATAAGAGACTCCTCTCCTGCAAACTCACTGTTGCCTGTTTAGGAGAAATATTATGGGGAATGAACCGCCTGGGACCAGAGATTTCTCTGTGAACATTTGTAACCCCAGAAAATATATTGCAAAAGATATTACATCAATTTATTCAAGTTCCTTCGCTAACAGACATAATAAACATAATATTGATTACACTGTAGGGCAATATGACATGTTTGTCCCACCCTGCATTTGTCAGATTTGCACTGAAAGATGATACGGAAAATGTGACTAGACACAAATTGCACATCTCAAAGGCTTCCAGGTTTTCTGCGACGATATAGAATACCCCAGTTGATCTTCCCTTTCCAGATTTCCTGCGTCTCCAACTTCATTTCACCATTATTTAATATTCCCCACCCTGCATGCTTAATGGGCACATAGCGACTGTGGCGCAGCACGCGAATAGCACATCAGCCCTGGAGGAGGTCTTCATAAACGCCCTTAACCCTTTAAGGGCCGCTGCTGCCTCTGGGCAGCATCTAAAATACCCCTGAAAAACCGCTGCTGCCCTAGGGCAGCAAAATTGCTACCCTAGGGCAGCAATACCACTAAATTACAACTCCTGCTATGGAACAAAGAATAGGAATTTTTGAATCAATCCAAAAGTATTTAACATGAATACTACTTCCCCTTGTCAGACAGATGTAAATTCTGTCTCCAATACAACTTATTTCACTCCTTAGGCACTATCCCAAGGAGCATATACTTGCAAAGTTGCATATTCCCATGGCATAGGGCCGGTGGTTAAGTCCCAAATGACGTTTTTCAAGGCCAGCAGGGAAAGGGTTAATATGGTAGCTTCTGCGAGCTGCTCAAAAGATTGGCCTCATGGAATTCATTAATATTAATTTGAAAGGCAACGTTGACAGTCTGGAAGTTAACTTGTACTCGCTGTCCTCATTTACACCTCCACTGAGGCTGCTAATTGTTGAGAGCCCGATGGAAATTTCCGCCCCTGAAGAAATGGTGTGAGCAGCTCTATTGAAGAGCGAGCAGCTCATGGTTGGAGGCTTATGAGGGGGTGGGCCCTCACCCATGCACTATATCAGGCCCCAGTAGTGATGTTGACGTGGTATACATTGGGGACACACAGGTGGAAAGTACCCGGTTACCATGGCAACCTTGGAGACCATACCTGTAAGAACATGCATGTGAGGGGAGAAGGGGAGGGCTGGGATCATGTTGGCGTAAGGGTATAACTTGGCCCTGTTTTTGATACTTGATGGCAACATGCGTCTTGCGTGTCTGCTAAGTTCGCAGAGGTAGCAGTTGCAAATGAGAGTAGAGACGACTTCGGGTTGGGAGGGGAGGGTGGTGGTGGGTAGAGATGCCTGGGAGGATTAGAGGGGAACTTTGTTCATTAAGAGATTGAGCGACTTAATCCAATCCCCCGGTTCCTACAGAGCGTCTTATTCTCCTTTAATCTTCTGTGTTCTTCCCTGGAGGACCTGGGCGTATCGGTGCTATACGTGTCATGACAGCAGGTCTGTCTGTATGGGGGGAACATGTTTACAACATGACAGCACAGATAACATTTTATAAGTGCATGAAAACTAATCGAATTAGTTATGTATTAGTTTGAATATAATGTCAATACCAAGCCAATACGAGGCATGACTTGAAAATAAAATTACCAAATTGACTAGAATGTCTTTGGAAGGGATACATGTAGGTATTCACATGAAATGGGAAACAATGAAACAACTAGATAGAAACAGAAGAATATCAGACAGGCAAAGGATGAAATGAAAGGGAAAAGCCTTAACCCTTTAATGTTAACATGGTGGTTTAATGCACGATGCTGCTTAGTCGTCATGACGCACGCATCATATAGACAAAATGTCTTGATATACCCCTCGGCTTCCTGTCCTATAGTGCCTGCATGATGCTTCAAAGATAACTTTCTCATCGACGCTGCCTTGGTGCATCACGACAAAGCGATGAACATAAATCCTCAAAGCATCATTCCCTCCTTACAGGCTTTAGGTACTGGCGTGATTAACGGTGAACTGATCCCGGAGAAGCTTCGCGTGTTCAGCGCAGCGTTTTAAATCAATACAGTTCACAGAATAATTAGTTTAATTCAGATGAGTTTCAATCGTAAACAGAATTGCCTTCATGTTTGTAGGCAGCATTTTGACTGACTTCCTCACCACTAACCGAGGCCCCTTATTGGTTATAGAGCATTAGTACACCCTCAGAAAAGTGAGAGTCATTGTCGCTAAAACTACCCTCACCAGTGCCTGACCCTCACCAGTGCCTGACCATGCCTGCGTATATTATCAATTCAAAATTATGTTTACATCAATCAAAGGAGCTCTGATATCACCGTTGCTCAAGATATTCAAGCAATCCTAATACAATGAGCCAAAATCCTACATGATATAAAAAATGCAGTTAATTATAATATTATTTCTAATCACTAGTCTATGACGCAACTTAGAACACCCTGACGTTGGCATGTTTGTCATGCCGGTCATGTGATCAGTCTAAATCTTCCATTGCCCCCTGGGGTGCGCCACCCACGCATGACGCTGCAGAAAAGAAGACTTCCAAGATGGCGGCGTCGGGCGGTGTCAGCCTGCGTCTCCCTAGGGGTCGCTTCAGTAGGAGACAGGCATATGACTGTACCTTGTCCAGTGTCCCAAGAGGTAGGATGGGGCGGGGGTGGGAGAGGGGGGTGCAGGGGAAGTGTGGTGAGTGGAAGAAGGGGCTTATAGAGAAGGGTGCTGCATACGATTTAGAGAGAATTGTCATGGGTGTTTGGGTAGTAGTCAGGTAGCTCTCCCACCCACAGGATACATGGTGAACTGTGGTATTTGGGTAGCAGTGCCACAATGGACATTGTACACTAGGGACGTTCTATGGGCCCCTAGGAAGCTATTATGCCAACGTGAGTAAATGACAAAGGTTCTCCGTTTTCTTTGACATTTCTGACTAAAGACACAGCTCATCAATGGTACTATTGCTATGGTTGATCCCTACTATAAGATCAACTTAGCAGAAGTAAATTCCCTTCATTGCTAATGATGTTATAGCAGGATGGTTATTTAGAAATTGTAAGAAAAGTTGTTTATACTTTAGTGACAATTATGCATTTCTTGTCGGATGACCTACCGTGGGATAACTCCATAGGCTATATATCAAGGCATGCACTGAAACTATAAGCCTACATATATTGTTGCCTGTCCCCTCTTCCCAGTGTCCCCGGGTCTGTGTCTAAGTGACAATACCACCAGGAGGAGATGTATGCAGGCTGCCCTGCCCATTAACCTCATCTAGGGGTAGATACCACACGAGATAAGCAGTCCCAGCTGTTAGCGGTGATAAGCAGGTTTAGGTGCTAACCACTCAGCACACACCTATATATAGGCACACGCTATGGACAATTTGCACTCTTCCTCCATATTTAGTATCTATACCAGAGTTAGTATTATTATCAAATTGAGAACCACCCATAATAAGTATCTGCTGATACTCTGAGTGATAGGTGACGTCTTTCCAGACGTTTTGGTATAGTCTAGGTTCTCGCCCTTCCTTTGGTGTCTCAGAAATGGTGTCAAAATCTAGGTTTGGATCATGTCTACAGTCCAGCCTAGACGGCAATCCGGAATCCCCCGCCTCCCTCAAATGTTGAAAAGGGGGAAATTGTGCTACTTTATAAAACAGAATGTTTTCACTTATCTGGTTCACTACCAATTCCTATATTAATCTGATGTAAATCTCCTCGTATGTTGGCCTATAATGCTTTAATTAAATAGTTCAATCCCTATCATCTTATCGCAAAAGTTACTTTCTTACAGGGAGCTCTACAATATGATATCATAGCCGTGGATGATAATCGGCTTTTATTTGATAGACTTCATCTCTTTGATAAACAACATAGACTTGCTACCTGTCATCTAAATTTCTGATTCAATTTAAGATAATTTTCTCTTGAGATTGAAATACCCTGCAGGTTTCTTATTCAGCTCCATTTCCCTGTGGTGTTCCAAATTAACTTATCCGACCCACTTTCTTTTTCGTCAAACATTTTAATTCAGTCACATCTAAAGCAATTTACGTCATTCTGATATAAAACTAATTCAATAAACAACAAAGGCTTCACTTCAGAAGCTCCATCAAGGTTGTTTTGAGTGTGAGGAGCCTTTCCCTGCTGTCAGCAAAATGTCGTCTGCTATCTGGTAAGAAAGTCGTCTGCTCGGGTAAAAATGGCGCAAGAAAATGGGCGGGAAGACCCACAGGAGGACATTTTCTCAGGCTTCTCGTTGGTAGCCTCGGGGCAGACGACAGCCACACTGGGCTGGTAGTATCCCGCGGAAATCTAAACAAGTCAATAATGCCACATCTAAAAGACTCGTACCCGTCAATATGCAGTGATGTAGGGGCATATTTAGCGGTCAATACCTCCCCCCAATACACGTTCACTCCTATATCAGGCAACAATCAAGATATCCTTATGAAACTACACCAACTTGTAGCCAACAGCTAGACTGCAAATGCCCAGTGAAATTTCCCTTTCGAAATGTCGTCTGCGTAGTTCAACTGGAAGGATGAACGCCATTTTTGGCGGGAAAATTTGTTCCTCGAGGCAAAGTCGATGTCGTCTGCTTATACAGAGGTCGTATACATGACCGGGAGTGTGCCTGGCATGCGGCGGGCGTAAACTGGTCAATACTGACCACGGGGGTAGAGGGCAGGGGTCCTGGGGGGGTCAATATTATTATGTAACTACTGTAGCACACCACGAGACATGGGGTGGAGAGAGGAGTTGCTTGGTGTGTTTTAGGGGTCCCCACCCCCTTCAGGCTTAAGCCTTAACTCTTTAAGGACCACATAGTGCTCTAATGTGCTAAGGATAGATGTTTAATGATGACAAAGGGCGGAGTGCATCAGAATGGCCCTAGACCCCTAAATTCGACATGGTAACATGGACATTTTAATGCTTAGTGAGAAACCTTGGAGGAATAAAAAATAATAATAACATCGGACATTTCTTAAAATCGACATGGGACATAGCCTTTTCTTACAATTTACACCGGGCATGGTGATTATTAAAAAAAACAGAGACATATTGGACATGGTCTTTTCTTAAAATCGACATGCGACATGGGGACCCCCTTAACAATGACCCCATCACCCGGGCCGCATTGGAGGACATTATACGGATCTCTAATATGTCTAATATCTCAGGTGAAACACATTGCATACATACTGTTGACCAGCCAGTTGGTAACGCATTAGGCTTATTAATGTCAAGCCAATCATGTTAGACGTACTTATGGATGTTGACGGCTTACCCCTGACACTGTCTGATCTGTTCTATCTAATCTACAGCCAATGCACCATCATGTCTGCCGCCCTATACCAAGGACTTATATACAAGATACTTTGTATTATAGATAGTATATTGCGCAGGTCCATGGGTATGCTAATCAATTAAGATTCCTAGGTGGTTTTTTTTGTGTTGCATCCAACATGTCTCAGATTAATGTATCAATTTAATCAAATTAGAAACAGTATCCTATGTGTCAGCGCTATTAGGGACATGGACTAGGGAAAATTATGTGTTATATAGACTATGTATAGAACAGCCTTCTTACTTGTCATTCTACAGTTCATTATTAATTATTTCATGTCATATATTAAGTTCGCTAAATAAGTGTCTGCTATATCTTATTTCCATAGAGCCAGTACTAAGTCTAGGCATTCTTGGATACATCGATATTGTTGCATTATCTAAATGGAAAAAGTTTATACAGAAGACAAGCCATACGTCAGTCGCTAGGATGATGAGTACATACTTTGATGACGTCACTTGTATTTGCCGCCTGATGTACGCATACTTTGATGACGTCAGTGTGTGTGCAGAGCGCTGGTGCTGGGTGACTTATTTGATTCAGAGTCAGGTCCGACTGGTTTACAGAGTCTGTTTCGGTGCCCAGTGTGTTGGTATAGGCAAATTGGACATGTCTATCATATGTGGGCCTAATGAGGTTATACGGAAATTGTGGTTATGGCAATGGCCGTACTAAAACGGGAGTCTGAGAGGACGGGTGCAGAAAGGTGGAAAATAAAACTAATATGATGACAATGGTTATGACAACTTACTATAGAATAAAGGTAGTGCTTCAGATTGTGGTGTATAAAATAAGAGACTCCTCTCCTGCAAACTCACTGTTGCCTGTTTAGGAGAAATATTATGGGGAATGAACCGCCTGGGACCAGAGATTTCTCTGTGAACATTTGTAACCCCAGAAAATATATTGCAAAAGATATTACATCAATTTATTCAAGTTCCTTCGCTAACAGACATAATAAACATAATATTGATTACACTGTAGGGCAATATGACATGTTTGTCCCACCCTGCATTTGTCAGATTTGCACTGAAAGATGATACGGAAAATGTGACTAGACACAAATTGCACATCTCAAAGGCTTCCAGGTTTTCTGCGACGATATAGAATACCCCAGTTGATCTTCCCTTTCCAGATTTCCTGCGTCTCCAACTTCATTTCACCATTATTTAATATTCCCCACCCTGCATGCTTAATGGGCACATAGCGACTGTGGCGCAGCACGCGAATAGCACATCAGCCCTGGAGGAGGTCTTCATAAACGCCCTTAACCCTTTAAGGGCCGCTGCTGCCTCTGGGCAGCATCTAAAATACCCCTGAAAAACCGCTGCTGCCCTAGGGCAGCAAAATTGCTACCCTAGGGCAGCAATACCACTAAATTACAACTCCTGCTATGGAACAAAGAATAGGAATTTTTGAATCAATCCAAAAGTATTTAACATGAATACTACTTCCCCTTGTCAGACAGATGTAAATTCTGTCTCCAATACAACTTATTTCACTCCTTAGGCACTATCCCAAGGAGCATATACTTGCAAAGTTGCATATTCCCATGGCATAGGGCCGGTGGTTAAGTCCCAAATGACGTTTTTCAAGGCCAGCAGGGAAAGGGTTAATATGGTAGCTTCTGCGAGCTGCTCAAAAGATTGGCCTCATGGAATTCATTAATATTAATTTGAAAGGCAACGTTGACAGTCTGGAAGTTAACTTGTACTCGCTGTCCTCATTTACACCTCCACTGAGGCTGCTAATTGTTGAGAGCCCGATGGAAATTTCCGCCCCTGAAGAAATGGTGTGAGCAGCTCTATTGAAGAGCGAGCAGCTCATGGTTGGAGGCTTATGAGGGGGTGGGCCCTCACCCATGCACTATATCAGGCCCCAGTAGTGATGTTGACGTGGTATACATTGGGGACACACAGGTGGAAAGTACCCGGTTACCATGGCAACCTTGGAGACCATACCTGTAAGAACATGCATGTGAGGGGAGAAGGGGAGGGCTGGGATCATGTTGGCGTAAGGGTATAACTTGGCCCTGTTTTTGATACTTGATGGCAACATGCGTCTTGCGTGTCTGCTAAGTTCGCAGAGGTAGCAGTTGCAAATGAGAGTAGAGACGACTTCGGGTTGGGAGGGGAGGGTGGTGGTGGGTAGAGATGCCTGGGAGGATTAGAGGGGAACTTTGTTCATTAAGAGATTGAGCGACTTAATCCAATCCCCCGGTTCCTACAGAGCGTCTTATTCTCCTTTAATCTTCTGTGTTCTTCCCTGGAGGACCTGGGCGTATCGGTGCTATACGTGTCATGACAGCAGGTCTGTCTGTATGGGGGGAACATGTTTACAACATGACAGCACAGATAACATTTTATAAGTGCATGAAAACTAATCGAATTAGTTATGTATTAGTTTGAATATAATGTCAATACCAAGCCAATACGAGGCATGACTTGAAAATAAAATTACCAAATTGACTAGAATGTCTTTGGAAGGGATACATGTAGGTATTCACATGAAATGGGAAACAATGAAACAACTAGATAGAAACAGAAGAATATCAGACAGGCAAAGGATGAAATGAAAGGGAAAAGCCTTAACCCTTTAATGTTAACATGGTGGTTTAATGCACGATGCTGCTTAGTCGTCATGACGCACGCATCATATAGACAAAATGTCTTGATATACCCCTCGGCTTCCTGTCCTATAGTGCCTGCATGATGCTTCAAAGATAACTTTCTCATCGACGCTGCCTTGGTGCATCACGACAAAGCGATGAACATAAATCCTCAAAGCATCATTCCCTCCTTACAGGCTTTAGGTACTGGCGTGATTAACGGTGAACTGATCCCGGAGAAGCTTCGCGTGTTCAGCGCAGCGTTTTAAATCAATACAGTTCACAGAATAATTAGTTTAATTCAGATGAGTTTCAATCGTAAACAGAATTGCCTTCATGTTTGTAGGCAGCATTTTGACCGACTTCCTCACCACTAACCGAGGCCCCTTATTGGTTATAGAGCATTAGTACACCCTCAGAAAAGTGAGAGTCATTGTCGCTAAAACTACCCTCACCAGTGCCTGACCCTCAGGTGAGGGTAGTTTTAGCGACAATGACTCTCACTTTTCTGTGTGTGTAGCGTGAGTTTATCGTATAGAACTTACAGGTACGTAAGTATTACCGTCTTTTTTGTTGTAAGGCCAGAAAGTGGGTAGGTATAAGGTTACCCGACCCTACATCTAGCAAGAACCGGCGGGGCCTGTTGTTACCAAATTTTGAAAATAATAAATATTTTAAGTCTAAAATGGCGTGCCGGTGGGGGAAAACAAGGGAGGGGGGCAATAAGACGTTCCACTTCATTTTGTATATAAACCTACATAAAATCATGTATCCCCCCTCCAGCCGAGACCCTTGCACCCCCCCCCCCAAATGGATATTTGCCTCATTCGCCTCTGATAATTAATTTAATAGATCTCGAATCGGTACCAATGCCTGCAGTCGGCACCAGTTAGCTGGTCAATTTATGGGTACGAGGCCGAAGTAAAGAGAATTCCAGACCATGACCTTAAGCTGAAACGGACCATTTACCCCCATTTAACTCATTACTAAGCACGCCATCTGTTTTGAGTGTAATCCCTACCCCCTCGTTGATACTGTTAGGCTGGATTCACTATATAGGCAATGAACAAAACTACCAACATTGCAATATAAAAGTCATTCCATTATACTTCTATATATCAATATTCGCGTTTTTTATGCTGACTGAGGTAAAATCTATTTTCTGGCAAGAGCTAATCTTATATATACGTCAGTAAGTAACCCGAGATAGGCCTAGTCCTCTTATGTACGAGTTCCTTTGGCTCCGTATTATTAAGAATATGGAGATTCTCATTCCCTGCAGCCATATCCTCCGCCTACATCAGCCTTTACTTCTTTGACACCACTCTCCATTTGTCCTTTACCACTTCTTCGAATAACCTTTGAAGAGCCGCATAGCGGTTTACGGTGCCGCCCTTGTCGTCATGATGCAGGTGTACCCCAGCTAACAAAACACAACTTTATTTTATAGGTTAAAATAACGTTTTAACGTTATATAACGTTTTGCCATAATGAGGAGTCATAGGGAAACGTTAAACAACGTTTTCTATTGACTGGGACGCCAGGGCTGCATTAAGGCTTCATATATCTGCCCTTCAGGAGTGATTAATGCATTAACGCACTATGCGGCCCTTAACGGGTTGACTTCCCCCACCCCCGCAGTACATTGACTGCAGCCAAACTCATTATGGAGCACAGAGCAGAGGGTGGTGACACATGACTGGCGGGGAGGGGGGGGGTAGCAGCAATGTAATCAGAAATAGCATCCCATCAGTGCGTACATGTACGGTGGTGGCCAGTAATAGCCCACAGGTGTAGGTATCTACCTGTAGGTGCTGCTGATACCCTTGTACCTACACTGCCCAACTAGAGCTACAGCTCCTGATTCAAATGTGCTATAGCGATGAAACAGGGGGGATCTTGTTGCTGGGATAAACACGTACACGCTAGTAAAGCAGCTCCCATGAGATATCGGTTCCAATCTCAGAATGTAGCCTGTTCCTGGCAAGCTATGATGTGTGGGTGTCTGGTACCCAGCGAAATCTCTCGGAATATTCCGTGGACTAAACAAAGATGGCCGCGCATATGGAGCCACCAGGATTATCGCTATAATATGCTACCAAGTAGTACAAGGAAAGCAGTCACATCATGGAACTAACTATGGCGCTACAACTGGAAGTTCATTAACCTCCATGTATACATATGCTGCGTTTTTAGTATCTATATAATGGCTATGCTTGTTTCCCGCCTTGTCTCAGTAATTAAAGGCAATTTATTCAATTATCAATAATTATATTGAAAACCAAGTACATGAACTCTGCTTTCTCAGAAGCAGCTTTTTCTTTTTCTAAAACTTCCTACCTTCTCTGGCAGATGACTTCAGTGTTGGTAGAGTGAGACCTCGAGTATCTGTCTCGGGGAGATATTAGGGACCTTTAGCAAACCCGACGTAGCTCATTAAACGCAGACGTAGTAGTGCTAAAGGGATAGGCTACGTCTACGTTTATTGAGCTTTTACGTGGTTGCTAAAGGTCCCTATTAAAAATTAAACAGATTTATAGATCAAGAACGACCCAATGGGGTAACAGATATCCTATGGAGGAGAGAGCAATGTTGTCGAAGAAAATAGTCAAATAACGTTGGTCTGGGCCCCTAAATTCCTTTTTTAAATCGACATGGAGCATGGACCCCAGTAACATGGGGCGTGAGCAGCTCTTAAAATCGACACTGGACATAGCCTTTTATTAGAATCGCCATGGGACATGATATTATGCGACGGAAACATGGCGCATTGCATGGAGACATGCATCGGAACCCCTCAACCAGGGCCCTAATTTTGAGCTGCTCCAGGGAGCTACTCAACTCCCTGCCCTGCTCGACCCCCTGAACAGAATCCTTAAAGTTCTGTGAATCTGCGTGTCCTACAACACCATCACACCTCTCTCCGGCGACATACCAGCGTCCCAGCTGGTGTTTGCCCTATGGTCCCTACTTCCGGTCCTGTTGTCGGACGATAACAGACGAGACCGGAAGGCAGCAGGAACGCCGATGCGCATGCGCAGTTCACTGATGTGTGACTTCCCCGATAGGGAGCGCTGCGGCGCCTCCGAGTCCCAGATTTGCCTCCGAGTGAGGCGCCAGCGTCACTCATTCGGTGGTAAAAATAGGAATTCAGACGGAACGGAACCATTTGGCGCCAAGCGTTGGTGGTGCTAAAGAGGTGTTTTAGCTGGTGAGGGTGTCATGGTAGATACATGGTGACACATCGGCGTGTAGTGCATGGGTGTATTCAACATCTGCCTTGTTTCCGTCTGGATTTAGCCTGCAAAGTAAGAATTGGCTGCAATGAGCTAGCTGTCCTAAATTTGGTAAAGCACATAATGATATATCCTCGCGGAAGACCTTGATAAATGGCATTAGATAACGAATGATGCTCCTCAGCCTAAAACGGGCAACTGCATTGATATGCGTCTAATTAATTTTCTCTTCCCCTTATGTACTTTTCCATCATCCACATTGACGATGTGCATCTCCAATATGTTGGCTTCTATGCCCAACCTATAAGTATATTATCTTCCTGTAGGTACTGTGTAGGATATTGTTATCAAGCCTCGTTCATGAGAATATCATCAGCCACTGAGCCAATATGCATACCTAAAATTACCTTCCTATCCTCCCTCTACTTTTTCTTATCAACCCCCTCATTCCCCTACCACCACTGCGACATGCCGGTGACACGCTTATCTCGTGCCCGGCGAGATCCCCTGTATTTCCGGTTCTAATTACCACACGAGCCCTCCAGCTGCTCTTAGCCAATCAGGAGCCGTGTCTCATGCAGGAAGGCTTAGTTAGGATCAGCGCCACCACCGGCGTCCGCTGGAACCACGACTGGGTTCATGATCTAGACAAACTAGCCAGCTCCAGGGTAAAACCTCACCTTCTGGGTAGAAACAGTGGAAGCGTGAGTGTAGGGCCTCTATAACGATAAAACGGGTGGGAACTTGTTCCCGGGACCAGCAAGTGCAGGCTGACACTAGCAGCTCTCGTTAGATCTTGGTTCTGTCCACGGAACACGGCATGTTCCTGGCATATCATGGTGTGTGTGAGTCTGGTACCAAGCTAAATCTCACGGGATATTCCAAGGACAGAAATAACATGGCTGCGCACGCGGAGCCACCAGAATTATCGCTATACCGAGGTGGCCTGTTTAAGTGACCGGGCGCTTATCAATCTGAACTACCGTAAATTCCCGCGTATAACCCGCATCTCGCGTATAACCCGCACCCCCAACTTAGGAAAATTCTATAACCCGTTTCTGGGTTTGAAAACTTCTATTTTAGTACTGTTCTATAGTAATAAAAACCCTCGTACAACCCGCACCCTATATAGGGATGTTTGGTATCAAATGAAAGCTGAGGTTGATTCGCGTACAACACGCGGGTAGTACGCGGGAATTTACGGTAGGTTCTTCCCCGTGATTATTTAAGAATTAGTTTATGTAGTGAATTTCTCAATTTCAAAAGCACTTGACCCAAGCGCTTTATCAAGACTAGCGCTCATGGAAATACCCGCCGGAGCTTACACAGTTAACAATGTTATACCCCTCTTCCAACTTACTACATGGTTCTGAGCAATTAGCCCACCCCCACACTTTTAAAATACGTTAGCCACTACCTGTGTTTTGGCACCATACCAACGCTAAACAAATCAGGTGTTCGGAGAAGGAAAAAACAGGTCTGGCGCTCCAGACTTCTAGAATGCCGATTTAAAAGAGAATATGGTTACTGCGACTCCTAACAGCCAAATGGTGTATCCAATGTGTGTTGGTTTTTAGCCCATATAGTTAGAAAGGCTGGTCAGCAGGTTCACAGGGCCCATGCAGACCGAACCTCCATGGGAAAATATAGGCCAACATGTAGACCTGTATCTAACGCAAAAATTTGCTGTTAATCTGCCTTGAATTTGTCTAGTAGTGACACAGGGCGGGTACAGTGGGAGCTCATGGGGCCGGTCCCTCCCCCCTTTAGAAAGAATATTTCCAATGAACTTTCGCTCCTGTGACGCTACATTGAAATGGGCCGAGTGGATCAGTGGCAAATGACTTTTGGAATTAGAAACTCAAGATGGCGGTGATCATGACGGGAACTGGTGGGTTTATTCAGTTTGCTATTTTCCTTTCGGCTGGCGGCTAGAACCCGCTCTGACAGTTAGTGAAAAGTTGACACAGTAGTTTGCACAGTACAGCCTCTGACAAATGGGGTTATTTGTTACTCTGGCACCATGATTGATCCGTCCGGCATGTAAGCTCTCATTTGATTGGACGATGGCTTTCAGAGACGCCGGGAGGAGTCCACCATGGACGACCGGGTGAGGGGGACTCGTGGACACTGCCGAAAAAGAAATTCAATAAGGAGGGGGCAGAATAGCGCGTAAGGAACGACCTGTGGCGCCACCCGGCGGTGACCTTGGGCATGACCTTGACCTTAGACCACGTGACTGTCCTGAGGTCATCATAGACCGGCGTCCCTATTGATCTGTATGGGGAGAAGTCTATGACAAAGAAGGGGTTAGTCTATTTATTCTGTGCAGCTGGACGTTTATCCTATTTCCCGCCCTTATCTGTCCAGAGTGTGGCAGCAGCAACTTGGGTAAAAGTCGTCTGCTTAGAGCATATATCCGTCAAGCGTGTGAACCGAGGAAAAGGGGCGCCAAACGCCTTGGAACAAGTTCAATGGGACTTGTCCAAAAAAGAAAATACCAAGAATGAAGGAGAACATTCTTTGCTCCTTCAATTGCATTAATGGGTTTCTGAAACCTTTTTTTTTTAAACCTGTACCCTAAGGATTACGAAAGGCACAATCTAAGATAACTTAGAAAGGGTTTCTGACATTAATAATATCGACGTTAATCTTTTATACCAGGTAGTCTGAGTGCGTGAACTGACACAGCTTTTACCAGGTTTACAGACCCGGGCAGCATGACAGGGGTTCCTGTCAACTTGATCAGGACTAGAACCCACACGTTGTAACTACCTCACCATGCATACATGAGAAATAACTCATGTAGCACCCCACACTTCCACCTCTCAGCACAATCTCTCCTCAGTATATAGTATTTAACCATTTAAGGGCAGCATACATTTAATTTACTATGCCCTTTAGTCGTCATGATACACTCCCGACGAAATTGGGTGATGCATGCATTCTCCAGGCATCATGCCGACCTTAAAGGGTTAATCAAACAGGGTAAAGCTCTATCAGTCGATGCCTCTATTCTTAAGATGTCAAGTACGAGATCTAAAACAGTAGTAGAATTAATAACACACAGTTTGCCCCTTTTGTTAGGATGCTTGTTGAACTGTGCTACAGCCAATATTAGGCTATAGGCGTGTAGCTGGTTGAATTATCAACCAATGAGATAATTCCCTGCGGAATTCTTAGGGGGCATTATGTAACAGCTTGTACCCATTGTGATTGCTGCATCAGTGCTTATCTCGCCGGTTACCAGATCAAGCAATGGTGCCACCTACTAAGGAACCTGCAACCTCGGTATAGGTACATGTGCATGGCCGGTCGAGGGGACCATTGCCTTTTTCACAATACTCCTATGTTATGTTTGTAATTCATGATTCTGCTAAGTCTGCCTCGAGCTTCGCTTTGTTCCTTGCTTTACGATGGTCGTATACTAGCTTTCTGATAAAAATAGAAGGGAATAAAGAACTGTACAATAGACTGGCTCATCAATATACTTCGGGCATTTTACTATAGATCCCTTTCTCCTTGTTTATAGTGTCATCCTTATCTTTCGAATTGAGATGAGTTTTCTTGTTGTTTCTTTTTTTCTCTTTTTTTTTCTCGTGGGGACGGGGTGTCTTAGCTGGTAAGGATGTAGTGTAGAGGAAGTCTATTGTGGATAGGGAGACAGGAATTGGACTATAGGAGAAACGAGGCAACTTTGAAAGGCTCAGTATATCTTAATTACATAATGTCACACTAATGTACACGTAAAGCTTTAATTATTGATACACTAGACATGCTGAAGTGTTGTAGATGGGTTTGCCTATAACGACCCCTTTACAGTAAGGTTATCAGTAGACTTTGACTTTGTTACTAACCCACCAGCAAAATGGTATACATGTATAGTTACCCACTGCATTGCAGTTTTATATACATTTGGCATTGTCTATCCTTGTATTAAAAATGCCTATAATTATGTTTATATCATTCTTTTATACCAGAGTTGCTACCCTAATTATGACATACACCCATCCCCACCCTCTACACTTTCTACCAATACCGGCCACTATATATATATATAGCCCAGCCCTACCCAGGAGCCCTTGGTATTCCCCACCCGTTGAGTATATTATGTTATATTTAATAATAGTGAGCTGCTCCCTAAGACAAACCCCTCCTCCTGCAGTCTGCTCACACCCACCACCTGACTGTTTTAGCACCCTCCCACGTGCTTTGTATTCCTCCAGCACGTCCCGCCGCCCACCAGGCCCTAAGTTAGCTCTTTTAGGACCGCATAGTGTTTTAATGTTGTCAGGATACATGAATGCAGCCCTGGTGAGTCTACTCAACCGAGGCCCCAGTCATACATCATGCCAACCGTTTGTGACCCTTAAGCCCAATAAGGTCAGCATGATGCCAGAATGCAGCTCTGATGAGTTGACTTACCAGGGCTGCTTAAATGTATTATGCCGTTAAAGGACATACCCCATTAAAGAACTATGCAGCCTTCTAGGGCCTAAGACGGTGCTTACTATGCTGCCAGCTACCACCAACGACTTAATCACATTTTTCATGGTGCAGATGAGGAATCTGTTGGGTCTGTGGGGGGAATATGTGAGCTGCTCACCCAGTCCATATTTATGTGCTGATTTATCGCTGCTGAACAGTTGGGGGGACTTCAGATAGAGGTCTAAGGGCCAAAGGGCATGTCACCTGTGTATGTAGGTAAGGGGGTTGTGTAGTTATGAGGTATAATCTAGAGAGAAATTCCCCCGTATATATTCCTGTGTTCACTATAAAACTATATATAATTTGATTTAAGCGCAGAGTCAGGGAGGGGGTGGGAGAAACAAATGCGGGCCTTGTTTGGACTGGCAACAACATGTGGCCCTTTTCAGTAATGAGTGTTTTGCAAATGAAGGCAATTGAGTGGTGGAAGACCTAATAATATGTTTGAAGTGTTGAGAAACCAGATCTGGTTTTCCTCATGTAGATTCTATGTAGATTCTGATACATAATTAAATATTTGCTCTAAACACTCAAATCCATAGCTAGTATATTCCTGACTAGTGAGACCCCTTATGCGTGTGGCCATTGCTTGGTCTGGTACTGATGAGATCAGCCTTGATAACAGCTATCACAATGGGTACCAGCGGTTACAACTACCATACAAATGCCGCAGTAAAAGCCAAGGAATAATTCCACGGCTCTGAAATGAATTCTGCTAGGCACGTTTACACAACATACTTACTGACAACACTTCTAATCCTGCAGATTATAACCCCAGGGCTGCAACACCTTCACTATAGAAACTGGGAGATATTATTGGACAATACACTGAAGCCTCCCTCTTCCAACTGGCCTTTGTTGACACTTTGCATAACCCTTGTGACAGTGACAAACCGCCTGTGACACCTATCTCATCCGTCAGCCGCATGGACAATGACATCATTGACACTGACATTGACAGTCGGTGCACAGCTCCCTCTGGGGACGTCAGGGTAATCTCCGTCCTCACTCATCCATCGTCCAAATTGAACACTGGGGCCCCGCTGAGGCTATATAAGAGGGTCACAACTAAATGAGGCGATGAGGCTAAGGATGGAGGGAATGATCTCTTATCTATTTCCCAGAGTATAATGGCCGTGGGGTGGATTTGGGTGGGGATAAAGGGAATGGTCCATAGAATGCCGCCATATCTACAGCAGGGGGCAGTCGCATAAAAAAGTTCATACTGCTGATTTGCTGGTACATCAATGGTGATTAATTCTACTGGATGCATTTCCTGTGTTGCTTTGTAGGTCTGTAGATTATGGGATATAGCTAAATGAAATGGCCACATAAACAACACAGAGGGCATGCGCTCTGATTGGCTTGAAGGGCACAGCGGGTCCTGACTAGTTGTGTGGAGTACAGAGGGCAGCATTCATCGACCCTTGAATTGGATTCTATGGTAGCAGATCTATGACGGAGTACGTGCGCGCTACTGGCTGTGTCTGATGGTTATGCACTTTATAGACCAATGTTTACCCCCTAAATATGATGATGATGATGATGATGATGATGATGATGATAGTGCTAATGTAATGAAGCTAGTGGTAAATACTACTTTAGACTTTTGATGTACAAGGATAAGTCAAGGTCAGAGACAGGACAACCATGTGATTGTCTATAATTAATTTGTAATATAGATATAGTTTTAAACTGACACAGCCGAGGGCTGGTCAGCAGGGCTCATTGTAAAATTGTGCAAGAGAATAAATACATTACTAAAATGTGATTCATGGACAAACGGCCACACCATTTGGGACAACAATGGCATATAATTAGTTCAACTGTCTTAGCAGTGGGCCATATGTGATGCCAAAGGGCATGGAATATGGCAACTAAATTAATGTATTCCATAAGGACATATGATATGAACCTCCCTGTGGTTTTAGCATAGGGATGTCTGTATCAGACATGTAATACAGGGAGGGCCACAGTGGAACATTACCAAACGTGGAAACAATGGCAGACCCAGTGGAGCATTATGGACGACTCTGGGCGTCATGCGACATTGGGCCCAGGCCACGAAACTTTCATAATTAATGGGTCGAATTAAAAAGATGAGGTGAATTTCTTGTGTTTAAATAACATTTCCGTGATTACTTTCGATCTTCTTGGGCACCCTCGTTATTTACATGTTTGTCTTTTTCTCATTGTGGATGCAGCCCACGACGTTCTTGATCGAAAACAATATTTCTTTTTGATATCACAAATAATTTCCCTTTAATATCTCATTTTAAATAATTTGTTCAGCATTAGTATCCCTCAAATTGAAAAGGCCGTTTGCAGAGTGAGTTTGATATCCAATAGGACGCCCAAATTGCAATTCTCGTTTTCTCTTTGGATGGCTTTGTCAGTTGTGGGGTTCTTGCTGAATTCAATACTGAACTGGGTGTTGAGACAGAACAAATGGAGGTGAGGGATAATTGCTGAATTGACGAAATGGAAAGTCTGAACTATTTCCTCAAATATAGATTTTGATATCATCAATATGATTATGCATATTGGGAATTTCCAAGTACCCAGCCATGAAAATTAACAGTGTGACCTCAATCAAATAATGACATAATATCTTGTTCCTACTGTGGAAAGTACACTTCATGATTCAAATGAGTGTCCAATCCCTGATTATAATAGATAGTACAAGTGTTGAATTAATACACAGACCTATTACCCATTAAAGGTTCATTTCCGAACTATATACTATTATAAATCATATTCATGATCATTCTGAATTTGCCTCAGTAGCTAACGACTTCCTCCTCATTTTTGGTTCCCATTCATTTTATTTCATCATTACTACCAGTGTTACCTTATATTAGTTTTTCATCACATCCATATGACTTTGTATTCTAGCAAGATTCAATAATAGAGTAGCGAATTTCCAAAATGGCAATCGCAGATTATTAGACTTAACATAGATTACTTCGGCTACCTAGAAAAACGCCTACAGAAGAGGGCCACTGTAGGGCGAACACCATAATTACCCCAGTATAGGACCTCAATCAGAAAATGTCTTTAAGGATTCGAAAACTCCCACCAGGGGGAATTACAATAACACTAGGTGGCGCCACCAGTGTTCACACTCAGCCTCCTTCTGAGGCGACGTCACGTGACCAAGCTACCTGAGGCTACATCAAAGACCCCACCCACGTGATCAGACCACGTGATGAGCAGGTAGGCCGCTGATTGGTCAGCTCCTGTCACGTGTCTGTGAGATGGCCGCTGATTGGTCGGTCCTTGGGGAGGTGTGGGTTGACCCAATCTGTTAGCGTCAAATGGCCCGACAAGACGCTGTATTAGGACTTGAAAGGCGGAATCAGACATGAGTTAGTCGTCTTGAGGGGGAGTAAGTATGGCTAATTAGATGGGGATATACTTGGATGGAATAAATATGGTGGCATGCAGAACCTGTAGGGATCGCATAGTGCTCTACTCCTTTGTCGCTATGTTCTTTATCGTTATGATCCATGAATGCGGTCGACTTCTAAGGGATGCATGCATGTACCATGCCCTCTATCTATATATATCTCCAACCGGCCAGCATGATGCACGTCTACTCATTCGTGTATCATGCCGACAAAAGGCATAACACATTACAGGCATTTCTATGAGGAGTGCTTATGCATTATTGCCATTGCCCTAGGAAACTGCGAGACATGACTTACTATTGGTAAGGCTGACTTCTGATCTGAGATTTCAAATTCTTATGCTTACAAATAACGTGTGTGAGATGTACTGGGAAAAGGGACCTTTGTGCAACCTGCACTAAGGTCCCTTTTCACAGATCGTGCCACAATTTTGATATTTTATTAACAACAGAGGCAGCCCTATCAAAAGGCATTAGGTCCCTCTTTGCTCCTACCGACTGGAATATTCTATCCATTCACCATTCAAATCTGGCCTTCATAACCAATGGCACACACAACCCATCTCAAGATGGCAATAAAGCCCCCCCTTTCGTTCCTCCCAATACTGGGACACTCTAAAAACAACCCAACGCCCCCATGACTGGGTGAGCGGGACCCGCCCTGTCATGCCATGGCATTGGCAAGGGTGAATTTGGAATAAAACAAACAGACAAACAGCCAAAGCTCGCAAAACAAGGAGCGGAAACAGAAAGAACGTGAGACAAAGGCAAGCAAGATCAATGGCCCACTGAAACCCTTCCACGTCCTTGAAAGGCGACCCGCTCTTGTAGAAGGCCAGCGACTCCAAGTCTCAAGTGCTGTGGTCGCTGTATAAGGGTAGGGTGGGGTTGAGGGGGTTGCCTTGGCCTCCTCCAGTGTCTTCCAAATGACATACTTTCTATGCGTTGGCACTAAACAGCTTGCGATAGGGTTATGTTAATGTGCTCTCTTTTTAAGCGGTTGGCAATACTAACAGCTATGCTAGGTGTTTTCTCAATTGTTACCAGGCGCATAGTTCATGTATGAAGTTAGGACTATAATCATACCTTTACAACTCCAAAGAACCTTATGTCGAGTTGGTTACACATTTACATTGCATCTAACAGGACTATCATTAAGGTGTGTGACTTATGGAATCCTCAGAATCATGGAGCACAAACATAATTCATCATAGTAATAAATACCCAACCTCAAAAGAGTTCCTTGAGGTTCCAGGATTTCTTAGTTGAGAAAAAAACCGGAGAGGAAACACAGGCCGAAAAGGAGATTTGCCGATTGATAGAAAGGGGGTTAAATCGATTTGATACAATCCTAGGTGTCGGATATTTCATTGAGTGTCGGCAATAGGACCGGAGATGGGGGCTTTGCTCAGGGGTGGGGTCCCCAATGAATCACGGTCTAAGTAGAATGGAATTCCAAAGTAGATTATTGTATTGGTTTTTCCATTGAGAAGGCGGGTGGAGAATGACACAGATCCCGAGGCAATCTCCAAGCACAGGGGTTGGTTTGAAAGACAAACCATTGGGAACCTATCTAATATTACACAGCTCATTCTTTACTTGGTATTAGTTTATGATTACGTTCACCTCTCATTCAATTTTTGATAGCAATTGTCATGCAGTTTTCAGGAATGCGATTGATCTTCCTGATGAAATCTTCCTGGTAAAATTGGTCCGCTAATTGAATTCTCAAATGCTTTTTAGATAATATATATATGAGGTATACATATGCTATTGTGTTCTTAAATATACAACGAATGTATGTGACGGCAGACCTTTGAGCTTGACACAACTCATAGCCTTTGTGCATAGCCCTCTTGATCTCGAACGAATTGCCTTTGACAGAAAGAAACTGTTATCCTCCAAAAAGTCCCAACGATATTGGTTCCACGTCCAAAGGAACTTCTTGGTGGCAATGGGCAGCAGAAGGGAATGATATTTATTAAAAGAGGTAGTCCCAGATAATTCCCTATTCAAGACTTTGACCCAAGGTTTAAAATAGGACAGGCCTTTCACAGGGGACAGTTCCTCTGTCGCCATGTAGGGCCCGCCACTGGTCACAAGGACGCTGCTGGAAATGTCAATTTTGGGGGACGCCTTTGAAGTGAATTGGCCGCCCCGTAGACTGTAATTCCATCTGTCTGCTGGCGTTTAACATCTGGGGATCGATGGGGGGTTGGGAGGAGGGATGGGGGTGGTAAGGGGTGGGTGGAGGCGTTAGAGGGTGGAGACTGTGATGTCTGATCTTGGACAGGGCTGGTAGACGGAGACTTGTGTAGAGTGACAAGGCCATCTGGGAGTCGTTTCATAACATGCAGCCAACTCGTAAGCGTGTTTTATGTAAGGTTTACAGTGTAAAGTAGGTTTTTCTAAAATGTGATGTGTTAATGAAACGCCTCCATGTATGGTTACCAACCGTATGGAAGGTTAACAAGGCATATCTAGGTTCCACTGCTCGACCAAGTGTAGCGCACAGAGGGGCCTGGCCTGCCTTATATAGTGGCAGGCCTGCCCAGCTGGCCACCCTCCCACCTGGGGGTTTTGTGTGACACCCTCCTGCAGTGTGTAGCAGGGTGTGTGTGTTTGGGTCAGGGTGAGTGTGTGTGTGTGTGGGTGGGTGGGCTGCACTCCCTCCCTGACTGACTGGTGCAATACCGGTCCGTGGAGGGGGAGGGGGTATGGTCTACACCTGAGTAGACTTTCCACCTGTCTGTGGATATATTCTTAAAATATATCACAGTAAGGACACACATCAGTCCCTGTATGGAACTGGACTGATGAAACGCCTCCATGGTGGTAGTGAGAGTGGGTGTGAGCTTATTGGTAGCTCAATATGTAAGAAGGGTTGTCCTGTTCTTTATGCATGCTATATGGGTTTGGTATGCATAGTGACTCTTGTATACAAACTCTGTAAAAAGTTAGTTATATGAAGTGTAGGTATATACAATTGAATCTACTGTATTTCTACAGCTCTTGTGTAGGTACGCAATAGAAACTACCTTAGTTTCACAGTTTTGCTGTCAAACGACAGATTCTATTATGTGCATAAATGAACTATTGGCAATGTAGTGATATCTATGATACCTCCTACATGATGATCACAGTGTAAGTTCTCATATATTAATTCTCAAATACACATGCTTTCATATATACACAATGTACTAATGAGGCTTACCTTATGTGTTTCAGGTGAGTGTCTATGTACCAAGTCAGGTTGACGGGCTGTTAAGGTGGTAACAGTAAGTACATATGGCAAGGGGTTACCCAAGGCCTTGGAATTATTTTGTGGGTTACCTGTAGCCCTTGTCCTTAAGGCCAAGATGGAATACAACTTGTTCCGGCAACCACCAAGCACATACATCTGCTGACAGCTCTCTTGAGATGTTGTTTCTGCTCTCGGAATGTACCTTGTTCCTGGCGTATAATGGTGTTTTGGAGTATGGTGTCAGCCTAAATCTCGCGAGATATTCCGATGTGGGAGGCCAGGATTGAACGAGATTGATTCTTATACATGTATAGACCCAGTACTGCTAGTACATCCATGTATAGGATAGACTTCCACTACCCGACTCTCCCTGCCTGTCTCACTGCCTGTCTCCCTGCCTGTCTCCCTGTCTCCCTGCCTGCCTGCCTGCCTGCCTCCCTGCCTGCCTGCCTGCCTGCCTGCCTGCCTGCCTGCCTGCCTGCCTCCCTCCCTCCCTCCCTCCCTCCCTCCCTCCCTCCCTCCCTCCCTCCCTCCCTCCCCCCTCCCTGTCTTCCCCCTCCCTCATCCTTCTCTCCCACATTCTCTCCAGCCTCATCCCCTCATAACTCTATTTCTTTCTTACTTACTTTCTTCCCTCTTCATCCCTCACCCACTCCGCCGCTTGTCCCTGCATTTTCTATTTTCCCAAGTTGGGAACATTGCTACCAGCGGGTTGACACTGATTAGGGGTGATTATAGTATTGGTGCCCGAAATGCTGGCGATTGCAGTGATGGTGACGGATTGCTGGTGCATGTTTTGCTCATTTTGACAAATGAATATTCCCTAGAGCCAGACTATTTTAGTACTACCCCTCCTACTGCGGCCACCAGCACTCCGACCGACGAATCCCGCCGTGGTCCTGGCCCGCAATCAAGGACAATTAAATCTCAAACTCAGCTATTTTCTCAGCCGCATGATGCCGACTGGTCGCTGAACACTTTGTTTAAGAAGATCCCAACCTGTCTCTTTTTCCCCATAGACATCCTGATCCCCTGCCACACCAAAACCTTGGGCTATTTGTTAATTTTCTTTAGCTTGATGTTTTTATTCTGTTTCTATCCCAATTACCGACTACTGTCAAGACGGGCTTTCCTGCTTTAAATACCAGCTTTTAAACCCCTTCACACTACTTCCCAGCACCCCCCCCCTGCCCTGCTCCCCTTCCTCCCCCGGCGTCTCACCGTGGAGTGCAGTTTGCTGATGGTATCAGGTGTTCTTCCATCTCTACCATGTTTGTTCTGTACCCCTTGTCATCTGCGCATGCGTCTGATGACGTCACGCCCGTCCGCCATTTTCTCGCAATATTTGGCTGGAAGGTGTCTGGTGGTTAAATGCCATGCAACATGGGGTATTCCTCTCATCTTATAATGTAGCCGATTCAATATCTCCCTACCTCTGAACCCTATGTATGACTTTTATAGCATGCCTGATATGGCTGAGCTTCAAGGAGCGATGTCAAAATACAAGGGTAATTAAAACGTTAATCTTTCCATTTTAGCGATTGCAAAACCTGTAATGAACACAAACCCCACTCGCTGACATATATATTATGTGCTTATCCAGCGTATCCCGCAGGAACCGTCTCGCCCAACTTAAGCGGCATACAGCGGTGTTTACAACTGTTGGGCTTTAGACATTGCCAGGTAAAAAGTACAAGGCCCACTGGAGGACAGAGGGGGGGTTCCAGGGACCTCCTCCATGGTCTGTGATCAGCTCAACTCAAGCTGTCCGTTAATGACGGAGCACCCTGGAGCAGCTCAGACTCAGGAGCCCATGGGTAGGACCCTGCCCTTTAGGTGCTCAGTACACCTGCAATATATGGATGTGTTCAACTCATAGGAAACCTTGCATATCCAAGGATTTTCCCTTTGCATATTTGGACATGCCAGTACATCGAATATTTACAAGGTAAATTCACTACAGTGTTAACATAATGGTCCATGGTTGAACTAGAGTTTCACAAAAATAAGGTGATGTTTATACATGGTGCTAAATGGTAGATGCACTATTCATCAAATGCACCATATACAACATATATATACGGGTGAACCTACTACCACATGGATCTTAGTGCCCCTTTTCTAAGTATATGTCACATTATTACTGGACATCGATTCTCTGTCTCTTTGTAGCTCTATAGTGATCGATGCCCAGTTTTATACTTCAGACCATTGGCTCATTTTGGCTGTTTTTCGCCTCACAGATTGCTCCTAGCGCAAAATCCTGACTAGGTGTCAATATATTCTCTATGCCAATGTGTAATATGAGGGTAGAAAACAGTGGAACCTCAGTTAGAAAAAATCCTACTGAACAGTTTTTGAGAAAATTGGGGTTTTGTTGCCCTTTTTTGCTGTTTTTAGTACATTTCCTACATAACCCGTGAACGTCAGCATTTCTCAATTTTCAGGTATTTAGAATTAGAATTTGACATTTTTTTATTCGCAGTAGGATTCCTGAATACCGAGCCATTCTAGAAAAGCTATTCTTTGGAAAAAATACTTAGTATTTCTTGATGATTTTCGTTGCACAAATTTAGGTTGTAATATAAAAACTGCATTGTCATCCAATCAAAGTGTTTATGCACTGTTGATGGTCACCCCCTCCCACCCTCTTCACTGTGCATTGAAGGAGAACAGGCAGGGGAGGTACACGTGTCTGTATATAGCTGTTGACCTGGGTGCTGGGTGCATTTTTGATTTATGGGGTGCCAACTGTTCATGAAAGAAAATTCAAATAGATTTTTTTTTTTTAGTATCAGATTAATGCAACTACAAGTCGTGATAGCACTTAAAGCATACTATTTGCATTAATATGAATGGTGGCCACCTTATGGGGTGCCAAATATTCATGAAAGAAAAATTGATAAGAATTTGTTTTTTATTAGCATTAAATTGATGCAACTACAATTTGAGATTGCATTACAAGCATCGGGGCATTCAATGAATGGTAGTCATCTTAAATATATGGGGTGCCAACTGTTCATAAATAAAAAAAAGAATAGAATTAGTTTTTTTATTAGTATCAGATTAATGCAACTACAATTTGTGATTGCACTTAAAGCATTGTGGCATGCAATGACTGGTAGCCACCTTGAATGTATGGGGTGCCAACTGTTCATGAAAGAAAAAAAAGAAAGTTTTTTTTTTAAGAATCAAATTAATGCAACAGCAACTCAAGATTGCATTTAAGCATTATGGCATTCAATGATTGGTGGCCATCTTGAACCTATGGGGTGCCAACTCTTCATGAAAAAAACAACTAAATTGGATGTTTTTAACAGTTTAAAATTAATGCAACTACATTTCAAGATTGCATTTAAAGCATTGTGGCATTCAATGAATGGTGGCCATCCTAAACCTATGGGGTGCCAACTGTGTTTGAAAAAGGTATCAAATAGAAATGTTCTTATATAGATATCAAATTAATGCAACTACAATTTTTCATTGCACTGAAAGCATTGTGGCATTTAGTAAATGGTAGCCATCTTGAATGGGTTGAATGAAGGAAAAATCAAATAGGATTTGTTTTTTTGATAGTATCAAATTAATGCAACTACAAGTCAAGATTGCATTTCAAGCATCGGGACATTCAATAAGTGATAGCCATCTTGAATCTATGGGATGCCAACTGTTCATGAAAGAAAAATAGAATAGATTTTTTTTCATTAGTATCAAACTACTGCAACTGCAATTCGAGATTACATTGAAAGCATGGTGGCATTCAATCAATGGTTGCAATCTTGAATTTTGAAATGAACATACACACAGACATATAGGCATGAACATGGTGTTCTCCTTCATATAGATATTCATGGATTTCTACTTCTAATAAATATAGCTTTCTGTTACATGGATGTTGATGTCCAGTTTTAGATATATATCCATATAGTGCATTGGAGTGCTATAATGTTGGACTGCTGTATATTATAGTATTCTGTGGAGGGTTTTACAGAAATGTTTAGCTTCTATGAGTAGGTCCACTAGATGGCTGATGCCCTCTCCACACATGAACTTAACATGTTATGTAGTAGGCCTTACATCCCTGCCCAGAACACTATTCAGACATCTCCAGCCGACTATGGAAGTAGCCCATCCCAGCCAGAAATAGTCCATATAACTTAGCAAAGCACCTTCATCCACTCCAGGGCTTCTTCTATCCACCCCCTCTCCCCCCACCCCTTCCACCATACTTCCACACTAATGTCACTATGCCATAAAGACCTCACGCCGTTGACATAGCCTCCGCTATCTTGACTGGCTCCTTACGGCACCCCACCAATCGACCAATCAGAATCGCGGCTGGCCATCGCTGCCTGGGAATCGTCCAATCTGAATGGAGCCTACTATTCGCCGCCCTTGAAATCGTCCAATCAGAAGCGTGCGCGGCCGTCGCTGCCCGGAGGGGTCGTTCGGAAAGACACAAATTGACTTCATTCCACTTAATTCCATCGGGCCGCAGGCAGGCTCCGCCCCAGGGCTCTGGCCAGGAATTTATCATTGGTATTAGTGAAGCCCCTAATACCCTTGAAGCCCTGGTAGTTCGTCTCGCGTCGCTTGAAATGGTTGGGTCGGGACGGCCCTGGAGTTTAAGACCGAATATAGAGTCATCTCTACAGATCAGGCTGGTGAGGGTTTAGGGGTGGGGGTATATTAGAGGGATACGGACAAATGCCCGCACTAAATAGATATCTATTTCGTGTATCCAAATTTAGTATTGAATGCACACCACAGAAAACATGAAAGGGAAGCCCAATATAGATACAAGGAACCCTTAGAGTGAGGAGGTATACTGGATGAAACACAAAACACAACAGGAGTTTGAAAACATGATCATGCATCGGCCCATAATGAGTTCATCTACATTGACATTGACATTGACAAGATGGTCTATGCGTTATGTCCCTTGGTCTTAACCCTCGCACCACAGTTGACTTTCATACTGGACTGCCCAAGGACAAAATGTCCCCCTGTTCTATCCGCAGCACCGTCAGCCTCGGCCAGCGTCTATCCTACCAGCAGGATAGCCTGGGAGCAGGCAGCCATCTGGTTCAATACACATGTTTATTTTTAATTGCCTCTTTCACGTAAAAGTGTTAATACACAGTAGCCCTAATTACCCCTTTCGATCTATAGAGAATCTGTCTATATTTGGGGTTGTATTCCCCAATACACACATTCCGTGCCACCAAACTGGTGTAAAGGTCAAGAGAAGGTCTGCTCCCAGCCATAGCATGGAGTTGGGCTGGGTGTTTGAGACTACAGCACCATCTGCAAGCACCATTCCAGGCATCATTCTATCAGGGACCCAGGATCAACTACAAAAAAGGGCGAATTATACAAGGAGAAATGCACACTATGTCCCTGGTGTCAGATCAAGTGGCCAGTGCCCCCTGGTGAGAAACACCAGAACCCAGTGGGACATGGCACGTGACCTGTCACATGACCGCCCACTCTGTTGGCCGTACACACACAGGAGGCAATAGGTGGCCACCCACACCCCTCTCTGCACCCCTCCCAGCGTGCACCCTGGAGGAGGAGGGGCGGGGAAATGCGAGGAGAATTGAGAGGACACTTGCAGAATGCAATATGGAGAATGCTGATCCCTCCCCCTACCTCTAGGAAAACCACCTTCATCCCCTCCCGCTCTGTGTGCTGAGTTGGTATTATTGGGTGGTTTGCCCCTTGTTATCGCCCACTCCACATTCCTCCAGGAGGGCTTATACCTCCTCCAGAGGCCGCCTCCTGGGTCTGCCAAAGTTAGGGTTGGCTTCTGCGCTGGTTATATTGAACCTCTGTACATTAGGTGTGGTGTCAGATAAGCATATTACCCTGTTATGAGGGAAGGAGTATAGATTATGGAAGTATAGAGTATAAGTTAGAAACAGCTATATGTCATAGTCATTGGCCAACTGCTTAAAAATAAAGGTTGTATCATACTTCATCGACAATGCTAAGTAACACCTGAAAGAAAAACCTCCAAGTGATTCGAAGGTTATCGAAATAGTGAATCAAATTCAACCGAAAAGGTCCTTAGCCTTTAATTCACTATGCCATTCGTAGTCATGATGCATGAATGCGGCCTGCTGAGTACAATTCAAGCATCATGCCGAACATCCGGGCTGACACACTCGCGAATAGTCAGCATGATGTATGAATGCAGCCCTGGTCAGTCACTTGCCATGGCTGCATGTACCCAGTATGCATCATGACAATAAAAGACACATCATATTAAAGCACTATTCAGCCTTTAAAGGTGTAACTCTTACAATTTGCGGATCCATGCGCATACATGTTACACGGTTACAAATGGAGATATTGTGGTTGGGTGATACATATTTATTAGTGTATGGGGACCGAGTAATCTCAGCCCCTGACACCTCCATCCCAGGGGCAGGCTGTGAAATATGGGTGGAGAGTGGTGGTGGGTCTCTGCTTGGAGAATGTGCGCGGTCATCAAGCGTAACGGCCGAGGAGCAGAGATCGAAGCCAAGGGCGGCGGAAATTATCCCCCCTAGTGGCCAATCTATAAACTAAGTCAATAGAACAGTGCGGACAAGGGTAAGGGTGGTGTGCCGTCATTGACATTCCCCATCCCCACCACCCTCTGCCTCTCTTACACTTGTAGGTGATATTGTTCACGTGAATGGTACCTAGTTGTGGGTGTACAATGTTTTATTTACTCCCACCCCTCAACCCAGTCCCCACTTTGGCATCGTGCCAATAACTCCCACGTATATACAAAGTAGGCCCGCACATTATTCAATGGCAGACGATTTTTCCTTTGTCGCGACTCATTAGTCGGTTTCGCTCGTGCCAAGTGAATAGGGATCTCTATCCTCTCCGGTAGCTGCTCTCGCCACTCGCCTTTCTATTGGCATTAATCGGTGCTTTGTATTGGCAAATCATCCATGGGCATCTGGTTTGTTTACTTTGGCGCTCACTTGTAAAAGCGGTAGTAAAAGGGAGTGACTGCATGGTTTCAAGATGAAAGCTGCGGCTTTAGTAATGTTGGATGAAAGTCCTATTTGAGGAAAGAGGAAAAATGTTGGACCGCATTCACAAAGAGAATCTATTGGTGATCGTAAGTCGGCAGGGAACTTGATTTGGAAAAAGAAAATGAAAGTAGAAGAAACAGGCTATTTCTGGTATTTATCCGGCTGGAAATGCAAATAAAGCAACTGCGCCAAGCTCAGACCTGCGCATGCTCGGTCACACACTTCCTGTCTGCCATCCAAGATGGCTGCCTCCCATCTTCATGGCCCTCATCTTTTGTTCCCGCCTGGTTCTCGGTCGTGTCGTATAAAGCGGTCGTATATTCGATGTCAGTTAAAAGCAGACGGCTTTCAGGGACGAAGCATTTCGATTTTCCCGCGCTTTCTTTCGGGAGCAGAAGGATTTTGTCCCCGTGCGCTCGGTGCGCCCTCTGCTTGTGATCCCTTTAGCTGGGGTTCGTATGATCGATCTGGCGTCTTCTCGAATTCGTCTTCTCAAAGAGACCTCCTTTTGTGGTCGTCTGATCGCAGACGTCTTTTATTTCCTTCTCCTTATGAGCTGTCTCTGAGTAATCTTAAAAGCCCATGTCATAGTGTGTGCTTAGGTTCCAGCCTTATCTGAATGACAGAAGATTGCCCTGTATTCTCACTGTCAGTATTGTATTGTCGCTTTGCCCTTAATCTGTCAATTGACGTCCAACTGCACATGAGATTAATTTGGGGAAGAGTGTTATGTCCGGCTAAGGGGTTTCATATTGTTTTTTTAGATTGTTCCAAAAATAAATAGATTGCCTTAAAAATATATCGAAACTTAGATACTAAATAATCATGAAGACTCCTGCGACGTACGGAAACAATTTCAATAAACACACAGATCTCGAATAAACAAAAAACAGACGGCACCGTTTCAAATGCTATCATTTAACAAATAGAGAAACCATGCTTGGCTATAATATTACGAAACAAGAATTCCTATGTGAATATTAGAAGGGGAAAAACCAAGGTGTTCAATCAATTCCAAAGGCAACCTGTCAGCTACTGGAACAACATTGGCCTTTCTGTATGTTTATATTAAGTCAACCAGCCCTGTCCCTATTGAATATTTCATGAGTGTTTTGTTACCAACATTGTACTACTACGCTGCCTTGCCTTTCCACGTTTGCTATAAAGGGTAATTTATTACCAAAGCCGTTCCCTGTAGAGCATATAGAAACAAGGTAGCGAATATAAAATAGGGAACAAAATGGCATGGAGCCCGCCTACAAATCAAGACGGCTCACGTCCATGACCTCACTCACAAAACGTATGCAAATCAACTCCTTAATCACACCCCACGTGACTGAACAAAAAAAGGGTAAAATGTGCAGTGGGAGCAGCTAGAACCTGTTACAACGCCAAACACGCCCCCTTCTGGCTCCTGACCGAATCAGGCCAGCGGCCGCCCAGGGTTTCTGGTTGGTTTGTAATGTGCACTCTGTTTTTAAAAATATTTTTAGTTGCAGCTTAATCGCCTTCTCCTATTTCCCTTCATGGGTGGTTAGTTTGTAGGGGCAGGGCACTTACTGGTTAACCCTTTGAGGACAGCATAGGGACTCACCCCTTTTGTCAGTATGATACATGAGTGCAGTCTTGGCGAGGAAGTTCAAGCATCATGACGACCCTACAGGGTTGACACACTCATGAAGGGTCTGCATGATGCATAAATGCAGTAAACTCTCCAGGGCTGCATTCATGCATAATGACGACGCAGGGTAGAGCGCATTGAATGTCTAGTAGTCCCTTAAAGGTTTAAAGGGGTAGGGGCGTGAGGTGGGTAGCAAAGGGGAGGCTTCTGCAGCTCACAGCAGGATCATAACCTTTCAAAGTTCTGAACAGTTCTGAAAACCAACTTGGTAAAAAGATGAACGTTTTTTATTTCTTCTGAGAAATATTAAATCTACTTCCAACATTTAATGAGGAAAGCCACAAATTGATGGGTGGTTGACTGAAAAGATGGATGCGTTATTTGCAACCAAAAAAGGGTAAATTTCGAATCATGCATTTCAAAATGATTAAACCCTTTCCCTGCCACATAAAAAGGCATTCCCCTGGCAAAAAGAAAAGAAACTATTTGGGAACTAATGCTGGAGACATGGTAGATCGGCCATTCTTGTCTACCACATGTATCCCAGCATTCCCGCCATATCCCACAATCCACCTGCCCATATCCCAGGAGGCATTGCGGGGCCCATCCCATAAGTCACGGCGAATCTCGCGAGATTAGCGATATACCTCGTGATGTGCGTGCTACGAGAACGAGGCTCGCAGCTGGCGTCCCTTGGCGGGGGAGAAGGGAGTGAACCTTGTTTATGACTTCCGGTTCCTGTATCATCGCCCAAACACGGGCAAGATCAGTTCCTGTACATGGCAATAAACTGGTGGAAGTTTCTGTTGGTACCCTGCAGTCTACATACTTCTGTATAATATGGAGATCCACCTGATTGACAGAAGTCAGTGATTGCCTCTGAAGCCAACCATGTAGGCATACACACAATCAATGTATATGGATGTGGTGACCCCCTGCCCCTCGTTACCCACGCTGACATCTGACTTCTATAATAATGCTGGAAGTTACAAGTCTCTATCGATTACCCTCATATCGGAGAGTTATTGAATCTGTCTAGAACTACCTGGAACTGAATTATGTTTGGTAATGTAACCATGTTCGTGTCCAATAGTGGATTTAATCAGGCGAACAGAGGCATTTAGTGCCACAATATGATAACATTAGTGCCAAAACATGCTAACACTAGTGCCACAACATGCATGCATTTCGTATATCCATTCAAATGTTCACTTAATTATGCAGCCTCCTAAATACAGACCAAGACATGGACATCTCCATGCCGCCTCCATGGTATATGTATGCTTAATGGTTTGGCCTAAGGTATGGCGGATTATGTAGCGGAAGTATATGGCTTGAGACAGGGATTTAGGGATTATGCCATCATCAGTACTGCATTGCTCCTGGTCATTACCTAAATAGCCTACAGACTTCAGTATATATAATATGGTTATTTCCATAGTTTCCTCTTTATTTGCCTCTGTATCACACCGGAGACCTGTTCAGAAACTGTGACATTTCTAGAAGTTATCCCAATTTGAGTAGAAGCACTGTTTCCTTATATTCACTTGATCTTGACATTTTGTCAGGAGGGTTCCTTTTGGTGTGTTTGAAGTCTTAACATTATTAGGATAAAGATACATTTCCGTACATGTCCTGTCCCCTTTATACTCCTACTATTTGCCTGTATTCACTACAGTCAGCACCTAAGATGCTAGTGTGCCTTACTTCTTCAATATTAGATAAAAGAGACATAGAAAAAAAACAGAATACCAGTCTCTCTGTGAATATCCCTACATGGAATTTGGCAGAGATGCTACAAAACGAAAAAGTTTGTTTCATGTAGATGTTGGATGTCCTTCATACATTGGTGCCTCCAATCACACTCCTATATCAGCAATACGCTCCACACTCCAATGATGGGCTGTATAAAATATACATACTTATATCACCCCTACTGCCTAATGGGGCCACTTCGTCCTAAATGACATATTCATTCTACTACTATTGCTTCAGCCCAACTAAGTGACATAGTATTGGTCTGTAATATAGACTCCCTTCCATGTAATAAAGCACCCTATAGGGTCTGTAATCAAGACTTGTGATGACATAGAGAGCTTAATGCGCCTCCCTGTCACAGTTCTAAAAGGGGTAGGGTGTTGTAGATAGGGATACTACTGATCTGTAAATCTGGGAAGGATGTAAACCCACATACCTCAATTAACATTTTAAGCACTGGGTCTTCCATTGAACATCGGTCTTGAAATATACACATGCAGGAGTAGAGTGGTATATTGGAATTGATTTAAACTGAGAGTGCTCTACTTTAAGCAGATATGGTGAAACTATAGCTTAAATTGATGGTGTACTTGAAACCTTTAATGGTCAGAACCCTTATGATTATGCATTTTTGGATTAAAGAAATCTGCACAATGTGTATAAACAGAAGTTTATCATGTCAATTTTGCTACATCAGACTCCCAATGGCATATTGTATAAATATGAACAGCATGTTAGATGTTGGTTTTTAGACTTAGTTCCCTTCAATATTGTAGATAAAGGTCAGTGTAAAATGGACTCCCTTATGGGAAAAGAACACACGTGTATGTGTTCAACAGCCATTGTTAGGCAGAGGGAGATATGAGAGACTCACATGCGACATAAGTCGACTGACATACAAGAGTAATCCATTCAGCACCAGGTCTCATAAGAATAGAAAAACAACGACATTATATTTGATAAAGGAACGTCTGCTTATGTATTCAGGGGATGTTTCTTTGCTGGAATATGAAGACCTTGTACACACAGTTTCATACCTGTTCGCTGCATACTTATTAAGTTTTTGTGCGACTATCCAGCGCTTGTTAGTATGCGTGCTGGGAGAGCAGAATATGTTGGCAGTATATTAGTATTCCTTTCACATCGGCTGCTCTAATTGAAGCCACTGCCTTGCCATCCAGTATATATTTGCAATAGGGGATGTAAGACCACACGCAAACTTCACAATAACGACACATACGCACGAAAGCAATGCATTGGCATGGGCATATTTCTTCTGTTGACTTCTGTCTCGGGACACAGGGTAGATATTCCAATGTGAAGATTCAATTAGCGTGTCGCTCATTTCGATTATTTACACAGAGAATGAAAATAGAATAATTACACATTTGATAATAAATTGAGCATTGTGAACATGACGTGCATTAACTTGTATCGCTTGGAAAGGGGATAAGCTGAGTTTGAGCTTCAATATCTTTATTTGGTCAAATCAGCATACATACATAATACACATGTAAGTCATTGTTATCAAATTAGGCAGCCAATTGTATGCGCATACACCAATGTCACATCATTCTTAAATGCGTCAGCGCAATTCTGAAAGAACTGAAAGTCTGAAAGTTATGATTTAAGGAAAACTGGAAACCCATCAGGTTTCTTCTTTTATATCCATTATCAATTAGCATCGATTTACAGGTGTATTCCTTATTCATAGCCATTCTCTTTGAAGGGAGTAATTTGACAACTCCATTATTGGGCTTCCCTGTGCTTTTGACATGGGCCCACAGTTTGAAATGTCAAGTGCTTTACCCTCATCAGTTGATATCCATGAAAGGCTTAAAGGGAGGGGGTATGAGCCGTCAGAGTTTATTGTTTGGCGTTGAAGCAGTGACCTTTTTGGGCGATTACGTCATTGACGTCAGGGTAACAATGGCGCCAGTGTGCATGACGTGTAGGTCGTCAAGGTCGGGAGGGAAGTCCTGGTGTAGGGGAAAGGGATCTTTGTGAGGGAGAAAATGTCTTTAATGTAGGTCTTTCTATGGCCCAGTGTTGGAGGCACTACCTAGGTACCCCCCCCACACAAACACACACCAACCACCCACCTGCACCGCTCACCACCCATACACAACCTCTAAAGCCTTCCCCACCTCTCCGTCCCTAAACCTAGATGACGTCTCGTCACGTACCCTTTATGTCAGCGTCACATGCCCCGTGTGCCCTCGGCCCCCACGTGACAGCGCCTCAACCAATCAGAGACCGCCTCCTCCAGGCCTCAACCAATCAGCGTCAAGCACCTGGTCCCCCGTTGCCCCTTGATACCAGAGACCTCTTGCCATTGCCTCCACCACCCAAAAAACGCCCACACGGTTGCTATGGTAACACTTCCGGTGCTGGAAATATGGTGCCAAACCATTTTAGGACTACTTTAGTAACTCCATTTCACTCACTCATGTAGGGTAGATTCAGCTAGAGTCGTCCACATATCTTGCGTCGGACACGTGTATATGTACATATTTTATTCAAGAATGCTAATCCCTCAATTTATTAATTACAGTGCCATTTTAGTACTCTTTTCACCAACAAAGGACAACTGAAGGGTTTATTATGCATGAATAACCAAGAATGCAGGTGTACCACTCAAGGTATGTGGCCGGCTCTAGGTAAATCTACCCTACTCACATTGCGATGTGGTATAAGGTGGGTATATATGACGTTAGAATTCGAACCGCCACCGTTAGGAATAAGTAGTTCCCTTAGCTTTTAGCCCTCTCATACCAACCCCCAACCACCCCCCCCCCCCCTCACCCCATCCCCACTTCCTCAGGCTTCCAATGCCCGGCTCCCTGTCGTATGTGTGTCTCCTATTCAGTTCCCCCGGTTCAATGTCCGGCGGACCTCTGAGGCCGGGGTTAGAGCTGAAAGGGAGATTCTCACCGTCGATGTAAGGCGGGCAGTGTGGAAGGTCCTCTGACGTCACTTAATCGAGCTGAAATATGGAGTTGGAATGTCACCTTTACCTGAGGGGGGAACGTTCCGTTCTCTTAGACAAGCTTTGTATGTTCATTATTATTATTATCACATCAGCATTGCTACCCAGGAAATGCAGATTTATACTAGACAACGCATTTGAAAGTATGTTTGTTTGATTGTCCTGGTGCCTTAGTTTTGTCTTGACTCGCTTATCATAATGAACTGAGCTGATTCCCTGTCATTTAATGAGCCTCTTGGGTATCTGATTAGGCAGCCCAGATCACATGGTACTGAAAATGAAAAAGATAAAACACAACACCTGATATAACCTGGGCCAAATAAAAAAAAAGTGTGTTTCAGGCTACCCGACCCTACCTAACAAAACAGGGCCGACCCTAAAAAATGTTATCCAATTTTGAATTTGTTTTAAATGTTTTAAGTAATTTTGGGCCCATATCAGGGTCAATTTGATAGTCTAAGAGTCAACACTGTTGTCGGCGAGTCGGCTCTGAAGTTTGCGAGTCAATTTTGGGGTACTTTTCAGTCCAAAGTAAAAAGAAAAAAAGTTTAAAAAAAAAAAATCCGACCTACCCTACCTAGATTTTCAGACTATGTAATCTGAAACACACCTTTTTTTTGGCCCTAACAGTTGCACTATTGATGGTTAGGTCCAAGAAGGAATCAGAAACGGCGGCCATCTTGTAGGGCATTTGAACAAGAATACTTACCAAGATTGTTGTTGGCTGGTACCTGCATTGGAGACCAGAACAGAGTTATGTCGTAGCTAAGAGTGATCACTAGCAACTAGCTCTATAGGCAATCAGAAACTTCTGCAGTAGTCGATGCATGAATATGTATGTACATGCTGTCCCTCCTTTACATCAAGGGCCAGTGCTGGGCTGCACCGTAAATAGTTAGTGTAGGTACACAGTATAATCTACTGTAGATGCACAGCAGAATCTACTGTAGAATAGATTTACAGTAGATTCTACTGTTTACATACAAAACACTGTACACCTACAGTAGAATCTACTGTGCACCTACACAAATGGCAATCAACTTTTTACAGTGTCTTTCGGTGGTTTGATAAGGAGTTATCCCTCTGTACTCTAGTCAGCCGGTGTCTCTCTGTATACAGATAAGGTATTCAAAATACGAGACACGTCAGTGGCTGCCATGGTAAGGCCCTTTATAATCTGGCACTGACGTCGGCAAGGTAAACACACGTAAATCCCTGGTCTCTGATTCTGTTTCTGCTATGTAATGTGATTTATACCTCTGGTAGCTGAACAAATCCCTTCTGCCCTCATGGCGTTATATAGAGTGGATTATATACTGTGTTGACAGGATTTGCTTGTGGGATATTGCATTGGGGTTTTCGTATTTGTGCTACCTTTGCCTATCGTTGATAAATGAATTATTGATATAGTAAAAACACAGTTGATTTAAAGAGCTAGTATTGGGCAAATGGAAAACTTTCACATCGTCTTCCATTCCCAATTCTATCGATCTTAGTTTCTCTATGGATTCTTTGTTATACCTATTAGAGATTATAGTGTTCCGTTTAAGCATCATGCCATATGAAGGACGCGTCTAATATACTGTATATGTATACGATGTAAAAACATAGGGAAAAGGGTATACATCCATGCCATGGCTAAAAACAATGCAACGGCTGCTAATTAAGTAATTAGTGACACAGTGGTGATGTAAATCCATCTAACAGTATTAACATCCTCCTGCCCCCTCTCCAAACCAATGTAATGAGCACCAGCTAATTAGTGCTATTCTCCCTCCCACCCTGGTGGAACCGGGGTTAAGACCCCCAGGGCTGGTCACATCTGACCAGGTAGCAACCAATCAGATGACAGCGTCTGCCCATGTCGACTTTCCCGTCGACTGGCCACGTCGATAGGCCGACCAACCGATCGCTTCATTTCACCACGCCTGGCCGATAACGGCCGGGGCTGTATGTTTGGCGCTGGTCGCTGGTCGCCGGCGGGAAGCTTACATCAAAGGGGTCGGCGACCAGGAACCAGCGGACTGATGATGGCCGCTGCCGCCCGGCGTGTCGCCGCTGGTTGATAGATAGTGGGGCGGGGACCAGCGGTGGAGGCCGCAGGTCGCAGCCTGAGGGGTAAAGAAGCAGAGTAAGCGCCAGCTGCGTTAAGGCGCCGGAGGTAGAAGGTGTAGAGGAAGGAAGGTGGGCCGTGAGGGGGTGGTGGTCTGGAGGAATGGCTGACTGGGCGGAATTAGGATTAAAGGGCTACACACAGGTAGCCAAGGGGAAGGTGAGAAAGGGGCCAATTTTCAAGACCTTTACTATAATGGCCTGTTTGAGCGCACATGTGCTTGTAAATCTCAAGTCCCAGTCATCCCCTGCGCTTATACAGGGACCTGTGCTTTGGACTTGCGCTCATTTGAGACCCCTACAATTAATTACGGTATCTATGCCGACCCTTTTGTGCACTATGGTATCAGGACGGCATAACAACTTCAACATTCGCCCCTTATCGAAGACATAATACTCAATATATCCGCAAACGAAGGTAGATCCTAAATGAAAGGACGGAAAGGGCGGGTAAGCCTTGGTTAGTAAAGGTTCAGTTATCCATGGGAAGCAATGGATGGGTATGCCAGCAGGAGAGATAAGGGACGTAGGATTGGCTAAATGACAATTTAAGAGAGATAGTTATAAGAACTACCAATGGAATGCCTGGGATGAACATTTAGATCAGAAAGCAACCAATCGCATGAGGTGCTCAACATACCATTTTCTCAGTCTGGTACATATACCCTTAGTATAAGAAACGTTTACCACATTCCCCACTCTCCCATTGCGTGACACACCTCATGTAGTCCATAGATATTGATACTTTAATCGAAGCAGCCCAGTCATCAGCGGGTTATGTTTGAAGGACTTGGAACCCTTGGGGGATTACCCCGTGTATGTCTGAAATCCATATAACAAGTAAGTTTCCTGAGAGCAACTCCAACTTCTATTTTTAGCTCATGAGCGTTTCCTGCGTCGATGAGAGCGGAATGTTGGCAGCGCAACAATTAGAGCAAGGTCACGTGACCCTATACTTGATTGCCCCTCATCTCACGTGATCTCGCGAGACCACATGGCGACGTGGGCGATTTGAGGTCTGAATTGACAATAGTGCCTATTATCGCCCCGCTATGCTTATAAAGCCACATGTTTAACGCTAGGGTGTGAGTAACGGGCAAAGTAAATGGCACTGGACACAATAAAGATGCAGCAGTACCTGTCGATGTCAGAGTCATTTTGGTAATCATTAAGTATATTCAGATAGTTGTAGGTGATCGAGATGATGGGGAGTGGAGGGGAGATGGTGAGAAACCCAGCTTAACAGAAGAAAGGTTTTTGGGGAAGTGTGAAATAATACAAAGTTAGGCCTAATAGGTCTTAAAACACTTTTTTTTAACATACAGATGATCTGCAAACTAAATTTGCCTGACGTAATTCTAGTTCCTCTTCTTCTTATCCAACACACAATCGTTGAAATAATGGGATAACATTCGGAAGGACATGCTCAAAGAGTCAGCGGGCAAGAACACAAAACACAGTTTTGTAGCCACAGATGAAACACGGACATCAAACGATTTTATTCACATCAAACTAAGAACGAGACAATTAACGTGATGGTGACAATGGTAAATGAGTCTAGCCGATCAACTAACACGAACGACCTATATTCTCCTAAAGATTAAGGCTTTAGTTCCTTGCTTCACCCAGAAAAGTCACGGAAATGACGTGGTGATATTGTTGAGAGAGCGAAATATTATATTGTGTTTCCTGATATCTAAGGCTGGACGGACTTGAGGCATTGCGATTTCCTATTGTTCCCAACCATTTGCCATGGATTACGCCAATTGCCCAAAATTTGCCGATTTCTTAATATGTGCTCTCAAACTATCAAATACAACAGGGATAAGATTTACCTGCCAATTTACCTGCATGTAGTGCTTTCATGACCTGAATTTTCAATGACCAAACTTTTTTTCAAAATTTTGTAAATCTAAAATTGCCCCCAAAAACGCATAAGAATATAAACAAATCTTCAAAATTGCATAAAAAAAACTAGGGTCGGCCCTGTTTAGATAGGGTCGGTCGGGTGACCTGAAACAAACCTCTCTTTTTTTGGCCTAATACACACAACATCCATGCCTGCTTACATCTATTTTACCATGTTCATATTATGCCACGCCTTACATTTACTCTATATGCTCAGTTTATGTTGAGTACACGCCTGCTATTTGCTCAGAATACGCTCGCTATATGCTCACCAATTCGCTGCCTGTTTACAATGGTGGCACCAGGCTTTTAGGGGTCAGACCTTCTCGTCTGAGCTCCAAGACCTAGGTGCACTGCAGTTGTGCTGTGTGTGTTTTTTTCTGCTGACGTCAGTAATATAAGGACAAATCTGGGTCCTTGGTAGACGCGGCCATTTTGGTTTCCCATTTGGGAATATCTCACGATATTTAGGCTGCCCCCCTGCAGACCCCAATACACCATAGTATCAAGGAACAAGGTGGATTTTGATATTTAGAGTCAATATTTCACAAGAACTGCTATTGTCAGCGGACATATGCATGCAGTTGGAACCAGTATTATCCTCATAGGTGTGCTCCAATATGGGGCTGTATACTTCTTGAATTGGAAGGGATTTGCATAAATGAATATCCTATTTCATAAACATAATGGTTGGTGTAGGTCCCATGATATGAGAGCGATAACATTGAGAGACAGGACATGGCCATTTATGATACTATCAGAATGATATTTGAATTTTTAGGTGGGACTCTCTGATGGGACTCCAGGAGATGGTCCTGGAATTAGTAGCTTTTAGAAGTGATAATATTAGCTGCGCCGATTCTAGCCCGAAATTAGTTCAATGAAGGACATAAAACAACATAGGAAAAAGAAGCGAAAGGTTACTGGCTTAAACAAAATGGTGGGCCATGCTAGGAATGTCTGGCATTTGGAGTTGGGAGGCATTCTAGAATCCTCCTCGTATACGTAATCTCATCGAACAACTTAAATAAGAAAAAGCCGACAGCAGCCCTGACCTCAAATTTGATCATGGGCTCGAGGCTGAGGTCATGTGACCTCCACAAAAGGTCAAGGCCGAGTGCTACCACCTATTGGACAAACAAGTCGTCATGTCCTAAGGGTGTCAATTTGGGTCTAAATATATCTCTGAAGGACCCTAGATGGCCGAACCCAACTTTTCTGATGTTGCTTTATTCTTCTCATAGGGAGAGACCAACTATGCTTGGCGGTAGAAAGTTCTGTATACCAGGATGTGTGGGGCCTATATTATAGTCGGAATTTGAATCATCTCTAATACAATGAAAACATATCAAATATGGATTTACGTCTATTCTGATATCATTACATTTTCCCAGCCCCAAACATAATATAATATGATATTTTCAGTCACTGACCTCCCACCCAATGGCCACAGAACATTGCATCAACATTGATGACTGGTTGTCAATGTTGATTCAATGTTGACTCATCATTGATTCAATGTTGAACTATAATTTGTGCCCACTGGGCAGTGAGTCCCGTTTTAGCGAAATAGGTCCAACATTCAGGCATTATATAGCATGGCGTTATTACAATCACCTTCCTAGGGTTCTTCACCCAGCATGAGTCCATTCATAACACAATGAGTGCATCAGAGGTTGTCATCATGCTCTGTCCGTGTGGTCCACTCACTATAGGGTCATACAAGGGTCAGAATTCATCCCCAGGTAATCCAATACTCCATGCCTTAATGCCTCCTAGGTGTGAACACGTTGGGGCGCAGATAATCCCATTGTTTGAGGCCTAGGCCTGAGTGCATGGGGTAAATGTCTGAGGCGAGGATATGGAATATTGGGTATGATTGTGAGCTGGGTGTGAGTTATTGTGTGACTGTGAGAGAGCAGCTCAGTGAGCAGCTCAATGAGCTGCTCACCTCATTGTCTGCTATGAGTGCCATCCATGGCAGTGCTAGGTCCCTATGTGATGGGTCTGTTGTGCCATGGCTGTAGGCCTGAGCCCAGAGCAGCTCGAAAGAGGTATGGCAAACACAGAAGTGATTAGTATCTCTACCATCGATGTACAAAATGTACATAGGCTCCTACCTCTACAAAGTACCCTACATTGTGATATTACTAAATGTCATATGACTTATTACTGGACATCGATTCTCTGTCTCTTTGTAGCTCTATAGTGATCGATGCCCAGTTTTATACTTCAGACCAGTGGCTCATTTTGGCTGTTTTTCGCCTCACAGATTGCTCCTAGCGCAAAATCCTGACTAGGTGTCAATATATTCTCTATGCCAATGTGTAATATGAGGGTAGAAAACAGTGGAACCTCAGTTAGAAAAAATCCTACTGAACAGTTTTTGAGAAAATTAGGGTTTTGTTGCCCTTTTTTGCTGTTTTTAGTACATTTCCTACATAACCCGTGAACGCCAGCATTTCTCAATTTTCAGGTATTTAGAATTAGAATTTGACATTTTTTTATTCGCAGTAGGATTCCTGAATACCGAGCCATTCTAGAAAAGCTATTCTTTGGAAAAAGTACTTATTATTTCTTGATGATTTTCGTTGCACAAATTAAGTTGTAATATAAAAACTGCATTGTCATCCAATCAAAGTGTTTATGCACTGTTGAGGGTCACCCCCTCCCACCCTCTTCACTGTGCATTGAAGGAGAACAGGCAGGGGAGGTACACGTGTCTGTATATAGCTGTTGACCTGGGTGCTGGGTGCATTTTTAATTTATGGGGTGCCAACTGTTCATGAAAGAAAATTCAAATAGATTTTTTTTTTTTTAGTATCAGATTAATGCAACTACAAGTCGTGACAGCACTTAAAGCATTCTATTTGCATTAATATGAATGGTGGCCACCTTATGGGGTGCCAAATATTCATGAAAGAAAAATTGATAAGAATTTGTTTTTTATTAGCATTAAATTGATGCAACTACAATTCGAGATTGCATTTCAAGCATCGGGGCATTCAATGAATGGTAGTCATCTTAAATATATGGGGTGCCAACTGTTCATAAATAAAAAAAAGAATAGAATTAGTTTTTTTATTAGTATCAGATTAATGCAACTACAATTTGTGATTGCACTTAAAGCATTGTGGCATGCAATGACTGGTAGTCACCTTGAATGTATGGGGTGCCAACTGTTCATGAAAGAAAAAAAAGAAAGTTTTTTTTTTAAGAATCAAATTAATGCAACAGCAACTCAAGATTGCATTTAAGCATTATGGCATTCAATGATTGGTGGCCATCTTGAACCTATGGGGTGCCAACTCTTCATGAAAAAAACAACTAAATTGGATGTTTTTAACAGTTTAAAATTAATGCAACTACATTTCAAGATTGCATTTAAAGCATTGTGGCATTCAATGAATGGTGGCCATCCTAAACCTATGGGGTGCCAACTGTGTTTGAAAGAGGTATCAAATAGAAATGTTCTTATATAGATATCAAATTAATGCAACTACAATTCTTCATTGCACTGAAAGCATTGTGGCATTTAGTAAATGGTAGCCATCTTGAATGGGTTGAATGAAGGAAAAATCAAATAGGATTTGTTTTTTTGATAGTATCAAATTAATGCAACTACAAGTCAAGATTGCATTTCAAGCATTGGGACATTCAATAAGTGATAGCCATCTTGAATCTATGGGATGCCAACTGTTCATGAAAGAAAAATAGAATAGATTTTTTTTTATTAGTATCAAACTACTGCAACTGCAATTCGAGATTACATTGAAAGCATGGTGGCATTCAATCAATGGTTGCAATCTTGAATTTCGAAATGAACATACACACAGACATATAGGCATGAACATGGTGTTCTCCTTCATATAGATATTCATGGATTTCTACTTCTAATAAATATAGCTTTCTGTTACATGGATGTCGATGTCCAGTTTTAGATATATATCCATATAGTGCATTGGAGTGCTATAATGTTGGACTGCTGTATATTTAATTCTTTGAGAGGCATCGGATGGAAATTATGCACTTCAAGACAACAGACAATGGGACTAATATTGCAGATTAAAATATTCTCCAATGAGAATAAGGTCTCAGTAAGGCTTCAAACATTCCTCGAGATCTTAGAATATTGAGTCTCTACGGGCTGGAAGTCCACGATACTCAGGGGGTGGGGTTTTGGTCGCAGCTGTCTCTTAGTGCGTTAGGTAACAGGGCCGGAGGGTACAGAAAGACGTATGGGTATGGCTAGTCCTGCCTGGAGGGGGTCAGAGGGTCAGGACGTAGGGGCCAGTCCTTTATTACATTACCTGGCTTTATATAGCCTGAGGAGACACCTTCCAAGGGATATATATATATATATATATATATATATATATATATATATATATATATATATATATATGTATATATATGTATATATATATGTATATATATGTATATATATATATATATATATATTTATATATATATGCAGCCATATTTCTGTAAGGACATCCTTCATTCTGTTGGCAATGTATAGCCTAGGCAGCTTTCTGTTACACTCCCAGGAGTTAGGATAGCTTATAAATGGTATGTACCATTATTATATCGAGTACTCATTGTGGCAATTCAGCTTAACTCAAGTCGCGTTAGGTATCTTTCCAGTACCTATATGAACCAAACATCACAATTATTAGGTGGATCTCTTGATGGACCATTGCACCGATAGTGTCCCATTTTGCGATATAAATCAACAGAATGTGTTCTTTACATGCAATGTGAAATCATCAAAGAAGATTCCCCAGCCGTTATCCAGAACAACAATCTCAGGGAAGGGGGGGAAAGAAGTTCCTACACCTCAACCATGGTCCCGCCTTAACCATTTGACATAGTGCTTTAATTCATTAAGCTCTTTATCGCCATGATGCTTGATTGCAGCTTGGGTGAGTAGACTCGCCAGAAACTCCCAAAGTGTCGGCATGATGCATAAATGCAGGCCTGGCGACTAGACTCGCCATGCCTGCATTCAAGCATCACGATGACAAATGGTACAGCACCTTTAATCATTAAGCCGTCCTTAAAGGGTTAACCCTGGCTCCTCCCCCCTCCCTCCTACCTCAGAGATTCATGAGCAAAGAGCACCATCCCTCTCCCACACAGCAGGGGAGCGACACAGAGAACCCATTTTCCATCTGGCGGACATTCATTTCGCCAAAGTAATTTCCTGAGGATACAAAGTAAGGCTAGGCCCTCCACCTCCCCTACAACACCCCCCCCCCCATCCTCCTGTGTGGGGGCGTTTGGGGGGGGGGGGTATGGTGTAGGGGATATGGCATGAATGGTAATCTTTGTGACAATCAGCAGTATTCCTGACGAAAATACCTCCAGGGCCGACCCCTGGCGCCCTCTGCTGGCTTACCTGTGAGGAAAACAAGATGGCAAATCTCTTCATACTCTCCCAACGCATTCCCTGTCTCTCCGAGCAGAAGTTTCCATTATCAGAACATTCCTGTGTTTATTTACCTAGACCACTGTCTTCCTTTTACGAATTACACTGCTTTCTACCAGGGAATATTAGCCTAGACTAGAGATATTTGAATAATTTTTTTGAGTTGTGCTCCATGTCTAGATCTTCTACAGTTTGAATGGATTTTCACTATTTCCATTTTTTTTCGAAGCTGGTATTTCAATTGGGAACAACTCCAGCCTTTATTGCACTTTAAAGGAAATGCATGGCACTTTCTTTTGAAGCTGGTATTAAAGGATTGAAAAGCTATGTCCTTCCCTTGACATACACATATAAGTCCATTGGATGTGTAAGATGTGTATAATATAAAAAGGCAGAGCATTACAGTATACTATACTCAACGGAAACGACATGTATCTCACTCAGTGTAAGTGACCAAGGCATGAAGTGTCAGGGCAGGTAGAGCCCCACATGCATAAGGAGGAGCCCCAGACACTAGTTTATATAGACGCTACCCAGTAGGTTTAGAGGCCAGTCTCAAACCTAATTACGTTGTCAGGGCCAGTTAGCACTCAGGTGTGTTAGCTAAATTATATAGCGACTCTTTATATCTAGACATGCTTTGGGAATAGCACAGAATAATGTGCAATATATCTTATGTAATGGTAACATATCAGGAGAGGAGCAAGCAAGATTTCAGACTTTTGAAACTAAGGTTAAATCACTGGTAAATTGATCTAGATTGTAGAAAGGTGGCTGCACCCATGGCCAGGGATCTAGGTATAAATCTCCAGCAGTTGCAAGACATATTGGCCATATTATGAAGACGATTTTGGCCATGAATTCTGGCAATAATTTAGAGAAATAGGAAGGATGAAAGATCGTGGTCCTTCGACCTGTATCCTGTTCTGGCATATGAATCAAATAAATATAGTCTGTCTTACCCATGGAGGTCTGACTCGTGTCCCTCGTATATGAATATCGGGAAGCTATCCTATGAAACGCATTATAATGTGCAACGGTTGAATGTTATTCCATCCTAGATGTACATATTGAGACCCTGCATGGTCTGGGGGTTCGGGGCAATGCATGGCTAAGTAATAGAGACACGGTAACTGCAATACGAACTACATAAAGTCAGCAGACCCCTGAAAGCAGAACATCTCTGCATTGCTGTTAGAGGAAAGAGGGAGGAGATCTCGAGGGCTGGGGTCACATCTGAAGTAGTTGGAACCCCCAGAGGACATCACATGGAGATTTCAAAGTCTGCCCTTTCCGTCCTACCTGCCCTCCCATGGGAGAATTGCTAGCATCTTCCTACTCCGGTCAAAGCTTCCTTGTCATGTGACGAGCCTCGGTTTGATCCCACTGTTGATTTTGTAAAAAATAAATAAAATAGAATAAACAGGAGGAGGGGATGGAAGGGAGGAAGAGGTGGGGGTACCAACATCAGTACAGAAGAGCCAACCTTTATGTGCCTGTCACTAGTGAAGTTAGTGATTCCCATAAGCAAGCAATTAGATATCTGAAATAATGTATAAAGACAGTCTGCGTTAGATTTTGCCCCACCCATCGACGACAGTGTGTATTATCGTTATTTGTCTTTTACCTTGCAGAATTTTCTTTTCATGGGAACGATAATGCTCTGGTCTTATTTAGTTTCTCGATATTTATAGGTATGGTTTCAACCCAGACAGGCTATGTATAGAAAGTGCCACCAATAACTTCACCTAATTACTTCGAATTCCATGTTCCCCTATTTCTGTACTAACTGATACAATTCTATTGCTGGAAGTCGGCCGCAAAGACCCTCATAATATGATTATATTGGGCGACATTGTCACCCCTTTGTTCCCCTGCACTTCAATTCCAGGAAGATTTGGTCGGTGCAGCCCACCAAAGACAACTTTTTGGGCTTCCATGCCCTGAGGTGACAAGCCATGTTCTATTCTTGTTGCTGGCTAGGAGCAACCTGCCAGAATCCTGAGATGAGCTGTCATGCCCGTCTGTTCAAACTCTGACAAAAGCTGAACAGTTACACAGAAAACAGCTTTTACAGAAATAATAAATCTCTTTATGCGACCTGATTGTTTTATGCCAGAGGACGGATAGGAACGACATTGGGTGATTAGGGGTATGCTAATACTCATAAATAATAAGTCTAAGTTGATATGTAAGTTAATTAAAAGTAAGGACTTTACAAAGCAGTCATACAGAACATGTATTTTAATAGAGAATCCTCATGTTATTAAATGAAATGAAATTTTATAGCGTATAGCGGTATAAGTTGTGCAAATGACACATCATGACTTTTTTTCAAGAGAATGAAAATACCATTTAATCTCATACTGTGACCAGGAACCACTACAGCAGCCTATATTCATATACACCAAATTCAAAATGCCTCATATTTTACATCCTCAACATACAATGATACCAGACAGCGTCTAAAGTGTCATCTCTATATTTGTCTCATCCCCCATTCCAAGCCCTTATGCAGGGAAGGCTTGGTCCTATCCCTATTTAATTATGATTAAAACGCAGATCCCTCAACCCTCATTCGACGGAGCTGACATAAAAAACCGGCAATAATTGAAGGCCTCTGCAGGAGACCCAAGCCTAGATTAAAGTCTACTGGACAACAGTGGAGGGTACAGGAGGGGAGTGCAATAGATGAGGGTACTGGAGGCATGGCTTTTAATCAAGCTCTATGATTAAAATGGCATTTGTTGTCTGTATCTGGGAATGGTATACAGCGGGTACAGTCTATGTTAGTCTAAATGGTGGCTCTATGGAGTAAAGTCATAATTAGACAACTTGTACCCAGTATTTTAAGACTTTATTAATCCATTTAGAATTTTTTAGCTCCCTGTGTAGAAGCTGTAGATTATAGAAATTCTGGGTACCATATCTTGGATCAGGGAGGTGCATCTATGTTAAGGATATTACATATCAACGCATAAAGGTTGAGATTTAATTGGGAGTGAAAGGTTGTTTTCCAATATTATATAGGAGTTTCTTCGACTGTAACCTAATTAAGCGGCCAAGAAGAGAATAACTAGCTATTGATAATCCTGGATCTAGAATGATGCCAAATGAGTGATTTCTTTTCACATTTTAATCATTATTTATCTAAGATCCTCTGATGTCGATGTATTAGTCGCCATAAGATGGATTCCTAAGATGGTAAAATCCCCAGATGATTAATGCCGATCTGAATCAATTAAACCGCACTCACTGATTGCAGAGGGGGATCTTATTACTTCTGGAGATAGGATTATAAATGTAGATAATTCCACTCAACATTAACTATCTATAAAGTTGTCTAGTACCCTGCTATGACCTCAGAAACGTCATGGTATATGATATAGGCCATAATGAATGCCATGATATCTTTTCTCAATTCAAACCAGAAGAGGATATGGTTAGACCGAGGAATTAGAAATTGGGAGGGGGCTTAGTAAACACCGCTGTAATCATCTAAACACGTCTCTGAAAGGTGGAAGGAGGTAGGAATTATACAGGTTATAGCGATACAACGTCAATTAGTACCCCTAGGGATAAATATAGCATGAGACATACTGCATTCACAATATCAAGCCCCTTGATAAGGGCCTATACTATGTATATATGGTTCACACTGCTGCCGGTAGGTGGCAGGTGCTGTGTTATCTGGGGCATGAAAGGAAACCAATAGATATATGTCTGCCCTCTACACTACCCCACACATTACCTACAGTATGCTGCAGTCCATGTGATCAATAAATAATCATAGTCCCTGCCAGAGGACCATAATAAAGCCCTCCATGAACCCCTCTGGGTGTTATTAGACATGTAATTTCTGCAGGCAGGAGTATTATAACAACACTAATATTGCTATGTGCCTGATATAATTATGTATGTGTATTCGTTCTTATTCAGGGATGAAAGTTTTCAAATTTTCCCCTGATTTCAAGTCATTTTTTTTAATGTCGCCAAAATCTCTACTTCCTTTCCACTGGGTACTATGGCATACATCAAGGTTGTACAGGCAATGCAAGGGTTATGAACCTAGTATGAGTTGATGAGGGCAATCAGGGAGAGTAACATAGCGGCTTTAAAAGAGAGTTTCCAGGAGAAGACAGGCAGAGGGAGAGAGAGAGACAAAAAACTGAATAAAAGCTCACAAGGCAGAGCAGGAGCCAGGCCAAAGGCTGGTAACTAAGGTAATGGTGGCAATGGTGGCATAAAAGGAAAGAAATACAAAAAGGCACAAAGAGTCTGGTAGTAAGGCATATGATAGTCAGATAGGGCAGGGACAGGAGGACTCCAGGCAGTCTTGGATATAGCACACACTGTCTGAATAGGAAGAAATGGGTCAGTCAATACCAGAGGTGCCACACTTAGTGCCATTGATACATTGCCCTGGTCTACATTGGGTTAATGCTCGGCCTGCCACGAGCAGGTGTGAGCTGATCATCCTGCTCACTCCTTGACCCACTACTACCTCTTATCCCACTTACAACACCTTTGATTATCAACATTTCGTTAGAGGATTACTCAGTTATATATAGTCAATATCAATTAGGAAGAAGGAGGCCATTACACCATAGAAAATAACCTGGTTAGGGCCTCTCCGCAACTCAAGCACCTAACCGCATTTCTATATGTAGATAAGCTATCTTTGGAGGCACATTGAGGGGTAATCACCAGGTATGCTGTTTCTCACCTGTATAGCTCCCATTATCAGATTACCCTACCAGTTTGGAACCAGGTGGGCAGCTGAGAGGCCAGTTCTTCCTCCCTATCATATTGCCCGCATCTAATAACTGTATACTTTACCTGTAGTATGCTTCTTTGGATACCTGATAAGGGGGAAGTGGGTCAAGATAGGTGTGCTACCTGAATGAGTCACCTACCTGTAGATATACACAGGTAATAGTGGTGGATTTACCTGTGGTCTGGTTAATCTAAGTGGCTTCCCATTAGTCCTATAATCATGCAGCTGCGACAAAGCAGTAAGCTACCTGGAAGATGATCCTCTTAAAGACTCTTGTAAGAGCTCTAAATAAAAACGATTTCTTTTTGTCTAAATGCAATCACCATGTTGATCTTTGTTTAACCATGTATATATGACATTTTTCTATATTTTTCAGGTGAGTGAACCAACTCTGGCTGCTTGCTGTCAGACTGTTGTAGCGGTAGTCGTAAGTAGTATAAGGAAATATGGCGTTAATTCTGGCATCATAAAGATAGCTGTAAGTAGTATATATAGACAAATGGGGATTGTCTTGAGGTATGTAAAGATTGATGTAAGTAGTATAGAGAACTGGGGATTGTATTGAGGTGTAAAGTTATCTGTAAGTAGTATAGACAAATGGGGATTGTCTTGAGGTATGTAAAGATTGATGTAAGTTGTATAGAGAAATGTGCATTGTACTGAGATATATATATATAGTTGTAAGTATTATAAAGAATTGGTGATTGCATTGGAGTAACTATAAAGATAGTTATAGAGAACTGGGGATTGTATTGAGGTCTATAAAGATAGTTGTAAGTAGTATAGAAAACTGGGGATTGTATTGAGGTCTATAAAGATAGTTATAAGTGGTATAGATAACGGGACAGTGTATTGAAGTAAGATGATTGTAAGTAGTATAGAGAACTGATGATTGTATTAGGGTATATAGAAATAGTTGTAAGTAGCATAGAGAACTGGATGTTGTACTCTGGTGTTTAACACAGTTGGATTCAAGTCGAGACCAAGAATCCCCTATACGTTTTGTGACTCTGGTGGAGATGTAAACCCTGCAAAGAGGCATCATTCTTAGCAGTGCCTCTGCTGCAGAATGGGAGAATGTACAGTAGTAATACTGCAGGCACCGTTGGTGGTGGAGTAGTGGGACTATAACTTAATCATCTGCGAGCAGCTCGGCCTAATGAGTAACTCAATATACTGAGTCAGTGGTCGGCATGGGCCAGAGGCAGGTGGGGCTTCAAAGGCAGCAAAGAACACATTATCTGATAACAGAGCTGACAGACGTCCAGCAGCCATGGGCAAGTATAAAACAGACCCAGTTGTATGCTACCAGACCCAGCAGTAACTCCTTATCTATGAGTGAGCAGCTCACATGCCTCTGTTATCTGTTACTCCTACCCAGACCTCCGTCTGTATAGATGGCCTCCCTGCTAACTCTCATGTCTCTCCCAGGGACAGGAATTGTGATACCAGTTACCGTAATGGTCAGCTAAAGCGCAGGAGTCTCAAATTAGTGCAGGTCTCGTTCAAGCACAAATATGAAATAATAATCCAAATAGTTCATGTCGACAAAGATGCAAACACAGTGCCACACTTGGCATAGTTTTGGCGGGCACGTGGCCCTCTGGTAGAACAGAGGACTCCTCTAGGGAGTACAGGAATGTTAGGTTAGGAGGGGGTGCCTGGAGACCGGTAGTGTGTTTTAACCATGTTTGACCGCCCTGGAGAAGAGCGTGACGCAACAAACGGACACTGTACTGGAGGCTAGAGGGGAACACACGCGGCTACCCTGGTAACGTGCCGCTAGGGAGCGCCTCCTTGGGGCTACTCCAGGGGGGGATGTGGCAGGGGGGGGGGTCGTGATTTTAGAGCGATAGATCAGTGTGTGGGTAGCAGTTGTTAAAGAAAAGTGGAAAGGATGGTTAGTATAAAATGTGGACTGTAGATCCTTACTAATACTCCACACATCCTTTCAGCCTGTATGCATTCTTTGACTATCGGATCATTGTTGAAAGTTATCAATTCCAAACGGTTAATTAATGGGACCTTTAAAGATGTGTGCCATTAGTGTTTCTTTAAATCTCCCGAATATCCTCTATCTGTTTCATCTTTGTGGTTTAGATACACCAAAAAGATAATTTAATGCAAATAATTTAAGCCTGTACCATTAGTCCTAAAAGCTTTACTGGACACACTTTAAATTAGGGAGTGGTCATTTTTTAACAACAGGGGGGGGTTGGTGGATTTGGGGGGGGGACCAAAAAAATTTGGACCCCTTGAAGGGGGGGGACCAAAAAAATTTGGACCCCTCTTGAGGGGGGGACCAAAAAAATTACACCCCTTTTCAGCGGAAAAGCCCGCGCATTACTATAGCTCAAAGGGTTCGGCCGCGCTCAATTTCAACCTGCTGGAGGGGGGGGACCAAAAAAATTTTGACCCCTCTCGCGGGGGGGACCAAAAATATTTCGACCCACTCGCGCGGAAATCCACCAACCCCCCCTGTTGTTAAAAAATGACCACTCCCTTATGTTTACATCTGGCTATCTTTAACCTAAAATCAGTTTGCATTGAATACAAACCTTATGTTTATTTATTGAATTAATTAATTACTTAATTAATTATTGTGTACAATATGTTCTTATACTCTAGATGATAGGACGTTTATGCCTAGATGTCTCACATAGTAAGGCACTGCTCATGAGCTCACATCACCACTACAGGGGACTTAACAGCAATACATCGCATGTTTGCTTACCACCCCCCCCCCCCCCCACACACACACATACACATCCCCAGAGGGTCTGGTGGTAGAGGGTCTGGTAGACTCAGGGGGGTAACCACTGAATTTATACTCCCCTCCTCATTTATTAATCAGATAATCAACCCACTGTTAAGCATCTAATGTAGCATATACACGCCAACAGTGGACTGACATGCTCTACTGAACTAGCTCTCTATTGCTTTTTCTAAACCAATTAATTTATTCTTAGATCCAATGAGAAGAATGTGTGTTGGCAAAAAAAATGGTGGGGGTGGGGGGTAAATCTCAATCATTAGATGGAATATTCTGTATGGGGAACACCTTCCTAAACACGAAAAGGTTAAGGTTAAGAGGGTTTCTTTTTCTCGAGTTAAATGCACGCTTTCCAGTTAAGTGTATATTTTTTCAGTTAAGAGGATGTATTACCAGTGAAAAGGACGTTCCTCTTAAGTAAGGGCCAAGCCTGAAACACACCTATTTTCGCTGTTGCTTAATATGCTCAAATTCTTGAATATAAATATGTTTATTAGGGTTTTAGACGTTTGAGATTTCTCAGATTAATTCCAATTAAAATTGGTATACATCACATAAAACAAGAGTGGGTTGGTTCATCTGACCCTTGGCATAGAACATCCCCCCCCCCCCCCACAGATAATACATCATATCACCCAAACCTGGCTCAGAGCAGCAAGCAGAGAATTCCTATACCAAAGAGATGGGCGCGTCTGGGGAGACATCCCCCACCCCTCCCCACAAACACCACCACCATTAGAAAAGTAATTAATCAGTGGAGAGCAATTAAGGAGCAGGAGGAGACGGTATGAACACTGTCAGGGCACAGCCCCTGGAGGACCCAGGTCCAATCAGTGACAGCCCCCCCCCCCCTCACACACACACACACCCGGAGTCAGACATCTGATTGTATGTTCCTCCTCTGACCGTGAGCCCAAGGAGAATCAACGTCTAGCAACTACTACTACCTCCCCACTAACTTGCCGTAGTAGGGTAAAAACAAGAAATAGCTTAAATGGTTAAGGGGGTTCAAGCAGTTAGTATTCACTCGGTATTTAATGGGGGGGGGGGTGGAGATTAAAGCTAGCGATAGACGTATTAGAAATATTTCATTAGCATAAACAGTTGAACAATATGAAATTGTCTTATGACTACAATTGATGGCTATTGACTCTTTTGCTGATACCAAAGTCTACCATAATGGATGAATGTAATTGGCTATATATATAGCTTTATTTCAATAAAATAAACGTCGCCCAAAGTCCTTCTCTATTTGTCCTATATGTCCTCACGTTGCCAAGGTCCAGACAGCGCCGCATGCGTCAGCGGAAGAGGCGTCTGCATACATCCATCCTCATCCTGTGGTAATTTGCCGCCTGTTGCCGCTGGTCCCCGGTCGGCATCCATACAGTAGTACGTATTCAGACAGCTCGCCGGCAACTTACCTTTGCAAAAGTCGCCGCCAAATGTCGTCTGCGGCGTCCCCGCCACGCGACCCGCGCATTGTGCCGCCCCACCTTTCTAGTTAAGAATTGATGGAGTATTTGTTGGCGTTTGGGCCTAGGTGCCTTCCGCCATTGTTGGAGTATAGGATAGTCTAGCCCCGTCCCACCTCAACTACCCCTCCAGTAGGCACAATACACATCGTATTTAGAGCCTCACTGTGACTGTCTCCAGAGTCAAAATCACTGTCCCTTTCTATAACACCCTTCATCTCTCACGTCCAATGCTTTACACTCTTATTCCCAAAAGCCTCGTCCATACCTTATCGTCCTATTATACGGCAAACCTGCCCACTATATAAACACACCACATCACCCCCCCCCTACAACCGCCACCCAACCCTGTATATACAGCGTTGCCATAGTTACAGACGGACTCCATACCGTGACCATAATGCCCGACAATGACCGCGGGTCTGTCCGCACTTAGTTCCGTGTCCCACCGCTCCCGCCGGGAGCGGCGCTGCGCAGTGACCTTGTTGACCGCGCTCAGAAATCAATTTGTGCAGCGTCTGTGCCGGGCGGAACGCCGTCCTGACCTTGAGATGACCTCGAGGTGCTGCCCCCTGCCGGGCAGTGTCCGCAGATAGCGGGCTGCTGGGTCAAAGGCCAACCCTGTTAGGGGCCCAACTGTCATGGCGGCCCCCTTTGGCGGCGGCCATTGTGGTTCCGGTCACGGATGGGTGAGCACTAGCGCGGTCCTTGCCCGAGACGGTATTTGCTCGCTCGACGACTCGGGAAAACGAGTAACTCAGATAACTTGTACCGAGCGACTTGGAGGGGTCATAGAGTCAGAGGTTAGGGGGCAAGGACTGGCAGTAGGGTAGAGAGAGCAGAGGACCTTTTGGGAAGGTCTTTAAGTTCACTACACTGCCAACCAGAACCAACTGAAAAGAGAAAAAGAAAAGGAAAAGGGAGGAACTAGGGGAAATATTAACTACGCAGTATGGACTACAAAAACGTTAAATCATTGGAGAAATGGTTTAAAAAGAGATCGTGGGTATTGCCAAAGTGTTTTAGTGCGCTGGGGAAGAGGAGAAGATGGGCCCTGGAGTTGGAATGCTGTCAAATGCTGATAACTGTAAACGGCCCAAAATGATGGATCCGTGCAGGAGCAGGCCAAGCCTTAAGTAGCATGAAGACAGAATATGGAAAACAAGATAAAAACAAGCACGACTTGGATGGTTGTGTGGGTGCCTGTAAAACACACTGTAAAAAAGAGAAAGAGAGATGCAATGAGAAAATGATTGTCTGCAGGCAGTAGAGAAAACTCCATTGTGATTTACCCCTGGGAGAATACCACATGTTAGTGTTTTAACAAGGTTGGGAAATAATTGTGGCCTAGGGAATGCTCAAACAAGAGCCTAAAACCCCTGATACAGAAGTAGAGGGCTTACCCTAGCCACTGGTGGTTAGTGAGGGTGAGTGGTTGGGTGAGTAGAAGGAGGGTGGGGGGGGGGGGGGAGGGTTGTTGGCCTGGGAGGGAGACGCACTATGAGTGGGATCTCTCACTTGCTAACAACGCCCTAACGAATACTTAACGACGCTCTAATGACACATCGTTAGTGAATTCCCCAAGGGCAAATAACCCAAGTAACGCGAGCTTGTTCTTTTTCTGTATTTTCCTCATTTTATAAGCTGTTATGTGTAGGGTATGGTTGCTCGGTGTGCTACGTGGCACTTGTGGTTACAGTGGGCTTCTAACTATACCTACCGTGCCTCTTGAATATACATGTATGTGTTTTCCCCCACATCGTATGGTAATTAGTATCATCCTTCAATTAATTAATAAGACACATACGCATTCTCCTTATGGTATTTTCCTCATTGTATTCTAAATAATGTATTTATACTGTATCATCTGTGACTTCCACATGTATCACTTACGAAGCTGATATGTGTACTCAAACTGGGACGTGACTTGGTCGTGTTGAAACTCACCAACACTTAATCTCAAGACTTATCAGTACGACATAATTATTGCAATTTATTCAAAAAAAAGAAAGAAAGATGGGTATTCGTTTCATAACAGAACATTGTTTTATCAACGTACAAGTGGATATGGGATACATTTAACCTTGATCATCCTATTCTAGTATTCACTTGTTTTAATGACATGCTCCAATGCAGCGTATATACTGATACTTGTTATTAGCTGAAGTAGCTTTGTATTATGGTCATGCATGTGTATATATCCCTCAAGCGCAGCTGACACATGAATAGAACTGTCACACAAGAAAATCAATACAAACTCAATTCAATAAGAACAACCTTGAGGGAAGGAATGCTTTGAATAAGCAGCACATATTTGTCTCTATTTGATGTGATGAGGATGGTCAAACTGGGTTTTCCTCTTATCTGCGGCTAGGATTGACATAGTGAAACTTATGGAAATGAAAGAATGTAATTATTGAATGTAGTCTTATTTGCAGAGGGACAGTATGCCTTAATATTGATACCGGTCCCTATTGTTATTGCTCGGGGAGTGATGCACGGATATTGGCAGGATAAAATGATAAAATATGGGAATTCATTGAGGATTGGAAGCTGTAATAAAATATTGGCATTGCCATTGAATTGGGGATTGTCTGAGGAGAGGTTTGTAATCAGGGGAAGATAAACATGTATAGGAGCTGTCCTGTGGGAGTGATAACTATAGCAGGGAATACATAATGAAGCATACTACAAGACATATGAGTTGACATGATATTCAGGAGGTTCACGATTATCTTGTTCAAACCAAACCCATACCAATACCATACCCATACGATTTGGCCCAATTGTGGTATTGAATCAGATATGAGTCTAAGTTTAATATTCCAGCTCATGGATGAAAGCATGTTTCCCTTTTACTATCTTTACCAGACTGCTAATGTCAGTGTGTACGTGCTGGTTATGGGAAGAAGTTCCCACTCGTTTTATCCTTATACAACGGATAAACAGGCCTGCAACCAAATACATTGGAGTGCGTTGTATTTGCCATTATATTAACAGTATTGTATGCGTTTGTTCCAGTATTGCTGTGGTTATAATCTCGCATTGCAGCCTACTTGTAGGACTGGGATTATTAGAAATCGGGGATACAATGATATGAGCTAGTTTTTTTTTGCTTTTGGCCAATACAATACAGTAACCATAAACAACACTGCTCCATAGCATTGATAGATGGAGTATTGTTCAGATGAGAGGGGATGGCCTTTTTGAATGGTGCACGTGTCATATTGATCTTATTAGTGCAGTGTAAAAGGCCCATTGTACTAGATCATTGTTAATTAGATTAAGACCACATGGAGCAAATAGACTCATACATAATATCCTTGATGTCATCAGTTATTATCCGTTAAAGGGTCTACCAGTGAACATGATCTAGACAAGCCATCTGTCTTTACAACTTATCTTTATCTAGGTATCTTGGCTTTAATACCAACTGGGAACAAGGATTTGTGCGCCCTTGAGCTCGAAAGAATAGCTTTAGAAAGAGCTCCAGCATCAATGTCCATGGAGGTTATGTCTACTTAAACGCCTATTGGGCATTCACCCTTCTGGTAATGGATCTAGACCAGGGAATAGTCTATGAAAAGCTCTGAATAGTTTAGCCTAGGAAGATTAATATGGAATTAGGTGAACTCCAACGTAAATAGTTAGTGTGGGTACACAGTAGAATCTACCGTAGAATGGTTTTACAGTAGAATCTATTGTAGATTTACAGTAAATTCTACTGTTTACCTACAATGGACTGTGCACCTACAGTAGAATCTACTGTACACCTACAAAAAGGGTAACCAACATTTTACAGTGTATTATTTGAACCAGGACTATAACAAGGTCACTTCCAAGTCCACTGGTGATTCGACCTTTTCTGAAATCAAAATAAGAATCATCTTCATTGATGACATTGCCCAAGGCAATGCTGTTAACTCCATTCATTCCATTAATAGAAACCAATTCATCATCTTCTTTTTGGAAACATTGCCTACTCAATGCCTGGTTAAATATTCAAACTCACAGTCCTTGGGGCCCATAGGATGTAGGATGGTGATGCGAAAGGAATCCTCTCTTTCTGTGCTCAACATCTTCTTATGCTGGAGACCCATGAAACGTAACAGGTGCCAATGTAAATTTCCCCATCTCTCGTGAAGGGTGCCTGGGCACTGGGGTATTCCCATTTTCCTGGGAATGAACCATTTTTACTCCTCAAAAACATTCAGTTTGTCTCAAAGGCTCGCCTCCAAAGGCCAATAAAACCTCGTACAACCACACAAGAAGAAACCACTTTTTTGTTAAGAGTTTCTCCGATTTGCAATCTCAAAAGTTTTGTCCTATTAATTCTGAAGATTGGCTCACACCATGGAGCTGCCATAATACTCAGGCATGGCTAATGGAATGGACAGACTTCCAATTATCAAGTCTGACTCTGTTTACATTAGGCATCTGGATGTTGCCCAGCCATGAATATTTATATTTATGAAGAGAAGAGAAGCCAGGAGCAACCTTGGAAGATGAGACCCTTTAGAGGCAAATTCATGAAAGCAATCACTATATTTCATATTTCATATTCTTATCTAGATGTGCAGGAATCGGATGGACCAACAACATGTTGCTTCCTAAGTTCTTGGCAGGCAATATTTATCATTTACATAATTACCATTTATATTAACATAATAGCTTATGCAGCTTGATCATCCTTATCCATTTACTCTAGTATGCACACCTGCCTACTGCGATTTATTGTACCTAATTGAGGACCTACCCATTGCACTATGGGAATAATGAATCCCATTTAATGTTCTCATTATACCTCTCAAGATTATTATACAGATGATCTGGGTTAATAGTAATTCAGCCACCTCATGTCCTGACATTTGTGGGTTTTCTTGTCATTCTTGTGGTAGATTCATAAGCATAAAGATGATCCATGATAATAGATGATGGCAATTAATAGCAATGTGGGCTGCTATAGCCAAAGATTAACATGTTTTAAAAAGCCACTGGACATTTATAGAAGAGGAAGTTGCTACAATCGCTTTAAATGTATTAATTAGACCACAATTATTAAGGACTCATGCCATAGGTGGGGAATTCAACGTAGGGGGGGGGGGGTGACGCCAAAGAAATAGAAAAGGTGTCTTTCGAGTTTAATGAGGTTAGGTGATCTGCTAGGCCATATAATATTATCCGCCCCACCTAGGTACAGGCATTTCTATTGCCCTCCCACCTGTGTCATTTACCCCCTGCACATGGGACACAGCCGGTCAGTGTATCGGTAGGCAGTATAAGGATTAGCAGGCTATCCCACCATGGAGTTTTAGTATCAGTAGCTCCTTACCCACTGGTCCTCCAGGTGATTTACCTTGATGTCCTCCTAGACCGGTTATAGAACTCCAGCCTGGAGGAGGTTACACTCTCCAGGGCAGTCATTCGCAGGCCAACCCCTCCCATGCTTGGTTGTAGAGGTGCCATTCCGATTCCAGACTGTGGGAATCCGCCCTTTGGAAGGACTCGTCTTTGCTACTCAGTCGTCAATTCGTATTCCCCCTGTAACCCTATCTCACCCTCCTCCATGGCTCACCCCTTTCCTCCTGGTCCTAAATCTATCCACGCCTCCTGTGTCTACAGGCGATACATGGTTGTATATTCAAGCGGGTAGACATCATAGGAGCAACTTTGGGAAAGTAATCAAAGAAATAACACCGTTCTGGCCATGCAGTTGGAGATAACTTTACTCGTAAACATGAGAAATGGCTGCAATACGTACTGTATGTGATAAGGACCATTGGTGATGGATATGATACGTTCAATAATCTACTTCGTTCTTTTCTTTAAACCCCTCCTACTTCTCCTCCTGTCCCAATTCTACCCTTCTCCCTATCAATCCCTCCGACCCACTTGCACTCCATCTCGCCCAACTTATCATCCTTTCTTCCTTCCGTCCTTTCTCCCTATCTTCCTTCTTTCCGTCCTTGATTCCTTCCTTCCTTTCTACACGCGCCAGCCAGTCCATACTTCTTTCAGGACTTCCATGATTCTTCCTTCCTTCCTTCCTTCCTTCCTTCCTTCCTTCCTTCCTTCCTTCCTTCCTTCCTTCCTTCCTTCCTTCCTTCCTTCCTTCCTTGTTTCCTTCCTTCCTTCCTTCCTTCCTTCTTTCCTTCCTTCCTTCCTTCCTACATTACACCCACCAGTCCATCCATACGCCCTTCCTTCCTTCCTTCCTTCCATCGAACCCACTTTTCCATGCTTCATTGTCTCATCCCCACTATTTTAATGTTCTTTATTTCTCTCTTTTTTTCGCCACCATCTGCTGTAGAATACCTTATTTATGTGTGACAACAAAGCCTGATACTGAAACTGCTGACGTCACCCAATGCCAATGGCGTCTGCTCTCGCGTGTTCTCGCTCATTAATCACGTGGTATCGCCCATCATGCCTTGCGCTCACCGGACCAATCAAATCACGAGAAGGCCACGAGCTGGTTGCCAACCGGTATGAAGAAGCCTTTGGGTTGCGGTGGGGAGACCAGCATTTGGATCATGTGATTCAAAAATTTAGGTTTTCGATTTCAATTCTATTATTATCTCTATGGATTTTCATCTTTTTATTTTACTGGTTTTTTACAATTTAATTCGCCCAATTTCTTTCCGATTTAATACGGACGCTGTGAGAGTGAGATTTATAGGTGACAATACTATGAGATCATTTTAGAATGTTTTATCATCATATTAAGGAGAAATGTAAAATTTGGTCATTTGAAATGTAACTTTTAGCACCCTATTTTACAATACGGTCCCGCTCTCTCTGCCACTCCCCTAAGGCAATCGTGTGACAATCGTGCAGGTAACTGTAATTTCTTCACCAACGCACCATCTTGCACTTCACCACCAGCTATTTTTACGTTCAGAAAAAAAATAGTGTCAAGATTTTGATTCTCATTCTCTTCACGCTCTTGCTGTTTTTTTAAAGCAATCCAGTTGGAGCTCGGTGACTATTAACAAACCTGAGCTACCCAAGGTTCACACAACCACCCACCGACGACCTTAATAAAATCCCAGGGACGGAAGAATCACATTTGGGTTCTCAGTGGGGAATTTAAAGTAGAAGGGACTCATGACAAGCCGTTTATAGCCCTATCCAATTTCCAAGTTGTTTTTACTTCATAACCAAGTGATGAATCCATGTTTCAAATGGATGAAATTAATGTTGGCTAGCCATGTTTAAATGCCTTATCGTAACTATAGAACCTACTGCATTTCTTTTTTTTTCAATTCCTGCAATGTCAAGAATATCCATGAAATATAGATAACGGTTTGTGAGATGTCTAGTCAGAAAACCCCCAATTATCACCCGTGATCATAAATGCTCGCACTAAACCTTGTTTCACGATCCCTTACCGTGCAGTTATATGAATAAAAGGAGATTGCATAAATCAGTAATCTAACTAGTTCCCCTATTTGGAGGGTTGTGTAACCGGATAACGGCCTACCCTAACTTAAACTAGGAGAGAGCTGGAGGTTCTGGATGAGGCTTGATTCCTCTCACCCTGCTGCCTCTAGGGTGGCCTGGGTGTAAAGGGGTGTGACGCTCTGCCTAGATCCTAGTTACTAAGCTCACTAATTCAATAATGACGTTTCCACACCCCCGCACCTTTTATGCAATCCTTAAATGGATAGGCAGGGGGTGATAGGAACGTGGGGGGGGGGGATCAGTCTCGCACACCTAGCTAACGATATCTCACCGGGCAGTGTCTGGTTTGGCCGGGACTGGGATGGAGGGGGTAGGCAGGTTCTGACACAAGACACACCCCTCACCCCTCGGAACGTACAACGATATGTCTATGTTACACAATGTATATGTGTTAAATTTTATAGATAAATTTTGACTTATTATCTCAGAATTGAGTATGGTAGATTGATGCCTATAGTTATTAATAAAATACGGCAGCATCGCTTTTCGACTCAATACACATTTTCTACAAGATGATTCTGCTTTAACCCACTTATTAACAGAGAGTTAAGATTAGTGCTCGGGATTGGTGGTACTGAACTGTTCTTTATCCTGCTGTACCCCGTGCTCAACACTGCACGAATATACAGTCTGATATAAGGAAGCAATCGGAGCCATCCCCCTGTTTTAAATCGATATGTATAAATCATACATTTCAAATATTAAAGTCTGCATAGTTGACAAACGGAAGCAATTTAAATCCGTCGACGCTGTCAGTTTCTAGATCGAGTTACTTGTGTTGAACAATATCTCTGTCCACAGTAACCCTACTACATCTGGTTCACTCCTGCCTCTTCTATTTGTTCTAATTCCCTAGAATCTACATGGCCAGACCCCAGGATTAGTGTCATCTCAGAAATCTAATACATGTACTCTAGTACTACTTACCTACTATGTGTCTTATACCATGGTACTGTGAGCTCCCTCTCTACACAGTGCACCTAGCAGGTTGGTTTCTGTGTCTTGAGATTCTAAATATCATAAAGCTCTACGTACGGGTGGGGCACCGGGTGGAATATTGATACGAAACAACAATATCCAGAATTGAAATTAATTAAACTTGGAAAAAAAAAGAATGAAATATTTGCCATGTCGACACGACAACCTTGCAGACTTCCCCTGACTCAACAGCGTTAACAGCACCAGCCCTTCCTTTGTTGGCATTTTGCGTCCAAATGCCTCGTTCTGGTGTCACGAGAGGCTGAGGTCCAGGGCACAGTTCAGCTCCTTCCCACCAGGCGGCAGGCAGGTGGTGACGTTGACGTATCACGTGACGTTGTCACTTCCACCTGGTGACACCTGGTGACACCTGGTGAGAGTGGGAGACAGTTTCCTGAAGTGAAGAAGTGACCCCCCCCCCCCCCCCTCGCCACCATATTGGGTTGGATCTTCCTGACGTAGGGACTATTGATACAATTATGTCCATTTTAGCAATGCATGTATTATTAATGAAAAGATGGCTATCTATACTGATAAGAGTGACAGTGTGAAATCCTACAATAGTTCATATACATCGATTCATTGTGTAGACCTATGGAGTTCTGCAACTGTATGCGTGGTCCTAATTTAAGCAGGCCAATAGCAACATTGACTGTAGCGAAGAGTCAGTTTATTCATTGTATATTACTTGCATGCGCCTCCTTAAGGAGGCATGGTAGTTAGATCCACCCATTTATGATAGATATATAAGATTTAATAAGCTTCTTGCCCGGCCCATTTTAAGAAACTTTATCCAAGCTATTCATGCAATGGTGTTGATGTGTTTCGCCTCTACTTATAGGATGTTTGGATGCAAGATAAAGCAGCTCTAGAAGATCTAGATGCACCTCATATAGGCTGATCTGTAGAGACAATAATTATGTATAATGTTAGACACACTAGTATTGCTAGGATAGAGGATACCCATGCACTGAAGGGCCACTGTAGGTCCGGAAGGTGTATAAATGGTCACGTTCCCAGTGCCCGGGTCTCCATAGGCACCTAGCTCTACAGCCTAAAATGTCATAATGACATATTTATCCTGAATGACTCAGCAGTGCGAGGCAATCGCGTAGGCAAAAGTGTCCTCTATACAGTGTACAATACAATACACCAGCCAATGGTTATTGAGTTTGATAAAAGCAAACTAGCTAGGATGATACACCATACTTTTCATATATCGTTATGATAGATGTGAAAGGGGAAATTGTCCTATCTTATTATTAGTTCCATAATAGATCACAGTCTCATGGGGTTGAAGCAGTGAAGCAGGACAGGCACGGGGAGAACGTGACGCGCATGTGCGGGGTGACTGGGGGATCACTTCCGGTTAGGGGAGTATCAGAAAAGATGATTAAATGGTGTCAATGTTTGATGGGATTTTTATGGCGGGTGACAGAAAGGACTTGATGATACATATAATGCAAGGGGTGAGGATTGCATCTGGAAGCATACACCTAGGGTAGGTAGCTAGGGACATGCTTCCCAATAGTGGGGCCATGCCTCTCAATATCCATAAATTGGGACTATTAGAAGGGAGTGGATACAGGTCGATGTAGAGTGTCAAAATGACGACTGTCACTGCCTATAGGGTAGATTCACCATGAGTCGAATGTAACCTGAAACTAGTTGTAACTATAGTAATCCATGTACAATAATACATTTTTATTGGAAAGAATGAAACTTAAATTTCAATGTTTAGTCGTGATGTAGACGAATATGAAAACATCGCCCATGTTTGACCACAGTCCAAGACATGTTGATCAACAACGACAACATGATTAAGCTATCATAAATATTGATACTGCCTTTGCAATAAAATAATGTGAAGGCAGAAAACAACTAAAAGTAAATAAAGCTGGAAATACAAACAATGTTAAAGCACTCTATTGCATTATTCATGAACAAAGTCTGGCCCAATTTAGTGACTGTACTATTGATTAAGTTGACTAATGTACTCCTTATTATCACTCACATAAAAAACTATTTGTTGGTGGTAAACACTACTCCGTCCCTTTAATCTAAATGATAGTCTAATCTTACCAGCACTGCTACTCAATCAAAAACAATTGGGTCTTGAGCAGAACTTGACAAGGAGAGGTTGTTGCCATAGCAACACAGGTGTTAAAGACATTCCCATCCAATCAATCAGTATCCAAGTGAACATTGGCACTTTTTGTTACTTTTCATTAAGGTAACATTTTGCCACTCCCTCGCTCTCAGCAAATCCTTTCTTTTCCCTTGTATCATTCGTAATATCCCCTTGATTTGTTCCAGAAAATCCCAAACAAGTAAATATTGATATCAGTCGGTTTCCCGAATACAAATATAAGTGCAAAGAGAAAACCGCAAAATAAGCAAAACCTTTAAACAACAGCTTAATCAGTATTACTAGCAGGACAAGGATAATAAGCTAAATTTCGGCGTTTCCCCAAAATCAGATTTTTTCACTTTTTGTATTTGACTGTCACCTTTTTAATTATCGAGGTCCAACTGCAGGCAAACTAAATTAGAATTATTTTGGATTGATTTCCGCAAAACCGAAACGCAGATTGTACTAGCCAGCCCATTAACGAGACTGATTATGGGTTTAGAGTAGTATAATTAAAGATAAATGAGGCACCCAAGTTATAATATTGTTGAGTCTCATCAACGACTTTTTTCTCCTCTTTTTTTCTCCAGCGAAACAGAAGCCGCCACTTTCCCTAATTGGAAATAAGCAATGCAGCATATTTGGGCAACACTGTCTGCTCTAATGAATCAGTCCATGAAGTTTTCTCTGTGAGTCCCTAAGTGTGCACATGATATTGGCAGAGAGTCAGCTGTGGTCAAATGAGTAGGTCGTAAATGAATAGGTCTTATGTCGTGTCAGAAACCGGGTTAAGGCCGTCTGGAGCATCTAGACATCATACGATCAAACTGGAGATAGAAATTGAAATGTCAAATACATGTAAAAGTACATTTGGCTGATTTTAGGGATTAGACAGAGAGAGGCAGGGACATAGATAAACAGGGACATACACAGGAAGACAAGGACAGGCATGTCGAGTTTAGGAATTTGTCTGACATGGCCCGTGTCAAACTGAACATATACCCCATGTCCCTATCACGAAGGCCCCTGTGGCATGTCTAATCACCCATGTCGCCATGGCCTGGTCCAGACTCATTACTGGGGCTGTTCAGATGTACGAGGAACGCTGGCACTGCCCCGCCACCTGGTGTGAGATTGCGGAACCCTTCTTAAGCCATTCCCTGATCCTAGCTTTTGCATCCTTTGGAGATAGCACTAACAGGCCATCCAGATTCCTTAGCCGAGCCAACACTGATCGGTGCCGCCCATCTCAGGCAGTGAGTAGATTCATTAACATCTGGATGCACGAGCAGACGACTTTGTGACTGCCGCCAACAAAGGGGGGAATTTCCCGCCAAATATTGGCAGCTGGGAAAGGGAAGTCGTGTCAGTAAGAGCTGTGGGTTAGGTCCATATTCATGGTGTTCTGTCGGCATTAGAGGTAATAGATTCTTTTCATGCCTTATTTAGACTAGATGCCTAATGTATATAAAGGGTAAAGGGAATTTATTGATTGCTATGACTTGAGATAAGCAATGCTTATAGAGCTTAAAGACCTACGTTATATGTACATGTCTTTGCAACTGGTCATATTTCTCTCATCTCTCTTGAATAATTGATGTGATAGTAATGATGCTATGCACTCAATTGTATGAGATCGTGGTTTAAATGCTCTATTTTATCGGTATAATTATACCCAGCTCGGTCCATACGGGATTTGTGAACCTGCCTACCAACATTTGACTGTGTTAGCTATAAAGAAGAAGAGTCTCAATGTCAATGATTGTATTTCGTTGTATTTCATCGTATTTAATGAGCTGGTTTTGACCCCCATCTTGCCTTCCGTCCGATTTATTATATTCTACGTCACCAGACCTCGGCGAAACCCGCCATAAAGACGTCATAAAGAACACACTAGACGTCTACCCCCTCCTGCACTCAAGAAGATAAATCAGGAAGATAATCTGTAAGACAGACAGTCTGCATGGTCCATGTACTGGGTATGGGACCCCGTGCTCAGCTTACAGAGGCCCCCGTTTAGCAAGGAATATCTCTAAATGTGATGTATGGCTGCAACCAGACAGGGCCGCTGCAGCTCTCAACAATATGTTTTCATCAGGATGCTATGCGGCCCCGTCCGGCCCGTGCTGAGGCACAGATGTCAACAAATACGTCATGTGAGAATGATGATGTAGTACTTAGATAGACGGGGGCAGCAGTGATGTAGTCCATATTGTAGTTTAACTATAAATTACACCGTGTTTGGGGCCATGCTGTGCTGCACCGGCATGCTATAACACTGCCCCAACCAACCACCGTCCTATCGCGCCCTCATTTAAAGGGATTTAGGATTACAATATTGGATCTAACCAATTAATGCCTTTATAGTCCGTCACAGTCTGTGTATAATTATGTAGTAGTCGCATGGAATTTGTCCATGTCTAATTATTATAGTGTCCTCTCCAAATGCTGAGAGGACATTCACAAATATCAATGACGTCACTAGCTAGGGGTGGGGTGGGGTGGGTCTTTGGGTTTAGTGGCATTTATTTTTTTTAAGTGTTTTATTGGGTTAAAATAATACAATTACAAGAATGCATTATACCTAGCTACCGCGCATTGCGTTTTTTACGCTAGGGCCCTTTCATTTGCTATTTCATATTACATAATTTTCATTAATTACAGTTATATGACCCGGCACATACATTTGTATCGGCCATTTTGCCCAAAATACTGACAGGGAGGGGGGGGGGGGGGGTCTTGAAAAACGTACCAAAATAGGTGACGTCATTATTTTGTGATTGTTCCCTAGGCTATTTTAGGACTTTTAGCAGGTGTATGACAGTCTGACTATTGACCACATTATTATTATAATCAAAAAAATGTTTTTGGCCTTGATGACGAGCAAGTCCGCGGACAGACCCCTATCACCATCACGCCTAGCCCTTTTTAATTCCACCCTACTATCAGGCAGCCCCCTCTCTGGCAGGAGACCTTATTCATTTCCGGTGTTTGCATCTTGCCTCTTTATCGCCCATTGTGATAGTGACGACACTAGGGTGACAGAAGTTCATTATCTCCCTTATCTCCAGCCCATTCCATCTGAGAAGGTGCAGGCACCGCGATCCAAAAACATCCACCTTTGGTGAAAATAGTGTTTTTCTTTTTTTCTTTTTCATTTTGCTGGAGATATGAGACATTTCTTAGGGCATTTATCGGGAGGCGTGCATTGATAAGCTATGGACAGAGCAGGACTTGATCAAATTGATAAGGCTGGGGGAGGACTGCCTGTCTCGCCTGACAGCATGTAAATTCATTTAGTTTGGGCCATGTGGTCCGCCTCCCTCTATATCGGCTCTACAAATACTACTACCCCACTAACTCAAGCCATCTCCCAGTCACAACTTCTGCCTTTTTTGCAGTTCTGCAGTTTTCTGTTTGTCTCCCATAGAGTCATTTATTACTAGTGTGTTTGTGGGAGGGGGGCTTCAAGCCTTGGTGTATTTTCTCGCGATGGCAACTTTTATTACACCGATCACCGATAGCAGTTAAGTAATTTTGCCTCTCCGCCGCCAGAATAGAGGTTTATTAAGTATTACTCAACCCAACCTCGGGAATCCTTTTAATTATGCCCCTCTATATCCACCACCACCCTACCCAAGCTATTAATGGATCACTCGGCCCTTTCTTCACCCTTTCTCTTGTTTGAGATACTACTCTCTCTCCGTCTCCCTCATTCTCCACTATCCCCTCTATCCAATATAATACATTGATATGCCCAACCCAACCAGTAGGGATTACAGAGCCATTCCCTCTGCCCTATCTCTACCTCACCCTCACCCTAACCTCCACCCCAACACTTATAACACCACTCTCTCAGACTCTACATAGAGGGGTATCATTAGGGCTATTGGCGACCCCCAGTGCCCCTTCCTGCTCCCACCTCTATACACCCAGGCACCTCTCCCCTATCCCTAACATCGACCAGTCTCTTTGAGATATCTCCCATATCTAAACGCGTTGGCCTGGTATGCGATTAAGTTATTATCGACACTGCTGTGTAGAAAGGCTTTGTGTGGCCAGTCGGCAGAGCCTTTATATTGATAATGGGCAGAAAAAGGCAGACCTCCTCTTAAGAAGTGTGAGTGAGGTTGGGGTTAAACTCAGGATCGAGCCCCCTTTGGTCTGTGCAGCAGCAGTCAGTCTCACTGCCTATAGTTCTCCATTTCATGTAGCAGTATACATTTCTATGTGAAACAGTTCTATAGTGTACTTGTCACCTTCCTCAGGGCTACCAGCAAGTATACCAAGACTAAGAGACTAAGCAATAGCACTGAAGGGGGCGATATCAGAAAGACAAATATCGTAAAATTGAATTAAGAATATATTATATGAATTGACTGATAGTGATACAAAGTTTCTACTCTACTAGATACTTGAGTCATATTATAAAGGTTTTCCACTCGGATATATATCATGTTTCGCAGGAAGGAGTAATTGAAACATCAGATTACATTATAATACATGTATAATTTTATATAGTTGATCAGCTGTTGGTGCCAATGATATAACATCAGCGAAATAACTCACTAACACACACAAATGTCTTTGTCTATTTCCAGATGAACACTCAGATCGTGAAGCAAGGTTGGATACAGAAATTCAGCAGTAAGTGACATTTTAACTTATTGATCTTATTGCAGTAACCGATATAACCTTTATATATCTTGTATTGAGCATAGTGTTATGAACATGTACATACCTTTCAGAATGACCTTCTATTTCATAAGGAGATTGTAGCAAGTTAAAGTATAGTGCAATTTTCTTTCCGATTTAGTATTGTGGCTTGCAGCAATAGGCTTGATTTATACATGGACATATAGAATGGTTTGGTCACATGGTGACGCGTCATAGCCATGGCACACCGAGGCGCCCCTGATATCACCAATAGACTGGGTCCCTTATAGGTCATGGGCTCTTGAAGAAAGTTTTGCATTTCGATCACCTTACCTCAGCGTTCCCCACTGCTCCTCCCGCCCGGTGTGACTCCGTCTGGGTAGGTCTAATGGTGGCAGCAGCCCTGGAGTGGGTTCTTGAGACCCTGGAGTGGTGTCCATAAGGTATGTTGAAGGACCCTGTCGATGGTGACAAACCAGAGAGCCGTTTGCCACAGGAGCAACTCAACGAGCAAGACGTGAGTAAGAGCTGAGCAATTCGCACTTGTAAATGGAGCAGCTCACGATAAGGCATTCCTGCTCTAACTGCTTACAAAGAGCAGCTCACATTGGTTTTGCCAACCGTTAATGGCTCATAGTGCAGACCCGTAGACATATATACTTGAATGGTTTCATGGAGAACTAATTTTATTACTATTAATGAGTCCATGCGGTTCTTTACATGAGAGAAACTATTCGTGGTTTACCCTTGACATATTGGCCTCACCAGAAATGGCGACGTCGGGGATATTTTACTATGCCCACTTCTTCTATAGGTCGCCATCCGGAGCTAAAAAATAACGGGTCCAGTACTGACCCTTGTAGCACCCTGGTCAGGAGCCAATCAGAGCCGCCCTAGCCTTCCTTTTGTGACGTCACAAAAGCACGCATGCGCTGTGGCCCCGGACGACGGTCGGGTAACGGACGTCGTTTTGTCACGTCATCATGACGTGAATGTGGCGCCATCCGGTGGGCGACGAGCAAACTAAACGGTCCTTTCTCTGCTTTGGGTAGGCAGGGCTACACTGTAGATTCCTCCCATCCTTACAGCCGACCCACCCATCCCCCCACTCCCTATACCCAACGTCCCCTTTCTAACCTCTTTTAGCCCGTGGTCTCTACCCTGGACCCGCCCAATAGCTATCCCTTTAAGGGCCGCATAGCGCTCTTCTATACTATGCCCTTGGTCGTCATGATGCATCAATGCAGCCCTGGTGAGTACACATTGGGTTGTACCAACCCCATAGGGTGAGTGTGGTGATTGGTGCTTGAATGCAGCATTGGCGTGTAACTCGCCAGGGCTTCATGCATGCATCATGACAATGCAGGGCATGCATTAAAACACCATGTGACCCTTAAAGGGATAGCGCCATCCAATCTGGGCCCTCCACGCCCACTGGCCGTGGTCATTGACTGATAGAATGGTGTTTTATTTTATTTTGGGATTGGAGAAGGGACGTGTAGGGATTCAGGATTTGGGAGTTGCGTAGTTAGGAAGGAAGGTGAGATATAGGGAGGTTAGTGTTAGAAGGATTGCAGTTTGAGTGCTCACTGAAGGCTACCTTTTTAGTGTATGCCTATACTTATTTATGGGGTGGGGTTGGGGGGAGGGGGGTAGATCAAGATCAGATCAGTTTGATGAAGAAAGTTGTGTTCATCAGCGGTACAATGTTTAGTTTCGTCGCTGTGGAATACCAGGTATCTATGTTGCAAATAGGAAGCTACATTGTACATAATATGACCACCCAAGACATTCATTGGATATTTTAAAGAGAATTGAAATGCAATTTAAGTAGATTACCAAGGAAATCCCCACCATCAAAACCAAAACAACAGCAACAACAAGACGGCAAACTACATTAAAAGCCCGTGTGTCCTTCGTGATTGGCACGTTCATCTGCAAACAAACCGATCCGACTCCAGTGTCGCTCTTCCCAACTCATTTTAATTTCAAATGAAGCCCGTTTTATCTGGCGCATGCGCAGAGTGAAGCAGGAGGCTCTGTGTCACGTGGTGGGGCGTGTCAGAGAGCGGGGAAATACGAGACTGTGGACAAGGGGAGCGCGGTTTGGCGAAAGCAGACGACAAAGTATTCAAATGGCGCTCATTGTAGTGCAGAGCCCCTAGCGACAGGCGGCCGAGTTATTCCGGATGCGTGAAGATGCGTTGTCCGTCCGCTAGGGGGAGTTTCGGCGCCGGTGAACGCTGCATATCGGCAAGCAGACGACTTTTGGAGCTGCATATTTAATGGCGACAGGTTTCCCGGGCTTTTTTCGTCCTGGACAATTGTCGTCTGCTGCTGAAGGTGTTACGCTTGAAGCACAAAGTTCCTTAAAAAAATACACTTATTTGAAACTCCAAATGAGATGCAGAAATAATTCAGTAGTAGTCCAGGAGTATTACCATAGACCTAGAAAGTGCGTTTTCTACCTCTGTAATTCGATTTACATAAATGTCTTGATTTGGGGAATAACACAACCAAAACATGAGGTAAAACGATAATAAGTGCTTGACAGAGTCTATAAAGTAATGTTTTTATTTTTCATTATGACATTGAATAAATCAAATGAAGAAAAGTTATAGGAGACAAGATACATCAAGTCAATACAAAGTAATTACGTCTTTTTCTATCTGGTTTTATGAAATGTTTTCAGAATAACAGTTTGATAAGCTATAAAGTTGACGTAAACTCTTTCAAATTGGTATTTATAAATGTTGGTAGCTTTCACATATTCACGCTAGGCTCTTATTATTTGCAACCAACAGTAATTAGAAAGTATATAATATGCATAAAGCTGCAAAAAGCTGCTCCATGTATAAACCTGAAATAACTTAGGCCTATGTGAGATACAGACAGTGTCATCATCCATCATAGGGCTGTCATTAAGTTTCTTTTCCTCTGTAATTACGCTTTCCATCGTAACTTAATGAGGTGACCATCAATAATTTGGTAAATAATCAACTTGAAAGCCTGCAATTGATCCATTCCATAGAAGCTGTATACACTTTGATTTTATATGATTAGAAAGGACGGTTTTTATCTATGGTTAATTAGTAGGTTTTTTTTCGAGAAGTCCACATTTGAAATTCAGATAGCAAGTTCAGTCCGTGGGGCCCTATCTGTTTCAAATGATTCCACGTGAGTGAAGCCTTGATGTTATACAAGTGTATTACCAACGTCAGATAGCGAGTCTAACAGGAAATTAAAATGACACGGTTCTCATTTGGCTTGCTTCTCTTTGCTATTCACACACAGGAGCCAACTTTTTATCCTTGGTTACATGACGTCACTTATTTTTTGGGATTCTTTTAGCACGCCCCCAAAATTCACAATCAAAATGGGTCTCAACCACTACATTCTACATGAGAAAATGAGCATTTCTAGATATCGAAATGCGACCTGTGCTCAGACATGGGTAAAATTCAATACAGTAACACAGGGGTTCAGAAATTAGATGGACACAGACATTTCCATCAGACCCTCGTTTATTTTAATATGCATAGAAAATGACAGAGTGTCGTGTTCACAAAGTTGTGTACCCATGCAGAGGCACCGAAATGGGGCTTGGTAGCATAAGGTAAAAGCATAAGTGATATGACAGTTAGTAGAATAATGGGACATGCTGGAGGCGACATGGGACATTGGGATAAGTGACATGGCCATTTCTTAAAGCTGATATGTCACATGGGACCCCCCCCCCCCCCACATGCAGGGTCACATCAGGTGGTTCAATGCCGATAGCCTGCTCCATAAAACTAGATAAGCCATATCAGTGGTTGCTAGGGAACACCTTGGAGTGACTTTCGCGCCAAAAGTAACTCAACATCCATTGCTGACGTCATTCCGGGTCAGACGACATTTCTTTCATTTCCTCTGTCGCCCCTGTCGCCGGGGTCCCTGTTATTGAATCAGGGACAGCATCAATTGTCACAAGTGGTGATTATTTTGTCTCGGTTTTGTCTCTCAGGTCCTACCCGTGACCCCTGAAACATCCAACTCCCGTTTTCTCACCAGGAGACATGTTTTGCAGACGACATTTGTCGCCAAACTGCGCTGTTCCAATTTCCGCCGCCACCCCCTGCGGGTGCAGTCTTGAACTATTGACATGCAGCGTGGACTGGTGGAGGTTGTAGGGAGGGTGTCTGGCTGATGTATCAGCGTTTAATGGTGATAACTTTTGAGCCTGACGAGATAAGGTGACATTTAGTACCGTTTTATTATAGATAACCCTAGGGTCTTTTTATCATTGACATCAGACACAGTGCGTCACACTACACCCCATGTTTCTTCATCCAATCCTGACACCTGCCCCTCTACTTAGAGTATGCTATATTATACCCTTCTTCCTTAATATTCAATGCCAAGGCCAAAGGCGCAGTGTAGACCATTTAAATCTCCTATAATTCTGAGCCTAAAGCACACGGAAGTACCTCAACCAACATTAAGATTCACAGACTTCTACCAAAATTCCTCATTTTGAAGTACAATAAAATTATACAGGTTGCACTCAACTTGAGCCATTGCAATGAATTAAAAACAGATTCTCTAGAGCCACTCTAAATTTGAATGGGAAAGTCTATAAACTTATTCAGCACACGTCTACGCAATTTAATCTTTCCAAAAATAATCCTCGGGCAGTCTTGACTCTATTAGTACTGGAATTGTATTAAATATTTATTCGTTGGGACAATAACTGAAAGGGTCGTGAGGAGCAATGGAGGGACCAATTTATTCCCTATGCCTTCACTGCTGAATACGTGGAGTCTATTTTAATACCAAGAAGGGCTCCCCTTAGAACACCGGAAGGATCTGTGCGCGCATGCGTTAGAGGCAACTCACGCGAGTAGAGGACATGGGCATGCGCGGATCGTTAGCCCGTTAAGGGCGGCACAATGCTAAAGCACATTTTGCATCATATCAATATTATGATGCAGCAACACTGTGCCGGAGAGTAACTCGACAGTGCTGCATTAGTGCACTTTGCCATCCTTCGGGAGTGAATCAAATCTGCTGCTTTGGCGATTTACTCCCCAGGGCTGCAATCATGCGTAGTGCATTAAATCATCATGCTGTCCTTAAAATAGTAAGTGATGTCATTTTTGAGCAGACGACATTTGCAGATTGGCAGATGGCGTGAAGAGCAGGAAAAGTGAAGTCAAACTTGGAGTGATGTCAAGTTGTTAATACGGTTTGACGAATGAACAGGCAGATTGCCAAATTGGGGCAATATCCTCTTTCCAGTGTTTCTTCAGCCCGATATCTCCGGCCATCATTGCATTATCCAGATGTCATTCATAATGATATACTCTCAATGTATTTAGTGGCAGTAACAGTACTAATAGTGTCTGTATCAACAGCAGTAATAAAATACATACCGGGGGAATCTTATCAGACAAGTTAATTTACAGCCCTCTTATGAAGTTAGAAACGAGCGTCTTCAATTTCATGATGCTCAATGTATCTTTTTTTAGTCCCAATAACTCGATTCTAAAACAATACGTCTACTCTGTTTGGACATTATTCCATACAGAGCACCTTATTCCTGGACAATGCGAATTTTTACAGTTCAATCAATTATTTGATTTGTGACTTTATCTTCTTTATATCAAGGGATCCTATACCATCACACACAACATACATAAACAGTGTACCGCATGACAAACCCATTGATTGTAGCAGTTATAACTACATTGATAAAACTGCATTGACGACGATAGTAACATACAGGTATATGTAATGGAGTGAGCATACAGAAGAGGTACTGACAGAAAATGTATATATATATATATATATATATATATATATATATATATATATATATATATATATATATATGTATATATATGTGTATATATCTATATCTATATCTATATAATTATATATATATATATATATATGTGTGTGTGTATATATATATATATATATATATATATATATATATATATATATATATATATATAAATGTGCGGCGACACTTACATCCAAGCAGGAAGGACAGCGTCATAATAGAGTCCTTACAGACTCTTTACACCTCCCACCCCCGTCGCTATTCACTCTACTATACCTCCTTGTGTTGGAATAAGAAGTATGTAGTAGTTGAAATGGGCGACTTTCAAGGGCACGTGGGAAGTCGACACCTCCCACTTATCTAACTCTTCAGACGCCATTCACAGCTCGGAGGCAAATTGAAAAGCCTCCACTCTCCAGCCTTCATTTTTATTCTCAATTGGCCCGCGTCGGTGCTAGGTACAAGGCTGTGGTGAGTGATGTAAATGTGGGGGAATGGGGGGGGGGGGGGGGGTGGTGGAGAGGGGGTTAAGGACGGAGGGATGAGCTGGGTACTGGTGGGAGGATGAGTATGTGTATGAGAAAAGAGTGGAAGTTGCCGCGGCAGGTGAAATTTACTCCCCTACCCATAGTCACACATGGCTCAGTCTCATGAGTTTGTAACATTTCAAACGTCTTTGACCGGTGCCGTCTTTGACCGGAGCCGTCTTTGACCGGAGCCGTCTTTGACCGGGTATGTGATTAAAATGAAGAACAAAGTAGTGTATAGTAAAGAAATGGGTAAATATTTTGTATAATATGTTATAACACATCATTTCTAGGCATTATCTAAAATTGATATATTTCATATATTTATGTTACTGGCTCAGTCTCATGAGTTTGTAACAGTTGAAACGTCTTTGACCGGCGTCGTCTTTGACCTGTGACGTATTTGACCTGCTGAAGAAAAAAAGCCCAAAAGGAACCCTTAATATGTGCATTAAAATATATTTTTTTAATTGGGTAAAACAACCATAGACTGTTTATTACATGAAGAAGTTGAAGCTTAAATTTCTTTACTATATACTACTTTTTTCTTCATTTTAATCACATACCCGGTCAAAGACGCCACCGGTCAAAGACGCCACCGGTCAAAGACGCCACCGGTCAAAGACGTTTGAAATGTTACAAACTCATGAGACTGAGCCACATACATATACTTACCCCCCCACACCCCACACCCACACCCCACACCCCACACCCCACACCCCACACTCACACACCGAGAAGTGTCAGGTCTTAATTCGCCTGTCATACGTGTAGGTGGCGCTGGAGGCGGCGTTACTGCGCCTCCCAACGGCCCATAATGGTGCCTAGCGCCGCGCTGTCACTCGTTCCCAATGTCCCCACCAGGAGGCAGCGCCCACCGCGCATGCGCAGAGGCAATAAAGAGACGCAGGTAATGGCGTCCCGTGACGTCATTTCCGACTGGTTCTGTGCTCGCTACTAGGCGGCGCTACAGTCGTCCGTATGAAAGCCTGCCATTTCTGTCCCTGTTGGCGGGGTAGGGGCCATGGGGTGGATGAGGGGGAAGAGCAGAGGGGATGCCAGGAGTTAGGGCAATGGGTTAAGTTCAGTTGGAAAGTTTAGTTTAGTTTCAGAATAGCATGTTAATGGCCAGGAATCAGTAAGAGTAATAGAGTCAGAAATAGGACTGGCCAAAATAATGGACCCAGTTTAATTAAGTATAGGCCTATTTAGGTAATCATGATCAGCAGACAATACTCGTTTGCGTCCCTCTCCCCTCCCCAGGCTTTAAGTACAGCACCCCCCCCCCACGCCCCACACACACACCATCCCCACACCACCACCCCAGCACCACTACCCTCCCCACCTGTCCGTACTTAGCTACTCCCGTGCTTATAGGGTGGTGGCCCCGTAGGTTGTCATTAATGGAGGGCTACTTCCGGTCAGCTCGGCAGCCGGGTAAGGTCTGTGACTGTGTGTAGGTAGGTGATCAGTGCAGTAACCACGAGTAGAGCTGAGCACCTGGTCCAAGTATCTGAGGTACTCTGCTGCCATCGTTCTAGAACCATGCCTCTTGGCCCTATGCTTCCATCTGCCCACGAGAGCCTGTACGTTTATTATGGATATACACTGCAGACACCAATTGCAAGTTTTGGCTGCTGATCTCTCAGAAACCCAGGAGGGTAGAAATGATGGAAGGCAGTATTTGATATAGCGTAGGGTTATATTGGGAAAAACCTGAGTGCCAACCCCTGACACTGGCTTTGTCTCAAAGACAACTCACTGTCAGGGGTCAAGCCTTTGAGTGAGGGCCAGGCTTACGCTCACATAGTGCTTAAAGAATAAGTTCGGTTCACATGTTATAACCTATATAGCATACCAGTGTATATCCCATACTATACAGAGTATATATACCCCTCTACACCAGCACCGCCGCATGTATCAATAACTGGAATCAAACCCAGTAAATGCCGAGCTCCCTTTGAGAGGGCCCTGTGATCTTGTAGTTGAGGGGTCTATATTTAGACATGCCCTGGTGTAATGTCATTTTTACGACTGGTAATTTGCTGCATATTAGTGGGACAGATGGGCGGAGGGGACCCCATGAAGTGACTTATTGCTACTACTAGATCGCCGAGCTGCTCAGTGGGTTGCTCGGCCGAATGACGTCATCATTATAGGTTACTTGGGTAGCTTGAGTAACTCGTTGATATCATGTCTGATCTATCTGCATTACCTAGACTGTAAAAGGTTGGTTGCCATTTTTGTAGGTGTACAGTAGATTATATTGTAGGTCAAAGGTGTACAGTTTATTGTAGGTAAACAGTACAGTCTACTGTACATCTACAGTAGATTCTTCTGTAAATCCATTATACAGTAGATTCTACTGTGTACCTACACTAACTATTTACAGTGTAACCCGTGAATACTGACCCAAAATTTACTGGTGATGTGGGCTACCTCTGGTGAATTTTCTAGTTACTAGGAGGGTAGACCCAATTGGAATTTATATATTATTCCTATATAGTACTGTCAAATATAGTCCACATCAGCCCTTCTGTGGCGTTGACTAAAGTACTAAAGGCAAGGTTAGGCCAGCCATGGTGTCGACTTGAGTCTACGCTGGGTCTGGAATTCAGGTCACTTTGAACACTATGTGGCTATAATCAGTGTATAACTGCGTAGATCAGTGCAATAAACCCTGGCTGCTCTGCTGAGAGATTAATATTTGTTGTAAAAAATATGAATATATTCATTACTTGGTACATTAAGGCATATTCTAGCCTGGTAGATCTCTCTGGTCTCGCCTATAATTAGGGAAGTTACATCCACATAACCTTTGATGTCCTGTAGTTAGGCGTCTCATTACGTCTAATAAAGCCTGATGTAAACAGTTCGATGTCCAGTAGTATCAGGTAGGGCTGATTTGAATTTATGGGTTTGCACTAGATGAACCGCCATTAACTTGTCCTAAGGCCAGTTAACCACATTCCATTCCATCCCAGGAACATTTATATCTATTTCATTACCAAATGCAAATGCAAAGAGAACTGAGAATCCGAAAGTGCATAAGATGATGCTACCTATTACACTGAATCCATTCATTTTGTGGAGTTCTAATCCATGAGGGAGTGCCTGCACCTTTAGAGTGAACGATGTCAGCAGTTTTAGAGTGTCCTGGCAATGTCTGCAATTCCCAGGAGTATGCAGTCAGCATCTGTTCAATATCAGTTGTTAGGAATGTAGTACACATCTGTATATGCATGAGTTACCGAATCGGCTATAGGCTACAACGGCCACAAGTGTATGTATCTGACATGATCCAGACAGATACCAGAAAAAAACAATCGTCTATACTATATATGTACTAACATGCGCCGTTCTATGTATGAGGAATTCATGAGAAAATGTCCAATTCTATATACTACTAACAGGCAACGTTCTATGTGAGAGATTCCTGATAAAGACCCCCAATTGCCTATACTACTTACATGCACCATTCTATGTGTCATACATCCCTGATAAAGACCCCTAATTGCCTATACTACTAACATGCACCATTCTATGTGTCATACATCCCTGATAAAGACCCCCAATTGCCTATACTACTAACATGCATCATTCTATGTGTCATACATCCCTGATAAAGACCCCCAATTGCCTATACTACTAACATGCACCATTCTATGTGTCATACATCCCTGATAAAGATCCCCAATTGCCTATACTACTAACATGCACCATTCTATGTGTCATACATCCCTGATAAAGACCCCCAATTGCCTATACTACTAACATGCACCATTCTATGTGTCATACATCCCTGATAAAGATCCCCAATTGCCTATACTACTAACATGCACCATTCTATCTGTAAAACATCCCTGATAAAGATCCCCAATTGCCTGTACTACTAACATCCTCCATTCTATGTGGTAGAAATTTCTGATAGATATGTCAAATTCTCTATACTACCTGCAGTCGAATTATCTATACTACCAGTACTGCTACACACATGTAGTAACCGGCACCATTTTATGTGTAAGGAATTCCTGATAAAGATCCCCATTTGCCGATACTACTGTCATGCACCAGTGTATACACTGATACATGTACATATCTATAAGGACTCTCCTGTTGAGTATAACCCGACGGCCTAAATACTACAGTATGTACTAACGTCTAGATGAGAGACCTTATAATGGTTGAAGATGCACAATGTGCCATACTGTACTAAGCACTGCCATACACCATGTTTTTACTGATAAATATGCTGTTTGTTTGTGAGAGGTTCTTTCAAGATTGAGTTACACGAGAAAGATTCGTTGTGTTAGTCTCGCTCCTGTTAAATCCGTATATAAAAGAAGGCATTTGCTGAAAGATAAATTGCACCGTATCTTCATGATAAATCATGTTTAGTCTGCGCCGTTTCCTTGTGTCCGGCATGCGGATATTCAAAACCATAGAACACAATGAAGATCAATCAGATGTATACACGCCAACGGCATGAGCATATTTAATATATCCATACATTCCCTGACGCACACACACTAGACACATACAGTGATCATACTCCACCCGACATGGACAATAATAGACCACATTAGAACCAACATGCTCACACAGTCCTTAGGTCATGCCCCCAGACACCCACCCTACCCGACCTACAAAGCCTTGGCCCTGCAAGCATGCATCCCTGCAAGTACTTGTTGGGTTAGGTCAACAGTAGAGCCGGCTTGTCCAAGCTAAGATAGCGTTTGTCTAGTGACGTCAGGCGACCGCCGCGCGCCAAGCGGACAATGCCCCGCACATTAGTCTGTTTACCCCTAGTGGCAGACTAATGAACTGACAAACATAGCGATAAAGAGCAGGGGCACTGGGAGGGGGAGGCGAGGGGTGTATAGGTGAATGAGAGGTAAAAGGGGAAGGGGGAGTATGTATAGGGAGGTTCATATACGGGAGATGTAGGTCTGGGGATCAATTTGGGAAGAGGGAAGGGGAAAAGACTGTGAGATAATGCTCAAATGAATATTCATTATAGGCTTGGGATCTACTGTATACTTATGACATCATTTTAGAGTGTGAGGTATATAGGTATTGGCATGTATTTAAAACAAATGCATCAATGTCTCCAAACTGATGTTATATATATAGGTTACCTTAGTGTCCGTACTGAATTGTATAGCATTCTATTCTGGTTTGTTTAAATATATTGCTATCACTTGGTTAGACAGAAATAAATCTAAGCTGCTGGACACTTTATCCGAACTAGCTCTCCTATGGAGCTACTCCTATTCTGGTATTCTTCCCGTCCTGGAATCACTTTCCTGACATATCTGTCACTTCCCTAGGTACCTACCACCATCCTGATACGCACTCCCCCCCCCCCCACGTGGCCACCCCCCCCCCCCTCGTTTACCTAGAGTGACACCAGGTGGCACTATCAGAGACAGTCCCACAGAAAACAGCCGATCTACGATTTGATTGGTCGAGTTTCCACCCGATAAGGGCCGGTACGCCAGAGTGGTTCTTTACGTAGAAACCTGATGTCCCTCAAACCCTCCATCTAATCGGAGTGACACAAACAAAGGCCTGATTGGGGAATGGTTTAGATTAATCTGATCCCCGACCCTGTAAGGGCTCAGCGTATACAATCAGTGAAGCCCTCCTTCAATCTCCAGTCGGCACATATTTCGCAAGACACGGTCCCACTTCATCTGGAGCTGCAAAAACTTCCTCCGTGTACGACTAGGGACCGTTTTGGTCCCCTACGCCAGGTGCTTTGAAATATTCAATTTCCTGTAAACAATTCGATTCAAATATTTGAATAAAGACCTGAAAATGAAATTCTGAAAATTACAGACATATTGGTCGTGTTTTTGTGGTAGAAAGTCTGTAGCGTAAGGCAGAGATGGGTGAGGGGATCTCTGCCCTCCTACTGTCTCCGTATTAGGAGCGGACTGCATTTTCCAGCAGACGGCAGTTTAGGGAAATGGCGGGAAACGGACAGAAGCAGACGACAGTTGGGTTGTATCTTTTTTATTATTATTGACTGAAGTTATGTAGTGTATCTGGTCTGCAGTGGTCGGTACTTTCTGTAAATTACCTTTTAACCCAGTTGCAGCTTTAGGACAAGGCTTTTGGAGGTAAAAAGAAAAGCTTAAAGTCTAATTCAATACCTTGGATTGAATAGAATGGGAAGTTCATTCTTTGGGGTTGTGGTAAATTGCATGGATCCACAAATGAAAATATTAGTTATTAGCCTCCCCTGCATGTATTAATGGGTAATTAAGGCCCTGGAGTGAAGGTTGATACAAGAAACTAGTGCAGACCTAACCCTGCGTGATTCATTTAAGACCTTGAGACCTGGCCATCCGTAAACACCAATCAGTACTCATTAATTTTATTATCTCCAATAACCGTGGTTCGTGTTTAAAGGCCATCACATAAACAGTGGTTTCTCTCCTTCAAACGAAGGTTGGTAACACTCAAAAACATTAATAAGAAGCACGGATCTCCCATTCCCACTGACTTTTTAGATCGATACCAATAGTGATCAACTTTATTGAATTAATACTTCCAAAGCAGTCAGGAAGCCTTGAAACCAAATAACCAAATAAATCAGTGAAAATGTCGTCTGCATTCAATGTGTGAGCTCTTCTATCAATTAGATGATCAACCAAAGCGTAAACAGAGCTATACCACAGCGTTAGACACTTCTATGGACGACACCACCCTATACGAGTGGCCAAAATAGCAGACTAGATTGCAAGATAATTGAGGCAATTTCGGCGGCATCTAGAAGGTACTGGTTTCTCTGAGGGGAGAGTACCAGTTACCCTGCTTGTGGAATTGTTCCAATTTGTGTGGGTCCCCCGCGTTGGGCCCCATCTCAGTGTGTCTGATGGCACTTCCAGGGTGGGTAGATGGACTTTAAGATGTAGCTTATTGAGTTATATTTTATATTTGAGTATGTATAGAGTATAAAAGGTCTATACTCAAGTATACAGTACAGCTAATGTCTTTTCAAAGGCGGCATTGGTGATAGATTAATACCCTAAGTCATGCAATGAATGTAATGGAGCAGACTCATATACCAACATAATTTGTGATAAATAGGTTCCCTTGCTACGTACAAATGATCGTAAACAGTAATGAGTATTAAGCTATTTCTTCACCACAGTGCTGGTAACACGTCGGGCTGGCTACTGAAAGACTTCAGGAATATAATGAAGACGTTGTCATGAGGCCTAGTGTTGCTTTTGTGTGCATCTCATGCATGAAACTATAGGGAAGAGAGAAAAGGCGGTGTTCTGTAAAGATATAAATACCTATATAGCTCCCCCTATGACTTAATACAATGTATAAATTAGAGAACCCTCAAAACTGCACACCTGTGACGTCACACTTCAGCAGACGACAATGCACCCCGCCACTTTGGTGACCTCTACACATTAACATCATCTCGTTGAGGCAGCGTGACCTAACGTTGCCTGCCGAGACGTGGCCGTGACGTGCGGGGCGCCACCCGCGGCCTGGGGCCGTACTAACTAATCACCCCGGCCCCTGGTAGGGAGCGCCACTGTGGGCTGCGTCTACTCCCCCGTTATCGCCCACTGCGGGCTGATCCGTCACGTGGTAGCGGTCCGTAAATACTCTGATTTCAGTGGAGGGGAGGGTCTCTCTGAGGTCAACCTGCTGCCTTTAAGTAAGGTGTTGGGTAGTGTAGGGATGGGGTGTGTAGGCCAAGGTGGGAAGGGTACTTACTGGTAGGTTTGGTATCAGCGTCGATGGATTAGTGTACTCCATTATAAAGACGATGGGGTATTATTATAATCCTTTAATCTTAGTTTAGTTGGCGAAGTAGACACTACTGATCAATGTGTAGTGGGTCTAGATGGGTAAAGAAAAAAAGTATGGTGAAAGCTATCATAAATAATGTTTCCACAAACACGGCCAAATATTATCATTACTGTATAGATGTAGTCTTTTGTCAGACGAGCGTCAGCCTTAATGTCATTTGGCTGATATGGTAGACTAGGACCACCACTGGGACTTCTATATTTCCACATGCTCAATGATAGTGGCCATTTAAAGATCAATCGGGGAAAAATATTGAAAATAAAAGACACGCAGACACTATAGCGTTCCATTTAAAAAGTCGTCTGCTCCGCTGGTTCCCATCGGCCATACACTATAAACCGCCATGACAAGCCGGGCACCAGCTGAAAGATGGCGGCAAAGCTGCACGCCTGAACAAACCAACCCAGTGCAGCTATGGGCTTTATATTAGTTCCATTAGTTCTTTTTGTAACGCAATCCATTTTGGCATCCAGTTAGTTGCTCGTTGATGATAAACAGACCGAATATAATTATGTCGCCAACCATTTTTCCCCTTACCTTGCTAGGTAAGTACACTTTGTCTGCTTCTCTGGTTACCAGTGCGTAAAGATGTAAACTCATTATTCTTTATTGGGACAAGACGAGAGTTTTTCTAAAGAGCTTATCCTCTTCTTTCTTTTCCTCATCTGGAAGTAGAACTCTGGTAAGGGGTCTACCGTCTCAGTAATGCTATATCCTCAGTAATAGAGCAGAATGTCTTCAGGGTTATTCCTTATAATGCTTAGTTTTCTGACATGCTAGGTGTAAGTTTGCTCTGACGCTCTGCACAAGATAAATGTATATATAGACATACAACATCTTATCATTATTCATTAATGAATCTAATGTATGATATATTAAGTTGTAAAGGCTAAGGTGATATCACAATACACACATTGTTAAAACGTCATATCCATCCTCTTCCAATTTGCAAAACTAAGTACATCAGACAAAATCTGCAGTAAGCTCATACATACATGTACTAGATTACAACCAATATGTGCCAATCTCCTTAGGATACTCAAAATCGACATTGCCAATTTCATATTTGCAAACAGGACTCAGCTCATAGGAAAAGGAAAATACTACTATATTCCCACAATGCAAGGTTATTAGTCAGAAGGTCAGAGAGGCATCATGGGGTATAGGGTGTCCAGAATGTATTTAATGTCATCAAAATTAATACAGATATATTCCGACCATGTAGACTGATTTAGCCACAGGTGCAGGTCGATGAAATTCTAATGAAATAGAGACTTGATGCGCATCTTTAATCCACGGCCCAAAGGACGTTACAAAACATGTATTATGGCATTACCGATGTGAATTTCAAACACAATAAGGCATCCCGCGTTTATATCTTTGCATACTTTCTTATATAATTATATGGTTTGTGTGTGGGACTGTTCTTATCTCTGTTTTGACATTCAAGTGGTATATGGCTTTTACACGAATCATAATATGTCCCCAGGCCATTGTCAAGGCTCTGTACATCGTAGCATAGGTTGTACCACCTGGTTATTAACTAATTATTTGGCACATTTTTATACTAGCTGTTCTTTAACGAGATGCGTTAGGTTCCAGTACTGCGGTGGAACCGATGTGTACGTGAATCAATATAATACTAAACTAAAGGAGTGGGGGCATTTTGTGGGTGGGGTGTAAATTCCTGCCACTAGCGGCTGATCCAAGACCCCTAGCGGCGTTGTGGTGTATTAGACTTCAACCACTAGAGGGATCTGACCCACACCCCTAAGCCTCCTAGCGGGCAAAGCCTTCAGTCCCCGCAGGCGGACAGAAGAGAGACCGTTGTGAGACCTCAGCCCCAAGTACCTTTAGCCTCGCGCCCCCAGACGCACGATCCCCGGAGATTGCCTCGCAGTGACAGACCCCCACCAAGCCTGGTTCCGCCTGACACCACATGGGGACGCCTCTGAGCCCTAGGCGAGACAAGACCGAATTAAGTATGAAGAAAAATTAAATAGATGAATTTGATTAAATTGTTTGCGCGCTCCGATGGCGGCGGGAGTAAACGGAGCGAGGTGACTTTGGTGCACCTGATCCAGTATGGATGAATTACATGCCTCACCTTCGACTCCCAACACCACGCGGTGCACTCAGATCTTGCCCTGACGTTGTTAATCACTTTGAGTGAGAGTTATTGGGGTTAATCCATTAAAAAGTTACCTAACGTTCGGTCATTGCTCCTATCTATATTTATATAAAGAAGGGGTTGGGGTCCACTGGGAGCTCTACCCAGTATAAAGTGAAGCATCTGAACGAGTGGGGTAAGGAAGGGCAGGAGAGAAGGAGAGAAACCAAACAAAATAAAAAGGGGACAGCGATTTAGCTCTTAGCGCAGCCGAGTGAGCGCTGCCTCCGATCTGGTAGGGCTCCATCAGGGAGAGGCCCGTGGGGAAATTGGGAGATGGACGCGGGCAGGTTCTACAGTCTACACCCCCTGCAGGGCCCCTCCAGGGTCCCTCTCCTGCATCTTCCACCCACGGGAGGAGAGAAGGACCCCTCACCTGGAGGTGGTGTGGTACTACTGGAGGAGCAGGGAGGGGGGGTGAGGGGCTGGGAAGACTCGGTCATCACCACCTCTCTTCTTGGACAGCACTGGAGGCAAAATGGGTTTCTCGTGTTAAGGAACGGCTTAGTACGTCTCTACCCTTTCCTACCATTTCTCCGCCTTAAAGAGGATTGTTCTTATTTCCTCCATATGGTCAGGAGATGGTCACTGAGCTAGAGTATGAGGGCTGCCTTAATGACTCCATCTCTTGTAGGGGGAGTAACTTAACCCTGTAAGGGCCACATATGGATGCAGCCCTGGCATGTATGCATGCATCATGCCGACCATACAGGAGTGTATCAACCTCGTATAAATCGATAGGGGTGGTACGATCCTTGGATGCAATCTATCAATATGTATCACGATGACAGAGGACATAGCACATTAAAGCACTATGCCGTCCCTAAGGGATTACGGTGGTCCTGATGCCTGGTGTGGGTTGGTGTCTTCCCCCGTGCATCTGTCTACTCATTAGTCTGCAAAATTATGGTAGATGTTTAGTTGGTTTCGATGCCAGGTTGCCGTACACTGATCTCTCAGTCCAATTTATGAATTAAGGTTATCCAGAGAAAGGAAGAGGCTTAAATCATGTGCCAAACAGCTTGAATGTCTCCCAGAGATATTGACATAAACCTTTTTCATGATAATTCTGGATACTCTTCCAGCCATTGCACATCATGTACATACAAAACAAATTGATCATGTCCTTCTACACACATGTAACTTTGAGAATGTCACCCCAGAGTCAATCTGCGTTTTCCTCATGCAGTCACTTTCGTGGCCCTTTTTAAGCTGTGGGATTTCTTCCAATGAACCAAGAACCAAACCCAGTCATAGAAAAATGGGATAAAAGTAGGAACCCAGTCATTAAAACTAGGATAAATAAGGGGACGATGTCAATACAAAAAGGGAGAGGGGACAAAAAGGAAGAAGTAGTGGAGCCTGATTGGATACGCAAACGCTTGATTACATATTGTTGAGACCCAACTCAAAAGAAGCACGCGACACAATAGGGCCTTAGCCAACATTTAAACGCCCATTTTTCATGGCCAGTGCCTTAGATGACATGACAATGAGAATGGCCTTTTATCTCAAACCCTCCAAAAAGACTGATCATTGCAGTGACGTATAACCAGCGGCGTTACCATGGCAACGCTCTGAGACCGCTGGCATCAAAGAAAATCCTAGTTGAGGGGGTGGGGAGTAGGGCACCCGACTTGGGCATCTTACCACAAGGACAAATACCCAACAGAGGGCTCTGCTTTCCACAGCCCATCAAGTCTCGTGACCTCACGTCCTGCACCATGTGACCCGGCACGTGACCTGTCCGACAGAGGGTCCCTTTTCCAGCCTTCTCCTTTAAAGAGTTCCTAAGTCGGATCCGGTGTCGGAATGATGCCGTAAGAAGTGGTTTGGTGTGAGTGCGTCTTAGGAAAAGGTCTGGGCAGAAGAGTTATTAGAATGATTGTGGATGAGACCTGGAATTTTGTGCAGCCCCCCCCCCCCTCCGAGTGATATGGGCAGCAGTGTACATGTACTATGGAACAGGAGAATTAGTAATTGAGAAACTTGGAACCAAAGTATAGGCAGTTCCCCATACACCCAGAAAAATATGAGCGTCAGCCCGACGCTGTCTATGTCGCAAAAAGCACTCGCCCATATCATTTTTCTCAGTGTATGGCTGATGGAGCGAGGCCTTGTCTGAAAAGACTAACTGAAGGGGAAGCTTAATGCTATATGCCTTACATACCATACACATTGTCCACTACAGACACCTTAAGCTACAAGCAAGACAAGCCCGACGGAAGAGGAATGAAGGTTGGTATAGCACCGGGGTGTCAGGGGTAAGTAGCGGGGCCAGGATGGGGGGGGGGGGGGGATCTAGGGTATATACCCCACACCTATTCACCTTCCCCGCCCAGCTATATTTAGTGCTCCGTAATAAACCGGAAATTAACCCCGTGTCAGGGGACGCCGCGCGCGCACCCATCACTTCCGGTCGTCGCGCTGACAGGTGTCGCAGCGGTGCGCCAAGATAAGGCCACCAGGGGGCACCAGGGGCACGCGTCACGTGACCGGATGGCGCCTCGTTAACTTGCCTTATTATCGCCCACTGACAGTTTACAGTGGCGCCCTCTATAGGGGCCTAATGACGGCAGCCGCCAGTGACGGACACCTCCAGTAGCGGCGTGCTTCTCTGCAAAAAGCAACTCATTAAAGGCATTGCCACCTCCGAGTTATGGTGGGGAGGGGAGAGGGAGGAGGGGTGTGAGAGGGCAAACTCAGTCGACTTAACAGTGAACATTAACTATGGTTATATTCACCCCCGCTAACGGGACCCTCATTACCTCATAATGAGTGTGCCCATCTTCCATGTATACATGTGGAATATTCTGAGTGCCTGTTTTTATTGTACACGTGTGTTTTCAGTCGCCTGTTTCTTTACAAATAAGGAGAGAGTGCATCTCACAATGAGTCATTGTTGGTTTTCTCACTGTTAGCACATGTTTTAGTTGTGCTGCTTTGTTTGCCTTGTCAAAAGGGCCGGGGACGGGGCCTGGGCGTGTCTGTTGATGTAAAACAGTAAACACAACGGAACCAGCGGTATGAATATGGAGGTCTGCCGCTGGTGGAACTCGCTTCTTGGGAGTGCCCGGATGTTATCAATATACATGAGGAGAAGGGAGCCAATCAGAGGCCAGACAAAGAAGCACGTGACCCGTGGTTCTCAGGTCAGACCCCAGACGGTGTTTGTGAACTGTGTGTTATATTGCACTTGGTGGTGAATCTATATATAGGGTGGGAAGAACACCCTAAGTAATTAGTCATGCTATGTTCTATCTTTATGAATATCCATGTGCATTTAATATCTTATAGCTATTAAGCCTCTCATATACCTATTGCGCACTCTCCTACCGATACTTCTTGGAGATTTGCCTGTTAAAGGCCCAGCGCCCCTATAAATAGGGCTGAGTACCTGTCCCGACTGCGCCCTGACTGTCGGTGGAGGGGTACCGAGATCTGCGGGTTTAACACCTCTATCTACGGACAGCTTCATTTGCTTTTGTATATAAGCACTGACCTCAAACAACAACAACAACAACAACAACAACAACAACATTAACAACGACAATGACATCAAATCACCCTAAGCAGGATGTTCAAAGAAGACCCTCAAAATATACAGACTCATGTTCTCGTACCTTGTTCACAGAAACATTAGTTCATCATGCCATTCTCGATCCCCCTGAATCATGCAAACACCCCTGTGTTCACTCTGGCCATGTTCATACGGATCCATGAGAACACCCACATACACCATAGCCCCCCAGCCGCCGCCCCCCACTACTTGGGCTAATCTGGTTCCTCTTCCTCAGGGATTAGCGCCATGTTGACACGCCATCTTGGTCATGTGACCCTACCCAGCACCCCCTGGTTCTGTGAGACGCCGCCAGGTGGCAGTGTAGGTGGCGCCACTCGGCGTTCCCTATACTTCCGGTCGGTATGTCGTCGCCGCTTGGGGGCGCATCTGAGCTCCTCCGATTGGTTGCAGTAGATCTAACCAAACTGAGGAAGGCAGCCTGTTTTAGTAATAGGAGATTTAAGGATATAATCAAGATCGGGTTATTCAATAATATGATCCGATCCAATTAATTAGCATTTTCATTAGGTGCGCTCAATGCATTAGGGTGTCCTACTGGATCCATGTACGATGAGCAAACTATTCATCCATCTGCCGAGCTATTGTCCCTTTGTCATCAAACCGATTGTCCACAGTTGTCCTCATACGAGGTGAGCCTCTGCGGGGGACCACTGTGTATGTGTAGGGCCATACGTGTGGGATGGGGGCCGGGGTGGTCTACGACTTTCCGTAGCTATTTCCTTAATGAAATTTAATGGAGGTGGACACGATGAAGAATCTCATTAGGCGTAGTAGCGTGGACCCATCAGGGGTGATACATAAAGAGGCGCTCTTATGGGTGGTTACGCTATCTTCTTAAGGGCGGCATATAGTTCTTTAATTAATGCGCTATACCCATTGTCGTAATGATGTTTGTATGCAGCCCTGCCGAGTCTATAGGGACCCTTCAGGAACTCAACTCAGCCCATTGGGACGGCATGATGCACTCACGGGGACCATCACAAGGGCTGCATTGATGCATCATACCGACGAAGGACTATGTGGCCCTGAAGGGGCGCTATCCTGCTAATGAAAACTTTAGATTGATAAAAGAAGGCGTCAGCCAGAGAGGGGTATGTAGTAGATGCTACTGGAGGAAGGGTACATGGTGTACGTGAAGGGGGTAGGGGTGAGCAATTGGGTTTGGAGCACACCTAGGGAGAAGTTGCATGGAGAGAATTGGTGCGAGCTTGCTGATAGAACGCCTTCTGCTAAATATAGATATTTAGTCATAAAAACAGTATAGGGTAGATTCACCATGAGTCGGACACATACTCTGAGAGTGTATTTTGAGGTTATTCATGTACAATACGGCTTCTAACGTTTATTTTCCGGAAAGAATAATACTCAAACTTCAGCATTATTCACAAATAAAGGGCTTACACTGCTTGAATAACCACAAAATCAAGTGTCCGTTTCAAGGTATGTGTCCGACTCCAGGTGAATCTACCCTATGTGGTAAACCAAAAAAGGCAATCGGTAGATATATTCCGGTGCAAAAAGAGTATTGGATGTAAACATGAATCCGAAGGACATGGATATAGAAGTAATAATGCAGTTCAGCAGAAATTGTAAACGGCCATTGCCTCCACTGAAAGGTTAAAAAACACGTATACCGCATGTACCGCATATATATAATACAGTTTTTATTATGACGGGTAATCCCCCCCCCCCCCATATACCGACCAATATAAGTGGTCAGCTCAGTGCATTTTACTATCCTTAATAAGCTCAGGGTGTATGACAAAACAACTTTGTAAGTCATTGTCAAACTCAACAGTGGGCATTGGTCGGGGGCATTGGCCTTAATGTTGAGTTGCTCCTTCGAGCAACTTACTGCTCACTCTACCTCCTTCATTGCTCGGGGTAATGTGCACCATTGCCTTCATGTCGCCCCAAGAGAACCTGAGTGAAGCTTATAGGCGTAAGATAATAAAGGGACCTTTGTACAGGTCCTCTTTAATCATTGCAAAAAGGCAATAGGTGATGATGAAAGTTCAGGTAGGCTATTGTATTGCAGAATATGTAGTCTACTCTCTCTCTATATATGGCCGTTCACATCCCACACCCAGCCAACACAGGGAGTAGTCATTTCTTAACAACAGGGGAGGCGGGGTGGGTGGTGGATAAGAGTTTCAAATTCGGACCCCCTTGAGATGGATCGGAGATTTAAAAAATGTGAGGACCCCTCTTGACCCAGTGGGCAAAGAACATTGAATCAACATTGATAAATGGTTGTCAATGTTGATTCAATGTTAATTCAACGTTGATTCAACATTGAGCATTATTGTGTTCCCACTGGGGAGGGGAACCAACTAATGTTACCCCTTTCTAGCAATGCTCGTGCGTTACTATAGCTCAGGGGATGGGCCGTGATCAACTTGAACCCTTTTGGGAACAGAAATATGTGGGAACCCTCTCATGGGAAAAAAAATGTGCCGTGCTCGCATGGAAATCGACCATCCCCCCCCCCCAAAAAAAAAAAGGAAAAAAAGAAATCTTGTTAGAAAATGACCACTCCCTTAACTCAAAGCAGATAAATCAATGGTTCAGATAAGAAAGATAGCGATTATAACTGAGACAGCCAGGCTTTAAAATCCCCATTCCATCTAGGAATACAAAAGAAGAGTATCAGTGTAATTGAAATCTCCGTGGGGCCCACACATCTGAAAGGATTCTGACTTCAAACAGTGTGGTTCGATTATCATCACTGAAAGCTGAATGTGGCTTTGAAAGTGGTTCACATTTCTCATATCTCTTTGTGAGCCGACTCCATTAGTACTTAGATGGGGGGACTCAATTGGAAAAAATAAGAATGTGCTGTGGACATTGTTATACTGCTAAGGGTGCCATATATGTCTCTGTCTGCTTTATACAATGGGACGTCCGCTCGGTTGTTATGTATCAAATTCTTTTTTCAAGCAGTATCATTTAAGACCTCTAGAATAAAATGAGTGTCAGTTTTCTTTTAAACGTCTGGTTCTTAATGGTCCATTCCTGGTACTAATACTCAGACGTACTTAATTATTTGATAAACATGTTTCTGAGAACGCAATATTTATAAAATTATGATTCCATTTTCTTTCAAATAAAATATTATGATCACATCATATATTTGTCACACCTTTTTTCGTTCAATACCATTTAAAATTAAATTATGGAGTATTAGTCACTGATATTTGAAGGGGGATCAGCTGGGGATATAATCATATGAAATACTACTTTATGATTATAGACATCGTCGAGATGCTACCAGAAATGTAAGACATTGTGTAGTTACATATGATTTGATTCACATCGTGCATCCCCCTTTGCTAATTAGCAAAATATCTATAAAAAGGCCTTTAAAAGCAACGTTTCTCATGCTTTTAGTCAACTCAAAAAATATTGGACACAATGTGCCTGCACTCGGCTTTTCAAAATTGCTACAACCCAGAATCTATACCACTCTTCTCCATGGTGCAACTAAGGCTAATTCAATAAACAAAATAACGCTATACAACGTTATAATAACGTTTCTCTATGGCTCATTAATGTGGAAAAAACGTTATATAACGTTGGATACGTTATTTTGACGTACCACAACGTATTTTCGTTAGGTGGAAAGAAGGTGTAGTGCAATAACCAAGGGCAGGAGGAAGGTTGAGTCTGTTACACTGGAAGTGATGGCGTTTACCAGGTGAGGGCCTCCATCTCCTCCAGGGTCAAGCAGCCTGCCACCCTGGAGGAGCCTGACCATGGCAGGGTGAGGTGAGGTTGGGGGACAGCCCTGGGGCCTGCTCATAATTCCTGCACCCTGTAGCCATCAAAGTGATTGGGCCATTTTCATTAAGGCCCACCACTCCTGCATCCCACCCCCTTCCTGCCCACCTTACAGCCACCCCTTACGAGCCCCGCCCAGTGCCTACCTACCCCGCCGGACCTCATTGTCCAATGACGAAATGGCCGCCCATGAATCACCTGTGGTTGTGGGTGAGAGCATGTGATTGGAGAGTATGTGATTGGAGAGCGTGGTGGACTGGGACTGGGAGGTGGGAGGGTGTTGCCTTGGGTTAGGGATAGGAGAGGGGGAACAGGGGGTATTCATTCATCACTGGATACTAGAGGTGTGGGACTTGGAGGGTAAGGGGGTCGTTGGGGAGGTAGAATGGGGCAGGTAAGGAGTTGGCTGCTGACTGGTAAGGGTGTACTGAATGGGGGGATAGATCACCTTTATGGGAGGAGAATGAAGGCACAGGGTGAGGGTACCACCCCTTACTACCCCCCCCCCCCAACCACCACCACCACCACCACCTTCTCCTCAGTCCCACCTTAGCTACCCACCACCACCACCACCACCACCACCACCGGCTTATACTAGTCCCCAACGTCCATGGTGCTACTGAAACTCCCATATCTATTTCACAAGGGTGCCAGGACTGATAAGGGATGTGAACAGGCTATTGGGGGCTATAGTAGGGCTTATATGTATAAAGTCGTGTGACTAGATATAGAAAACACACATAGTAAAATGACCCCGATATCAACTCAGGAATGGACCTCCTCAGTTCCATGGGCCCCCACCCTGCAGGGCTATATACCACAGGGATGCTTCATGTCTGTTATCTATCATATCGCATTGCTTCATACCTAATGTCACCTTGTAGGCCTACCCTATAAACCTACGGCTTGGTATTTTCCAGATTCTGTATCAACACATAATACAGCACTATTGGCCCTGTTTGTTGAATAAAGGTTATAGCTTTCTCGAATACCCGGTACATGTAATGCTAGTTGAAAGGAAAACTTCTTTTTTTTAAACTTGATATTAAACTCTACTACTTTCACTGCTACTTCTACTATGTCGGTTTGGACCATACTTGTACCACCCCCATTGGACCACCTTGCAGCCTGAACCACTGTTTTGACACCCTAAACCTGCCCCCGTCCCACCACCCTCCACGTCCCATCCAGCCACTCGGCCACCACCCATAACGACACCCTTCCCTCCCCATCACCTCCCACCCCAACACTTCTAAGCCAACTACTGGAGTGCCCTGCTCTCCAACCATACCCCTGGTGTGGGACAGAATGGTGGCAGCCTCATGTGGGTATCTGGGGGGAGAGTGTTGACCAGTGTGCTCTTCACAGTGTCATGGCGGCCATTTTAACTGGACGGCGGCCATTGTGTCCTCTGTCACGTGACACCAGGCTTTCAGCACCGGAAGTGCTGTCGGAGGGGTATCATGGGGGATTGCGGGTACTCTATAACGGCATTTCAGTCCATGAAGGGGATGGGTAGAGACTGTGTGGCCTGCAAGAGACAATGACCAGAGAAATGCATTTTGATGGGAGAACAGACAAAACAGTAAAATGGTGTCTCCTTGAGCATTTGGGCAGGAGGGCTTTTATTGAAACTTCCAAGAACTGTTAAAAAGATTCCTACTTGGAAATAAACAGAGGGATTAAACGGAATTTAGACCATATACAGAGAGTTGATCGATGAGATAAGGCTGCATATTTCGCCAGAATCAGATCGCCATGCAGTGAAATAAAGAATACTAATTATAGGGCCAAAAAAAGGTGTGTTTCAGGTTACCCGACCCTACCTAGCAAAACAGGGCCGACCCTAGACATTTTTGTCCAATTTTGAAAAACAAAATTTAAGTAATTTTCAGGTCATGGGATCAATCTGTCTATATAAAACAATTTTGGGGCTATTTCAGAGTCAATTTGATAGTATATGAGTCATCACCGTTGTCGACGAGTCAGCGCTGAAGTTTGCGAGTCAGCTTTGGGTACTTTTCAGGCCAAAGTAAAAAAATAAAAAAAAGAATTTAAATCCGACCTACCCTACCTAGATTTTCAGACTATGTAACCTGAAACACACCTTTCTTTTGGCCCAGAGAACAAAAATAGAAGGTAATGGTGTGATTGGCAACTTCTTCCCTCAATTTGCCACCAGATAGTATTTACAAAGGTTGCTGATTGGAGGTGATAGTGGGAGTGACTAGGGGCCAGGTGACAGCACATAGAGGGGCTAGGGAACAGCACGTAGAGGGGCCAGGGGACAACACATAGAAGGGCCAGGTGATAACATAGCAGAAGGGCCAGGTGACTGCGTGTATAGAGGCTCGGTGACAACACTTAAAGGGGCCAGGGAACAGCACATAGAGGGACCAGGTGACAGCATGTATAGAGGCCAGGTGACAGCACGTAGGGGGCCAGGTGACAGTACATAGAGGGTTATGTGACAGCGTGTATAGAGGCCAGGTAACAGTACATAGAGGAGCCAGGTGACAGCATGTATAGAGGCCAGGTGACAGCACGTAGGGCGGCGGCCGGATTGACAGGCTGTAAGGTAGGCTTGTTGTTGGCACTAGTCTTTGATGTGGAGGCAATGCGAATCTGTCAGCGCAGCAAATTGCCCTGTCCTCTCCCCATCTCCCCGAGCAGCTCCCATCTTGCTCGCTCTACCTCCCTCCTCTTACACCCCGTCACCCCCACCCCTCCTCTCCCCCCCTCTAAAACCCCCAGTAGGTGGGTATCCCTCCCCAACCCCTATAGGCCCCATCACATACTGTCTCCTCTCCATATGAGTTTCTGTAAGTTGTAGCCCTGTCCGCACAACTCCAATAAAGGCTTGTTACTGACTGAACGCCTGCTTGATGGAACGGTTGTTGTTGACTGTACCTACCAGTATCGTCCTTTCCCAGTTCTTTCTGGGTTCCATTTATGACTTGACATCTGCACAAAATATGCACCCGTTGAAATATGAAGCAGTCCATCATCATCATAACGGTATACACGTTTTCCACACTGTGCTATAGGTATATTATAATGGTAAGGAGAGACACCACTACCCATTCAACGTTATACAACGTTATATAACGTTTCTCTATGGTTCATTATTGCAGCAAAACGTTCTAATGTTAAAAACGTTATTTTGGCGTAAAATAACGTATTTTTTTTAAAGCTGGGTATGTCATCAGCAAAGCAAAGCAAACATGTACAAACCTAGGTCTGTATAAAAAGATTATATTATGATGTATTGTATATAATTTGCTTCAGTTCAGTACCAACTGGCCAATATGGTGTCCTTCTGGCTGTTACAAGAGATAGCTGTTGATGCCCCATGTACATAATGTTTAGCACACACTGAGGGTGTCACTTAGATAACAGCTGAGGGTGACGGCAGCTCTGCCGGGGGGCACCTGTAACTATGGAAACATCCACTTAGCCAGCGTCCCCCCAGGTCACATGACATACCGCGTGACCTGTGAGCTAAACTCTTGCGCCACCTGTTGTCAAAATGGTGAACCCTGGGGTGAGAATTAGTCATGAAAATGTCCTGCTAGACATGTGGATATAACCCCCCTGGCCATATGCTGTAGTTCCTTTCTGCCAGCAGGTTGAACGTTCCAGTTGTAAGACGCTTATGGAAAGTGTAGTTTTCGACAGGCTATATGATGTAGTTGGTTGTACATTCATATGGAGAGTGCAGTTTTCAGCAAGTTGCGGTTGGTAGTAGTATATGAGAAGTGTAGTTTGGAGCAGGTTGTGGTTGGTAGTCGTACATGAAAAATGTAGTTTGCAGCAGGTTGGTAGTAGTTCATGAAAAGTGTAGTTTGGAGCAGGCTGTGGTTGGTAGTAGTTTATGAAAAGTGTAGTTTGCAGCAGGAGGTGGTTGGTAGTAGTACATGAAAAGTGTAGTTTGCAGCAGGTTGGTAGTAGTACATGAAAAGTGTAGTTTGCAGCAGGTTGGTAGTAGTTCATGAAAAGTGTAGTTTGGAGCAGGCTGTGGTTGGTAGTAGTTTATGAAAAGTGTAGTTTGGAGCAGGCTGTGGTTGGTAGTAGTTCATGAAAAGTGTAGTTTGGAGCAGGTTGTGGTTGGTAGTAGTTTATGAAAAGTGTAGTTTGGAGCAGGTTGTGGTTGGTAGTCGTACATAAAAAGTGTAGTTTGCAGCAGGTTGGTAGTAGTTCATGAAAAGTGTAGTTTGCAGAAGGTTGGTAGTAGTACATGAAAAGTGTACTTTGCAGCAGGCTGAAGCTGGAAGTAGTACAATGTATAGGGAATGTGTGGTTTGCAGCTAGTTGCACCACCCAGTCTCGAGGAATGGTTATTAGCACAAGATGAGTCGACAATAAAAGTAATTCTGTAGGAGTGGACGTTTTAAGACAATGTAATGAAACTCCAGTCCCACTTCAAAACATTTACTGGTAGCGTCACCAAATTACTCTGCAGCCACACTAGGGCCTCTGTTTAGTGCATGAACCGTCGGCATGTCATGCCGATCATTGTACCAAATTCTAGCCAATAAACGACACAATAATTGGGACCATCCTTACCTATCAATGGAACGCATTTATCAATGGTCATCCAATAAACATATTACTGTCTTAGAAATAATACGTTCTTGTATCAGTCCCAACACAAAGAACCATGTTGATAATTATGATATTAATTTGGTTTTATTTATCACCCGAAACTTCATACTTACTCCCATCCTCTTGTGGAAAGTCAATTTCTCCAGGAATTAAAATGAAAATGAAAATAATGCATAAAGGCAGATATACTTGTCACGATGCATGCATGTCTTTGTGACTACTGCCTAGTGTAGTAAGGATTATCCTCCTAATTCAAGTTCCCAGGCATGACATAGAGCAACGTCAAAACCATGTATGGGGAAAAACATCCCTTCTCGGCGAGCTAGGATTATCAAAATAAAAATAATGAGGGATGATTTGTTCTTGAGCGTAAACTTGAATCAGAAGTAGACCTGCCAAACAACTTTCTTTTGTATCTGCTTTCAGATTGGCAAATCAGACTCATCATCACGTATCATTAACACAAAACTTAATGAAAGAAAATTAAGGTTTCATTATTTCCCTTTGTAAGTGAAGAGTTGGGAGTCCATACCATAAGAAAACCTGGCTCTCATTACTTGTCTCAGAAAGGTGTATCACTAATTGGCATAAATAAAGCAGGCAAAATTTACTGGCATATCTAGGTAGATACATGAGTAAACTAGTATTGTTTCTTTTTAATTGACAAGTTCAATGCACTTTGACTGAGATGATATTCCAACTGCTAATAGAAGCAGGGGTGCCTCGGGGGCATGAAAAAATATTCATGGGATATACGCCTCCGCGGACACGAACTACTTTTTTGCCTCTTTGCTGTTGTCTGGAGGCTGTGTCCCTGAGCGCTGTAAAGTAGTGCCCATTGTTTACATACGGGTCTCGCAGTCCGGATCAAACATGGCCGCCCCCATGGGTGTTGTGTCAGTAATATTTACCCCTTGTGTGTGTTGCGGGACCGACGGATGGCCGCTGGTATTTGGCAAATGCTGCACATAAACAGGTGAGCACAGCCCGGAACCAGCGCTTATGTGCCCCACCGGAAGTAGTCCTCTGCCGCCTGCCCAGCCAACTGTCATGGCGGCAGTTACAGGGTCGTCTACTTTGCCATTAAAGCCTGGCATTAAAGGCGAAGATTTAGAGTCTCTAGAGTTGTGGTTGCATAAATGGTAGACCGTAAAAGTTTTCATGTTAGTATCTTATGGACAATACTTTTATATGCATAGTTTAATTTTGATGTTCTTGGAATGGGAGGCTGGCAGAAAAGGTCAACGATAAAAGCAAACTATCGGATCCTGCCAAGGTTTTAGAAATCGTGTCTCTTTAAATCTAACCTGTCGAATGAGTGCAAAAGACGTTTTGAGGTTCTTAAATGACGAGGGCATTCATTGAGGCGGAGTTTTCATTAACTTTGTGTAATTAACTTGATAATCTGCACCTAAACATGCCATTGGTTTGCCCACTGCAGGTGGAGATAATACTAAAAACGCACTGGTTGGCGTTAGGGATTACCAAAACCCACTTAGATCTTTCTAAATCGCCCTCTCAAGCGTGTGCACTTCTTCCAAAAGCCTGGCTTTGGTCAAGATCTGAAACGATCGATTTAAAGCGGAATCAAGGAGGCTTTAAAATCACCCCCAAGGTTCTTAATAATGAGAGGGCAGGCAGAGGTTTTCTGACGTACTACGTCATGAGTCTTTGTGATCTACGTCATCAGGTTCGAAGGTTAAGGTATCAATACGCTAAATCGGGCTAACGCTGAAGGCCCGCTGGTAGTGCTTAGTACGGATTACCGCCACCAGGGTGTGTGCGGTTAGAGGGGGTCATGTGACAAATGACGTCACAGAATGGGTTTTAGGCCAGTGACTGTGGCGCAGGAGGATGCTTCATTCATGAGTGGCTCGGCCAGGTGGAAGAGACTTAATGCCAGAGTCCTTAAGTCTCCCTCTTCGAGAATAACTCCTGCTCAAGGTGCCTACTCCTGGCTGGATCCCCTCCTGACTCTTCCTAATGAATGTTTCCCTGGGCACAGGATGCTTCTGTTAAGCTCTTGAAATCAGAATGATCCATTCTCGCAATAAAGTTACATAATAACAATCACTCATATATACTATAATAAAGTATTGTCTATTGTCTCAAATAGCCCAGAAAACAAAAAATGTTATATAACGTTATATCACGCTTCTCTATGGCTCCTTATTATGACAAAATGTTATATAACGTTAAAACGTTATTTTGGCGTAAATTAACGCATTTTTGGGAGGTTGACAGTACATTTAAATGACTGTATTCCTGTTGTATATTTGACTTCCCCACCTACACGGCATTACTCTCAAAACCATGCTCATTTAGAATTGTAATGAAGGAACCCAGTGACCAACCTACACCCATCCCACCCAACGCCCAAATTCATAGTGAGCTTTCAATTCAATTCCATCCCCATGTATACATACACCTGCTACCCCCTTCCCACAACACCTCCCTATCAGCTTCCGGGTTGTAGCAGGGTGTAGTTTGTCTCCTCGCACACAGAGGGCACCAGGGTGACCATCTCTGTCACCCGGATGTAAATGGCTGCGTCTGTGGCTTAAACAGTGGCTGCTAGGATCGCTAACAGTCAATCCATAGATCCCGAGTCCCGCCTCACCTTGACTGACCTCCCTATGGTCATTGAGGAGGGACGGGGAAGTAGGGGGAGGTAGGAGGTAGGGGGGGGGGGGTAGGAGGGTGTTGGGTATAGAAATGCTACCTTCATTATTTATGGTCAGCAGACTACAGTTGTATGAAATGGTTTCGAATGGACGCGGCTGGTTTCGAATGTCTAGCTGTTCGAGGCGTCCATGGAAATATAAGGAGCTATGCCCCTACGTCGCTCGTCCTCCATAAATTTCCTCAATAGATTAACCAGTGGTGCTTCTACTCTCATGTCCTTTCCTCTCTCCTCCCAATTGAGACCCCTCTCAATTTCCTTCCTGAGTTCACCCATTCATCCGTTTCTCGTGTCTTCTTCACCAGTCAATGATACGTATTCTATTTTTTGTTTATTCCTCCATGCCACTTCCCTTTCCTCTGCCATCATCATTGCTGTATTCACTTTCATGTGAATAGATTATTTCTGACTTTGCCTCATGCCCCAATAATATTGCTTTCACACCCATCACCATAATATACAGTATATACATTTAATATCCTGCCTTCCTCTGGTAACCTCTCATATATTCTAGCTCTCACCATGTCTGCCCCCCCCCCTCATACCCTCCAACCAACCCATTCCCACCCACACCATCCACACCTATATTAAACACCCCTACAACTGCGTCACAGGGGAACCAAGGAAGGGAGTAGTAGAGGGGCTGGCAAGTCTCCAACCCCTTGAAAATATATTGCCGTGTCCTGCACTTGCTCATTCAATAAAGCGAGCTTTTCCAGCAGGATAAATTCTGATTATGAGTGCAAAGAGGCAGTGCTGATCTAAAGGGATATGAGAAGAAGAAGCAAAAACCACACGCTCTCCCGCTTGACAAGACAAACATTTTTCCTAAAGGGTTATTATTACTCGACATTGCCTATCTACATGAGTGGGATGAGGAATGGTGTGTTGTGCTGATGGTGGTGTGTGTGGGGGGGGGGTGCTGCAGGTGGGGTTAGGGTACTGGCAGGAGGCACCCTGGAGAAGGTGCAGCCACCACTGGAGGAAGGCCACTTTTACACTTTATTAACCAGATGATGAAACAGAAGCACGGTATGAACCCAACTACTACTGGAGAACCTACGCAGTTCCCAAGGTCTTGGCAAAGTCATGCTCCTCCAGGGCTTTTGAATGCTCCTCAAGGGGGCTTGCTCCCAGGTGTGAATATGGGGTATTGGGATCTGGAAAAGTTACATCCATGTAGGGATATTATGTATGCTGAACGTAGAGATAGGGCAAAGGGCCTGTGAAAGTTACAGATCATAATGCTGAGGGGTCAAACCCGTCTAGTGCAAAATATATGTATGTAGGCTTATATCAGTTCTCATGTTTTAGTACATTCTCTTACGTCATAGAATGAAGTCGTCTATTCTGCTACATCTAAGAATAGATAAAGGTGATCTGCATCAGCCCCTGAGATGACCTGTATTAATTGATGGATTGTTACTCATGAGCTGCTCTGCATTTCCTTTAATTAAAAGTTTGACCTGTTCATGCTCATTATACTCACATTACTACCACCCATCACATCCCCATAATATACTCCAAACCCAGGAAGACGCCTCACGACAGCCTCAAGCACTGACCAAGAGTTATTGGATTTTCTAGTCACCAGTTTTATGATTTATGAGAAAGTTTGCAGGCCTGGGCGGAGACATTCATTACAAAGGAGCCTGGTGTAAGCTAGACGTCTGCATGTGACGTGACAAAGGCAGGAGGTCCCACTACTATCCCACGAGCAACCCCTACCCCATACCCTCACACCAAGCCCTATACCTCACTCCTCTCTCACTTTAAATGGAGCTTCTCCAGACCTCCATGGCAGTGGAAAAGTAATCAAATGAACCCCTTTTTGAGGGGGAGGGTTGGTGGTGGGTCCTTCAGCTAGTAGGGCTGTTGGGTATGGTTCTTTAGAGGATGGTGACAGTAGCGAGCAGATCCATTTAAGTGAGCAGTTGGGGAGTTGCTCACTTGCTCCTCAGGGGTTTATTCATACTTTCACCACAGAGCAATGTAATACGAAGGGAGTCCATTTTAGTTTATCTTCCATATGCCTTACTTCTTCTTTTTGCAGCCTCAGTAATAGAAAAGCCCAAAAGGGTGACGATATTGTCTGAAATGTATATATCTCCAAAATGGATTAACTCTGATTATGTTATACAGGCCACTAGCAGATTTCATTGTTGACCCTTGAAATGAGCTCTTATAGGCGTTATTATGGAAGCTCACACCTCTTATACGTGTTATTATAGATGCTAACACCTCTTATATGTGTTATTATAGAAGCTTACACCTATTATAGGTGTTATTATGGAAGCTAGCACCTCTTATAGGTGTTATTATGGGGGCTGCTCTCAGGTAGAGAGCCTCCAGCTCAATTTAAAGTTGCTTTATAATGAGCGCCTCCCGTCATTTCAAATCCTAATTTGTCACACAATTTAGTCGCTCGTAAATCGCTGTCTGTCCAGCTGGGATGGTTCGTAATGCATGAGATCAGTGTGCTTGTCAGGGATAAATTATGAGTAGATCACATTTCTGACAACCAAGGCCATGCACTTTATTGACATCAAAGTACAATATTAAAAGGGGGAGCTTGCAATGTATTACCTTACAAACAATCGAAAATATGAAAAGCCGTGATTAAAAGTCGGGATTATAAAACAGGACATTTACATCCTCTGATAGCCTACATAGCAGACTCTTAAGGGCCGCCTGGGGAGAAATTGTGTTGTTGTGATTCTATGTTATTATTGTAAGTTGCAGTAAAAGAAAAATTTTTGATGCAGCTTACTGACATTAAATGATGTACTAATAACCTTTTCTTTTCCTTTTTCTTCTAGGTAAGTACTTACGTATTTATCATACCCACCGGTCCGTAAGTAAAAGCTTTTTGATATTACCATCATCGTGTTATTCTTATCGATGATATTGAAGAAAGTATAGAAGAAGTACAATTTCTAAACCCTATATATATTGATGTATATTGCGCCTCATTCTTTATTTCAGGCAAGATTCAAAGTATATCTCAATGTTTATTCCACTATCATATAATCTTCCGCTTATACACAATGTTTTATGAAGAGGGGAAATTTCGAATTTTGATATAATATCTTTGCAGTATATATCAGACTACCCTGCCACCCAGTACATATCACGTGTATGCCGGGACGAGCAGATCTCTTGAGAGTTGGGCGCTTTTCTTGAATGCAGCTTGTTGTTGGTAACCTGGGAGTCTGGTACCTGCCTAAATCTCGCCAAATGGGAGCCAAGATGACCACGCACAGTCGAAGCTCTGTATTCATTGTTATGCTGCTGACAGTTCTTGCCAACCACTACACACATGCCTTAGGGAGTGATCATTTTTTAACAATAGGGGGGTTGGTGGATTTGGGGAGGGGACTAAAAAAATGTACCCTTTATTAGTGAAAAAGTCCGCCCGCGCATTACTATAGCTCAAAGGGATCGGCTGCACTCAATTTCAACCTGCCTGGGAGGGGGAACCGAAAGAATTTCGACCCCTCCCCCTGGGGACCGAAACAATTTCGACCTGCTTGCACAAAAATCCACCGACCCCCCCCCCTCGTTGTTACCACTACCTTATAGTACTGACAGTCCCTGGCAGATGGCTTTCACGTAGGCTCTCACTCCGCTGGCCTTGGCTTCATCACACAATATATCCTAGACAAGCAATGGAGGAAAGAAAAGTAACCATCTTAAACCAGCAGCAGCGTAGAGCAGCAGCGTAGAGCACCAGCTTCTGACTTCTAAGGAACTCTCATGAATAGGCCTACAAGGGCGGCTGTCAGTGGTGGAGTCGTAGATCATAATTAATCCCTTTGATGTAGGCAGTTTAATTCACTTGGATCACTCAGAAGCCATTGCGTGTCCCACTCACCCTCTAGAGGTATTTCTGAATTGACTGCTTCTTGACTGAATTAATGCCCCCTATATACCGTTCCAGTGGCGTATGTATACATAGGAGCCTAACAATAGAAAAGGAGTGTAGATCATATTGGTAAAGTTTCCATCGGTGACAATGAAATCATTCCATTACCGATGATTTGACCAATAGACTCACATATATTTCGCTCATTTACACGATATATAATCCATCATCCATTGATATCAAATATAGTTGGCAATAAAATAATTAGATTTTAATTTTTCCTGAATTACAAATGTTCTCAATGCCCAGCTGCTGTCATTGGGTGGCCACCATGTGTCATAGGGCAGGTGCGGCTTCCGGTTAGAACTAACACCAGCGGCAGGCTGGCAGTTACCGGTACACTAGTTTTTGACAAGGTCGCAGGCAGGTAACATGAAGGAAGCCTTTCAACTTTCTTATTTTCGGTTGGGGGAGGGAGGGGGGGGCGTTGGGTTGTCTAACTGAGTTTACAGGAGCCGTCCATGTCACCAAGTGTCTACAAGGAACTACCTGTCTGAGACAAGTGGCGCCCCCAAGTGAGGGGAGAGAACATCAAAGGAGTGAGCGGTGCTTCATGTGGCTTGGGAGGCAGTTTTTACACTTTAAGGGACGCACAATACTTACAGTGCTATTCTAGTGGTCGTCATGATGCATTAATGCAATCCTGGCTAGTTTACTCACCAGTGTTGTATGCGTGTACCATGCCAATGCTTCGGGAGTGTATCAAGCTCATCGAGTCGGCATGTGATGCTTGTCCGGGGATGCATAATTGGTGCGGTACTCGCTCGTCATGGCTGCAATCATGCATCATGGGGGGGGGGGGGGAGGGGCAAAGGGCATAGTGCAGTAAAGCACTATGCGGTCCTTAAAGGGTTAAAGGTGAACTCTGTCATGGCGACCTGTCATGCAATCAGCCAATCAGCGACCAGCACCAGCTTCACGGCTGAATTACCGTGTTGGGCCCCGCCACCTCCCACCTCACCTCTTTTAGGCAGTGGGACATCTTTGACCGCATCCTAATTGTGGTATTAAAGATGAAATATTGGCTGCTGTCTGAAATAGTGTGCGAGAATTGCCAACAGCTCCTTACAATGTGACCAATGGATAGGGAAGCTATACGGTAGAACACTGTGGCCTCACTTTTATAGATATCAATTGTGCATTCTGCGAACTTCCCCCCTAATGGTCGCCATAATAAGGAAAGTATTGTGAAATGGATACCAAACTTTCAATTTCAAGTAAAATCACAGGGAAACCACCATTTCTTTTTCTCTCTCTTTAACGATCCATTGCCCATAGCTTCCTAGTTGACTTCTGTTCATTTGCGTTGTTTACCAACATGTTCAGAAAGGAGATAAACCTCCGGTAACCTCCTCCCACAAACTGCACTGATCATGTGTATCGAGAAAACCGGAAGTATAGCATGTGCGCATGATATAGGCGCCATTTTCGCTGGTCCCCTTTCCGATTGGTTGCGGTGCTGGCGAATAGCGTTCTGACTCTCCGGTTTAGTACGCGCGTGTTGCCATGGCAACAAGAGATCAGATTCCCGCCTTCCTTCTCAGAGATGGCAGAAAACACCAGCAAAGTTTGTGGAGTCTATTGGGAGTCATGACAACCGTATCAAGTGGCCAGGTGGCGTGCTTGACACCTACCGAGAACGTGCTTGGAGGTGGAGATTGAGTTGAGGGAGTTATGAGTAGTTTAGGGACGTCTAATTCAGGCTCAGGCCAAAAGAAAACATATGAAAGGTGTGTTTCAGGTTACCCGACCCTAGAGTAAACCTAGCTAGAGAAAGAGAGGGCCGAGTTTATATCCAATTAGGTAGAAAAATACTATTCTAGGCCACTTTAGGTCATTTCAGAGTTAATTTAATGGTCCATGAGTCCAGGCTTTGGTAAGTGAGTGGGCGCCGGAGTTCCTGAGTTAATTTCTCGGTACTATTCAGGTCTAGGTAAAATGGGTAAAATTATATCAAATAAAATCCGATCTACCTACTCTGGATTTAACTATCTTTTATTTCGGCCTCGGGAGTAATCTGAAATAATGTCCCACAGCGCTCTCATGCAAGAGCAATCCATATCTTGGAAATCATATATTGCAGAGACCTTTGGGTCGTTGGAGATATCCTCCGACATGTCTAGCACTGATCAATTCTCACGCTGCTGGGTAAATTCACAAAGAGCTGCGATTTCCTATGATTGCCTGCGATGTGTACGGTATATCTGCATATATTCTATACGCGTCTTCATTGGTAGAGGGCAGAGGTGTCTCAGTTGGTGTTTTAGGAGATTGCCTAGATCAGCTATAACCCTTTTAGTGCTTCAGTCTGCTATAGTTATTCCCTTTGTTGCCAAGCTACATCTATGTAGCCATCGGGAGTTTACTTGCCAGGGCTGCATGCATGCATCATGCCGATCCTCTGGGAGTGTATCGACCCAGTATAGGGTCGATCGTCAGCATGATGAGAGTAGATTCATGCATCAATACCACAAAGGGTATAGAGCACAAAAAGCACATTCCGGCCCTTAAAGGGCTAAGTGAAGTGATCCGAGCAGGACAAACACGGTCTAACACGCTCTCACCCGCTCCCACCCACCCTGGCGCCAATCAGCTGGCTAATTGAGTCGTTTGTACTGCCTGGTGGGGGCGGCAGGCGGACAAGGCCTAGCGCCAAGAAGTCGACGCCGGCCGCCTCCTCCGCCGCTACTTGTACCGCGTCACACACCGCCGCGTCACTCCTACTCCTAACGGTGTCCACATCCGCCAAATAGTCCCTCCTGGTAACGTGCCCCTATTCTATGGTAACAGATGGTGCCTCCAATCGAGGTTATTAGCTCACTGTACGGCTACGGCCATCGTTATACACTGCTGGATATTGTATGTTTGGCTTTTGGTCTAGACCAAAGCTAAGAGAATGATGTCTCTGCTAGAGATTTGAATCCCGCAGAGATGCCTTCTGATCACTTTTCCTTATGCAGAATGTTATCTGCTAGACATAACTTTACAATCACACTCCTTCCGCAATTTAGTTCATCTCCCTACACAATATACCGTTAATAATTTCTATCCTCACATCATTTTTCCTTTCTTACTTTTCTCTGTAATTTGTACCATGTTTGAAATCTTTGTCCCTGCCTTCTAGCCATGTTTTCTATCATTTCTTTCCTCCTTCCCTTGGAACGATCCTTAGATAATAGTTGCCATAGACATCAGCCGTTTGTCCTGTTTCTTTTCTTGTCTTGTCACTGCTAGCTTGCTCGCCGCAGTGCTCAGTTTTGCATTAATGAATTCACTCCCAATGATCAATGCCTGTAATGTCATGTAAGTTCCATTAAGAATTACATTTGAATTCTAGTTGAACGTCAGTGCCAAGCTTTACATTGGAGGAAACTTTGAAAGCTTTAAAGTTTAATAGCATTTCTATCGATAGCTCATTCCGTCTGTCGGCCATTGAGTTTACTTTGCCAAAGGCCTTTAAAACGCGCACTGTGCGGCTTGTTCCTGTAATTGAAATGCACCTCTGGGGAGGCCGGCGCCAGACTAGAGGTGGTAATGGCGGTCGTAATAACAGTGAAAGCACTTATTGTGGGCGAGTGGCAGGCATAGGGATGGGCCCGGCACCATCAGGAGAATGCATAGCGATGGTTGGATAGAAAAGACGTGACGAAAGGCAGCCTAGACTAGAAAAGATGGGGAGAAGAGCTTGGAGAAAATTATGTCTCCTCTAGAATAGCCTAGCTTCTCCTGGCCATCCCTAGTAGCCTCCGCGCTCCACCACCCCTTAGCCATTTAAGGGCAGTATAGTGCTTTAATGTGTTGTGCCCTCTGTTATGATGAATACATGAACACAGCCCTGGCGAGTCTACTCGCCAGGTTTACATTCATGCATCAGGGCCAACACTTCCAGAGCGTACCAACTCCGTATGGTCGGCATGATGCTTGAATGCAGCGCTTTCGAGTGGAGGCCAGTGCTGCATTCATGTATCATGGCAACAAAGGGCACATCACCTTCAAGCACTATACCGTCCTTAAAGGGTTAACTCCACAGGAGGTAGGCATGCAGCCTCTCCAGGGCTGAACAGGAAGTGAAGTGGCTGTCGTCCGTCTTGCACCCAGGAGTAACTTGGTCCTGGACACGGAGGCTGGAGATTGATGGAGGGGACAGGAGGAGTGTTTTGGGGAGGAGGGTAGCGGGGGCTGAGGGGAGGGGGTGCATCCTCCAGACCCTGGTCCTGATCGCTCACCCACCCAAGGCAAACAAGCCCTAGCATTGCGTCCTCAAGCACTTCCTGTGGTTTCCATGGTTACCAGGTGTGCTGGCTGTCAAGGTGGCAGGGACTGGAGGAGACCAGATCACTGCTGCCATTGTTGGCAGGTGTGCTGGAGGAATCTCCATAACCCCCCCCCCCCCATCCCAAACATTTTACCCCGCCATCCTAAGCTTATCTCAATATAGGGTCGATATTCAGCATTGAAATACACCCTCGTGGAACTTCATAAATTGTCTGCCATCAGATGTGCCATTGTATTTTCATTGGACCCGTAGACATAGCAAACATAATACATTATGTAGTCATTTTAGCTTCAATATGACCAATCCAATGTGCAAAGAGCATTATTGTCAAGCAATTTATATACATGGGAATCTGACTCGTCATAAGGCACACAATTGCACACAATCGCATTTGACCTATGCTCTTTAATCGATTATATTTGAGACGCTACAACATGTGCTATATTTATTAGACATGCATTATAATGTACAGAGGATGGTCTTCTCATCTGCCTATCTGAATCACCCATGTATACGAATAGACCTGTCAAATTATCGCTATCCCATAACACGTTTTGAGGAGTTCCAGCACACTCTACTGGGGATGCTCCTTCTCATTCCCGCCCCCTCCACCCTCCACCAGCTCCCCAAAGCCCACCCACCCCTCGCCATACTTGCCGCCCAACACTTCAGAAGGGACAGTTCACAAAACTCTCACCAGGTGAAGCTAAAGCGAGCTTGGCAGGAACCGGAACGAGGCCTTGCCGATCGATAAAGTCCCCTATTATCGCCCACGTGGCTCTGTCAATACGACACCCTGCCCCTAGTGGCAAGCCGGGTAATCAGATTTGGGGGCAGGTTGGTCGTTTACGGGGTGGCCGACAGCTGCTGGTTACCAGACGGCTCCGATGGCAGTATGTTTGTCCGCTGGGTACCGACCATCTCCTACCGCAAAAATATATATAAGTGAAAAAAGGAATAGTAGAAAAAAACAAGCTGGCCCCACTGTATACCACCTAGCGGGCAGTACACGCACCACATCCCCTGGTGGTGACCTAGGATATTTGTCTGTGACCTCCAAAATTAGATGTCAGACAGCGAAATCCCTCTCCAACTGAATAAAACATGTGGTTGGTTCTCTCTCTTTTATTTATCTTTTCTTCTCCCTAATCCCCCCTTTGTGGGTTTAGACCTCATTGGTATACATCTCCTCTAAAGGGAAAACACCTTTTTTGGTCCTATAGTAAATGTGTTTTGGTATACATGTCCATATACACTGGAGATTTGTTACAGTTGCAGGGCAGTAACTCATGGTGGTGGTGAAAGATTCAGGGGGCGTTTGGCTGGTTGCTGGCGGACTGATTACACTCTATGTGCTGGTGTCGGCCGTCATTACATCTCACACGTCACTTCCGGGCCATGTGGTGCCAGCGTCTAACTGCGCATGCTCCCAGTGGTGACGTGTTTCCGGGTAACTGAACAGGACGTATTCACACGGTGCAGCTCTAAATGGCCCTCCGCGGTTGTAGCTGTCGGCCATTAAAATTTACTCCCATGATTAGCACTTCTGACACTACTATAGGGCTAAGTCCTGCAATGTATATTAAGGATTACCGTAGCAATCTAAACTGTTGTGGCTACATTTCCCCTATAAATTAAACGAGCTTGTCGGAGGGTAACATGTATATGTAACTTATAGAAAGGATGCCCAGCGCATGGATATAGCCCAGTAAACACCAAACGTTATACCATGGTAGAGATTGGCTCATGAACTAAAAGACAGTGACTATCTGGTTATACATTATCATCCCCATCCTACTAAACCTCTCTGATATTGCATAACTTAAACGAACTACATATACATGTATGGATGTAAAACATTCATATCTGTACCCATTATGTATAAAATCATTTTATTTGAAAGAACATTCGGCAAAAAGAGCAAACTAACTGAACGCCTGACTGGGTGACTTGCTCGTGAACCGACTCAGACCTGCTCGCAGCCTTGGCAATAGATGTGGCTGGGTTCACTGCCTGCCTGGTTGACCAGCGCACCAACCCGTGGACCACCCCCGGGCAGGGGAGGGGTAGACGGAGGGCCCTCCCGGGGGCTCTTACTGCATGCCCGGCGGGTCGGCGAGCTGCTCGCACGGCCGATTGAGAGCCGCTCCACGTCCCCAGAGCCAGATAAATCCCTGGATTATCCCCCTGAATCGTCTTGGGGTTTTAGCCTCTCTCCCTCTCCAGTACATGCCTGAGCTGCTCCCACCCCTGTGAAATACCAGCTCATATACAGGTTGGACATGGGTAGACTGCATGTTGGGCCTGAGTGCTTCAGGCAGAGTGTGCCCCCAATCCTGGAGGAAACTAATGGGCCTGTCCAATTGGGAATGAGTGTCTAGGAACACATGTACCAATTACAGATCAGACCTTGACAAACTTACTTTGGTTTTACATGTAACATGCCAAACTCCTGTTCTAACCGGGGCAGTTGTAGGGTTTGCAGTGGGGTTTGCAGTAAAACTCTGTGGTCTGAATTCAGACTAAAGCTGTGTTGGCAGCTTCCAGAAATATTATTTCCAATTGTGGGAAAGGGTCAGTATTAAAACTACAGGTCTGCAAGTAAAAAAGGAGGAAACTGCAAAGAATTACTAACAAATCAGTTTCCCTTCTAAATGGATTAGACTCGTCTCTCAAACTTTGCAAAGTTATAGAGACCCAGAGATCTAACTGTTCTCTAATGGCCATAAACCTGTAGCCTTAAAAAGGTGTGTTCCTCTTTATCCAGTGACCTTGGTCTGAACCTCAAGATCTCAAGGTGCACCATTACCTCAGTGACCCCCAACGTTGGGGGCAGATCCCGCAGGGTTCAACCCCAAAGGTGATGAAGTTGAATATGGTTTAACCCCAAAGGTAATGAAGTTGAACATGAGGTTCTCTGGGTGTAAGGTTATGTGATGGACTGTACAAGAAGGCTTTTAGAGGCAGGCAGTTGTTCCTTAGGGTCCCTTCATCAAACCCTGGCTCTTTATATAATGTGATGGTCCTACCTTGAGGACACACGTCAGTTCGATTCAGCCGGTACCTATACTAAATTGTTATGACTACATGACATAGAGGTTAGAGTAAAAGGTATGGTTTCATTTCTTGTAAGATTTATCTATAATTAAATCTATACCTGTATGACTGTCACTGGACATGGCGACCTATACGAGACCTATGAGATACTCTCCTGGGAACGTATCATGCCCCAGTCATTTAGTTTATCTAGAATATTGCATGGACTGAATGTTGAGGTGCCAAAACATACCAACACAATTACAAAGCTCTATCGTGCCCCATAGATTAAAGTTTACAGCCATCAACGAAGAGCCCATGGAGGAAGGTAGGGCTGGACGGGGTCTGGAGGAAATTGGGAGGGTGATGTAGGATGGGTACGGGAGGAAGGCAATGGCATGCTCCAGGAACACAGTGCCTAGCTCGGCACCGATTGATTTCTTTACGCTGGCTTTGGGTGAGTTGTTTAAAGAGATGGGTTGGGTGTGAGAGCGGCTCCTCCCCGCTCCAATGGCTCAACTAGATCAGCTCAGCAACTGCTCGCTGGGATCAGTGCACACATAGCCGAGGAGCAGTTTGAACATTTGGGGAGGCACTGGTCAATGCTAAACTTAGCATCTATAGAACTAGGGTTGAATTAGCTCGAGTCGATCACATACCTTGAATTGGAAATTTGAATTAGTATTATGTTCAAGCACGCTACCCAGTAAACAAAAAACGTTATACAACGTTTCAGTATTGTTCCTTATTGTGACAAAACGTTGCATAACGTAAGGAAACGTTATTTTGACGTAAAATAACGTATTTTTGTTAGCTGGGGAGGGTGTAGCCTGACGTGTCTGCTGACATAGGTGCTCCCCGCACCAGACCCCTCCGACCTGCGGACAGCACAGGACAAGCAGCCTGCCCGCCGTGCTGGCCGTCATGGGAGGTAATTTGTGTAGGGTAGAGTCACCCAGAGTCGGCCACATGCCTGCATAAGTCTGACACCTGAGTCTGTAGCTATTCATACATGACAAACCCTCCGCTTGTCCTTTGTCGGTTATAAGTATAACACTTGCATTGTATTTTTTATACACAAATAGAGAGTTTAGCATACTTGAATAAATGCAGACTAGAGTGTCCGACTCAAGGTATACATGTGGTCGACTGTGGGTGAATCTACCGTTACCGCCCCTGCTGCCGTCATGTTGTAATGGGCCCCTGTGTCGGGTGGCTGCTCTCCTGCCCCCCCCCCCCACTGCTGCCCACTGCTGCCCACTGCTGTCCATGTCTAGCTGTCAGCACATAGCTGTGTAACCTGACCGTCATTCTTATTAGTGTCTTCAGTATATATGGCAGTATTCGTTGATATCTGCATACCGTGCAGACTTACTGCCTGCTAGAGTATTTCTTGTACTACTGAGTAATATTCTATAGTACCGGTCTATACTCATTCCATTTGTTATCCTCTGTTTTGCTTTCTCCCCTGCAGGCTTGACACTTCCTGCACCCTTAATATCCCTCATTCACTCCCCAATTCTCTCACTTTCACCTTCACTTTCTTGCTCAATTAATGCTAGCCATCTAACTAAATACAACCTACTCCCAGAGATTCTTCCATTGTAGTCCATGCCTCTATCCCTCCCACTCAGTCCCAGCCAATATTCCCTCCCACAACCCATCCAGGCCAATCCACTCTCTAACCCCCAACCCCCAACCCCCTGCCCCCCTTAAACGGACCCAATATCCTAACACTGGTAACCGTCCTACATGATAACAAACTAGGCATTATACGCCAGTCACCAGCTCACCCCTTACTAGGAGGCTCATGGCCCTTCCCCGTGCGTTGCTTTCGTAATCATGTTCCCGGGCCGAGTCTGTTCCGTCTGCCGCTGTCGTAATCAGGTTCCGGGCCCCTCGTGCCTGAGATAACGGCAGTGACGTAGGTGCAGCGTTAACCAATCAGCACACAGCGTGGCAGATGACCAATCAGAGGCCTGCTGCCTAGGGCGGTACGGTGTCAGAAATGTGTTGTGTCGACCCATATGATTGGTTGACAAGAACAGCACCTTCTTGGTCCTGTATATAGGAGCATTTCCCTAGAAACCTGGCTGTTTATATGAGATACACTATATATCTATTTTAAAAGCAATGCAAGCACTACCAATATACACAGACATATTAATGTTAGTCAGTTAACTGCTTAAAGGCCTGACAACATTCAATACAATGATACCTCGCTGTACAAGGCTTCATGTTCGTGATAATGCTTTGCTTAGGAGTCAGATACTGAAACCCTCAGTTCCCGAAGCAGTTTATCAGTTGGGTCTGCATTCAATTTAGTGTTCATCGGTCAAATGCTACAAGCAGAACTACAAGCTACAAGCTATACACAGCTTATCAGAGTGTCTATAGCCTAAAGTCCTTGAAGATTATGCCTGTCCTTGAGCGATTGACGGTCCTGTGGAGCAGCTCATGTAGTCCCTGAGGTATCCATCCCAAGGTGACATGTTATCTAGGAAGGCTTATGGCCTGATTATCCGATAAGACCCCTACTATCAGTGCCTGATTATCCTGGGATGGAGAAGACCTGAGCTCTATTTTCTGAGCTGGCTTGATCAACTTCCCCTGGTAGTATCATCTAGTGTTCCTTCATTAACCCCTCTAATTAGCCGCTCTCTAATTAAGTGGTTGTATTGAGACAGCCCCTTCCGCCAAATCAGCCAATCAGTGGATCGGTTTCATATAGCTTTCTTTAATCCAGCCAATCAGGCGCCGCTTACCATTCGGCTTCGGGTTTGAGATTGCTTATACCATTCGGTAGTAGTGTTAGGATGCCGGGCCTGAGATATGCTACTCACTATTTTTCTTATCTGATATATTTTATCACCCAACATATCTCCTCGGGAAGTGGTTTTAGCTTTAGACCGCCTTAATAATAGTGTCATACATGCTGAGGCAATTCAAATTCGATTAGGTCCAGAATAATGGGAGTTTCTTATCAGTTGGTCATGCCTGCTGCTCTGTTATCTATAGGTAGAAGTCCACTTAAGCTTCAGCATTCATAAAAAAGACCCCTCCTGCGTAGACCTCAAGTAAAACCCTGCCAAGTTGATAGAATGTCTTTCTATGCTTTTAATACTTTCCCCACTACTATGGCTCAGCCATTCAGGTTCATTCATTTTATCAAAAGAAACTGCCTGCAATGTGCATCATTGCTGCCAGCTCGCTGCACCTTAAAACCCCGCTATATTACCGCACCTACTTACCATAATCCACCCCCCCCCCAACCACCCAGCGCCCAACTTTGAGCCTAATTTATGCAAATGAGGATCCCACAATCCATCACATTACCAGCGTGATCACTCAAGCGCGAAACAAGACCCCTGTGACGTCAGTTGAGGAATATGAGAGCAGCTCAGAGAGTAGCCCGGCCCCTCCCTATTATAGCTGTAGAACCCTCCTATATATACTTCCAAACCGGACAGGGCGCTGAGCAGTTGAAACAAGATGGCCGTCCCACCTGCTCGTGGGGCATGATGGAGCAGCTCACCGGATCTATTCTGCCCCCATCACCGCCAGGGGGAGGCAGTGAGGGGAGACACCACCGGGGGAGGCTAGGGGGATGTTGTATTTGTTGTGTGATTTTTCTTAGAAGTGGTTGTTGGTATATCGTATAGGCAGGTGGCACGGGCATGAGCAATGAGGGGAGGGACACTTTTCACCGTGTAAGAAAATGCCCCCTCTCTCCTCATTGTCGTTTCCTCTTTCATCTTCTGCTTTTCTTTTGAAAGGGAGGTATTGTCTTGGGACTTCTTTGGTTTTTATTGTTTTGGAATTTTTATGGGAGTGGGTAGTTGACAATAATACCCTCATAATGGCAGGGCACACTTTTAGGAGTAAGTGGTGTAGCTGCACAGTATAAAAGGAGGTGTTTTTTCGAGTAGTTTATACTGTAGGTTACACCACGTTGTGGTGTAGCTGTGGGTCAATCCAACGATCCCGGATTCAACCCCCCTCAGGCTAGCACAGCAGCAATTATTTTGCTTTTTTTTGTTTGTCCTTTTAACCTACTTGAAATGTAAATCAGCCTATAAATATTTACATAGCACCACTAATCCTTCTTTTTTGAGTAGGTCTGATTCAGCTGTATTCCAATGATGTACAATGATTAATACATGTATGCCGAACCCACGAGGTCCTGTGTTTGGGGTTCACAGTAGGTGACTGTATCTGAACAGTATGTAATACTGTAAATCGAAAATGCGTCTTTTTATACTGGAAATCTACAGTGTATCTCACTGTGCAGCTCCACTAACTTCTGACAATGCAGCATAATCCCCGTCATACCCATTACTCTTAATGAATTTAGAATCAAGGACATTTGATACCAAATAATTCAGCATGACCCCAATAGTAATCTTCTTTAAACATGCCCAATGCAGGGTGTCATTTTTTGAGAGTAATGCAATAAGGAAGTTATTCTATCTACTTGTAACCTAGAAACCTTATACAGAACAGCCATAGCATTACACCCCACCTCCTCCCCTCCCTCAGCCTCCATACCCTAGCCATGTTCGTGTTATTGCCATACTGGTCAAGAAGCATGTTGACCAGCGGCTGAAACTGACCCTCCCTATGCCACTCCCACCCCCTCCCACTCACCCACCGGGCCTGCTAGTCTCGTCCCTTCGCGCCAGATCTCTCTACACGACACGTGACTTGCTGGGTCACGATCCCATCAGCCCCTCTGACCAACACTAGATGGCGGCACTAATGCCCCGCCTGGCGGCCATCTTGTCAACCGTCTCCCGCGCATCCTCCCCGCCCCCATGCCCTGCAGCTTCCGGTGGATGCGTTGAACTGCGCGCGCACACAGCGGGTGGCGACTTCCTGTCTGAGCCATTTGCGGCAATCATGCCTTCCGGTTGCGCCCTATTAATGTTGGATATGAGGGATTGGATGCGCCCTGGAGGCTGTGTGACTCCTGTGTCTACAGGGAGGGAGTGGGAGGGATGGACGGCCCTGGCGGTAATGCGTAGTGGGGAGGAATAATACATCATATAGTAGACAATTAATTGATGCTGGGAGATGACAAGGCTGGAGCACTAGACGGGTGCAGTAGACATGTCTATAGTAGCCCTGCCTTCCTCAATGTATACAAACCCAGAGAGGCCGCCCTGCCCCTGTCTTCCGCCAGTGTATATATCCCTTTAAAGGCCACATAGTGTTTTAATGCATTAAGTCCTATATCGGCATAATGCATGAGACTAACCCTGGTGAATCTACTCACCAGGGCTATACATCCATGCATCTTGCTAGGGTCGTCAAACCTATATGGGGTGGTAGGCATGATGCATGAATTCAGCTATGGTGAATTACTCGCCAGGGCTACATTCTTGCATAAATGGCGAATAGGGGTATATATTACATCAATGTACTGTGCGGCCCTTAAAGGGATAGCTATGGGAAGAGCCTAAAAGCCAGCTAACACAGTAGTCAGAGTTATTGACCTAGCCAAAGTGCCATTGCATTGGTGATAGAGCCGAGGGTGGGATGTGACGACAGGGACAGTGGCAGTCCCTGTGTTAGAGGGGAGTGGGTGTACGTGACGTATAAGAGCTCCTACCCATAATGTATTATATATTATAGTCTACAACACAACGCTAATGTTGAAGTTCAAACACTGACATTGTACGGTTCTTTCTTTTTTCGTGTATGAGAAGTTAAGCTTGTTTCCACCTTTATCTTCAAATTTGTAATTTTGAGGAATACAATGTAAACGTAAAACAGTAGTATCTGTCTAAGGTCCTTCGTGATATGCCATAGGTATAGACCTTCTTGCTACCGATGCATGATATAATACACTATCATATATTATATATAGCAAGACCACAGCTCTGACCTGGCCAACACCCCTGCTCATATCTGGGAAGATAAATCTTGTTTTTCGGCACAGCGACGAGTGTATTGCTAGGCACTTATTTTCTCTAGGATGTGGTTGGCGGAGCCTAAGCATAGTCCTGCCGTGACAGACTCCTCCCCCCCCCCTTGCCCCTGCCCCCTCCATGGACCCCTCCTCCTCCTGCACCCCTATCGGCACCAGCGCCCATTTATAACGGACAGAAAGCCTGCCTTGATTCCTGTCGTCAGCGGTGTGGACGACAAGGGCTTTTTTTCTACTTCCACCCCTAGCCTCCCCCCTACTCCCGCCGTACCCTCTAACCGACCACCGCTAACGTCGCCGGGAGAATATGAAATTATTGTGATTTACCGTGGCGGGATCCCGCGAGATAGCACGTGACCACGACGAGAGCTTGACAAACGCGGCCCAGCTTCCCGAACGTGACGATAGGGGGCGACATCGCGGACGGACGCTGCTTGGCTTTTTAGCCAGCGGTTCATGTGCGCAAGCGCTACCGGAAGTGACTTAACAAACGGCGCATGCGCAGTTGTATGCACTCGGAATGGAGTATGGGGCCTTGTAAAACTTTGACAGAAGTGCCATAGAACTGAGTATAATGGATGTTAGGAACAATGGATGGTGGCTGCGGGGGTTTGCTGTTAGTATGATGTACAAGGTCTGGTCTGAGTGTAGACAGAGAGGGGAGTGAGTCTACAGAGTCAGGGCTAACATACATCTCTGCGGCAGAGTGCTACTGTTCTGTCTGTGGGCTCATCACTCACTGTCAGCGTATAAAAGTATAGCTCTATACTTCAAAACACAAACTAGGCGTCAGAAGCAGGGGGAACACGGGATGATTTTCTCATGGCTGGTTTATATGACGTGTCCATGACGTTATATTCGCGACTTTAAATCTTAAAATTGTGTATATTCGCCATTCCATTATTAAAGGATGTGGTGACCAATTATCAGTGTTAGTGTATCTAAGCCCTTGTATATCCGCTACTGGAAACCTACTTAATTAAACTAATTAGTTTGGATCTGACTGGCTTCTAGACTCCACCTAGGGGGTGTATTCCATCTCAGAATGAGGCACTCTATTGTATAGCATGGGACTTAAGGAACGCCTTTACACTGCCTTTAACCGTTAAAGCCTTTAACAATAATAAAGGACGGCATATTGCCTTAATGCACTTTTGCCTTTTGTCATCATGGTGAATAAGCAGCATAAGCATGCAGCCCTGGAGAGTCCCGAGACTGTCGCGTCCAGTATCATGCTATTCCTACATAGGGCGTGATGCAATCTCACAGAGTCAGCATGATTCGTCGGTTAAGCAAGGAGAGTTACCGATGGGTAGTAGGGAGTAGCTTGCCAGTGTTGCGGTAAAGCATCCCCATTAATGAAATATTATTTTTATTATATACATAGTTGCATCACCCCATTGGTCTAGAATACCAACAAAACCTTTAGCACGAATTAAAGCACCTATACTAGCATTGTATAAGTGTCAAGATCATGTTTCGAGAGCTGGATCTTGAAAGTTAGCCACTTGATTACCAGAACTGCCATACCAAACCTCAAACCACATACCACACTTATGATAAGATCCTCCATAGCCTCGACTGCCCTATTTGAATCCCTCCTCCTCTTTTCCCCACCCTATACCAGGCTAAGCCCCTAGGAGGAGCCCCCACACTAATATCTCCTCCAGCTCCAGGCTAGACAGGCATTGGAGGGTGGGTGGACATGTACTTCATAACCACAGACGGCCTGGGCTGACAGGGCAGTTTAATGGATTGCTTTCTGCCCTTGCAGACCCCTCCCCCTTGTCTTGTCCAAACCCTGCATGCAAAAAGTGGCCAGCGACAGTGTCAGTAGGCCTCCTCTTCTTAGAAGAACAGTGTATACAGACATTCATCACTTGGGTGCTGATTATCAAACAACGAATGGCTTTTCTCCCACGAGAGCCTTCGACAAGCACGCGACTGACTCGAATCGACAACAGCCGCATTTAAAAAGAGTTTGCAGCCTCGTCTTTGGGGACATCATTTTGTTCTAGTCGAGACCAGATTTGCCATGTTGGAAGGAGATCGATCGACTCTGGGTCGTTATTTCGAGTCTCTCATTTTGGATGGATGTGAGGACAAAATTGGGGAATAATCAGATAAAAATGGCCGCTCCCTCCTCAACATGGCGACTTCCGGTTTGGCCCCCTAACGGCCGAGTCGGACACTAGTGATGGATGGTGGCTGTAGGAGGGGACACGAGCAGACGACATTTGGGGCTGTGATCTTCAAAATGGCCGCTTTTCCCGCCGAAACCCTTCAAGGTGGGGACTTAGATTACAAAGGACCAGGCCGACTTGGGGGAAGTGGTGGGGAGATGGAGGAGGGTCAGGGTCATGGACCAGCATTCCAGCTCACCAGGCAGTAACTTCTCATCTGGATATCGCTATAGAGTAAAGGTATAAAAGATACACATAGTAAATTATAGTTATTCCTCCCTTTCGCCTGCTTTTACTTCTCATGTGGCCACTCCTCCATTTGACCTGCTTAAGCGCCGGCTCTTTAGATAAGCGCTAGAGTCGTATTGAATTAGCGCCGGGTAAGAGAGTTGATAAAAGGTTGTTGGTTAATGTACTAAAGGCTGGTGTTGTATAAGCACTAGTTCAAACCCCCACCCGCTCTAAATAAAGGATTGAGTATCTGTACCTTACCCTATTGTCACAGGGACTAGTAAAGTCTAGTAAAGTTGGCATCATGCCATATTAACTTTTTGCACTTAGGGGACCATACATAAATCCACCCATTTTACGTATAGCGATAATTAGGGTAGCGCCATGTGCGCAGCCATGTTAGTTCTGTCCACAGAGTATCCCGCGAGATTTAGCCTGGTACCACAGTCCCAGAAACCATAGTTGCCAAGAACAAGCTACGTTCTGAGAGCAGAACCAAGATGTCACGAGAACTGCTAGTGTCAGCCTGCACGTGCTGGTCCCGGGAACAAGTTCAAACCCGTTTTATCGTCATACTACCCGTAACTTCCATCTCCCAGTTAATGCGATCATACCAAAGTACCCAACACACTTCAAACATACCCGTGTCCTGACCTTCTCTTAGCTCCCAGCCCCACACAATGGGGCTTCCCTAGAACCCTTTTGTAGACCCCATCCGGCTGGCCCCGGTGTGCCCATGCAGATTCCGACATGAAATAGGCTGATGGAGAGACAGTAGCGGCATTAGTGGACCCATAACGCTCCGACAGGGGAAGCCGCATTGTCGGAGCTGTATTATGAGCTGTAATAGCGTCCGGCTGCCCGAGATACTCAGAAAGAAATCACCTCATTTCCATATAATGCAGTATGTGGGTCTGTTTATCATCCATTACTTAATGGATAATAGATAGGCCAGTCGTTCTGTGCAACGCAATATCTAAAGGTTGCAGTGTCTACCCTTCGACATTATGTTTTGTCTGTCATATTTGACAGAGAATTTCAGAACATTGTACATGTATATGTGCAATGGAGGTTTGTGAAATTGTAGTTTTCTGATGGCGTTGTCAGAAAAATGGTGCCGCATTAAAATGTCGTCTGCTGACATCTTCCCGCCCTTTTAGCGAACTGCCACATTCAGCGGGTGGCCGTTGACCCCTGCTGGGGTATCTGAAGGTGCCGATAATGGCTGTGGTCATTGGGGGTGAATTACTGACAGTATTTGATGTGGTCCATGGTGCTAACACAATAATGGTACTTAGCAAGTAGATGCCCTTAGACTTGGCATTGCTAATATACTGCTAGGCAACGTATTGATCCCCCCCCCCATATATACAACTCAATTACACCCAATTAAGACTGTAATGGTGAATTGTATATTTTTCCTCTGTTATGCAAGATAAATTTGGATTCCCATGCGGCTTGTCCTTGGCACAGATACATTCAAATGTGTTCCAACCTGTGGGGCACGGTACATTCTACATAATCATATGAACATATGAACATATGTCGAAAGTTAAGTCACTTAGGCACTTTAATAGCACCAAATGAATCTATCCATATAACTATTAAGTCGCCTGTAATCGAATAGCTACTTATGTCAAAACCACCATGTGATAAACTTGACTTGTCTCCCATAACTTTTGACACTAAGTGGTACAAGTGAGGCACAGCAGGGGGTCTCGTTTCACCACAGGGGGGCGCACGTAGCTGTGGCTATAAATAGCCTGCAGTGCAGTGGGCAGGCTCCCCACTACTCCCTGATGTACATTTCATCACGTGACCACGTCAGGTTGAAGTACCGTCAGGTGGCGCCCCCTGTGATGGGTCACGTGTCCAATGGATAGTCACGTGGGTCAGAGATTAGCATAAATCACTCCAGACCCCAGCATTAACCCAGTTACTACTATATTTTTAGTACTTTTATATAGTCTTCCCACTGGTAAATACCATGGGAGGTGTATCCTAGAAACATGCATGGGTGGTTCAGTCAAGTTAAAACATATACACATGTATATAGTTGTAGATGCTACCACGTCTGGTTTGTTTTTTATTGTTATCAATTCCGGCCGGGCCACTTTGCCGAGATAGCAGAGTGCCCCCCACCTTCCCCGTCTAGGGGGTAATCACCTGACCAATCAGGATGTGTGTTACAATGCAGCATGTACAGTTGTAAGGGGCACCAGGGAGGTGGGAGGGTTCCCAATGTAAGCCCTGTTCTCATTGGTTGATGGGGATCCTGACCGAACGATTTGTTATCTGGCCCTAGAGACGTGGGCGTTGTAAGCCTGCCTGTGATTGGCTGATCAGGACGTTGCCTTGGTGATATGTTATCGGGCTCGGGAGAGTTTCTCTGGCCCTGACCAGACGCTGCCCCCCTGCAGACGACATTTTACGGCACTTTTAGGAGTTTGTGGGCACGGAGGGTGCAATGTAGGCAGGTCATTTGGTTTTCAATGGAGTAGCGGCGAAACAACCCAGAAACATGTATGTCGCTCTCCGACGTTAAGTTAGCTCAAGAGTATATATGCCCCCGGCACACAACCATTGGGGTTTACGACTTTGACCTGTAATACAGTCTGGACAAAGGGTCTGGACAAAGGTTTCTTTCAATTATGAAACATGGATTCCCAGAAGGCATTTTGTAAGAGGCAAATACAGGTTATCAATATGTGGTCAAATTGGCTGCTTGGATGTTGCCATTGCATATTGCACATGGAGCCCAATGACTGCACTTCTGACGACTGGTTGCTATTCAGACATTAGCTAAACCTTATTGTTCCAAAACCAACCTTGTCTCGATGTAGGATGACGATTTGGATAATGTCGTAAACGCCAAGAAGTGTAACATAGAAACAAGCATGTTTGGATAATCATCATGAGTACACAGTGCCTTTTAGCTTAACATGTAAAATATTCCGTTTCCTTGGGTTTCTATTAGATTTGCTTTCTCATAAGTTACCGCCCACTGTACATAGATTCTCATCAGTAGCCGCCTTCCCACCATACTATAGAAGACCATCCCTTAGCCCCTAACGTGGTAAATGAAGGTGTGGGCAAGGGCCCCACAGACCCAGAGGGTGTCCCCCTCCCTCCAATACATCCCCATCAAACTGTCTGCCCATGTCGCTCTGGGCCCTAGCGTGGAATTACCTCCACCCAATGACGTTGACGTTGTGCGTCGGAACGTCGGGAGAAGAAAAACCGGTTAGCGAGTAGTCGTTGTATGCCACCCGAATAGGGCGACATGCTGCCATGACCTCTTGTAGACCTAGATAGGACTATCCAGCGCTCTACTGCGCAAGTGCCAAGCCATTGACCAATGAAAATGCTCGTTACATGACACATGGAGCCCTCATGCAAATGGCGTCATGGGTGACTGCATTGTTGGTTCGGCAACACCTTTGTGGGCACCTATGTACATAACGGCGGCTATAAATTAGACGACAGAAGTGGGTTCATTAGGCAGTGGGGATTGGGATGTGCCTCGGAAGGATATGAAAAAGGAATTAGGCCCTGGAGGGAGGGGACGGTGTAGAATAAGCTAGCAGATGAGGTGTCGGGAAAGGGGTGTGCAAGTGAGTAGAAACCCGACAGAGGCGACATCTATGAACAGACGCCCGCAAATGAGATTCAGCATTAGTCGCCCTAACCGCTGGTACTGTGTATGTCACGCTGTGCCCATGGCCGCTCACCGGAACCAGCGGAGAAATGAGATCACATGTTTGCTTTGTAAGCACTTTATTGGTGGAGGGCTGGTGTCATCCCATTCGGGGTGATTAGCGGGTGTGGACATGGCGCGCTACTACAGGGCCGCATGCGTGCTAGAGGTTTAGGCATCTACGTGTCAGTTTATGGATGTCATCCAATACCTATATCAGATGCGTGTACTCCCAAACAGTATATATACCCCTCCACCCCTCCCTGCTTTCATCTCATGCATCCCAACGCCCCATCTCCCATCCATGGTGGCTTCACTTAACCACCCAAGACCCTAGCCCTGGTCGACCACATCACAACTGGTTTTGGGGCCTTTGTGCGGAGAGAGCCACTCTCCCTCTGCATTATTCTGCCTGGCTGCGCAGACAGATTGACTCTTTATGGTGTGGCAGGGAGACTAATTCCGGACGAGTCCGTTTTATGCTTGACAGATCAGAAGTATTGCCGGAGCGCAGCGTTTAGCCACAGCCCATTGTAGTGAGTTATTGTGATAGCTTTGTAGTAGACATGGTGCCATACGAGACCCGGCCCGGTCGGCTCGACATGCTTTCTGAAGATGAAAGCATGCATTGCACAGAGTACTGCGCATGAGCATATTGGAGTAGTTTACAGTAAGTGGTGTCAGGATAGAGAGTCCCACACATACCACTTGGTGAGATCAGCTGGGAGTTCCATGCTATATTGGTTTCTGTTTGGAAACCCTTTTAAGTGTGATTGACTCTAAACCAGTGCAAAAGCTGTACATACTATATCCAGGTATACACTATAGATGTATACAGGTATAATAATACACTATATATTTCGTTGAAGTACTTTACCATAATGGCTTTGGTGATTTCACAAATCACCCCTATTCTTATGAGATTCACCTAAGTTCACCATCGTCAATATAGCACGTGGAGGGGTATGCTGACCCCTCTTAGCCAGTAACCCCATCTCATCCCCATCCACCCCTCCTTAAGAGCCTACTCCTTCAGATGAAGCTAGAGAAATCCCTTGGAAGCTTTCTTACAAAGGGGCTTAGATAGCTTCTAGAGAGAGGACTGCATAATGGGGGGTCAGCCTGACAATCCAGGGGTTCTCCTCTGGCGGCTTCAAAGGACTTGATCAAGTTCTACAATGCCCCAAGTTACTCCCCATTCTCAGAAGTTTGTAGCTCTTTTTCCCTGAAATTATCCTCTGGTTTCCACTAATGCTGTATCCTACCATTTCGAAAACAATTATTTTACTTATACAAGTTTCACATTGGGACAAATTACTTGGATAAACTCCGGCAAGGTTACTCAGCTTAGATTTCTTAGGTATTGCCGAATTGTCTACAAAACGTACTTCTGCTAAGATCCCATGAGAGAGAGAAAGAAGGAAAATCGCATGCGGGGTAAGAAGGGAAAGAAAGCCCTCTCTTTAAGCCCCCCTCCCCCACCCCCCATGAAACCGTCTGTTGGTCTGATCGTGGAACTGTACCCTGCAGGGAAAAAGTCACAGAGGGCCTGTCTGCAGTTATCACTCCTACACAACCCTTCTTCCCTCCCCTCAGAAGGAGAAAAATGATATTCCCTTTTTTTAAAAAGATGTTATTTTCTTGTTATGGCTTCAAAACCCTTGTGAAAACATTTTCAAAATAAGTAAACCGCCTACAGACATTTTCTGGGAATTTAATGTGTTTATTGTGGATTTAATCAATCATATGGCACGGTTATTGGTTAATTGCAGTGGCTCTCCCACCCCAGCACTGTAAATGGGAGCATTTTATTATTTAAGTTTAGTTCAGATCTTCTGCAGTAGAATTTGGGCTCAAGGGATTTGGCTGTGCAATCAGAGGACCAGATGGAACAAAATGCTGGACATGAAACATGAGGTACATTACACGACAGCAGCCATCAGCTATTACATGACAGCTGCCATAAACTATTACACGACATGCTTCTGCCGTACATGGATCTCCACACCCTATTCCTCATCCTGATGCAGAACCCTCCAAAAACCCATCAACAATGAATGTATGTCACCTGGTGTTAACTATAGTGAGATAGTCTTAATGGCATGAGCTGCTCCAACTCACCCAAGCATCACCAATGAGTTACTCGCACCTACCCTCTATGGCATCATCTCTGTCTGGTGATAGGCAGAAAGGGGTGGGCGTGGGGACAGAATCTCCGGGGGGCAATCCACATCAATGGTTGAGACGCAGATGGAGGAAGGGGGTTCTACCTAAATAATTAAAGACCTACACTGTAGTCGTGTGTAATGCAGATTCAGGTGCCCCCATGCTAATCTGCTACTACCAATTATCACCTCCTCCCTCCCTACGGCCATCGACTGATGTCAATTGCCGATGATGTGAGTTGACAGCGGCGCTGTCGGCACGGTCATTAGTGACAGCAAGTGAGTGAGTGACCCGGAGGGGGTTTGGATCCTGCAGGCAGCCTCTCCTCCAGGGGCTAATGCTTGTGGCCGCCTGGGAACCGTCTTGGCCTGCCTCTACAGACTCTTATGTTAGCTGACTGACAGTTGACAGTGGTCCTGATTAATAATACAGTACTAGCTGACACTGACAGCGAGTCACTGGTGACACTTGACAGTATCGATCTCTTGTGATTGCCTCTTTTTACAGATGCACCAGGTCCCACGCGTGCAGGTTGCCTCTACAGCACAGATCTTAGAGCTTCATATAATCCTTAACTCTATGTTTCCTATATGGAGAGAGGCTTTCATTTTAGTACATGTTCTGAGGATTATACAGGGATAACTATGAGGTTTAAATGTTAAGGATTCAAATTAAATACCCCAATGCTCTTCCTAACCCCAACGAAAAATTGATTACAACCTGGTTGTACATGTACTCAATGTGTGCAAGGATCGGCCATAATGACAATATAGCGGCACTTTGTTTAATTAGTTGTCATTAATGATTACTAAGAACCTGATACATTTCAGTAATTTCTAATAGCATAAATCAAACTCATTTCTCAGAAGGATTCGGAGCAGTAATTAGAGTCACTTAGTTCATGGAAGCTCTTTTAGCATACTTCATTTCCTGTCTATTACCCTGATCTAATTATGTCACATCAGGTATCCCAGTTATCATTAAGTCATCAGGCTTAGGCCTAATACTCTAAAACGTCCATTATACTTATGGTACACTGTTAAAACCGTATTTAAAACTCGCCTCTGTGCGTACCATTTCTGTCAGGTGTAGTAGTATAACAAAATGTCGGTTTGTGGCTGGCAATCATCTCTCATACAACAATTTCGTAGACACAACAATGGTAATATCCCCGGAATAATGGCTGCTTTACAATTTAGTTCAAAAGATATTAAGCTATTGAGACTTCTGCATTGGAGCTGGCCGAATTTTCATTACAATTTCGCATGGAAAAGGAGATGACTATTGTAATAACACAACTTTAATAACATAATTGATATAAAACGGAGAGGTGAGAGCGCAGTTGTCCGGGCGGTTTTCACACAAGACGTGCCACACGACTGACCTAGCTCCCGCGAGTGCACGGACAAACATTTTTAAGTCAGTCTTACCCCAATCTTACTGAAGTCTTACAACCGGAAAGTCTTAATATGGATGGGGTGGGGGGCTCTGCCCCTCAACCCCCCTTCCGCTTTCCCTTTTTCCTTCTTTAATAATGGCGATTATCTACAGTCTTAAGCTAGTGTGTTGAAACTTTGCAGTGGAACAATTTTTAAGGTTAAGACAAAGATTTCAGTAATATTTCAATAATCTCACTCGAAAACGTTTGTCCGTGCACTCACGTGAGCTAGCTGCCATCTGCAGACGTGCCGTCCCAGTTTCAGGCTACATGTATAAATGTGTATTGTGAAAGTTGACGGCACAGGAAACACAAATTAAAACATAGACAGTTTGAAGGCAGACGACATTTTCAATTAGAAGTTGATCCGAGGGAGCAGACGGTACTGTGAAGGAGACACTGATATTTGAAAAATCAGACGTTGTGAATGGCTACAAAAATGGGTCTAAAGCGCCGGCGGTAGGTCGGCCAATAAGCCATTATCTATGGGAGGGTTATACAGCAGTACCCATAGGGTGCCTGTCTCTTACATAAGTCTGGCCATCCCAGACCACTTGGAGTCCATTGGTTACCGCGCCCGGAGGCCAGGAGAGGGAGTAATGATGGGCGATAATAAGTGCAGTTGGCAAAGATCGTGGACTACCGGAAGCCCCAGATCATTAACGCCCAGAGCGGCATGCTGGGATTGCGGTGGTATGTCTATGTGTACGTAAGCGTCTGGGGAGAGGGAGATGGAATAAGCCGGAAGCCATGTAAGGTCCGCGCAAGTGGCGACTCCGGCCTCTGATTGGCTGTTAATGGAACTACCCCTCCCCTCCCCCACTCCATGCTTGCAGCATGAGGGATAACTCTGGTCACAGGGCGGCGCCACCAGCCAGCGGCGCTGGTCACCGGCTGTTTGGTGAAGCATCTAACCAACGCTCTCGGTAACCAGCAGTTGTCATAATTGTCGTCTGCTTCCGGCACTGACCCTTGAAATGAAGGATAAACTAAAAATGCACCCAATGTCGGTAGGTATGGTACTGGATTTGACATAACTGATTCCAAAGGACTTTTAAACACTGCAATCTGATCACAAGATGATGCATTGGTTTCACCCATTTCAGACCGTTCAGAATGATATTTGATCTCGTAATGTGTATCTTAAGATCAAGGGTAAATAGCATTAAAGCGGTCCTAGTTCAGTGAAAAACTGACTGGGTAGACACACTTGTATGGTTACTGCAAATGTACTGATAGTTTAGGTTCTAAGCTATTCTTAAAGGATCGCTGCGGAAAAGCTTCCATACGCACAGTGAAAGAACACTCACCACTCGCCCAATATAAATATGCATGCCTCTGCTCTAAACCACAGTTTGGATAAGACCTATGGGACTACTCCATTGATGGGTGGGCAGGAAGGGCTGGGCGTCAATCTTCAGGTGCCTTTTACAATTAGCTCTATGTCAGAAAAGTCTTTGGTTAAAAGCCCCCCATGTCCCCCCGGACCTTTACCCCTAGCACTTACATTATACACGGGGCGTCAGCTGCATATAAAGCAGGTCCCAGTGAGGGAGGCCATCGGTATGGCGCAGAAGTGGTGACGGGGAGTAGCTCCCTGCTGTCTGTCATATCTGGTGTTTCTGCCTGGTAAACAGATGTCTTTTGGATATTGACTGTGATGTGTTATATTGTTGCCTTATGAACCTTTGGCAAGGGTGAAACGTATGGGGTGTAAACTGTACTCAAGTAGTGTTTCAATGCAAGTGGCTCAATCACATAGGGAATCTACATGTACATAACTAATCTAATATGTGTGTCAATGTGTATTTTAATACATGGAAATGTAAAGGCATTTCATACATTTGGTATATTTTTGTAAAGCTTGGGGGACTTTCCTGGTGATTCTACAGTAAGACCCTGGTATCACAAAGTGTCCAAGTCTGCCTGTTGGGTCTTAATCTGGTCCTGTCTAGCGTCATGCCTACGTCATTCTGACGCCATCTCTATGTCACTATGACGCCGCCAGCATTTTGGTGCTCCCAGTACTCATTTGTCGCCGTCACATGTAAGCTCCAATCTGATTGGCTAGGGACAATGACCGACCTGCCATTTGTAACCTGTACCCTGATTGGTTTGAAGGCCCCACCAACATTATTTTCAGGCGCTGTGATTGGTCGCATAGGGCAGAGACTTTACTTGCTCTTTTTTCCCCATCACTGATTGGCTGGATAGATTTTCATCATACAAAAGGCCCATTCATCATAAGCGCCAAGATTGCTGTCGTAAAAACAATACCCCGCAACGCAGCCATGCATAGCCTATTTAGCAGGAGGGTGAGGGTGTTTAACCCTTTAAGGACAGCATAAGGCTTCAATATGCTTTGCCCGTTGTCATCATGATGCATGAAAGCAGCCCTGGTGCGTCTGCTCGTCAGTTCTGCATTGATGCATCAGCGCCCCTTTGGGATTGTATCAATCACATAGAGTTGGCTTGATGCAGCTCTGGCAGGTAAACTTACCAAGGCTGCATTCATGCATCATGACTATCCAAGGCATAGCACGTTAACGCACTCTGCGGTCCTTAGAGGGTTAGTCTAGCCAGCAGCTGTTGGCATCATACCACTTAGCCACTGACGTCCCCTCTGGACACAAGCCTTCCTGTGCACCAGCAAAACCTAGGATGGATCACCCAATTGTTTTTGTCAGAGCAATTTGCCAGGCAAATCTCCATAAAGCACCATGGCTATGGTGGCTACCTCAACTTACTAGGATGGAATAAGGACTGGGAGGGAGACCTGCCTACTAGCCCACCTCTAAGTAGGTGGTCCTACTCCTATAATAAAGATGGTGGCATGATGAACAGAGGGTTGTGACTAAGCTGAGAACAATTGCCATTTTGTTAGTGGGAAGTTCCCTGGAGTTGGGCCATTTCCAATCTGAACATTAGTTTCTCTGAGATAATGATGATGCAAGCAAGGATAGCACGAGAACAGAAATATATCACCGGGATTTAGGGTCAATTCAATTGATCCCAATGACCCGGTCCTTTATTTTCTGATATTAACATCAATACGCCTGTAGCCTAGGAAACAGCTAGCACTTTCACATCCATGTTATAAATTACTGACTTTGTATCTAAATAATGTTGAATGCATAGTTGAGACGTTTTGCAGTTGCGCATGGCACCAAACCACCACTGCGGTGAATGCATTCCAGACATTCTGCTAATAAATTCATAATCATAACTTCCTGAAGTAATAACATCAACACGCAACAGTTAAAGAAATCGTTTTCTATTCCAAGCTGCATTGCATTGTAGCAATAGAAATATGTCCTGAATAGATTGCGCTGTAGAGGTAGAGGTTGTAAATTATCGCCCCTATTATTATTCTTACGTTCTGTACTGAACAAGCCATATGGCATGCTTGGCATGCGTGTACACTACCAGTGGCAGACCCGACGTCTCCCAATTTGTCCCAACAGTCGCCTGGGGGTCGACAAAAAAATGAGCGCTTTCATTTAGGAGTCGTTAATATGTTTGGATAGTTAATATGGGCGTTACCGAGTGTTCCCTAGCGATAGCGGAAGCCGGTCTATAAATGGCAAATGATTTAAATGTCTACATAGAAACAGAGAGGGTGTGTGCGTATGGGTGGGTGGATGAGGGTGAGGGTGAGGCGGGGGGGGGGGGGTTGTGAGTACACTATTAATCGAGGGTTGAAAAGCTTGCATGCAAGCACCCATAGTCTTCAAGCTCGGGCAAGTCCTAACAGCAACTAGATGATTGTTTATCGTTCGACAGTCGTTATTTTTCATTAACGACCACAGGGTCGGTGCTTGTTCTGCGCATGCTCCAGGACACCCTCATAACCTCTACAGTGGTCACGTGACCATATTGCAGCCTCGATCTGAGTTCTGTAGGTGCAGACTTCCGGTGGGTAAACGACCGGAAGTGGATCTTAGGCAGGATGGGAAAGAAAGTATAAAAGTACAAAAAATAGAGAAAAGTGGAGAGAGGGTAATGTCGGCACGCATGCGCAAAGTACCCCATGGGCCTCTGGGAGCGGGGGAGCCGCGCAGGGACTTGTGGGGGATGTTTGCCGTCCGCTTGGTGACGAACTAGTCCCCAAGGGGGCGCCACTGCTTTATCGGGCCGATGAGAGCCCGTGCAGGACAGCCGGTAGGCCCCATAGCCGCGTGTTTCCTCACACTTCCGGTGGCGCATGCGTGCTGGAGACGATCTGACAGGTACTGATAGCAGATACTGACCCCTCCACCTCCTCCCTCCTCCCTACCCACCACACATATCCACATCACCTGCCTATATCCATCTACAGCACCACTTAACTATATAGATATCTCCACTTGCAACTTCCCATGCGCGTCCAAAAAGTTAGTATCAGTCATTAATACGTGATGGGTTTCTATTAAATCAGAGGGTATGCCGCTTGGAAGGCAATGAGCACAAAAGTAAGCCTTGTTTGATTCTATGAAGTGACTTGACCCCAATTCAGTATAATTCAAGTCTGACATCACCCCCCAGTCACCAGGACAATAATAATCATTGGTTTACATTTTGCCCCCCCCCCCTCATGTTTCTCTCCCTACCTTTGCATCTTAACCAATCCACACAACCCTGGCCATTTGTGATGTGAATCACACAATTAATCTTTAAAGGCTTAATGGAGAGGAGCCTGTAAACATGATATAAGATGGTATTTTAATCAAATCAAACCTAAGAGCCTGGGCGTAAGAGGTATATCAATCAGCTTTGCTAATGGTATTAAGTAAAACATTCAAGGACAATACCACCCTCATATACACTGTATTATAAATGAGGATATAAGTTTCACGAGGTGGGGTAAACGTATACGTATAGAGCACGGTATTTGTTACCGCAGGTGGTTCTACGTTATTCTATTTGAAATAGGTACATAATTTTTCAGATTACCTTTAAATATTTTCACTAGTTCTATCTTTTATTATATAACACACATGTGACGATGAAGGAGTCCCTGATTTGGAAGCAGGTCATTCCTGAAGTGATTGCAAAATTAATGGGTCGGTGGAGGGTTAAACCAACAAGCTAGTCATTTCATTTCACTTGATGTAGTATCAATGATAAAAATTAGGGTTATGTCAACCACACAATAGCATGTCATCCACGCATCTCACCCACCCATGCCCCTTATACATGTCATCCACACATGTTACCAACTATAGTAAACCAAGACAAAATTGGATTAAATTGGCATTATGCATTAACGCAACAATGGCAAGTTACCCACCTGCGTTGCCTTCACCTAATTGTATTCTGTCCTCATTAAGATCCCAAACAGGAGTGTATCAACCTCGTGGTGATGATTAATGAGTATAATGCATCAAAGCAGGGAGCCAAGATTGTTCAATACAGCACCTGTGGACATGCCCTGAATAATCAGCCTCTCTAATATAGAGAGATCCATCAGGATGTATAGGCAGGGCATTGCCTGTAGGTGGGTTGAGGGACTACATACACTGTAAATAGTTAATGTAGGTACACATTAGAATCTACTGTAGAATGAATTAACATTAGAATCTACTGTAGATTTACAGTAGGTTCTACTGTATACCTACAACAAGCTGTACACCTGCAGTAGAATCGACTGTACACCTACAGAAATGACAACCAACTTTTTACAGTGTATATCAGTACATGTCACTTGATATTTTACTTCACCAGACAATATACCTGATCACAAACTATAATATAAGTCACATGTTCGGTTACTTATGTTTCCCAACGTTATAACCCCACACGTTATTCTGTGATAACAAAATCTAATTACTCAGGATCCTTAGAAGATTGGAGAAAGGTAGATGCAATCATATTCTGTCACAAGCTGAGGAGTTTCAGAACCTAACACGGAATATAAATAAAACGAATGAAAGAATACTTCATCTGCAATATTCTTTCTGTAATCTGACGAATATGACGTCAGGTATTCGTGCAAAGAGCTAATGACCTGGTGAAATAAAAACCAGGACTTCCTTGAGTTCTCAGACCCAGAAGCCATGATTACCTAAATGCGGATTGAATGCCGGAGATGAAGTGTCACGCAGTGAGCGCCCCAGTCCTTTAAGGGGGTGTAGTACTTTAATGTGGTATGCCCGTTGTCATCATGATGCATTCATGACTCATGCTGACCCTGCGGGAGTGTATCAAACCCATAGTGTCACCATGGTGCTTAAAATGCAGCCAACACTGGGGAGTGACTCGCCATCAGAACTGTGTCCTTGCATCGTGGCGATGAATGGTGTAGTCCATCAAAGCACTTTTGGTCATTAAAGGGTTAGGACTTGCTGAAGAGCTGCTCAAAGATGGCTTTTACGAGCAGATTAAATTTTAAAGTCACACAATACTTCTCTGTGTTGCAGGCAGCCATGTTGCTAGGTGGCAGCCATTTTGAATGACATGCAACCATAGCGACCTGCCGTAGAGGCATCTTAAATGGTTGCAGAGAAAAAGGGCTACAACGTCTTTTTGCACTTTGGCAAAGTCGATCAAGAGAGTGATTACACTTTTCAGATGATAGCCATATCAAGGGTTTAGGCGTCTACTAGATGTAATAAATGAACCCGTGTGTATGGCACAAATCCTTATGGAACCTAACTTTACGTAGATATGATTGTTATTTCGACTAGACTATGTACATGTAGCAGGCTGTGTGTTACCAAAGAGTGTAAACTTCCACATCCAAGAACATTTGATGGGGAAGAGTATTAATTGCACACCTATGTACTTATAATAATGTATAGGATATAAAAGAAGAGAATCATGTTTCATCTCATCCTGCTGCTTGTTCTGATATACTGCTACCATCTGCTACCCCACAATGTAATCCCAACGTTTTGACAAAGAATGATTTCTATTGTCAAAGGCGAAGTGATAATTGATTCGGCTACCTTTGCTTCTACTATGCATTGTTAAACAGGCTCTTTGTCCTGGTTGCAAATGGTATGCCAGGTGCGCGCATAAATTAACCCTCCCAGGGCCGCTTAACGCTTTAACGCATCATGTCCATCTGTTATCATGATGGATGATTACAGCCATGGCGAATAACTCACCAGTGCTTCATTTAAGCATCATGTCGTCCCTAGCAGGCTGATACACTCCCAATGGGTCGGCATGAATGCAGCCCTGGTAAGTGAACTCAGCAGGGATGCATTAGTGTACCATGACGACCAAACACATAGCACATTAGAACACTATGCTACCAGTGAAGGGTTTAACTTCTCCAGTTGTAGCCATAGATCACCAAGACAACCAGTCATCTTAGTCTCCTCTACAAGGTACCTCCTCATCTATCCACAACATGGGCAAGCATCAGCAACAAAAGCTCTCCGCTCTTTTCGGCATCTCATAAAGGCATAAATTGATAATCCTTCACGGCGTAAAACCCGGGACAGATTCATGGGGCGTTTGTTGGCGGCGCGCCTGGAATAAAAAGACAATTTATATTCACTTTCCTCGCGGCCTAATTTGATTGATAGGGGAAACTTTACGATGTCTACTCAACACCCAGAAAAGCTGGGATATTTTTAGACTTGAGTTGCTCGTCGGTTTAGGCGGACCCCCACCTATTAGACAGTAATGAGTTGCTCTTCAATCAAGCTGGCATTGTCTAACATCCTTGCCAGGAAAATATCACTTAGCTGCTGGTGCTCCGGGCGTTGGGCGCCACTCCACATAAAAAGCTAAAATGCAATCTGTTATACCAAAGATTTATGGCAAAGGTGGGCTTAAACCAACAACATTGGTTAGATTTGGCATCGAGTAGGGACTGCTATTTGCATTGTGGTAACTCTTAGTGTAATATTGGTTATTTGCTCTGGTGCGATTGATACAATATAATGTGTATATATGGGATATTTGTGCCTTGGTCATTTCTTAACTTGTTCCCACTTATAATAGAGACTGCTTTGGAACAATAGAAACACAAAGAGATTACCTTCATATGACCTTGGGTTGTCTTGACCGATGAGCACCACCGACCTCTAAAGGTCACACAACAGCCGACCTTGACATTGATTACTTTCTACCTTTATATGAGATTACCTAGACCAAGGTCACGTGGACCTTTAAGTGAATTTAAGTATCGCGTGGCCGCCTTTGGTAATGCAGATAAATGCCTATGGTCAAGCCGTATAAATACCTACTAGGGCAAAGGTAAAAGGTATTAAACTTTATAAAGTATTGTTCATGTCTTCCAAATAGAATTTCAAGGTCCCGCCACTTGGTGTGAAAAAGTGTTCCATCATAAACAATGCTATGGTATGGGTGCTTTCTACACTGACTTGTGGTGATGGTTCTTAGTTAAACAAGGGTTTATATTGATGAGTTGCTAACAAACTCCTCACAGCGATCCCTAGGCACAGGTACACTGATATTCCTAGGCTCCCTATACGCCCAACCTCTCAGTCACTAGTGCCTAACCTAGTTAGTCATTTTCTGGATCCCAATACGCCCAACCTAGGTCAGTTATTATTTTCAGGTTGGTCAGTACTGACCAACCCACCTTAGTCTTTTAAATTCCAGGGGGAGCCACTGAGTGGTCATGACAGGTGGCCCCAACTAGTGGTATACAAATACAACACACCAATGATGAACCTAGGTTAGCCCTTACTGACTGACCCCTCAGTCATTTTTTAATATAACTTTGCAATTATGACAAACACTCATATGACCAACCTAGGATAGTCTGTACTGACTAACCCTTTCAATCTATGGATTTTCAGTGTATAGTTCAGAATATGCTCGCTCCCACATCTAGCGCACATTGAGGCAAGTTAGGGACAACAATACTTAAAATGAAGGTATCACATATATTAGACAACTCGATGGAGTCTTCCCAGGAGGCACACTAACCGGAAGTGGCTGCCCTTCGTCCAGCACCCCCTAGGTGGTGGTCAGTGAAGTAGCAAATTAGACCTGCCACTAGGGGGCCTGGTGGTATATGGGGCAGTTCCGCTATCAGCCTTCCGTTGTCCTTTTGTTTTCCTGTCCTGTATCTAAGCATTTGTTCGGGTCCATTAATGACATAGAACGGACGTGAAGAGGATTTGAAAGGAAGGATACTATCAAAACATAGGTACAATAGGTATGGCAGTAAGGAGCCCAATTTCCTGCAGAACATCCCATGGTTCTTGCATTTATATATGGACTTAATATACGGTTGGGAATAGTTATACCAATAATGGGAGAACAATTCGGTAAACCACGTCTGCATGACGCCACTGCTGTCCGTCCTACGTCACGCCATGTAGACGTGTCGTCATTTGGACGTGACACAGGTGTCGGGGTGGTTCCAAAGACGCCCACCAGGTGTCCTAGGAGGAGCCTCGTTCCCGTCCCGAGGCGCCCTAATCAGCGGTAATGGCCATGTGGGTTTGCGCAGGCGCCAACCGTGAAATGACGATCGATATACGTAGATGGGGTCAGGCTGTGGCGCAACATACTATTTGTCCATGCCTTTGTCCCTCACACTTTCCTCCTCCTGCCGGTGCTCTGTCTGCTTGTGCCTAGCACTCAGCTTGGAACCCCTGCTGTAACAATCAATTCCTGTATGCCAGGCCTAACTAGCTACTAACTCCCTTATCCCTGGTCCTCTTAACGCTCACTCTCTGTCTCTCTCTCTCTCTCTCTCTATTTCTCTAATTCATTCTTTCTTGCTTTTAGCCTTTTTGTACCAGAATATTGATATGTATATTATCTCATAATCGGGCCTACCTTCCTCCCTTCACCCACCACAACCCTTTGATCCTCAGTCGTCCCTTCCCTACCTTAATATACATTCGTCACATAAACTCTCTACACTTTATGGAAGTCAGCATGTAGCCCAGCTTAATATCAACCGCCACTGATCCCCTCTTCATCATTCAAACTTCATTCAAAGTCCTACTTCTTAAACATCAGCTCTGGAAATTGAATCCGCCCAACAGAAAACCCTTTCCAGGCCGATCCCCAAATAGCATTAGGCCTGCATGTTGGGACTTAAATCCCATTTTCTCCTGCACCTCTTGGGCTCTATGCTAAAACAGCCCCCAGTTATGAATCTTTAATGCTGCCACAAGGGTGCAGCACCTGTAGTGGGCCGAGAGGATCATGGGAGCTCTGATGAGGCACCTTTAAAGTGATGATCGTTGTTGATGACGTCACTGTTGCCATGGTTACCGTATAGGAATGTGGCAGGAAGTGGAAATCGTCTTTGGTGAGGCTAAACAATGTTATACGATTAGGGCTCAAACAAAGGTATCTAATAGTGCGCGTATCTCCTTTGGGGATAGGGTTTCTCCCAAGATAGTGAAGTTTCTATGATGAAGTTATTCCTATCATACCTCTACCAATGGGATAAAAAACACCCTTGACTTTAAAAAGTCTGAAAGAGCAGATGATGATGGGGTGTCACCTCTTTTACCCTTGCCATAAATGTGCTTTACGACCTGTTGGCATTTACCAACAAGGTTTAATTATGCATCAATCATGCCGCCTTTGTGACGTGAATAATCACAGTCTCACGCTGATATTATTTACAGCAGATAAGCAAAAGGGAAATATGTTAGATTAACTTCCATGAGTGCCAAAATAGGTCTTAAGTATGAATCCGGGCGGAATCATCTTGGTAAGAAGGCAAAGCTGTGTTGTTTTATAAACCTGTGGAAAGCTCATATTCTATACCCACCAACACACTCAGGAGTTACTGATTATACTGTATCTTTATCAGCATTATCCTCCCGCCATAATCAGTACAACGTTATAGTTATGTCCAGCAGACGACATTTTACGAAAACCGCCATTAGTGGCGCGGTCTCTCATTAGTTCCCCTATACGCCGCTAGGGATAGTAGTAGCGCATCTGTAGTAACCGACGGCCGTCCGTCCTAGACAGGTGCTAGATCCACCGGTAACCCTTTAACAACCAGATAATGATTTAATGTGGTATGCCTTTGCCATCATGATGTATTCATTCAGTTCTAGTTTACTCACCGTTGCAGCATTCACGCATCATGGGAGTTCGGGAGTGTATCAAGCCTCATAGGGTTGGCATAATGATGCTCATATGAAGCACTGGCGAAATACTCGCCAGGCCTGCTTTCATCTACCATGACGACAGAAAACCCCGTTAAAGCACTATGCAGCTCTTAAAGGGTTATGGTGGACGAGTGTGGGGGAGGGGTACTGCAGAGGAGAGGCCATAAGGAGACGGCTAAGGTGTTGGCGGAGAGCAGGAAAGGGGCTTTTAAGAGGGTGGAAGGAGGGGCTTCTCCCAAATCTCACCAATTAAGGTAGGATCTAGACATAGATCCAGACACCTGAGAGGGGGATGGATGGTCTCAGAGAGGAGGGCCTGGAGGGGGAGAGACGATGTTCTCCGAGATTTAGCTGTTTACTTGCTTTCGTAAGAGGCTGCGTAGACATAAATAAAACCACTGATCATCTGCCTACGCAGTAACACTATGATGGGATGAATGCTCTTGAAGTAGGATTGATATATGATGTGCTGCTTGAATTGCTGTGTTCTTCTGGTTTATTGCTCGCCAGTATACCACTCATGGTCTGTCTGGTCTATAGATTGAATACTTACCATAGTGTAGCTGTTGTGAGGGTGATTAATGGTGTAGCCTATTGAATAGATTTTCTATTTTGTATTATTGGTCGAGCATTTCTCAGATCGAGCTGCTCTACCTCCTTGCTGGAGTAGGTGTGAGTGAGTGAGACCATCTGCGCAGTTGCACAGGAGTAAGGCGATCTGGTTGATGTAAATGACCCTTCAGTTTGACTGAAATCAATTGGCTGTTATCGCCACACAAACATCCAAAAGTGGATCTTATCAGCCGGCAAGATTATCATACTGCGTGCTATCACCAGGTAAATATCTAAAAGCTGCAGTTAGAATCAAACTGCGCAATACAGAGTTTATAATAAAATATACTTGATTAACTGTAGTCTTCCATTTAATCAACCATAATTACCCTCATCATGTCATATGGCGATGAAGAGCGGAATTAATACAATGCGCCTGTATGTTTTAATATAATGATGCCAATCTAAGTGTGATAACACCCTCCCACTTCCGTGATAGAATGCCGAATAATTAAATCCAAAAACAGGAACATATAGTCTGAGACTTATTGTTAATTGAATTTCCTTGAATATACGGAAAGTGAGTTCTAGAATCCACTCCATTATCTCGGTAATCAGATATATTAGGCTGTCAGTAAGAACTAACTAGTGGAGTATGAGGGGACTCTGCAGTTCTGTGAGTTGCTCACCCCACTCTAGATGAGCTCATGATTGCTCACTTTGAGATTGACTCATCAGGATCCCTGGGTAACACAACTTTCCAATTCTATTACTAACCCTTTAAGGACGGCATGATGCCGCAAGGGTTCGTGTAACTAATGTGTCGTCATGATGCATCAAAGCAGCAACAGTGAGTAATGTGAGGGCGCTGCATTGCTGCATCATGCCAACTCGATAGGGCAGGGATAGATGCATTCATGAATGTAGCAATAGGGAGGGTTACCTGCTATGGCTGCATTCTTGCATCATGACGTCAAAAGGGGATCGTACATTAGAGCACTATGCTCCCCATAAAGTGGTGCGTGGAACTTGCTCCAACTCTATTAGTTGATAGACTGAGGGTGCATCACTGCAGTAGGCCCCAATGGTGTGGGTATTTCATTCACTTCGGATTAAACGACCTGTTTTACTGAAGGGGGCGATACCTTTGGGACGACCCATGGTGGCCTCAAAAGAATCCTTCTTCCAATTGTTCTAAATGCAAATCATTTAATCATTAAACGTACAAAAAGACACTACTCCTCCCCATGCTACCAATTAAATCAGAATGGGGAGAGGCAAAAGAGTCCTCCCTTCCATTCTTATTCTGGCTTTATTATTGCCATTGTTTCTACTTTTATAACATTTTTTTAAAGATAGCAATTGCCTTATTATTATTTCCCTCGCACTACCTGGCCCTTGGAAGCCTGTAGTCGGGTAGAAACATGATAAGACCTCACCGCACTTGCAGAATGCAGGGAGGACAAAAAGACTTGAGGGATTTTTTTTTTGTTTCATTAGAGCGTCACTGTCTGCCGAGTAAAGATAAGCCCTAGAGGGAGGGTTGCAGGACTTGCCATCTATTTCACGGTCCACTGGTCACACCCAGCCGTGCGAGGCGCAGACAGGGGGAGGGACACTGTCAGTAAGGGGAAGGGCTTGATATTTTATATTTCCCATATCCCATTAATTTGCCAGCAGCATGTAGTCTTGTCTTATCTTAGCCTGCATGGCTTGATCAGGGCCAGGTTTTCACTTTCACGAAGCCCTATACGGTCCAATAGGACAGCTGATATTAAATTCCCATACCCCTTGGGCTATTTATAGAAAAGCCTATATCTGTTGTTGGAGCTGTGAGAGCTGGTGGTGGGTGGGGGGGGGGGGGGGCGCGCCTAACCCTTTAAGGACGGCATGTTACGGTAAATCAACATTCATCGTCATAATGCACCCCTGCAACTCGCTGATGCTACATTGGTGCATCATCCCAGCCTTTGATAGCGTGTCAAGCCCAGACTGTGGATCGACATGATGCATGAATGCAGCACCGGCGAGTTACTCGCCGAGGCTGCATTCATGCATCAAGACGACTATGGATATAGTGCATTAAAGCATTATGCCATCCTTAGTGGGTTAAAGCTAGGGGGAGGGGCAGGGGAGACACAGATAGGCAGAATTAAGTTGAAAGTACACTTCTCCCCCCCCCCCCAAGTCAAACATTGCATCCATTCCCGAGAGGTTGGCAACCATTTCTACTCCTGCAAAGTGAATAAAGGCACCTGCTGCAGGAAATACGCCTCGTTTACCAAGGTCACCTTCCGGTGTCCCTCTGAGAAAACGCCCAAAGTAGACACCCGCTTCACACCTTGGCACACACCGTTGCAACAGCCTGCTCCCTGCCTCCCCTTTCCCTCCTCCCACTGGCTTCATTTAAATGGGGAGCTCTCGTTGGCTTCGCGCCCTCTGCGTGATTTGAGAAGGGGCCAAATACGGAACAGGTTTCTCACATTTTACCCACAATACCCCGATGAAGGTCCAGAGGGCGCTGTGGGCTCTGGGACTAGTACCAAGATCCGCCAATAGGGGGGGTTGTGAGATTACTTCCGGTGGGACCACAGCTCTAGGCAGTTAGACTTTTTGGAACATGATCTACATTTTAGTCTTAATCACAAACAATAGCTGTTTGAAACATCACCTCGACTTAAGTTTTAATCACAAACAACCTTCATCTATATATATACTTCTTTGGAGCGTGATAATTTCAATTTGAATGGCCTTCATACGGTTATCCTTCTTAACGTGGGAAGTATTAAAGTGGCATAATCACCGATCGTCCACTCACAATTCTAGTACTGGTCTAGTCTACTATGTGGTTAAGTGTGAGTGGGGAGAATGCCCCTTTAACTGCGTGGTAACTTAGGCCAGGACCCGCCCATTTCCTTCTGGAATTAGTATTCCATCTTTCTGTCCGCCAGAAACGTATAATTATCTCATCAATGAACGCCCTCACATATATCTAGTATTTTCAGTCCATATGCTGTTACACTGGTATGATTAATCATAATATACTTGTGTTATTGTCCGTTAATCGAATTTTCCCTCGATACTCCTTTTGTCTTTTTCTCCCTGAGAATTTCCCCTTTCTCTATGCATCGTCCATAATTTAAAATGGCAATAATTCAGATGACATTGTATTACTCACTAGACCACCCTATATGAATCTATGCTAATTTTGTCTTTTTGTGTCTTTTCAGAGGGGTTCATGGGAGAAAAATGGAAGCGAGTCTATTGTAGGTTATACAAGGACTCATCCTTTTTCTGGTTCAAGAATCCCGACGATCCCACTTCGAAAGGAAATGTTATCCTGAAGGTAAGTAGTTTCACATCATAATTTATGGTTCTAAACTCGGTATGAATGTATCCTAGAGATTTGTTTTCGTTAATATATGTATCAGCGGTATCATTTGATAACAATTGGTGGTGATACATGTGATAGTACAATATGTCAGCTAGTAGTAGTATATGGGAGTGGGACATTACAGCTGGTATCAGTGAAGGTAGTAGTATATGGGAGTGGGACATTACAGCTGGTATCAGTGAAGGTAGTAGTATATGGGAGGAGGACATTACAGCTGGTATCAGTGAAGGTAGTAGTATATCGGAGTGGGACATTTCACCTGGTGTCAGTGAAGGTAGTAGTCTATGGCAGTGGGATATTTCAGCTGGTGTCAGTGAAGGTAGTAGTATATGGGAGGGGGACATTTCAGCTGGTATCAGTGAAGGTAGTAGTATATGGGAGTGGGACATTACAGCTGGTATCAGTGAAGGTAGTAGTATATGGGAGGGGGATATTTCACCTGGTGTCAGTGATGTAGTAGTATATGGGAGGGGGATATTTCACCTGGTGTCAGTGATGTAGTAGTATATGCAAGTGGGACATTTCAGCTGGTGTCAGTGATGTAGTAGTATATAGGAGGGGACATTTCAGCTGGTGTCGGTGAAGGTAGTAGTATATAGAAGTGGGGCATTTCTTTTACTTTTTGACTTTGTTCAAAATCCACGCAGTATTTCAGTACAGGCAGTGGCTATTGTCATATTCAACGACATTGTAACAACTGTTCCTACTGCTAGAGGATATCGACTGCAATAATGCATAGCTTTTCCAGTAATTGTAATTGTTGATTGAATATATTGTCAAAAGCTATTTTAAGGAATAACGAAGGGCCCCCACACCCTCACCAATAAAGTCCCATTTTTCTGAGATTACTGCCACAATTAAAAGTGAGCCCACCGGCAAAGAAGGGAACAATGGTAATTGATCTGTAATGGCAAGTTTTATACCACCCTTTTCATTTCTTCATGGCGCATTTTCTCCAGGCCCGAATGACCCTCAATTTTCTGGAGCGGACATTACTATTATTAGCCTGGAGAGGAGGAGGGAATGGTAGTGAGAGAGAGGGGTGGGGGCACTCTTCCAAATGTTTTGGCAATGTCATTAATCTCTTAAGGACATAAAACCCATAACTTGCCATATAAAAACTGAAATGGCAACGTGAAATTCCGGCCTTCTGAGACCACTGAGGGATTACTATTTCATGTGAGGTGACACCGGGTAGTGACAAGACCTAAAAATCGATGTCAAAATGTTTCATCAATATCCTTCCCGCTGTGTTTCCCTCCAGGGGACACAGCGACATCAAAGATGCCAAAAGTCGCCAGGTTATTTCTCCCTCTCTTAACCTTGAGTGGATTAATTGATTGGCGACTAATTAAAGTGCTTTGATGGGATGCGCTGCCATATGCTCCCGTCAGAGTGAGTTGCAGGTCCATTTATGAAAGTTAATTGTTTCCTCAGCCTGTTCTATCAGGAAGGAATTTGAGACATCCCAAGAGGAGACCTCTCATCCTGTATTGATTTTTGCCGTCTTAAATTCACTCTAATATTTAACGAAGAATACGACACTGCGTGGGATCAACTTTAATGAACCGAAAATTGCTTTGTTTGACCAAAGAAAGAATACAATCCATTGGTATTCAAACTAAACCAAACAATGTTGCCTTTAAATGATTACATGTAGTAGAATCGCTTAGAACAGATAGGGTATGTATTCTATGGGTCAAAGTGATAAGCTACATCCCTCCCCCGGCCCCAAAAGATGAATAAAAAAAGAAAATTATCTAATTTTATGAACGAGCCAACGAAATTGTAAAATTTAAAAAACGCATTATAAAGTACAAAGAAATCCTCAAGACAAAGTAGTAAGTAACCATACCATAGGAAGCAAGCTTCCCCCAGTAACCATGACAACCTATGAGCGATAATAGGGTAAATGGTGGATGTAAGGTCAACAGGTCATTATACACATAAAATAACCTTCCAGCAGCCTTGCCCCGACACCCTTTGGTAAGCCTCCACTAGACACTGGTGCCATCTGGCGGATTCCTTAGGTATCAAGGGGGGTCAGCCACCAAGGTCAAGGTCAGCTTAATCATGTGACCAGAAGTGGGCGGCAAAGCCGGCGCGTCGGCTTACAGCGCCATCTATATTACGTTGTCCTTGTCGTCTGCCGGTGAATTATCGGAGCCTCTCATTGGAACGTGGGTACTTTGAAGTAGTTTTATGTTCGCCAAGAGTTCGAGGGAGTCTTTTTGGTAATTCTGCTGTGCTTTTTAAGGTTCTTTCTCCTGGCGTTGCTGCTGCGAGAGTCGCTTGTCACAGTGTCTCAAAGCCTGCCGCCATTGATTTATCAGGCCGCTGGTACTGGGCGGGAGGCAGCTCAAATAGCTTGTTACGGACCAGGTACCAGCCACCTGAGGCCGCCTTCCCAGTGGCCATCACTTCAGTCTCTTACACCGGAAGTCGATGGGAGTCTCTTTTTGTATAGGCTAGTGACGGTGCCAAGAGTCTCATTGGCATTCCAAAGTTCAATTTAGCAGCATCTAGGTCACTAACTGGTACACAAACAACTGCACAACTTAGTTCAAATCATAAGAGCGAAAAAGAAATTGCTCTTTTTAAAACATTGTTTATAGTCTATGTTGGAAATTAGTTAGAGATAGTGTTGTTCTGCAAATTGCTTCATTGATTTGTTTTGATAACTGTATACGGCAGCTATCTGTATAAGGAAGCGACCCAGTACACAAAAGCGTTATACAACTTCATATTACGTTTCTCTATGGCTCCTCAGTGTGGCAAAACGTTGTATTACGTTGAAAACGTAGTTTTGACGTAAAACAACGTATTTTTGTTAGCTGGGAAACCTTGCAGAACGAGTCAGAGTGAGCTGGAGGACCCTAATGGCTAATGGACACCATGGACACCATGGACACCATGGACACATTCGGGTTACACACCCTTAATGGCAGTCAACCTAGAATGGTTTAGAGTTAACAGTTTCCTTTTCTCTTCCCTAACAGCTCTCCTCCTCTCCCCATCAGCCCCTCCCCCCCACCCCCCACCTCCTGCACCAGCGTCAAGCCCGATCCGCACGCCCTCTACCGTAGTACCCGTCAACATCGCGTGGGGGCACTGGCCATCAATCACCTGACCAAGCCAAATTGACCAATCAGAGACGCGCTTTCTGTGGCCATCGGGGCGTGAGTTTTCGGGGTAGAGGTTGCCAACTTAGTGGGAGCTGGGAGTTGGGCCCCTGGTTGAGGCAGAGGGGAACTGAATTAGGTTTTCTGCACAATTTACTATCCCTGGTTTGCTGCGGCAACTAGAGTCCAATATGGGCTGTAGACTGGGGATGAGGGTAGGGTAGATGAGGTTAGGATGGGGGTAGTATGATTATTCAGGACAGGGTTAACTGTATAGTCAGTATTAGTATTTGTATATTGATAAAGTAATCTGTAGTGTTGTATGAGTGACCCTTTGGTGGAAAGGCACCTGGTAGGTGTATGTAGTACAGGGTTTGCTCTGGGCTCTGGGGCTTACCTTTATTATAGAGTTGTAATATCTTCCATGTTACTACACACTGGTTAGCTAAAAATGAGACTTGGCCACCACCAGACCCTAGAATTCATCTGCCAATCAAATTAAGGTGTTTGTTGATACTACCAAAGAACCCATAGAAATAGATATGTATTTTTCCCTTTTACAACATTCCTATTTAATTCCTCAAAGGTTTTTTGGGTTTACAATTACTGATGGGGAACGTTCTGAGTCACTTGGCGACTAATGTCACAGAACCCAGAATATCGAGGTGTAACGACTCTAGTTATGTGGCCGCTAGTCTCTGTAAGAATGACAACTTTCAGGACTGAGGGTAAGAGGTCAGCCCGCATCTTCCACAACGAGGTGGTCTGGGGAGCCCCCTGGTTCAGTAGTTAAGCCTGTCAGTAGGCAGGCCAAGACCAGCGTCCATTTACCATTAACAATGGGGTCTTGGTCCCCTATTTATATAACCTTACAGTCTGAAGGGACTGACAGAAGGGGTTTGGATGTAGGAAGGCATTCGGTTACTCATAGGATCAGCAGCCATCGTGACCATCATCAATAAGTACCAAGGTTGAAGTCCTTTTGACTTGGGCTCATTTGTATTTCTTATGGCGGAGGACGTGTATTATATATGTGCCTAAATATCATGTTTTATACTAGGGGTTCCCTGTCATTTTATCAACATCTATTTTTCCTCGTAACTCTACTTGTAAGGATATTCAGAAACACGTTTAGGTCTCTGGGTTAGATATCCCATGTGCTAAATTTGGAACAGACGGCTTATGAATATATAGCTCAATAGCTCAGGACTCAAGATCAGTTATGCTAGGGATAACAGATAAGTAGTGAAGTAGCAAAGTAATTCAGAGGGGAACTGTTAAAAGAAACGGCCTGGTGAACTTTTGAAACCTCCAAGTCCAGACAACCAGCCCCATTCCGAGTGTTGCTGGAAGAGTCGTAAGCTTCTGGGCTTTAATCTCATCATTACCAATAACCCTGCACCATCCTAAGTCTATGCATTACCATCTCCAACTGGTAAAACTGATGATTCTATAAAAATGGACCTAAGACAGGTGGCTGACATTGCCTGGTCCCCTGAACACCTCATCACCATTGGTGTGAGGACGTTAATGACATTCATTATGATCACATTATAGACCGTGTCATCATGTCTACCCCATTTAGTGCCGCTTGTCTTAGCACTAATTAGGCCTTAATTAGGCTCTACTAAGGTCACACAAGGTGGCACTTACATACCTTTAGTGTCCTGTGGGACTAGGTGGGTGTCAGCAGGCTTCTAAGAATAGTCTCCAAGATTAGCCTGGCTGGGGTCTGGGCCCGGGGTCTGGGTTATGAATGTAGAGGTTATTTAGTTCTACAAGTTTTCCAATGCTGGTGGAGTAACATATTATGATCGTCCATTCAGTAGGATGATATTATAGTTGGGGGGAAGGGAGAGTCTGTATTTTAACATACGGTAGACCTAAAATATTTTGATCAATTCAATTTTTAATGTGGCATAATATACAAAAAAGCTGCGCTAAACTAAGCTAATCAGGACCTAAGATTTGTTCTACACTAGATGGGGCTTCAAGTAGTCCAGGTATACGTGATCCCAGGTTTCTTACATGTATTCACACCCGTGGAAACATGTATGAGAGCTGGGATCGTGTTTACCTGGACCCCTTGAAGACCCATCTAGTGTAGAAAAAATCTATTGGAACGTTCTGAAATTAAATTTAGATATTTTATTAGAAAAGGAAATCATTTTGATTAGAATGAATTATGTCTCTTTGCTCGTACTTCATATCAATGTAGCATAAATCACTGTTTCTAATATTCTCATTTTCTCTTTTCCTTCTAGGTGAGTGTCAGATCGGACCATTTTCCATTCTTTCGATTTCCGGCGAAAACCAAGAAATTTTAACGAATTTCAAATTGGTGGTAAGTTTGGTGGCGCCCGTGTTAGGCCACCCGAGACTCCCACATCCCTGAAGTTGGGGAGATTACATGCCTCTAAGATGGGGATGAAGGAAGGAGGATGATCATGATATGTTATAGGATGACTTGAACTTTCTCAATTTATCACGTTGCACCTTTAAAATGTACACTTTTATAAAAGCATCTATTTCGATTTTTAAAAAGACACCTAAGAGGCTGATAGACAAATCAATACATCCATATCTAGTTTAAATGCTGTTGCTATACATTTAATTGATTTATATTATAAATATAAATTATTTTGTAGATTATTATATTTGATTCTTAATTGTTCTTTACTATCACAGCTATTGCCATTTACCTAAAATTAATTTACCGATTTCACAATAAGTTAACCCATATGGAAAGAGCTGATATGTATCATAGACACTGCTTAATTTACCAATTTTCCATGAATTAACCAAAACAATTTTAGTTCATTTCTGTAACAAACCATTACAATTATGTAGAACTCTAGACGTAGACGTACACAGATTCTGATTCATATTTTCATATTACATTGTATATTATTATTATAAACATAAAATGGCTGTGAAATCATTTATGACATATAGCATACTATTGTATTGAGAAGCCTCAATCCAACCCCCCCCCCATGCTTCTCCTCATTCTATACATAAATTTAAATTTCCATGTACTGGTGCTATAACAAGAAAATAACAGTTAATACATCAGAAATATGATTATCTATGTACAAGTTGACATCCGAAATATTCTTCCTTCCTCTATCCTTCGTCCCAGAACAATTTGGGGCAGTAAGCGAATAGGTGGTGCTAGAGTCTAGAGAATGCCCTAGAGATTTGGGTATGACCTGTAAGACATGAAAGTGTGTAGTACTTGTAGTACTGTATACATATATACACATTGATATCGTCAGCAGACTTTGTGATCATCGAAAGTATTTGTGGTTTTCTTATTTAGATTATAGGCGACGAGGATGATGATGATGGTTTAGAAGTTTGTATCAATTTTGTTTGTCTTGATTATAAACTAGATCCTAGGTATAGAATTCTACTGCGAGTGAAAATATTAGAAAACAAAAACAACATGTGCGACCTCTGTAGACCAACTGTCTGGTTTTAGTCCAGTACCCCCCCAAAGATTGACATATATATTATATGTATTACATCTCTCTCCGTCGAAAACCCCAATAGGAACTATCATATTATATATGTATTCCTGATTAGACGCCATAATGATACTAGTAACTGTAACGTATACAACCGCTGTACGAATGACTATGCCATCTAATTGATGTTTCTCTGGTGCTCAATATGTATATACACACGCCATGACTGAATCATTATATTGCCTCCGTCCTATGATGATTCCGCTCACGGTAATATGTTGTAGAGTTCGTTTTTGTGCACCTGATAAGTGATAAGAATCTCATCCTTATCTGTGGTGGAAAGTGGACAAACCCCTGTCGCTATAGAAACAGGAACCTACCTGCACTACTGTGTATACCCCCCAAAAATGCCTCATTATTTTCAGTAATTTTCCAAAATGATATATATATAATAGTGCGAATTTTTGAAGTTTACTATCAGTAAGAACAATTTCTGAAAGTATAGCTAATCCGTGCCAAATTAGATTTTTCAGGACACTGGTTTTAGATTTAGATTTGAATTTCAAAGTAGACTTTGCACATTGACAATTTAAGTATGCAAGAAATGAATTGCAGTCGCTATATGCCAATTGTTTAGTGAAAATTACTGGAAATATTGGGGCCTATTGACAACAATTATATACAGTACATGATGTACGACTACACTGTCAACGGCCATGTACGTCGATGACAGTGACATATAGGATTACCAAATGAAAATACTTAAACACCTTTCATGAATATAAAAATGAAAGGTTTACGAAGTGAACATTATCCTTTACATATAGCAAGTGCCAACGAAACAAAACGAAAATCAAGAAGGAAGAGTTTTGCACAATATCTACTAAAGGAATTCCAAATTTAATGAATATGCAGCATTACTCTTTCACTGTATGACAAACTCAGATAAACTACAGAGCTGCTGATTACATGATATATCTGCTCTACATATCAGATACAGATGCTGATTCTAGCCAATGTAAAGATGTACTGAGAAGTTATTATATGAACACAATGAAAGAAAGGCTATTTCACAAAACATATTGCCTATATTTAAAAGCAGTATCCCACTGCAGACAAATTGACTGACAGACGCTCATCTATCGCTCGTCTGTCCATTTGTAATACCTTATGTTATGAATAGACATATCAGCGACAGTCGGTCATTTGTCGGTCAAATCATCCGCAGTGGAATACCATCTCTATATGATAAGAGCCCATTCCACAGTCCCACTGAATGGTATACCCCAGGATAGGGGCTGCGATATGAATCCAAAAGAAAATGGAACTCTTTTTCAAGGGTTACATTATACAAAGAAATATGGTGTTGCAATCACACATTTTTATATAGTACATGTACAAGTGACCTAAGGAGGGACAAGATTAGTGGAGCATGAAGAAGCAGTGTGTACATAATATCTCACTAACACTGCAGTTTTGTTTATCTACCACAAGAGTTAATACACCCTACTATTACTAACAACAGAATATCTCAACATAACTATTTTCCCAGGAAATATATTTTTATTTCAGGTGGATTTTTCAAACGCAACTTCAACCATTGCAGCAAGCATATCGAAAGATTTGCAACATAAAAAAATCAATAACCAAAGCATTCTTTACCATGAACCAAACCACATTAGGCATTATGTGCAGAGAAGGGTTCTAGTCTCCATTAGTTTATTGAGCATGTTTCAGAGCCACATATTTTGAATTTATTGAATTGCAATAGTATACAGTGTGGTCTTGTATTGAAATTAACTGCGGTCATAATCAACCATATTACTTGTAACATAAAATTCCATATTTGAGAAAGAACAATTACCATTTTGGTGGTCACACATGACTTTTGAGACCATTCCCTTCTCTGCATTATGTCCACAAATAATTATTGTTGCAGGGTTGTTTGCATGTTTCTATACAAGTGACGTGGAGTTATACACCTCCGTATTGTACGGTGGTGGTCAGAAGTGGTTCATCTCGATGGTACGCTTGGAGTAGTACCGATTAACTCGCAATTTTACATACCTATATATTCACTTTCACAAAGCAGCAGTATCTATGCTTGTCCTGACAGACTGACAAAGACAATATTTTGTACTTTTTGCTTTTTGGGTGGGAATACAAGAATATAAATTGGGTAGCAGTTCAACATGATTCGGATGATGTATGGTCAGTACGGTTTTGATATACACAGGCACAATTCGTACCGTCAGAATATTGTTCATATGAATCATCTGAACCTTTGTCTGACTTTCTCCTTTGGCTTTGAGAGATTTTCATCAACAGACTCTCAAGGAGAAAATTCCAATGAAATAGGTTTCAATCTTGTTCGCCAAACTATATACGAGATGGTTGGACTTCCTGTATGTACTCTTGCAAGGCTCTTGCCTCTTTTTCAATACAGAAGAAACAACACATTGCATGAACCTTTGAATTTATTGTATTTACTTACTCAGTAAACCCCAGTAGAATTTGATGTTTACACATCAGTAAGGTCAGTTAAAGCCCACTTCATGTAAGATTAATTCCCTTTACTGAAATATAAGGGGGCTTAAATCAAATAGGGTTTTTATTGACTTTACTGATATTCAAACACCAAATTTACTGGACTTTATTGAGTAAGTAAATATCAGTAAATACCAAGATTCATGCAGTGTCATTTCTGTTCAACTCTCGATGAACAAAAAATTGCCAATATCTGATTTCTAATTTGACTGTGTTTGGCTGGTTTATATCAGTTTCAGAGAATTACAGTTTTACCAGTAGGTATACAGTATAATGTAGTACACCCGACAGCGCTTCACTTTCAGTTTGGTCTTACTTCACTTTTGTTTATAACCCCAGACACCCCACCCAGCACCCAAATCCTGATCCACAAAACAAACCCTACTCCTCATCCTCCTCCTGCTCCGCCGCCTGCCTCCTATCACTAGTCAGTCATATATATGTGTCCCTCCCATGCACTGCCTCCTCCTAACACCAGCAACTTCTACTGCTACCAGTCAATTATACTAGGGATAACCAAAGTCCTGCCACTCTCTCTAAATGGATTGAAATTGGTCTATCATAATCTCCGAAAGGAATATATTTGGATTACTCTCAATTAATGAAGTAGTACTTTTTTTTAGTTTACACTATTCAAAATTGTGATGGAAAGGAAGAGGGGTGGGGAGTCTGTGCAGAAGATATAGTGTAGCCCTCCCTGAATATAGTCCCTGGTTCCCATGTACATATTATTATAACAGAATCCCCAAGAAACACCTGCAACCCCAAGCCTCCCTCAGTCCTCCTGTGGTGTTGAACGTGTCTTGTGACTTGTCTGTTCCCAGCGTGTTTCCCCATCCGTGACTTAGTGCATTCAGCCACCGCCAGGTGGACTCGAGACTGAGCCAGCCTCTCTCTGAAGTGATGACGTCATCACGACGGTCCTCATGGCTCCCACCTGACCCACTGTGACCTCTGACCTCTGAAAGTTACCTTGACCTTGGAGATCTCACTCTCTGCACTTTATCGGACACTCTTGACGACCTGGAGAAATATACGAAACTACATTCTCAGAGGGGAACAAAATTCAAAAACTGCCATGACTCACCCATGAAAACACGCCCTTTTATTCTTAATTTCTGCTGCATCTTTGCCTGTTTCATGGTAATACCCACGGGAGATCATCTCTTGAAAAAATGATATTATATGATGCATACATGATACAACAAAGTATGTTTAATTCTTAATCAAATCCGTTTTGGACAATTTGGTAGAACCTCCAAATATATCCACTGAATTTTGAAATTCAACTTTGCCTAATTTAGTATCACTGTACGTCAACGAAATAGATTCGGGTGTTGATTTGGGTAGTTCTGATATTGGCCTGCACATTGGGCAGGTCCATAGTTCTGCGAATCACGTGGGTTTTACCAAGAGGCCCTGCACTGCACTCTTAACTACTGATATATCAACTTTGGCATTTACAAATGCATGACGCGACATTGTCGTTACTTCTGCAATTTTCTCCTACAGTTTCCCACTCAATGACACCAACCTCCTGCCCTCTTCCTCTCCCTATCCACAATAATAAGCATAAACTATATAAACTGCACATTGCCATCCCCATGCACTCAGGGCCACAGATTTGATTTCCATTAAGCGCTTTTCTAAATGGAGTTTTACGATTTCGCACATTGTGGTATACTGCCTTGAACAATTATGTTCATGCTGTTTCAATAAAAGAAACTCTGGCAGTTATGCAAAACTTCACATTTTTGTCTCAGTGCCAATATATTATAGCTGTAAGGTTTTTACAAAGGAATTGCGAATCTGATATGTTCAGAGTTATCTGAATTCAAGATCACAATTCCATACTTTGTACGATATATTTATATATATTGTTTGTCAGTATTAACCAAATACAAATCATGCAAATGTCATTTGCAAGCCAAATTCCCTAGTTCAAGATGCCATCAAATCATAGGACATATAATATTTATTCAGAAAAGGTGAAATAAATTATTTTAAAAGAGAGAGAGACGGAACTAAGTTATTTCATGAATAGATAAAAGAAAGTGTTTGCTTTTTGTAGGCTCTCGTGCCAGCTGTTTTTCGCTGAATCGTAGAAACCTATTCATCAAGAAAAGAAAAAGCGACAGTTATACAAACAAACAGATATTGCTTACTTCAACTGAATGATCACATCACAAATATACCCCCTTTCACAAGTAACATTCTTCAAATTTGACTTGAATCGCTATCAACACACCTATAGAACCTTTGAGAGAGAGAATGAAAAAAACACAACTCTCTGTACCTTTTTCTTTATCCGGCTTCTTTCTCTCCACGTTTTTGCTGACCTATTAAGTCCATAGTGTTTCCGTGTTGAGTTAGAATCCCACAGTTACCCTCGGTTGCTGAACGTACCAAAACCCCCAGCGCCACCCAATCATAGGTAGCATGACGTTGGCATGGCAACCACTTTCTTTACGAACCTGTACCATGATGACCTTGACTTTGTGTATATGACGCAACTCTTGCCATGATTTGGGCTCTTGTAAAGAGTAGTTTTTTTCCAGTTAGCGTGTGCAACCTTTCGGTAATCTGTACCCTTTGATTAGCTAAGACTGGTTTTCCCGCTACTGTAGTGTGACTGTACCTACCCAACGTTGACTACTTCGTTCCCATGTAGTAACATAACATTTACTTACTGATTGCCACCATGATATATATAAGAGTATGTAATATGTATATTACTGACATATCTCAAAAAGAAGGACTGGCAACTTGACTATATTTTCCTGTAACTGTAACTACTACCTACTACCTACTACTACTACTACACGATGACTGTAACTAGTAATTTAGACAAACTGTAATTGATTATTACTATTAAACTTTCGTTGGTCTGACATGATTGACTTGAATAACTACAATGAGTAAAGAGCCATTATCAATGAATGCAGGACTTAAACAGAGAGTTGACCTAAAGTAACAGTGATTGGACAACTACTACTTACAAACTACTACTTACAACTACCTACTAACTTTGCTCAGATGCCGACTGACAAATATTACTGTTCTTTTGTTGACGAGTGCTCTCGGTGGAGCACTCGAAGAACGGTAAGGGGACGACAACCCTTGTAAGCTGTATGTATCAGACATTGTGTTTACGTTGTGTTATGATGCCGCTCAATGATGCGGTCTTTTATTTCCCTTTCCTGCTTTCCCTCATGAAGACAATGGCCGTAAGAGTTCCTACTAGTCTTTGCATGCTACCTCAATGAACATTTATTCACTTAGACCAAATATATATATATACTTTATGCAATTGGGTGTTACTTATTTGATGATCGAAGACTTCCAACACTCTCAGACTGAATGTGACGTCATCTCTAGTTGTGCAACGTCGTCTACCGGTTTAGTGGTCACATGACTAGCTTCTGGTAGCCAATCAGATTTAACCGCTCATATGTATTTCAAGACGGCTTCACACGTAGAGTCAGTGTTGTCAATGCCTGTCCATGTACACTATTCTTAGTAAGCGTTCTTTTCAATCTGTTAACAATTCTCACAACTGAACTTGAAGATCACACGGTTTTCCTGCATATTTAGAGGGCGACCGCATTCATTTCTTTGTTGGTACTTGCCAAGTGTTCTGTCCATAGCCAAGATGTACCACATTTGTCATTGCTACTACTACTACTACTACTACTCCTACTACTACTACAGTCGTCACCCCAAACCCCCCTACAACTAACAAACAGTCCTCATTCATTTGCAGGCTTCGGCAAAATCCCGTTTCGATCCTAATACCTGTCGTGCTTCCCTTTTCAGACGATCTGTAACTTCCTAACGGTTGGCTCGTACGTGCGTGCGATCCCGTACAGCCCAGAATTGCCGTCTGGTGCCAGAATCGACCATGTTATCGCCATCCCTCAAGAGCCCCGAAAAAAGACAAAAATCCATTGGTTTCTCTGCGAGAATGACGATGATCTCAAGTAAGTATGACGACAGCATCGCAGCATATATGATAATATTATCTAGAGTAAAGGCACCCAAAGGGGGACAGACCCTAATTCCGGACACCCTGTAATCATGTGATGAAACTGGAAAGTAGCACACAAGAGATGATGATTAGATCCCATATTACTGTTGGTATGTACCAACCCAAGTCTATATAAATCACTTTCCTGAGCAGTGATGCTAAGCACAGAGACAAAGTTAAGTGGTTTTTATTGTTGTTAATACATATGACCCATGCATAATTCTACCAGATATGGACACACATAGTATTGACCATCCATGCTGACCAATGGTTTTCAAATGGAACTGTCCTCTTGTGCGGAATTAAGGTATTTTGTAAGGTGTCCGCAATTAGGTGCCTATGTCCAGAATTAGGTGACAAATTGACATTTAATCAAGCGAACCTGACTCATATTGCTGAGAAGGCAATCATGTCAAACCCAATGTAGTTTTATAATGACATGTTTGCCTTTTTAAATGCCACGATTTGGACCTTATCAGACAATTCCTAGGCAGAGAAATTTGAAGATATCTACTATGTGTCCGGAACTAGGGTACTTTACTCTAAAGTCTTCTTTGGACGATGATTTAGAAACCATGCCCTAAACCTTTATCAGAGCTCTTTAATCATTGGGTAAACCTAAACATGGATTATGAATAGTGCCAAAAAGTGTTCAGGTGAAGTAATGAATAGGTAAGATAAATGGGGTGGCTACTATCTTTGGTTTATTGAGCAGGGTATGCCATAGTAGTTATTTGAGCATGATATTTATTAACAGAGCGTTCCACAATAGGTATGAGCTATGTATGTTCTCATCAGACTGAATGACCTTGGGTATCAGGGTTTGTGGACGTACATTTAGGACATGGGGAAGAGTATTGGTGTATCGGTAAATTATTGGTATAGGGAAAAGTAGGTACCTTTTATGCAAAGGGGTACATAAGGGGTGTATAATATGGAATAACCGAAGGTTAAGTCAATTAGACAATGGTTATGAAAAGGGTATTAGAATTAACCACGGCTTGCTGGTAGGGCGACTTGGGCTTCGCCCTCGTCTGGCCCCTATACCAGCAAGCTGTGGTTAATTCTACATACCTTTTCATAGTCTATCTGATACATATCTGGAACTAATATGGTCACGCATGGTTGGTCAAGTTACTACAATCATGTTTATGAGAGTATAGATGTATGGAATATCGATTTTTTTAGGCGGGGAGGGGGGGTCAATAAACATAATCGAGAAAAAGAATTATCTTATGAAGGGAACAAATGCTCGCCATGGTGCGATGTTTTCCATGGATACGCAGAAAAACAATGAGCATGCGATTTTCCATGTCCATTAAACTGGAAATCTTTTCGAGACTACAGGATTGAACAAAATGTCACTTTATATACACGCATTCGGAGAAGGATATCTCGTAGGACATTTTTGTTCGAAATTCCTTTGGAATGTCTACAAATGGCAATGGCAAAATAACCATTTTAAAACGATAGAGAAAGCAGCTTTTAGCAAATAACGTTTACCCATTTACCAAAATTCTCATAATACTTCTTCCAGTGCGATGTGAATTGACACTAACAACGCTGTGTGAGCATATGATCCAAACCTTTATATAAGGCCACTCGACATAAGGGGTTTTCATCACCAAACACTGAAAATATGATGAGTTTTTTTTTGTGTTTTTTTAATTTCTTTTATTTAAGGGCGGTGTTTGATCCAGTATAAACTTGCAATAATTGTCCCCCACTCTTATAATACAATTATAATCATTAGGATTATAATCCTATTTAGCTGGAAAGTCCAAACCATTGAATGTACAGCCCTCAATAGAAGCCAGGTACCAGAATCAATAAATAGGAAATGGATACTATTTACATAAAAGATGGCATGGATACTGATTTCTAACTAATGTCCTACATCTTCTTGTTTCAGTGATTGGATGTCAGCTATATGTAGTACAGTAAGTATTGTTAGTTTTCTGATATGGACGGGACTCCCTTTATACATCAGCTCCATAACCCTAACATGATTGCATATACATTGGACAATATGACTACCGACCTTTGTATTATGTTTTCATACATTGTCTAGGAATGTTTTCAAGACACAAATTGGAGCAGTCTATTCTACAAGTGTAGAGTATATAATGAGGTTCGACTAGATATATAGACGAGATTTCTGTTATAGATGGGAGATATTTATCACCAACATAATATTATTTTATCCATTAACACAACCGGGCCTGGGTAAAGAATATATTGGTAGAGGAAAAGTATTAAAAATAATGCTGATAATTAACCAAAGTACCAGCTGTTAGTATCAAAAATATTCATTACCACTCCTTGGGATGATATAAAAATGTATTGTTTCATGAATATGTACATTTTGTTGACCCTAATTGTTCCTTTTCTTATTTCAGTTGCCCGAGCCCCCAAAAGAGCCTGAGCTAGAGAAGCCAGCACCGCCCCCTCCGGTGTCTCCTTCTGCTCATAAAGGCGCGCCACACCCCGGCCATGCCCCTACTACCCTCCCCGGTCACATATCCCCATACCCCACCGCAGGAAGCCACCCTGGCAAAGCAGGCTTTGAGTCTTTCACATCGAGTAAGTATACCTTTCTCATTTTAACTACCAGCACCAAATACAGAGCCCCCAGCACTTGACTGTTGCTGGAGGCCGGCTTAAGAAGTGGACGAGGCTCTTCAAGGTTGCAAGGTGCCTATTGGTACCCATCTTAATCCTGGGGAAACAAACCAAGGACATCCAAATGGTATGCAGAGGGGGGAAATTGGTATATCTGCTATACATTTTTGCATGTTTTCATTTTATGGTTATTTTCCTACTTTTCCACTTACATTTCTGATCCCAAACTTTCTCCCATGAACATGTCTCTTTGATTTACAATTCTGCATATCGCCCATCTATGAGTACCCTCAGGGGAGGTTTTGAAAAATAAAATGGAGGGGTTTATATCAGGTATACACTTGAGCAGTCTCAAATATTCACAGCAGTAGTAAAACATCTGTAGAGAACCTAGACAAAGCTAGTCATGCCACTCAACATGTATTCATTAGTAGGCCTATCAAAACTAGTTCCTTCAATGGAATGTATCAATGAAACATGCTAATATTATAGGCCTAGTATGTTAGTTGAAGTTGTTGATAACATATATCTAGGCTTGTTGTCAGAATTATTAACCATAAGACAGTACTTTAAAGAAAGGTTCTTGTTTGATATTATACCAAAAGTATATAATATACTATATCTAGATTACAATAGAATTTGAATTGATATTGTATCACAATAACATAACCTGTGGACATTGAGACACAACTCAAAAGATAAAGTCCTTTCTAGGCAGACTTCCTTGGTTATTCATTTTTATAAGCCACATTTTAAAACATATGAAGTAGATTTGTGTATAATTAGTTCATTAGCAAGGAAGACCTATCTATCTTTAGTTCTGTAAATAATCCAAAGATATACATTCAACTGTGGCCGTCACCTAAAAAGGACTATATCCAAGAATGATACGGTGCTACATAAATTGGATATGAATCTAGCTTGAAACGTGTCAGCCTTGTCTCAAACAAATGCCCAAACCCAGGAATTACAACAGTCACATTTAGAAGGACAGCAAAATACAGAGAAGCAAAGTCACAAGCAGCCCAAATCAAACAAAACTAGTTTACCTACCTGTAGTCAACAACACATCTAAGAAATGTCACAAGAGGATGGTAGGTATCATGAAGCTTCAAATTGCTCCCCTGTCCTCATATAATCAGATTTGCTTAGAATATCTATATAGAATATCTATTCCAAAGTGTAGGTTGCTCGATTAGCATTTGATACAAAGTAAAGGTGTGCTTCTGAAGCTTCATTGTATCCTACCTGCCAGAAGTACTGCACAAAGCATGAGGGCCACAACCCATATCCCAAATACAACAAAGTCTAGGGCAGTCCATCTAATACCCTTAGGAGGCATCCCGCAGTCCAAACAATACTCTACATTCTCAATTAAGGTGTAAATGTATAGCATTCATTCAATGCTGCTGGAATCTAAGCATTAAGGTCTGGAGAGCCTCCTTGTTTCTCATTTCTGCCTTTCACTCCTTATTTCCAATATAGGGTGGGTTCTTCATTTTCACCTGGGGTAGTCTGTAGGTTCTGTGCTTTCTGTTTGTCTCTCCAGATTTTAATGTTTAATAGTGTTATATGTTGAGGGTAACAAGAGGGGTCTGACCTTGACCTTGGACCGACATGATCCACTATGACATTGATACAACCAAGGACGACGCGCAACACAACCATGACGACCTTGACCTTAGACGCGCACTCAACAGACAGCAACAGAGACTTTGATGACGGACAGAGGATTGACAGGGTAAATTGGGATAGATGGGTGGAATATCTTGTTACCCTCAAGCATTTCTGTTGAACATAAGTATGGCACTTTCTGCAAAGTAAGTGGCCTGATGAAAGGTATGATTTTGGTGTATATAGAGATGGTTAAACTGTGTCTGTTGGTTACAGACCCACCACCGTACAGCGCAGCCCCACCTGCGCAAGCCTCTGCCCCGTGTCCCCCCGCCCCCAGCCCCCACCCCCACCCCCCAGCGGGGAGTGCGCCCCCACCTATTGGCTTCGATGTTGCACCGACGTCAGCCGCTACCGTTCACGGTCAGGCCCCTCCACCTCAGGGTCAAGTTCCAGCTTACCCATATGCTCCACCACCACAGGGACAGCCTGGCTACCCTCAGCAGCCACCCTATGGTCAGCAGCCACCCTATGGTCAGCAGCCACCCTATGGCCAGCAGCCACCCTATGGCCAGCCACAGCAGCCACCCTATGGCCAGCCACAGCAACCACCCTATGCTGGCCAGCCACAGCAACCACCCTATGCTGGCCAGCCACAGCCTTATGGACAGCAACCCTATGCTCAGCAACCGTATGCTCAGCAGCCCCATCCCCAGCAGCCATATGGCCAACAGCCCTATGCTCAGCAGCCATATGCACAACAGCCATATGCTCAGCAGCCATATGCACAACAGCCATATCCTCAGCAGCCCTATGCTCAACAGCCATATGCTCAGCAGCCATATGGCCAACAGCCTTATGCTCAGCAGCCCTATGCTCAGCAGCAGCCAGGCTACTACCCACAACAGCAGCCAGCTCAAGCAGGTGTCCAAGCAGGTAAGCCAACTGCCCCCACCCCCTTCCATAGTAACACAGCACCTTGGCAATCAACAGGCCACACTCCCAATCAGGCAGCTGTTTATGTTCTAACCATGACTTTAGACTCTCCCCTTTCTTACACTCAATTCCTCAGCTAAATGAGTTTTCATAGTAAACCACATTTTGTTCATGGATTGCTAAACCCTCCTAAATAAACAGTACCCAAACACAAACATAACTCTGCCTGATGGTGTGGTCATGTTGCAGTGCCATGGTGGTTGAGACAATTAACATACAAACACATAAGAGGCTACTACTGACACAAACTGGGCAGAACCATCATCTCTGTTGTGAGCCTCCTTTGGGCTGTCTATCCCTCTCTCCCTCTCTGCTTGTGGCTAAGTATGCTTTTGGCATCCACTGACAGTTTGAGCATTGCCTTAATTGCTTTGTGGCTGATACTGACAAAATTAACTCTACTAACACTAGTATTTCCACCTCTAGAGTTATCCAAATTGAATGAATTGATGAACACACTTACTCTTAGCCTAGGCTACGCATGTGATAGGTGTCAGTGTGTGCCCTGGCAACTACTAGCCACTGCTCTCGCTCTCTACAGCTTCTGTTCAGCACATTGTCTGTCTCAAGTGCTGCCACCTGTGAGTGGATGATTGAGGTTTTTGTTTAGTAGACAGCAGGGTGTGCTGCCACCTGGTATCAGGGATCACAACTAGGCACATCACCCTGACTCTGGTGGAAGACGTTGGAAGCAAAAGGAAGGCGCCCAGAATACCCTGCATGGAGCCCTCCTGAAAAGAAGTCTTTGAGAAAAAGATAGATATATATGAGAAAAAGTATGAAGAAGAAGAAGACAGGTGTGTGACGGAGTCCAACACTTTGTTCATTGAGCAGGTCCAAAGAGTCGGCGACACAGCGCCGAGCCAGCAGTTGGTCGCTTGCTGGTACCAAGATTTGTGGGTTCGAGTCTCAGCCTTTGTTCGTGGCGCCCTAGCGAACACTGGCCGGAGACTAAGACTCTAAAAACTCAAGGAGAGAGTCCAGGCTCTATACCCGGCCGTTATGGAGAACAGGCTCACTTCACCCATATTTCCTTGTCTCCCAGGTTGGAAAACAGTTGTTTTCGTGGTCACTGGCCAGGTACAGAATACGAGATAGAGCTGTTGCAGTGGCCTGCCCGCCACTCTCCATGTCTCTGCATTATATATTATTACATGTCATATCTCTATCATGTGTAGCCACTGCCAGGGGTGCTATTTAACCCTTTCCTAAATGGCCTTTTGGGTCATTTGGTCTGTGGACTAAATAGGTCACCCTTTCACCATGTATTTGTCTTCACTTTGGGCTGGTGCCTGGCTACCGGCAGCCATCTTTGTTTTAGGGCTTGCACTGTCTCCATGGCAACCAGGTCATGTGACCTGCTCTTGATCACAGCGGTCCCGTCTTTGAACCCTTTCATGTGGACCTTACACATCTCCAACAAGAGTAACCAACAAATGACACAACTTACCTGGAGGTCCTGCTCAACTGAAGCAGGAACTTTAATCAATCTATTAAACTTCTTTTGAAACAGAATAAAAAAATATTATTTTACAATGTTCAACCTTTCCTATCTTTGATATAACCACAGCCTTCTGTATGTGAAATGACCCTTCATTATCATACAAAAATGTCTTTCTGGACCAATATTATTATTTGACTGGAGTTGTCAGCAGTGTTCTCTTGGTGGAAGAAGGTGAGTGGTCCGACCCTCCATGTGCACCATTCAGTGTTGTTTCAGGTTGATTCGACAATCACCATCCTCCCTCTCACGGGCATGGTTGATTATGCCCATAACAAGAAAGGCACACTCCCTGATTTACATAACCCCTGCTAGCCACCCCAGACTAGTGCCACTTTACCCCCTCGCCTATAGGAGCAAAGTTCTAAAAATGAGCTAGGGCAAGGTTTATTTTGACCATTCAGGAGCTCCAAAAACTCATTTCCCCAAATGTCATAGCAATGCTCGTCTTCCTGGATCCTGGTTAAAACCTTCATTTTACCAAATGAATGAAGTTCTACTCGCTCATTTTCTCCAATATAGGCACCTTTTGTAACTATTGAAAATATTAGTGATTTATTTAAAACTAGGCCTGAATCACTGAGAAGTGATCATAAGGATGTGTTGCCAATAATTTGCTGCCCTAATTTTTGCATGATTTTTGCCATTATTTCCAATTTAATTTTGGATTATTATCGCTTCATTCAAATTTCATTAAGAAGTAATTTCATGTTCGTGGTGCCTTATAACTGTATGTGTATAGTGGCTATCACCATACAAATGACATAGAAGCCATCAAATCAAAACTCTACCATCTTAGGGCCCTCTATCATGAAAATGTTTTCAAGCACGAAAATCATACTTGCCTTTAGGTCATGGAATACTGACCTTGGATTTAACATTCAATTGCTCCCTTCATTCCCTATCTCAAATCATCAATCGGCCTTTGCTGGTACTTTAAGAAAATGATAAAAATGTCTGGAAACCCCTTTATTTTCAATGGCCACTTTCAATAATTATGAAGACAAAATATCTGAATAGATGATAGAATGTCTTGAGACCTACCATTTGGCTAGCCTATTTATACAACGGATTACTCCTATAGATCTACTTTTACTACCGTTACCTCCTCTAGGGCCTAGAGAGAGAGTCAGACCTATTATCTATGAGAACTGTGAATGTGAAAACCTTCTCCTGCTTTCTGGTAGTCTATGATATCATACATGGCATCGGCCATGCTGTACCCCTGTCTGGGCAGTGTGCGTGCATGCTTTGCCGGCATGGTCTGTGTCCTGTCGGGGTGCTGTTTGTCCTGCCACCTGGTGAGCAGAAGTTGCAATTGGCAAACACACTCACCCACCAAAAACAGTTGCTTCTCATCCCAAACCCGCTACAACCAACTGTGTCTGTCATGACAGCTGCTGTCAACCTATGAACCCCGAGCATTTCCTAGTGGCTTTTAGTTCTTTGTCGTAAACTCAGTTGATGTTATTACTATTATTAGTCCACCAATCGACAAGCAAGCATTTGTTACCATCAGAATTTGATTTATTATAGCAACCATACACCAGAAAAGATGTCAGGATAAGACCCAAAAATAATGCCAGTGAATGTTATACTCATTTAAATGGTATATTCTTTCATAATCTCTAGGGACAGTGTTAACTAACTAAGTTATGACTAAGTCTGCAGCTCAAAATATTTGCTCTCATTTATAGGTGCCTTTTGTCCACTTACGTTTTGCTGTATTGCATTATCTCGTGCTGAGCAGTTTTCTGATTAGTCATTGCACACTACCTTTAAAAGAATTTAAGTTCGCAGAGTGGCAACTGCCATTCTAAGAAGAAGATCCTCTAGGAGGTCCCAACTGTTTTAACATGCAGACTAACATTGCTATTTAACTACAGGAAGACAGTATTGTGATGACGAGAAAGCTAACCTACACCAAACGCATGCTGGTGCAAAACACCCTGGAGCTAACTTATTTTTGGCTTATTATGTTAAGTTTATATTCCATGCCTCATCTTGAAATGCTGATGATTTTTTTAACTCATTCCTCCTCCCCAGCCTTTTCCTACCTCTTCTAAAATGTATTTATTGCAGTATTTTCGGCCTGTATGAAGTTTATCCCCTGACTCTGGGGAATATGTATTATTGCAGCGCTGGAAGCATCAGTGATTGCCTTCTCCTTTTTGGGATTGTCTCCGTTGGTTCCACATTAGATTAGGATATGACATGTCTCGTCTGTTCAGCATCTGTGTACTTTCAACGCAAATTGGTCAAAGGCGCAAAAGCTAGCAACATAATCAAACCTATCTGAACAAATGTTAAAGAATGTCCAAAGAATATCTAATAATGTAATTATATTTTGAATTTGATATACCTAAATGTCACTGTGTGTATAAACCAACCTCGACCTGTTGATAAAATGAATTGAAACAAGTATATACACATTCAATGTAGTTATGTACCAATTTACATAACCTACATAGCATTTACACAAATACAATTGCACAGAGTTATTAAGAGGGGATACCCAGTTTGCTGCAATACCAGAGGACGGAAAGACAAGGCATGGGCAGTCATTTGTGGCACTAAATCGTGGTTAGTTCTATGGTGGAGTGCTTCTAATAGGGAAAATACACAGTTTCAAAGAATCAAACTGTCAAATATCTGTTCACTCACCCTAAGGTTCGTCACTATAGTTTGTTTCGAGTCCCGTGACCCAGTGGAATTAAGTGCACAGATAAGGAAATACTAACAACTGGATAAATGCATAGAAAGCCTTTTTAATCCTTACAGGTATAAATACTCACAATAAACTAAATACCAACAAACTCGTGTTGAGTGTTGTTGTTACTAACACAATGTACCATCACTGTTGTTTGACAAGAGGACCTGGAATGGCAGAACACCTTGATAACTAACTGTTCTTGTCCAAAGTAAGGTTATGAGTAATGGCAGAGGCAGATATGCCTGTAATATTTTGTGAATGTCCAAAATCGGTCTTTAAAATAGTGTGAAAGACTCAATTGGGTACCAGTGATGAGTAGCCATATGGAAGTTATAAACCTCCTTTAGTAAAAGTGACCAGTCAGAATACCCTGAAGAGGAATAACATCTAAAGAAGTAACCCCATGGTTATACAGATGTATCTAAATAGGATATAATCAGAGTCATCTAAAATATTTCAAAGCATAGATCAGTGGGAATAATAATGTAGTATGAATAAGGTAAACATATTTTCCGTCAAATATTCTTTAGGATTATGTTTTCCCAAAGTATTAAACAGCTATTATTAGAATAATATTAATACAAAACTGTATCTATATAGGCTACTCCTTTGTATTGAGTCTATGATGATAGTACGAGTAAATAGACTGTATAAAATCCTAGGTTTTTCATCTGCTTAAAACTAGTATTTCCCAAATGAATGTTGAGGATAAGCATCCTATATTATTTCACTAACACTTCCCCCCACCACCCTATATCTCCCACTTCCAACAACCACTGAATGCATTCCAGCAACCCACCCTACATTGATCACCATCAGCCCCTGGCCCAGGTGTCTTTGCCCCAGCAAGTGTTGGTTGTGGTACCAGTCTTACATGGCTGTATCATGTTCCGGTCCTTATATTTAAACCTGCATTAAATAGTGGTTTCTGAGCCTCCAATTGTGGACTGATTAACCAGTATCTACTTCCCCTCTCTTTCTACAGGATACATGCACGGCTCAATGGGCAACGTCCCCCCACCGCCTGGGTACCAGCAGGGGGGCTTCCAACAGGGGGCTTATGGGCAAGGAGGAGGCCAGTTTGGTAATTTCCGAGGTGCTCAGGCAGTAGCCGGCAAGGATGCAGGGAACAAGGGAGTAGGGAAAATGGCAGCAGGTATGTATTCATTATCCAATTGTCAGGGACATTGTTGCTGCTATACTAAGGTAAGTGAGTGTGGTCACAGGTACCCTGATGCTGGAACTGGAGGAGTCACTCAAGATAGAGCCAGAGGTTTATAACATAAAATGAGCAGCTCAATATGATATCCTATTATACTACATTATGTACAGGGTAAGGAAGGAGCACATTACATTAGTTTAACCATTGAAGTAACTCAATCACAATGGTGAAGGTGTATGCATCTATTACAAATATCAACCTGCAAATGATATACTATTATTCTAGTAGCAGGGTATGACCATTATCCACAAGAGGGGAGATACATTATACAAGTATGTTAGAGTTAGTTCATTCCTTTTAGGTCCCATGAAACAAACCTACAGTGTTTTGATACCAATATTGAATAGTGATTAAATCTTATCAAGATGGTTATTAGACATTACCTAATGGACAATTTACTAGGAAATGGGAAACTATCCTACAATTATGGGTACAAGAGGGAGATTACAATTTTCACCGGAAAGTAAAGTAAAGGATACGACTTGGTAGGTATGCCTTTTTTAGTATAAATAGCCCCCATTACACTTGAAGAACTCTCATTTCATCCAACTGAAAATGGTAAGTTTAGCGTTCACATGCCAGAACCATGTCAATCCAATTAATTCAACCAATATCATCCATGTGATAAATCTTAAACAAATACATGGTAATTACAAACAGAGAGTGCACTACTTGGCTGAATTGTGTACAGTAGATGTAATTCACACTGTGAGTATGTGATGTCCTTTGTGGTGTGTCTGGAAGCTGATGACTATGCTTTTCTTGAGGGTGAATGTGAGTGTTATGATAATCTGAAATAGTGAGCAGAGAACAATGTGTCTCCATCCATGTACTGGCACCTTATTATGGATATTGATCTACCTTTGATTTTGAAATATTTTGGATTAGAACAACAGATAATCACTGTGGGTTCCATATACTGTCACTGTTTTTCTTTTTGTACAGAGAGGGTTCCTTCATAAAACATACATATGACAACAATTCTAAATCATCTGTCTTGTATGTGTGATATCATATATTATACAGATACATAGTATTTTTGATAACAAGATGTAAATCTCCTCTCTGGAAGCAGTTTTGAAGGTAGAAACTATTGTGCCAGTGCATAGGGATTTTGTGTCTATATGTTTGTACAGTGTCCATGTAATGTCCTTCAAACCGTCTCTATCTTGTAATAAGTTGGTTTATTCATATAAACCTAGGCCATTTATGCGATTTACATCACATGATATTATCCTACTAAATGTTTATAATCAATTGCATATGTATTGTATAATCATGCCAATAAAACAAGCATTTACCTTAGTGGTTACTTTTTAAATAGCTATGATAAATAATATTTGCACCCTGAAATTATAATATGTAACGTAACATAATGTCTGCTATCCTTAATCTATAAACATCTACAAGTGCACCTCAATATTCAAATTCCACAGTGCTTTTGAATTAATTAATGGGTTTGGAACTATTATGAGGTGGAGACCGTTTGAGGGACAAACAGGGACAATATAGAAAGATAACCAAATTTAAATCAAATACGCTTGAATATATGAATAACACATTTTGAGAGCAAGCCTGCCCTCAAGAAATGCAAAGTCAAAGCTATCGGACTCCAGGGGACATCTATACCACAGCTCTGCCACTGCTTAAACACCTCCTCAAAATGAGAATGAAAACCCAAAGGCTGTTCAATTTGAATCAATGTGATGGATGTCATGACTTGACAGACTGGACAAGATATTGACTGGCTTTCCACAGTCAATTCTCCAGTCAGAAATACCAGAAAGAATACTATTATTCTCAAGTATTTTAAAAGTCAAGTGTTACTCTAAAGTAAGGTACCATGTACCTACTTTTGCCGTTTAAATTGCACTTCATCATCAATATCAGGTATATAAAATTTCTCAAATGCCTTCTGTAAAACACTGAGATTAATTGTACTTGGTACCAGCTGACTGTAGATGGCTGTGTGAAAGTTTGAGTCAGCGCAAAACTGGACTGACAAGACCAACACCTGATACAACATACCTAAGACAAGTAAATCCTGTAACCCTCATCTCAATCAAACCATTATTCTACTCAAATAGGGTTAGTCGGGGGAGCTGCAGCCGGTTACCTGGCAGGGCGCATGATGGGGGGAGGATTTGGGGGAGGATATGGGGGTTACGGAGGATGGGGGGGACACCATTGCCATGGATGGGGCGGAGGCTGGGGATTTGGTGGATCCTGGAGTTCGGGTTCCTGGTCTAGTCACAGCTTTGGCAGTTTCGGCAGCTGTGGCAGCTTCGACTAGTTGCCTTGAGGTACAGTGCATGACTGTAAGTTGAACTTACTGCGCAAAACATTTAATGCGTAAAGGGATATATTAAATATTTCAATGAATAAATACTTTGACAATCCTTTAATATATAAATTAAGATTTTATTGACACTTGTAAACTGTGTATAATGTGCTTCTGTTATACATGAGAAATGTGTATGTGTGCGTTCATTCATGTCTTGCGACTTGCGTTTAATAATCGCTTCAACAATCATTCTATGTTTGTATCATTCAGTCATATACGGTCTGTTGATTCCAAAATTCTGCCTCACGGCTTACATTTCTTACACTTTCTTTACTGTTCACGAACTACCATCATTTTGTCTCCATTTCAATAGAAAATGGAATCATTCGAAAACGTTATCACTTTTAATCATACTTCACCTTTACGTCTCATTCAACAATTGCATTTTACATATACTTCTTTTACTATATATAACCAATTTCCATGTCTTTCCTTTCACTTTTCTGAAGTCTAAAATTTCTGTGTTCACAATGAAGAGAAGTTATTCCATGTTTTGTTGACATCATCATGTTGATTCAAAAACCATCACACTATGTTCACACTGTGGTAATCTCTACTTTCATTGTTACATTGATTTTTCTGTGTAGTACATACTACTTTTTCGTGAGAAGACAGTTTGCTGTCAATATTACAAAGCTGCACCAATGTTGTATTTCTTTATAATTCAATTTTTTTTTTTCTAAAATTGTGACACAATTTAATATATCCATGTTATATTTGTACCAATATCCAGTCATTATTTCGGCAAATTATGGTCAATTGGCAGGTTCAGTTCAACAGCACGTTTCGCAAAAATGTCTAATGACACTTACACCTTTGAAATACTGTTTTTACAATGAAAAAGCAATTAAAAGGAAAAGTATACAGAATAATTAGTGCCAATCTAAATTGAGCTGTACTGGTAATATGATGCCAGTTAAAGTAAGAGTATGTTATGAAAATATACTTTGTGAGACTGGTAATAAGAAAGATCCAAATTTATGTAAATTTTTTTATGTAAATTAAATTGTGTGCAGCTTTGTATGCGCCTTATAGTTGGTTGCCATGGTAACACTCTTCTCTCCTACAGCCTCCGCAGGTGGAGGAGGCGGCGGCGGCAAGGACAAGGACATGTCAGGTAGAAACTCGCGATCACCCCCAACAAACCACCAACCACTTCCACCAATACCACCTACTTCCTTTGGTCACCACCGCGCCAACAGATAGGCTTCACCATTATGAGCCGTCGCAAGAAACTGTCCTAAACCCATCTTCTATCTCCCTCCTCCTGCTCTCCTTCTCTCAAACTCCTCAGCTCCATCTCCCCCTCCTTTCCTTGTTACTTTCCCTATATTATTGTTTCCAGTATGTTTCTCATATACTCCCTGAATGAATACCCATACTGGTGTATCTAGCTCAAATCATTGTTCTCTCTGTTGTCATATCTATTCCAAGTGACACCTAGTTACTTTATTTCTCTGTCTCTTGTTGCATATCCTGGCTATGTTATACAGAATGCATACCTTTTTACTTTGACTCTACCAATTTGAACCCTACCTTATTGGCTGTCATTTCTTTTTCTACATTGGCCTATGTATTATACTCTCTTCTAGCTGCCTTTCCTCACTCAATCTTCCTTCTCACTTTCACCATCTCCAACTACACTGTATCCTCTCTATCGATCTCCAATTCCAACTGAACTAATACTTTTAGTGTCCCCCCTCTGGACTTACTCTATCTAACACCTCTCTGAACCTGCTCTTTCAAATCTCATAAAACCTCCTATCCTCATTTCTCAGTACACCTTCTGTTTATTTCTTTTTCCCTCAAATTTGACCTACAACTGTGTAGTAATTTTCTCTGCCATGTGATTTCACAGTCTCATGCTACTTTCTCAATCTTTTGGGAAAGGAACAAAGAAATATTTGCATATATATTTTGACTTTGACTGTTACCAGTTTCCTACCCACAAAATGCCTTGTTAAAGTTTTCTGCCTCAAAGTTTTCTGTATTTCCTGCCGGCCATTATCTTGTAAACCTGCCTTGGTGTATATGTATACCTAAATATATTCACATTTCCTCCATCAATATTTTCAAACTTCCCCTTCATTATCAGAATGACTTTAAGAATTTTCAGTGTGTGCCCTGATAGTCCTCAATGATTGCAGGACTCTATTTGTTGCTGAATGCTCATTCTTAAACTGAACTGCTTTACAACCTTGGAAATGTTCAGTACACAATTTAGTATTTCTGTACTTTTCTTTTGTCAGACCTATGATCTGACTACTCCTGACTGTTTCTGAAATCCTGCCCTTGGTGAAAACCTTCGACTTAGGGCGTTGATTTAATTGGTTTCAAAAAGGTCTGATCTCCTTTGGTATTCTTCCTTTTCCATTCTGATGAGTCTGCATGGATGCTCAAGTTATCATACCTTCTTTAAACCTGAAACCATTGTAAAACTGGACTAAAGTCTACCATACCTCCTTCTGTTCTTTTTTTCATTAAAACAAAATATATCCTGTGAAACCCCCTGGTATTCCTTTTCATTCTTTACTTATACCTTCCACCTGAGTCTCTTGTTTCCTCTCCAAACCTCTTGTCCTTCTGTGAACTGACCATGGTGTCGGCTGAATGGGGTCTACCAGTCTGCACAGCTTGTGAACTACATCCTTATAAACCTAGCAGACTTCTTCCCCTGGAATTTAGCAAACACTTGTCTGTGTCATCCCCCTCCATGCCTGACACTGCGCTGCTGCTGCCTGCCGTATTGTCCCCTCCTTGCGCGGACCATTTTATGCATGGCGCTGTTGGCTGCGCGTGTTGCCACCATGTTACCATAATGCCACACTGGTTGTTGCCTGGTTACCAGTGTTGAGCTCCCTCTCCTTCCATCATCTGCGTACAAACCCATGCCTCTTTGTAAACCCACACCCCACTGTCTATATACATGTTCTGTGTATATAGGCCTGGGCGCCCTTCACCACAACCACCATCTCGTTGCCTTGACGACCGTGTTGTGAAACCTACAGCGCGATATGAATATAATATATGTATTATATATCTATCACACCGATGGCCCTCACGCCTTGTTGGGCCTGGTTCCTTTTGATTCTTGGCTCCAAGTGTAATCATCTCTGGCTGATTCAGATGATTACCCAACTCCTTGAACTCTCTAGGCTCTGAATGTTTTACCAGCATGCAAAAGCTGACCTGTGGTTTCCCCCATACAGCGGTCGATCCTGTTCTATCGACAAAAACACACTGCGTGTAGCGCCCCCTTTATAACAGGGATCCATTATTGTCTTTTTGAACCTGAGCCTTGACAATACCAGAATGTTGCCTTTGTGCTGTTCTAATTGTGCATACTACTTGAAAGGCAGCTACTTGTACAAAACATTACAAAACAAAACACTATTCTCCTTCTGTGAACTGACCATGGTTTTAGATGTCTAAAGCGGAAAGAATTTATCACAAGCAAGCGCTTTACAACCCCCCTCTGAGGCATAAGCTAATGCCTCCCTTGATAAATTCTGCCGCTTTATTTTTGCTAATTCAGTTATAAATATAACAATGATAATAATTTCCTCTATATTCCTGAGAGAGTACATAAAGAGAAAGAAAGCAAAAATTCCACTCATATTTCCCTTGAGCAAACCAGAGGTACTGCCCTTCAAATAGCATGCTTTTTGTCTACCTGTTGCGCTTATACCCCATCAATATGCATCAATTCTCAAATTCCCCATGCAATGCATTGTCATTGTGCTGGTGAACTGTGTTGTAAACACCCATAAACCATATAGCATAAACCAATGTTAGACTCACCACATGTTTAACTATGTCATTTTGTCCAATTGCACTTTTTAAACAGAGAAGAAGGAAAATCTAATGGATAATGACTGTTTTGAGAAAGTGAAATTTCCAAACTGTATACAATAAAAAGCCTATGTGTCGCGCCATTTTGCTGCATTTCATATCAGATTTCCACCGCAAATTGGTTGCATTATTTAGAGTATGTATATGTACAGATATATATGCTTTTGATATCAGTATGTTATCATAGTAGTGTTCATGCACCACCACTGTGGCTCTGCACAGTAAGACTCTGCAAACCTTCTTCCACATTGCAAAAGAAATGTGTTCAGATCTAAACAGGAATCCATCCTCAAAACTACCTGCTCAAAGACAAAGAGCAGGAATGACTTGAAAATGGGGATGGAATCATAGATATGAAATTACAGTAAATATCTCTACTGTTTTGGATACTTAGAAGAAGGTTTGAATCTAACCCTACCTCTGCTGATAATCTAACAGAGTGGCCATTGAGATTCTTTCGTGAATTGGACTAATGCGTTGTACTGGTTTTTCAGGTCTGATGGGTGGAGTAACTGGCGTCCAGCAGAAACAAGAGACGAGTATGAGTGAGAAGCTCTGGGGTTGGGGGGTGGGAGGTGGGTGGGGTTCTTGGGGTTCTCACAGTTGGGGCAGCAACAACAGCTTTGGTAGCATCGGCGCCGACAGCGTGCCCTCAGCAGGCAGCTTCGGGAGCTTCGACTAACACCAGAGCCATCTTAGAGGCCAATCGTCCACACCGAACCAGCGGCTGATCGACGGGAGGGCGACCAACGACCAACAACTGAGGGATCGCAATCAGCAAACGGACGATATCAACAACATCTACGATTTCATCATGGCCGAGGGATCTACAACGAAGGATGTCGCACAGACAACGGAGCAGCAGGGAAGAAGATTACATAATGCGCTGAAGATGTTAAATCGGAGGTGTTTCGATAATGATTTAGATACATGTAAAATTGTCAATAGAGGATTTGTTGTTCGAGAAAGGTGTGAAAAATTGATATTATCATTGTTATTATTTACGTGGCAAATTGCCGTCAGGGTGAATTGTTCATTGTGTACGTTTATATATATCATATATACAATGTACCAGGTATCTATGTTGTATTATTACAGTTATACTACCAGTGTAAAGTGATCATGATGTCACACTGGTATATTAGAGAAAACAACGTCATTTGTGTCTGAATAACGTAAATGTACATCATACAATGAAATCACTATGCACACAGGCCTCATTAGGCTGATGTTAAATATATAATATTATATATAAAAAAGATATATCAGGTACACAAAAAATACAAACACACACATATATACATATATCTATATATATAGATACAAAAACAAAACAAAATGATTACAATACAAACCAACAAACAATCAAAACAAGACATAACTTAAAAATACATCTAGCCTTATGAGAAGAGGTCTTCAGCATTCCAAGATCATGACTCCTTACTGTGAAGAATCTGTAGTACACAAACAAAGTGTAGACTCTCAAATCTTGGATACTAAATCCTGTAGGTGGACTCAGCTTCCATAAAGGGAAAGGTGAACTGACCAAAAAATAAAACCAGTGTCAGCACTGATGGTACACATATAGCTGCTACAGCCTGCCACTGGGATATAAAGTGACAAACACAACTGTATCATATATGCATGCCTTCTTCAGTAGAAAACCATCTGTAAAAAGAACCAAAACATTTACTTTTCTAGTGGACAATACTTATAATAACAGTTGCTCCTTTCCTTTCCAGTCCATTCTAAGGATAGTATTTTTGCTAGTGTATACCATACAGACACATCGCTTTGAAACATTTTACATCACATTTGGTTTCGATCGACTCATCCGGAGCCGGTCAACCGTTTTGACCCCCTCTCTGAAAATCTAACATTTCTAGGAGACTTTTGTAGCAGTCTACTAGCGAACACATTGAAGTATTTTGTACAGTTTTAAGACAATTTCTACATGTTCATTGAAGCATGCGTTATACAATTACATATGTTGTGGCACTCAACTACTCCCCTACCTCGATGGGACACATGGGGAGTACGAAGAGTCAAATTAATAATTTCTGATATTCATTTCGCCCCGAGTGAGTTCGACTCTTATTATTAAGCTGAGAAAGCAGAGGAGTTGAGAATAGAATAAGTAGTACTCCTAAACTGTCCGCACCTGTCAACCACATAAATGTAAAAAAAACACGTAACTATGATGATTATTGTAATGAGCATGGTGAAGATGATAGAGAGTTAAATATTTTTTTCTACTATATATATGAGAAACTGCGAATGATCACCAAATATTAAGTCATATCGCGGTGTATGAATGGCATGCTGTGAAGATAGTCCATCATATAATACATTGATAGATCTATTGTCTTCAGATTAAAGGGAAACAACACTGATTGACCTAGTTAGTGTGACCAATTCCCGCCAGGTGTGAGCTAGTACTGACACCTAGTAGCCAAGTGTCGCCCTGTAAGGGCAGAGTCTTCATGTTCTATTTTGTGGTTACTATGCGGATTGGCTGACCCTGCTCAGATATCTATGTAAAATAAACTACTGATAAAGTTACATTAAAGTTTAGCTGGAGAAAGTGTACATAGCATATTAACCAGGTATGTGACAGTGCAAGTTGCACGACCTAAAGTGCTCAATTTCAATGTCCCTGGGTATGGCCTATAACTGTGGCCTTTCTGGGTCATTAGTTCAAGGTCAGCCTCAGGCCCCAAGGTCGAGGTCAAGGTCATCCTTCTCCTTATCTCAACCTAGCTTGTTGATTATCAACTACTTATGACTGATGACTAATTGTAGTGTGTGCAATTTGCCAATGAATAGATGTTCATTCATGTAGATATATTACTGTGTGATGATGAAGATACTAGTATTTCTATCATAAAGAAAACAAATGAAAGCCGGGGATAGATATCACGCCTCTCATCCTTACTCTCTACCTGTCTTCTTATAAAGGTATAAAAAGGACAAAAAAATTATAACCTCTCCACGTTGTATAGACATCCATTACAGCTGGTAAAGTAGACCATGGCGAATTGCTTATTATGCTGAATCTCTAATATTTTGTCTTGCTATATTTTACATAGCTTATATAAGGTTTCCAGATTGTTTGTTGCTTGCACTCTCTCCACCACTGTAGAACTATGAGCAATACCTTGTATTACTTCCATGTCTAGTTGCTTATGAAGTATAAAGGTTTTTTCTCTCATCATCAATTATTTTCCCCTGGGGCTATGATAATATGTCAACTTTGGAATCTCACACCATTGACAACAGCTATAGATGCAGGCAGCATAGCGAGGTGAGCGGACAGTAACCAATTAACAGGTCTATGAGCGAATAACTACATCTAGGCGAATAAGCGAATGGTTTGGAACCGGTTATACAATAGTTCACTATTGCATTTCCACATTGGATGCAACACTTGTTATGTAGGTCCAGAACCATAGTGTGCATGTTGGATTACAGACTTTAAAAGAAGAATAGTTTTCCACTTGGAAGGGGATCTATCTGAGCATCTGGAAGTCCTTCAAATATCTCATAGTAACAATAAATATTTAGCATTTTTTATTAATATTTTTTCCGGTCTGGGCTGTATCTCGTGTGCTGTGATGGTGGAGTAGTCCTCAGTGTCACGCTTCCAATGCAGCTAAAGCCATCTAACGCGTTACTCTTTCGAGTTGAACCCACTCGAAGTGCTCAAGATTCAAATTTCAGGAAGTCTGTAAAGTCCAAGTATTCTAGCGAAACATATGCAAAATTGGTCTGACATTATGCAGCTTCGTAGAGATCGAGTTAACTTATGAGTATGTTCCTGAAGATGAGGAAATGATAACATGCGGTTTGTTTCACCTTGAGATAGGTGTATGTGTATCAGTTTTGAGAAGTATCACAATTACAAGTTATAAATACACTTTGAAAGTTGGGATATGTGCTGTCTATAAAGTTTTTGTGACTCGTAAATATTTGGATGAAATACATGGTCTACACATAGTTCAAATTCAATTTCCTTCAGAAAGAGCTTTCATCTACATCTGGGCATATAGATAATCAAATTGGAGACTCAGTTTAAACTCTATAATTTATAATGCAATGGTAAGAGGGGGCTTTTTTGACTCCTCAAGTAGCTGTTGCATCAATTGGCTAATTTGAACCCTAGAAAGAGAGATTCACCATGTATCCCAACTTTTAAAATATACTATAATATACCCAAAAGTACAAGGACAAGTTTGTGAGACAGTGCTAAAACACCCAGAACTAAAATGAAATCATCCCCAATATGATCATGATTCCAAACCAAGAAAGCAACCCAAATGCTTAGTATTAGCTACCACATTTATTGCTTTTAGAATTTGCTACTGGACTGCTATGAAGCTTGGCCAGTGGGATTCTGCTTCATTATAGCTTAACCCAGAATGTGTTCCCATCAGACAAATGGTAGCAGTAGATATTTTGGTCTAATATGGAGAGAACTATTTTAAGCATGGCCTGAGGTGACCAGTGATAAGCTTAGTATTTGTTTCGATGTTATTGTTGAGGCTTTTACATGGCGTCAGCTTGCAAGTTTCCATCACACCCGTTCAACGATATGCAGCTCTTAGTCAGCAAGAATCCCCCGAGCACAAAAATGTCGGTTATAGCTAATAATAACTTGCTTAGTCATGCTTACATATTAATCATATTGTTGTTACAAGAGTGCCTATATGTAAAAAAAAAACATGAAAAAGAAACTGGGAGTAGAGACATAATATTTGATGCAATGGTAAATGTTCAATGTTATGTTCAATAATAAGAACGTCCTACTATAGTGGCATTTAGAAGGAATCATAGAGAGATTATATTGTACTGTATATATTATCAATAATTTTATTATCAAAGTCCTTTTATATGACTAGACCTACAATCACTTATAGATGGGTGTAGTCAGGCCTTGACGTGAATCATTATGGACTCTGGGAGTTCCAGGGTCACGTGATTCTAGATCCGGTGTCTCAGTACATGTTTAGACACGTTAAAGTGGGGACAACACAATAGAATAGGAGGTAACGTAACATACGCCTTCGAAATGTTACAATCTTAAAGCCACTCCCATGCTTCTTTTATCTCCCGTCAACTTCCTGATTAAAAAACGGAGATTTATACCTGTCCCTATTCCACTAATTCATATTATCTGGATTATAAAAGGAAATTTAATGGCAAATATCCATGAGTAAATTTAAGTGTACAAAACATATTGCTACTTTGTAAACACTGTAAAAAAGCAATGCGTATTTAGGTCTAGATGCCTGTTGACAAGATCATGTAGAATTGGAGTTATACTACAATACAAACATATCTATAAGTAGGTCTGTCTATGCTGTCTACCCCACCTTGTGAAAATGAACTCTTGCACAGCTATAGAGCAATGAGGTTGAGAATAATTTAGAGAGGAATGATGTCAACAGTTGCTTCTTTCTGTAGACTTAGACCAATTGGGCTGGTCGTTTTCCAACCTCATCCATGATGTAGTTTTACCCATCTCTCTTGTGTCACAAAGTGTTATGTTCAACGGCACACTATACATATATATGGATATATTGTATATGGTATATATTCCAGCAACCACAACAGGTATATATGGTGTCGATGCGAAGAAGTTCAGTAAACGGGTATTCGAGGCTCACTAGCTTTGCTATCCAAGTTTTATCGTAGCTGGTCTCTTCTAGTCACTTAGAGTACATAGTTGATGAACACAGAGCAGTAGAAAGAACCTTTGTATGTCCATGCCCAGTCTTCTGTATACTATACCCACAGAGTGACCCACATAATATAACTATGTTCTGTACAAAGGCAAAAAATTGCATCATCAACCACAGGAGTTTCAACACAATGAAACAATTCAATATGTGATTTCCATTGTAAGCGTTATTATATTATATAAAGTAGAGTGGAAACATGCAGGTGCATTTCTGAAAGTTTGTATTATATAACATAATAATATAATCTAGAAATGCCTTCATCATAATGAGAAAACAACAGAATACATTAGCTTGTGCCTATCAAACCCTGTCCTGTATTCATGAACTAAAGCCTGAGTCTACACACACAGTATACATGATATGTTCTAGCCAGCATCATCGTCATAGTATCTCATCCACCACGGATGATGAATTATCAGGAAGGGGAGATAATGATATGATATTCAAGAGAAAATGTAGTTGAGAATCAAGAAAATACACATATATTATTGTCTCATCTTGGTAAATATTCATCGCCTTGTGCTACAAGTTTCTGTTTTAATAGCTAAATGAGGCATATCCCTGCAGTATTTGTTTGAAGTTGTATAAGGGTAAAACAGAACCAGAACCCGGATGTAATATATGTTTATGTAAAGGCGTATGGCCATGGTCACATATGGTCTTGCTGATATCAGCCAGTTATGATTCACTCCCCGCCCCCCTGAGAAAGAGAGTTTTAACTTTCCTCAATTTCTATGGATTGCCCATTCAATACTATATATATATGAGTACAATCTTACCTATGATATATACATTACTGTAAAGTTGAAATGACAAAAATAAACTTTTTTCGCAATGAAATCCATCTTCCTTGATTTCTGTGGTAGCTATACTGTGGGGGCCGAGTGAAATTCACCTTTGTTTCCATATGTAAGAAGTATAATTTTTTGGTAGGATTTTATTACAAATTACCTTTTCAGGACTTCCTGTTTTTCTGTCTTAACTTATATTAATTGCCTGCAAAAGGTAGACCATTGCTGCAATTGCTAAAACAAGCATCACATCATATTGTCAGCATTATGGAAGTGTACCAACAGAAACAATTCTACAGTCTCAATATAGTGGCTCAATCTAAGATATGGACAATCAACTCAGACAACAAGAAATGAAGTGCATGTACTATAAAGTAGGCAGCACTCTTCAAAAACATACATTGGTAGATTTTAGATATTGACATGACGGTTATTATAACACATTAAGGTAATGAGAAATTGGATGGAATACATCAGAATACAGCAGCAGATGGCACAGAGAGATGTTCATTCACAGCTATGCACACTTCACAAGTAAGTAAATCAGACAAATTCCGCAAAAGACATGTGGAGCAAATCGTTGGCAAGTTTCATTGAAAACATAATTGAATCTCTGAATGCTTCCAACAATCATATCATTAAAGTTTCAGGCAATCAGAAATGCAAGATGATTTCCTATGGCAATGTTCTTTTCCTCCGATTGGGAAAGTCTAATAGAGATATATTGTATGTGTTGTAAAACATTGGATATAAAGCAAAGTGGCAGGCATGCAAGTGTGTTCCCATACGAATCATCTCATTTAAAAGGCTGATGCATATCCCCTACACAGTTTAAAGCAAGAATAATGCATAAACCGAGGATAGAAAATACGCAGGGATGAACCCGGGAACCAAAAAACACATGGCCGCTCCTCCCAGTCATCTTTTGGCTATTTTCTCTTCAGATAATGGTATTAGAACATAAAATTGGGAGCATATCAAAGGTCTGTCCATCTCACACTATGCCTATGTAGTGTGGGATGTAAAAGAACCATTGCCTTGGTAAAAGTGTAGGGGCGTGCTTTCCACCTTCAGTCATCCATAGATTCGATCACCGTCACCGCCCTTGAAATGACCTCAGCTGTTAATTAGGGCGTAAAGCAACCCAACAACCAACCAACCATAAAATTGGGGTACCTGAGGGAGGCGAGGCTGTATGGACAGGTGAGGCAACAGGCTGTCAACACCCCGGTGTCAACCTCGGCCAGCGCCTATCCTACCAGTGGGATTGGGCTCAAACTGTTACAACTACGATCTAGGTATGTATAAGCGGTGCAGCGTGAGACTGGGCTGTCAATGAGTACAGATGCTGGTAGGGTTCCTGCTGTCCAAACTTCAAACACGAGTCCTACACATCTACAGCCCGCTCAGGGGCCGGGGGTACTTCCGCCTAACACCTCAACCCCCCCCCCCCCCCTGCCTCCCCTACCTGCTGTCCAAACTTCAAACACGAGTCCGACACATCTAGGGGATGCAGAGCCTCCCCCCCCCCCCCTCGAGGATGGAAATGTCGCCGAAACTAAGGGGTCCAAGTCGAAAAGTCGCTTTTTGGACCCTTTGATCCATAGTAAATTATATCCAAAAGTCGCCAGGTCACTTAAATTATTGCCTCCAATACTGCCCAGGTCGCCAAGTCGCTTTAGACCGATCTGGAGCCACCATCTACAGCCCGCCCAGGGCCCGGGGGTACTTGCCCTAACACCTCCACCACCTGCCTCCCCTACCTGCTGTCCAAACTTCAACCACACCTCTACCACTGTCTACAGCCCGCTCAGAGTACCCCCCCCCCCCCCCCGCTACCCGCACACTCCCTCCCGTATGTGTTGTTTGTGTATGGAATTGTATTACTGTATGAATGTATGGAGAGTAATTTGGGCATAACAATTTGTGTGTTATATCCGAAAAGTCGTTATAACCAAATTCGTAATAGCGGATTTTTACTGTTTAAGAAAAATATTTTAGAAAAAATCCTAATGGGGGGGGGGGGGGTCCGGACCCTCTGTAGGACCCCCTCTCGCTCCGCCCCTGATACGTAGGTATAAACTGCTCCCTCTATGACATTGTTACAGTCTAGAATGCTGCCCTCTACAGGCCACTTCTAGAACCTACATCAAAAGCCTTCTCACAACATGCATCAGAGAAAATGCCTATTTTGAGGGTAAAACTGTAATTTCACAATTTTGTCAGTTTTGTTATAGGTTCTATGACACAAAATGAATTCTCAGTGAATTTCTGTTGGCTGAACGGTATGCTCCTAATTTATAATAAGCTGTCAAAGAAACATGACATTTTGACATGAAATATGAAAGTTTAAGTTTGAGACAATATCACGGCCAGATGGTTATCTCATACTATGTAAGATATCTTGTATGTGTTGGAGTAGTTACATGGCTGTCCTTAGAGATATAATCCATAAAGGCAGCGCAACATGGGATAATTCTAGGAGACTTAGTGTAACCCTCAACACATTGCCGTTTTCAAATTACAAAGTGTGGATTTACTTAAATGTATCAAGCTAATATTCATCAACAAGATTTATCATATATTGTGATAAGTTAGATCTATCTACCAGTGAAAGAATTTCTCAGAAATTCCTCATAGTTCCTGAGATATTCACAAAAATGTGAGTTTGGCTTGGGTGGAAGATTCACCAAATTAGGACTGAAGAAGGACCAGTGTAGGTCAGAGCCTCTGAGGCAGTTTAGCCTCGCAGAGCAAACATACCACAGAGCACCAATTTGCAACTTTTTTAGAGCCAGTATTTTAGTTCCAGATCCTGCCACTCTGTTATGTCCCATACACAGTGGCACTGCAATCACCCAGTTCTACACTGTAGTGAACGATTGCATCCTACCTGTATACATGTAGGCCATGTTGCACCTATATTTATTTTTGATAGGCCAAATCAATTTCTATGAATCCAATAGGTCTACACATCATAATTCATATAGAGCAGTACGGCCCTCCATCAGAGGAACTAGGCACATTCTATCATAATTCTCGCCCATAAACCGTCAATCTCCGTCGAGTCTCCTTTACTTTATGACATCATATATCAGTCTGTCCATTGCTAATATGATATTCGATAGAGATCCACTGAATAGTGTGTAGGAGCTTCTCAAAGTAAGTTAACTGTGGGCTTTGACGTAAAAATATTTAGGTCCACAAGACCAACTTTAGTTCACAAGTTCCTCACCCCATGTGCCCACACTGGAAACCGACCCTCCATGCTGTCCGTGCAGAGTTGAGCGATTGCAGCGCCACTGTACAGCCATAATAATAGAGTGGCAGGATCTGGAACTAAAACACTGGCTCTAGAAAAGTTGCAAATTGGTGCTCTATGGTATGTTTGCTCTGCGAGGCTAAACTGCCTCAGAGGCTCTGACCTACACTGGTCCTTCTTCAGTCCTAATTTGGTGAATCTTCCACCCAGGCCAAACTCACCTTTTTGTGAATATCTCAGGAACTATGAGACATTTCTGAGAAATTCTTTCACTGGTAGATAGATATAACATAGCACAATATGTGATGAATCATTTTGATGAATATTAGCTTGATACATTTAAGTAAATCCACACTTTGTAGTTTGAAAATGACAATGTGGTGAGGGTTACACTAAGTCTCCTAGAATCACCAGACCCCCTCCTATAGTTATGAGTCCGACTTTTAATGATAGACATGGGTCTACTCCAACAATTACAAAAGATATTATAGCTAATTTTATAACCATCTGGCTGTGATCTTGTCTCAAAGTTGAACTTTCATATTTCATTGCAAAATGTCATATTTCTTTGAAAGCCTACGATAAATCAGGAACTTGTATTTCACCCACGAAAATTTCACTGAAAATTCTGTTTGTTTCATAGAATGTGCCACAAAACGGAATATTCTGTAAACTTACAATTTATGCCATATTCTGTACATTTCTGTCCACATGTCGGAAGGCTTTAGGAGATGGGAGGTTCCAGGATTATCCAGAAGAGGGCAGCACCTACCCTGTTGCGCCCCCTAGGGTGTAAAGTAGCCACAAGCAGCAGCAGGCCAATGTCAGTATGCGCCCAATGCATGCCCGTTTCTTTTATACCTTGTCGGCAAGATTTTGGTCAATCTTTTGTAGGAAATTAAAATGCTTGAATAAAGAGATAACAGACCGCAGGAAACGTGGTATCTCTAGGACCTACTGTCTCTCTCCTTGAGAACTTATTAAACGGTATTTTACCTCATCTAAATATTTTCATTTATGCCGAAAGGATATGCAACCCACTTCTCCAATATGCATTTTTATCATAAGTCCTTACATTAGCAATTAGGCCTGCATTGTATAGTTAGCAACAACAAATATACGTAAAACGACAACACAGCTGTAAGAAATATTCACATTTATTGTACATTTCCTCTAACACACCTAATCACCCGAGAAACGGGAAACTAATATCTGATATTCTCAGTACATTTATTTATCAAGGAATGGTCGTTAAATCGTGGTAAATTGTAGACAAGGCTATTAACCCTTTTATAGCCACATATTGCTTTAATGCACTATCCCCTTCAGTATGATTGCAAGTGACTCGCCAGTGCTACATTCACGCATCATGATAACCCTCCGGGGTTGATACATGTATGCAGCTCAGACGAGCTAATCACCAGGGCAGCATTCATGCATCAAGATGACAAAGGGCATATCATATAACTGCAGCCCTTAGGGGTATATCGTATTACAACACTATGTGGCCCTTAAAGGTATTTCTTGAGACGCTTTATTTCTGCGTCACCAGCAGGGAGAATGGCATACCGGTCCTGACCGTTCTCACCTTCTGTACATAATTCCAGGTTACTGAACCAATGTTCACAAATATTTTAAATTTTTTCTAATAATTTCAATTTTAGTGCCTTCTATATTAGTCTCCAATAAACATATTCCATGTCTAGGCTCACATCTATTTGTCTACACACCCTTATACATATATACATTCACACCAGATTCCATGTGTACATTTCTCTACGTTATTCTCCAGTCGAGTCGGTCTGCGTCGTCGTCTGAACACTCGTCTTCTATGATACCATCAGCCACCACTGGTTTCACTTCGACGGCCTCCTTAACCACCAGTTTCTCCTTTATCTTGGCCAGACTGTCCACCTTCCCCCATCGATGTCTGAAAATGTTAGGATGGAGGAATATCTAGATGAAAAGTGATTGAATCATATTACATAGCATAGCCATTTAGGGAACGACGTTGAGAAACTTTAGATAAACTAATATCAGACTTTTCACGAATATAAAAAGATGAATTTATCATGATTTACAATGCATTTTCATCAAAATGCAAAACTTGAGATCTTAGCAGATTTTAACCCTTTCTGAGGAGATATTAAAAATATCCCAATGTAGGAACTTATTAAAGTTGGTTGAATTTACCTGCTATTTAAGTGTCTCTAAATTGAGGGTGTTGTTAACAAGCTTGAAGTGAGGCTTATCAGAATTTAAGTGAACCTAATTGTGCGTAGCGTGATCCTTTGCGAATCATACCAAATCCTTAAATCTCACGTTTTTATGTTTCTATGTTCATCTTTGTATTATGCAAATCACGGATACTACTTTAAGGCATCTTTGATGAGTCGTATTGAGAAAGTTCTTGTTTTTCGTAATTATGTATAAAAGATAATTGATAATGCAGCAGTAATAAACTCACAATTGGTCATCAATTTCTTCAATATTTCGTTCTGTGATTATTGCTTCATCGTCTTCTTCTTGCAGTGCTTCCGATTTCTGTTACGAAACAATAGTGAAATTCTATTCAAAACCGTAGCACATTTGTTATTCTCAGATCTATGAAAATATTCGTTATTATAGTTATACTATTGGTTGTTACATTTTGGGCATTGAATTGATACTCTGTCAAAGGAAATGAGTAATAATACACATCAGTGATATCGGTCATCAAATTTGGTTTCTGAAACAACTGGTTAGGAATTTAAACATCAACAAAATTTAAATGAATTAGATATTCCCTGCATCTTTAAAAACGAGTTGTGGTTGCTGAAGCAAGAGTTCCCAGGTGACAATTCATTAAGTATTAATCTCGTCCACCCCGCTGGAAATGGGGTACCCATTATACCAGTATTGTACTATGTTACTTACGATGGTTTCTTCCTTCATGGCTCGCTGGAACATCTCCCACTCGTCTTCCATCTTATCCCTGTACTCTACTTGGCGTACCTGAAAATGTTAATGCATTGTAAGAAGTTTGGCATTTGTTTCTATGTTGTTGAAAGGTATCCATGACTCCTACGTTGTATTCAGCGGCTGCAGGTCATCTAACATTGACAACGCCACCCCTCACACTGCTGCCAGGCTGACATTATGGCAATAATACGCTGTTTCCGCGACCTTGCTTAACCTAATTCAACTGACTGTACATTTATTGTTTTCTTTATTATTTTTATAATTATGTCATTTATAACAGGGATCGCGAATGTTCAGAAACGGTTGGTAAACCCTAGATGTTTGTGAGGAATCACCGTGTGTGTCGAAAAACGTTCCATCACGGAATGATTCGTACAATAAATTAATCAATCAATCAGTGTGCACGGCCATCGATTTTAGCTTGGTGCAATGAGATAAGAACTGCTAACAGATATCACAATGACTCCATTTTAATGCTATCAAAGCATTACGCTGTGAATACCAATACCAGGTAATTCAGCCTATCCTGCTACAACCATAGGTAACCTATACACGAGCCGACAAACTACATTCACCTAGACATGCACCTAGGCACCCTACTGTAGAAAATGTGGAAGGAAGAATAATCATGCTGGTGTGTTTTTTTAAATGATGCCTCATACTCTCAGTTCCAAAGTTTAACTATAAAGACCCCCTCCCCTATATATAATTGAAGGATTTATGTCTGGGTCGTACTAATCCCACGAACGACCCTGGTGAATATAAATAGACTGTAAAACTGAGAATGTTATGGTGTATTCTGTTCAACAGTTAAATACAGATGATATAGGTAATCCTGGCAACAGTTCGAAGCAGGAGTGTGACATGTATTATCAAGATCATGATGACGGATCAACAACAAATGGTGTACAGATGATCAGTGGAATACTGCCTTTACAAAATGTCTTGTTGTTGCACAATTGTTTGCACAATTGTTTCACATTCCAAAACAGGTGTGATCGATCAACCTACAACAGAAAACCGTTCCAAAACAAGAATATTTTGCAAATTTTGTTTAGTAGTGTTTTGCTGCAAAACATTTAGTTTTGAGTCCCGAAAACAATCCTACACTTTTTTTTAAAAACATTTTTACAAGAACATATATGTACCATGACACGATGACAGAAACACCCACCTTAGCGTCCATCTTTGGGTCGTCAAAGAAGCCTTCAGGTAATTTCTCTGCCATGGACTGTATTTTTTCTTCTTCGGCCTCATCTTTGGGACCGCTAGGGGCCACCGCAGGGTCGAAAAAGTCTGAAATGCATACAATGTTATAATCAGAAATAGTTTTTGATGTGTTAAAGTGAACAGAGGAGTGATTGACCTTGCGATATTGAAACCACAGCTTCCTTTGATAAAAAAATTAGAAAAAGAATATCATGTCTATCATTTATCCAAATTGAACCATAATTTATCCAAATTGAACCATCATTTAATCTATGGACCTTACAGACACTTTCCTGGGTTTGTCAGCACAGTTTAACAGCAAGGATGCCTCTTCATCTGAGGATCGAGCAATCATTAAAAATTGAGCTAAATTTTTTTATACTAAAATACATACTGTACCAACACACACCAGGGGAGGTTGGTGAGCTTTTAAATGCTCTGATAATATCCACAGGGTAGCAGCAATACTTTCTCACGTTTCTCGTTAAGAGCTGACTGAATGGCAAGTATGTTGTAGATACCATGATTATGCTAAGTTGGGAGTCGTGCCGTCAATATCTCAAATTCAACACAGACATCTAACGTCTTTCCGGGATGAGCGCTTATTAATTTTAACGACTCGCTTCCCCACCTACCCATATTCCTTCTCTACCTCGTCCCGGTACCCTTTGCACTCACCTGTGGGTAGACCCTTTGTCGGAGCGGGGAGTGGGGCGGGGGGCACCCTTTCTGGCTGTACATCCATTTCTTCATCTGAAGAACTGTATTCGCCGAGACCCAACTGGACCTTCTTAGCTTCACTTTTGTTATCGAAGAAATCGCTCGGTAATCTGAAGTGGGAATGAAAGTTATGTACTATTGGTCAACAGTAAAGCCTCTCTGATAAGCCGACAAAATGTTGGTATTTGAAGCCTAATTTGGCTCATAGCATTTTCTCAAAGTGGGAGGGGGGGTAGGCTTTTAGGGGAAGTTTTTTAATCAAGTAAATTGTAGTTTAACCATGTTTAAATGAGATAGTGTTTTGTTGTAATCCATATCTTATTGCATGAAATAGTCCCCACGTGAGGGGTCTCAAAATATCTGTGTTTGGTGCTGGTTGTTAACTCTTCTAGGATGGCATACTGCTTTAATACACTATGCCATTTGTCGTCATGATGCATAAATGTATGCACGAATGTTGCATGAATGCCCGAGTCTACTCACCAGTGATGCATAAATGCATCATACCGGTCCTATGGAGTTGAAACAAGGTTTGGCATGATGCACCAACGCAGTGCCGGCGAGCTACTCATGTTGTCTTTAAAGGGTTAATCATTGTAAAATGTTTATGTAATGCATGATGTGTCTTTGAGAAGAAATTATTAGGGAGGGCGGGGCGAAGAAGAAACACCTACCCTTTTGATGTTCCATCGCTGTCTTTCACTGGAAATTGAAATAAAGAAGCACATACAAGAAACTGGACATTTGATTATTTTCATAGAGTTGAAATATTAAGCTTAAACCTGCATGGTCATTGAATTACGTTACAATTCCACCGGTATATTTCTGTTCTTTGAGGGGAGCGGTTTAGGACGCAGTTTTTTATGTTTTTTTATATAGAGTTTTATTAAGGTACATGTAGAAATAGTATGTGTAAACATACATTCACAACCCAGACTCGGATAAATCCGTTCTGCCGTCTGGTCCTTCTTTTTGCCTGACTGATGCTATATATGAGAATAAAATGTGTAATGACGTATTAGATATTTTGCTTTTTGGGGTGGGGGTGGGGGGGGGGATGGAATATTATTATATCATCTGTCACTAGTGTAAGGACACTAATGCTTCAGTGACAGACCTATATACTTATAGATTTAAATATATAACCTATCTGTACAACAGTAGTGGGTCTACCCTGTAACAGGTAGGATACTCCTTTTTTATCTTACTTTTGAAATTAGACAGGTCATTTACCAATGTAAACTCATATTTCAACTTGTTCCAGTGCCTTATAGCTCTCTCATGAAAGCTATTATATATAACAGGGTTCCTGGAAAACCTCTCAATGTATCGTAGACCCATGTTGTACCTTGTATTGACTCTTCTTACGTCAATAAAACTAATATTTTCTTCTTCAAAATGCTTAATAGTATAAGCATATGATAGAAGATGTATGTCTCTTCTTTCAAAAAGTCTTCTACAATTAGACTTCAAATGGAGCTGTTCTGTATTAAACCTAGGATGAGGTTCTAGCTTGACCCTATACACTATTCTTAAGGCTTTATTTTGTAATAATTGAAAACGTTCAGAGAAACCTACAGTGGCTCTGTCCCATACAATATCAATGTAATCCATAGAAGGTAATATGGTGGTCTTATATAATATTAATGCATCTATTTCATCTAAATATTTTCTTATTTCAGCAAAACGATGTATCTTTGCTACTACATTATTGTATACAGTGTCTTCATGTTTTTGAAACTGTAAATTTTCATCAATATTGATACCCAAATAATCATATGCTGGCACTTTTTCCAGAGGGATACCATCCACTTTAGGTATTAAATTTGGAATATTTTCTAAAAGACCTATTTTCATCCATTTTGTTTTTTCAATATTTATCGTCAGAAGATTTAATTTACACCAATTTTGGATAGCATCCACACTGTCACATAATATTTGTAGATTATCTGATGAAAAAACAGCATCATCTGCGTACAGGAAAGATCTACATTGGGGGGCACATTTTGGTAGCTCGTTAATATATAATGTAAACAGGATAGGGCCTAATATTGACCCTTGAGGTACTCCGTACTCCACGCACCTTCCTCACATCCAAAATGGCTTATCTGAACAATGTGATTGGATGGCGCAACATACTCAAATATTGTTCCATGTTAATTTTTACCATGACCAATGTAACTCACATTTAGCTCGTTTTGAAGAACCTGAATTTTCTTCTTCTGGACTTGTTCGTTTTAGTATTCCAGGCGGTAGTGGTACTGTGGCCGTGTTCCTTTCGTCATTCTTTGCTTTTACTGCTGCAACATTCTGAAACAATGAATGGAGTTAAATAGCGTTGATGGTAGTAGCCTACTGACGGGTCATTATCATGTGTAATATTAAAACTCTTTAAGGACGGCATGCTGCCATAATGCATCATAGACTTGGCCATCATGATGCTTGAATGCAGCCCTGGCGAGTAACTCGCATTTCCACTTTTATGTCGACCCTACAGGGTTGAGACACTCCCGAAGGGTCGGCGAGATGCACCAATGCAGCACCGGCGAGTTACTCGCTGTGGCTGCATGAGTGTATCATGACGACAAATGTCATCTTTTAGCGACATGTGCCTTTAAAGGGTTAACACTTCTTACCTCCTTGTGTGTCCTGCCTTGGATGTGGGCGTTCCACAAGAGTTCCGACTTCACCTGAGTTGTACATACGACACATATCAGCTGGCCAATGCTGTTATACGTATCTTAGGTTAAGGATTAACATTCTAAACATTTGGCACATGTAAACACTGTCAATTATTAATATACATGTACAATAGATACAGGGTTGCCACGGACAAGGTACTTTTAAATTCCCTGACTTTTCCCTGACGTTATATAAAATTTCCCTGACAATCGCGACATAAACCCTATGCTTTTAAATGCCCTCCCACTATGAATACCCACAGTTGTTAAAGTCATCTTCTACCTAGCGAGTGGTCATTAATTAACAACAGGGGTTTTGTGTACACGTGCGTGCAAAGTTTTGAACCCCTCTTCTTTGAGGATTCAGATAATGTTCTCCCTTACAACCGTAGCAAAATACAGGGGTTTTCAAAGAAAATGGGTGAAATTTTTGGGTATTTCAAAGATTTTCCCTGACAAAATATTATTTTCCCTGATATTTTCAGAAAATATAATTTTCCCTGACATTTTGCCAAAAAATCTTAAATTCCCTGACATTTCCCTGACCTGAAACGAAAAATATTTTCCCTGACATTTTCCCTGACAGTGGCAACCCTGAGATACATGTATATGCAACATCAATGGAAAAGTCTTAATTTCAACAGCAGGGGTGTGGGGGAAGTGGGGATTATCACTTATCTCCTCCCATCCGCTCAACTCAAGCAGTGTTGCCGAAATAATGCCGGCACGCCGGCTTTTGCCGGCGTAGAATCTTAATGGCCGGCGTAGGGCCTTAGGACGCAGGCCACAATGGCCTGCCATGATCTCAGCTTTCTAATGGTGAAAGAATTTTTCAAATCGGCCAATTAGAAGCGAAGATAGAGCCATATTTGTAGAATTTAATATTTTTTCAATTTCTTTTAAGTTTTTGCAGTAGTTATAAGTTATAATGAAGTTTATGAAAGTACCTTGAAATATCAAAATTCATATGGCCTGTGTGAGAAGGAAATGGCCTGCGTAAGATGCCAATACGCAGGCCACCTTGGCCTGCGTTGAGAAAAAGTTTTCGGCAACACTGGTCAAGAGAGGTTCACCTTCTCTCTCCACGTATTTTAACGGGTGCATAGATTACAGCATATACAACCAACTTCTGGGCCTTCTTCGATCTGCCCCCCAGTAAGTACGTTGCCACAACTCTTCTCACTTTTCCGTCTTCTCCAGCCAACCTCCGCAACCTTTGATTGTGCATGTTGCATGTTGCAGTGGCGGAGGGGGGTTGGGGGGAGACAGATAATGTCAAAGGTGATTTATTGACACAATGTACTAGCTACTACTAGTGAAACAGTGAATTCTTAAATGAATGCCAGCAATTTCCCTTTTTTTTTTAGAGAGAAAAAGGTCTCCAGAACCGTCGCACTAGACTCAGGAGGAACCTAGCCATACAAAAGATGGATTGTGTGATATACATCACAAGTGACCCAGGGCTTTTTGGAAGATGTATAATATTCCAGTATATCGAAATATTCATCCAATATAATGTTTCAATGAACGTTGGGAAACTGAAATTTATTTCTCAGGGTAAGCTGGATCTGTAGCTTATCATGTACTTAGATATAGTACTCCCTTATAATCATTCATTGGTCAATTCTGGCATCAGAAATGAATTCCTTGTTAAAAAGTACCCTCAAGTCATGTGTCATACATGTACGTTATTCCCATTCAGGCCAGCAGGTGGGTGTGGGTGAGCAGGTGGGTGTGGGAGAGCAGGTGGGTGTGGGTGTGCAGGTGAGAGTGGGCGACAGTTGCAGGCTGCGGGCATGTACCGCCATCTGTCCCTACCAAAAAGCGAGTCGATCGGACGATAAACGGCGAAGATATGGGTGGTACAATTTTGCAGAGAAAGGCCGGGTGGCGACAGCAAAGACTGTCAGATGTGTCTGTGAGTACCCCCGCACGATATCATTTTGTTGCAGGAAGCGTCTCATATTTTGGTCTCACCTCGGATTTAGCATTGCAGGTATAGGAAGTCTGTGTGAACGTGCATCTTTTAAAGTCAGGATTTAAGGTCACTGGCCTATCTTCAGCATTAGATCACACAGACTCCGTTTTCGGGTTGTTTTTGACATTTTTTCAAGAGTGTTTTTCTACTACAATTCTTTTTCTTTTTACAAACTGAAAAAAAGAGGGAGGTACAGTTTGTTTCAATTTATATGCATGTCTTTTTTTCGATCTGATAAATGAAAAAACAAATGCAGAGGAACAGCTCCTAGGAGGCTGCCTGAGCCCCTTCTCCCCACCCTAGGTGTAGAGTTGTTCTAGGCGGCCTTTGTGGGTTTAAGCTTCACCCAGGAGGCAGCCTGAGCCCCTTCTCCCCACCCTAGGCCTAGGTGTGGAGTTGTTGTGGGCAAAACGGGGGCAAAACTGCCTACTCCAGATTCCAATTTTGGTTCTAGATAGCACTATCCCCTATGCAGGGTTCCCAGAAAAATTTCAGATTGAAATTCCATGACATTTCCATGACATTCCATGACAAAAATCTCAATTTTCCATGACATTCATAACATTCTTGTGGGGGTCGGGGGCTTGGCCCCCAAGACATTTTCTAAAACCAAGAAAGCAAACGGGAGATTTCTAGGAGATTTTGTGATATTAATTCTATTATTTTCATTTTCCATGACATTCCATGACACATGGCAAATTTTTACAAAATTCCATGACATTCCATGACTTTCCAGACAGTTTTCAAATTCCATGACATTCCATGACTTTCCATGACATGTGGGAACCAAACACTGATAATCTGGGTCTTTAAATTGCAAAATCTCAGTATCTAGAAGATGAAATGATCCTCATCAAGTCATCCAGCCATTTAGATTGCTTTCGAATACATTGGCGATGTTCTCAATTTTGTTCTCCCCTCCCTATGACGCTATGTCTATGACACTGACAAACCCCGTTGTCGTTGATGTCTGTTTTTTGTAATTGTAGAATGTTGCATTGAACTGGCCCAACACACATGACAGTATATATTGAGTTACAGGTGCTCTCCTTAAAGTCACGGTTGTCTGTCTGGGTTTCTCCTACTGTAAAGGGGAAAAGACCCAAAGGGTTGAATATTTCGTACGGTAGGCCTACGACTCAGTACGAGTACGACACTGTCGACAGCGTACCTCCGTAGGCGATCTCGCCTAGCGTGAGCGATAATAGAAGAATGAGGTTTTGTACGACTGTTCATACACTGGCATCCAATCAAAAATACAAAACAAAAGGATATTTAGCGAGTGGGGACTCTATCCGCTTAGCTGATGTCTTCTTCGTATGTTTCTGTTCCTTCATTAACTTCCGCAAATCATCTTGAGAAAGCGGTTTCTTCTTCCCTTTCTTTTTCATGGAGGCCGCCATTTTGGAGTTTGACGTTTCCTCCGTAAAACGATAGAGGGCGCGCCACCGTTTCCCGCGCTCAAAAGACGCTGCTCTGTATTTGTGTTTAGTTTTAGTTTCTCCTCTGGACCTGCCTGGTATCATAAGCTATCGTAGAGCCCGGGTCGGACCGGGTCGTAGAGATAGGGTGTACAACGATGCAGTTTAACTTTGCTTTATTTTACTTTCTGAATTCTAATAGTAAATGTTGCTTGGCACGTTATAAACAAAAAAATATCTGAAACCGAGGGGTCGGAATCAACATCATTGAACATGCCTGGATGATCATGGAGCTACAGTCGACAGAGTGCACTAGTGACTAGACACTCCATGGGATCAAGGACCATTTGTGGAATATAAGCACTAGCAGCGATATATAGTACTATACCCCATGGCATTAGTGTATTAGGAAAGTGCAAATATATCTGGTTTGTATATTATTATTATATTTAATATCCAGGGCGATTGCAATCAATAGTTTTTAGGCTTAGCCTTAGGTGCGCGATATTGCCCAATTTTACTGTGATATCCGTTTGCTAATTTGTAGGCTTATAAATTGGCACACTATTCACTAATAGAAATTTGTGCAAACCGATATCTATATATTTATTATGCAATCTTTGTATCATATATAATAACTTGTATACGTTGATCAAATAAATTGTTCATCTTAACATCTGGTGTAAAACTTTGCTCAGGTACTCTGTTAATGAAGAGGATAACTTATAAAAAGAACAAAACATGACAACAGATTATTAACATATTTGGACAACTTTATTATTACATACAGCCATTATCATAATATTCCAGTCCAACAAGATCCATCAACGATTATAATACCCTTCTCTTCAAATATATTCAAAAAGAATCCATCGGTAATCAAAGAAATGTCTGATTTGCATCTCACAGAGAAAAGATTGTACGAAGTAAGTCACAAATCTCTAATAATCTTGTAAGCATCTTTGGGCATTGATTCTATCTAAATGCCAGTATTATCAAGTCAAATGCAGAGATGGTTATGTTAGTCGCTTGATATCCACTGTGTAAACATTCATATAAATAAGCAAAGTATTACGATAAACGTGTATAAAATGTTATGGACGATCGGTAGTTGTTAAAGTGGAACAATAACAAAGGTATTCATGCACTTGGTTTGGTCACAGTCATCTAATTATATAGCATGTTAACATCTAAATGTCAAGGACAAAATGAAGTTGTGTCACTCTGGAATTACATCTTAAAGCAATTACATTTTAAATCAACTATGTGTCACAGTTTATTATGGTCAAATTAATACCATAATAGTTGATCTATGACCACAGTGTAATGAAACTTAATACTTAAATTATTAACAAATATATGGCATGGTTTTCATCTGTTACAACCAAGCCCTATCAAATAAGGGGCGTGTGTTATTAGGAATAATGTGCTACTGGGGTCAAATATAGCATGGTTGGGTAGCAGCACAATGCCTGCAAATAAGAACTGTGTATCTAAACTGGTGAAGGTATAGCATTGTCAATGTCACCCAATCGTATTTATTCCATAAGGAAAATATCTGCTTTAAAGTGAATTAATATCCCAGTGCTGGGACCTGGTTACATCAGCGACCTGGTTACATCGATGACCTGGTTACATCGATGACCTGGTTACATCAGTGACCTGGTTACATCAGCGGCCTGACATCATCTTCATGGATTACCAAAGAGGGGTATTTTGCTTATTTGTTAGGTTACAAATGTATACTCAATGCTAGGTTGGAGCAATGTTTAATGGTCAACACAACCGGTATGGTACATGTATGTGCCGGTTCACTGAATTTAGATTTAATGGGGAATGAATTTTCAATGGGGTTTAACGTAGGTGTACTTACTTCTACTACATATAAATTCACTGTACTTGATCATTGAGCAGACTTAAGCTCTCCCTTTGAAATTTAATCCCAATGCTAAAAATACCAAATTTAGCAATTTTTCTCCTGAAAGTCCATAACATTGCCAACCTCTTCAAATGTTACAATTCATCTTATTCACCTCATTATAAGGAATTCCTCCATGGCATTTTAGAGCTCTACCCACAAAGGTAAGCCACAGATTCTGACAACTTCACAACTTGTGACCTTCATTATAATGATACTGCCATTGATGCTGAAACCTAACCTATGGGGTTAGCATATTATATTATATGTACACATTTACTGTGGATTTCTATCTAACTTTTGCAATATTTTCCTTGTATAAAATCTAATAGGCTGTATAATACATCATCTGAGTCAATTCAAGCAGGATACGCCATATGCATAGGTTTGTCATTTTTCTCTGTGGATTCTAGTATGAATTATATAAAACCATTCTTCTTCTTTTTTTTGTCAAAAAGATGAGCGGCATCACAATGTACAAATTGTCATAACATAAAGACATATGCAACCTTAATTAACATGTGAAGGTGATAACGACAATAAACAATAAACAATATATTTCTGCAGGATATTCCATATATACATATATCCATATACAAAGGATTGAAAACAATAGAATAGATCGGTGGTTATTTGCATTAACTACAGTTTTGCATTAAGTAATGCTGTTTGTACTAGTTATTTAACAATATAAAAGTAGGATCAAATAGGTACATATGACACCACTAATGCTCGTAATTTAGCATGGTATATATATCTTACAATTTAGAAAATACAAAGCTTTATTTACAGCAATTAGCTATTTGCAATAATGCTGCAGTTTTACTATAGAGGCCGTGCCTGTAAGTCATATTTCGAAAGTCTTGTATTTGATACAGAATTATAAACTTCACTTCAATAACCCTTTAACTTTTAAGGGCCGCATTCTAAGTTTATGCAACCCCTGTGAGTATCCATGCATCATGTCGAACCTATGGGGTTTATACACTCGCGAAGGGTCAGCATGATGCATTCATGTATGACTGGCTGCATGCATGCAGTATGACGACCAAAGGACAATACTGTGGCTATTAATGGGTTTAAAGACATGAAATTGAGTCCCGGTACTATGGTAAAGATACCTCTTTTTATAAAAAGTTGTATACAAAATGCATAGGGCACACAGACAAGGCAAATAAAGCTTAAGTGGACATATCACACCTGTAGTGTTCTAAGTAGAGTAAAGCATAGACACACAGAACATCTCTGCTGTATGCTATACCTAGTGCAGATGCAGCAAAATATGGTTTTATTACTCTGTAGCTTCTGTAGTTTCTGACTTAGCTCTAGCTAGCAACTCAAGCAACGCTACCCCAGCCAGGACTTGCTTTCCAATTACATGTATCAAGCTCCTCATAGATAAACGCCCCAATACACATCACATATAAAACAATACAATATAATGATCACGAAATGCCCGAAACCAGACGCGCAGACCACTCGAACAATCCACACTACTAGATGTTCAGCCTATGGTCAAGTTAATACGTATAGAATCATTCTGTCTTCCCTTTATAATATTACTTGATAATAATCCAAAGGAATCTGTGTACTGGAGTAATTCCCCAGGTGTGCCGCTGATCCTGCAGGTGGCTACGGGAGGTGATTACGAGTCGTCCAGGTGTCGCTGTAGCAGCATCTTGACGCTGCGGTTTGGTGTCAGCGTGTCGCTACTCAGAGCCGCGTTCGTCATCGGACTGTACATCTTCCCCCGCTTCATCCAGTCTGCGATCGCTTGTCGCTCATACGTGAAGCCATCTGAAACACAATATTGAACTCTGTTGGTTAAGGAGATCTACTGGTTAACACTAAATTTCAGTCAGAAGAGGGTGATCTGGAGTTTTGCTTACAATTATCTGACCATTGATATTTGATTTCAATTGATAATTTTTCTACTCATTACGAATTTTTTTGTTTCTCTATTATGGGAAAAGGGCTTTCACTTAGCTCATTTAAACTGTAGGAGTATCCCTGCAAATTTTGCTGAATTACAGATTGCTTTATTAGATTCTAATATTACCATTGCCTCGGTGTCGGAGACCTGGTTGAATGATATGCTTCCTTCATGTAAATATTATATGCCTGGGTACAGATTGGTGAGGCTCGATAGACAGGTATTACTCCCAAATGGTGAAGTTAAGACTGCTGGTGGGGTTGGCTATTATATTAGTGTTGGTGTCACTGCATCTGATACAGAGCTTGCTCACCTAAATATTAGTGATGAAGACATAGAGCTACAATTGCTATATGTAAGTGATGATAAAATGAAAGATATTGTTATAGCTAATTTATATAGGCCACCAGATGGGGATCCCTATAAATTTATAGATAAATTGGCTGCTAAAATAGATATCCTAGGTAGATTTAGGCTAAAAGAATTGTATTTCCTAGGGGACATAAATATCGATCTATCAAAAGCAAATAAACCACCGGCACAAGGGGGTAGACCATCCCCTAAGGAGTCCCTTTTGGAGCTCATGAAGACTATTGGCTGCAAACAGTTTGTAAAAGGGCATACAAGGATAACACCTGATACACAGTCAATGATTGATTTGATATTCTCTAATTCCATGGCAATTCACACCCAAGGAAATATACATGTAGGCGTAGCTGATCACAACCTAGTGTATGTAACTCGCTTAAATTATGTAGAAAAATCCGAGCCAACTACATTTACTGGTAGAACCTACCGTAACTACAGTTACCCTGATATGAAAAAATTCCTATTAGATAAAAGCTGGGAAATTCTCCTAAATGAATCGGATCCTGGTCTAGCCTGGGACATTTTTGAGAAAAGTATTAATGAATATTTGGATGCAAAATGCCCCATAAAAACATTCCACTTTGGGAGAAAAAGGGCCCCCTGGATATCAGATGAGCTTATTGATTATCTTAGTGAAAAAAATAGCCTGATGAGAAAAGCCAAGCGAACCCATAACATTGATGACTGGCGAATAGCAGTATACCATAGAAACAGAGCTAAAATTTTAGTAAAGCAAGAAAAAAGAAAATATTATCTAGATCTGTTAGAAGAACATAAAAATGACTCCAAAAAATATTGGGAAACCATAAATAATTTATTTAAACCCAAAAACCAAGAAAATAGCTTTATTTTAGTTAACCAAGAAACAAAAGAAAAGATATCACCTGAAAATACAGCAGATTTTATTAATGATTATTTTGTAGAGATAGGACCCAAACTAGCTGAAAATTATAACTCGCCTTGGACACCTCCACCCACCCAGTTGCCTCAGCGGTTTGAGCTCCAGCCCATAACACTTGACATACTTGAAAAGAGTATTATGAAAATAAACCCAAGCAAATTCTCAGCGGTACCTAATATTAAATCAACAGTTCTTAAAGATGCCTTTATGATACTCTCTACCCAGCTTTTACATATAACAAATAGTTCCCTAACTTCAAATTTAATTCCTGATAAATAGAAAATTGCTACAGTTATCCCACTCCAAAAAGATGGAAACACTCAACATGTAAACAACCTTAGACCAATCTCTACCTTCTCTACCTGGCAAGCTCCTTGAAAGAATTATACACAACCAAACAAGTACATATCTTAATGAAAATAATATTCTGACTGAACATCAATCTGGCTTCAGGCAAAATCATTCCACCATTCAAGCAATAGCTGACTTCACAGATGATATCTATAAAGCAATAAATAACAACAATATAACTCATACTGTGTTTATAGACTTTTCCAAAGCCTTTGATACGATAAATCACACAATATTAATAAATAAGTTGAAATTTCTGTTTTTTTCTGATAGTGCTGCAAATTGGTTTAAAAATTATCTCTCAAATAGAAAACAACATATCATTGCAAATAATACTTTTTCCCAAACTAGAAACATTTCCTGTGGAGTCCCTCAAGGCTCTATCCTAGGCCCCCTTCTCTTTCTCCTTTATATCAATGACCTTGAAAATTCCCTTCAATACTCTAAATATAAGTTATATGCTGAAGACACTGTTTTATACATTTCCTCTCCTGTAAATTTAGATGCTACCCCCATGTTAAATGCTGACCTGGCAAACCTGCATAAGTGGTGTGTAGAAAATAAATTGACCATAAATGCCAAAAAAACTAAATATATGCCCATTGCTTCATCCTCCAAAAAACTGAAAAGAGTTATCCTACCTAAGTTAGTGCTGGGTAACACAGTACTCCAGAAAACAAATGAGTTTAAATATTTAGGTATTACAATAGATAGCTGCCTCAATTTTAATAGACATGTGGAGACAACTAGAAAAGCCATTATATATAAGATATATTTATTAAATAGGGTTAGATTTGATTCAGATGAAGCAGCCAGCTTGGAAATCTACAAATCCATGATACTGCCTCACTTCACTTATGGGGATGTGATCTATTCAGCTACCAATACAGGTAACCTAGCCAAACTCCAAAGGGTTCAAAATAGGGGTCTTAGGGTATGTATTAAGCCTGAAAATAGAGTTTCCACTGACAATCTCCATAGTCTATCTGGTGTGAATAAGCTGGAGGATCTCCGATGGGCCTCGTTATTGGGCCTCACCTTTAAGAGGACGGGCATAAGGAAGTATGTTGATCAACGCAATATCCGAACCTGAGTACATGACTTCCCTGTGCTTAAGACTGTAAATAACATTTAAGTTAAATATGAAAAATCAGTTGAATATAGGACCTTTAAACTATGGTCAGATACACATAGGGATATAAAAAGCATTGCCTCCTACCCCCAGTTGAAAAGCCACATACACAAGGTACTAAAGGATAAGCTCGTCTAATCTGGTACCTATTGTGTATAGTACTGGGGTCCCTGCCATACCAGCCATTAGCCATAATAATACTGTATATTTAAAAATTTCATGTAATCTGTAGTTATTTGTATTCTTTCTTTGTATTAGATGTGATTACATGAATGTATTTACCTCCTTATTATATCTGGGAGATTTGAAGTAGATTAGGAAGTCTCATAAGAGGCATACTAACTCAGGTTACTGATCTAACCTAGTAATAGCCAGACACACTATATGTGTAGTCTAATCGATTTGATATTATGTAGGAGTGGTGGAACGAACCAGACCGGTTAAGGCTGGTATCATCTAATACAGGCAGCCTTGTGCATAGCCTATTGGTATCAGGATAAATAAACAATATAAAAAAAAAAGTTTCTTGCTAGTGAACTCACATTAGACTAAGTATTTCTCGTGCATCACATCCCTGTCCAGATGTAATCCTTTAAATGCAGAACAGTCTATTAATAGAGCATGCCCATCGCGTCTTTATCCCTTCGCATCATGCTTTAATCCAAACCTTATGTATTACTCGCCGATGGTGCATTCTAGCATCATGCCGACCATACGGAGTGTCGGCAGAATGCATAAATGCACCATTCATGCATCATAACGACCAGGGGCATGATGTATTAAAGCACTATGCGGCATTTAAAGGGTTAGGTACTATGTTACACTGTCTAATTACCTGCGGCAATGACTGGGTCCGACATAATCTCTCGTGTGATCGGGCACAGGAACTCATCCGGCACACCTTTAGCTGATACAAAGAGCAATCATGAGCAAAACATAGTTATATTGGCAGCTTTTTATTGAAATCTCACTACAAGCCGCACAGGCGGTCTGATTTATGCCACCAAGTAGTACTTTAAATACCTTACGTATGAGCACCTGGCCCTTAGGAGAACTCTATAAGCTGCACTGGGGTTCTACGGCCACCGTTTATACGCATGGTTTTACGGTTTATAATTTCCATAGCTTAAAATGTTCTATCGTGAATCTATAAACGCCTGTTACATGATTTGGTTCAGAACAGTTTGATAGCATCATGATAGAAGTCCCACTAACGGCATACGTGTAGGGTCTACCAGCCATTGGAGAATCTTTTAGATTCAATCTGGTAGTCTAAGTAAAGTTTTAGACTTTGCGTAACTCAACAAATGTCCACCTACCAGCAGCGTGTCTCTGGCGGGCCGGTTTGCCGCGCAGCTCTTCTATGGTCCGCGCCAACTTGTTTCGGTGTCCAAGGACAACTGTGTTATGTAAAGAAATAGAAAGTGTTTTCCTTACTTCATCCTTGATGAATACATCATGAGAAAATTCACTCAAACTTTTATCGTAAATTCATAATAGTCCTATATGGTTTAAATTGCATAAAGTAGATGATAACAGATACATTTTATCACTGTCCAAACTTTGTTCATTCACAAAACTAACATAGCTTCCTCTTCGTTATATGGGCCAAAAAAACAACCATGCACCCTTACAACAAATTCAGGGGTGAAAGTGACCAATCTCAAAGAAACTTGAAATGTTCAAATTGAGGCCCCAGAAAAATAATCCTCTATAGCTATTAAAAGTACAGGTTTTTGCAACATAAAAAACTTGCGATCAGGGAAAAACTTTCATCCCTGAACCGCGACACTCACCGATATTGAAGTTCTTCTCGAGCGACTCTGGGGTGAGGGTGAGTAGCTCGGTCCCATCGATAGCCTGTTGGCGGAACTGGGGCACGTACTGCGGCATGCCGAGATCCGACAGCCACTGGGACACCTCGTCCACACCCCAGTCACCCAGATCCTTCATGTAGTAGGCCGTGTCCAGGCGGCCCCCCGCCGCCACATCGCCACCCCGCGGCAGTACCACCACCGCTTGTTTCCCCTCCTCCGGCTCTATATTATATAGGGATGGACAGTGATAATGCATTATAGCGATTGGTAATTTTTATTCTTTTTTACAATATTTCTTTTGTCATTATTTAACATTAAGTTATTGGGCGTTAATTCATAGTTATTGGGGCATTTTTGGCTCCTTTAGATGGGGAGGGCTGGGGCTGGGGTGTGCCTGAAAATGCCCAAACACTCATACGGAAAGACACCAACCACAAGTTGTCAACCCTGTATGGGCTGGCACTGCTTAGTGCTTTAATGCACTTTGTCCTTTGTCGCTATGAAGCACGGATGTAGCCCTGGTGAGTAACTCGCCAGAGCTATATTCAAGCATCATGCCGATTAAGGGAACAGCACATGTATTACCCGCATCTCATGTATAACCCGCACACCTAATTTGCAAAAAGAACCTATAACCCGCACCTGGGGTCTGATCAGAGCTACAAACTTCTAAAAACGTTTGTATATTAAACACACACACACTTTGGGCAATCTCGCACTGGTTTTATTCGCAGGGATTTTTGGTAGTTGGCAGAGGCTACGATAACAAGTACATACCACCAGTGAACTGGTTCACGCGTGCTATACGCCATACTTTAACTTCACGGTCATTGGACCCAGAGGCGAGGTAGGTACCATCCACGGAAAACGCACAACATGTGACAAATCTGAAAATGTGAGGAATACATTGAAAACAACCAGGGTTTAGAGTTGAAATTAAATAGTATTGAACTAAGCTTATTTCGACATTTTGTCTTACTTATATACTGCTTGGTCAAAATGCTACAATGCATTGAGCCATGTGGTGTGCAAGAGACACAACGTTGAATTCGGAAACTTCAGATGGCAGCACCACATTATTTTGAGAAGTAACATTAGACATGGTTTTTAATATCTCAGTAAGACTGAGATAACACTACATGGTACATCACTGTTGTGCAATGAGTCTTAGACCGAGCAATTATTAAACCAATGTATTTGATTTCCTCGAAAGTCTGAGAATCATAAATTCTAAATTGTCCTTCTACAGAGGGCTATCAGTAATCATTATACTATATTAATTAGAGTTAGACCATGGCTACACGTGGAATGTCTCACCTGGAATGTCCGAGTATCGTGTACACTGGTTCCCCTCGGAGCTGCAAGCAGAACCATGGTCATTTAGCACCTTTTGAAGTATGTCCTATGAAGTCCATTTTAATTTTGGCGTAGCCCATAAACGGCATTGTACGCCTACCCAATGCTGCGCGATGGGTTTTAAGACTTATTTCTGGTGTATTCGTCATAACTGATTCTGAGTGTCCAATAAATACTTCTCATTTACTATTGGTTTTAATATCCAATAAATAAAATTTTATCGCCTGTATATTCCTATGTTAAGGCTGTTAAATCAGTTCATATTTTACGAATGTAATTTCTGAATAATAAAAACTACTCTGAACAACAGATTTAGAGTATTTGTTTTTTATTGTAATATTCTCTCATTGTTATTACAACTAGGTGTTACCGTAGCAACCAATCAGCTGTCCATTCTTTTGGGACAAATAATACTCTTCAGATTTTCTTCAACAATAAAATTCTTTATAAATTGTAACAATTTATGTTAACAAGTCTGGAGCCCTCAAGTAGCTCCTGCATCGGGTTTCCAGATTTCTATTTTATAAAAAATTCTTTAAACCCGGTTCTAATAACAAGTTCTTTTTTAAAGAACATTTCCAACAATATGCATCTCAACTAGCTAAAGCCCTCTAATTACTTTTTAAAACTTACAATTTTTTAAGCTTGGAAATATGATTAACAATCAACAATATTTCAACTTTATGTTATTACAATAACATTAGCGTCAGTGGCTGGTCTTATGCCAGCTCGTCCCTGATGACCTCCCCTACCGCAAGGACAGGCCTGCCTATAGGTTTGTTGTAGAACTGACACTTTGCCATCGACTCCTGTGTCTTCCAGGATCCATGTCTCATGAGCACATCCGCAGAGAGTCCTAGAGCCGCACCTGCTGAGGTGGATGCACCCTGGTTGAGTGCAACTTGTATACCTCAGTGTTGATCCCAGCTAGGGCCAACACCTGAAGTACCCATCTCGAAATGGTGTCTCTAGTGACAGACCTGTAGGGCTTTCTGAATAAAATAAACAGCCTGGTCTCTGTCTCCCTGAGCGGTGCAGTCCTGCGTAGGTATTCCTTCAGGACATCTACCACACACACATACCTCTTCATGGTGTAGGGCTTTATGGTGACTACCGGTAAGGGGTCACCCACCTTGGCCGTCTTCATGGACGTGGTTAGGGTGAAGATGGCGTCTCCCTGGTCTGACCACACTAAGTGGGTCAAATCCAGAGCCAGGGTAGCTTGTCCACGCTGCCCTGACGTGAGGAGAAACAATGTCACCAGCTTCTGTGGCAATTGTTTGAGGCTCAATCCTGAGTTGTCACCCCAGGCTGAAGAGCCTGAAGACTGGAGTAACATCCCAGAATCCCCTATACCTTGGGACTGGAGGATTCATGAAGTAAGCAGTTTTTACTGCCCGACACACCCAATAATTCTTGCCCACTGTCAGGCCGTTGTCTAACACCGGCAGGAGGACAGACAGGGCGCTTCTTGCTGCATTCACAGATCCTGACGACAAGTGAAGTTCTGACAACAACCGTAGAAACCTGCACACTTGGAAGGTTGTCGGCTTCCAAGTTTCTACCCCATAAAATTCACAGAACAATAACCACTTATCTAGATAGTTGGAGTAGGTTTTCTTAGTTGCAGGTCTCCAACTTTTTAACAAGAATTTAGCTGTCTTCTTGTCACATCCGTCTGAGACTAACTTTAGACGAATATTTCTGAAATGATCAGTCCTGACTTTTGTAGAAATCTGTCTTCCCTTCCCGGGTTTAGCAGATTGCCTCTCTTTGGTGAGATCCTCATCTGTCTGGTCGCGTGTTGTTGTACCAGTGAGAACCATGGGCGTGATGTCCAGTCTGGGGTGACCAAGACCAGTCGCCTCACCCCGTCCTGTAGCGCCTTCCTCAAGACTCGCAGGATCAATCTGAAAGGAGGAAATGCATAAGCATTAAATCCCGTCCAGGGAATTGAGAAAGCATCCACCCACGTGGATGTCGGATCAGGGAATCTAGAACAATATGAGTCACATTTGTTATTAGCCCTTGTAGCAAACAGGTCCACCTCTGGGTTCCCCCACTTTGTGCAGATTTTTCTGAAAATTCGGGGGGCCAACTCCCATTCTATGTTATCATTAAATAACCTAGAGGCAGTGTCTGCATTGACATTCAGTACACCTGGTATGTGAGATGCCTTTATCCAATTGTTGGTCCTTTCAGCCCAAGCCCAGATGAGGGTCGCTATGTACTGACACCTAGGAGATCTGACTCCTCCCTGCTTATTCACATAAGCCATGGCAGTCGTATTGTCTGTTTTTACATGTATCAATACCCCGTCTTCTTTTACTAGGCTCAGAAGGGCAAAATAGATAGCTTTCAGCTCCAGAACATTGATGTGACTGAGGTCATTCCCTAGCCATCTGCCCCCTATAGTAGCTTGCTCACAATAAGCGCCCCAACCCAGTAGACTAGCGTCAGTGAACAGTAAGAGATTTGGAGTATCCCCTCTTATCAACCGGACCGAGACATGAATGTGTTCTGCCCACCATCTTATGTCTTCCAGCGCTTCCTGACTCAGAGTCATGTGTTTTTCAAAGTCTCCTTTAGAAAACACAAGCGCTAAGTTTTTGCATCTCTCTAGACTTTTGAGGTGTGCCGTCCCATAGTCAATCCCTTTACTATAGGCTATCATCATCCCTATCAAAGAGGCTACCTGTCTGATAGTAGGGGACCCCACTAGTACCGTATGGATCAGTGCCTCCATGTTGATTTTCTTGTCTTCTGGCAAGGTAACCAACATGTTCACCGAGTCTATCATGAAACCCAAAAACCTCACTGTTGTGGTGGGTGTGAAGACTGACTTAACCGGGTGGACTACCAACCCCAACTTGTCTAAGGCTTGTACCAGGAGGACTACAGATCTTTTACATTTCTCTTCTGTCTCAGCAATGATGAACGAGTCATCAATGTATGGGAAACAATGGCAACCTAATTCTCTTACTTTTGCAAAATCGGTGTTCGCAATTTTGTGAAAATTCTCGGTGCACAAGCTAACCCATTTGGAAGTACCCTAAATTGGTAGAGTTTTTCTCTCCACCTGAACTTCAGGTACTTCCTGTGTTCAGGCCGGATCAAAAAAGAGTAGAAGGCGTCCTTCAAGTCAATTGAGCCCATGTACTCTCCCCCTTGGATCATGTCAAGGGCAGTTTCTAGGGAAAACATTTTAAAATGTTCATACGCTACACACTTGTTAAGTTGAGTGAGATCCAAGATAACTCTGAATCCATCAGGTTTTGGTCTAACAAACACATTCGATATCCATTCTCCTGGTTCATGTTCCACTGGTTCTACCACCCCTTTCTTAAGGTACTTTTGAACTTCCTCATCTACAGCAAGTCTTTCATCCTTCCCCAACTTGTATGGGTAAGGTACTGTTAGCTGTATGGGTGTTACTATGAACGGTATAGAAACACCCTGTACTGAGTCTAAAATCCATCTATCTGATGTAATTTTACCCCACTCATGAATATAATTCTGAACTTGACCAGCATAGAACATGTCAGGAGTATGAAAAATCGACTGTATAAGTACCGTATCAAAACTCACCTCTCCTAACGCTTGTTGTTGTTGTAGGGCCGGTTCTGACCGTAGCATCCCCGACCCTGCTGCCCGTTTCCCCGACCCCTGGGGTTGTTGTTGTTGTTGTAACCCCCACGGCCGCGGTTGTTGTAGGAACCACCGCTGGAGTTCTGGGCTTGATAGGAGTTGTCCAAAGGACTGCGGTAGTTGACATCGTCAGCTCCATAGGATCCTCCCCTACCCCTACCACAGGGAGGGTAGTTCTGGGCGCCCCTGCCCCTAGGAGCAGCTGGTTTCCTGAACTTGTTGTTGTCCCCAGAGAGGCCTGGCCTCTGTTTGTTAAAGTTCCTATCATCTCTGAGCTCAGGTGCAAGGATATGGTTCACAAGTTTCCTTTCCCTGTTGGCTGCTACTGCTGCTGCCCGGGCTTCCTGCCCAAACAGCTGGTCTGAGACATCTGGGGCTGCAATCACACTCTCAGCTGTGTTTTTGTCCAACAGCCGAGCTAAGTCTGACTTCCTCCTCTCAGACAGGGCCTGCCTTGTGTAAAGGGCCAGAGATAAGCCCCCGAGAGCATGTTTACCTGCCTCGTCCAGGTCCTTATCTACACTACCTCTTTCCAGGACTAACTGGAGAAAGGCAGTGATACTGGCATGCAGAGCCGTCTGGATCCCCCTGGTACTCTTATCAAGGTTCTTCTCATTAGCTGTCATCTTCTTGTACACACCTCCCTGGACTAGGGAGACCTTTAGCTGCTTCACATTGAGAGGTGGAGGGTATTCCTGGAGCAGCTTCTTCACATCTTTCTCCTTCTTGTAGCGTCTGTAGATCTTATTCACTGTAGTCTGCAGACCCTCAGAGACCGGTGGCCCAAACTTAGTATTATCATCATCTAGGTCTATTCCCTCTATCAGATTTCTCAACGTGCCCGCAGCGTAGCCTGCGAGAGGATCCTTCTCCTTCTCGTCAGACAGGCTTTTATCACTCTTCTGTTTGCCATCAGATGGCGCCGCTGTCACTGGCTTGCTAACTGTGACGTCATCGACAGCGTCAACAACGTCGTCTTCTACGTAATGTGTAGATTCTGAGACCGATCTAGCCCAAAATTCAACTGACCTTTGCGATCTAGATTCATCTAAATCTATATCCTCCGTCCCGGGGGGTGGGGGGTTGATTATTTCTCAAATTCTCTCTCGTTAACTCTCCAGGCGCTGCTTGAACTGGAGGGACGCTGGGTGCCCGCCCGGCAGCCGCCGACGGGACGCGCCTGTTTCTAGAAGATTCTGGGTTGTTTCTTCGCCACTCTAGAAACGCAGTGTAATCATTACAGATTTCTCTATCTCTAGCTCCAGATCTCTCTCTCGATCTATGAGGGGCTCTAGATCTGTGGCTGGCCGAAGAACTGACTCTAGATCAAGCTCTATGGCCTCTAGGCCTACTAGTGTCGCGGCTACTGCTCCGGCTACTGCTCGAGCTGCTGCTGGAGGAAGAGGAAGATGGCGACGTTGAAATCGCTCGCCTCCTCTTCGCTCTGGACTCTTTAGAAATCACCGAACGGGATCTTTTTCTCGAGCCATGAACAGATCCCTTCTTCTGAGTATCTTTCTGTCTAACTGAAGCGCCCTGCGGGCTGTTAGGACTTCCCTCCATGCCAGTGAACTCACTCGGGCTTGGATTTAGGAATGGCGTCTGCCTTGACTTTTTGGAAAGCGTCTGCGTTCAGTAACTGAAATCGATCAGAACAAACTTCAAATCTCCCGAGGATCCCCTCGGGCACCGAGAGGTGCCGAAGGGTGATTCGGAATCATCATGATCGTACTACAGCCTAGATTAGACATGCAACACACTCTTGTAATTTTATAATGGGCCCCAGGGTGCTTATTACGTCGAATACAGTAAACATGTAGGTAATGATACCGATACAGCAATTTGCTGAGAAAGGTCTCGAGTATGAACACTATATAAGGTCTACTTACAGGGTCCCATAGCCGCACTGTCTTGTCGCCAGCCCTGTAAAGGATAAAGGAGACAATGACTGATTAGTTCATGTGTGTTTGACCGAGTGAGTACTACTTTCTATTAAACACTAGCAAATGGCAACAAACAAGTCAATGTTTCCTATATAAATGGTTCTGAAACAAGGAGTTCAGTAAACCGATCAATAATTGTACACATTGAAGTTCAATGTACATGTGGTGTAATATCAGCGGCCTGGATTTTCTACATGTGGTTATACAAGCACAAGTTGGATATTCAATTACATGTATTGCAATATTCTTGGCACACATTCAGTCGTTCTCCTAGGTATAAAGATTGAGCATGTGAGTGGCCTCACAGATGACTCAGGTTAAGCTGGAGCTGGAGCTGGAGCTTATCATGTACTTAGATATAGTACTCCCTTATAATCATTCATTGGTCAATTCTGGCATCAGAAATGAATTCCTTGTTAAAAAGTACCCTCAAGTCATGTGTCATATATGTATGTTATTCCATTTCAGGCCAGCAGTTGGGTGTGGATGAGCAGGTGGGTGTGGGAGAGCAGGTGGGTGTGGGTGTGCAGGTGGGTGTGGGCGACAGTTGCAGGCTGCGGGCATGTACCGCCTTTTAACCCTATCAAAAAGCGAGTTGATCGGACGGTAAACGGCGGAGATACGGGTGATACAATTTCGTCTGCACACGTTGAGATCTCACGCAGTACGAGAAGTATCAGTGGCGCCACTCTTTGACGTGTGGCATGCAATGGTTTTCTCTATTATCCTGAGGGTATTTTTAATAAAGTAGAGGGCATTTTTAAATGAAAAGAGAGAAATACCAGCCAGATTAGGCTAAAACATCATTTCTCTCTTTCTGTTAACATTGGGTTCAATCTAGAGTTCATTTAGAGGGTAGCAATTTAACAGTAGTTAAGAGTTTAGACAAAAGAGAGAAATTAGGGAGTGCTCATTTTTTAACAACAGCGGAGGGCGGTGAGATTTCGTGCGGAGCGCGCGAATTTTTTTCACCCCCCCTCTAGAGGGGTCGAAATTTTTTACCCCCCCCCCCGGCAGGCCGAAAATCGCGCGCGTTCGCGCCCCTTTGTAGCATAGTAACGCGCGGGCTTTTCCCCTCAAAACAGGTTGAATTTTTTGCCCCCCCCCCCAAGAGGGGTCTGAATTTTTTACCCCCCCCCCGGTCAAGGGGTCCAAATTTTTTACCCCCCCCCAAATCCACCACCCCCCCTGTTGTTAAAAAATGAGCACTCCCTTAGTACCCAAAGATCGCAGCTCTTTTTCACAGGGAAGAAAAGAGATTTTTCTTTTCTTTTCGAAGGAAACATTTGTGCCCCGATCTTGTCTATCTATCCCTTTAGTCATCTGATGTCTATCTATATTACTCAGTTACCCTGAGTCAACAATGCATGTCCACTTATGATTGTTCATGTCTATATTAATCCCATCAATATTAATTTATTTTCAGAAAATCTGCACCCCCCGAAAAAAAATCTAAAAAACACTAAATGGTATAATTAACTGTATTTTTGAGAATGTTGTCCACTTATACCTAAATTTGTAATTGTTATCATAAGAATTTTCAACGCAAAACAGGATGTTTTCCCACTGAAAGCCCGACAAACCTACATTTTACCATTTCCCATGGTATCGGTGGAAGCCAGTCAGTGATAACGACCGAACATGCCTTACAAACCAGACCCACTCTCCTAGCAGATCTAGAGCCTGTGTGTTCAAAGGTGACTCTGCCTTGATTCCACTTTTTCAAAGGGGAGGGGAGAGAATAAAGGGTGGAACAACCTCCGAACCGACAGGGGTCTCATAAATAGTAGGGACCACCTGGGGATAACCAGCCCCAGTAAATAGTTCAAATTATCCTAGATCTATGAATTTGGAGAATATAATCTATTTCATGATAAGGATATGATATTAAGACAACCCCTCTACTGTCTGGAGGATAATGAGGATGGTGGGTTTATGGACCTGCTCCACCACCACTCTGCCTAATGAATCGTGCCAGCCCCCTGCCGGGAGGGGGGATGCTACTCAGATCTGAAATGACTACCCACCTCCAAACGCTCCACGGAAGCGGTAGTGGTAGGCCTCAAAATTAGGGGGTGGTGACTCTTGGCACCCTCAAAAATAGGGGGCGGTAACTGTAGAGGAGGGGGCAGGAATGCGTTCTCAGTAAGTTGTAAATGATAAAATGTATATGGAGAACAGTTAATATCCATGTACTATTTGCATCAGGAAATAAAGGTAGTATTACAGGGGTCCCTGAAATAACAGGTGCAATGGCATATGTTTAAAGAATCAGGGGGCGGTCCTCTGCGATTGTGAGGGCGGTGGTTTGGCGGCTCCTGTTTTTAGACGGGCGGTAGTTTGGCAGTCGGTGGGTAGTGTCATAGAGTGAGTAGCGCCCCCGGGACCCCCTGCACACCTATAGAGCTCTAATATCTGTATGATTGCTGGGGATTGGTGTATAGCTTATGATATTACCCAGAAACCCTTGCGAATCCAGGCAGAGTCTGGTTCCAAGTAGAACACATTTTGCATGGGAGATAGACCGACTACAACAAGTGATGAGTCAGTGCCCATGGGGAGGCTTGGTGGCCGCACTACCACAGGGGTAAATGTCTCCCCTGGGGCCGCCCACCAAAAGCCGGCAACATGTCTCGTCCAAGCAGACGACATTTGCCCAACATTTCCCGCGCTTTTTAAACACCCACCAGGAGGCGCTCTGAAACCCCAGCTACATCACTCTCCAATCACAGACACCAGCGAAGGCTGGCGTGACATCACGGCTCGACAGTGCTCTCCAATCAGAGGCTCTCTAAGGGCCGCTGGTGACGTCATCGGGGTGATCAATGAGTCGTAAAGAAGGCTGAGTCGGCAGTTTGGGTGCTGTAGTGGTCAGCAGTTCTGGAGGAGCTGACCAGAGGCTGGAGGAAACTGCTTTATAATTGAACTGTTAAACAGAGAGCAGCAGCTCTGATAACATTGTCTGTGTAGAAGGCAATAACTAGATGAGTATATTAGTTACAGGGGCCATGAAAAGTCATTGGATGTTTTTTGTTATTGTTACAAACTGCACCTTTTCACACCATACCTTGTTAAAGTTTTACCAACCATCCGCCGTGAATTCATACACTGATACAACCTTCTCCACGTCTTGCAACCCAACTCCACCCCCTTACTCAAACCTCACATGTAACATTTTAAAACATTGAATAACTGTTGTATTAAAGCTCAGCTTCAGCTACAAATCCGATGGTGCTATAATCAGTAAATCAGCCCTCTGTCTGAGTTTATGACTGCTGACAGATTACCAATAACCTCTTCCCCCCAAATCACCATCCCTTACAGCAGTGATGACAGGCAATCAGGACTCCCCCACTCAGGTAGGGCAGTCCTCCCAACAACAACGTACACCACAACTCTCATATATTGGTCTTCAAACAGATCACCCTGTAGAGGAAAGTACAAAATCCTCGTAGTACTTAATATCTATTCTGTAGACATTGTGAATGTGTAATTTTGAAATACATGTATCTCTACTATGTCTATCAGCTCTCCATGTCCTATACCTGTATTGTAACACATATGGCAGCTAGTGGAACAACACAATTTATGACACCTGAGCAAGCTAGTGGCATAACATGACATCTCTGCCCTATGCCTGCATTGTATTAAACACCTCCCATGCAGTATATCTACCAGCTAGTGGCATAACACACAATATATATCCTATAACTGTATTCTAACGCCTCTACAAGCTAGTGGCATGCTCTCTATGTCCTATCTAACATGTCTACCAGACACTACAGCTAGTGGCATAACGTGCTCTTTATATCTGTATTACTCATACCAGCACGTGGTAGTAGTAGTTATTGTACTGTGTAAATGATGACGGCTGAAGAGGTCAATAAATGACATAGCTGGTCGGAAAACAGATGTCAGACCCTCCACATGGCTCTCCCCACCATGCATGCGTGGTGCACTAGGGAATTGTTGACATAGCAGTATAGGAAATTGGCACAGTCAGGATGATTCAAACCAGAGGCACAAAATTACCATGACGGTAGGGGGGGGGGGGGGGGGGGGTTAGCTATATCACTTGTCCATCCTAAGAAATGCCCATCACTGATAAAATGAAGGGATCCAAACTTGTCAAATGGTTGTCTCATAAGAAGAGTTTAGGGTCTTTAAAGTGACGGTCATAAAATAAACGAGTTAAAAGGTTGTCTACCTGAGGACCTACCAAGTTACAATCCCACAAGACAACACTAGACTCATCTAACTGACAATGTTAGCACAGGTGGTGGCCCACTCCAAATGGCGAGTCTAGGGTCGTCAAATTCACAACCCTAGAATAGTTAACCCTTTATTGGCTGCAAACTATTTTAAATGTGCTTCTGTTTGTTGTTGTTGTTGTTGTTGTTGTTGTTGTTGTTGTTTATTTTTGTCTATCTTTTTTTTTTTTTTTGGGGGGGGTGCTGGCATGAGGGCGGGGCTGCATGTTAAAAGTAAATGGTAATTGGTTGAAACCAGCTTTACTGTACTCTATTGGTATTTGTGTGGAAGTAAAGTGAAATTTTAAGTTATAGATGTCCCTTTGTCTCAATAGCGCAGTTTAAGAAGAAATTCTAGGCTTATCCACTGTTCCACCCGGCCCCTCTATAATATCTCCCGACCCCACTACATAGATTACAGCTCTACCACTGGCTCTACACCCCTGCAGTGGCCGTTCTTGATGGATGCTCGTTATAATGACCAGAGGGGAGGAGGAGGAGCAGCTCACTCGGCCACAAATCGGCCAACGACCTGCTCACATCGACTCGAGTGTTTACCCACCGCGCCCCAGGCCTGGGGGCTTCCCACTCCTCCTGCTACTAATTCACAAATACTCTACACTTTAGAGGCTAAGGCCAAAAAGAAAAGGTGTTTCAAGTTACATGGTCTAAAAGTCTAGGTAGGGTAGGTCGGATTTTTAAAAATCTATTTTAATCTTTGCTCTGAAAAGCACCCTAAAAATTGACTCGCAAACTTCAGCAGTGACTCGGCGACAATGGTGTCGACTCATGGACTATCAAATTGACTCTCAAATAGCCCCAAAATTACTTTTTTTTTCATAATTGCTAGGGTCGGCCCTGTTTTGCTAGGTAGGGTTGGGGAACCTGAAACATGCCTTTTTTATTTGACCTTACCCACCCTTCCCCCCCGACCCCCGACCAAACCTACTCACCATACAGTCAACAGAAACACGTGTCTAGTAAAACGTTCTGTGTCTGGGTAGCACAATTATCTATGTTATAAATATTGAATTTCACAGTGTCATTCCTGGGATCTATGTTTAGATCCCAGGAATGACACTGTGAAATTCAATATTTATACCTTCTACAGGTATAATATTTTATCTACTACATAAACCCATTTTGAATTGGCTTCAAAGAGGGAAACTCAAAAGGCATCTCTATCTCAATTTTCATAATGCTCATTATTTCAATAGTTAATATTATGGAACTTGTAACTTAATCCATGCACATGACGTCAACTTAGCGAAAGACTTTGGAAACTTGAAGAAAAACTGAACATTTCATCCATTTATTCAATGTGTGTTTTGTTATGAGGTGGCTTAGTATAGTACAGGGACTCTGGTATTACACAATGTTTGATACCTATCCATGCTCTTTGTTGATGTTTGTTGTTATCGGTCGTACCTATTCTAATGTCCCACAATGCAACATTACCCAGAATTCTCAGTAATACCCATAATCCTTATCAAAATCATTCCCATCATGCACTGTTACTCTATAAACGCCAGTTACACACTCATTCTTAGTTAGTCCGGCTAGGATCTGATGAAGGCCACTGCCAGGCCGAAACGTTATCCCATATAGCCCCTCACCTATACTTATAACAAGCGTATCAACCTACTGGAATAAAAACTGTTAACTCATTTTCACCGGGTTTGTTTGGTTTGTGGTACTCCACCCAAATTCAATATTATGGAAAATATATTTGTTATTGCTGCTTGGGTTCAATCCAATCATTATAAGGTGAAACAGGGGACATACGCTACCCCCCCCCCCCCCCACCACCATAAATTGAATACAGTATTTCTAGATCAGACCCCCAATACGTGTCTATTTTGGAAGGTGTTGCCTTGTTGAATGATTAACTAAACGAATTTCATGAATACGTTCGCAGGTCCCCGAACATACTGAGAAAAAAAAGCACATTAGGCGCCATAAACCCATAAACAAGATACACATTAATCACACTGCAACTCTTCTACAATATGTGTACATCCTGCTTATTTACATTCGTAAATGAGAAAAGTAAGGGTATTTTTCTCCCTTTTCTTCTCTATTTTTTCCTTTAAAAAAGGGTAGGTAGTAAGTACAGTGCAGTAATCGTTTCCAGGTGGGCTTTCAGCACTCAAGGGTACAGACAAGTAGGTTAACACCTGTTGGCGAGCGTCTGCCTCCTCACCTATACCATCCTACTATCTACCCTTATTATCGTCCATAGCCCCAATGCAAATACCCCAGTGGTCTAACCTAGCCTTCCTTCCCTTCTTCTTCCCACATGGTTCACATTGTAACAGCACACACCATCTGAACTAAATGATGCACAAAATGGACTACATTTTAGCCATTATGTCATTGCTGGCTTTTCGCCTGAGTGCACTGAATTATTTCCACCCCCAAATCTTTTCAGTCCCTCCTCCAGCAGGTTTAAAGTTTTCATGATCAGCCCCTATCATGCATAGTCATCTGCAGGCTTTTCAGTAAAATGCGCTTACACCCCGCGCCCACCAAGAAGGGTTTAGAAGGGTTTTACTTGTTTTACCCTCTCCAAATCTACTCCCCCGTATTGTTAAAAATGACTTCTCCCTTGGACAAAGGGTGATTTAAATTTTTTTTTCAAGATGTTCACAGTTTCCACAGTGAGAACAAACTATATGGCCCTAGACCCCTAAATTCGACACGGCGACATCGGCCTTTTTGGGGCCTAGTGACATGGGACATGGTAAATAAGTAGATGGTGACATGGGACATGGACCATTTCTTTAAATCGACATGGCGACATGGCCATTTTTAAAGATCAAAGACATGGGGACCCCCCCCCCCCCCGCATCAAGGGCCCCAAGAGATTCGTGACATTAATCCATAAGTAGGGCCCCAGACGGGTAAGATAGACAAGACCCTGTTTTAGCCTGTATTGTCAAGGGACAAGGGAGGGCAGGGGGTTGGCCACTTCTTAAAATTGACAAGGGACAGGACCCATTTCTCAGGATCGACACTGGCCTTATATTCGACAAGTGACACAGTCTACAACATATCCATACCCCCCACAGAGAAAATCCCCCATACACATAAAGGATGACTGACAGGGGTATAGTATATTAGTAGGGCATATTAGTTATAGATAGTACCATGGTACTGGGGTAGTTCCCAGAAATACCCTGGCGGGGGCTAACTTTAGGCCTGGCTGGAGCTATATATACTGGTCTATGTACGTGGCGCCCACACCTTGACTATGTACACACAGTGTTGGCACTCACCCACCTGCCTCTGTTCTCCCACAGTCTACCTCTCACGAACATCAGCAGTTGCTGAATCTAATTTGGCTTTCTTGGGAGTCAATTCTGATATTATTTACTAATCCTAATGGTATGTATTAAAGGAGTGGTCATTTTTTAACAACGGGGGGGGGGGGGGAGGGGGGGTCAGTGGATTTTTCGCAAAGGCGGGTTGAAATTGTTTCCACCCCCACCCGCCAGAGAAGTCTAAACTCTTTTGGTCCTCCCTCAAGGGGTCCAACTTTCCTCAAGGGGTCCAACTTTTTCTGGTCCCAATCACCCCCCCCCCCCCCGCCCTTGTTCTCAAAAGAAGACAGCATCGGGGGGGGGGGGGCAGGGGTTAAATTATTTTGTATTAGCTATGATACACGCACTTTAAACTATACATTTGTTTAATGTCTTCCTTTTGTATAGCAGACTTTGTGTATACTACATTGTATCAAGTTAATAATAAAGTTGTATTATAGGGTTTTCAATATCCAACAAAACAGCAGACAGCTGTTGACAGGTGAATGTCTACAGGTGTAACAGCCAACACACACAGACTCAGGCTATGTACTCAGGCAGGAGAATGCTGCGTCAATGACGGACACAACCAGTAATACTCGGTAACGTCATCGCCTCCTGCTAACACAAACATGGAGCGTCGTAAACCAAAACATCTCCCCCCCCCGTGGTGTGAAGGCCTTACAACCTGACCACATAGTCGTCCTGTACATATTCATTATTGTGAAGGCCTTACAACCTGACCACATAGTCGTCCTGTACATATTCATTATTGTGAAGGCCTTACAACCCGACAACATAGTCATCCTGTACATATTCATGATTGTGAAGGCCTTACAACCTGACAACATAATCATCCTGTATATATTCATTATTGTGAAGGCCTTACAACCCGACAACATAGTCGTCCTGTACATATTCATTATTGTGAAGGCCTTACAACCTGACCACATAGTCGTCCTGTACATATTCATTATTGTGAAGGCCTTACAACCTGACCACATAGTCGTCCTGTATATATTCATTATTGTGAAGGCCTTACAACCCGACAACATAGTCGTCCTGTATATATTCATTATTGTGAAGGCCTTACAACCTGACAACATAATCGTCCTGTATATATTCATTATTGTGAAGGCCTTACAACCCGACAACATAGTCGTCCTGTATATATTCATTATTGTGAAGGCCTTACAACCTGACCACATAGTCGTCCTGTATATATTCATTATTGTGAAGGCCTTACAACCCGACAACATAGTCGTCCTGTATATATTCATTATTGTGAAGGCCTTACAACCCGACAACATAGTCGTCCTGTATATATTCATTATTGTGAAGTAAAGGGCTTTACAACGTGGCAACAAAGTCATCCTATATGAAGCTACCACAATGTGACCTGCGGTCATCCGGAACATATCTGGTTAACACTCTCTGTATCACTCTCTTTCAGCAAGAAATATTTCCTACTTAGATACACGTCTATTATAGACATGTTAGAATACTGTCTCCAAAATGGGATTATGAAAGCAGATGCTTAAAGGGTATATACAAGTGCACTTTGTCAGTGCAGACTTGAATATGTGTCCATCATCTGCCATAAAGTAATCCCCACCTTGTGATAAAAGCACCTGTACGTGCTCCCTATGGGAGCCACAGGTGCTGCATTTACATTTACAATCTCCAATCATCTCAGCTGAGATAGGAAATCCTGCACCCGAAGAGAGGAACTCTGATAGGAGAGTGATTGAGCTATACAGAGCAGCTCAGAGCTGCTCAGGGGGTCAAACGTCAGCTGCAAGTTCAGATAAAGGTCAGTGGGGAGAGGCTTATGGGTGTGTTCCTATTAGGTGGGTGCCTAACTTTGCAGGCTCAGTTCTTTTTCATCTACTGCTCATTCTGCTTTTCTTCCTTGTTCCTGCCAGATCAATTTAAAAAGAGAAATGACTGCAGGCAATATCTCGACATGGCTAATTCCCAGGTACCTGGATGGGGAATTCTGCATAGCTGATGTCGTCTACAGGGAGTTGTTACTAGCTATTACCACGTAGGACCTTCAGTGTTAAACTTTCAGTATTCTAGCTATTGTATAGTTTCTATAGCCAGGGCTCAGACATAAGGCCACTCCAAATAATATCCTTGTTCACCGCGCGCATCCCTAAAATCGTGTTTTGGGGATTTTTAGGGGAATTTCAGTGAAACTGAAGCTTATAGTGCTGCAGATGCGATGGGATAGAAAAAAACATGCATATTTTACAACTTGCATAGATCATTTTAATCACTTAAACAAGTTTGGTGAAAGCTTATATTTCCCAACCTATTTAGCACTCAGCAAAGAAAAAAGCGCCCTCGTCATATTTCTCCTGGCTTGGTGAAGCCAACCCAAATATAAATTTCAGTCGGATCACGTGTTTGTCTCTTGTTACAAGACGAGAGCAGAACTAGGTGAATGTCTGGACCCTGGGTGATGAAGCAGCTTTAAAAGCTCAGATAAAGTAATTTAATCTTCTCAGATCCAACAGCAATCCATATCATACTCCTATCTGAATGAAGGTGATGTGCCTAGTATCTTAAAGCTGATGTGATGCATAGAAGCACAGGCAAAATTGAATGGGAAAAACATCAATGCCCTGGGGGAAAATAGCGATTAAGTGCCCCTACATGGGTAGAAATCGACACAGGGGACACGGCCCTTTAAAAAATCGTCATGGGCAACACGGCCCTATTAAAAGTCGATGGACCCAAATACTTTTTATATATAGTATATCCTTTTAATATACATTAAAACCGACATGACGACACAGCCCTTTAGCTAAAAACCGACATGGCCACACGGTAAAAAATGTGGGTACCCATGTAGAGGCACACTTACGCCATGCATCGATCGATACATTGCTACCTCGGGGTAGAAAAAATCAACAGGTGAGTGAGGTCGTTACCTGGGGAGTGTCCTGAGCAGTTCATTGAGCAGGTCACTCCGCCATTGAGCTGCTCCCCAGGGGTTCTACCTGAGCCATGAGCCTATCTTATTGAGGCCACGACCTGCCAAGTCTCAACACAGTGCTCTTGCCACTAAACCTATTCTGGAGCTGAGTTGCGACTGGCGATTTGAAAGCTTTTCCAATTATGTCTTTTGTACGAAATTTAATATGACTACAGTTTAACAGTCAGAGATGCCACTCCCTTATTGACAAAAAGTAGGAAACCCTTAGGTTTTGGTCAATTTTCTGAAGGAAATTAAGTTTAATTAAATACAGATATTTCAGCAAAACTGTAGAGATTCCTGCAAAAGTAGGAAAAGTGGCATCTCGGTTAACATTCCAGTCAATCCAGACCCCTTCTGACCTTTACAAGGGCCCGGGTTAGACACTATAGAGTAGACATTCATGTTTACATATTAAAAGGAGCAAGTGACCCCTGAAATAGAGGTGCCACAGAACGAGTCTACAGCGGCAGGAGAAGGGAAGGGCACTCAGTGCATATGTATTCTATTTGCTTCTAAATCGATCATAAATGGTAGCTAATTTTCCAGCTTTCCAGAAATTACTCTTTCTAACTCGATTTTTGACATAATGCATGTATGAGATCCAATCCCTCCTTGCAAAATCAGAAACTTCCCTGGAACTGGTTCAATGTTATAAGTATTCATCCAATTATATACTGTAAAGTTGCTACCAATCTCCTCCATGCACTAGCCATAACCGGCTATGTATAGCGCTGTCTCTAGATCGATCATACTGGAGGCTTTAAAATGTTTAGATAGACCAATCTCCGGAAACTGTTCTGTTCATTGTTCTAGGGGCCGAGCATGGATTTTAGATGAGGCCACACATTATAAATTCATTTTAGACAGTACACAACCAAGTCAGGTCCGCTATCGCTCATACCAGTGTAAAATGTCGAATCATGAATTGTTCGTCATGGTAGTTGAATGCATGAGCAGACCATCTGAAAGGGAGTCACGTTTCTATAAGGTTCCCTTTAGGGTACACTCACTATGAGTAGGACACATACCCTGAGATGGACAGTGAAATTTGGGGGTTATTCATGTACAATACGACTTCTAGTGTTGATTTATTTCGAAAGAATAATACTTAAACTTCAGCATGATTCACAGATAAAAAGCTTTATATGCTTGAATAACCACAAAATCAAGTGTTGGCCTCCAGGTATGTGTCCGCCTCCAGGTGAATCTACCCTACCTAGTACGTTGATCCCCTGCCCCCCCCCCCCCCATAGCCGCTATAGCTGGCCGATTGACCAGATCCAGCTGACATGCCATCTAGCTAGGACAAAGACCAGACCCAAGGCATATGTGCTAACCAGACGGAAAGTCTATAGGCGTGGATTTTTGGCCCGAAATTTGAGTATTTTCAATGTAAATATTTTTTGGGGATTTAAAAAGAAAGCCCACCCCCACCCTTTTCAAAATCCATGAGCCATGACCCCTTATCTGGAAAAGCTTGATGGGAGTGCCTAGTTTGTGGTACTTTTGTTGTCATGACAACAATCAAACCAATCAGTGTTAACCCTTTAAGGACATATGTCGCTATAAGATGACATTTGTCGTCAATTGCCTGTAAACGGCATTATTTATAATACGGCCCTTAGGAGCCAGGAGTATATAGGCACCGCATATTCTAATAGGAGTCTAACCTGTTTTTCTCTTGATCAAAAATCACTTGAAAACAAAGCACCAATGCAGCCCCGATGAGTAACTCGCTGGTGCTGCATCATGCCGATCCTTCAAGAGTGTCCCAACCCCATAGGGTCGGCAAGATGCTTGAATGCAGCCTTGGCGAGTTACTCACCAAGAATCACACCCGCCCACCTGCCCCCCCCCCCATGTATTAGGTTTAGGGTTAGTTTTTAGGGTTGTGGGTTTTGGTCAGGATAATTTCCGGAGGGGAATCGCTTACAGAACCCAATCATCTGACTCTCAATTGTAGGCTTAATATATTACACCACAACCCGATGATCGATTAACAGACCAGGGAATCCATAGGTTAATTTACTGTGTAAACTATACCAGACTGTGTAAATAGGGCAGTGTGAATCGTCCACAAACACTCACAAGTACACTCACATCTGTGCTTTTCTCCTACAGGATAAGGTGGGACCTTATGATTTCCATGCATCATGCCCTTCATCGTCATGATGCATTAATGCAACCTTGTAGCTCGCCAGGGCTGCATTCAAACAACCTACGGTGTTGATGCACCCCTGAAGGGTCGGCATGGTGGATACACTAACTATGGAGGCATTCATTCATCATCATCATGACCATGGATATAACTGATTAAAGCACTATGCGGCCCTAAAAGGGTGAACACTTTAAGATACTAAGCCTAAACGTATATCTTCCTTGTCAACGGCACAATGACAAGCTGCCAATGTCCTGCGTCTGACATCAAGGAGATTTCATTAACCCTTTACGGACAGTCATATATATAGACCTACGATTATCTTATGTCTGGTCCTTTGTTGTTATCATGATGCACGAATGCAGTACCAGAGTGCGACTCGTCAATTCTGCAATTGTTGTGCATCCTTCAGCAGTGCATCAACCAAGCAGGGTCGGCATTAATGCACCATAGCGACAAGGGGGCATGTTGCATTTAAGCAGTCTGCCACCCTTAAAGGGTTGGTCCTCAATACTGAATGTGTACTCACGCTGAGGCGAGGAGCTGTCCGTTCGGTGAGAAGGTGCAGCACATGACGGAGTCGTTGTGACCGGAGAGGGTGCTCCGTAACGTCAGCTTCACACCTGCAATACGACAAACACAACATTAACATTTTTGAGATATACGATTTACTATGCTAAAGTATAAGAAGCTTCGTATTAAATTCCCCCCCCCCCATTGAATACAATGTGGCCGTATTCAATAATCTAAGAAAAATTCTTTCCTTCATTAAATGGCTTCAAATTTTAAAAAATTAACACAAATGCCAAATACATTGATACTGCCTCTGATGTATTTCGCTCATGGTGGCTGGGGCTTTGTGGGATACTTCCCTAGCCCCAAACGTGAAATACATAAAAGACATTATCAATGGGCGTTGGCATTTGTCTATCTATTCTTTTATATTCGTTTACTATATGATATATGGCACATACAACAACGACAACAGCATTGGGGTACTTCCAATGATACACCTGGCTATTCAACCCGTCAATGTATCAACACTGTAGGGTCGGGATGATGTTTAAATACTGGACTGGCGAGTTACTCGCCATGGCTACATTCATGCATGATGCTCCAATGCACTATCAGGCCCGTAATGGGATAAGTAAAGAGTAGTATAGTCTCCTTTCTCTAACGAGCTAATTCACTATATGATGTATTGTACACTAGACACTGCAAGTTGTACATACATTCCACTGTAGTCAAAGCCATAGTAGAAACAGAAGGTGTGGACCCGCCATAATGGTACACAAGCATTTCCAGATCTGAGAGATTCTAGCCATGAATTATGTACTCAGACAGACAAATGCCACACCAATGTCTTGATGAGTTATAATATTATGATATACTTTACAACCAACACTTTGCGAGCTACCTCTATTTCTTATTGTAAACACAAGGGATGAATTATCATTACGGAATGTTTCCCTGAAGAGCTGCTCTTTGAGTAGAGAGTCCATAGGGCATGTCTCTAGAGTGCAAAGTCTATATAGATATCCCTAAGGAAGGGTTCCTCGAAACTCTCCTTATAGATAAGTCTACATCCCCCCTCCCCTACCAACTCCCCCACCCACCCTTCCTCAGCCGCCCAAGTGGTACACATATCACCAATACACCCGGACGTGTATACTATCCAGAAGGGTGAGGTATTTGGGTTGTTGCAATTTAATGGTTTTTCTACATATCTTGCTTATGGTAGTATCAAAACACATAGCAATACAACAACAGTCATAATCAGAGATCCCTGTCGGGGAAAACGTGGAAACGTTACGATTCTAGTCAACCTTCTGCACGAAATTATGAATAAAGAATATTCAGCAAAATAACAAGAATGCCCGCAAAGGCAAGAAAGGTTGCATCTCCGAATAATGTATGTATTTCATGATACTCAAATGATGTTTTCATCACCTCTACTCCAACGCAAGTCATCTATGCTGTAGTATAACCACCAATCTGACAAAATTCCCTTAATATATAATGTTGAAGTAGTTATTCAAATTTAGCATCTCAACTCATCTAGAAATTCAATTTAAACGGCCATCATTTCATGTTTCCTCTGCAATACAGAGATGACTCATGGCCCGCGACACTGAAGGAGCTACTCGGTCCTACTTGTGTCTCTAGAATTGCTCCTCAAAGGCTGCAGGATGAGGGCCGTCCCTCCTCCAGGGCATTGGCTGGGACAGATGAGGGGCTCTACTGAGTGATTATGTCTCTTATTGAGGAGACAGTACTTTATCTCAAAGGGGTGATTTCTCGTCATCATGGCCATATTCAGGGTTATTTGAGATTTAGTTCTAGATGTCATATTCTCTAGCAGTACAGCATTTCCTTCTTCAAAACTCTCCTTTATATGCATACCTCAATCTAGATTTGTACAGAACCCTGGGAATGGCTTTGAGAATTCCAAATGATATTTCTGGATATATTGCTTGATTATCAGTGACAACATGGACGCAGTTGGATGGAGTGTGACACACCTATTCCCGATATGAAGGATATGTAACCCATAAAATATGTACTCAGAGAAACAAAACCCACACCAAAGATGATAGATGATGATATTCTTTACAGCCTACACTGCGTTATTTCACTGTGGACCTGCTATATCGATTCTCACCAGAGAATGTCTCCCCAAAGAACTCCTCTTTGAGTAAAACTTGTGTTATTAATGGGAAGCATGGATAAGAGTAGGGAAGGCCAAATCAAAAGGTCTGATTATCCTAACTGTACTAGTATATATATCAGGGAATCAATTGCCTGATTTGATTTGAAATTCTTTTATTTATCCTGGCAGGATGTATGGCCTGGTAGACCGTTTGCAACAAGCACCAGCGTTTTCCGATGAGCGGAAGTTAATAAGGCAACTAAGCCTTTTTCATTGTATAATAGAAAAACACACACATTTTGGTATGTGTTCCTATTATGTATAACTTACCTATCAGATCTTTTTATAAAGAGTTTGTTATAATTTTTTACAAAGATAATGATCATTTAGACCAATGTTTAGGTTAGTATACATAGTACACAAGTGTAAAAGAAGGGATAGAGCCCATGCTAGGTAATAGCCATGGGGAGAGAGAAGAATAATGATTGATGTTCTTTCATTATTGTTTCTTTTATGTGTCCTGTAAATGATACTGGACATAAGTATAAGTGTCCAATATGCAGTGCTGTGCTTCATTAGAAGCACAGCCATGCATAATAGACTCATGTATGCAAAGGCATATAATAAGTGTTGGTTCTTCTTATTCAATAAAAGGTTTGGCTGTGCTAGGCGTGTGGGTGTGAATCCCTAGGGGGAATGGGGGGGAAGAGGGGGGGGGGGGTGACCCAAAACTCAACCATAGGGCATATCTGGGAAGGTCTCAATCTTTTTCTCATAGATATCATCATTCCACTGTTTGAATTGTTGCTCATCTCTGATAGCCCTTGTTTCTATCAGAGATGAGCAACAATTCAAACAGTGGAATGATGATATCTATGAGAAAAAGATTGAGACCTGTTCTTACCCTTGTTCAGAACGGTTTATAGGAAACTTGGCAAGGCGTAAGGAATTGACTCGGAAGGTCATTGCTGGACAACGCACTAACAGGTGTTCCCAGAGACCAAATGGGGAAACTGAAGGCCACCTCCGACCACTGACATTTCCCTCAGGTGCTTAGCAGATAGTTTAAGAGAAAAGATCAGCAGAGAGCATTTCTAACCTTTTACTTAAGGATCTAGCTAAGTCAAAGGTACCCAGCAAACAATGCCAACCATGGAGTACGAGGATGAAGCTGGTATACTATAGACGCTATATAAGCAGTCCCATAAACATGAACTTTGTAAATCATGCTTCCATTCCATGTATTCTATTAAGAGTATCATGCATAAGGACTACCAATGGAAAGTAATGTCCCCTAGTTCATTTGACCAACAAATCGAAGGAGAATTTGTAATATCACAGGTCCTGAACTCCAGGATAAATGAACTTGAATTGAATGCATCTATTTAGAAGTATGATGATATTATGTGGCCTTCCCTTAATGTGTTGTATTCCCATTATGCAAACCATCATTAGTATAAGATAAGATCTCCCAAGTGGCCACATTTACTATCATTAACATCCTGTTGATTGATCTGCAGACTGGACTGTGTAAAAACAAGACTCCACCAAAACCACAACATTTGTGACCGACAGCGGTGGGAGTTTGAAATGGGCAGAAAAAGTCCCATTACAAAGCCACATCCCCTTTGAGGTCCCATTAACGGTACACCGTCCTCCCACAATAAAAGTCACCACGCGCTTATGATACTCTATTCATGTGGACAGGTTTATTTTGGATATTAATGTTCAGGCGTATCTAATTCTATGCTATGAGTGAGCCAGTGAGTGAGTGAGTGAGTGAGTGAGTGAGTGAGTGAGTGAGTGAGTGAGTGAGTGAGTGAGTGAGTGAGTGAGTGAGTCTGTGATTGAGTGAGTGAGTGAGTGCATAAGCAATCAAGCGAATGTTAATGCATGAATTGTGTGTGGGCATGTACGAGTGAGTGCACGAGTGAATGCATGTGAGTAACCGCACTCGCGTGGGTTGAGGGGAGCAGATGGCTGAGTTACTACCTGAGTATGTGAATGAACCACTCAAAGCGTAACATCAGCTTCATTGAAGAGATTACACTTAGACATATTATCCTAACTACATGTAGCAGCTAAAAAAAAACAGGATAATTATATCCAGCCTTGAGACAATGTACTGACATAACCCACAATGGGGGACTTCTTCAACTATTCAACTAAGTGGATAATGACTAGACCTCAAAGTCTAAGACTCACACCTCAGATTTAGTACTCATTTTGAAAAAGAAGCAGTAACCAAACATTAAAGGCCTCCCACTGACTCTATAAAATTCCTGTGGTATTTCTGTTCCCTGGCTAGTGTTTTGGCCACACCAGCGCACTTGTGAATTATGAAGCATCCCGGAGCAAGATGAGAATATATTACATTAGATAACTGCTAATAAACGCATCACCTAATGCAATTATTGAATTATTCGAAATGGTCCTGTGTTATCAAGCATAAGCCTTAATCAGTTACCAGTTTGCTGTTTAAATTCAGGTAGTCGACTCATGCCAATGGCTAATAATATACAAGTGGAACTAATCCAGTGGGCACAGCCCAGCTAGCTCAAGAGGCACTAAACATTTATCTAGCTCTACAGAGAAGTTGCAGGGCCTAATAAGCGCTTAATAAATGTCCCGCGCCCACTGGTCAACCTCCAACATCAGTATATCACTAAGAACTGAGTTGGTTAAGAACACACTTTTAACATCAGGAACTGGTTACATCCGTGTGTTTCTATTTGAAGTATGTTTTGTATGCTGGAGACGGAAGTAAATGTGCTCAAGAATAGAAGAAAACTGTTTGGACACACAAAGATCGAATAATAAAGCAGTGATATTGCACGGAGGACCTGGAATATTCATATACAGTTGAATTAAACTTAGTGGTAGACCTTCAGGTTTAACTACCTGAGTTGGCTAAAACACATCTCCAGTACATGGAGTATGTTTCTCTGTGTGTCTGATACAATAACAGATACTATCGTAAATTACACTATCTATGATGTGAGACACTTTAATACTGTCGATAACTCATGAGGATGCACTATATCCTCAATCAGGTTATAATATACAATTTTGGTATGTACATGCATTTCAACAGTAGGAAAAGTCAGTCAAATTTCATCATTTAACCGGATTGAATGACCTAAGACTTTAAGTAGAAGAAAGCAAAGTGCACCCTATGCCAGAAAATATAGCCAACTCATCATCAGTATCAAATTTAGAAAGTTATCAATAAAGTCATCTGCTAATTTGTGTAAATACAATGAGAGAAGCACTTAACTCTTGTCACCTGTTCACTGTGAGAGTTGTCCCACCTTGGCATAATCAGAGAGGTGCATGCCTTTCTTTAACTTTTACTTGTGAGAGACTCTCACGACAGCTGGCCTCCTAGTCCCAAAAATGTCAATACCAGTAAGGTTAGCCCTTTAAGGACCGCATCATGTTTGGATGCATTATATCTTTTGCTGTCATGAAGCCTGGATGCAGCTATTGTGTGTAACTCGACAGTGGTGGATTCATTCAAGCACTATACTGAGCCTATGGGGATTATTTATCCCCGAAGGATCGGCATGATACATGAATGCATGCTTGTAAACAGCCTAGGACTGCATCATGACGACAAAGGAGAGCGTGCAATAAAGTATCATTCTGCCCGTAAAGGGCTTAGTGCTGACTGCTGAACAGATTGCACACTTTGTAGAAATTGGCTAGGACTTCCTAGAAATGTCAGGAAATGAGTTACACAGATCCCCCTAGTGCCCTGATTAGATACCACGAGCAGTTCAGGTCAGGAGGAGCAGCTCCCTTGGAAATGCCTTGCTTTATTTGGTAACCAAAGCAAGACAATTGTGGTTTCTATTTTCAGCCGGCGCCTGAAAGTGGATCTTAACTTGTTTGTTTTTAATCTAAAATGGTTAAGTCTTTTTATGATGTGAGCCTCCGATCCTTACCCTTCCCTAGAATTATCTATAGGGCCAGGGGGCGTAGTTTTAAAGTAGGGGGCGAGGCAAAGGGGGTTTCTGACTTTCCATTTGTTACCCCTTTTCTCGTGACCTTTTAGGTTTGTCCTTTTTGCGGTTAGCCAAAAGTGAGAGGAGAGGGGGACATGCCCCCCTTTCCCTGACTCGTGCCCGAATTTAACAAGATGCCTGACAACATTTCTTTCTATGACTTTCCCTGACTCGTGGGAACCGTGTAGAATGTGCCTGGTGCAGGGTACCCTACCCCCTCATGGTGGTGTTATCACTGCAGGATTGTCCTACAACCACACCTGCTGTGGGCTTACATGATATCTGATAACACACTGGCTATCAGTTCCACATTGTGTTACCTGTTCCTCATTTAGGCACCTGCATGCATACAGGATGTAAAACTCCAAGTGTTATAGGCTCCCAATGTATAAACATGGATTCAGCATAGAATAAAACATCATTAACACCCACTGTTAGTACTACCACCCTTCTGGTTGTACAATCACACCTATGGAAACTCTGCCAGCATTAATAGAACATGTGATGCATTGCCAGCCCAGCGCTGCATGTAGGCCTAACATTAACCCTGTAAAGACCACATAGTGGTTAAATGAATCATGGCCTTTGTCGTTTAATATGATGCATGAATGCAGTCCTCGCGCAGGGCTGATTTCATGCATCATGCCGACCCTTCGAGAGTGTATCAACACCGTAGGGTCAGCATGATCCTTCAGTCTCCTCCCCAGGGCTGCATTCATGCATCATTACAACAAAGGGCATTATAGTGCATTAAAGCACTATGCGGTCATTAAAGGGCTAAGTGCAGGAACTATGGGCGATAATAGGGTGTGGAGCTCAGACAGCAAGCAGCTGAAGGTGGGCCTGGTTAGGGGCATTGATCCAGGTGGATATGGAGTAGGGTAAATGATGCAGGGACCCACTACTCTATTTGCCACAGTATCAATGGTATCTAAGCCGTCGATTCGCGTTAGCTTTCCCTTGGTTTTGTTCACTGTTGATACACTGGATTATATTTGGGTTGGCGTTATGTCCTATGCCCTGGTGAATTGGAAAGCTATTTATTGATATAATCACTAACAACTACAACATGTACCATGCAGTATTTTTGATGGGGATTGGGTTTCCAATGTTTTCATCAACATTAACCAACTATGGATATGGAAATCATAATTAGTTAACTGTTATGAGTCTACATAGCCAAAAAAAGAAATTATAGCCCCATGGCTATTTTTTTTAAAGTCCACGCCAAAGGAAATAGGAGAGCGAATGAATGCTACCTCAACAAACCACTGGTAAATACCTGTGGTGAGGTCCTATACAATATTATAAGGTGATTTATCCATAGTCTGCATACATCGGAGAATTATTAAGTCAGCTCATGTTGCTTCAATACAGACCAGGGTACTAACACCCCATAGGGTCAGGCCCTCACGAGTAACTCACATCCTTTCGCTGATTCCCGCAAGGAACAGCTCACATTAGAGCTAACTGGGTGTGTTCGAACCGATACCAGCGGCACCCTCCACTCTCCAAGCACCTCTGGGCACTGCTCCATATGGGGAGTATGGGGAATTCAGAGTCCCGATTCAGCTTGGAGAATGGTCTGCCTCACGCTCAGTTGCTCATCAGGCTCTGACCTGGGAGCAGGTTGTGCTATTTTTAGAACACTGTCAGGCAGGCTGGTTGAGGGGGAGTGGCTCCCTATTTCTCCAGTCTCCGGTCGTTGCCACCAGAGCAGCGAGGATTCAATATCCTGACCCTCTTTCCAATTATCCAATTGCCTTTTCTTCGCTGCCCTTTTTATTGAAATTCCTAGAGACTGGTCTCTCATTTAATTGCTATTGACTACCTGCCTCTCATTCAACTGTATATAGTAGAATATGATTCAACAGCTTCATAAAAGTGTATTAGAATAACATGTTACTATTTTCATGGATACTGGAGTTTCCCAGATCTATGATGATGCAATAATCATCATTACAACCAACCCCAATACATCACAATAATTAAAAGGGCAATGACACTGGGTATTTAAATAATTTCCTCTATAAAAATTCATGGGCATGTTCAGGAGATAATGGCTACCAGTGGTTATCCCTGCAGCGAAGCGTAAATAGTGCTGATGCTGCAAAATATTGTGGAGCATGTGTGTAGTGTTTCTGTCTGTTATCTGGGTAGTCGATGCAGAATGGGGTGTTAACCATTTAAGATAAGGTTGAGGGTCTTTAAGATAAGTGTAAGGGTCCTATACAGTAATTTAATGCCCTTTGGTGTCGTAATAAATTAATACAGCCTTGGCGAGTTACTCGCCAGTGCTGCATTCGTGCATCACGCCGACCGTATACGGGGTTGATACACTCCTAAAGCTTCGATATGATGCAATATGCGGTCATAAAGGGTTAATTTACATTAGGAGTCAACTCGACTCACCAGGAACCAATACAAGGGTGTTACCACCCAATATTCCAACCACATAGATCAGTATGGACCTCATTCAATCCCTATAGTCTGTGGAGACTAGAGTTAATACCGGAAGATTTGGCGAAGCTACAAAAGAGAATTTTAATTGGTAAAACTGTAGGGGGTCATTAAGAGAATGCACATCCCTCATGGAGCCGCGCTAATCGATCTGCGGTCGGATTTATCACCTCCAGGGTCCGCTGTCCGTCAAAAATGACCACTGCAAACCTCTTATGTCTGAGATTGTTGATGTCAAAGGAGGGTGAGCTACTCCCAAATGGCAGTTTAAATGGGCTGCTTAAATGGTGTGAGGTGATGATATCTGGGGTTCATGAGACCTGTTATTGAGGATTACGACCTCTCAGGAGGAGGTTTCGCCAAATCCTCCGGTCTTGACTATAGTGCTATCAGGTCTTTTCTATGCAGGGCATGGGGTCCGGCTAGACACTGCATTTACCCGTCTGCCGCCCATTCAAGGGCAGCACTGAATGGAATGTAATTCCTGAAGCAGATAGGATTAGACCAGTTACCACCAGCACCCACCACCTTAGTTACCACCTGCCAGATTGCTCTATGATTGGGCAGGTTTGTGAGACAGCTAAGGGATAGCAAACAATATGATATGATGACACTTGAATATCAGTACCCTTATCACTAAATGGCGTGCTGGACATTGTCTAGTGCTTAGCAACTGCATTATATTTAGCTTTTTGAAGTAAAACTCACACTGCGCTTAACATATATTGTGAAGACATTTCAGAGTTTAACTGGGCGGAAAAGTTAGATTCTTTGGGTTATTCAAAGCAGTCTAAAATGCAGGCATAAAGTAGGTGTGTGCACTTATTAAATGACTAGGTAGACTTGACTAAATAGCAGACCTGTCTACATGCTAGTCGTGACCAATAACAGTAACTATTCATATATTTAGGGCTCTCCTTTCTCTGAAAGTAATTTTCAATATCTTTAACCCGTTTAGACGCTGCCTTGGTGCATGATGCTATCTCTTTGAGAGTGCATCAACCCCATAGGGTAGGCACGAAATGCATGAATCCAGCATTGGCAAGTTACTCACCAAGGCTTAAGAAATGCATCATGGCGGCAAAGGTATGTTGAGGAAATAAAATCCCTTGGGAAAGAAAAATGCTCATAGCATATGACACAACCACCATATGATATAAGGAGGTGGTCAATAGCATATTGACCCAGGCAGACTAAATAGCAGACCTGTCTAGAGGCCAGCCGTGACCAGTAACCCATACAAGGGACTGATGACCTGCCCGTATACCCCGACCTGATACAAACCAGCACATAAAGACACCCAGGGTAACACCATAAACACCCTCAAGGGTAATGGCAGATACAGTGACATCTCGTTATAAGGAGGGTCCTTTGGCAAGGCAAATTTGCTCCTTATAAGGAATATTCCTTATGACCAATACTAAATATAAAGAGAATGGGTAAATGTGGCAATGGAAACATGTTTCTTATAATAGGAACGTCCTTATATCAGTCCTTATAACGAGATTTCACTGTACATCCTCAAGGGTAATGCCCCTAAAGGTCTGATCTAACACAGCAGTGTGCAATGAGGAGGAGGGGATACCCCATGATGCTCACACCACAGTATACTCTCTAACCAGCTGTGGACCCAATAGCTTCACTACACCCTCAGAAAGGTGAGAGTCATTGTCGCTAAAACTACCCTCACCTGAGGGTCAGGCACTGCACTTTACCTCCCGCCCCTGGAAAATTTTAGTACAGAATGGCAGCTTTTCTTTTCTTTTTTTTTCCTCCCGCCCCCCAAAATATATGCTCTGAGTGCCCGTAAACCAAGTTATCAAAAAAAGGTGGCGTAAGGCACCAAACTGTGAATGATGATCATCTGAAGCATGCAGGGATGCCAAGTCAACCACCTACAAAATCGTATTTGTTACGATTTTTGGACCCCAAAATCGTAACAAATTTTGCTTGAAATCGTAACAAAAATCATAACAATATTATGCCCTTTAGAATGCTCTTGCTCATAAGGTTTGTGCTTTATGCTCCATTATATCATAATGTTATAATTAATGTCTAATTATAAGAAAGCAGAACAGTTTGTGGCAAGCAGTTTCAAAAGAAGGGGATCGAAGGGGTTTCTTACTATTACTCCTTATTTTTCTAACCCTAGGCCTTTTCTGTATACACACTTTTTCTAAAAAATCATAATTTGTCACCAGAAATCGTAATGGTTGTAACGGGGCTCAAAAATCGTAAAATTAAGAAAAAATCGTAACACTTGGCATCCCTGAGCATGTATTAGATCCCAACATTTAAATCCTCCACAATGGTTGAGTCTTTGTAACCAGGACGAAATAAAACAGTATTTAAAAAAAAAAGGCTAAGGCCAAAAACAAAACGGTGTGTTTCAGGTAACATAGTTTGAAAATCTAGGTAGAATAGGTCGGATTTTTTTTTCTATTATTTTTTTTTAAACTTTGGACTGAAAAGTACCCCAATATTGACTCGCAAACTTCAGCACCAACTCGCCGACAATGGTGTCGACTCGTAGACTATCAAATTGACCCTGAAACAGGCCCAAAATTACTTAAAACATGAATATTTTTTCAATAGTGGATAAAAGTTTCTTGCTGACTACAACGTTGCCTTCGTAGACTATCAAATTGACCCTGAAATAACCCTAAAATCACTTAAAGATAAATATTTTTTTCAAAATTGGATAAAAATTTCTAGGGTCGGCCCTGTTTCACTAGGTAGGGTCGGGTAACCTGAAACACACCTTTTTTTTTATTTGGCCTAATGTCAATTCATCATTCAATTCACTCACAATTGTTCGCTCTGGTTGCGCATACATCAATTCTAACAATAATCGATGACGTCATAGATGAGTTCTATAGTTATGAATAACTCATTCCTGCCTGTACCTCCTATTCAGCAGGAGGTTTCATATGCAACTATACCAATACCAAACTGGTGAAAGGGTCTGATGACAAAACATACCTGCATAAAGCCAGGTGTAGTTTTCCATCAGAGGTGGAAAAGGTATTCACATGGGCTCCCTTTCAGGCAGTAGGTTTTTCATGGCAAATGTAATTGCAATTTTCAGATATCTTTGTTTAGATACCAAACGGGGTTGGTTTATTATAACAAGCATTTTCTATAGCCAGTACGAGACTGTGAACACGGTAGTATTTCAGATTTCAGAAAGAACAGTATTTTACTGGGATGGGTAAATCTAAGTTATATCCGATATCTCATGCCAGAATAGTTACTTATTACATCCGTATTGTTCGTATCCTGTATATATTTATTACAAAATCGTGATAGTTATATTTAAAAGATTCTTTTTATTCCCTCAAGCAAGATATAACCTGTATGGATCCTGACATCGTGTCTAGATATGCCTACTTCCTAATAGCAACATCTACATAATTATACAGAAGTGATCACCTTTGGACCCCAAGTGACAAGCTGTATTCAGGTACTCACATGACCTGCTACCATTGTACCTCTTTGGCTGAAAAGAAAATCTGACCTTAAACATCTATATACTTCTGCCTTCTACCAACATTTATGAACTTTTCTTTCCCTTTGTTCTAATTTATCTTAATCACAACTCCATGACAGAAGATGATGATACATTGCATCCCACCTTACCTGCATCCCACAGGCATTATGCAGCAGTCTTGAATTAAGTATCAACAAAACATCTAAACATTGCAAATGCAGAGCGTGATGAAGCAATAATCTATGCTTGGCTGGCCATGCATAAGGGCCCAAGGTCCTGTATCATAAGAGGTTATGGCAGCGGAGGGGGCATAGAAATATATTTCCAATTGAGATACCAAGACATCAGACACGGTCACATGTCCTAGCTATGACAGCTTTATACAAGAAGGCTGTGGCCATTCACTCCTCACATTCATGCTATACCTCCCGGAGAGAGGTAGTGGAATCAGACACAGCCTCCTGGAGCGTTTATGATTGAGTGAGAGTGTGTGGGAGGTGAGTGATTGACAGGAGCTCCTCCCACCCCCTGGAGGAGCAGTTAGTGACACATTAATGTTATGCTTGTATCAACCACTAGGCATGGGCTGTGAAAAGCATGTCACTGGATGTACATTTATACATACACAACACTGTACAACATGAGAGGTATTTACTGTAAAAGGCCCTCACCACTTCTCTAACACACCTTTAAGGTTGGAGGACAAAGCAGGAGCCACTTGACTACTACATAGTTGTGGGGTGTCATTCACTATTGAGGAGGATATTCCCTCTTCAAGGGGACATTAAGATCACGTAAAGCACAGTGATTACCTGTCTGACTGTTGAGTTATTGCACTAGGAGGTACTGGACATCATCAGAGGATATATAGTCTTATACAGTAGATATTACCTTTTTCTAGCTGGTTCAGCATCAACACACATATAGTATGATCCTGCTCTTCAAAAATCAAAGTTTTCAAGGCCGACTAGAGGATACTTCTCAGTGACCTGTCGCTATTGTATAACACCAACCTTTTGTTCAGTTCCTCAAGATATATTGATAGTAACCTATCATGTTATGTGTTATAAATCTGTTTGAAACCTTGGGAGGATTTCACGGCTGAATATTTCATTCAAATGTGACTGTGCTTAGGAAACATGACGATGTTTTGTGACAGCACTCATTCATGAATTATACATGATGAGGACTATTTTTACATAGAAGGTAGTTTATACCAGATCATACCATAACTGGAACTCTATCAAGGCAACATTTAAATGACCAAACCTAAGCTCCATTACCTTGTATTGAAATAACACAGATTGTCTCTGGAATTTATATCAAGATGGCTAATCTAACTCACAGTCTCAACAATGCCACTTTAGAAACAGGGAACAATACTAATTCTTCTGCCCTACAATCTTTGGAAACACAGCATTTGGCTCTCGGAATACTGGCAGAAGTTATATCAATTGCTGGTGTCATCGGGAACTTGCTCGTGGTGATTGTCATGTTGACACCGACATTCTGGAAGTTGAATATCTCAATATATCTTCTTGCTCTTGGACTGGCTGATGGAACCACCCTAATCTTTCACTTCATTGGATTTCTGGTGGATATGGGTCATGCAAATGTGTTTATTTCTGTGGAGGCCTGTCGTATAGCAGTCTGGTGCAAATACAGCCTTCACATGATTGCATCCTGGCTATTGGTCGAAGTGAGCATTGAGAGAGCCTATGTCATCGGACGAACGCTCCATAAAACAAAGACAGTCTGTAAGCGCTCTGTACCTATAGCGGTTATCACCACGACTTATCTACTAACATTCACTGTCCTTGGAGCCTATGTGCTACCAGGCTATGGCTCTTCCTGTATTAACCTCGGTGGCAAATGGGTTGAATCAGGAGTAGAAGAAACTGCCTTCCATATAGTAATCATCGGCATTTCTATCCATACCATCATACCAGCAATTATCCTTGTGGTGACCAACATAGTCATCTACTTCCAAGTGTACCGGTATTATCATGAACCAATATGGACTCATCTTCACCGAACAAACTCTAGTAACAGTAAGCTCACCTGGATGCTGATAATTGACAGTTGTGGCTTTGTAATACTGACAGTCCCACAGATCATAATGTTTGTGTACTTGAATCAAGGTATTACTGTTATAAGTACTACAGTCAGGAAAACACTGCGGCTGACTTTCCACTTATTGGACACTGTGAACCATGCTCTTGGTCCACTTCTTTACATGCTTTCAGGGTCTTTGTATCGTAAAGAGCTTTTAAGGGTGTTCTGGAAAGGTTCAGTTAGTGGTAATAGCCCCAGTACCCCTACATCAGGCCCCCCTCCTAGCACACCAACGCCACCTCTTCCATTGGCCAACGTGAAAAAATGACTTTGAATTAGCTACTATTACAATGATAACAGTAAGCTAAATGTTTATGATTTCATGAGTTTATGATTTTGACTTTCAAAGGTATCAATTTTACTGCGGATCAATATTAAGGAAGGACTTCAGTACAGAATTTTCCTCCATGGATCAATATGATTATAACACTACTAGTCCTTACTACATATATCACAAATCCAGCTTACACTCACAGTCGATGCATTAAATTTTGCAACAAATATTTTATTCCGAGGATTTATTGAGCCCTATAATGTAATGCAAAGAGTATGTGTACATTGAGATACATGACATTCTATAGTCGATTTGATTATCATCAACATAGGCCAGAACTTCATCTCTTCATTCCTGTATGATATTGAAGGGCATAATCTGTATGTGCAATGTCATTTTATGCCAACATGAGTGTGCTACATCAGATCAAAACCTAAATACTCATACACACGTTGTCACCTTTAGACGCAAGAGTCACAAGCTTTATCCAGGTATTCACACGACCTCACATAATTGTAACTCTTTGGCTGATAAGAGATATGACATTGCAATTTTATAAATACATCTGCAAGGAGCCATTCTACCAACACCTATAATGTTTTAATTTATTTTGTTCTAAAACCATTCTTTTCTTAAACCATAACTACATAAGAGGAGATTATATCACACTGCATCCCTCATGCAATCTATAAAGGGGTACCAACAAGACAAGCGAAAACTAGTAAACACAGATCGTGATGAAACAATCTCTGCTTGGCTGGCCATGCATAACGAAACAAGGCCCTGTATCACAAGAGGGTACGCTAAAATGGGGCAGGTAAGGGGAGCGAGACGAGTATGTTGAGAGGGTAAGCCATCAGGCACAAGACTGGTCCCGGTTCATGTCCCAACGTTATAATAGACTGTTGTGGCCAGTCACTCCCCACAGGCACTCTATACCTCCCGGAGAGAGGTCGTGGAGACCACAGCAGGGTTTTAATTTGAGTGAGAGCTTGTGAGAGGACAACGGCAGGTGAGTGATTGACAGGCGCTCCTCCCACCCCCTGGAGGAGCAGTTAGTGACACATTTGCCAGTATTTACCACAAGGTACTGGAGGAGTGGGACATGTACAACCAGTATGTGAAAACCTTCAAGTTGTTCTCCAGTGCTATGTATTATTGAAGCCATGGATGTTACAGCAATGCTGATGTGATAGCTGGGCATAGACCATGAGAAGTATGCATGTTTAGGTATTGTATATAATATATACAGCTCGTCGCAACATAAAAGAGATGCATACAGCTCAGTGGAGTATGTCTACAGAAGCAATAGTGACACACACATGTGGATGGGAACAGATACACTCCCATATGTTTACAATGTGTGCAAGCTCCATATATTGGATTAACCCCTGAGGACTATACATGCACTGTGTTGGTTGACATAATTCACTCATTTATGCACTATTTCATGTGAACTGTACGCCATTTAAAACTAACATGTCAGAGCAAATGGTGGTTGAAATGAAAGATTAATTGTCTTTGCTGACTTGGGTTCTATATGAAGAGAATCTCTGGCCATATAGTTATACGTTATGTATAACTTCAAAATTGAAAAGAAATCAGTTCATGCTTCAATTAAAATGTTCAACAAATATCAGAGACAGTGTGAGTTCTCTCTGATGTAGGGTCTATGGTTTTGGCACTGTATAGCTGTTCCTGATGATGTAGCCTAGGTGAGGTCATGCATGGACAACTGTATAACGGCCCTGACACTGGGCTCCTTGGATAGCCACAGACATGTCTACATACACAACAATGTACAGCACGACCAAGTAGTTACAGTATAGACGGACTCACGACACACCTGTCAAGGTGGGATAGGAGATGGGACACCTAAGTGATGTACAGCTATGGTGTATTCCTCTTTCACTTTATACGTAGGAGGATATTCCCGCTCGGGAGGAGATTAAGATCGCATAAAGCACAGATTTCCTTCTTCCTATTGGATTATGCGTACCAGGAAATACTGAGTCACAGTTGAGGATACTCACGGTGGGCAACTCACACTTTGTATAATTGAGGAAAATTCGTATCTGTGAAGTTACTCTAGCAGGTTCAGTAGTATTTAAGAAGTATCAAGACACACAGAAGGATCCTACTCCTCAAACATTGAAGTGTTTTCAAGGCTTACTGCATTATATGCATGGAATAATATGGCTATTGCATAGCACGTACACAATTGTTGATATGTTGATGGTAACCCATCATGATAGTTTTCTGAGGGGATTGTCAGCTGATGTGAATCTAGTTGGAACCGTAGGAGAATTCCAGCTCTGAATATTTCATTCAAAGGATGACCTATGCATAATGCTTGCGTCAGGAACCATAAAAATGAAAATTGCATCTATCACAATAGCCATTCATAATTTATACAGTGACTTTTATACACAGAAGGTATTTGTCAGATTTTGCCATACATGACTGGAGGCCTTTTGGAGTTGGACTTCAAAAAGGCCACACTTTAGATACAACTCCTCATGTTGAAATAACAATGATGGTTTCAGCAATTCAAATCAAAATGGCAAATTTAACTCCCAGTCCTGACAACACCACTTTAGAAACAGGAAATAATACCAATTCTTCTACCCTACAATATTTGGGAGCACAGCATTTGGCTCTTGGGATACTGGCAGAGATTATATCAATTGCTGGTATCATTGGGAACTTGCTTGTGGTGATCGTTATGTTGAGACCAACATTTTGGAGGTTGAACATCTCAATATATCTTCTTGCCCTTGCACTGGCTGATGGAAGCGCCCTCATCTTTCGCTTCATTGGATTTCTGGTGGATATGGGTCATGCAAATGTGTTTATTTCTGTGGAGGCCTGCAGAGTAGTGGTCTGGTGCAAATACAGCCTTCATATGATTGCATCCTGGCTATTGGTCGAAGTGAGCATTGAGAGAGCATATGTCATCGGACGAACACTCCAGAAAACAAAGACAGTCTGTAAGCGCTCTGTGCCAATAGCAGTAATCACCACGACTTATCTACTAACATTCACTGTAATTGGTGCATATGTGCTACCTGGTTATGGTGCTTCCTGTACAAAGCGTGGTGTCGAATGGGCTGAATCAGGTGAAGAAGGAACAGCCTTCCATATAGTCATCATCGGCACTTCCATTCATACCATCATACCAGCCATCATCCTTGTGGTGACCAACATCATCATTTGTATCCAAGTATACCGGTATTATCAAGAATCAATATGGACTCATCTTCACCGAACAAACTCCAGTAACAGTAAGCTCACCTGGATGTTGATCATTGACAGCTGTGGTTTTGTCATACTGACAGTCCCACAGATCATAATGTTTGTGTACTTGAATCAGGGTTTTAGCATAGTAAGTGCTACAATGAGGAAAACACTGCAGTTGACATTCCGATTATTGGACACTGTGAACCATGCTCTCGGTCCACTGCTTTACACACTTTCAGGGTCCTTGTATCGTAAAGAGCTCTTACGGGTATTTAGGAAAGGTTCACTTGCTGGTAATAGCCTCAATACCCCTACTCCTAGCCCTGTTCCTAACACACCAACGCCACCTCTTCCATTGGTCAAGGTGAAAAACTGAATTAGATTTTAGCTACTATTACAATAACAGTAAGCTAAATGCTGACTATGTATGATTGTGACTCGGTTTGGCGATACCCCTTTTACAGCTGCTTTCTTTTCTTGAGGATATTAAGGAAAGAGTTCTGTAGCAGAACTACAGTTTTCAGGTGTCATTTCCATGGATCATTGTCATAATTATAATACTACTGGTACTCACAATTACAAACCAAGAAAAGCTATGTCGACGTGAAGACAATTCACTTTGTTTGTATATAATTGTTTTCAAGATGTCATAAATAAACAATCTGGTAATCATTCCCCATTCACATAACAACATACTACAATGAACAGAAGCTCCAGATAGTGATGAATTCAAAAATAATCATGTTGGCAATTTGGATATCGCCTGAAAGTACCACTTATGGTACAGACAGAGAGTATGTGTGACACATTGGTCATACAGTGCAACCAACATCTGAGTAACTACACCCATGAGACGGTATAGTATATGTAATGTTGTTGTCTGGGCCCCATGGCAGGAGTGCTGGGACCGTGGGAGTGCAACAGAGGTGTGCCTAGGCCATCCAACACTATCATTGTACACTTGCCAGATCACGAATCTGACACATAGCATTCAGCAAACAGGGCATACCCATGTCATGGTCTCCACAATAGTCCTAATGGGGCTTCCCCTTTTGCTGTTTTTTTTTACGGGAACCCACTAAAACTGAGCACACGGCTGGGAACAATGGAAGGTTTTAGTCATTAAGATGTTAATCACCGTCATGGGGATTCTTGGCATTGTACTCTTGCATTAGATATCACATATACCTATGGGTCAGAATCTTGAATACTGTAAAGTAGATAATATCGCGTGTATAAAATTTCGCAAATTTACTAAAATCGGCAATTTCGTGCGTATTCAATACTGTATAAATGTTCGCTCTGTACATATTTTTCGCTGATTTTCCTATTCCATGGAATTTGCGAAAATATGTATAGCACAAAAATATCTACGTTTACAGTAACATTTATCATAACATGCATCACCTGCATGCCTGTGTAAAACCGACTACTACCCTTATGTGCCTTCTCCATATTAGAGTACCACATACTTGTAGTGTGCTACTGCTATCCCTAACCATTAACTGTGATAATACTGTAAAAGGCTTTGGTGTAATCATAAATGGGATACAATCTTTTGTGATATAAATACCGTCAACCCAAAATAAAAGCTGATATCTTGGTTTCTAATATTTTCTTAAAGGCCTATATCATTTCCACTGCCCAAGAGGAACCATCTACATATTCTTTGGATAAACCTCCTGCATGTACTAATTTATACCTTTGAAAGTTGTCGGACTATAATCAACACATCTCATTAGCATTACGAAATAATTGGTTTTTCCAAATGATTGATCAATCTCATGGGCATTGACAAATGACTGAATCACCTCATTGGCATTGCTATGTGATTGTACCATCTTATTGGCATTTCCAATGGATTGAGCCATCTCATTGGCATTGCCAAGTGATTGCACCATTCCATTGGCATTCGATAGAATAAAGACAGGGATGCAACAGTATTCAGCCTTCACCCATGGTTTACCAATTTACATACATATCCATAATATACTATGGCCTGGTAGCTGGGACAGATCCTATATATACAGACAAACAAAACGTAGTTTATATGAAATAAGGGAATGTTCAAAAATGATGGCCTCTATTTTGGGACCCTTTTCCGGACCCCAGATATGTTCAGCGCAAATATGTATCTACCATATTTAAATACATGCGAAATTGTAGTTTTAAGCAAATTATGAAAAATGATACACAGAAAAATATCTACGTTTATTGTACTCATTCTTTTCCTCACAGATGTTAGAGCATCGTGACATATGCGCACCCACACCAGAATGAAGTCCACTCTTTTACTGGAACTGGTAAACATCCAACTTCCTCTATCCTCTAATTCACTTACCAAGTACCACCAGGGAGCCTGTGTTCCGGTCCTTAGCTATAACTAACTCTTTATGCCCGGGCATAATGCCCTGCACAACGGGGCATGCCACGCCCCGATTCTCATAAAACCTATTGAATCCTAAAAATATATCGAGGTAGCACTCTATCCTGGCGGGAGATACAGTCAGAATATTGGTGCCTGGGCAGCGTTCTATATTGTATTCTCTGATTTCTATAGGGTTACTATATAGCGACCAGGCACATATAGCTAGGCTGGAGTGTGGCAAGTGCATATCAAGGAATAAAGGGAAATGCTGTCAACGCTCCTTTATATGCCAATTTATTGGCTTAGACAACCATATAAAGGTTATGTACGCATGGAAGGGAAATGTATTATTGACTGTGTGTAGTATGACAGTCCTGTTATGACCTGCTGCCTGCATATAACATTAGTGATTTGCCCTTATATTGGCACTAGAAATAGAACCGCAATTTCCTGCATATCCAAGCATGCATATCCGTACATGGTTAGAAGACAATTCTATGACTATTATAACCATAGGTCATGATAATCGATTATCCTTATATTACTAAGATATTCTCCTAAACGTAAGAGTCTTCACGAGCGCTATACATTGGCAGTCATTCATATTATTGCAAATACTAACCTGACTAACTAGATTGATATAATGGATGCATGCATATTCCATATACTTATATTCATATTCCCTATAATATGTAGATTCGTAGTTCATGCATCACATTGGTACACGACCTTCCCTGAGTATATTTTCCCTGTGGGTAAATTCTCTCTTTGCTAAATAGGTCTTAATAGTAACCCTTTAAATACCCGTGCTACATTCGTGCATCATGAGAATAAAAAGTATAATGCTATGCGGTCCTGGAAGGACTTAGGAATGAAGTAGCAGTGTTGACAGGACTAGGGTCTTCCCTCTCTGTGTGAGCCCCACACAACACTCACTGCTGCTCATCACAAGCGGCGGCTCCAACCATGAGCTGCTCACTAACACACTGAGCTGCTCGACCCACCCTATACACAACTCCACTACACACAGAGCTGCTCACTCCACCCTATACACAGCTACCCTATACAGAGAGCTGCTCACCTAGTCCTATACACAACTCCACTATATACAGAGAGCTTCTCACTTCACCCTATACACAACTCCACTACACACAGAGCTGCTCACTTCACCCTATACACAGCTACCCTATACAGAGAGCTGCTCACCTAGTCCTATACACAACTCCACTATACAGAGAGCTGCTCCCTTCACCCTATACACAACTCCACTACACACAGAGCTGCTCACTTCACCCTATACACAGCTACCCTATACAGAGAGCTGCTCACCTAGTCCTATACACAACTCCACTATATACAGAGAGCTGTTCCCTTCACCCTATACACAACTCCACTACACACAGAGCTGCTCACTTCACCCTATACACAGCTACCCTATACAGAGAGCTGCTCACCTAGTCCTATACACAACTCCACTATATACAGAGAGCTTCTCACTTCACCCTACCATAATGGCCCGTTTAAGCGCCCCTGCGCTTAAACATTTCAACTCCCTTTTACCCCCTGCCCTAATACAGGGACCTGCGCTTATATGAGTACCTTTAAAGAGAGATTTTGGGTTTCAGAGGGGTCATAGACCTGCGCTTAAACGAGACCTGCGCTTATTTGAGACCCATGCGCTTAAACGGGCCATTACGGTATACACAACTCCACTACACACAGAGCTGCTCACTTCACCCTATACACAACTCCACTATATACAGAGAGCTGCTCACGTCACCCTATACACAACTCCACTATACAGAGAGCTGCTCACTTCACTCTATACACAACTCCACCACACAGAGAGCTGCTCACTTCACCCTATACACAACTCCACTATACAGAGAGCTGCTCACTTCACTCTATACACAACTCCACTACACAGAGAGCTGCTCACCTCACCCTATACACAACTCCACTACACAGAGAGCTGCTCACTTCACCCTATACACAACTCCCCTACACAGAGAGATGCTCACTTCACCCTATACACAACTCCACTACACAGAGAGCTGCTCACTTCACCCTATACACAACTCCACTATACAGAGAGCTGCTCACTTCACCCTATACACAACTCCACTACACAGAGAGCTGCTCACTTCACCCTATACACAACTCCACTTCACTGAGAGATGCTCACTTCACCCTATACACAACTGCACTATACAGAGATCTGTTCAGGAGTTGCTCATAGTGCCCTTTCTGCAGTCAACTCACAGCAGAGTTGCTCATATACAAGCTAAACAGTAAAACCAGTTGTCAAAGTATGTTTATAAATCATTTGTTGCCAGCCTGCACTGTTTAGCTCATGTGCAGCCAATTTATCTATGCCTGTTCGAACGCTTTGATAGGTTGAAAACTCCATATGATATGTATGATTTCCCATATCCATTAATGGATCATCTTTTCAAATGCTTTCAGGGAGAGTTGGTTGGCTGTGGCAGCTGGCAAGGGGTCATTTGATTTTCAATTCATCCCAATGCCACATTGACAATACAAAACGGGCATTCACAGAAATAGATAGGTGTATTGTTGTTGTAGTTGTGTTGTGGTCTTTTATTGTGGTTCTATTTGTTGGATACTACTACATGTGCCACTACCTGGTAAAATCCACTAAATCATTTTCTACTATGCAGATTCAATGGCAACCGGTAGAATATACATTAATGATGAGGCACATTGTGAACTATAGTATTGCTGGTTGACTTGATAGGTTAGTCTGGTTCTGAGTGATACACTATGTCAGTACACCTAAATATGGGAGGATGCATCGAAATAAAAGCCCTAGCAATAGCAAACAGTTGTAAACATATTTTGGTGTAAGAATAGACTTTTTTTGCACCCCCCCCCCAAACCCACCATCCCTCCTGTTGTTAAAAGATGATCACTTCCTTAGCATTACTGACCCATTTTTTAATACATTGTGTACATCTCCCAAGTATACATACAGTGAAGTAGCAGTGTTGACAGGACTAGTGTCTTCCCTCTCTGTATGAGCCCCACACAACATTCGCTGCTGCTCATCACAAGCAGCGGCTCCAACCATGAGCTGCTCACTCCACACACTGAGCTGCTCACTCCACCATATACACAACTCCACTACACAGAGAGCTGCTCACTTCACCCTATACAAAACTCCACTATACATAGAGCTGCTCACTTCACCCTATACACAACTCCACTATACAGAGAGCTGCTCACTTCACCCTATACACAACTCCCCTACACAGAGAGCTTCTCACTTCACCCTATACAAAACTGCACTACACAGAGAGCTGCTCCCTTCACCCTATACACAACTCCACTATACAGAGAGCTTCTCACTTCACCCTATACAAAACTGCACTACACAGAGAGCTGCTCACTTCACCCTATACACAACTCCACTACACAGAGAGCTGCTCACTTCACCCTATACACAACTCCCCTATACGGAGAGCTGCTCACTTCACCCTATACACAACTCCACTATGTGCTTTCACGCACTGTGCACCAATTTGTGGATTCCCATTTGAACGCTTTGATATGTTGAAACTCAATCTAGTATGTATGCTTTCCCATACCCGCTAATGGATTATCTTTTCATATGCTTTCATGGTGGGGTGGTTGGTAGTGGCTGCTAGCGGAGTTTCATGATTCCTATTTCATCCTGATGCCACCGCGGCAATAAATATAAAGCGAGCGTTACCAGAAATAGATGGATGTGTTGGTGTCTCTGGTGCTATTAACCCGTTAAGGACCGCACAGAGATTTAGTGCATTATGCCCTTTGTCGCCATGATGCATTTATGGAGCAATGACAAGTAACTCGCCAGGGATGCATCCATGCATCATGCCATGACGACCCTTCCGAAGTGTATCAACCCAATAGGGTCGGCATGATGCTTGGATGCAGCAGTTGCGAGTCATTCACCAGAGCTGCAATTGTGCATCCTGCCAACAAGGGTCATGGTGCAATAAAACAATATGCGGCCCTTAAAGGGTTTAAAAGGTACCACCTACCAGTGCACCTTCCTATCAGCACAAATGAACTCCCAGACTGGTAAAAGCCACTGTATGACTTTTTATATGGGAGACTTTATGGCAACAAACTAAAATCGGTGTTTCTGTTGAGGTATTATGGTTTTGCTGCATAATTAAACAGTTTGGCTTGATACTGAGTGCTACACCATATCACCTGTAGTTGACTACACCCCTGTATATGGGCAACCAGGGGCTACTGTCAGCTCTCACAATCCATTGGCACTAGCAGTCATTCAGCAGAATTCTCCATTTGATCCTAACATTGAGGTACCTGTATGAATCGGCATACATAAACAGACCCGTCGCATCAGGCAGTATACCTATGAGTATCAAGTATTACATATTTATATGTTTACACCATTATTTTACACTGGGAAGCATAGCTCCATTAATATGCTTCTCTGTGTAGTTTTTCTTGGCTTCTCTTGTTAATGCCTTTTTCTATTACTATCACGTACATATGTGGGGCTCATTCTGCTTTAACCTCACATTAGACTTCGGTTAACTTAATCACAAGTCGCTGTAGAAAGTGGTATCTAGTGAGAGTGAGTATGGCAGAGATGCGACTCAGTCGTCGCCAAAAAGTTACAATTTTGGTGAATTTTCTGTAGAAAGGTAACATAATTCAATACAGAATTTCCAGCCAAAATGTAGGAATTCCTGGAATTATAACTGTCACATTGTTCACACCTAAGGCTTATCTTAGAAGGGCAAGTCGATTGGGATAGCCTTTAGTTGCATACACTTCATATAATCACTGACAATATTGGTTAAAATCTGAAAAAGAAAATTCAGATTTGTTGTTGTCCTTCTTAAAATTCTTGTGGCTGCTGTATTCTCCATGGAATAAAAAAGCAGTACTTACTGACACTGTCGGCGTAGGCCACAAAGTCCCATAGCTTTATATTGTTGTCATATCCACACGTGGCAAGCAGGTAGTGTACCTTAGGGGCATCAGCAGACAGCGTATCACCTGAACAAGAGACAAGATCAAGAAATGAATGAATAATCATTAAATATTATGATTATCCTTTTAAGAATTAGTAGCCATTTTATATAGAGACTGGATGGAGATTAAGAAAGGTGTTTGATTAAATGACATTGTTTTAATTAGAGAGGAAGAAGAGAGATATCTAATTGCCACAGTTTTGGTCTAAAATCAATGTATATAAGAGAAGTTACGTTCTGGTAAACCACTACCCCGGTATCTATAGGGACTTAATCTATTGGAAACAGGATATTAAGAAGACAAATATATCTAGATAAATTCTTGGCAATTATGGGAATTAAGTCTATCGTTAGTAGTTAATTGACATTAGACATTGTTCTTGTTCATTATGCAAATGCTTAAATACATTAAACACAGAGAGAAGGAATACAAAAGTAGTCAGTAATAGCAAATGGATTAGTAACAGTGTAGACGCAGAAAAGGTCCATCAAGAGGGATTTTGTGACTGAGGCGAATATAAAAAATTATACAGAATTTCTATTTAAAATACAGTAAAATCACATGGATTAGACACATTTGTGGATACAACAACCAAAAGTTTTCATTTTTGCCATCAACATGTTCAGTTGATTTAATTCAGTTGGTATAATGTATATAATATACATTAACACATATTATGTTTATGTCAATATAACGTCCAGGGCCCGGGGAGCACACGACACACAGGAGGGTATGCACAGGAGCCCAATGTATCAGATATGGCATAACACCTAGAGGTGGTAGTTTCACAATAATCTCGGCCCCATGGTCAGGAGTGATGTTTATTACATTCTCACCGACAGGTCAAATATTAGACCTACAAGCTCCTGCTGCCGTTACCAGGTGATCCTTGATATGGGTAGTGTGGGCAGGGCAGGAGGGAGTTGGAGTTGGGGGACTTCTGATATTATCATAATGGTTTTAATTTTTTTTTTTCATTTTCAGAACTCGCCAAATAGTGATAATGTGGCCATGGACACAGAAACGTTGTTTGATTTTCGTTGTGGAAATGGCATAATAGTGAATAGTATTAAGTCCTATGTTCCGTATATTCATCCACGGTATCAAATTCAAAATTTACACCCGGGTGTAGAAAACCAGGGATTATGATTTCCTATTGTGTAAAGATGAATACTGCCTGGGGCCCAATTTACCTCATTTTCACACAAATTATTTTTTGCATAGGTAAACCCTACCCTATAGCCCCCTTACATGGTCAATGGTAAACACTGTGGACTAGGGCTCACATGAGGGTCAGCCGTATTGACGTTAGGTTAACATGTATATGTAGGGACACAGTATTGGACTCAACCCAAGGATCAAACGTTCCTCCAGGGTCACTTACAGGTAGGGTAGAGAAGGTGGTAGGGTGCAGGTAATGCAACCTATTCCTAATGTGTCAGTTACTTGGTATCTACCGGGTAAATCTGTTTATGTAGTTTCTTTTGACTGGTGATCATAATATAAACGAAACAACTCTCTACATACATGTCTTGTTCAACATTAATGTTTAGTATTCATGCCTATAATCTCTCTCAGCATAGCTTAAACAAATGTAATACCGGTATCTAAATGTAATCGCACTAAATTATATGACGACCGCGGGGTTAATCGTGTATGTGGGCAGGAGGCTGATATTTCAATTATTGATTCATAGAATATAATTTGTGTCAATTTAAAGCTAAATTTGCATTCATTGGAACAATGGTAACTCTAAGGTTATTTCGACGAAAATGCCAATATCATATAAAACTATATCAATTATGAATCCCTATTGGAGCAGTGCTAGCCACATACTAGATGGTTTATACAACCCGTATACAGCAGGATAGAGAGAGGAGGGAATATCGACTCAATGCGTCCCTATCTTATCACATCTAGCACTGATATGGGGGACCTCAGTTTGCAGCACAGTGCAGTAAAATGTCTTATCACTATCGGTCTTAGATACCAGACAATGAGTATTGGACTATGGGGAGGGATGGGTACCAAATACACTGTAGCTGTATAGAATACTGGAGTTATTGTGATCATTTCACCCCCTCCGCTGTACGGTCTATTTCTTTAACCTAAAACAGTAGTAGGGACTGCCATTTTACTATCATAGTACACTGCTGTGGAGCAAGGAAATTGGAATTAAAGTGTGAATTTTTCAACTTAAGAGAGGAAATAAGTATTAAAATATTGATCTTTATTTTTGTTATATTGGTCTTGAGACGTGCCGGTTCTACTAATAGAGTCTGCTCTGCCTCATGTATTACAAAAAAAATGTTTTGCTTCAACCCTGTCATCTCGTTTTAAGTATTCCCCAACTTGAACTTAAAACTTAAGGTGCAAACCTTACTACAAGAGATACATGTATCATAGAAAAAGGGATTTTAAAATTATTTTTAAAATTATTATTTAAAACACACACACACACACACAAAACACACACATACAACATCATTTTAAATCCGTATTAAACTTCCTCAAGTTGTCTTTTAACTGAAATTGTAGCTGAAAGTTAATGGAAGCAATAATAAAGGAAAATGGGAAATTTTTAATAGATGAACAACATATCCCAATAAAGCATGCATCCGGAAATGAGGGCCAACAATATAAGTCAGCTCAGTACCGGGTACTGGGAATATAAGGTGAGTGATGTGGACTTAGAAGTGCAAACACTTTAAGATGTGTACTTTTTAAAAGGGTTGGGAAGGTGTGGACCACACTCCTTATGTACAGGATATAGTAAAGCACCCTAAGATAAAGGTAGACAGAGTAGTCATTTAGACGGAGGTTACAGGGAACAGCCAAGGGCATAACGAGCCCAGACCTCTTCCAGCCTACACTTTACAAGCTTATTTCTTGCCCTTCCCCCTCTTGGAGTTCTAGAAACCCCGGATTCAGAAGAGTACTCAGTGACTCCGTGCTGTATACACATGTTAGACCAAAGAGACTAAGAGACTGCTTTAATCTAGTCGGATTTTGATATTCTTAAATTTCATTACTTCATAGCCATATGACTTTATACAAACTACGTGCAGAATAACACAATACTTAATAATACATATATTTAATATTTGTTTGTAACATTATCAGTTTATAGTGCCAGAAATATATATTCCCAACAGTTCCCAATGAGTAGTAAATGGAATCCCAAATTTCCCCAGAAAAAGAGCAGAAATAGCCTTATAAGGTGTAGACATAGGTATATATGGGAGAGGTGGTGGCCTTTAACACGAGTAGTGCCGCCCTACCCGAGGCAGCAGGCTGGTCCTCTCCCTCCTCCTGCTGCCCACCCGGGAGGAGGTGGTGTGGGAGCTCCTCTGTCACCAGGGTATTGCCATCTGTTAGGGAGTGAAGCTCTCTGGAGTTATACTGATCTATGTATTAGATACCCTATACCTGTACAGGGGTATGGCATATAATCACTGCGCCACCAGGTCGAGACGAGGTGTGATAACATTGAGTCGATGACCAGTGGGCAGGGGTTATGTCACCAGGGCATTGTGAGAGAAGCTCTCTGGAGTTATTTTTTGTAATACAAGATTTCCTATGCTTAATTAAGCACTGAAGCGCCATATTCAATGCCCCCCATTGAATACAGTGTGGCCGTATTCAATAGTCTATGAAATGTGTCTTTCCTTCATTAAATGGCTTCAAATTTAAAAAAATAAACACAAATGCCAACTACGTTGATACCGTCTCTGATGTATTTCACTCATGGGGGCTGGGGCATATCCCACAAAGTCGCAGCCCTCACTCATGAAATGCGACTGAGGCGGTCTCAATGGGCATTGGCATTTCTCTATATACTCATGTACCAGGGGGTGTAGCACTAAATATTACCGTGGATTCTCGGATAGAATGTGCGAAAGTCAGAACCAGCTTTAGATATTAACAGTATACTGTATACACCTATGATATAAGCAACACCCTTAACTTTGAAGAATTCTATAAGTCGAATCTGGGATTTATTATAGCTACTTTAGTACTGCAGTATACATCCGACACCTCTCATATAAGCCACACCCTATATGCATGTTTCGTATCAAATTAAAGCTGGTTCTGATTTGCAAACAAGCCCCGCCTTGTACGCGAGACTTTACGGGTGTGGCAAGAGTTTCTGCTAACTATAGCACATTACTAAATTAGCAATTTTCAGACCCCTAGTCCGCCTTATAGGACTAGGCAAAGTGGGGAATGGGGCTCATAATTATGGTGTTAGTTAGGCTTATATGCAAGAATTTACGTTAGTATATCCTATTAGCCACTATAAGCTACAGTGTTTGGTATAAAACAGGTTCAAATGTTCTCTCAAATATCTCACGTATAACATTCCTTGATTTGGGTATAAAATCTCCTGATATGAAGATATCTAGGATCTCGTAATAGGGGGATAAATATGTGTGTTCTACTTAAAGATTAACTGGTGGCTGGAGAGTGGTCTGAGGACTATTGAAGTGTGGTGTATAAAGGTTGTGTGTGTATCACTATCAGGGATGTAGCAGTATTTGGATATAGAAGAGTATTTTGGTGCTCTAGTTGTCAATCAAATATTTAATACATTTTCCTTTTCAAATACGGGTGAATGCATACACAATAATCATTTACGACCCGAAAACTCATCTACAAAAATATAAATCGTAAACCTGATATCTCACAGCGGCAAAACCCATGGGCACAGAACATTGAATCAACATTGATAAATGGTTGCCAATGTTGATTCAACGTTGATTCAACACTGAATTGAATTCTGTGCCCACGGGGAAAAAAGTCCACGCCCAATTAAGAGAGGTAATATTAAAAGAAAAATATTGCAGTAAAACTCACCTGCCGACCCATAGGTGGGAGAGAACTCGCAGCATGTGACCCCTAAGTCATGGGCGTTCATCTCATAGGACAGGTGTTGCTGTACCCGTCCGAGCGTGTCGAACACCTTGAGGTAGCCGTGGACGTTGCCGCACACGATGAAGGCACTACATGGGGAGAAGGCACACGCCGGGATCGACGACTCGTGACCTTCATACGACCTGGAAAATTGCAAGAGAAATTTTGACATGATTATTCGTTCGGTGATTTTTGGGGTACAAAATTTATGCAGATTGTTTTAAGTCAAATTGGATCTGCCGAACCTGGTGATGATGTAATACTGCATATTCATCGACCCAAATAAAACATTATCAAAAAAATTGAGGCATGTTACTTTGATATGCCCGAAGATTTTTTTAAAATATTTTGGAGGTATCTTTAGTACTACATGTAAATTCTTCTTCTAAAATGGAGGACCAGATGATGATTGGTCCAAAGTCCAAAATGATACCTTTTGAGTTTTAGTTTATTGCACACTCAATCCAAGAAGTGGTCTTATATGTGCCACTCGTGTTACATTCATGGTTAACAGAAATTCCTTGCTTTGTAAATGCAGAATATAATATAATGCAAGTATCAAAATGAAAAATAATGGGATATATAACAGTGATATGGCTTTTGTTTGAATAGCAGTTTTAGAGGTCAATTACTCAAATACAGTACCAATTTCCATATTGCCAACCTGAAACTGTCTTTGGTTTTCAATGTCTGTACTGTGTGGTCTAGTTGACACACCCCTGTCATAGGGGGACTTTTGGTAAAAGTCAGTCTTGGCTATGCACTTCGCAAATTTGACCTTGCGGTCACCTGCTAGTTCACACCATTCTCTGTGCTTGCGCCACACCAATCATTGACTTTTTCCACATAATCCTCAGCCATTGCTGACTGCACCTAGTGTCAAGCATGGTGACCCAACACTTTAGTATATGGAAATCTTTATTGGTGCAGTTATGATTTAAGGAGCATTCTCACCACTCGCACTTACCACATAGTAGACTCGAACAGAATTGTGAGTGGGATACGCTTGGTGATTATGCCACTTTCAATCAGGTGTTCAGAATCATTGGATCAATGGAAGTTTAACCCTTGTCTTGAATAAGAGACAACAATGAGAGAGGGTCAGCAAAATGTCACCGACAGATTACATCCATGTAGGGTGAGGTGAGGCTAACCCTTTTAGGGCCGCATAGTGCATTAATGCCCATTGTCGCTTGTAACTCACTTGTGATGCATTCAAGCATTATGGCGACCCTTTGGCGTTGATACACTCCCAAAGAAGGTCGACATGAAGCTTGCTTGTAGTCCTCGCGAGTTACTCGCCAGGGCTGCATTCAAGGACAGCTATCCAAGGACATACAACATTAAAGTGGTATGCGGCCCTTAAATGGTTAGCTAATCATTAATAGCGTCAACTATTCTACACCATTTTATTGTGTCCAGGCTCAGTACTTAAATATTCACGAGACCCGCCCATATACAACTATAGCACAGCTCTCCTTTCACCTGTGCATGGTCACCTAGGTGTTGGATAACATCAACCCTTTCAGGACAACCTGCTGCCTTAAAGCAACTTTGTTGTCATGATGGAACAATGCAATGTGAGCGAGTAACTCTCCGGCGGTACATAGATGCACTATCATGCCGACCCTCTGAGAGTGTATCAACCCAATAGTTGGTATGATGCCGGGGTATGATGCTTGCTTGAATGTAGCACTGCCGAGTCCATGCACTATGCCGAGAATGGGCATAACACATTAAACCGTTATGCCATCTTTGAAGTACTAAACAGGGTGACTTTTACCTGTGGGTCCTTACTCTTCAGGTAGACTTTTACTGAGAAATCGCAACAAAAAAAAAATTATCCAAGAAAATAAATCCGAATAGCTGCAGAGGTTCTGTCAGAGAAAGTGAGGGATTCAAGGAAGTAAACGTTCGAGGAAGTGACGGTCGAAGGTAATCATCTCTGCTACCTGAGAATTTGAATATATTCTTGTACTTTATAATTGGCAGTAGCCGGGAACGTTCACAAATGGCGGCCCTCAGTTTAGGACCATTTTCAACACCCAACCTCATCTTCTTATCAGTCCTCGTCATGTCGAGGAACTTTTGCCATTTGAATGTATGACCGAGCCCAGATTTCATTCTGAAACCCAGAGCGGCTGCTAACCTCAGCCATTGTGGGCTGTGTCGTGAGGTCTTACACTGTGACACAGGCCATTTGCCTTATACACGGGCCATATAAACCATGATTTAATGAGAATCTACAAAATTCATTAAAATTGTAAATTCATTGAATAATACGTCCAGGACTATAATGTTTTTTTCGAATAGGAATATCTGAATTCTTTCACTGTTGGAAAGCTAAGATCATGGCCGGCCATTATGGCCGATGTCTGATGAGCCCACATCGGCCATTGGGATTTTGCATCGGCAAAAGCCTGATGTGCCGATGTTATTTCGGCAACACTACTCGGAGCCTCAGAGTAGGCGGGACATGATTTGTGAACGTTCCCTAAGAGTCTACAGGTGTATACTAAGGCAGGTGAGAGTGCAGGTGTACACCTCTTAATGTGGAGCTAGTTACCTGAGTCCCAATATGTCACAAAGGTCTGTCTCCCTGGATGAGGCTTCAATTGCCATTTATACACCTGTATTAGGCCAAAAAAAAAAAAAGGTGTGTTTCCGGTAACATCATGAAAAAAGCTAGGTAGGTAGGGTCGGATTTTTTTTTTTTTTTTTTTTTTTTTTTTGATGGGGCCTGGGAATTTCAAGCCAAACTGTAGCGGGTAGACTGTGAACAGTGTTCCAAAAGTCTGGTTGCAGTTAATACCCTAAAACCCCACCTATAGGACGACCCCCACCTATAAGCCGAACCCCCAACTTGAGGCCACACCAAAAAAAAAAGTTAAAAAAGCTTTGGAAAAAAAAATTGTCAATGGATTCCGCTCGCCTCATTTTTTTCAAAATTGAGAATAATTTTTTTTTCAATTTTCTTCCAGTAATTCCCCCAGATCAACCAATAAATTTTATGTTAGGGGTCCACTAAGAACCTTTGTCGCAGGCTGGATAAAAAAAAATTAAAAATTGTCGCTCGCTCCAGTTTTCCGACAAAATCCATTGACAAAACAAATTCTTTAAAAATGTTGCTCGCTCGCACCATTTTTTGAAAAATGAAATCCATTGACCAACTCTTTTTTTGGTGTGGCCAGAGGAAAAAAATTGTCCTATGCAAAATAGGTCTAAAAATCGTTTTCTCTTTATTCCAATATATTAAAACCCCACCTATATAAAGCCGAACCCTCCACTACAGAAAAAAATTCGGCTTATAGAAAATAAAAAGTTCAATTAAAATTCGTCTTATAGGCAGGGTTTTACGGTATGAGCATTTTGGAAGTATAATAGTCGAGTATAGTACAGTAAGGAAGTGTTCATTTTAACAATAGGGCAGGGGGGAGGGGGGGGGGAAATCATGCACATTCGCGCCCCTTTCTAGCATACCATAAAACCCTGCCTTTAAGACGACCCCCTAGTTTGAGAAAAAAATTAGTCTTGTAGGAAAAAGCAATTAAAATTGATTTTTCAGGTGAAAACGGAAAAAGGACTACTAGTCCCTACCTTGCACAACCACTGAATGCCTTGTTGACAAGGCTCACTATGCTTATGTGTACCATGGTTACCAAAGGCTCTGACCAATCAGAGTCCAGGGATTTAGTCTGTGACCTCACTTCCTCTTAGCAATCTCCTAGCAGAGTATTGGAGGATTTCCTAATATGGGAAACTATCTTAGAGCAGATGTTTAGGACTTAGGAGAATTTATGTGGAGGTCATCTGGGCCCAATGAATGTTGAAGTGGGGCCACTGTTTAACACTGTGGGTAGTGCAGTGTCAGTGGTACAATTAGTGGTTTCGACTTGAATGTCTCATCAGGTGTGATTCATTTGGAGAATGCTGAGATTGATTATATCCTTATCAGATTCCCAAGGTGTATATGTTAGTTAAACTTTTAGAACAAGGTGGGACCAGGAGATGGGTCTTAGGGCCAAATCAGTCCAGTTTTGTTCGCTTTATTTTGATGTGGTGGTGTGACTGAACATTAAGTGTCAGTAATCTAGTATAGTCTAGTTGTTAGGAGTGATCAAAAGTAAAGAGTTCAAAAGTGTGTTAAGTGTGACTAGAATTGGTACACACTAGATTAACAGGGCTTAGTTTGTTATTCTGGGCACCCATAAAGCAAAAGGGTTAAGGGTGGAGACCACGGTATTAGTGAGTGGCCTGTGTGTCAGCAATGGAGCATAGGGTGTTTTGGTTGGACAATGTCCGCATGACGTGAGTGACATGTAGTTTCTTTGCCTGGGCATATGGGACTCTCTTGGTGTGTATCTTGTTGGGGAGACGGATAATTGAGGGTCGTGGGCCTAGGCCTAGATTAGTCTAGTAAGTTTAACCCATTCGGTGTGATGCTACAGAGTCGATGCATCCACCGTCTTTCCTCCACATTGAGTTCCGCGATTCCGGCAGGGGATCTCGGTGGGCTTTTTATGAAACTCAAGACTGTGATTTCCAAGCCATTCCATCTAGATGGTTGTTGCGGAGGAGGGGGGCATAGATTGTAATGTCGACCAACCGGTTTGTCACGGTTGTGGTCTATGTCCCCATGGTGTCCCTGGAAACGGTCCATTATCCTTTCCAGGGTTTGGCCTACATATTGTACGCCACAGGATTTGCAGGTTATGGCGTAGATTATGTTGGCGCTTTGACAGTTGACTGAGGTCAATGTCCTGAACTTTCTGCCGGTAGTGGTTGATTGAATAAAACCACTTTTGTTAATTTTTGGGCAGTATCTACAGTTCAGGGGAGTGTTGCACGGGTACTTTCTAATGTGTGGGACCTTGGTGTCGGGGGTCTTTCGGCTGGTGGAGGCTCTCACTAGTTCGTCACCCAGGCTCTTGTTTCACCTGTTGCCAAAGACCAGTTTGTGCTCGTGAAACTCCCGGGTGGTTTTGGTCTTTTTCATCTGGTCCCAATTCTCTGTGAGAATTTGTTTTATTGGGGGGTTGTGGGGGTTGTGGGTAGTGATGCAATAGAATGCTTTCGGTCTACCAGTGGTGTTAGGTTTTTCTTTGGGCTTGATTAGTTCAGCCCTTGGTTGTAGTTTTGCCCTCGTTAGCGAATCTATGAGTAGATTCCGAGGATATTTCCGACGGAGGAAATGTGTGCAGAGCATCAGGGAATTGCGTAAGAATTCAGACTCTCTAGTGCAGATACGCTTTACTCTAATGAATTGTGAGTAGGGTATTGCTCTGACTACGTGTCTAGGGTGCTCTGAGGAGTACAGTAGGTAGTTGTGACTGTCGGTAGGTTTGCAGTAGAGAGTGGTTTCAAGCTTGTTTTCTGTGTTTTTGATGACTGTGATGTCTAGGAAGTTTACTGTAGTGTAAGATTCTTCCATTGTGAACTTTATTGTTTTGTGACATGAGTTCAGGTGGTGAAGGAAGACATCTAGTGCCGGTTTGCCATGGGTCCAGATGATGAATACATCATCTATGTATCGTTTCCAGACTAAGGGTTGGGTATGATACGGGTATACAAACCTGTTTTCAAAGTCCCCCATGAAGATGTTGGCATAGGCTGGTGCCAATTTGGTTCCCATTGCGGTTCCGCTTATTTGGAGGAAGTCTTTGTCATCGAACTGGAAATTGTTGCATGTTAGGACTAGTTCTAGTAATTTGCATAGGGACCGGTTGGTGGGGTTTAGGTTGTGGTGTCTCTGTGAGGATAAGGCCTTCCCGACTGCTTGGATGCCCTCCGGGGTAGGGATGTCAGTGTAGAGACTGGTGACATCCATTGTTGCCAAAATAGCGTCTGGGGGTATTTCGAGGTTTAGGATGGTGTTTATAAAGTCCCCTGAGTCTTTTAAGAAAGAAGGCAATTTTGGTATAATGGGTTGTAAAAAGAAGTCAACGAATTGTGATATCTTCTCTGTTGGGCACTCATTGGCTGAGACAATGGGTCTGCCCGGGGGTGGGAGTACATTTTTGTGAATTTTGGGTAAAAGGTACAGGTTTGGTGTCCTCGGCTTTTCTGCGACCAGATATTCTGCTGTTTGTAAGTGTATCTCTGCTGTTTGTAAGTGTATCTCACCTTGGTAGTACATCCTGGTGACCTCAATTATCCGTCTCCCCAACAAAATTGATTTTTCAAGCCACTCGCGTGAAAATCCACTGACCCCCCCCCCCCCCATGTTGTTTAAAAATGACCACTCCCTTACTAGAAGAAGAAAATTCTCGATTTAAAAAAAAAAATTGACCAAGGTGGTCTTAGTAGCCTATACTAGGCCTACAGTACTAAATCAACAACTTTCAGTTTTCTCTGAACATCCTCTGTGGCTTATACAATTTGACAAAGTAAGGGGTGCAGTTTATGCAACAACAACAAAAAATATTATAAAATTTCAAAAAAAAAAATTTAATAAAAAAAAAAAAAAATTCCCAAAATGTCCAAAAAAAAATTAGGGTCGGCCCTGTTTTGCCAGGTAGGGTCGGGTGACCGGAAACACAACTTTTTTTTTTTTTTGCCTCAGTATAGTGATTTAATGTGCTACACTCTCTGTCGTCACCATGCATGAATTTTATAGCAATAGTGCATCATGTTGGCTGATACACTAACGAAGGGTCAGCATGATTCACCAATGCATAGTGCCGACGAGGTATTCATTGGCACTACATTGACACACATGTTGTTTTAATGCAACATCATCACATAATGGTTAAATGGTTGAAGTTGACATCTTTAAAACAAATTAAGGCTGTTAAGGCTTCATCAAACCATCTGCATGGATTATTACAAGCCTTTCCCCTTTTACCGGTATCAGGTAGATGGCAACTACTGCTATATCATTCATGAATATCATTCATTAATTGTTCATAATGCTCAACAATTTCAGACCAGTACTTTACTGGTTGACTTTCTAGTTCACTGATTTATATATCTTAAACTAAGCTCGTATGTCATCATAATGTATAAATCACCACTGGTGGGTAACTCAATAACATTTCTGTACTCATGTATCAAACTGCCGATACAGATTTGATACACTCCCAACGAGTCAATACGAGCCTTTTTTATCATGTGCATCATGACGAGCCAGTTCAAACGCTATCAACTTTTTTTCTTTTTTTTTGAGATAAACCTCATTGCTTTATTGCCGTGTTTTTCAGGTTTAAATTTGGTGCTCACCCCCTTACAGCATTACGACATTTTGCTGCTCCACGAGCTGCTTTAGTGTGAGTGATGTTTGATGATGGATCCCATACAAATTGTTATGATAGGTTTAGTGCTATACCATGATATAACATGTCATAATTTACTTGATTCTGGATTAAACTTACCGGGTCCGTAGTTTTAAATCATGATGAAAGACCTACACTAATGCAAAGGGTAACGATTAGAAAAACATGGGCTGCACTAAAATGAAACGACCTCGATTTTACTTTTGAAAGTCCTCTCCTTTTTCTGTGCATACCCGTTTAAGACAGAAAGCGACTGTGACATTTCACTAAGGGATGTCTTGTCTGGGTTGGTCTTTAGAGGAGGTGGGGCGGAGGGGGGGGGGTGTGTGTGTGTGTTAGTACTTCCTCCTGTGAAGGGTGGTGGTGCTCACAGGCTGGAGCAAATGTTACTGGTCTCACCGCCTGTATGGGGTGCTCAGTCCCATAGCCTCAGCTGGGGGTTTTCTTTCATTGTTTTCAGGAGCATGTCTATTTATGTATTAGGCCAAAACAAAAACAAAAATGGTCAGTGGATTTCGCGCACCTTATTTTCGGAAATGGTAATTGTGGCCGTATGGGGCGGGCAGTTTTAAAAGTTTTTGTGAAAGGATAGGGGAGAGAACTCATTTTGTCACTTTAGTACCAAGGTAATTTTAGAGGGCAGAAAGCTCCCATACTGCAACTGTTCTGATTGTTCTTTCCTTTCCAGCTTGTTTTTTTTTTTCATTTTTCATTTCAGCATTTTTGGTCCACTCTATTTTTTTTTTAATATCACAGCTATGTTTTATACACTTTTCACCCCAAACACTGTTCCTGTGGTAGAACTGACCGGCAGTGACGTTGACGTGTACAAGCCCAGTGACATTCCCCCACACAGACACAGGCACACTGGGAGAGCTAGTAGCAGAATGTCACTCAGCCCCTGAGGCAGCTATAACCCTTTAAGGACGGCATAGTGCTTTAATCCATCATGCTCTTTAGCATCATGAAGCATGAAGCCTAGCGAGCAACTCGCCAGGACTGCATTCATGCTGACCCCGATAAGGATGATACACTTCCGAAGGGTCAGCATGATGCATGAATGCAGCCCTGGTGAGTTGACTTACCATAATGACAAAAGCTATAGCCCATCAAAGCACTATACGGCCCTTAAAGGGTTAAGAGCAGCTCACTGACCACTGGGGAGCAGCTCACAATTGGCCTTATTTCCCAGACCCAGGCTTTTCTTCCCACTTGTGGCCAGCGGCTTAAGCCACTTGTGGCTGGGCACACTTCCCACTGGGAAGGCACTGGAAAAAGGCTCAGTGAAAGAAGAAGCAATTAGAGAAGATAGATGTGTTTTTACCCATTCTATTTCGCTGAGTGGCTAGTTTTGCTTGGGAAGCTTTTGTCCAGTTGAAAAGCTCAATGCCTTGTTAAAAACTCTTAATGTGAGCAGGTAAGCAGAAAGGATACTCTATGACATGCCTGCGGAGGATCCTTTCAGCTTGCCCGTGGTGGATCCTTTCTTCATTATTGCTCTGCTTTTATATATGGCTGTGACCGTAGGACTAGTGGCTGAAATGGCATATTTCTGTTGTAGCGCATACACATGTGTACCCCATCCTTTATAAAATAAAAACAAAAGGGCTGTAATTCTGTATGAAAGGCATAGCAAGTGAGCGATACACTGAACTACCAAATTGCCATTAAAGCCACAGAACATATACATGTACTGTATCCCACGTTTTTGTGGAACTAGCTCCACCTAAATACTAGGGGGAGATCCCCCTGGATCTGGACCTTTTGGAACAAGTTCCGATTTTTCTAAAAGCATTTTGATCTGCCGGGATTCGTGGCGTGATGCTTTTCGGCACTTTAGTGTTTGCTAGTCCCCCCCTTTTCAAATTTCTGTGTCCGCCCCTGAATCCTAAGACCGTTTCTGAACACCTGCTCCCCACATTTTTTCCCAGGGTATAGGGGGCACGTTGGGCTACTAAAATATCTCACATGGCGTCATCTAAGACTCAGGAACATACCCCGAGTCAACCATTGTAGGGCGCACTCTCCTAAGGCAGCGAATTATAATCATATTATACCCTCATTCACATGGACTATATCCTATACTGCTAGGATGCATGCGTGGGTGTGGCTCTGGTAAGACATGCATTTTTTATAGGTTCTGTGCATAATATAGGACACTGCATAATGAACTGCTCTACTTCACTAAACCACAATTCGATAGAAAGTGACCATTTCTAAAAAATAATCAATATGGGTCCTTGTTGGGAGAACTATCTTAAGTTTAACAAGTAATATGTGTTCTCAAGATCCAACTGTACAATTGTAAATACTTTTTTCTTTTCTTTTTAAATTAAATTAAAAAAATTCTTTTAATACCTTTTCTTCATAGTCTGCGGTATCTCACAGCTAATTTTTCTCACCTGATTGTCGTTTATGCCAAAGAATTTCTACTGACTGTGATCAACGATATTTCCCGAATATGATCTATCAAATTAAATTGCAATTTATTACGGGTGAGCCATAAAACGTTAATCAGGCAGATCATGTCGCAATGGGATGAATGATTAATAATAAAAACAATTTAAAAAATCCGTCGTTAAATACTCTGTTTGAGAGGCTGCACTTTTTCTTTAATAGCTAACTACAAAACCTCAAGATCAGAAGGAACAAATGGAGCAAACTACATGTCCTAACGTAAAATAAAACCAAGCCTTCTATTCAATTAAAACCTTATCTCCTCAATGCCAGTATACTACAAACGCATGATATTGATAGCCAGAATGTTCGGGGGTACACTATTTGTCATAAGAGATAACATTTGAATCTTGATTTCATTCATGAAACAACAACGTGTTTTTAAAATCGTTGGTGAGACTTGCAAATCGGTTGATCTGGTTGTCATAACAATCGGAGAGAACTGACAGTTGTTAGGGATCATGGACTTTTTAAGCGGTGCATGTGTGTTGATCTATAGTGGCCTTGCTTGGCTTAGCCTCCTGTACAAATATTCTGTTTGAACAAGCAGTAACGACTTCAGTCACAAGCTGCACGTTGAATTAATTTGGTCAATTATTAACCTAGATCTAGTACTTAAAATCCTGCATAGTGATTTGACACCTTGGCATTTACTATGACGTATACGTTTAGGAATCATTAGCAAGACAGCGATATGTGTACAATAGCTTTTGAAAGTATACTGAAGTAGCCGAAATCAGACCCTAGGCTGAGTGCAGGTTACAGGACTTCTTCATTGTCCATGTGTGGGTTATACGTGGGGTGCTGGTTCTACGAGACTTTATGGTATTAATGATAAGCAAAAAAAATGATTCCTGGTTTTAGCAGGTTCGAACCTGGGACGTCTAAACTCCAGACCCCAGTGCAGCACCACAGTATAATAACTAACATTTTCTTTCTGTATTTCCGAACCATGTAACATGCACTTTTTGGCCCTAAACAGGTATGTCCAGGTGAAAGTGCATTAACCCTTTAAGGATGGATGTCGCTAAAAGATAATATTTGTCGTCATGACGCACCAATGCAGCTCCGGCGAGTAACTCGCCAGTGCTGCATTGGTGCATCTTGCCGACCCTTCGGTAGTCTCTCAACCCATAGGACCGGTATGACGTTCAAATGCAGCACTGGCGAGTCACTTACCAGGGCTGCATTCATGCATCATGACGACCAAGGCTATGATGCGTTAAGACATTAATACCATCATTAAAGGGTTAAGGTGTGCGTATAGGGCGTGGCACGTATTACTTAACGCTGCTCCCACACCTGAGCATGGTATGACATCCCTACCTGTAGTCACATCTGGTACTGTTCTCAGACCCACTTCTTGGTCCAGGGTAGATTCACCTGGAGTCGGACACATACCTTGAGACGGACACTTGATTTTGTGGTTAATATTTTAAGATCTTAAGCTCTTCATTTGTGAATAATGGTAAAGTTTAAGTGTTATTATTTCCAATGAATAAACATTAGAAGTTATATTATACATTAATAACCTCAAATTTAATCTCAGGGTATGTGTCCGACTCAAGGTGAAGCTACCCTACCCAGTAACCCTAGACAGGAAGTGAGGAAGCGCGGACTTAGAGGAGAGGGGGTGGACACTGCGTTACGCTCCCCCCCCCCCTCTATTTTTGATCCAAAATTTGTGTTCTTTTTTAATGTAAATATTTTGTGGGGGATTTTTGAATAACAGCCCCCCCCCCTCTTTTTTTCAAAAAAATCCTGTATCCGCCCTTGGGTGTGCTCCCCTAGCCACTTGTTAATGTATCGTTAAAACAAAATGCGGCCCTTCAAGGGTTAAGCCCGTACACCTCTACATAAGCCAATGTGGTGTGGCCAGAAAAGAGATCCACTGTACAAGATAATGCCTTTCAGCAGTCACTGTCAAGGACCATATAAAAATACCCCAAACTTCTATATTTCTACCGTTGCCATGATTAATTCAGTAGCAACCAACGTACTGTATATGGTGCCTGTCTTACACTACAGTGTAGACCACCCATCCTCTAAACCTAACATCCATTCCTCCAGGGTATTCTAGCCCCATATACTAGTGAACCTCTTAAACCTCACACAGGTACATGTACCTCCACCAGCACACACCTCTCTAAATTAGACTTCACAGGTGTGTGCACTGACTGGTACCTCCCAACCCTCCTCAAGAGCCTCATATACCACTCTGACAGCTCCTATGTCTTAATGCATAGAGCTAGACTGATATATGAATGTTAGTAGGACTAGGTACTTTCAGTTTTATTTGCATTTTTTCGCTTTTTTTCCCAAACAAGTATAGATTTTAAGATATCTTTCGTTGATCAAAATCTAAAGGTAATTTTGGAGGATTCAATGGCCGATTCAATAAGCTGTATAGCCTGTGTTTTGGCTTGAGGCACGAGTGTGTTGAACATTGATCAGTCAAAATTCACTACATACTGACTAACAGTATTCGCTGTCTTTACCTGTTTACCGAATTGGAACTTTACATGCTACAATGCATGACTCTATACCGTGTAATGGATGTTTGTACGTGTGTATAGATCTATGCGGGTATACTTATACTGCAGTATCATTGTGCATGTATTCATTGACTTAACGGTAAACATACACCATGTGAGATATGCACACTTACCGAGGGAGGGTGTCGGGTCACAAGACCTCTCTCCATTGTAAGTAGGTTACATAATTATACCCCCTCCCACCCCACACCACCACTAACCCAGACATGGTGGATCACCTTTGACCCTGGAGGAATGAGACAGGTGGTTCAGGCCCAGGTGTTTGGTATGATGATAAACCAATGACGCACTTTCTGTGATTCGATAGGAACCACCATACACATGTAGCTACTGTCACTTAATTCCCACCTCACACTATTGGCATCACGGCTCTGTATTGAAGTTACATGTGTTTTCTAAGCTGTTTTTTGGAGTGTGCTTTTTTTTATTAATCAACTTTTATTTTATCCTGGGTTAAATTATCATACTCAGGCATAAACATGTAGCTCAGTCCGTCCGAGCTGAGAATAAATCAATTTAGGCCGTTCCCTCTTATTTGGTGTATAATTTCTAAATATACCCAGCGTTATCTAGGGCAGCTACCGAATGACTAACCTACCCCATGACAGTCCACCTCCATGTATCTGACCAGAGTCTACAGTATGATATGTCTCTGATATAACGTTGGTCTTTCCTTATGTCAGCAGCATTCAACGGTTGGTTCGATAACTGTGTATGTCAGATCCTAGTTCTGTTTATACTAAGATCATACCTGCCTATTTCTATAGATTATTCATGGATACCTTTGCAGGGGTAGACACTGACGCTGGCCCGGGAGCCAATGGCCCGTACTTTTGGTTCCGGGCCCGTAGTTTTCTTCAGAATCACCTTCCCATGGGCCCGGGTGGCCCACAGGAAATTTTGCAAGATGTTTGATAGGAATATAACTGATCAATATAGACATGTAATATGCCGTTGGAAAGAGAAAAATGTGAGGAAATGAAGCAATTTGGTGTCATTTTAACATTGGTAAATCAGGAATTTAAATGATTTTCTTTTTGAAAAAAGTAAAATACATTCCCTGGCCCACAGCTAAAAGTCCGGGCCCATAGATTTTTGGAGCTACGGGCCCGGGTGGCCCACAGCTGAAAAACTTAGTGTCTACCCATGCCTTTGTATGTCGACAGTTTATTTACGGAGTCAATAACAGCATTTATAATTGCGACATTCCAAAACTGGAAAAACGTATTCTAAACTCGTATTCGTATTAAATATAAGTCTAAAGACCCCACACCTTCCTTTTAAAGTGCCTGTTACTTTAGTTTTCAAAGTTACACTGTTAAACTATATTCTTAGGCCAGTTCAGGTAGTAGGTGAAAGAGTACGGATATAAACTCGTAGTAAAAACGTATTCTAAACTCACGTCATAGACTACCGGTATTGTTTTATCAAAATGTTTTTTTTACGTTTAAATTTTGTATTATTTTAGTGTCAACTTTTCATGTAAATGTCACTAATATTTAATGTTGGGACTACATTAACTCTCTCAGATGTCATGTCACAGTAATAAAAATATAAGATGGATTGTGTGATATACATCACATGTGACCCAGGGTCCCAGTCCAAAGTCCCAACCCAAAGTCCCAACCCAAAGTCAGGGTAAGCTGGAGCTGGAGCTGGAGCTGAAGCTGGATCTTATCATGTACTTAGATATAGTACTCCCTTATAATCATTCATTGGTCAATTCTGGTATCAGAAATGAATTCCTTGTTAAAAAGTACCCTCAAGTCATGTGTCATACATGTATGTTATTCCATTTCAGGCCAGCATGTGGGTGTGGGTGAGCAGGTGGGTGTGGGAGAGCAGGTGGGTGTGGGTGTGCAGGTGGGTGTGGGCGACAGTTGCAGGCTGCGGGCATGTACCGCCTTTTGTCCCTATCAAAAAGCGAGTCAATCGGATGATAAACGGCGGAGATACGGGTGGTACAATTTCGCTCTGCTGCCGCTGCGGGACTGTTGTGCTGTCTTGTTGACTTCTTGCGGAGTACGAGAACTGCTAGTGGCGCCACCATATCTATTACGGGAAACATTTGTCCCCCGGCCTTTACAGATCACCTGGTACCCACTGACCTTTCTTTAGAGTGGAAATAGCACCAAAAGCGTCTCACAAAAGCGTCTCACCCTCCCTTCAACACTGAGCTCTATGGGTGTCTGTGTGAACGTGCCTCTTTTAAAGTCAGGATTCAAGGTCACTGGCCTATCTTCAGCATTAGTTCACACAGACTCCGTTTTCGGGCTGTTTTTGACTTTTTTTCAAGAGCGTTTTTCTGCTACAAATATTTATTTTTTTACAAACTGAAAAAAAGAGGGAGGTACAGTTTGTTTCAATCTATATGCATGTGTTTATTTCAATCAGATAAACAAAAGAAGAAATGCAGCGGAACTCTTCAAAGTCAGCTGACCAATCTTAGTTTTTTGCTGGAAAACCGTCTCACAGAGACCCAGGTCCCCTGGGTCAATAATTTCCCTTCAGTGTTGAGCTGTGTATGTATGTGTGTCTAGTGTTCGTTGAAACTTATCTCAATTCCAAATGTACTTAGAACTACTTTTAATACACGTATGGACATAGATGTATTGCCCTGCTATTTTTTAAGGAAAATAAAACCTAGAAAGGTTTGAATTTTAGATTTTTACTAACATATCCGTGCTCTTTCACCTACTACCTGAACTGGCCTAAGAATATAGTTTAACAGTGTAACTTTGAAAACTAAAGTAACAGGCACTTTAACAAGTAAGGTGTGGGGTCTTTAGACGTATATCTCATACTGAGCCAAACAGAAAGCTACATGGTACAAAACGTACATCCCTGTGTGCTAACTACGACATGACCTACATCCGAACGTCACAGCATGTCATGACTAAATAGGCATGGCAGCACAGTTTATATATTACCACACATACTCTCATCTTAAGTATACACCATTTAAAATAAATAAAATAAAACATGAATACTGACCTGATTATCTTTTTGCTTGCTATATCCCAAAGGCACAGGGTCTCGTCGTCGCTGCCGGTGGCGAGCACGTCTCCAGAGGGTGAGAAGCGGCACACCTTAATGCTGGCCTGGGAGGGGTGCGTGAGGACCGCGAGCTGCTCACCTGTCTTAAGGTCCCACAACACCGCCCTCCCGTCCGTGGAGTAGCTCACCAGTACCCTATTGTTAGCCGGGGAGAAGGTGCAGCCATTCACTGAGTACCTGTGGCCTAACAAGGGGGAGTAACCTAACTCGGTGAAGTCCTCCAGGTTCCAGACCTTAACTGTCTTGTCTCCCCCACAGGAGGCGAGCACTCCAGTCCCAAAGGCCACCCCGTTAACATCACTGCTGTGGGAGGCTAGGGTGCACACTGCTGTAGCCCCAAATGCCATACTGGAGGTATGTCGGGAGGTACTGGAGGAGGGGTGATTAGGGTGGTGGTAGTTGTGGTTGTGGTACCTGTAGGTATTGTGGTCCTCTGTAGTTGTGCTGGAGGAGGTGGTGGTGGTTCCTCCTGGGTGGTGGATCACAGGTGTGTTATTATTAAGCTGGCCCCACCTGCCTGTACCTTCTTGTTGGGGGTGGTGGTTGTGGTGTATATGGTTGTGGTTTGTTACTGTTTGCTTTTGGCCCTGTGTTAAAGAGCCGTTGTTAATGTTAACGTGCTTTCCTCCAGTCCCTGTGGTGCTAGGCGTACCACCAGCACACGACGACTGGTCGGGGTCTAGATGATTGTCACTGCTCGAACTACGCCTACTGTGTACTGACCTTGCACAACACGACCCCATTTAGCTACTATACACGGCTATAGCACTGGGTGGGAGGGGGAGGGGGTGGGGGACCCTGGAGGAGGAGTGGTAGTTGAGGGGGAGGGGGGAGGGGGCACGGCTGGCTGCGTAGAAAATTGATTGGTTCAGGCGACAAATACAGGTCGCCACAAACACCCAAACCAGGCCGGACTGGCCTCTTTAGGGTGGATCTAGCACTCGATGTTGTTGTTGGTCGTACTCTGGTCACATGATCAGGAGCTGGCCGGTGGGAGGGGGGGGGGGTCCCCAGGTGAGGCGTCACATGATCCACCAGGTGAGGGGATCCAAGGTGTTGACCTAGTTGTAGGGTGCTGGATCCATGTCAGGTGTCACGGGGTGGTGACGAGTACTACTTACTGATCACTTACAAGTTGCAGTCAGTGATGACTAGACAGGGGAGTGTGTATGTTAGAGGGTGGGGTACTTGAATGGTGCCCCTACGTGGTCCCAGGAGTGTAGCAATGATTTAAGGATCGGAATCCCCTGGAGGAATGACGTCGGCGGTATTGGTATTGATCCTGGATGGCATGGATGTTGTCACATATACCGACCAGTATAATATAAAGTGCAGCTCCTGCTGGTTGGTCACTGCTGGGGTATAATCCTATATTTGCCAATCGTGCTGAAATGAAAAACAGTGTAATTAATTCATGACGTGTAGGTGTATTTATCAATGGTTATTATACCAGTGACATCTGGACTGCAGTCTGGGGTATATAGATTTATTACATGGTGGTACGGCCTTGTCAATGCTAAGCCTATGGGACCTCTGTACTCCATGCCCCCATGGAGTACGGTGTAGCCATACTCCGTGGCCTCCAAATTTGTTGATTTTCTTCATTTTATGAAAGTAGCGCCATGTAATAAACACAAAACCCCACTTATTAACATAAATGCACATCATACATCACTCGTTGAAGCTGGATCATATCACACGATGCCGAAGGCTGAGTGTGATATGACCCAGCTCTAACTCGTGAAGTATGATGTGCATGTATGTCAAAGGCGTGGAGTTTTGTCTATGTACCGTTCAGTAGGCCACTACAAATCTTTGAGATTACAAAATGCCCTCTGGTCAATGAAGGTAGGAAATCTACTGATTTTGGTCAATTTATTGTAAGAAAGTATTATAATTAAATCAAATAGATTGAGTGAGCGAAATCACAGTGGAATCGGAGTTCATGGGAAGGGAGGGGTTCTTATACATCTAGCAGGGTGAGAGAGAGGACAGGGTGGGGAAGAGACATAGGGCTGTTGTTAAAACATGTGGATGTTTATGGATAAAGATGAGTTGAACTGAGTGGGTTTGAGTTGGTTCCATTGCCATTTACTAACTGATGTTTACATGCTCATAACGGATCCAAGATGGCCGCCGCACATGCGCACATACAATGTATACAACACACAACATCCTCCCTTTTAACGGAAAAGATAATCTCTTATATCTTAGGATAATACTATAGCTTATTCAGAGTTCACTTGAGTCTTTGGAATAGTCCTGGGATGTTACTGTCTTTGTATGAGATATAAGTCTGTCTTTGGTTCATAACTGAATTAATGAGATTTAAGACTTAAATGATATGTCTCTAGATATTTCATGTATCTTTGTTCTTATAGGAAATGTCAAGTAAGATTTTATGAAAATAGGGTCAGGTAGACTGCCTGACACCCACACGTGAAAGACAGGGATTATTCTGCCCTATGTGTCAATCACGTCTCACTGGTAACGCTGTGGCGCTACAACGGCCCTGCCAGACCGGGTGGTTACCACCGGTGGTGCAGGCACCTCTGCCGGTTCGGGTGGTACGGGCTGTTCCGCCACCGGTTCATTCCTACGCCTCTGATGTGGAGTGGCGGGTGTGACGGTACGCTGTACCTTCGCTGGTGACGTGACTGTTGGAGTGATGTCACTAGGTACTTTACTAGCACTCATTTCCTCGCGAGTGTTAGGCTCCTTGGTCTTCTTCAGGTGCTGACGGTTTCTCCTGAGGATGCCAGTTGGAGTCTCCACGGTGTATGACCTTTCATCTAGTCTCTCTACCACTGTCCCCTTGGTCCAGGTCTTAGTACCAAGTTTAAATGGTTCGAGTCTAACCGTGTCTCCTTCCTCTAAAGGAGGCAATATGGCTGACTTCGTGTTTGCGTGCTCAGCCTGAATTGCTTGACCTCGCTTGATGTCGCGTCTTGTATGCTTTAAGTCAACCACTTCCGGCTTTAGGAGAGCGGGTGCGGTCGGAAGCATTGTCTTGGTGCGTCGGCTCATCAGCCTTTGTGCAGGGCTAGACAGCATACCTTGTGATGGCGTATTTCGGTGGTCCAACATAGCTAGGTATGGGTCTGTTCCGGCCTCGCGGCACTTTCTCATGAGCTTCTTAGCGGTCTTTACTGCTGACTCAGCTTTGCCATTCGCCCTACTATTGTATGGGCTGCTCGTCATTTGCTCGATGTCCCATGCATCGCAGAAGTCGCGGAATTCTTCTGACACGTACTGTGGCCCGTTGTCGGACACTAGGGTGTCTGGGATACCGTATCTGGCAAAGTGTGTTTTTAGCTTGCCGATGATGGTTGTAGAGTCTGTCACAGGTAGCATGTCGACTTCCCAGAAGTTGCTTAGGTAGTCAACAGTGATGAGGTAGTCTCGCCCATTTAGGCTAAACATGTCCGTCCCTACTTTGGCCCATGGCCTGTCAGGTATGTCGTGACTCATTATCGGCTCTTTAGGATTTGCTGTTTCGTACATCCTGCAGATGTGGCACTTCGAGATGAAATCTCTGATTTCTTGAGCCATGTTTGGCCAGAAGATGCTTTCTTTGGCACGTCGTAGGCATCCATCTATGCCGAGGTGCGACGAGTGGATCTTGACCTTCAGGGTCGACCTCTCGCTCATGGGGATTATCACTCGCTCACCTCGGAATACCAGTCCTTCATGCACTGCTAGTTCATCTCTGAATGAGAAGTATGGGTGTAGCACTGGTGGTACATCGATCTTCTCGTTTGGCCAACCTCTTAGTATGGTCTCTTTCAGTGCCGTCATTGTTAGGTCGACTTCGGTGGCTCGACGGATGGTCTCAATCCTGGAATCGGATATGGCCACGTACTTCGTTGCATTGACGTTCTCAAATTCTTCGTGATGTCCCTCCGTAGTCTGTCTGTAGGCTCGAGACAGAGTGTCGGCGAGATACATCTCCTTCCCAGGCGTGTATATGACTTCCACGTCATATTGCTGGAGTCGCATTAGCATGCCCTGTAGTCGCCTAGGGGCTCTTGCTAATGGCTTCTTCATGATGCTTTGTAGAGGTTTGTGGTCAGACATCACGCTAACCTGTCTACCAAACGTGTACTGGTGAAACTTCTCTGCACTCCACACGATGGCAAGCATCTCTTTTTCTATCTGTGCGTAGCGTGTCTCGGTGTCGGTTAGGGCACGGCTGGCGAACGCTACCGGTTGTCCGTCTTGTAGAAGTGCCGCCCCGAGTCCGGTCTTGCTGGCGTCACACTGGATGGTGAGCTCCTTGCTTGGGTCATAGTACCTGAGAACTGGTGCCTCACTCACAAGCTTCTTTACTTGTTGAAGTGCTCTGTCTTGGGCACCGGACCAGTTCCATGGCACGTCTTTCCTCGTCAGTTGCCGGATATGTTCCATAACATCTGACAGTCGAGGTAGGAATCGTGCTAGGTAGTTAATGAATCCATTCAGACGCTGGACTCCCTCAACATCGGTCGGTTTCTGCATATCCATCACGGCATCCACCTTCGCAGGATCGGGCTTTAGGCCTTCATGCGTGATCAGATGTCCAAGAAACGCTACAGATTTCTGGCGCAGTTTCATCTTCTTAGGGTTCAGTCTGATACCTTTGTCCTGGCATCGCTGAAGTAGTTGTTCCAACTTCTTATCGTGGTCCTGTAGGGCTTCGCAGTCGGTCTCGCCAGTGCCGTATACCATCAGATCATCTGCGATACAGATGACTCCATCCAAGTCGTGGCAGTGTTTCCTTCCGAATATGTGGTTGCCAGCGCAGAATATGCAGTCCTGCGGTTGGTCTCTCGATTGGCTTCTCGTCTTCTTCCTGTTATTCTGTTTGTGTGGCTTGACTCCGTGAACCTCTGCCGTTCCGCCGCTGGCGTTGACGTGTTTTAGTCGCAATCCGGTTGCTTCGTCGGTGCGGCAGATGTCGATACACTTTTCGAGGGTTAAGTCTCTGATGTTCAGGAGTGTCTTCCTGGTCTCTTCAGACCGGATGCCCATCACAATTCGGTCGCGTAGCAGAGTGTCTTTGAGGCATTTACAGAAATTGCAGCTTTTAGTTAGGAAGCGGAGCGCCGTCAGATATTCGTCAAAACTCTCTTTCTCTTGTTCCCTACAATTGAAGTTGTATCTCTCCATGGTCTCATGCAAGTCCCCTATAATGTAGGCATCAAATTTCTTTATTATTTCTTTGAGTGTCCTATTGGCTTCGTCTGCGAAGACAAAACCATTGTAGATTTTCAGGGCATCTGTTCCTATGGAATTTAGAAGCATGGAGGTTTGGTACACAGCAGCAGTTGTGTCCAGGTGGGAGATTACAGTGTAGTTTCCCCACTGCTGTTTCCACAATAGCCAATTTTCAGCCTTACTAGATTGCAAGTTTAGAGGGGCAGGAGGCCTGATACCAGGCACAAAGTGGTGCACTGGTGCATTTCCCCCTGGGGGAGGAGCATTCTCCCCATTACCTTCATTGATTTCAGGCATTGTGCTGGTACCTATATACTTTAGTAGTAGGAATTGGTGACTAGCAGGTCACAGTTCAGACTAGTGTAGCCTATAGACTAGCAGGTCTATAATTGTCACTTTAGGCCTATATAATTTCTATACACTATCAGGGTATAGATATATTCTCAACACACTATCAGGGTGTTGATGTAGAGCTAGCATTTATTAGGAATGTCTCTGGAACCAGTTGCTGTGGATCTCAGGGTGGGCTGGCAAGATGGCCACTTTCAGTGACAACACATGTGTATTCTGCTTTTGGCTTCAGGCCAAAAAGTGCATCAATCACTCTTCCAGGGTGAATAAAAATTATGTGTGTCTACTCACAGTTTCTTGTTGCCCTTCCCTGACCCTTCACCTGGCTGTCACCATGTTAAAACATGTGGATGTTTATGGATAAAGATGAGTTGAACTGAGTGGGTTTGAGTTGGTTCCATTGCCATTTACTAACTGATGTTTACATGCTCATAACGGATCCAAGATGGCCGCCGCACATGCGCACATACAATGTATACAACACACAACAGCTGTGGCAGAAGTTGCAGCAAACACTGCATCCCAGATCACAGGCAAAAGTCCCCCCCCCCCCCATCACCACCACCCCTGTTACCAGTGGTCGGAGAACAGAGGGGCAGTACCAGCATGTAATGGTAAAGGAGTTCTGGCTGTCGGTCGCCTTGCGCAATCTGCACTGGTGGCTGCCATGTTACTGTGATGGTGCATAGATTAAAGGTAACACAGGTAACCACAGGGATGTTAGAGCTTGACTTTTGCACCTATTTCCTGACCTGTCCCCCAGTTGGAGTTGCTAGCACCGTTAGATTAAACCCCGGATTAAACCCACACTAACAGATGGAATGATTCCATCCCCCTGGAGCAACCCAGACACATCTCACCCCCCCCCCCGGGGGGGGGGCACTTAGTATATTGTGTATACACAGGTGTGCGGCTGGCAAGGGTACTTTTCCAACAAAATGTCCCTAGCAAGGGTCCTGTTTCAGAGAAAAATGTCCCTAGCAAGGATCTAGTTTCAACAAAATTTCGCAGCAAGGGTGACTTTTTCAACAAAATGACCCGGTTTTTCACCAAAATGTCCCATTTTTGCCCATTTTTTGCCAAGATTTTGCGGACACGGGTAAAATTTCTTGGTGAAATTACTCAGCCATGAGACATTTTGTGTTTTTCTTCTTCAAAACAAGGACTTTTCGGCCGAAAATGCCCTAGCAAGGGTAGGTTTTTGAAGCAAAAGCTCCCTAGCAAGGGTAAGGGTTGTCATTGGTCCAGCCGCACACCCCTATCAGAAAAAATTCAAGTACCCCCCCCCCCCCCGGGATCTCACCAAACCCCTAGATCTATATCCTGCAACCAATACACAGCAAGGCTAGGGATAATGAGTGGGAATTTCGTCGAGATGGCCTTTCTGTCATGCAGTTCTATGCAAAACAGTGTTTATACTATGCAGTTCACTCTTAGAGTCTTACTCTAACCACAATTTTTTTGAAGTCTCGCCCTGTGCTCCCATAGGTATAGGTCTAGCATTGTGCTGTATAAAACCATGTGGTCCATGTTGCTATGTCCACAGTACATTTCTATAGTGGGTAACATTGCAGAGCATTTTGGTCATTTCTGTGACAATTTCTGTATTCTATTTCTGAATATGATATTTTTATCTGATTTCTTCATTTTTGGTACCAGTATTGATCTCTTTGCATTGATCCCATCTACCTTTTCCAGGCATTACCTGTACGGCCCCTGCCCCCGCCCCTGCCTTCAAGACTTCCCTGGGGGTGCAGAGGGGTCCCCCCTCAGGTCGGAAAGTCGCCGAAATTAAGGGCCCAGGTCACAAAGTCGCTTTTTAGACCATTTTTGCTATAGACATGTTTTTCCACAAAGTCGCCAGGTCGCTTAAACTATTGGACCAGGTCACCAGGTTGCCTGGAAAACAGCCCAGGTCGCCAGGTCGCTTTTTACCCCTCTGGAGCCACTTCCCTGGCTGCCTAGTTACGGCTGCAACTCTCAGATGGGGCCGGGGGCTGTCTAAGAGTTACGGATAGAAATGGGTGTGGACCACTAAATTCGACATGGCGACATGGGCCCTTTTTGGCTTAGTGACATGCGACATGAGGAATATAAGAGATAATGACAGGGGACATAGCCTTTTCTTAAAATCGACATGGTGACATGGACATTTCTTAAAATCGACAGGGCGACATGGCCATTTCTTAAAATCGACAGGGAAAATCGGGACCCCCCATCCAGACTCCCATAGAAGGGTCAGTTTTGTACTGGTTGTGCATATCCTTGCCAATCATGTAGATTTCTACATCCAATCAAGACAAACTATGAGTGGCTGTTTATGCTGCTAAGGGCCTTAATTGGGTGAGGTGAAATGTACAAATTAGTAATTATAGGCATGTCTAGACCAATTGATGGGTGGCATCAATGCAGTAAAGGCCTCCTCAGTGTTGCCGAAAACTTTTTATTGATGCAGGCTAAAGTGGCCTGCGTCTTGGCGTCTTACGCAGGATTCTACGCCGGCTTTTGCCGGCGTGCAGACGTCACTTTGGCAACACTGCCCCTGCATACAAGAACTACCCTCTTCAAAATCCTCTAATGTGTGGAAATGATTAATAAACTAAGAATTCTAAAAACATACAAAGGTGGAGAATATGTCTAAGATGCTCACTGCACATTTCTTTCTGAAAAAAATATAATATCAATGACAGGGGAATGCGAAGAAAAAAGAATTCGCAAAACCAGAGCTATTCCTGCATCTCAATCCTATACCCACGACGCTAGTGGCCGTGGGTATGTAGCCTATACTATGGCTGCCTTGACAGGCAGGACATGTCAAAAGTGTAACCTCTGTACCGGTATCAAATCAAAACGTGAAACCAACAGTTGATGTCTACAGGTGTTAGTCTCCTCATGGGTTGGCAGGGAACATGACAGTTACTATGTACCGGCTTACATGTCCAGATATAGACTACCCACGTGGGGACCACCTGGCCACTGGAGAAACTGAACCTACGTGCCTACACGAATGCTGAGAGAACTCCAGGCAGTCTAAGAGTAAGAAGGGCCAAACCGCAGGAGGAATACGGTACTGGTATGCTGTCTAAATTTTGTTTCTCGAATGACTGGTTTAACTTTAGGCCCCTTTTGAAAAATAAAGACTTAAAGTTAGGGCCGTCATCGATACCCCCCAAACCGAAATACCGACATTGTCGGAATCGAGATTATTGCATCGAGATAATCGTTAGATTGATACACTCTTTGACCCCTGAGAAGCTGAGTGAATTACCTTTTCAAAACTGAAAGAATTTTGTTGATATTCCAACTACAACCAAATATATCATTCAAAAGGATTTGCAATCCCCAAAATGAGCCTATTACATAGACTAACATTTCATTTAAGAAAGGCTCAAAATTAATCCTATAGCTACATATCAATCCCTGATCACAAAACATGTGGCTTTTTGGATAAAACAGGACATACCGTATTAAATTTAGAATACCATCCTCCAAATTCACCCGCAGTAGAATATACCTTTATTGGGCTGATTTATTGCTTTGATTTACTCTATTTTGACATTGACAAAAATCGGAAAATCGAGTCCAAAAATCGCGATAATCGGAATCGACAAAAACGGGATGTTAATGACATCCCTACCGGTACTAGGCCAGTAGGATCTACCTAAACCTACCTAGCCCCTCCTTGTTGTTTATTTGCAAATACTTTTTATAGCAAATCTGCCACCGCCGACCAAGCATAATTTCGTCTATTTTCTGTCATTTGTTGTGCAATTTTTGGCAGGCCATTTGCATTTCTCAAAATACCTTGTTGGGATTTGTTGTGGCGGGGGAGGGGGAAGGGTTCCGAAAAAGTCCCCCATCCCCAGCTAGTGATAATTGACTCGAATCCCCCCCCCCCTCCCCCTTTCAAGTGGCTCGACAGTGGTCAAGATGTTTCTGACATCTGGACCCCCCCCCCCCTCCAACCTTCAGAAGAATATGGACCCCCCCCCCCCCCTCCCCATGGCATTGGAGGCTGGATCTGTGGAGATGTCGTAATTTAGGCCTATTTATTAGAAATGTCAGTAGATAGGGCCTACCCGGTTATAGAATAAGTATTGTAATGTAGGCCTAGACCTAGTCATCTACTTACCCTTATAACTATGTGACTCGTCTATCCTCCATACATACAGCCCCAATGAGGTGGTGTCACCTAATCCTTGCGTAATCCTTAAGTCAAATCACGAGACTGACTGACTGAGTGACTCACTGAGCAACTCAGCGAGAGGCGACCGCAGAGGCCAAGCCTGGACCTGAGAGTGAGACAGTGGAGTGGATGTCAGTTTTCTTCCCGCCTTCCTTTCACTGTCTACTCGAGACATGGGCAGTGTATGGCTCTATGTCAAGGTGCAATCTTTCGTGCCTCCATTCTGGATCTACATGGACTGACTTAGAACATTTTAACAGGTTTAACCATTGCATAATCCGAGAAAAACTGGGCACTCATGCCTTCCGTCGGACACTCGCGTTTGTTTTGACCTCCATTTTGATATGACGTCAGAGCCATGTGACCGCGATGCTTTCTGGGATAGGACCATTTGACTTTGTGGGTTTCCCGCGTCAAATTAGCCGGGGAAGCTTGCAACCAAGGACCAACTTCCAAAATATATTTCTTATTCTGTGCTTGCGACCCAGCAACCTTTCGATTTTAAAGATGGAATAGGATCCAATCCCGGTTCAATTTACTTTTTTTAAAATAAATTTTCCATTGATTAAGCCCAATGGAGCCCAATGGAGTGCTACATTTTTAGGGGGGAGGGGGCGCAGAAATTCATTATATTATAAATATAGATCCCATCTTCTGTGGAGGTGATCAAATTTCACATGTTTCAACCGAAAAAAGCCAGTGCGCTATTAGGGAGTACTTTTTTAGATAGCCAGTTGTTTGGAGTAGGATAAAAAAAAAATTATTTTTTTTACAATTTTTATTTATGAAAATTGTAAAAAAAAAAAAAATTAAAGTTTTTATTCCTCCAAACAACCTTTTTAGATAGCCGGTCATAGAAGGCACCCGGTCATAGACGGCACCCGGTCATAGACCAGCACATTGGCCCAAGTTTGTGAGACACAGCCGGGTGCGCTCCGTGTGAAATCTCTGCCATGGGAAAAATACACCTAGTAGTACATGACTAGGCTATATAGTGGTTTACAGTCCCTATAATTCATGAAAACATTTTTTTTTTCATATTAACATAATGTTGATCAATGAGGCTAGGCACACCATGATGTTTCCCAAGCACCATTGTCGAACAACTGTTTGGGGTCTGACAGATATATGAGACATCATGGTGCCTTCCTTTGTTGAAGACAATGTTTGCACAGTATGACAACTGAATAAAAGATTAAAAAACAAACACATTTCTGAAAGCCAGAACTTAGTATTAAGCGAGCAAAATAACTTTCAGCTGATTGGTCCAAGCCCCCCCCCCCCCCCCCCCCAAGTTAATAATAAGGTATATCACCTGATGAAGATCAACTACGATTGAAACGTTACAAGTGATTTCAACCTTGTACTACTTCTAAAGTAATAAAATGTCTTATTATAAAAATGACTTCTGATGTTATAGTTGTGTAACTTTCTTGTATAATTGATCATTCATTTGATTTATTATATATTTAATAATAAATTGTCCCTTAATGCACCTTGGCGGAGCATTGAACCCTTGCTAATCTACTATTTCTATCCTTATACCATGCTTTGGGTGGGGGGGGGGGGGGGGGTTCTCTCTGCATGACATTATATTTTGAGGGGGGGAGGTCAAGGGTTGCATGACGAAACATGACAATGGGGGGGGGCAGGGGGAGGGAAAAAATAGTCCAAAGAAGCATGACGTCATTTATGGACGGCCCCCTGTGAATCGCTCTTTCCCTGCAAACTGTCTGGGATCGTTTTGGAATCATGTCTTAGGTAGGCTATCCTGATCTACATACGGGTAGGACCATTGTCTGGGAGGTTCTGGGGACTGTGGACACCCTGCAAGAGCTCCCCCAAAGCCCAAACAGGCAATGCCCGCGCTTTTTTACCTTTAGGTGCCTCTTTTCGTCTACTCCTCCTTACCTCTGTATTTCTCTCTGGGAACTTATAGGACTTCCTGGGAACTGCTCCCCCAAGCACTAAGGAGGAAGGGGGTGGAGGGTCGCCCCCCCCCCCTGTTGTTAGATAATGACACTCGCTTAGTTGAGATCACGCTTATGTGTCCTGCACTCTCTAAAAATACCCGACAAGATAGGTCTGCCTAATACTGGCAATACTGGTCCGTAGTTAATTCTCAATTCGAAATTTACAAAGAGGTGACATGATTTTTTTTTTTGATTCTGTTATATCAGATGGTGTCCATTGATATGACCTACCGACAAAAATGGCACAAAATCGTCTTTAAAGACAGCCAAATTGTCCCATATGACCTAGAGTTAGTAGCCCTACTAAAAGTCATTTTGTGGTAACTTCAGCTGCTTTAATAGTATATGGGCACTTCATTCAACACTAGGGCTACAGCCCCTTCTTCCTTGGAGTTGGAAAATCAAAGGGAAAATTTGCAAGGAAAATTCCAATTATAATGAAACCCCGGGAATGAAACATTGAAGGCAGTATCAAACTGCATGGGTTTCTATCTGAAGATGTAAGGGATCTGAGGCTCAGGTGGCGGTGGGCGGGGTGCGGAGCGGATCATGTCGCCTCCTGGTGGACGTTTCACATACTACGCTACTATTGATGAGCTGCCTCTATCATTTTTGATTCTTTGGCCATCTCATTTTGAGAACTTCGTTTATAGGCTTTTGCAGTGAATATTTTGGGCCAGCAGAGAGAAAAAATTCACAGCGACTAGAGGAAAATAAAAGCATTGAAACCCCCCGTTTTGGGCAATCTAATAAAGTTATGTTGCGAAATATACCAAACCTGAAAAGCCTCCTGGTCGACTTTTTTTCTGGCAAAATTCTCAAAAAATCTCAAGTGGGAAGAGTTTGCAAAATGCTAAAAATCTGGGTGGCGGATCCGCAATCCAACCTATCAGAATGAAACAGGAGAGCCAGCACGTTATCTATATGTCCAGAAGAGGTCGACGAAATAATGCACCCCTTGTTAATATGTAACCGCTCCCTCTGATTGAATAGGGTGTGTAAGTAACCCGATGCGACGGAAAAAACGGGTGTTGAAATAACCTCGAATCAGGACAGGAAGCGATGTCACACTATGGGAGCTTTTGGAAAAAATATTATTTCTCAGCAAATAAGCATCTCTACCGGGCATCCTTTGAGATAACTGTGTGTCAGGCAAGTACCCTGCGGTACCACATTATGGTTTACATAAGAGAATCACCTGAAATGAGAGATTTGCATGTTTTCAAAAGCGCCCATACTTAAAGCATACCGCGCCGTGACTTCCTGTCCTGATTCGAGGGTTTTCGTCACCCGCACAGCTGAATGTAAACGGGTAGGCTTTCGCCCCCTATTATGTCCCTGAGAATTATGCACCCATGCTTGGAAAGATGGATTGTGTGATATACATCACAAGTGACCCAGGGCTTTTCGGAAGATGTATAATATTCCAGTATATCGAAATATTTATCCAATTTAATGTTTCAATGAACATTGGGAAACTGAAATTTATTTCTCAGTGTAAGCTGGACCACACGACCTGTAGCTTATCATGTACATATATAGTACTCCCTTAGGCCACACCAAAAAAAAAAGTTGGTCAATGGATTTCACCTTTCAAAAAATGGTGCGAGCGAGCGAATTTTTTTTTTTTTTTTCTAAGATTTTTTTTTTGTCAAGGGATTTTGTCGGTGGAAAACTGGAGCGAGCGACTTTTTTTTTTTTTAACCAGCCTCCGACACAAGTTCTTAGTGGACCCCTAGGCCACACCAAAAAAAAAAGTTGGTCTACGGATTTCCCGCACCATATTTTTGAAAATGCAATTTTTTTTTTTTTTTGAAAAAAAAACGTGTCTACGGATGCGCCCGCACCACTTTTTGAGAAATTTGAATTTTTTTTTTTTTTTTTCTTTTTTTTGGGTGGCTATTTTCTGATCGCTAGCCAAATTTGGGAGTTTGCAAAAATGTTTCCCTCAAAAAAAAAAAAAATTGCCCCCGCTCCACTTGATTCAAGGTTAAAATCCGCAGACAAAAAAAAATTTGGAAAAAAAAAAAAAAAAATTTCGCTCGCTCGCACCATTTTTTCAAAATGAAAATCCGTAGACCAACTTTTTTTTTTGGTGTGGCCCTAACATAAAAATTTATTGGTTGATCTGGGGGAATTACTGGAAGAAAATTTGAAAAAAAAAAAAAAATTCTCAATTTTGAAAAAAATGAGGCGAGCGAAATCCATTGACAAAATTTCCATTTCCGAAAATAAGGTGCGCGAAATCCATTGACCAACTTTTTTTTTTGGTGTGGCCTTATAATCATTCATTGGTCAATTCCTTGTTAAAAAGTACCCCCAATTCATGTGTCATACATGTATAAGGAGATGGAATTTAGCCCCGACTACCTCAGGTACCAGGATGTGCTAGTCCTGTATAGGTCATTTGGCCTTTACAGATCAGCTGGTCCCCACTGACCTTTCTTTAGAGTTGAAATGGTACCAAAAGCGTCTCACTTTTTGATCTCACCTTCCCTTTAACACTGAGCTCTATGGGTGTCTGTGTCAACGTGCATCATTTAAAGTCAGGATTCAAGGTCACTCTTCAGCAGGGTTGATTTTGACATTTTTTGAGGGGCTTTTTTCATGGGGCTTTTTTTTTGACATTTTGAAAAAAAGAGGGAGACACAGATTGTTCCACAGTAGAACTTTAGCTTTATTTTGAACAGAAAAACCAAAAAACAAAGGCAGCGCGAACGTTCAAAGTCAGCTGACCAATCTACGTTTTTTGTAGGAAAACCGTCTCACACAATTAATGTAAGTAGGAGTGAGTGAATATTTTTGTGTTTTCTTTCATGCTTTTAATATTGAGTATTGTGCTTGCTTAGTATATGTGCCTCTGTGATTTTCCACGTAATTCCAATTCGAAGTATGTACTTCTACAGTCCTCCAAAACTTAAGCCAACTCCTTCAGGTCACTCCGAAAAATACTTGTTTCTCATCACCAGGCAATTAAGGTATGAGAAAATAGGGGGAGAAACATGAGGCGCTTCTAACTTTTTTCACTCAGGCCAAATGGGTCGGGAAATCATTTGAGGGCCTAGTCATTTATTGCCAGCGGGGGGGGCTTGGTGGATATAGGGGGGTCATAACAGAAAAAGCCTCCATGGTGGGGGGTCATAATAAAATATGGTCAATTTAGATGCTTGTCACCACGCATGATTCCACAGGTGCATGAAAAGACTCAAAATTGGGAAAATCCACCAAGCCTCCCGAGCTAGTAGTAAATGACTCGGCCCTCAGATGCCAACTCGATGCTAACGTAAATTCGCGCGTATAACCCGCGGGTTTTTGTCCAGCAAGCCCAGACTCCTAGCATATTGGACAAGCGGGTATTTACGGTAGGCCTATATTCTCATTTAGTATTTCTTCAAAAGATAATTACACATGTATAAGGCTCTCTCAATTACCGACAGTATTCTTTCAAAAATTGGTGAGGGCGGGCGATTGCCTTTTCTCCCTTGAATGGGCCACCAACAGAGAAAAATAATGCGGGTGCAGGCCATAAACACTTCCTCAAATTTCAAAAAAAAATTGGCTGACGCGGAAAAATATTTTCCTAGGAAATCAACGCGTTTTGGATAACTACAGCAGCACGTGTGCTGGTTATCTATGTACTTTACCCATGGATAACCAACCTCGTTCTGGCATTTCTATGTATTATTCCCGCTGTTTTCTTAGTGATCATTGGTATGTGAAATACGTACATTTAGAGAATTAGATAGCACCCCTCGTTCTAACCCTAAGGCCCTGACATTAGAAATCATTCTTCATCACAGGTAAGTTTATAACAGAAAACCAGACACGTTCCATTTTCCTTTTATGTCTTTTATTAGCTTGTAGTGTCTTATTGGATGGAGCTGGCGTTGGAGGCAATCCTGGGCCAGAGGTCGGCACATTCACGGGAGACTGGTCCAAGGATGGCGGAACCTGCAGTCAAAGGAGATATCTTAGTTTGGGTTACAATACAATTTTCTTCTAGGGGCAGTTAAATGTAAACTCAATATCTTTCTTACTGAAATATTTACTAGTAGGTAGGCCTATTACGCAGATGATAAAATCGACAAGAGCCTCTTTATTTACCCTATTAAGGGTCTGCTGCCCTTATGTGGGGTATAGGCTTTTTTAACAGTAGTCCAAATACTATAGAATGGTAACGTGATCTCCGACAAGGGGACTGGGATGCCATAAGGTCCCTCCTTTCCCAATATAAGACTGATGCTTGAACAGCACACATCCAGATCGCAGTGAGACAAACTACTCCGAACATCCTTTATTTATTATTTCACTATTCTAAAATAAAGATCAAAGAATCAATAGTGGAAATATATCAAATGCAAACGTACCTTTCATTTCTCCCTTATTGTTGACTATGACCCCTGCGTTATCTTCAAAGTATAAGAACACCCCATCCTTTCTCCGGATTGATTTTCTTTGCCGGATCACTACAGCAGGCATTACTGGAATAGAAGGACAACATGTTATTTAAACTGGTACAGTTTTGTTATCAATCACATTACTATTACCGTAAATTTCCGCGTACCAATGCGGGTTCTACAAAATGCTCAAAGTCTAGGTGCGGGTAATACGAGGGTTTTTGATACTATAGTACAATACTAAATTCAGTGTCTATAAAACGTGTTTGTTTGCTTTAGTAGGTAGTTTAATGTCCAATTGACTAATGCAGAAGATGCATTCTCAAGTTTTTCACAAGTAAATGGCAGGCCGAAGAAGGTCTATGTACGGTCGTATCGTATCTAGTTTGGCGTTAAGTTGCAGTAGACATTGTACAGCATTTTCGACACACAGACCAATTTATGTATGTGTATTGCGCATAGCAGTGACAGCTACATGTACACAGCTTACTTATATCAAGTAGTAGACGGATCTCTCAAAAGGCCATGGGTCTAATCTGGTCCACAATAATTAGGACAACTAGGTGGAGCGCTGCCCCACCGGTATTTTGAAAGTCTAAATTCTGACTTCCAATGGGATAGACCTATTCATATGGTCCACCACACTAATGCGGCCACTTTCTCTCTGAATATTGCTACCCAACAAGTATATTTTCGAACCCTTCTTCTAGCATTAAGACCTTGCATATACAAATGTATAACTCTGGTCCTGTATTTAGTTACACCATCTCCAGAGTCTCACACCTGTCAGATCGATTGAGGTTTTATGTCCAAGTGTACTGTGACGACTGGACATAACTCAAAGTTACGCCGTTTTATTCTGATAATTTGGATTACGGATCTGCCTCCGAGATTTTTGGCATTTTGCAAAAAAAAAGAAAAAGTTTTATTTTATTTTTTTACCTTTCCCCTTCGAGATTTTTTTTTGAGAATTTTCGTTTAAAAAAAAGAAGTACATGTTGACCAGCAAAAGGTAGAATAAAGCCTTTCAGATTGGGGATATTACTCAACATATCTTCCTTAGGGAGTGATCATTTTTTATCAACAGGGGGGGGGGGGGGGGGGGTCAAAAAAATTTGGACCCCTTGACCGGGGGGGGTGTAAAAAATTTGGACCCCTCTTGGGGGGGGGGGGGTCAAAAAAATTTAACCTGTTTTGGGCCAAAAAGCCCGCGCGTTACTATGCTTCAAAGGGCCTGCGCGCGCGCCGATTTCCGACCCGTAGGGGGGGGGTAAAAAATTTTGACCCGTTGACCGGGGGGGGGTGAAAAAAATTTCGCGCGCTCTGCGCGGAAAACCACCCCCCCCCCTGTTGTTAAAAAATGATCACTCCCTTAGATTACCCCAAAATGAGTTGTTTTTTTGTCCTCTGCCCTTCCAAAAAGTTGGAGCCAAAAGCCTGTAATCCAAGTTATCAAAAAAAGGTGGCCCCGTAGCAAGGAGTCACTAGCCACAAATAGTGGTGGTCTGCCTCGCAGTAGTAGGACAGATATTTATATGCTGCTTGCCCAATACAGCAGTGACCGCATCTATGGATGATCGAATTTATGAAATGAATGACTGCATCTATGAGGTGAGGGAGAAAACCACTACCGGGGCACGTCACCTACTCTTTCCGAAGGATAGCAAGTGTTCTTTTATTTGCCTGGTCCTACATACTTGAGCTAGCGCCATGGAAAACCACGGCCTTTGATATCTCAGATGTGGTTCACTATATGAGGAGCGATAGCAAGAAGGCCCGGGCCTGCTAATATGGGCAGCGGCTGCCAAACAACTTATGTGACTGATCACAGCAGTTAGGCACAAGACCCCTCAAGCTTTGTCGCCTTTTATGAGTCTGGTATACCCATTGGTATCATGGAAGGCTCCCGATGAAGTTATTCTACTCCTTCATGCCCCCATCATGAAGGTCCCCACGAACTCATGGACACCTTTCAGAAATTCGGAAGAATCCCATGCTTCTAAACCAATACTGTGGCCCTGCAGTTGAAACCTCAGGGTTCTTTATTTAACTGGGAAATTACAATATTCTCTTTTGGATTCCCAAAATATTGGAGACCTAGATTCCCTGACTATGAATGCCAATTTTCCCAAATCGTATTCATCTCTGTATTGTTTGTCTGACAGTAACGAGTGGATCCATGGCCAGTAACCTGAGCCTTTTAGGGAGACGTTGTTGGGGGGGGCTTAAATTAATGAGGACTGGTTAAGGTTACTGTAGGAATTATGTATGTTATGCTTACCCTTTTTTCTGAGTTCTGGCTTGCCCTTCTTCACAGTGGCCATGACCATGTCTCCGCTGCCGGCGGCGGGCAGACGGTTCAGACGACCCTTGATGCCATGTACGGAGATGATGTACAGGTTCTTGGCACCTGGAACAGCAACAACAGATGGTGGGTTAGTACATGTTACGTTCATATGATGGTGCAAAGTTCTCACGTGTACATTAAACCACCCCTTTAACTCGATATATGGACACATTATTGGCTAGCTGTCCATGTACCAGAGGAGCTCCCTCACTCTGTAGGACTAGGAGGCCATACATGTGTACCTTTAGGCTTTATGCGATGACTAGAAGAACACACTGCGATGACCTATGCCATATTCTATGAACTACTAGCCAGACATCAATTGTCAATGAATGTAATGTGGTTATTTGACAGATGGCATATATTATTCAATTGCATGCAACATTTCGTTTGACAGCTGATATCTATCAAAGTATCATGGAAGTTTTGAGTAGTGTTATTGTGTAGAAGCACTCACTCATTGGCATAGCCTACAGGTTAAGATTTAACTGGCCTACAGATGTTCAGTTCAAGGTGTGGAGTTGTCTTGGGGAGAGACCAGACCAGTCAAATCAATACTGCCGTACTTTTAAGTTATATAGTAATTAGTATACTACTTAGTCTACTAATAATAACATACGATTTGATGTTGTTTTGCCATCGTCATTGCGGACAACACATTCACTAGGTGCCAACGCCAACATAAATTTCCCTTGAGGTTCATTTTTCCTGATCGACTCATGTTTAGATCCTGGTGAACAGCGTGTGTTGACATTTGACAGCTCCAACAATGTGACAGTACCGTACGATTCTGACAGTGACAGCTCGGACGGAGACCTCTTCCGATAACAAAATTGATGTTTTTAAATGTTCTTACCTGTGTTGTCAGCGCAGTTGATGACCGCACCGACTGGCAGAGCCAGGGTGATCCTGAACTTTCCTCCGGAAGAACCTCCACGACCTGTCAAAATGAATAAACAGTAAATAGTGAGAAATCGGCGACGTCCGATTTGGGTGCCATAACGAAAACATGGGCGATATCACCGTGCAGACGGCTCTGTAAACACGGTTTATTCTAGAGTTGTGTGGACAAATTTCAAGAAAATTACACCTCGGGTAATCGAACATACATGTTTACATCACATTTATTTCCATTAAAAGGCAATACGATGGAGATATAGGGAGATGATCCCCGATTTTAAGAAGGCATGTTTATATTCTTACCTCTCTTCGACATGTTGGATTGAAAAAGGAAATAGGTCACTGCGCAGGACCGGAAGTTTACTGCAGTTGAGGTGTCACAAGACTAAATCAATTGCAGAAAAATATCGTTGACGCCTAAATTACCCGAAATTCAGCCGAATCTGCACTGTACTAGTGTGTTCAATACTATAACAGAATATAATCGAGTGACTTCCCTGAGCTAATTTCGTTCACCATGCGTTTAAACTCTAGTTCAGCAAATAGGCCTACATTGGTACAGGTCACCAGTATAGATCTAGAACTTTAGTTCTGTCATGATCCACCAGATGGCGCCAAATAAATTTTCTTAGATTTATTTTTTTTGCTCAGAGCAAGCAATTAAGCAATGTCAAGGATTTGGGACATTTGTGTGTCAAATAGGCCGACTCATTTCGGGTAGCTGGGGGAGCTTGGTGGATTTTCCCAAAACGGCATTTTTTCTGACCCCCCCCCCCCCCCCCCCTCCCCCCCCCCCCACCAATTCAATAAGGGCCCCAGACGGGTAAAATCGACAAATCGACATGAGCCTAGTGACAAGGGACAAGACCTATTTCTTAGAATCGACAAATGACATAGGCATTCCTTAAAATCGACAAGTGACATGAGACCTAGTGACATTTTTACAGTGTCAGTGACAAGTGACAAGACCCTTTTCTTAAAATCGACAAGGGACATTGACAATTCTTAAAAATCGACAAGTGACACAACACCCCCCCCGTCTGGGGCCCTTCAATACCCCCCCCCCCCCCCACACACACACACTAAAGGGAGTGTTCATTTCTAAAGTACAGGGGGGAGGGTGGTGAGATTTCGCGCGGAGAGGCGAAATTTCTTTACACCCCCCCCCCCCCCTTGAGAGCGTGTGGAGCGTTTCGCACCCCCCTCGCCGAAGGCGGCAAATTTTTTTCGCCCCCCCCTTTGAACTATAGTAACGCGCAGGCTCTTTTGCTAAAAAAAAAGGGGCTTAAATTTTTACGCGCCCCCTCAAGAGGGGTCAGAATTTTTTACGCCCCCCCCCCCTCAGGAGGTGTCGGAAATTTTTACCACCCCCCCTGTAACTAATAAATGAACTAGGTCTACCGGCATGTTTGGGTTTTGAGAAATGACCCCCCCCCCTCCCCCCACTATGCCTACCGGAGGTTTTTCCAGTGTTGGCCTAGGCCTATTGGTAGTGTTCATTTATAAATAAGTTACGGGGGCGAGGGGGTGGTGGATGGTGGATTGGGGGAAGCATAAATATTTCCGATCCTAGACTATCATCACTATGCCCCTTTTTAGCAAAAAAAGAAGAAAGAAGCCTGGCACGCATCTATAGTTCAAAAGTGGGGGGCACATTATTTCCAGCGACTTCAAGGTGGGAGGCGTAAAAAGTGTTTCCTCCTCCGCGCGATTCTCATCAGCCCCCACTTGTAATTATTAAATGAACACTCAAAATTTCAGCAAAGACATGAACAGATCTACACTATCGTTATAGGTATCCTTTTTCTGTGATACATTTTGTATTAGGAAAAGTTATTACATTTTCTGAGAATTTTCTTTTTCAACTTATGATTAAAGGAGTAATTAAGTGTGATTTGGCCTTGTAAAATGTTGGGGAAAAAAATTGACTAAACTTATTTTTTTTGAAACTGGGCCTTTTATCCCCACCCTGGGGTAAAAGGGACACAAATTGTGGCTGCAGAAGGCAACTATTTGCAACCTTGTGACCTTGCCTATTTTCACCCTAGTACAATAATTTCAGTGACTTTTGGACATTTGAACATTTGATAATAGAATAAAGGGTCTAAAAACTATAGCTTTGTGACATAGGCTCCTTTATTTTGAAGACTTTACGGACACTGGGAAGCTGACCCCACAAATTGTAGCCCGGGAATTGTAGCCCCCCAACCCTACAGGGGTAAGGGCCTAGTCATTTATTACCAGCTGCATGAGGGCTTGGTGGATATAAGAGGGGGGAGGTAATAATGACAAACAGGCCCTTGATGAGGGGGGGGGGCATAATAGGAAAACCCTCCATGGTGGGGGGAGGGGGGTCGTGATAAAATTTGGTCCATTTAGATACTCGTGACCACGCCTGATTCCACAGGCGCATGCGATAAGTGGGTCATTTCTCAAAATGCAATTGTCCCAGGGAACAAGTTGAAGTTGTTTTAACGTTCTTTCAACATCATTTAAAGAGTGGAATAACGTCTTTGTGGAACAGCCTGGCCTTCTACTGTGTAGTCTACATTGATTTGTATCTAGCCTACACATCAACGACTAAATAGGCCTATTATACTTTTTCCACACATTAAAGTAATTAAAAGTAATGCCATGATCCGCGAAAAGGGACCTTAGGGAGTGTTCATTTATTAATTACAGGGGGGGATGGTGAGATTTCGTACACAGAGAAAAATATGAGCGTCAGCTGGACTCTCACCAGGGTCAGACACTGCCTGATTCAGGTGAGATAGTCAGAACAAGTTTTGACTTTCACAACAGTCAGACTGAGCCTCTTTTGATAGTCCCATAAAGTTACTCTCTTTCAAGAGTAAGCCTGATCCTTGAATGACAGTCAGCCAAGACAATTCTTCAGACCAGAGTCAGGCTGACATTCGTTCCACAGTCAGGCAATGTCTGACTCTGGAATGAGGGTCAGTTAGCCTGAGCCTTCTTTGTTTGCTACTAGGTGGGGACAAAATACAGTATTGAGATTAATGGTAGGGTATAAGACACCATTCTTGTGGATTTGGGAATTATATAGATTGAGATTCTGGGATCACCTCTGATATACCTAAATGACTGGTGGTCTGTGATAGCACACCCTTCCCTATCCAGGACAACAGAACTATTTTATATAGGATTACAAGGGTCAGGGAGGCCATATATATATATATTTAAAAACACCACCTCTCAATACAAATAAGCAACTACACTGTAAGAAGTAAGTACTGTACACCTACAGCAAAAGTTGCTGGCAACTTTTGTTCCAGTAGATTTTTCTGTAGGTGTACAGCAACTGACTTGCTGTAAATTTACAGCAACTTCTACTGTAAATTTACAGCAACTTCTACTGTAAATTTACAGCAACTTCTACTGTACATCTACAGCAAAAGTTGCTGGCAACTTTTGTTCCAGTAGATTTTGCTGTACATGTACAGCAACTGGGTGCTGTAAAGTTACAGCAACTTCTACTGAAGGTTTCATATTGTTGTTCTCATCAATTTATATCGATTAATGCGCATGCATGGAGAGTACTTTCCTTCATAATAGTTCAATCTCAACAAGGATGATACACACTACACAAAGTAATGGTTTAATCCTGCTTCAATACAGCTGAACCGTATGTGATACCAGCTTCCCCCAGTCCAGGCACTTAAGCATTTAACTATTCCCACCAATGTGGTGTCTATTCTATACTTTTGCTGTTTTTTTGTATTATTCATCACAATCATGCAAATATCAATACACTTTATGATAACTGCATTCAGTCTCTCTCGTCCATTCTTATTTCACGATGTCTTGAGAGTTTGTGAGGCTTTATTTGACTCGGGAAAGGGTTGGGTGGAATAATTAATACAGAAATGGTCGACTGCTGCCACCTAGTGGCGGAAATCTACAGCAAAATGTACTGTAAATGTACAGCAACATTGCCGGAGACCCAATTTATAGTACATAATGCTGTAATTATACAGCAAATAGTGCTGTAATACCAACTACAGCAAAAAGTGCTGTAAATGTACAGCACATTGTGCTGTTTAAATACAGTAACTTCTTACAGTGTAGTCTTACTGTAAAGAAGAGATTCCAGCTATGCCTGACTTTCATTGAGGTCAAAGTCCAGCATTGCTAGACTCACATCCACATGTGAGTCGAGCTTGGCTCGACTCTCAAAGGCCAGAGTCTGGCATTGCTGTACTCTTGCTCTAGATAGAGTTCAGCATTGCCAGACTACCCTTGGGCGTGAAAGTCAGGCAGTGTTGAACTCTCGTACAGGAGGGTCCAGCATTGCCTGACTTTGACAGTAGAGAGGGTCCAGCACTGCCTGACTGTCATACCAGTGTCCATGGGTCTGACTATGGCATGTGAGTCCAGGTGACTCTCACATTTTGCTATGTGTAGAGCATTTTACCCCCCCCCCCCCCCCGCCCTCGGCGAAGGTGCCGAAAAATTGCCGCCCCCCCCCCCCTTTGAACTAAAGTAACACACCAGGCTTTTTAGCTGAAAAGGGGCTGACTTTGTTACGCCCCCCCCCCCCCCCAACAGGGATCGGATCAGGAGGGGTCAGAAAATTGTACGCCCCCCTCCCCCAAAGCTGCCCAAACCCACCACCCGCCCTGTAACTATTAAATGAACACTCCCTTACCAGGCCTTGGTCGGTGAGAGCATAGAGATAAAGCCAGATAATCATAGACCCGGGGGGGGCACTTAGTATATTTTGGGTCCACTTTTGAGAAGAATTTCCCTAAGCAAGGGTCAACTTTTGCAAAATTTCCCTAAGCAAGGGTCAATTTTGACCAAAATCTCTCTGAATCGACACCATTTTTATCAAAATCTCTGGTCATTTTCAAAATGCCCCTACAAAAAGGTCCATTTTTACCAAAATCTCCCTAAGGCCACTCAAAAAAAAAGTTGTTTCTCATCCCCGCGCGCACCATAAAAATCATGATTTGGGGAAAACTTTTTTTTAATGATTTTTCATGAAAAATCGGTCAAAAGTCGACAAATATTGGCATATTTGGTATCAAATTAAAGCTTATGCTGTTAGGAATACAGAGGGATAGGAATAACTGGCATTATACGAACTTTTTCGGTTCAACAAACTCTTAACTACTAAAATGTGAAAATAGTGCGCGGAAACTCTAAATTTCCCTATATATTTCAGCCCCCAGTAAAAAAAAAAAAAAATTAAAATAAAAAACGCCCTCGTCACATTTTTCACTGCTGGGTGATGAGAAACAATTTTTTTTTTTGAGTGGCCTTGTCAGGGGTCCAGCCGGACACCCCTGTCAAAAAAAAAAGTTGAGTGCCCTCCCCGCCCGGCCTCCCCGGGATCATAGCCTAGACCTCTCTAGTCTAGGTCTGTGGACTGGTGAGAGGGATTTCCCCAAAACAGTTTAACCTGAACCTTGGCTGAAAGGATTATGTTGAAAAAAACTAGCCAGCCTAAGCCGCACAACGGCACACACGTATAGCCTATACAAAATGTACCGAGTGGCCCTCATCCCCAGGTGGGGGAGTGAAACCGAAACTGAGAACGCGCGCACTGTCGTACTGGCGGGCGCGAGAAAGTTCCGGAAGTTATCCACCGGAAGTAGTGGCTAATGGACTGACGTCATTTCTGGAAACGAGGTCAAGTTTGTGTTGCTCTCCGCAGTCTTGACGGAGGAAAGGAAAACGCGAAGAAACCTCGAATTATAACGAAACTGAGCAACCGATTGTTGTCAAGATCACTTATCAGGGTAAGTGTTAGACTGTTCTTGCCACAGACAGTAATGTGTATCCTAAAAAGTGGACAAAACGGCTGTCACACTGCAATTTCAGTCTGACACACTCACTGCCTGGCACTGCCACTGTGTCACTCACTGACTGACTGAGTCACTGACACTGAGTGAGACCGTCACTGTGACAGGCACTGTCACTCTCCACTCACCAAATCACTCAGGGCAGATCAGGCTCAGCAACTGCATTGCATATCCGGAATTGCAATTCAATATGGTCATGATTGTGAGGCACACTCAGTCTCTGATTTGCTACCAATGCCATGCCAATGAATCGAATGATCATGCCTACTCGATGGTGATATTTTCCGCTGGTATATAATCGAGGACGGAATGTCGACGAAATTGAGCCTTTAAAGGCTTTAGTACTAGTACTAGTACTAGACTTTAGCCTTTACTCGGCTTTAGGTCGCGAAGTCGCTGCTTTATTACAGGCCTACTCTTTTAAAGAGTCCTTATACTAATGACAATGCTGTCCAAAATTCGTCAAGTAGACCTCACCCAGTTGCCCCACATCGGCACATGACAATCAATATACACGTACACTCCAAAGGACGTTTAGTAACGACCTCCACTGCAGGCTCCAGGCTTATCAAACAATGCAGCACCTGATCATCCGATTGTATCTGACCCAATGGCAATGCCAATGGTGACCTCATGGGCTGCATGGAGATAAGGGAGTGGTCATTTTTTAACAACGGGGGGGGGGGGGGGTGATTTCCCGTGGAGCGTGTAAAATTTTTCACCCCACCCTAGATCGAGGGGTCGAAATTGTTACCCGTCCCTACGGGCCGAAAATTGTGCGCGTTCGTGCCCCTTTGTAGCATAGACCCATAGTAACGCCCATAGACCCATAGTAACGCCCATAGACCCATAGTAACGCCCATGGACCCATAGTAACTTTTTCGCTCAAAATAGATAGAATCTTTTTGACCCTTCTATCCCAAGAGGGGTCTAAATTTTTACCCCCCCCCCCCCCCCAATCAAGGGGTCCAAATTTTTTACCACCCCCCCAAATCCACCACTGATCCTAGTCTCCGGAGCAAACACTGCCCAATCGATCCACGTCGCTACCCTATGTTACTCGGAGCCAGAGTCTACCGCACAGTAATTTCCCACAAGTACGATTTAATACGTGTGGGGGGCACTGACCAATGGGAACGCCCGTACGTCCCACCGTCGCCAATGACGGCCAACGTAACAACCGTACGTGGCAGACACTGCTCCGAGTAACATAGCGTAGCGACGTGGATCGATCTGCAGTCGTTTGCTCTGGAGACTACCACTGATCCACTCCCCCTGTTGTTAAAAAATGAGCATTCCTATAAATTCCCGCGTGCAACACGAATCTCGCGCATAACCAGCACCCCAGCTTGGGAGAACCCTATCACCCGCTACAGAGGTCTGAAAATTGTGATTTTAGTACCGTAGTAGCTGTACTCTACTGCCAAGACCCCTCCTATTACCCGCACCTAGACTTTGAGAACTTTGTAGAACATGCACTGAGGGTTTGGTTCGCATATAAACCAGTAGAAATAATAAGTAATCAGAAATGCCACTTTTCCTGCTTTTTCAAGAATTCCTGGGTTTTTGCTTTAAATTTCTGTGTTAAGATTTTCCTGCTAAACACCAATCATGGTGTATCCTATCCTGGCTTATGAAGCCAACTTGTGTCTGCTGTGGCGTACAGCAGTCGAATAAAACCAGCTGCATAAAACCACTCGTATGCAACCGCCGTGCTGTTTTGGGTTAATAGTCGATGTTAGGCCTGCCATGACATCGGCTATGGTCGACGCTAGGCCTCAAAGGTTTAATATGCACACATATAATGGAAGTTTCCCAGACATTGGCAGTATCATTTTCCAGGAGACCAGGTGAAAATATCACCTTTTGTCATTTCAGAGAAGCCCAGTGTGAAACAAGCAGGCCACCATGCCTCCCCCTCCGCCCTCCTATAACGTGGCCACCAATTATGGCTACCAGGGGTCACCACAGCAGGCGGCATCAGGTAGGTAACCATGGCGACCAGACGCTAATAGTGCAGGGCACGCCTTGCAGTGACCATTGTGTCCTATCACATGCTCATCTCTTTTATAACATGTTAACCCTTTGAGGGCCGCTTTAATAGTGGGTTAGTGCGCAGCGGCCTCTGCCCTTTGACGTCATGATACTTGAATGCTCTGGCCTAAAAAAATGTTGTGTTCCGGTATCCCGACAAACCCTACGTTTTTGGGGCTGACCCTAATATTTTTTTACTTTTTTTTTTTGATTTTGAGGAAATTTATGACATTTTTGGCGTGTTTTTTTTTCAAGTTTTATTGGGTTAAAATAATACAATTATGCATTATACCTACCTAGCTACCGCAAATTATAAAAAAACAAAAATCAAAAAAAATCCGACTGACCCTCTTTATTTTTTAGCCATGTTACCAGATACAACTTTTCTTTTGGGCTTCATGATGCCAAAATGCAGTACTAGCGGGTTAAGTTGCTGGTGCACGAATGCGGCCCTGTCAACTTAACCGGGCTGTATTCATGCATCATAACGACCATAGTCGCACATTTAAGCACTGTGCGGCCCTTAACGGGTTGAACATGGCCCAGGTATGAAGTGATACGAATTCAAAATGATACCCGAATAAGTCTTATCAGACCTGATTGGTGTGTAGTAGCATGGCATGGTGATAATTAGAGTAGAAAAGGTTCCCACCCTGCATGGCAGAAAATGGATGCACATAAAATGTGCTACACATTGAAAATTAAATTGAAATATCCAATTATGAAAGTCTTATAGATGATATAATGATCTATGGTACCATGCTAGTGTTTATGCAATATGGATGGCCATAAGCTACGGACGTCTACATATAACTATTAAATACATTTTGAAACAATAAGTTATTGAATAGTGATTGTTATGATTATATTTATGTAGTGTTGATATGAAAAAGAAAGAAAAAGGTATGCACGTGATATTCTTCAGTGAGTTTACCACGTTATTATTTTGTGTTTCTGATCAGTGGTAGTCAGGTTTTCAGTTCAGCTCAGTCTATTGCCGTCTATTCTCGTAATACTATGGTATCAACAGCCTATTAATTCAAAGTGTAGGCGATGAAGGAAATACCAGATAAAATTATGTTAAATTCATCTTGAGATCTTTAAATTCACTAGTTTTATAATTGTATTTCTACTCGCAAGTTTATCCTCTAAAATTTATTTTGTCTAGCCTAAGTCTATCACACCTGAGTGTCGCCCTGTATCTAAAATTACTGTCCGTCGGCTAGGTCTCAGTCTAAGCCTGAGCTTCAGTGTGAGCAGCTTGTGAGTTACTCTTCACCTGTTGTTTAGCTAACATGGAGCGATCCCAGCTGCTCGCCAAGTCGGGTGAGATGGGTATGTAACCTTGGTTACCCTCAAGTTACTCAGCTCTTTTGGGCACCCACCGCCAGCCAATATCTCTTAAAAACATTTAAATAATTACTTTTTTTGTTATTGATTTTAAATTAAATCAAATTATTTCAATTATTTCAAAATAAATAATATGTTTTTAAAATATTGAAAATAATAGTGTGTACATGTAGGCTACTAAAATATACCGGTACTGGTAATATAGGTGTTTTTACACGAACTGTTCTCAGACATTCTGGGGAGATTAACAGGTAAACTGCGATAAGCTAGGCCTGACTGGGAATAGTTTTGTCTCATTACAACCATTCTATATACATTGTTGTTGCTTAGAAGAGATTTTTCTGTTGGCAGTGGGTGCCCTGTACTCTCATGCACTGTGTGTATGCATATGTCTACCTATTGTGGTCGGTGTATTTTCGATGTATGGAGGACTATCATAGATGGAGAGATACAACAAGAGCACATGATCCCTCCTATCCTTTATGTCCTGACTAACCTCTTTCTACTGTGACTACTCTGACTGTACCACACTTGTCCTAGAGAATGAACATTCACATTTACATCCATTTTAGATACATCAAGTTCAGGTTATTCTACAACATTGAAGGCTTATTTATACTTGTCCTGATCTCCAATATGTGTGTATTTAGATAGATGTGCATCTCCTGTGTGTGTACCCCTAGATGTATACACTTTTGGATTATGATTATGATGCCTGCATGTTTTCGGCTGCGGTAAATTTGAAATTTGAACCCTTTGGGGTGGGACAAAAAAAATGGACAAAAAAGCGACCACTGCAGTTATCCTACATCGCCTTATATACTACGGCACCCACGCTGCATGCTCTATGGACACTTATCATACCAGGAAGACGTTCCTTCCACTCCCAAGACATGTACCACAGCACGTAGCTGATTAATACCCCCCGACACACACACACACTGGCTCTGCCGCTCCCTAAACAATAGAATCAGTGAGGTCACTCTTGCACAAGGTCTGCAGGGGCTGAGCCGATCACTTCCTTGTCTTCAAGCCACGTAGCATATAGTACATTTAACACTTATAACATGGCAGAGTCTTCAAGCTACGTAGCATGTAGTACATTTAAAACTCATAGTCTGCCAGAGAAACAAGGTAGGAAGCTTCCATATGTCAATGGGGAGTCTAATACTCTCTCTCTATCTTTATATCTATATAGATACAGATACTACCGGTAGGTCTGCCGCCTAATGTATTTTGTAGATAAGGGGATAGTATATTTTATATGCATAGATAGTTTGTCAATATATATGCTATCTGTGTATAGGGTGCAATTTTGGTGCACTTCTGATATGAGCATTGCCATGAAGCATTGGCATTGACATGTTGATCTTTATACATAAGATTAATGCAACGGTATAGGCAAGGGTGAGACGTTATTTCTCATATTACTGGTAAGTTGAGTGTAGTTGAGGAAAAAACAGAAAAAAGTCGCTCATATTTATGTTCCTGTTCAAGTTAAACATCACTATGAGTAAAGTTAAACAGTGTAATCTAAAACAATCTGCGAGGAAATCTGCAAGGAAATCAGTGGAGGGGAATTTATCATTCTGCGCCTTCCTAGATATGGAAATGAAAGTCTAATACATGTAACATACCGATACATCTAAAGGTTATCATCATAACACTAGATAGGATTTCTATCTGTGTGTGATAGTGTGGGTGATGTGAGGGGGGTAGCCCCAGGTGCATTATGTGGTGACCAGATTGTGTTCCTTTTTGTCTTCCTTGCGTTGTGTGGGAATAGTGCGGGTTGACGATGGGCCCGCCTACTCTCCGGTACCTACAGAGCCAGCGACCGGATACGGTACACAAACCTCTACTATACACCCGCTTTCTGTGCTACCACTCGTTATTCATTGGCACCCACATTTTGAATTTAAGTTTATTAAGATTTTGTTTAAATGAAGAAATGATTAATTTAACAAGACGAAAAATGCTGATTGTACATACTATGGCAAAAGTGCTTGTCTGTAATAGTTCGGCTGCAAGGCAATTTTTGCATGGTTATCGCTTTATAATAATTTCATCAACTTTTACAACAACTTTGGGAGTTCAAAAGCAAATTTGTTACTGGTACTAGGATTAGTGTGGTTACTTTTAAGAAATATATCAGTTTTGTTCATCGCCTAATAAAATCTTAATGCTTCCTGCGACTGGTCACTAAATGTTCTTGTACGCGAGTGTAATCTTATGATAACGGGCAGACCCCCCCCCCCCCCCGGCAAAAAAAAAAGAGAAGTTGGTCTATATGTTTCACCCAACTCATTTTCAAAAATGCTCTTTTTTAGGATAAAGAAAATTAAATCATTTTGTCTATGGATTTCCCTTGCCTCATTTTTCTTCTTCAAAAATATTTAGATTATATTTATAACTACCGGTAGTTTAATTCTGTTGACCCCCAAGAATCAAACAACATGTATGTAGCTTGGGAGTATACTGAGAAGTTTTCTCTGAGTTAAAAAGTGAATTGTCTTTCACTTTACTTTTTAGTTCAAAATCCGTAGATAACAAAAACTCTTAAAAAAGAAATAATACTCGTACCATTCCGTAGATCAACTTTTCTTTTTTTGGTGTGGCCTAACATAGTTCCAGTTGTGGGATTATGAGATGGATAGAGCTAGGGTACACTGCAATGATATATATGATAATCTCTACTCTAGTGATAGGAGTTAATAAAATGTGTAACTTTGGGCAACATGATATGTCTGATTCAAATACAACTGTCTGTCTCTATCCCTCTCTCTATAAGTAAGTCTCTGTCTCCATCTGTCTATCTACATGTATATGTAACATCTGTCTCTATCCGTCTATCTATATATGTAACTCTCTGTCTCTATCCCTCTACACATAGGCTACCTCTGTGTACAGTAGCCGTCTTATGAAAATATTGTTCTACATGTTCTCAGTACAAAAGAATCTCGATAGATTCCCGGCTAACGGTCACCCCTTTATTGCAGCCACTCCACCCAATGTGGCCTTTTTCATTATATACTGTTATTCAGTTACATCAACAAAATCCCTCGTTTAGGCTCTCTCGCAATACAATCATTGCAAGAGGGGTCCAACTTTTTTGCCCACCCCCTTCACAAGGAGTCCGAATGTTTTTGCGCCCCCCCCCAAAAAAAACACCCTCCCCTGTTGTTAAAAAGGTACCACTCCCTCACTTGCTTACTAAATAACACTAAGGGAGGTTAAATGCACTGTCGACACAGCTTTGCCTCGTTTATTACTACACAGTTGTTTTTCCCTCTTGGGAAATTACATACGTACTATTTAATACTGCGGTGGCTTAGATAAAACATGGGACTTGGCTTCGGTGGCAGTACATGTTCATTGCTTCATCAGCTGTAGGATAGATATGATCTCTGACATCTCTGGCCTACTTAGTTTATACATATACATGTATGCGATATCATATCACTTATGAAAAAGGAAGTTATAAACAGGTGAAAAAGGTACATAGATGATTGATTTAGTGAACATGAAGATCCACTTGGACATTAAAAGGTGACTGATAATATTTATCAGTGTCAGAAGTGTCATTTAAATCAATCCAACTGATATGTAGTTGTGTAGAGAAAGACGTATATCATTACCATGTGGCTGATCAAGATAATCTGGTAATAGATAAAACAGAACAGACACATATATAAGAAAGACATTTCTTCTTTGTTGCACAGCAAATTCCAATATGCTACGATCAATATTACTCGTTAAGCAACCCCATATACCCAGATAAGAATAGGTGGTCAAGGTTTTACCTTTGTATATTTGATTAGGTGTGTTAAGAGTGCAATTCACGTGTGTATTATTCATCACGATTTATATTTTTAAAATAGTATAGTCTATTGATTTTAAATATTTTAATTGCACTGACATAGCTTATTAATTTTGGACTGGTTGTGGGTATACAGAAAATATTTTTAAAAAGCAGATATTTTGTATACTATATTTTTATCTATTTAGCCATTCATCTCGGTTTTACATGGTTTGCCTGGTATATTTGATCCAAAACTAATACAATAGACATTTTGAAAACAGGTACCGGTACTGTTCATTTTATCATATACTATGCCAATTTGTGACTTTATCGCTATTAAGAATCACAGTGGAAAAAGATTTTTGATCAGGCAAGAAATATTTTTCTTTTTGAAGTAACTTTTGTAATTGACTTCATGTAGATACAGGTAAACATTATAGATATTCCATGAAAGATACTTATTGGTTTCTATATAATCAAATTACATAATATTGGATAACTTTCAACTGTTGTTTCTATCCTGTATCTAGGTTACCCGCCACAGAACCAGTACCCTCCACAAAACCAGTACCCGCCACCGCAGAACCAATACCCACCGCAGAACCAATACCCGCCACGCGCCAACCAATACGTACCGCCAGCCAACCAGTACCCACCCCCCGGGGCCGAATACCCCAACCAAGGCGGATACCCCAAACCCGCTGGCGCCTACCCTCCACCACAGGCTGGCTACCCACAGGCCGGCTACCCACAGGCCGGCTACCCACAGGCTGGCTACCCACAAGGTGGCTTCCAACAGCAAGGCTTTGCCCCGTCACAGCCTGGCAATGCTGGATCACCGCAAGAGAATGAGACCGTCCGGATTAGTCAACCGAAGCCTCCGGAGCCGTGGGAGGATGGGAACTTTGCTGGGAACTCCTTCAGCGATAAGAACATCCGCATGGCCTTCATAAGGAAGGTACGTTGATCGAGGGGAATTCAAATTTACCTTCAATATAAATAAGAGAGAGGGTTAAGTTTTGTATACAACCCGCACCTAGACTTTGCTTGTAAAACTGTGTAAAAGTGGGCTGAACTCGACCTCAACTAAAATATATGTAGACATGAAAATAATAATTTATGATTGTATATCATAGCTTATGTTTATATAAGAATATAAAAAGAAACACATAAAAAAATGGCTGCTCTCTCTCTCCTTGTGTACGAGTTGTGAATGACTAGTTCACATGTGAGATCTTTTGAGACCACCTAGAGAGGGGAGAGAGAACTAGTACTGCAGAATCTTGGTAGCAGACAACTGCAGGTGAGTAGTAGAACCGCTGATACTTATACTATCACAATACCTAGACATAATTATAAGCTCCGTTAACTGTGTTGCAGGTGTACATGATCCTGATGGTACAGCTCATGTTCACTGCCGGCGTCGTCCTCTTCTTCTCACTCCAGTAAGTAGCCACTAGAATACCACATTGCAGTAAACATATGTGAATTAACATGGATATATGACATAACGATTTAATGAATTACTATTCTAATCGATATCAAAATAGCCAATCAGACCTCATACCATTTTCTTTGATTCTTCTTCATTCTTTACAAGACGGAGAGTAGAGGTCTTCTCCCACCGCGAAAAAATATTTGATTCCTCTTTATGGTAGATTTAAGAAAATATTTTTGTTTTTGTTAAAACAGTGAGCCAACAAAGATGTGGGTGAGACGCCACTCATGGATCTACTGGCCGTCCTAGTAAGTCACATCTATATAGATATATCAGTGAATGAAATGTGATATGCATTTAGTATAAGTATATTTTAAAGGAAAGAAATAAGGCACTACCGGTATATCCTAAAGAAGAGGAATTTTAACTCAAAAAATGATAGTACATGGAGATATGTATTTGAGATCGCTAAGCGAATCTGTCTGTCTAGTAAATCTACATATCGATTGAATACATATATGTTTATGTACATTATACTTCTTTTCAGTTTCAGGAAGGTGTTTTAATGAAAAAGTACATTTATGATTCACTACATGAGAGATAAATCTATTGCCCGAATATATTGATCAATAAACATAACTAACAACGATAAAAACATTTACTTATGACAGATTAAAATTTGTCAATTTTAGTTAATGGCCATTTTCTTCATTTTTGTCTACCAGGGTATGGCATTTTTGCTAATGCTTAAGATCATTTCCGGTAATACAGTTGAGGATAATATGCCCATGAACTAACACATTTTTCATCCACCTCCACCATTGTAATAAAGCAATTGGCCAAAAACGGAATTGGTAGCACTAAAGGATATTTTCTAACACATAGAAAGGTAAACTAATAAACACAGGTGGTGGTCCACAGGGTTAGGGTTAAACATTGCTAGACATGCATTTCTATATCAGCTAAATAGTATCCCATGCCCAATACATTTTTGTACTACCACGATTAGAAAACTCCATAACTACCAAATAACTATAAACAATGAAGATTTATGCGAAGTGCAAACCGCAGCCATTTTACTTTCATGTATTTTTTTTAAAGAAAATATTTGGGAAAATATACCTGTATATGGTAAATACTATTGCGCCTGAAGTAGTGGTTCTATATTCTTATTCAGCATCAATTAACAATAAAATAAGAAATATTGTTCTGGGAGGAAGAAAAGAAATATGCGACCACCAGGTATGATCACAAATGTCGAGGATGTATTTACAAAAACAAAATTAAAATCTAAAGTAAAAAGTTTTAAAAGTAAAATCCTATCTAATAGCGCTGTACTAATGGCACCTTATGCTGCAGCGGGGTGTTCCTGATAACCTACATCGTGCTGGTGTGCTGCCCCTCCGTACGCCGCAAGTGGCCCGTCAACTTTGTCTGTCTGGTCATCTTCGTAAGTAGCAGCCACCTATGTCTATGTATGAATATCACATCAACCTAGTCAACTGTTTTGAGTCACATAAACAAAAGAAAAATCTACATATATAGATTGAATGGTATGGTATAAGTAAAAGAAGCATTATGAGGCAATCCTTATCCAGGGTCAAGTGCATGGATTCTGAATATATAGACAAGTCAGGTTTTTGAAGGTGCAATTAACTTTCTTTATATCATATAACTTTTGATTCAATGGAATCATGTGTCATTGATTTAATTACTTGTAAAAAAAAAAGAGTCCTCAATGGAGCTATGTGTATGTGGACAACATCAGAGAAATTCCCCTATATTATCTTATCATATTTCATCCTTGATTATCCACAGACATGTGCTCTCACCTATATGGCTGGGATGATCAGCAGGTTAGTACTCAATTATAATACATTTAATGCCTACTAACTTGTCTTACCAAAATGTAATCAGCTCAGACAATCTGAATAAAAAACAATTGTGATTCTGGGATTTTTAAAGCTTGTTCCAAAGTCATTGGTATTACCATGGGGTATACCAATGTAGTACTACATGTATATGTCGCTGGTGTTACCGGTGCTTATAAATCGGTTGTAACAGAAAAGGGAGTTTTCATCCATCTTCAATGTATTAAATATCACACTTCTTTTTAAATTAGATAAAATGTCCGCTATATACATGTACACCTATATGCTTGCAGCACCTACAGCACCCAGTCGGTGGCCGTGGCTATGGGCATCACTGCCGGGGTCAGCCTCGCCATCTCCATCTTCGCGTGCCAGACCAAGGTGGGCGTTTGGTCATCTTAAACTCAGGAGTTCAGATAAAGAATTGTAACATCTGCAATAAGAAATTTTTAATCAAATTTTAAAGATCTATATATTTAGAATCCATTCACTTCATATAATTATAAGACTCCATTACACGTATGTATATATAAGCTTGTAAACATTAATCAAGAATCCATCAGAGAATAATTGAATGATATAAAACCATTATACAAAGAAAGTTATTCTTCAAAGGAAAAAAAAAGGTTTGCATTCTTTTACAGCTTATGAAACTACAGAACTAAAATAGTCCTACCCTTGTTTTACAGTGGGACTTCACTAAATGCGGCGGGATTCTGTTCGCCGGCTGCATTGCGCTGTTCCTCTTCGGAATTGTATGCATGATCTGGTACCTCACCATGGGGTACAGCAGGGTAAGTAGTATGGCTGCCTTACAGATTAAAAAAATGTTAAATAGAAATACCTCCCTGTATGATAAAACTGCACAGAGTCAACTTAACGTAGAAGCATGGAGTGTTTTAGATTATATACCGTAAATTCCCGCGTATAACCCGCACCTCGCGTATAACCCGCACCCCGACTTTTGGAGAATCATATAACCCGCATCTGGGGTCTGAAAATTGCCGTTTGAGTACTGTATTATACTAATAAAAACCCTTGTATTACCCGCACCTAGACTTTGAGAATATTGTATAACCCGCACTGGGGGTTTGGTTCGTGTATAACCCGCGGGTTATACGCGGGAATTTACGGTAGTATTATATATCGCTGATAGAAGTATGTAAGGGACCTACGATTTGCCAACAATGATAAGTCCTATGTGTTGTAGTGATGAAACGCTTGGTTAACATAAATGTATTAACACACATTTTACATCTGTTACAGATCCTGCAGTGCGTCTATGGAGGAATCGCTGCCCTGCTCTTCTCCATGGTGCGTATCCGATCTATTCTTTCTATTTCAAAATATGTCTTGGAACTATTATTATAACTGTTAAATTTGAATGAATTATAGAGGACAATCGGAAGCTCAACCCGATACTCAAAATCTACCTCTCCCCTTTTCCAGTTCCTGGCTTACGACACACAGATGCTGATTGGAGGTAAGAAGTTCGAGCTCTCCCCGGAGGACCACGTCTTCGGGGCCCTCCAGCTCTACCTGGACATCGTCTACCTGTTCCTCATCATCCTCTCGCTCTTCGGTAGCAGCGATTAACCGCTCCGCACGCAGATGTCGCTTGGCCTCTCAATATCAGTGGTTGTCTTCGGGACATCTCTTGTTGAACAACTCTCTGACCAACCGGCCATTCCCACAAAGCATACTGCAGAGTATTTTCATGGTTTACGAAATGGTTGTTTTCAAACTTTGAACATTGTCATGGAACAGGCCTTTTTTTTGGTGGGTGTGTCTCTATCTAGTCAGGTCATCCTCAATGGAGGTTAGTATCGCAGGATTAGAGATGGTGGAAAATGTATGGCCTGTAATAAAAAGATAAGAATTAGAACTCAATAGATTAATGTCTCTAGCGTTATTATCAGTTAGACTTAAAGTAATATTTAGTTGATGTGTGGATGGACGAAGATGATATTAACAAACAACTTCGGGTTTTTCTGTCTGTATCTTCACGAAAGCAGTCATAAAAAAAAGTATGAGAGTATGATAATCTAGTCCCTTTCAAATTGATCAACAAATGATATAAAACAAAAAAGAAGCTGCAGTTTTCATCTTTTCTGTCACTTAAGTTTTATTTGGGGGAAACTGGACAAAATTCCCATTTCTCATACACAACCCAACCAAAATAGCATGCATATTTTGCTCATGAAATGCTACCCACCTACTGTTTAGCTCGGCTGATTTAGCTATATAGAAATGGAGTGGAGTCGATATTATATATGTGTAATCCTTTACCTGTGATTACAAATAGTTTGCAGCAGTAAATGCCGCGGCTTTTCACAAGTATTAAAAATGCACAAGTAAAATATTATTACACAACATTGCCTGCTACAGTGTTGTCATTGGACCACTAGTATTTGCATTTTAATACATTCCTAAGTGGATACATGTAAGGCTTATAATATCAGGTTTTAAGTTCAGTTCTAGTCATTTTGTAAGTCTTTGCATGGTTTCCACACCAAAGAGTTAAGTTAAATCTCTGGAGATAGCAGCATTTATTTATAGTATACATTATTTTATGGGCTATCATTGATTTCGCGACAGTATTTGTAAACTAAAATACCGTATATATTATATCTTTGTTGTGTTAAATCCAGCATCGCATTGTATAAGACGAATTTGTCCAGTTAGGCCTACTTTCCGGATTCATCTGTAGTGAATCATCGCTGGTACTTGAAAAGCTGCGTATAAAAGATATGTTGTATCATAATAGAGTAACCATTATAGGCATGCATCGTATTATAAAAGGAATATCCAGACTTATTGGAAGCTGTTGAGTTGGTGTATAATCTGTTGAGTTGTTGTGAGACGTTTGGTGAGTTACTTAACTACTGTAGTAGACACTGTAAGCTCTCTTTATAAAGCACCTGGCATTGGATGTGAAACCCCAGGAGCATATATCGCCAATTCCACCGAAAAAGAATATGTCCAGAATTATGCTGTCATGTCCAAGTTTTGAAAGGTTTAATTTATCGCACTAGTACCCACCTCTGACTCTGTTAGCTTATTGTTTGTGCAATATCAAGAAGATTTTATTATGAATTTCACAATTGTGATATGTTTGTATTCATAGTAGGAACACTTAGTATTAATGCTAGTACCGGGGGAATTCTTCTTTTTACTCTACTCTTTCTATATCTAAACTGGTCTTGCAGATGTTAGTAGCGAAACAGCTGAAAAGTAGAAATTGTATAGAAATATGATAGTGTTATTTCAAAGCTCATTCTTTCCTTTTAAAATTGGACCCATAATTTACCCATCATTTCTACGTTGAGAAATATTTTCTGTTGATATATCCAAGGGCACATACTCTAAGAAAATCTCTGCAAACTAAAGTACATTCATTGTAAGGATTGATTGGTAGATGAGTAGAATAGATTAAAAAAAAAAAGACATAATATATTTTTAATAGAATGGTGTTGAAAACATGTTAAATATATAGTAATTTGTCAAAAATAGAAATCAACCTGTGCCAAATGACGTTTAGATCGTAAAAGTAGTCTGATCTGAAAAAGAAAAAATAGTTAAAAAAACATATGGAACTGAAATACAGATATAGAAATAGGAAGCAGACATTGTCAAAGATAGAACTAATTAGACCTGGATATGTCGATGATATATGTTAGAGTAAAATAGAGTTATTTACTGACTATTAGCTATTGTAAATACTTAACATGGCGGCTTATTATGACGACTCCAGTCAGTACGTGCATCTGACATGTACACAACCAGCTTACATCAACATACTAGTCATCTTCTTGGACACGGTACGGTAGTGTAAACTACAGATCCACTGCTGCATTTCGATTGTGTTTTAAATTGCATCAGAAAACAATGAAGAATCTTTCTGTTTATGGTGTGCTGCGTACAATACCGTACAATAGTTCAGCAGCTATTTTTTGTTGAATTTACACAATACACAGTTGTCTCTGTACAGAAACCTTGCACTTAAAATGGTGCCACTCCTTGATATGAACCACATCTCTAGCCTATATTTAAGAGTATGTAGTACTACATAGACGGTCATTGTATTTCCTGTACTATCTATTACCAAACTGGAAATTTCCCAATAGAAAATACATGACAAAAGCAACAAAGCGATTTATATAGCTGCTTCTATTAAAATTCAGTGAAAAACATCTGTTACTAAGTACATGTATATACAAACAGCATGGGAAGTCTGTTCATGTATGTTGAGTGCCTATAGATATGTGTATGAAACCACTGTCTTGTGAACATAATTTATATAGCATCTCTACTACATGTTATGTTATGTGCTTGAAAACGTCAAATCGAGGTAATCTCTGAGGATATTGTTCAGGTTAATGCTTCTGAAAATAATTTAACAATTGCAAATCTCAGTAGAAGTGGGATCAATAGTTTCATTTATGATGTGTCAGATCATAGTCAACTATAAAAAAGCATGTAAATCGTGATTTGAGCAGAACGAAAGAACGAAATTAATCAAAATCAGGTACATGTTCTTGAATTGACTGTACTTGCATCAAACTAAGAATATAGGGTATTAAAAGAAATTACAGAAATATAAATTATTTTAATTTTAGTATTTCTTAGACATAAATCATTAAGTCTCTTCAATGGTCACAGTGAATTTGTGAAGTATTCATTTGTTTCCATTTTACTTCACTTCCCATTGCAGTCCATCAATTTTTGAAGCATGTTGCTCAATTCCGTTTGCTTTGAAGACTCTTTAAATCACTTGATGAAACTTACAGAAGTATAGAACTGTGTTATTTTTAGTGACGTGTGTTATCTTTACTGATATGTACAGAGCAGAATGGTACCTGCTTATCAGCCATATCTGTTGTATGATATCATTTTACATAGTGTTGGTTCAGTATTGCCATTCGGGTAGGCACTGTTTCCAAGGAGGCAAACTGGTTGCAACACGCCCAGTCTAATTTGGTCAGTTTTAGTCATTCAATTTTAAAATACCGATACAATGAACCATGAGAGGTAATATCTAAAGCAGTAGATACGTCAATGACGTATGCCATGTTGAAACACCGCCAGAGAATCGGTCTTGAATGCGACACCAGCGCGGAAATTGTAACTAAAAGTAACTTTTGTATCATGGACTTTAGATTTGAATTTGGCGTTTTTAAAGGTATCTGTAGCAGAGCTGCCACTTTTTACAGCGTTTGCAGGAATTCTTGCATTTTCGCTGAATAATGTTCAGAGTGGACCAGAATCCTATGATTCCCAGAGAGTGACATCTCTGCTGTAGATTCCAGCCAGTAGCCTTCTTGGTGTTGAGACAACCATACATTGAAATAATGTATCAGGCGTATGGACTTATGGATATATGAATTGTACTGCACTCTTAAGCAGTGTATACATATTGTTACTAAATATACAATACACATATATTGATACAATACACAAACTGTGTGTTACTATATAACTAAATATCATGCTTTTTGGTGTACATATTTCCTAAATGTTTATGATTGCTACAACATTTGGACGACACTCCTAATGAAGATTCCTTTGTTTTTAGTTGTACTCTTTATGAACAATGTTGTCTCATAGTATCGTGATTTAAGGACAGTGTAGAAGTACACATATCTACATTGAAGAGAGTTTTGCTATATTTGTAAAGATACATGTTAGTGTTGCACATTTATACGGGCTTTTAAAACTATGGAAATATTCTTGTCACATCAATAACATTTGGTGACTACTATAGTAAGTAATAGAGCAGTTAAATGAGCAACACGATAGAGATATTAAGAAAAAGAGTCAACAGTACATGGTTGGGTTGCTCCTATGATAAGAAAGAACATGTCAAAGTAAGTAATACGTCTAGAGGAATCATCAGAAAGTTGTTGTATTGGCATTAATGTTGAAAGGTATACAACAGTTTAATATTGTACAGAATGTATAAGTAATATTGACCGTTAAAGGGACATTCCATTGCACACAAATCAAAGGTCGGACGTTCATCCGTTAACGTTTACTACGTTAATTAAATGTTGACGGATTAACATGGAATACCCCATTTATATTGAGTTGTGTAATATACTTACGTACTCCAGACATATATTACTGTTATCCAAATACATATACATAACTATCTTGTGAGCATGACCGTTGCTTATTACTGTTTCTTATAGTATACACTATCATGCATAAGAAGTTTACTTCAATGAGGGAACAGAATTAGTATTAAATAGATGTGTCTTTGCAAATGAAATCAAGAACTTGTAATTGGATATGGCTATTACAAGAATAGGTAATGGCCTGTCAATTCTATAATTTATGATTGTTAAGACATACTTCTAAAAAGGCCGCAATCTACAAGTGCATGAGTGGCCGTTACAAGACACAGCGTACTACTCCGTCATGTTGGTTCCTGTACGTGTTGTTACATAGATAATAAAGCACCCATGTGACCAATTGTCATAGTTACAGTGTCTGCCTTATCCATTTCTTAAAAGTCATCTATTTCTTAAAGGGGCAATATCACCACTCACACTTAACCACATGGTAGAGTAGAACAGTTCTAGAGATTTGAATGGGACACGCTCAGTGAATATATCCCTTTAAGCTTTAAGTTAACCCTTTAACCGTCGAAATGCGGCATAGTTCTTTAATGCGTTATGCCCTTGGTTGTTACGATGCATGACTGCGGTCTTGGCTAATCTACTCCCCAGGGCTGCATTCATGCATCATGCTGAGAGCATATCAACCATGTCGTATCTGTTTCATTGATGAATGAATACAGGCCTGGCGAGTAACACCAGTGTTGCATTCAAGCATCGAAACAAAGGGCATAATGCATTAAGACAGTATGGACCCTTAAAGGGTTAGGGTCTCTTTGTCGACATGATGCATGGATGCAACAGCGGCTTAAACAGTGTTAAAGGGTTATAGTTTAGGGGACAAAACAGTTAATGGGGAGGGAATGGCAATTATTTGAGATAGCCTATAGATGGCGCTACTGTCAGTATGCTCAGTTTCAGGCAGTGAAACAAGCCCCTATTCCTCAAGGGTACAATTTTGAGGAATAAAGGCTCTGTTGGGCCTTTGTACCTCAAAATCAGCATTAAAGCTCAGAATATCTTATTCCTCAAAAGATTTGTCTTAAGACAAGATTGTATTACCATTTCTGCCAAATAAATTGCATAAAGATTGCTGGGAACACGATCTATATAATTCCACTAAGGCAAGACAAATTGACCTCATTTAGGTGACACCATTTTCTGGGTCACATCCCATCGCTCATGACATACCTGAAATAATTTATGGTAATTTTGGTCCACAGCTCAAAGCTTCTGAACGCATACATTGAGGTAGATTTATGATAGATTCAGGTAGGCAGAGTATTAGGTTTCATGAGCATCGGTGGTTCAGTGGTAGAATGCTCGCCTGCCACGCGGGCGGCCCGGGTTCGATTCCCAGCCGATGCAACTCATTTTCCAAGATTTTTCTTTTGGAAGTATACAATAATCATTAAAGAATAAACAACGACATAAGAGATGGTATGATGACATATCTCTTCCACCTGAGTTGTATTTAACCCCTTCACCACTGCATTTCTTGTAACTCATTGCAATTTTGTGCAATATATTGGCTTACCGCGTGGAAGGGGTTAACATGAATCATGCTCCGGGAACAGAATAAGTATTAAATAGATGTGTCTTTGCAAATGAAATCAAGAACTTGTAATTGGATATGTCTATTACAAGAATAGGTAATGGCCTGTCAATTCTATAATTTTTGATTTTTAAGACATACTTCTAAAAAGGCCGCAATCTACAAGTGCATGAGTGGCCGTTACAAGACACAGCGTACTACTCCGTCATGTTGGTTCCTGTACGTGTTGTTACATAGATAATAAAGCACCCATGTGACCAATTGTCATAGTTACAGTGTCTGCCTTATCCATTTCTTAAAAGTCATCTATTTCTTAAAGGGGCAATATCACCACTCACACTTAACCACATGGTAGAGTAGAACAGTTCTAGAGATTTGAATGGGACACGCTCAGTGAATATATCCCTTTAAGCTTTAAGTTAACCCTTTAATCGTCGAAATGCGGCATAGTTCTTTAATGCGTTATGCCCTTGGTTGTTACGATGCATGACTGCGGTCTTGGCTAATCTACTCCCCAGGGCTGCATTCATGCATCATGCTGAGAGCATATCAACCATGTCGTATCTGTTTCATTGATGAATGAATACAGGCCTGGCGAGTAACACCAGTGTTGCATTCAAGCATCGAAACAAAGGGCATAATGCATTAAGACAGTATGGACCCTTAAAGGGTTAGGGTCTCTTTGTCGACATGATGCATGGATGCAACGGCGGCTTAAACAGTGTTAAAGGGTTATAGTTTAGGGGACAAAACAGTTCATGGGGAGGGAATGGCAATTATCTGAGATAGCCTATAGATGGCGCTACTGTCAGTATGCTCAGTTTCAGGCAGTGAAACAAGCCCCTATTCCTCAAGGGTGCCATTTTGAGGAATAAAGGCTCTGTTGGGCCTTTATACCACAAAATCAGCATTAAAGCTCAGAATATCTTATTCCTCAAAAGATTTGTCTTAAGACAAGATTGTATTACCATTTCTGCCAAATAAATTGCATATAGATTGCTGGGAACACGATCTATATAATTCCACTAAGGCAAGACAATTTGACCTCATTTTCTGGGTCACATCCCATTGCTCATGACGTACCTGAAATAATTCATGGTAATTTTGGTGCACAGCTCAAAGCTGCTGAACGCATACATTGAGGTAGATTTATGATAGATTCAGGTAGGCAGAGTATTAGGTTTCATGAGCATCGGTGGTTCAGTGGTAGAATGCTCGCCTGCCACGCGGGCGGCCCGGGTTCGATTCCCGGCCGATGCAACTCATTTTCCAAGACTTTTCTTTTGGAAGTATACAATAATCATGAAAGAATAAACATCGACATAAGAGATAAGAGATGGTATGATGACATATCTCTTCCACCTGAGTTGCATTTAACATGAATCATGCTCCTTCATTAAAATATCAAACAGAATTATATTTGTCAATTCCTTAAACCCAATTATTGAACAAGTGAATGTTTAATATGCTCAAAAGCATGGTAAAATGAAATGTTGCAATATGAAGAAATTTATGGATTGATTTTTGTTGATGGTAGATAAATTAACTGCATAGGCCTACTTGAATATGCATAAATTCAATAGGTAATGAAATGATTTGATAAGTACCGTAAAACCTCGCTATACTGTGGTCATACTTTATTTCGCTGGGTATATATTTTCGCTATATTCATGGAAATGAAAAATCCGCGAAATTCTTATATGCTACAGTATGGAATAAATACCCGCGAATTAGTCTTTTTTTCCACTTCAGCGAAAATTTACACCCGTGAATATAAGTACTTTCACAGTAAGCCTAACTCTCGTATTAGCCGCACCCTGACTTTGGGCCGATCCTATAAGCCGCACTGGCGATCTGATTATGGTGACTTTTGTACTGTACCATAATAGCAAAAACTCGCGTATAAGCCGCACCCTGACTCTAGGCCGATCCTATAAGGCGCACCGCCGATCTGATTCGCATACAAGCCGCGGCCTATACGCGAGGTTTTACGGTAATTGGAAACACATCATTTTGCTAGCATGGATGGAATATTGTCTATTCCCATTGAAGTGAGCGCTGTATCATTAAGAACATACATCAACATGGAGTTTGAAACCATTTTATTTGTTTCCTTGTACATTTTTAAAAGTATTATTATTTAAAGGTGCACTGAACCCACGACGTCATTTGCATACAAAACTCGGCAGGGTTAGGTCCTGGGTTGAGTGCGCCTTTAAGTTGACATAACCAGCAGCACCATTTTTTGAATCAACCTTCAGTAGCTTTTATGGATCACTTATTAATACAATTTGTATTGCATCTACACTAACACATCTACATACATGTGGATCATTGGATAATGGGTATGCCTACATTTAACTTGAAGGCAAGTTGATTCTTGAGGGCAGATTGGTTTCTGAGACTACGTTATTTTACGTCCAAATGACGTGTTTAACGCCCATAGGCTGTATTCACCAGTAATAACGTTATTAACGTTATTACTGATGAATACAGTCTATGGGTCTCAAAGTCCCTGTCTGCTCTATCTTACTACTTGCTGCTTGACTGAGGAGTGCTACTCCCCTCCCATGGTGGAGAGTCCCACTGCTGCCGCCAGGGAGAGGCACTAGGTAGGTGGCACTGATACTGTGATACTGATAGTTCCTAACTGATATGTGGATAACTTACACGGAAGTTATGAACGACATTTGACTGCAGAGGGTTTTTCGGCGACCTGGGCCGTTTTCAAGGCGACTTTTCGACCTGGGGCAATAATTTAAGCGACCTAGCGACTTTTGCACAAAATTGATTATAGGATAAAGGGTCTAAAACAACGACCTTGCGACCTGGAGGTATTAATTTCAGCGACTTAAAGACCTGAGGGGGAGGGGGGGGGGCCTCTGCACCCCCGACATATAACGTTTTGCCAGACTAAGGAGCCATGGAGAAACGTTATAAATATAACTTCATATAACGTTTTTTGTTTACTGGGTAGTTTATAGGTTCTGAGGGTGTAATATACATATGTCGAAATAGCATTGTGAGACCTTAAACCTGCTCATACCGGAAGTAGCAATAAAAGCGCGGCAAACTATAGTCAGTTGTGCCTACCCTGCAGAAGAAGTTAGACTTGCCTTAGTCTCTACTTTTTTCATCACTGAATTTCTTCCCACATACACCACATAATTGGCGACGAAGGAGCTTACCCTGTGGACAATCTTGCCTGGAATCTCTTGGAAACTGTGAGTTTGTTCCATTTTGAGAACTTTGATTGTAATCTTTGGTGAACTTTGGTGGAAAATTCAGGGCAGTGATTTTGGGTCAGTTGTGCAATCAGTCAGCCTCAGTCCCTGTGTTGGCACTTTCTGCACAGGCACACACTCCTATCACCAGTGGCAGTGGATCTAGGCTCTTTGGATCTGCACCAGCTGTGTCTTAACAGTCTGAACATTCACATCTACGTTGTGGAACATTTGCTGTTTAGGTGGCCTAGACCTATTCATCCTGTTGTAGGCCTACTTCTTGCCTTGCAATGGGGGACTTCATTATGCACCCTTTCCAGTTGGAACCAGTGGAGTCTGCAGCTAAGAGGTGGGAGAGATGGCTTAGAAAATTCCCACACTTCCTAGTGTACAAAGGCATCACCAATGAGGCAAAAAAGACTGCATCATTGATGTTACTCTTAGGTGATGACGCTATGGATGTTGCTACATCTCTAGGCATTGATGCTACCACAACTTTTGATGAAGCAACTACCAAATTGACTGATTACTTTGCCCCTAAATGCATCAAAGAGTATCAGATATATGAGTTCAGGCAGGCTTATCAGAGAGATGACGAGATGATTGATCAGTTCCATGTTCGGCTGAAGAGTCTCACTAAGTACTGTGAGTTCCATAATGAGGACGGTGAGATAAAATCTCAGGTTATTCAGAAATGTCGATGGCCAAAAGTGCGAGAGAAGGGACTCGATGAGCCAGACGTCACGTTGGCGGCTCTTCTAAAATTCGCACGCACTCAGGAGTCTACGGGACGACAAAGCAAGGTGATGTCGCAGTCTATGCCCACCGCTCCTGTGGAGTCAAAGGTCCACAAGGTGATGTCAAAGCCCAACTCCTGGGGTCGTGGCAAGAGGAGACAGTCTTCACCGCCACGCAGACAACGTCAACAGCAACAACAACATCGGCAGCCTTCCGACCAGACGGGCACGTGTTCTGGTTGTGGGGACGCATCTCATAACAAGCGAGCACGCGACTGTCCCGCGTGGGGGAAAATTTGTCACAAGTGTGACGATGCTATCGAGTATCAGTATAATTTGTTCCATACCAATGCCATGCCTAGTAAAAGGGTCAAACCCTACATTGTATGTGTAGATTTACATGGTGTTGCCACAAACATGGAGATTGATACTGGTTCTGGTCTAACAATCTTGAACAAGGTTCAGTATGACAATGTCAAGAAGTGTAATCCTGGTCTGGTGTTAAGTAAAACCAATTTACCTGTACTTAAGATGTTTTCAGGTGCAAGTCTATTGCCACTTGGTCGTGTAACATTGAATGTGCAGCATGCAGGTCAGTCATTGCAACTTGACGCATTAGTTGTCGAGGGTCAAGGACCATGTCTTCTCGGAAGAGACTGGATCAACGAGTTACGTCTTGATTGGTCCGCAGTGCATTCTCTTTCAGATGTGGACTACAGGAAACTATTCCCTGACCTATTCAAACCCGAGCTTGGTAAGTTAAAGGGTTACAAAGCGAAACTGTATATAGACACTGATGCGCAACCACGTCAGTTCAAGGCGCGAACACTATCTTGGTCTTTCAGAGAGAAGGTCGAGGCTGAACTTGATCGCCTCGAACGTGATGGGTCATAGTAAAAGTTGAATTTGCAGATTGGGCTGCTCCAATCGTTCCGGTAATGAAACCGAATGGTGACATTCGCATTTGTGGTAATTACAAACTGACTGTCAACAGAGCAGCAAAGGTGGACAAATATCCAATTCCGAATGTTGATGATTTGTACCAAAAGTTGGCTGGGGGTGTTTGTTTTTCCAAGTTGGACCTCAGTCATGCATATACTCAGGTAGTTCTCAGTGAGGATTCCCGTGAACTCACAACAATTAACACTACCAAAGGTTTGTACCAGTACACACGCTTGTGTTTTGGGGTATCTTCCGCACCGGGTATTTTCCAGAGAGTTCTGGAGCAGGTACTTCAGGGTATACCCATGGTAGCAGTGTATCTGGACGATATCTTGGTGTCGGGGCACACAAAGGAGGAGGCACATAAAAACTTGACGACGGTACTGGGTCGGCTGCAGCAGGCAGGACTACGTCTGAGAGGTGAGAAGTGCGTGTTTCTCCAAGATTCCTGTGTCTATCTAGGTCACACGCTGGATGCAGAAGGAATTCACCCGACTACCGAGAAAGTAGCAGCTCTTCAGAACGCACCACCTCTTACCAATGTGAGTGAACTCCGCAGTTTCCTGGGAATGGTAAACTACTACCACAAGTTCCTAAGGAACCTCAGCTCGACTCTCGCACCACTGAATCAGCTCCTACAGAAGGATGTTCCGTGGAAGTGGGGGCCAGAACAGGAACAAGCGTTTGCTAAATCAAAGGAACTATTGCAATCTTCGCAAGTGTTAGTTCCCTACAACCCGGCTCTACCATTGCTTCTTGGCTGTGATGCGTCATCGTACGGCCTGGGTGCGGTACTCTCTCATCGGATGCCGGATGGCTCCAACCGACCGATCGCATTTGCATCCAGATTGTTAGCTCCTGCTGAGAAGAACTATGCACAAATCGAGTGCGAAGGGCTCGCCGTAATCTTCGGTGTGACCAAGTTTCATAAGTATGTGTATGGTCGCAAATTTACCGTGGAAACAGACCATAAGCCACTGTTGGGCCCGCTGAAAGAGGACAAACTCATCAGTCCTATGTCTACTGCCCGCTTACAGCGTTGGTCACTGACAATGTCAAATTACCAATATCGTTTACGTTACAAGCCAGGCAAGGAGAACGGCAATGCTGACGGACTAAGCCGGTTACCTTTAACGACACTGTACTTCACCGTGCCTGTGCCTGCTGAAACAGTGTTGGCTTTTGAGGTTCTAACGTGTTCTGAGGTTTTGACATGTACTCAAATTGCTTCTTGGACCGCTCGAGACCCGATCATGGCTTCCGTCCAAAACTTTGTTTTGAAGGGTTGGCCTTATAGCGTATCCGAAGAACTGGCACCATACTTTCGCAGGAGGGAAGAACTGTGTGCAGAACAAGGTTGCCTAATGTGGGGTTTGCGCGTGATAATACCACCGCAGGCTCGTGACTGTGTTCTTGAGCAACTCCATGAGTGCCATCCAGGGATCGTTAGGATGAAATCACTCGCACGCAGTTTGGTGGCCAGGAATCGATGCTGATATCGAGCTTAAAGTGAAATCATGTCAGCAGTGTCAAGTCCAATCCAAGTCTCCGCCGCATGCTCAGCTCCACCCTTGGGAGTGGCCTGGTAAACCTTGGCATCAGATCCATATAGACTATGCTGGCCCAATTGATGGACAAATGATTCTAGTGATTGTAGATGCTCATTCAAAGTACATTGACGCTCATGTCATGAACACATCCACTTCCAAAGCTACTATAAGGAAGTTGAGACGAACATTCTTTGTTCATGGAACTCCAGTTGTACTTGTGAGTGACAACGGAAGTTGTTTTACAAGTTCAGAGTTTCAAGAGTTCTGTAAGAAAAATGCTATTAAGCATATCTGTACTGCTCCATACCACCCAGCCAGTAATGGTTTAGCTGAGCGAGCCGTACAGACGCTTAAGGAAGGTATCAAGAAAACGCCAGGTGAGGATCTGGAAACTAAGGTAATACGCTACCTTTCCAGATACTGTGTTACTCCACAGACGACTACTGGACAAGCACCAGCAGAGTTACTGATGAAACGTAAGCCACGTTTCCTGTTGGATGTACTTCATCCGTCTCTGTCCAGTAAGGTTATGGATAGACAATCCTATGCACGGCAGTACCATCAGCCTGCAGGCAGCCCACGTGACTTCTTTGTTGGCGATGCTGTGTGGGTCGTGAATTTTGCTGGTATGCCCAAGTGGATGCCGGGAGTGCTCCAATCAAAGACTGGTCCAGTCACGTATATCGTGCGTCTTGACGATGGACGAGTGTGGAGACGCCACATGGATCACATTAGAGCTCGTGTCCCAACTGAGCCTGAGTGTCGTGATAACGGTCGCACCATGGAGAATCGACCAATACCGCCTTACATTGCACCTGCACCTGCACCTCACATCCCAGTGCCAGCTGCAATGCCGAAGCCCAGTACTCCTCCGAGTACCACTCCAGCGACTCCACAAGACCACCATGTGCCTCCTCTACCTAGTGCTACGCCTCCCACACCAAGAGCAAGTAGCCCTGCACCAGTTGGTATTAGAAAGTCTACCAGAGTAATCAAGCCACCTACCAGACTGGACTTATGAGTACAAAACTAAAGGTGGAGGGATGTAATATACATATGTCGAAATAGCATTGTGAGACCTTAAACCTGCTCATACCGGAAGTAGCAATAAAAGCGCGGCAAACTATAGTCAGTTGTGCCTACCCTGCAGAAGAAGTTAGACTTGCCTTAGTCTCTACTTTTTTCATCACTGAATTTCTTCCCACATACACCACAGAGGGGAAAAGCCAAATTGATCTTAGAGGGCAGATTGGTTTCTGAGACCAGCATATACTAAGGGTTTGAGGGATATAGGCAAGTTGATATTGATTGAAGGCAGATTGACCTCTCAGATCAGTATATACAGTTCGAGGGATAAAAGCTATGGTCCGATGATGAGGCAGGCTCAAAATCCATTTAGTTAAATATGAACCAGGATGGTCCTTCTAGCCACACATCATGTACTACCTTCTTTATCTAATGCCATTCCCCAGGATCCAGCTTAGAATTTGACTAATCATTAGATTATGGCTCAATCTATTAATTTTGGAGTGCACATTATAATTCCCTTATTGAAAATACACTTAAAATGCTATACTTAGGACACATCTAAACCTGTAATTGTGCTCATATTGCACATGGATAACATTGTATTGTGCCCAATCATCCAAATATGATATTGTAGTAACATTTGAAACACACTTGAGCGGGATCTAAAATATAGAGAAAAAAATCGGACCATGTCACTTTAACGCCACAATATTGTTCAGGGATTATGCATTAATTTTAATAGCTTGCCAACACCAGGCTCCCTACTGGGAAGGCCTTTGTTATTCTTGCAAGCAATGGTCGCCACAACATGGCCCACATGTAGTGTTACATACAGGCCTGCTCCGACCACCCAGTAGGAGGCAGGTGGCACTGCCTATAAAAGGGTCCCCTGCACAATATCCTTACTCTCTAGCCCATTAATCACGCACTGGGCAACTTGAGAATATTCATTTTCAGTTTGCTGGACTGCCATTTTACCATAATACCCTGGGATATTTTATAACCTATTTAACATGGGTTGTGGATCGAGCAAAGAGGATGCCGGAACGGCCCAGCCTAAACAAGCACCAGCAGGGAAACCAAAGGCAGTAGAGGAACCTAAAGGAGACACTAAGGCACCAGAGGTAAAAGTAGAGGATACACAGGAGGCGGCATCAAAGGCAACAGAGGAATCAGTAAGTCATTGAGTGTTTGTGGAATGCAGCATACATAGTCGCATTTATCATTAAAATCTAATGCTAGAACCCAGTCATCTCACGTCTCCATTAAATCGAATGCAAGAGACCCAGTCAGCATTGCTTTATTATTTCATGTGGAGAAACAACATTACCATTGTTTTGTATGGGGAGGGCCGTTCTCAACATCCCTGTGGAGAAACTGAATCTCATTCTCCACAGCTCCATTCTCCACAATATAGTTGTGAAACCAATCTTTAAATATCATTTTAAAATGGCATTGATCAACATTCAGATGAAATATACACAGATCCACTCAAATCAGTCTGAACTCCTGGTTTCTCCACTTGTGGGACCGGTGCCTCGTGTCATACGACCCAAGGTCCCACTCGTGGAGAAATCTGTCGTTCAGACAGATTATCGTGGACCTCTGTCTATTTTGTGCCCTATCGGGTTCCCAGGTGGGCTGCCACATGATATTTTCGCTGGTATAAATTTTCGCGGATTTGCTAAAAAGTACAATTTAGCTAGGATTTAGATTTCGCGGATTTTGATAGGTGGTAGTACTAGAGCTATATTGGATAAATTTTCGCTCTGTACATATTTTCGCGGATTTTAAAATCCGCGAAATCCCCCATATTTTTGCTCTGGGCTACTAAGTATACAGAATCCAGTTGGGCCTGGCTGTATTTGAAGTTCTCAGATCCAGTTCGGGTTCTGTTGGACACAACACCATACAAATTTTACTTTAATAAATCATAACGGGATTTCCAAGAATAACCACATGAGGGTATGATTTGAAGTACTTCCAATATAATGACATTTGAGTTAATGGGTTGATCCCATTTTGGTTCCACCTGGAAGCCCTGGACTTGGTGTTTGTGGAAGTCAGGCATGCTCATACAAAACCTATAATACCAATAGGCTGGAAAGCTACTTTGCAGATTACCATATTCTCCATTATGTAATACTCATAATCCCATTATGAGCGTAGAACAGTAGCTTTTATAAGTTGCTTTTCTTATGACATAATACTCATAATCCCATAATAATATGAGCGTAGAACAATAGACTGAAATGTACTTCTCAAGGCTGAACTGCTAAAGCAGGATTACGGTCTTAAGGCCATACCTAATCAAAACAACTACATGTATTGAGAGAGTTTCCATAAGTCCGGCTGCATTAAAGGGAATTTCTGGTTCCTACACAGAAGTTAGTTAGCAAAAATCGAAGCTCATGAAAAGTATTTTTTAAGTTGTATTCATATTCCTACATAGACCACTTCCCTAAATCAACTATTTGTATTTGCTACTTTGACAGTATAATTATATCCTCCATTGTTCACATATATTCACTGCTAGGACATCTGTAGGATCCTATAGTTAAGGCAAAAGACATATTTTTCCAAAATTCATGCCTTTCTCATTTTATCTGTGACCCCCTGTTTGACTGGTTCTAAAATGTTTGTATAGATGTCCATTATACATTCCCAAGGTTTGGTTGCAATATCAATAGAAGAAGGGGATTATCCATGACAGATAATGTGAAAATGCTGTTTTCCTATTCATTTCTATGGTTAAGGTACTCCTTTGCTCAAATGGTTGTATCATGAAAGTTAGTACTGTGACATGGCAATTTCTTCTGATTTTCTATTAGATAATAAATCAAACTAACATAATCCTGAGTTATATGCAAAAGTCAATAGAACATCAGTAATCCTGCCACAAGTAGCGAGTCCCTGCGAGTCCGTACTATTCAGTACACCCTATAGTTATTCAAAGTTTCCATTTCCATACACACTTGTCCAAATGATGGTACTGTACCTGTATATTTCTAACTAGTACCCCCCCCCCTTGTGAAAGTTATACATTGTACGATAATCGTCACTAATACCTTAGACTCTATATAACACGTACATATGCTATGTTAACTCTTGATATATTATTTGATCTAATTCATATAACAAATCAAATTAATTTGGCAAAGTACCAAGACCACGGGATCATTGAATGGAATGCATCGCCTAAACCAGGTATAGGATTAAGAGCGATTACGAGTGAACTTGCTATACTAATTGCTACGGCAAAGTAGGATGGAGGGGGGGGGGGGGGGCTGTATAGCTGGTCAACTTATCCTTCTCAACTGCATATGTGAGAGGCCTGAGGTCAAGAAGGATTAAACTTTGATATTAGCAACGTGAGTAGACACTATGGATACCTCGGTAGATGGGGTTGGGATAGGGACAGGGGCGGCTGTTATGGCTGTTATCTTTATAGCTTAAAATTAAATCACATGTGAACTAACACCCTTCGGGTGTTGGTAGTATTGTACAGGGGTATGAATGCACAGGAAGGACAGCATGCATTAAACTGCATGAACCCTTGCTGTGAAAGGTTTCCTATGCATGGCTGACACATTGCGTGTTTGCAGAACAAATACTAGTGTATACTGTATAGCCAGATCTTAGTTGTTACATACATGTATATACAGAGGGTTGACAGGCACAAACTCAAAGATCTATATTGTACCCTTCATCAAGGGGAATAGCGGATCAACTGTTCAAAACAATATTGTTGGTGTGAAAGCAAACAGTCAGAGGTTGATTCTAAGCCATGCTAGATGTTGACACATGTTGACTTTGGATCAGACTAATCTTTGTTTTCAATTACAAGGTGTGTCGGCTCAAAAGGGATCTAAGGGAGTGGTAATGTTTTTAACAACGGAGGAGTGCATGTGTGTAGAATTTCAGACAGGGACGCGAAATCGCATCCAGCCTCTCCCCTCTAAAGCGCTCATCATTTTGCTCCCCCTTCAAATTTCGCACAGGATGTTTCTCTGAAAACGGGGCAAATGTTTTATACACCCCTTAACCGAGGCCTAAATCTTTTGCCCACCCCCCCCCCCGCCCCGCTCTTAGTAGGTGGCAGCACCCCCCCCCCCCCCCTGAATGACCAAGTATTTGATGATTTATGTATCTTAAGTATAAAATAGAATCGTCCACTAGAATACATTATATTTGTCATCATTTATGGCCAAATCAGGATAGATACACAGTTTTACATAGTATTGTAGCTGTTGGCTATTCTAAGATAGACATCGGCTATGAAAAACTCCAGATTCGAAAATAGGTTGTTCAGAAATTACACTTTATTCATTCTGACATACGGCTCGTAATCATACAGACGGATAGCAATAATCAAATAGGCTTCTGAACACCAGTGGTCATATGAACATACAGGAGGTATACGCTCACGGTCTAGTACATAATTCCCGAGTTCCAAGGCTCTCTTCCATCTTGGTTAACTCCACTTGGATCAGACTCCACAGAGGGAGTTCTGTACCCGGAGTTGTACACCAATGCGTCTATCTCCTCTAGTTCCCCCAGAGGGTGGAACAGAGAAAGACGCAGGGTGACCAAGGTGGAAGCAGCGACAGGACTAGGCCTAAAAGGTACAACAGAGTTCGGGGAAGCTCTGTTGTGGAGCAGTCGAGCTGGCCGAAGTGCGCAGCAAGACTGGGTCCTCGATTAGCAGAACCCCAGGTCTTATGTACTGGTCGTTATGTAATTCTCTTCATTACTCGTAAACACTTGAGTTCCCGAGGAACTCCGGGTAACCACGCGCTGGTGCATCCGAGCCGACACTGTACCCGAGATATGTCGGGTGACACGTGGCGGTCACGGCTCAATGCACATAACCAGGCCGCGCTCCACCAATCCTCAGGTGTGGGCTTATATAACCTTATACTCGGCAGTAGACAGGAGTGCGGCCTGGATACACGACAACACATATACCAAATATAACTCAAACTGGTTCCATAGAAATAGTACAGCGGCGACCCACTACACTACCCCCCTTCAGACAATATCACAGCGTCTAAATAGCGGCACAAAGTGCAGTATTATTATACTACCTTGATACAATGACAAATTTTATCTCCAAACAACCCAAAAAAACAAATATATTGTCTCCAAACACATACATAGTGGAGACAAGCGTAACTCTTTCTATCAGAACCACTAATATATTTCTTGGGTATCATAGATATGTATTCATCCTTTTTGATATTAACGTCAATCATATCAACCATCAGGATCCAGTTACACAATAATCGCGTATCATCCTTCAATAACAGTCATGATTTATGGGACTAAGAGGATAAACTCCACACAGCCAGTCAAGCCCTATAAAACAAACTTGACTATATATCATAAAAAAATATAAAACCTTTAAGACATACTTATCGTATACTAACCATGTCTTATCGAAAACGATTTGTTACAACAGGTATCGTATACATACAGATCAATATGATCAATACTTCTCCTTAAAAGTTACCAATTTTTAGTACGAGACATATTGGAAACAAAAAAGGTGGCAAGTGTCGACTCTATAGTAAACCTTGATCCAACCCGTCTATTTGAATAGACTCACTCGCTTTACGTGCCAGAGTAAGGTTTGAAAGATCAATATTTTTGGAATAAATGAACATATAGCGTAGATCCGGTAAATGCAGTTTCAATCCAATCAAGGACTTCAAAACCTTATGCAAACCATGGTCACATAGGTGTCCTTTTTGATGTACTCTACACAAGTGCCATTCTCCATATAGGAATGCTAAAAGCAATCAGATCAAGTGTCATGGTAACATACTTCAACGTTTTAGGGAGAATTAGTATCCACATTCAGTTCAAAGATCAAAAACGCAGTAAGCTGAAAAATAGAATGATCCGGCTCCTCACTTGATACATTCCTTCTGAAAGTAATCAACGAGAACCTACGGATCTCCATAACAACTTACGCAATTTCCACTCTCAGTACCTGAATAAATTTCACGGTTTTCAGGTTCATTGATATGTTATTACCACAGATCTACACATAGTACGAATGCAGTCAAGTAATCTTTCACTTCAGCAGGTATCATCAGGATCCAGTCCCTTATACCCTTACTCATTGGACGGTTAATTCAGAGTATCACAATCGGCATACAATAATCATACCTATAGCACATGTCATCAAATCAAACAGAACCCGTTTTACAAATACTGTCTTATGGCAAAATAGAACACTCTTTGGTGATGGTTTTAACAGTTTCTTCTTATATGACGACAACTACAAACCTAGATCGTATCAAAGTCTTTTCATAAATAGGTGATAATGATCCACTGTTCTTGTCATCTCAGTCTTTTATAAATATATATATATATATAGTCATCTTGTGACCCATAGTCTATGGTATTTTAAAGCATCATACGGTCCGTGGTGCACTAATAACCCCACTACTGCAAAAGTTCAGCCTTGATGACGACACATGGTAGAGGTTCCATATATGCTGCAACTGGGAATGTTTTTATGACTCGCCACTCAGCAAAAGTTCTTCATTTCTGGACACTGGCGACATGCATTCACTAGATCGGTTGTCACTCATCTCAATGGATATGTCCATCCCAGACCCTAGCTGCAAAGCGTCAGGGTTAGGAAAATGCACTTGAGTACTCATAGGTACACTCGCCATGGATATAGGAATGTCCAGGGTAGATGGACGATGGTTCCCTGACACAGAACCAGTCGTCACAGGTAGGTCCATTGGAGGATCCACCATCATGGATTGTTCAAGTTCGTTTTCAGGAGCCATAAGCGCCTCGGCATCACGGATAGACAGACGTAGGTCAGCCTCTGTAATTGCATCGGTCAGCTCCATCAGTATCTGAACCGCCTCTCTAGTCTCACTTTCCGTTATCTGGTAAGGTGACTGACAAGAGGTGGTGTCGAGTATTGGTGTTGAGACAGGTGTCGAGTTAGGTGACTCTGTCTGCAGTTCATTCACCACCATCCTCGCTAGAGTGGACACCCCGGCTGGAGTATCCATAGTCTCAAGGGAAGACACGGTTGTGTCCACCCCCATTGTAGTATACTGCATCGTCTTAGCATCAGACGACACAGAGGTGGACGTCACAGCAACAGGTGTCACCGAGACAGGTGACACAGGAACAGACGTCACAGCAACAGACGTCACAGGGACAGGTGACACCGGAACAGACGTCACAGCAACGGACGTCACAGGAACAGACGTCACAGGAACCAACTCCGATGACCCACAGGCCATGGAGGTGGCAGCCACGTAACTGCAGTCAGCCAGGTGCGTCTCGTCCCCTGCAGGTGGAGGTGGAGGACCGTTCAACCCTGTACACACTCTCGTCGTACCAACTTGACAATGGTATCTCATAGCAATCTTCGAAAAACTCAGCCAACTCTTCATAGAAGTCATCGTTCTGCTGAGCTTCCTTTTTAAAGCTAGAAAATTCCTCTGTTAGACCACCAATTTCGTGTTCTAACTTCCGAATAACTTTGGTTTTTAGACTAATTTCAGTCCTGGCAGCAGTTAGCCTATGTTCAGCAGAACTGACCATATCCTTACTGCGATCCAACTTGACTTTGAGATCGTCAATTAAAAATTGACTTTCCATACGAGATTTTTCAACGTTCAATCTCAAATCGTCTACAATTCTGCTAGAGGTTGCTACCATGTCATCTCGTTGTCCCAACTGTCGTTTGAGGGCTTCATTCTCCTCAGTCATTTTGGACATTTTAGATAGGAGTTCTGCTTTCGCAGTCTCCACTTTCTCTAATTCGGCCAAACGACTTTCTTTTACCAATTGCTCAGCTTGAGCCCTAGCCCCTTGCAGAGCTAGTTGACAAGCGAGATCCAGTGTGTCAAATGAACTTTTCAGTCCAGTGACATACTGTTCTTTCAGAAGATTCCTGATACTAATATTCTCAGGGTGATCAATATCACCAGTCAGCTTAGGCAGAGGGACCGACTCCAAAGAGATATCTTCCTCACCCACTCCAGGTGATGGAGAGTTCAATGAGAGACCCCCCATACAGGTAGATGGTGATGGAACGGAGGATAGTCTACGACCAATCTCCTGCTCCTTCCTCATCTCTATTTTACTTGATTGAACCCTGCCTGTGGGTGGGGTGAATTTCTGGTCCACCCAATCGTCTCCCTCAGATTGGAAATCAATCGTTCTATAGATCATCTTAGATTTGGAATCCTCTTTCCCACTTACTGACTCTATCTTCCCTGTTACATACCCTTGACTATCAGTAGAAGTATTTTCTGTCTTTAATATCTTCCTTGATACTCCCGGGTTCCCTCTAGCTTCAGAGATTGTGGTAGGAGGTATTACCTCCTGTCCCACAAATACACAGTCATCCTCCTCCCCTACAGGAGAAGCCAACAGGTCATTTACCATTTTCTCCTCTATGGCTAGCCTTGGGCTAACAGCAACCCTCGGTAATGATCCGCCAGAGCCCTCCTTGTTGGATTCAGTAGTGTTCCTACTAAACCCACAGGAAGACCCTGGAGCACGTCTTTTGGTTGGGGTAGATCGGCCGTCAGGTGATGAGTCTAACCCAGCAGAAGCTGAGGACTCCTCTGAACCTGTGGTCCGCATCTCTCCTAAGGTAACCGAGACAGGAGTATACACTCCCTGGTCCACAGTTTTACCTTCAGACAACATTTTACCTTTGGGAGGAGTGGCCAACTCCATTTTACTATGATAATCAGAGGCTTTCTCTGGAAAGTCCTGAATGTAGTATGGCCACGCCTTTCGATTCAGCCACAACCTTCTCGGGTTATGGTTGAACACCAAGGTGTATGCCAACCCCTGTGGTACCCTCACACACTTTTCTCTGTCCGTGAGTCCTAAGGCCTCCGGGCTATTCTCGAGAATATCTAGATTGGACATGGCAGTTTCAGCCTTCATATGGTGTACATCTACCAAATGTCTTACCATACAACCCTTTCTAGATGTGCTGAAAGGTTCACCATCTTTCATACATTTGACTGAGCGATTAGACTTGGACCGGCACTGCCACATCATTTTGGAGTGCCCGTGGAACTCCACTAGATGTCGTGCGAACTGGTACAGGTCCAAATACTCGGCCATTGGATTTCTATCCATACACTCATTGAATGGGCACTGCCCCGAACCTACTCTCCAACCCCTACCAGATTTATAAGTAGGCATACCTGGTGGGACAAATGTCATCCAGGCCCATTTCAACCGGTCTCTATCCTCGTTGGAGAGGTCGGCAGCCCTGTATGTCCCCATACTTTGCTTTATAACCTCATCCCAGAACTTGTAAGCTTGATGTGCCCCTGAACTAGCATGCTCTAACCAGAACTCCATATCCCTCTCTGTATCTTCGTAGGATGGTAGCCTAGCTCGGCTCCCTATCTCCCCAGTAACCGCCCCTGTATAGGGTTTGGACTTAGAATTATCGGAAGGAGGTCTGAATAGCTTAGTACATTTCTTCTCGTTGAATTTATCTAATTCTTGGATGTATGCCCCCCTGCATATCTTACTCCCAGGAATTACTGCATCCGGCTCAAATTTCTCAAATTTAGCTGCCAAATGCATTACTGCCATGGCTGGAATACGTTCCGGAGTTGACTGTTTAGGGGCATTCCAATCGGGTACAAAGTTACCATGCACCGGATGTAAACCATCCGCACGGTCATACGACATAGAACCCCACGGGTCAGTCCGGGTCACTCCCGAAGAAGGTGGTGACGCAATATTCCCAACCTGGAACAAGGGGAATCCCCCGGCCTCGAGTCCTTTTAACCCCGGCCCTGACACGAACCCCCTAGCCTGCGCCACTGATAAACCCATATCTACCAGTTTCCTTACATGTTCTCCCCGAGCTAGGAGATACTGTGTGGTTTTAACCTGTTCAGTTTTCCTTATCTCGGAGATATTACTGTGATTTCGGCGTTTCACACCCCTATTCTTCATCTTAGTCGGTGGTTGATACACGAATCTAGGTAAATCCGCTTCCCGAAATTGTTTTGGAAGATTACAATCGACCTGAGCTGTTGACTCCAGGTCCCCCAAAGCTAACAACTCTCTCTGTTCCTGCGACAGAGGGGTAACTTCCGTCGAGTGACTCCTTCTATGGGAGTCTTCCGCCATGATAACTACACAGAGGGCGGCCCAGAGGAGCCCACTCTTAAAATGAGCTTAAATGAGTAGTAGAATCAGGAAAATTGTTACAAAAGTGTCCTCCTGTACTACCTCACTTTAGTGTCTCCTCTCTCCCTCACATGTAGATGCGCATCCAAGCGCAAAGGATCACGGGTACCGGATAGCCCTTCCCGAAGAAGTTATCCGGTATTATCCGAAGAAAACCGGGTAGCGAAGTAAACTGCGTATTAGTTGCAATCTTCGCCGGGTTATCTCGGATTGTATTTTACACATCATTTCAAGTAATAGCAGTTCTTTAGTTCGTCAAGGCTGTATTAATTATAGCTTATGAACTTTAGAACGCTCTTTAAACCAACATTATAAAAAAAATACGTGTCAAAGTAAATTTCTTTGGTTGTCCGAACAAATTCGGAAGACGTATGAGTCCCATTCTCATGTTGTTAGAACGAGTTCTACACCCGTCCTTTTCACATAATATTTCTTAGTAGGATCCTCATATTATCCTTAGAAAAATTACTGACTAGGTTTGATTGGATTTTAATCCGAAACCATCACGACAAGTACTAAATGGGAAACCAACTCACAGACCATAGCATGTAAACATTCAAAACTAACTTTAGTAAAGCAGAACGTTGGGTACCCCAATGCCATCTACTGGTCAATTTCACCATTATTCCCGTCACAAAGACTAAAGAATAAAATCCGGTATTTCTCGTTGTGTTTTTGACAATTAGCACCAGTTACGCAACTTTCCGGGGTTTACCGGGTAAATCCTTGGAGACCCGAACTATTCCGGGTAACCATAACAAACAAACCCAGCCCCGCCGTTCTTACGTAACAGCACCTCGACCCGCTATACGAGCACTTCTACGTATGGATCCTTGGGGTTTTTTCTTCCCAATTACTGGAGGAACCTCTCTAGTTTCCTTTTCAGTAACTAACTTCTTCTTCTTCTTCCTACCATCGACTTTTTTAGCTGGCGTTGCTTTTCTAGTCTTCTTTGTAGGCGGGGGTGCCGGAACCTGTGTCTTACGCACCCACCTGGGTTGGGGCATTGGCACTTCTACCAAAGGCTCATTCTCATCGCCGGGCCGGCGACCTAGCCAAGGCTTCAGGCGATCTACATGGCCTGCAACTATCTTGCCTTTCACATTCTTCAACAACACAGTAACATCCGATATTACTTTTGTCACCTCAAATGGCCCATCCCAACCTTTCGAGATTTTTCCATGCACAGGTGGTTTCTATCTCACCACCTTCTGTCCAACTACATACTTCCTCTCTCTCAAGCCTGTATCATACCCTACTTTCTGATGGATGGCCGCTTTCTTCAAGTGGCCTCTCACCAATGCATAGCCTTCCCGCAATTCTCTGCGCAGAGACTCCGCAAATGCCACTCGGCATGGGACATCCTTCCTCCGCAGTACACTGCCAAAGACCAAATCTGCAGGCATTCCAAACTGTCTGTGCCCCTCACCGGGCTTCTGAACTCTTGCCTCTAGCTCAGATGCGGGATCCGCACCGGATGTGGAACCCAAAGCCCAAGAAGCTGTTTCCACTAATCCCTTGTACGTTCTTCCCCCGCTTAATTCAAAGCTTGTTAGGGCGGGATCACCAGGACCATCCCGCAGACACCATGACAAAGCTGCAAGGCACTCATCGCCTTCCCAACCATTATGTCTCATATCTGCTGAAAATCGTGTGAACCATTTCCTCCATGGAACCGAGCCATCATACTGCTTCATCTTGATAGCCTGCTTCTTCACAGGTGTCATTCCCGTTCTCAACGGTATATCAGCCTGACTCAAAGCATAGTCCACTGCCTTAAAGTTCCCCACGTCATTCGGTACCGCATCAATCCCCAATCTTCTAATTGCTGGATTGTTCTGGAACACTGCCTCATCTTCCATTGACATATCTCCCCTATGTTGATAGGGTGTCCCACTCTGATTAGTACCTCCGGTCCTTGGTGTATACATGCTTCCTGGAGTTACATGACTGCCAGGTAATGGGGGAGGTGGTATATTGAACATAGGCCTCGCGTTCCCATAACAGTTATCCGGTCCCACATTGCTCCATCCCCCATAGGAGGCGTTAGGCCCTGCCAGATTCCCTTGACCTGGCGGCCGAGCATTCATGTTTGCTCCCCTGGGCAAACCTGGTCTACCTACCGTAGACACATTTACCGGAACTGTAGGAACTTGCCTTGTCCCTGGAGCTGGAGTAGAATGAGCACCTGGAGCTGGAGCAGTGTTAACTGGTCCCACAGGAGGCTTATTCCCTGTAGCCTGTGCTACCGGAACGTCTCCCTTTTCTCTCTTAGTGTCATTCTCCACACTCACTGACTCTGTTTCTTCAAGAAAGCAATCTAACTTCTCCTGAAACAGCTTTTCAACTCTACCACACAGTTCTAACATGAACTCCTCATTCTTATCAAACTTACTGCCATGCATAGATGAATGTCCACTCACACTGGATAACATGTCAGCTGTATGTATCACCATGGAACTATCTAGATCCTCAGTGGCAGGTGGTTTCACTACCTCCTCCGCTGTACTGACTATAAATACTGAGGGCTCGTCGGCAGTCACAAAGGTCTCATCTCTAGACACCTCTTGTGCTTTTCCCACCGAGTCCCTATTTACCTTAGTCTCTTCTGGTTCTAGCTTGTTCACCATGTGATTCTCAGCTTGCTGAGCTAGTGCTTCTAACTCCCCTAACTTACTATCCTGTTTCTTCAACAACTCATCATACTCTGCTACTTGTAACTGTCTTGCCAGAATCTCGGAACTAATTTCTTTATTCCGCACCACTAGCTTCTCTGTCTCAGACTTCAGTCTGACTTCAGTACCTTCAAGTAGACCCACATTGACAGAAATTTGTTCCAGATGTTTTATCTGAGCTGCATGTTCCCCAATGTTTCCCGACCTTTTTGCCAAAAAACTCTTTTCGAAAGCTTCCCTTTCCTCCTTCAACTTTCTGAGGGATTCTTCTTCTAGCCTTATCCCTTCCTTCATATGCTCATGCTCATTTCTCAATCTGAGCGTCCTTATGTCATCCAGGCTCAACCTCTCCCTGGGTTCATAAGGTGGAACCTCTAGACCGGGTATTGTCAACCTAAAAGGATCAGGGAACAGCTTATCTCCTCTGGAGATCACATCTCCCCTGGAGATTACCTCAGCTGTCTCTTCCCCTTCCTCAGGAGTTTCCACTAGGTCGTTTCTTTTGACAACCTCAACTCCTTCCTGACTAACTGGGACTACCACTCTAGTCCCTTCCACTGCTTCTACAGTGGGTACTGGTCTACGTTCCCATCTCACTGGTATATCTACTGTACCCTCCAGACTAGGTATACTAGAGTCACTATCTTCTCCAATATCTTCCATGGCAACCGGTCCAAGCATCACATCCTCTCGTGATGTATTTCTCACCTGGACCTGTCCTCCCATTTCCCTATCTGGTTCCAGAGCTGGACGTTTCGCCGGAGGGTCCCCTTGTGAATCCTCAGATCTCACCTCGTGGGCTTCATCTTCCCCTCCATGTCCAATTTCCCTATTCTGATTGAACGTATGCACCTTCTGCCTAGCATTAAACCTCACCCTAGATCGTAATCTAGGACGCATACCCTCCCCTTGGTTAGTAACCGACGGGGGAGGTACCTCTGTATCTGACATATCTTCACCACACAAAAGCAACCTGTAATAACTATCCTTGAAACCTACCAATTCTGATTCAAACATATAAGAGCTTACCTCTCAATTTCAGAAAGAAAATGAAAAAAATAAATGTAAATCAATACTTACCCAAAGTGGTCACGGCACCAGTGTAGCTGTTGGCTATTCTAAGATAGACATCGGCTATGAAAAACTCCAGATTCGAAAATAGGTTGTTCAGAAATTACACTTTATTCATTCTGACATACGGCTCGTAATCATACAGACGGATAGCAATAATCAAATAGGCTTCTGAACACCAGTGGTCATATGAACATACAGGAGGTATACGCTCACGGTCTAGTACATAATTCCCGAGTTCCAAGGCTCTCTTCCATCTTGGTTAACTCCACTTGGATCAGACTCCACAGAGGGAGTTCTGTACCCGGAGTTGTACACCAATGCGTCTATCTCCTCTAGTTCCCCCAGAGGGTGGAACAGAGAAAGACGCAGGGTGACCAAGGTGGAAGCAGCGACAGGACTAGGCCTAAAAGGTACAACAGAGTTCGGGGAAGCTCTGTTGTGGAGCAGTCGAGCTGGCCGAAGTGCGCAGCAGGACTGGGTCCTCGATTAGCAGAACCCCAGGTCTTATGTACTGGTCGTTATGTAATTCTCTTCATTACTCGTAAACACTTGAGTTCCCGAGGAACTCCGGGTAACCACGCGCCGGTGCATCCGAGCCGACACTGTACCCGAGATATGTCGGGTGACACGTGGCGGTCACGGCTCAATGCACATAACCAGGCCGCGCTCCACCAATCCTCAGGTGTGGGCTTATATAACCTTATACTCGGCAGTAGACAGGAGTGCGGCCTGGATACACGACAACACATATACCAAATATAACTCAAACTGGTTCCATAGAAATAGTACAGCGGCGACCCACTACAGTATATTGACAATATATTTCATTTTTAGAAATCCTATTATAAAATTCTTTTAGTTCAGAAAAGCCCAACATGTGACTGGACATTCAGTCCTGCTACACTTGTCAATCTGCTGGACCGGTGACATTTTAGGAGGACATTGCCACTGTCTGTCTTGCATGTTTTCACAAAGACTGCATGCTGAAAGACCAAATACATGTACATGGGTTTCCAAGAGCTGACGAGGGCGGACATTTGATAAGGCAGGGGGAGCCGGCGTTAAGTTAACAGAGGATCAACAAATAATTTAAAAATCAATTATTCTTAGAAAAAAAGTAGGGGGTCTGGACCCCCTGCCCCCTCTGCCTGTATCAACCCCTGGGTGATAATCCTGTTAGGCCTATAAGGCTCCCTTCACTGTATTTCGCATACAGCTTGGTACTCGTCCTATAACTATTACATAAATTAGAAGTGGGTATGTACATGTACATACCACCTTACCGAAGCATACTGTTGGGTTGTCTGTTGGCAAAGTGTCTACCAATAGGAGATTCAATCACCGTATATGTATGGGCTATTCTGTACTTCCATATGGCAGTCCATAATGAGTCGTTTTACCTGTGCATACAATACCAATGTCAACAGGGCATTTAGCTGGATTAATATTGACAATTCTTAAACTTATGTTGACAATTCTGAAACCTTACTTTCATTATACACATAGCTGGTATACCCAATGCATGGTCCATACCATTAGGCCAAAAAAAGAGGTTTGTTTCAGGTCACCCGACCGACCCTATCAAAACAGGGCCGATCCTACTTTTTTTATGCAATTTTGAAGAAATTTTTATATTTTTACACTTTCTGTGTGTGTCAATAATTATTTTAGGTTTTCAAAAAAATTGAATTTTCCCCCCATTTTTACACTTTTTTTGGTATCCTAGAGGGGCTGTAAAAAAAAAAGTTAAAAAAAATCCGACCTACCAACCCTAGGTCACCTGAAACAAAGCTTTTTTTTAAATTTGGCCTTACCATTAGGGAAAGGCCCCCGGGGGGGCACTTAGTATATTTTGTATACACATGTGTGCGGCTGGGAAGGGTACTTTTTCTACAAAATCGCCCTAACAAGGGTCCACTTTTCAAAGAAAAATCGCCCTAACAAGGGTCCACTTTCATGAAAATCGCCCTAACAAGGGTCTACTTTTCACAAAAATGTCCGGGTTTTCGCCAAGATTTGCCCGTTTTCACAAAAAATGTCGCAGTTTTCAACAAAATTCTTTGCAAGACAGTAATTTTTTCAGCAGATTTACACAAACATGGTATATTCTATTGTTTTTTTTACCGAAACCTAGGCACTTTTGGCCGAAAATGCCCTAACAAGGGTAAATTTTTGGCATCAAAATCTACCTTTTATCGCTTTTTTACCGAAACCTAGGCACTTTTGACCGAAAATGCCCTAACAAGGGTAACTTTTTGGCATCAAAATCGCCCTAACAAGGGTAAGGGTTGTCAGAGGTCCAGCCGCACACCCCTGTCAAAAGAAATTCAAGTGCCCTCCCCCGGGGGAAAGGCATTCACTGTTACCAGAATAGTGCCCCATGCCCTAGACATTGCATTCTGGCTTATACCATGGGTAAACTATTGAACTGCAAATGCGGTCAGTATGTGAGTTCTAAAGGGACTATTTGGAAAGAAAATACACACCCACAGGTATAAAAATACATTATTAGCCTTGAGGAAATAAAAGTATTTTAGCGTTTCTATGTTGTTTGCCATAATATATATATATATATGTATAGCCCTATACGACACATACTGTTCCTTCACGTCTAGTAATTTAGTAGTTACCTCTGTATGTATTTGGAGGGGGAAGGAGGGGAATTAATCAAAAATAGTATATTTTCTGGGGGGAGGGGGAGGAGGGGCTTGTCGATGTGAGGGCCGAAAAAGAACTCATGATCAATGCTGTCTGTTCAAAACCACTAAAGTCCTACCGTTGTCTGTAAACCCCCGGGGGGCACTTAGTATATTATGTATACACATGTGTGCGGCTGGCAAGGGTACTTTTTCAACAAAAATCCCCCTAGCAAGGGTCCTGTCTCAGAAAGAAAATTGCCCGAGCAAGGGTTTAGTTTCAACAACAGATTTTGCGCTAGCAACTGTCACTTTTTGACCAAAATGTCCCACTTTTGCCCATTTTTCGCCAAAATGTTGCAGACACGGGTAAAATTTCTCGGTAAAATAACTCGTCCACTGTATATTCAAAACCAGGACTTTTTGACCGAAAGTGCCCTAGCAAGGGTAGGCTTTTGTAGCAAAAGCTCCCCAGCAAGGGTAAGGGTTGTGGTTGGTCCAGCCACACACTTGTATCAGAAAAAAAAATCAAGTACCACCCCCATCCCCCCCGGGCTGTAAACATGAGAAGGTGGAAAATGTCAGCCACTTATGTAACATGCCAGTCTTACTCAATACTCAATACCAGTCTTACTCAATAGTCAGCCAGAAGTCACACAAAGGTTACTACTCAAAGGCCAACGACTCTCCACCTGAAGTCAGTTTCAAATGGTCATACTCTGGAAATCAAGAGTATCGGTGCCACAACGATTTTTTTTTAAACTATCGTAACTAAAAGTGGGATTTGGCTGATGAATTAACTTGTGGCGATACCTTACAACTAGTTTACATACTTTGATGTAACTATTTTCTGGGTTTAAGGTTCCGTTCGATATTTAAAATCCTCCTCAAGCATTCTGTCCACTTCCCCTGAACTATAACACAATCCTAAATGTCTATTCCCTCTGGTGTGAAGATGTTAAGCTGTCACTGTTTTCCCTGACTAGTATACGATAAGCTTGGATCAGCTGGTCTTTGGGTATCTCGATCAATAAGTAAGACGGATCATGTGCTTGGCTCTGATTGGTCTGGATGATGGGGGTGGGTGGGGGGTCGCCTTATACATTTTAAGAAATGGCCATGTCGCCCTCTTACTTTTAAGAAATGCTAATGTCTCATGTCACTATCTTTTGTCTCCCTTATGTCGCATACGCAGTATGACTCAAAATAGCCATGTCGCCCTGTCGACCTTACTGGTCAATACCCATTGGTATTCCTTCTCTTAGATAAATCAATAAATGCTCTTCAGGACATACTCACGTGGGAGCGTGGACAAGAAAAAATTTCCAATCTTAAAATCGATAATCTTAAAAACTTTACAATCTTAAAGTTAATTAATTTAAGATTGTAACATTTATTGATTATCGCTGCTCACCATTACCTTAATGGTAAGATGGGGCCACTATACTTCTTGTTTTTGGAAAATGCTGCAGTGTGATTTCTACACCAAGACAGTGGTGCCTTCTGGTGTTAAGATTATCGATTGTGAGTGTATCCACCAGTACGATTCAATAAATCTTCCTCTACCTTCCCCATTCCGCCTCCTTTTAGATATCCCAATTTATCCCAGTAAGTTTTACAATCGTTGACTCTTGTTTACAGACAACGGACGGGTTTAGTGAGTTTGAACAGACAGCGTTAAATCGACACAATGAGTACCGGGCGTTACATGGCTGCCCCCCGCTCACCCTGAGTCGTGGGTTATGTACCCTGGCCCAGGGCTGGGCCGATCACCTGGCCGCAAACAAAGCATTTGAACATTCGAAGAACCGGGATTATGAGGGTCAAACAGCAGGAGAGAACTTGTATATGACCGCCTCAACTACAACCGATATCAATGGTTAGTATTCATACAATAAACTATTATTATATAATGGTCTTTATATATTATAAATTACAAAAGGTTGATTTTCTTTAAATATAAAAAAAACATATTACTATTCCGCTGATACACACAACGATGGATTCAATTGCAATTTGGCTGTGCTAATCCTAATTATACTCTCTAATGGAGTCATGATTTGAAAATTAAGTGATAAAAAAGAAGGATATTCAACAGAATCTGGTTGTGATCTCAAACCTGGTGATGTGCTGATGTGTACAGGTTAACCTTTTAAGTAAACATGTCGCAAAAAATGACATTTGTCGTCATGATGGATCAATGCAGCCCCGGCGAGTAACTCACCGTTGCTGCATTGGTGTATTATGACGACCCTTTGGGAGTGTTTCAACCCCATAAGGTCAGCATGATGCTTGAATGCAGCACTGGTGAGTTACTCACTAGGGCTGCATTCATGCATCATGATGACCAAGGTTATGATTGTATTAATGCATCATGCCTTCCTTAAAGGGTTAAAGTTCCAGTACTGTACTGATAATTCTGTAGATGGCCAGAACGTTTACAATCATGCTGTTTATCTTTTACCTCAGGTGATGATGCCACAAAGAGCTGGTATGATGAAATCAAAGACTACGACTACGACAAACCCGGTTTTGCAATGAACACAGGTAAGAAATCTATGAAGAAAGTATTTTAAAGTATTCAAGACCTTTCATATCTGAGTAGAGGGCCACTCCATTCCCTTTTTAAAAATATGTGTTAGGACCATATTTGGTCATAACACATGTACATTTGTAATACATACCTATTGTAGGGCACATACAATTCATCCCCGATGTAGGGCGACATGATACTAACGTGTGATCGAGTGAACCCAATCATGTATATATATATATATATATATATATATATATATATATATATATATATATATATATATATATATATATATATATACAAATTAACATACCAATATTGTCTAAGAAGATAACAGAACCCAAATTCTCATTATCTAGTTCAGTATTCTCCTCTCAAAAATTGGAAATAGTGATATCCAAATAGGGGAAATTCTATGACCACAAGTCTCATCGACTACATACATATATACTTACTTATTTACTTCCTTCCTTACCCCTTCCTTCCTCCACAGGCCACTTCACCCAGGTGGTATGGAAGGGCAGTGCCCAGCTGGGTGTGGCCAGTGCTACCTACAAGGAGGACGACACCTGGAACAACATGGTGGTGGTGGCCAACTACGTGCAGGCCGGCAACATGATGGGGGCATTCGAGGAGAACGTCCCCAAGCTGGTGTAGCGGATAAGGACACTTTAATTACAATTATGCAGAAATCAAGTGGTTATTTCATGTACCTTTTAAGAGCCGCATAGTGCTTGAATGTATTTTGTTGTCATGATGTATGCACAGGTGTATGGATACAGTCGTGGTGCGTACAGTCACCAGGGATGCATTCATGCATCACGACAGCCTTTTTGGAGTGTATCAACCCTGCACGCTTGGCACGATGCATGACATAATGCATAAAGGTACTATGCTGTCTTTAAAGGTTGAAAAGGACAGAGCAGTAAAGGCTTACTTTGCTATTATCAAGTTGTTACAGAATGATTTAAAGAAATATGAATTTTGTACGATGGAAAGGGTTTTGCCTGGAAACGAGAAAATACAGAAGTATATGTAACAGATTCACCCGTCCACATGTTCAATAGTTTGCCAACATATGAAAGAGTGCGAAATTATGTGCAAGGTCAAGTGGACTATTCGAATTCATTCTTCAGCTAAACTTGATTTACTTTCAGAGACTGTCTTATCATGTACATATACATGTAATTTCGTGCACATTCCATTTATATTACCCCTGCCAAGTCGTTCGGACGAGATCATAATCAACATCGACAGGTTTCTTTTGTAGCATCCCCATTTGTTCATAATGACGCCTAGCAGAAACAGAAAATATATGTATATTTGTGATAAGAAAGTATTAAGCGTCAAATGAAAGTATTTATTCAATATACCCTTATATTGATATGTTGTATATTATGAGATACTCAGGACTGTTGTCTGCTGAGAGTATAAACTAAATAAAGATTTGTTACAGACCTAATGTTGTGTTTCCTTTCCAAAGAATGCACTTCGTCAGATCTTTTTTTATCCAAATGTAAAGGGTTTTGAACATTTTATTTGGTACATACAATCTCCATACATACAATGGGTTATTTTAACTGATATTTAAGAGGCGCTGCCATTGACTGAGCCAGTGGGTGGTTTGGTTGATGTGTTTAGATCTTTACACTTATTTAAATGAGCAGGCTCGATAGCCAAGCGTAGCACCTAATGAAAATCCAAGATAACCGTCATGTGTATTTTTATTTCCATCAATTCTGCCAAAAATCGTTCTCCTTCTACATCTCTCACTGATCTATCCTTATCTCTATAAAGGGGGGTTTGCACCAGGTCACATGATACACTTGGGGACAATCGGGACAATTAATGGTTTGTTAGGGATCATGCCTAGATAATCGTATAGTGTAATCTACATCCGAACCGGGGATGATCAGCTCTGCTGGAATAAATTAAGGCACACAAATCTCCATTATAAACCCTTTAAGTGACGCATAGTACTTTAATGTGTTACGTCCTTGGTGGTCATGCATGATGCATAGATGCAGTCTGAGCGAGTCTACTAGCCATGGCTGCATTCATGTATCATTCCGACTCTTCGGGAGTGTATCAACCCGTGGGGTCAGGATGATTGGAGTATTGAGAGGGTTTTTGAGCACATCGCCTCAATAAGGAGTTTTTCAATGAACAATCACACGACGATATAGATTGAGCTGATCAATAGGTACCTTTAGCTAGAGGGTGTAGCACTGGAGTCTCTGGAGAGCTATACTTGCCATGGCTGAATTCACATCGACGAAGGACACAGTGCATTTAATTGCTACTAAGGGTAGATCGACCTAGATTCAACTACGTACACTGAGTAATTATGTAGTCATTCGTGTATGGTATTGTCTCTATTTGTCCTTCGCTGGAAAAAGTAATACTTAAAGTGTACTCCGAAACAGGGTGGACATCTCAACGTACATGGTTGGTTTTGGGTCAATCTACCCTGTATGTCTATAGGCCTCTACCGGGATCGGACTTGTTCCCGCACCCACACTGTTTACACTGACACCAGCAATCTCGTGAGACCTTGGTTCTGCTCTCGTACTGTAGCCTGTTCCCCGGAAGCTATGGTGTGTGAGTGTCTGGTCACTGCCTAAGTCTCACGTTAAATGGCGAGAACAGAACTAACATGGCTGCCCATACGGAGAAATCCGAGTCTTCGCTATAGGCCTATGGCCCTTAACCCGTTAAGGGCAGCATCATGTATTAACGCATCATACCCTTGGTCGTCATGATGCATGAATGCAGCCCTGGCGAGTAACTCGCCAGTGCTGCATTCAAGCATCATGCCGACCCTACAGGGTTGATAAACTCACAAAGGGTCGTCATAATGCACCAATGCAGTACCGGCGAGTTACTCATCATGACGACATTTGTCATATTTTAGCAACATGCGCCCTTAAAGGGTTAAAGGGCTAGTGTTCACTTTTCTTTACTGCTTCCCATGCTCCCCACCCCTATAACCCTTGTCGTTTTTCCTCTTCCATCACGTTTCTTGCAGATAGCTGAAGAGGAGGAGGGAGAATACAATGAGTTTGAACTGACCGCCTTGAATCAGCACAATGCTTACCGTGCTCTGCATGGCTCTCCGCGTCTCAGACTAAACCGTGATCTGTGTACCATGGCCCAGCGCTGGGCCGACCATCTGGCCGAGAACAAATGCTGCAAACACTCACAGATCCGTTACTATAATGATGAGAAGACGGGCGAGAACATCTACCTAAATGATACTGAAGAACTCACTCGTGCGTCCATTATTTTTCTCCTCGGTCAATATTCCCTATTATTACTATTAGGCATATAAGCTATAGAACGAGGAAAGTAAAACGGTTAAGATTATAATTGAATTTGAACCATTGAATTTCATCGCCCACCAATTCTTTTGGCATTTTCATGTTAGAGGACCGCATAGTGCTTTAATGCGTGCATCAAACCGATCCCTTGGGAGTGTATCAGGCCCGTAGGCGAGTAGACACACAATGGCTGCATTCATCCACGATGACGACACAGCCATGACGCAATAAGGCACTATATGCTGCCCTTATATGGTTAACTTTGTGTTGATGCTGGTACATGTGTATATTGATGGATATTTGTGGTTTCAGCCGATGGTGCTACAAATTGTTGGTATGAGGAACTGGCAGTGTACAAATGGGACGAATTTAAATACTCCAGGGAGAGTGGTAAGATAACCCTTAAAGTTTGGCATAGTAATTCAAATGCATTATGCCCGTTTGTTGGCATAATCATGCACGTATGCAACACTGCCGAGTTTAGTACTCATGCAGCATCATGCATGAATGCAGCGTCCGCGAGTGTATCACCAGTGTTGCATTCATGCAACAGGCTGAGGCGGTTACCTGTGATATTTCTTCGTTTCTCTGTGTGGTAAATGTTTAAAGGACAAAAAGAGTGTGTTTTTCAGGTTACATGGTCTGAAGTTTAGGGTGTAGTTTTATGGCAGGGTGGATTCTACTTGAAGAAAACTTGGGCTTCAAAATCACCCAAAAATTGACTCACAAACTGCAGGGCCAGCACAGCCAAAAAGGATTTTTCTCATTACAAGAATATAAGATAAATCATCTTGTCTGACGGACAAATGACTAGTTTTAAGAACATCCGAATGCTACCTCCACTCATGGATCATCAAATCATGATATTTTAGGGCGGCCCTGTTCTGCTAGGTAGGGTTGAGTCATCTAAAACACACGTTTTTTCGGCCTAACTAAAACAGCTTGAAAAATAAGTAAGACGTATACAAATGACATAGGCCTATGCATCAAGTTATGCAGCACAGTGCGCTGAAAAAATGTGAGCGTCAGCCTGAGGCTGGCAATGTAGCCAGAACCAACCACGTACAAGGGGCGGACACTTTGGTGAGTGTCAGATGTTGCTACTCTCATTTCAATGCTGCACTCACCCAAATGGCTGGACGGTATGGTCATGCTGGACCCTCCTCCCAGAGTCAATGCTTGAAGGTTGAAAGTGAAGCTTGTTGGAGTAAAGCATTGCCAGACTCTGGTAAGAGGTTCCAGCATGGCCAGACCCTCCAGCCATTTAGGTCCAGCAATGCCTGACCTTTATCATGGGCGAGGCCAGCAATGCATGACCCTCACCAAAATGCTTGAACCTGGTAATTAAGTGTGTTGTTTTGGCGACACTGACAGTTTCCTCAGTGTACCTAATATAAAGCGTGTTAATAATGTTTATATCAGTATATTATTAAAAATCCTGAAAGAAAGCCATTTTGAAAATACATTTTCGTATACAGTCATAGTACAATCTGTCTATTCCTTTCTCTACAGAAAACTTCACCCAGGTGATATGGAGGGCGACTAGACTAATGGGTATTGGTCATGCCACGTTTGAGGAGGATGGTTGGTACAAAATGGTGGTGGTCGCTAACTACCATCAAGCTGGTAACGTGGAGGGTAAATATAGGGAAAATGTCCCCCGGTTCGTGTAGCATACACTGTAAATAGTTAGTGTAGGTACACAGTAGAATCTACTGTAGATATACAGTAGAATCTACTGTAGAATGGATATTTATGGGTTTACCTACAAACACCTGTACATCTATACAGTAGAATCTACTGTACACCTACAAAGAACGCAACCAACTATTTACAGTGTAGGGACAACATGCTACCTTGCAGCCAATGCTAAATACATGTACACGGATGCTTACATTTCCAGGAGTTGCATTTCTATGTAAAAAGAAAAGTGCCATAAGTCTACCAATGTGGATTGTTATATATGGACAGCGAAGGACAGCTTTTTGATGATGTGAATTATAGATATATGAATCAATTAATATGTCACAGATCTTCATGCTACCACAACAACCCCCAAGAATGACATAATGTATCTCTTATAAGTAACAATCCTTTATTTATCACACCAATAACAAGACAGCAAATACATGAATGACTATAAAGCTCATGACAAGGTCTGTAATAGTGAACAGTGAGATATCATGCATGCTTGTAATGACTAAAGGTATTGGACTCACACTATGAAAGACCTAGAGGGGCCTTATCATGAAGGTACACTTAAGTTAAATGTACCCATCATCCAATGTGTGTAGATGTGTTAGTGTAAATTCAATACAAATTGTATTAATAAGTGGTCCATAAAAGCTACTGAAGGTTAATTCAGGAAACAGTGGTGCTGGTTATGTCAACTTTACATAATACTACTTTTAAAAATGTATGAGGAAAATAAATAAAATGACTTCAAACTCCATGTTGATGTATGTTCTTAATGATACAGAGCTCACTTCAATGGGAATAGACAACATTCCATCCATGCTAGCAAAATGATGTGTTCCCAAATACTTTTCATTACCTATTGAATCTATACATATTCAAGTATGCAATTTTAACTACCATCAACAAAACATCAATCCATGAATCTCTTCATATTACAACATTTCATTTTACCAGCACTTCATACATTGAATGGCTTGTGAGCCTATTAAACATTCACTTGTTCAATGATTGGTATCAAGGAATTGACAAATATAATTAAGTTTGATATTTCAATGAATGAACATGATTCATGTTTTATATACAACTCAGATGGGAGAAATAATGTCACCATACCTTCTCATTATAAATTATAAAGGCATACCTTCGTAAACCAAGTGTTGGTGTAATAACACTGGAATATTTGTCCATAAGAGTTAATCCGAAGCCCATTATGCCATTGCTTATTCATTTATGTTTAAATTGTGTACTTCCAAAAGAAAAAAAATTAGTTGCATCGGCCGGGAATCGAACCCGGGCCGCCCGCGTGGCAGGCGAGCATTCTACCACTGAACCACCGATGCTCATGAAACCTAATACTCTGCCTACCTACATGTATCCTAAATCTGTCTTATTATATGTGCTTAGAAGCTATGAGCTGTAGACCAAAATTACCATAAATTATTTCAGCTAGGTCATATGCGCAGGCATGTGACCCTGAAAATGGTGTCACCTAAATGAGGTCAATTTGTCTTGCGGTGGTGGAGTTACATGGGTCATGCTCCCAGCTATCTTCATGTTATATTTTTGGCAGAAATGATTATACATTTTTCCCTAAACAATTAACTCAAAATTTACTCGTATAGCATATACCCTCCAGACTAACATCTAAAGTAAACTCGGTTTAAGTGGCATTACCACTCAAAACCTCATAGATTTACTTAATAGATAAAATCTGTTTTGTTTGAGGATTTAAGTAGAAACTGTAGAGTTGAGTGTAGACACAGATGTAGCACTTCTTAGATTTGCAGGTGTCTCCTTCTTGCAACATCTACAGAACAAATATGCCACCTGCGCCTGGAAAGGATGGTACTGCAGCGCATAGATGAAGGGATTAATACAACAATTAAGGAACACCATAATCACAGTGAAATGGAAATAGGTGCCATTGAAGTCCACGGGATACCCAAGGTTAAACATGAGGAAATAAACCTGATTGTTGATCCAGCAGGTTGCAAAAGCTGCACAAACTAGAACCAGGGTCTTAAGGATGTTGCGGCTAGCCCTGGCCATCTTCTCATCTCTCTTTATCTCCTCCTTATTCTTCTCCTTGCCCTTCTCCTCCTGCCCCCCAGCACCAAAGGGCTTCCTCCTGATCATGGCAATCATCCTGTAGTAGCAGATCATCATGGCTAACAGGGGCACAAAGTACTGGAGGAGGGCGGTGAGGATACCCCAGAACTGCTGGATAGCTGGGTGCTCCCACTCAGTCATCACATAGCAGAACTGGAATCGACAAAAGGATATACATAGTGAATAAATATTTAGAGATTAAAACCTGGGATTATTCACTATTTGGACCTGGGAATACAGCATAAGGTCCAATGAGATTTATGCGGATGTATACATTGGAGTAGATTACTGTATACACGGTACTGTAAATAGTGTAGGTAAACAGTAGATTCTACTGTGGATCTACAGTATAATCTACTGTTAAGCAATAGCATCTACTGTAGATTGGGGTTACAGTAGCATCTACTGTAGGTTTGCAGTAGTTTCTACTGTTTACCTACAACGAACTGTATAACCAGAATCTACTGTACACCTACAAAAATGGCAACCAACTTTTTACAGTTTGGGTGGATAAATCACTGATGATATTTGAAATACAGATACATTTTGTATTTCTGTAATCGTTTTCTACATGGTTTGTACAATTCCCTAGGTGACAATTACATAAATGGGGAACAAACTGGTTGATTGAAAGTGCATGAAAATAATTTGTCATCATCTATTTGTTTGCACTGGTGCATCAACCGTCTGGGCATAATGCATACACTGTAAATAGTTAGTGCACGTACACAGTAGAATCTACACAATAGAATCTACAGTAGAATCTACTGTAGACTCTACAGTAAAATGAATCTACTGTAGAATGCACTATAGATTTACAGTAAGTTCAACTGTTTACCTACAGTAGAATTTCTGTACACCCACAGTAGAATCTACTGTACATCTACAAAAATGGCAACCAACCTTTTACAGTGTGTACATGCAGCAGAGTTTTGTGTAAGCTACATGTGATTACTCTCCATTGCTGTTCATGCATCATGGCGACAAAAGAACAAAGTGCATTAATGAGCTTGTAGGGGTTTACTACGGTAATCATTTACATCCAGGTGACCGAGGAGGGTTAAGTTCGGGTTGTTCCCGCCTGGCGTTAGTGTGGGCGGTATCCCAGAGGGGGCGACTGTCCTCTCTCGGGTACTGTGCACCACGTTTCAAGCGGGAGCCAACCGACGCATGACCATGTCGATTTCATATCCAAAGGGGGTATATAAACCTCCCCTCCTCGTATAGTCGCCAGTCAGTGCAGGCCCGGCTGACTCCCAGCATTACCCTACCCCAATCACTAGATTGAACCAGGACTGCTTCGTCTTACCCTTCGGGTTAAGACTAGATTCAATTGTAATAGGGATACGTTGAATAAAACACTCTTTCTACTTCGCACTTGGAAACTGACGTTCTTGTTCTCTTTCTGAGATTCCGAACCACTACACTGGTGCCGTGACCAGGATCAGTTTTCGAGTAGCAGTCAGGTGAACCTGGCCGGAGTAGAGAAGGATGGGGACGGTAACGTCCCGGAGCGGAACAACCCAGTTGTTCCGACCAGTTTCGAGGGTTTCATACGTGAAGCCGAAGGAACTTTGAATCCAGGGGTGACCTTGGAGAAAGGAGAGTTGGAATCCACCAGAATGGACCAACTGGATCGAGAGGAGGCGAAGGGGTTCACACCGAACTTCATTGCCACTCGGGGTCAAATCATGTTGAACACTGGCCGTTCTTTGTTCAACACGACTGATTCAGTGTTCTTTCCCGGAGGAAAGAAGGGAGGGAACCAGAAAGGCTCATTTCTGGACCCGACGGTACTGGAAATACCGCCGAAACCCCTTCGGGTCGTACCCGAAGGAGGTCCCGTCGTCGGGACCTGACCTGATCTCAATCAGGACGACACTTTGGACCGGGACAACGCTTACCGGAACAAAGAGGAAATGAACAAGCAATACGACGCTCTGCACGACGAACTAATTTCGTTGATCTCTGAAAGGGATCGGTACATCCTAGAAAATAGGCAGGTCCATCAAGATATGGAGTGGAGAACGGATCAATTGACCCGTGACAACCAGCTGATCCAAGATCAGATGGAGAAGAATCAGGAAATCCTGAGGGATGAAAAGAAAAGATTATCCGAGTTAGGTCAAGCTAACCGGAAGTCTTATGCCTGTCAACAGCAATATCAGGCGGACCTAGAAAGATACTCTAGGGAATGGCACGCCGCCAAAGAAGCCCGTAACCAGCAGGTTGAGGACAATGAGGCAGTAAGAACTGCTATCATCGAAGCGAACGAAGAGCTAAGTCAGAAAAAGCTAGAGAGCATGCAGGCAGTATCCATACTGGAAGCCAGACGGGTAGAGTTGGAAATCTACCTAGGCAACCAAAAGGTACCAGACCCAGAGGTGACCCTCACCCCTGGGGAAGGAGTAGAGAACCCTCCACTCCAGGGAGTTCTAAAAACCAACACCCGCTACCCTTCCGGGGGACAGGTCGAGAAGGATGTGTATTATGCATCTGCTCCCCCTGGCCCAACGGGTCCATCGGTAACTATCGACCCGACGGCATATTCCGCAGGGAATACGTCGGGAGTCACTAGTTATGACACCTTGAACCCCTTTTCTGGGGATAGTCCATCTCAGTATGGAGCTGTTCCACCCCCTTCGGGTACGAAGACACCACCACCCATGAGGATCAACAAGGTGGGTGGTATGGTTATGAATTGGGGCGACCTGATCTTTCATCATAACCAGACGACGAAGACAGGAGCAGGGAGGACTCCGGGGAAGCAAGCCCAGGGGCACGCTACCCGAGGCAAGAAGGCCGGGGAAGGACCTTCTGCTGGATGGTCTGGGGACCAGAACCCACAGTACCCTCGTACTGATAGTCCTGATAAGCCTAGAAATAGTCAAGGAAGTCGGCCCAGGCCCCAGCACCATGACCAGACAACAACAGGACCTGATCCCACCTACCCGGGTACTACCTCTCGCCCTCGACCCACCCGGTTTGCTGGGTGCGAACCAGTCTCCCCAGTCCGGCCATTGACCCGAAGAACCTCAATTGCCCCCGGACTGAGACAGGTTTATGATACTGATCCTTGTATCAAGAGCCTTGGCTTGGATAGCTATAGCCGGGGACAGGATGCCACTGAAGTAATGGATTGGAGCCGGAATCTATCAGACCAGCTGATGGAGGGGGCCAACAGAGGTGCCCGACGCACCGCCAGGATCACCAAACCCTACAAAGGGAAAGGACCCTGGAAGGACGAATACCAGATATTTGTGGATGACTGCAAATACAATGGATGGTCATTAGGAGCCTTCGTCATCTGGCTAAATGATGGGCCAGGTAAATCCGCCGTCTCCCAATGGAGAAGTACATATCGTCACCTCAGTATACAAAGGTCGTAAGTGGAAAATCTATGTTTTGAGATATGGGCAAAATAAGAAAACCCACTGTAGTCTTCATGCTATATATTTTTTATTACTTTTTAAATATATGGCACAATGCCCCACAGAGTTTCCTACATGTATACTCTTATAGATAAAAACGAGTTACATGAAAAATTCTTTGCTCTTTTACCCAATTTCTTAGTAACTATGGCAATTATCAGGGAAAAAACAGGTCACTTACGACCTTTGTATACTGAAATTCATTCATTTTCCATTCAGTATACAAAGGACGTAAGTGATTTCTTTAGTTCAAAACTCTGATTGAGCCCCAAATACGGATATTGATGCAATGTTATGTAACTCTAAAGGTTACTTCACAAACTAATTTATTTTTATATACCAAAATTACATAAAAATAGAATACGTGTGGTGCTGTTGCCTAGCAACAACAGTATTTTCTGATAAAATGGGCAATTTCAGCCATTTTCCCCATACAATCACCCCTCTAACGCCTTAAAATGATCACATTTTTAGTAAAGAGATGTTTATTGTGTATATAATTACCCCATAATTATATAAGTATAATGCTACCGGTATGATTGGTCATAGTTGGTTATATATGTTTACTTAGGTTTATACTAAGCCTACCTGGCCTGCTGGCTCTGTATGCCCCAGGTCAGGGTCAAGGTTGTCCTTCTTCACTGGACCATGACCATCTAACAGGGATCCACACCTGTGTATTTTTTCTTGGAGTTTTACCTTGTGCAGCCACTATGTCGGGTCTGAGGGCCTGTAAGACATGCCTGCATAGACACAAGCCACCTACTGGCAAGGCCTGTGCTATGTCAGCAATGACTGAGGAGGAATTGGCAGCTCTAGGCCTGGAGAAAGTGGAGCCTGTACCAGGTGGCCAGCAGCCAGGTGGTAGTCAGGAGGAGGCCTATACTACACCCACAGGGAGAGTCACCAGGCACACAGTGAGGGGGTCACAGTCTGCAGGTGCCCCAGGCAGAGACCAGTATGGCTCTCTATTCGGCCTTAACGAATATGACGATGAGGACTACCAGGAGTCTGAGGAGGACGACATCTCAGTGTCTGGGCTAAGAGACTTGGTGGAGGACCAGCAACAGGAGTTAGCCAATGTGAGACAGGACATCGCCCAGTTGTCAGCCTCTGTCCAGGGGCTGAACTCCGCCGTGAGTACGGGTTTCAAACGGCTGGGAGTATTCAAGAACCGACAACCACACCCGAGCCCAGGTCCCGTGCCTGGCCGCCCGGTGCCTGGCCTCCCGGTGCCTGGCCTCCCTATGTCGGACAGCTCCCTGTCGTCTGAGTCGAGCGGTACCAGGCGTCACCGCAGACGAAGGAGGAGGGCCAAACGCGTAGTCAACATGGATATCACCAGATATCTCCCAGATGGCCAGGATAGGCCCAAGAGCTTCGCACAGCTTAACTCCTGCCTGTGCAGTCTCCTGGAGCGGCATGTGGAGAAGGGCACCGAGGATGCCCTTAACCTGCTGTCCCACATGCGGTACTTGTCGGACCGGTCGGCGGAAGTCATCTACGAGCTCCATTATCTCCTAGAATATGATGCAGCGGTCCGGAGTCTGGCATCCACTGATGGGATGCAAGTCCTTACTTATGGCATCCAATCCCTGATAAATCGGCACCTCGGGCTGCGTTCCCTCAAGACCGGGGGTGGGGGCGGTGGGGCCCCGCCTACCTCGGGGAAATCCAAGTGGGCCAAGAAGAAGGCTGCCAGGTCAGGGGGAGGGGATGGAGGAGGTGATGGTTATCCATGCTGGTACTACAACTTCAAGTCCTGTGATGGGGCCAGCTGCAAGAAACCCCATGTCTGCTACTCCTGCGGATTTGGTGACCACAAGGCCCCCAACTGCCCCAACATCAAGAAACAGGCTCAGAAGCCTACAGCCTGACTCCCAGAGTCAGCCCCAGCACCTCCAGCAGCAGCCCAGAGTACATCAGCTGGTGAGTGTAAACAGACTGTACAAAGAGAGGAGCATGGAAACACAGGGCACCATCAGGGCGCAGAGCCCCAGTGTAGCTCTCCACATTCCACACATTTTTCGTCACGAAGAGTTCCGCGGCCGCGGGATCATATGGTTCCGTCGTTGTCCGCTGGGGTGGTGGGGGCGCCACTGTCGCAACATTCGCTCGATTCGATTGAATTATTGTCGGAATTAGACCGAAAACCGGACAATATGTCCGCAATTAATACTTCTAGGGGTATAACAAGGTCGTCTGCGACAAATTCTGGATGTTTAGCGCCTTATAGCGAAAAAGTTGTAGCGAGTCGGTCGTCTTCATCTCCCAGCATGCCTTATTCAAAATGGCGGCAGGGTGGTGGAGAAGATCAACAAGACGCTTCGCTGGATTGCAAATTCATCGATTATGGCAAATATGTACCCGGTAAGTCCGCAATAACTACTGAAATGGCTTCTCCTTGTTCTGTTATGTCTGCGGGTGAGGTTGCGGACAGCTCAGTGTCCGCGTTTGGCTATAATCGTTCAAATTGTAAAATGTCTCCTCCTCATCCAGCCTCCGCTGACGCAGAACATGGCGAGGTTTTGTTGATCGGTGCTAAATATGAATCCCCGGCGACTGTTGAGGTGATACAGGCTCTAGTAGTCGCAGAAAACGCTAACCATATCGAATATGACATTCCTGTGGAAGGTCTAGACCTTCAACGGGGCGCTGTTGAAGGTTACAGTACTGTAAGTTCACCCGAAGAACATAAGTGTTCTCCCGGCGAACATGAATGTGTTGCCAGTTCACAAGCAAAGTGTGCACTCAGTGAGGTCCCTAGGGACAATGCATTGTTTAGCAACCCAGATTCTCCATGTGACTTAGTGTCATTCAGTGATGTGTCCCCATATGGCCTAGGCCTAGATTTTGTTGACAGTGTTGATGAACAGGACTTAGGTCCAGACTTTGTTACCCCTACTGGGAGGACTACTGGTGATGCCCTAGGGCAGGTTCAAAACAGCTCTAGGGCTGTTACTGTAAATGTCAATCCAAATGATACATTACCCTTAGGGGTGAGAACTCTGGTAGCATGTGTGTGTATTGAAGACTGTGTAGTGGAAGTATTCAGTGATTGTGTATTGGGCACCTGCAGTTGTGTTCACATGATAGGCCCTGTAGTTTCCCAACTCAAGCCTTGTAGAGTAGCGGCTGAGTATGTCTTGTTCCCCGATGCCATGTGCTCTGAGGATGATTTTGTACTGAGGGGTATAAATACTGGTTTCCATATTGTGGATGATGTCTATATCCCGGGTTATGATCGATCCAACTATAAAAGTACGGTCAGTAGTGAGTTCAATGTCATGATGAGTGAACTTCTGGTTTCTGAGGTGAAGGCAGGCAAAATAACTAAAGCCGTTGGTGCACCTCAGTGCATCCACAGCATGGGAGCCATCAAGAAAAAAGATGGAGGCGTTAGGCCTATTACAGACTGCAAGCGCCCGCTTCACGCTAGCATCAACAACTTCATGTCCACCACTCGTCAAAAGTTCTCGTACAAAGGGTTGGACTACATCATAGACATGCTACAGCCCAATGACTATTTAGCGGTCGTGGATTTAGCCAAGGCGTACCGATCGGTGAATATATTGCCTGACCATGTGACATATCAGGGCCTGCGTTGGGATTTCGGCGAGGGCCCGGAGGTCTTAGTGGACAGGTGCCTGTCATTTGGCTTAGCCTCAGCCCCTTGGCTCTTCACTCAGCTAGGTGACTTTGTGGTGCGGTGTCTCAACCGCCGTGGTGTAGACAGGATATCCAATTATATTGATGACTTTACGGTATTGGGTTCGTCCCAGCAAGACTGTGAGGTCAACATGAACATGCTCATTCTGGTGCTTAGGCGCCTCGGGTTTGACATCAAGTGGGAGAAGGTACTAGGCCCTTCCCAGATCCTGACTTGTCTTGGAATAGAGGTGAACAGTGTAGACATGGAGTTGAGCCTCCCTGCGGAAAAGCTAGACAACTTGTATTCAACGATAAGTGACTTTCTGACAAAGACCAGTGCTTCGAAGTTGGAACTCCAACAGCTATCGGGCATCTTGGCACATTGTGCCACGGTGGTGCACGGGGGCAGGACCTTCTCCAGGAGAGTGATTAATCTGACCAATTCCCTGTCAGAACCCACCGACCGAGCAAGACTGTCGCCCACGTTCAATGCAGATCTGGAATGGTGGAGGTCATTCGCTAGTGTGTTCAATGGCAAGGCCCGGATACTCCAGCCCTCTAATCCAGTGGCCGAGATATTCTGCGACTCGTCGTCACGGGGCTTTGGCTCTAGTCTCGGTTCGGACTGGTTGTATGGGGTCTGGTTAGACAAGTGGGCTAAGGATCTCCCCTTCTTCCCGGACCACTACTTCCCCCCACCTACGTTTGACAATCTTCTGGAGAACATCAATGTCCAGGAGGTGTGGCCAGTGGTGATGGCCTTGGCTCGGTGGGGTCGCGCGCTCAATAACAATACCATCTTGATCTGGTCTGACAACACTCAAGTTTGCCGTATGCTAGCAACGGGCAGGAGCAAGAATGTCATCGCAATGTCTCTGCTGCGTGAACTGTTCTGGATGTGTTTTGTGTTTAATATTAGAATTGTGTGTTGCTACCTTCGCTCCAAGGAGAATGTGGTGGCCGACTTCATTTCGAGGTTGTCCTACCCAGGTGTAGCCCAAATTGATCCCCCGTTCTCCCTCTGTTGTTACAGACCGACACCGGCTAGAAGCAGAGTTGGTGCGCCTCCAGGACATGGCACTGGCATCCGCCACGAAACTCACCAGGAAGTCACAGTGGAAGCACTTCTATGAGTTCTGCGCGCGCTACGACCTGTCACCTATACCATGTGACTCAAAGACTTTGTGCCTCTATATCGCGCACATGTGCCGGAAGTTCAAATATTCGTCCATCACTCAGTATATCAGTGCGGTAGTATATCTGCAGAAGCTGCATGGCCTTGCCCCGGTATCGACCAAGGACTTTTCCGTGTCTCGCACCATGGCGGGGGCGCGGAGATCGTTGGGTGATACAGTCAAACAAGCTGTGCCTTTGTCTCCGAGGGATTTGTCTCGGATGTATAAGTTGCTAGACATGTCTTCGTCTCGCGATCTGTGCTGGTGGACTGCGGCCATTATGGCCTTCAGAGGACTGTTGAGGAAGGCCCATGTGACCGTGAGTGACCAGGCCATCCGGGTGTCTGACGTCACCTTCAAACCCTGGGGCGTCCTGCTGAGGTTGAGCAAAACCAAGACTATACAGTACGGGGAGAGATCATTGGAGATACCCTTCAGCTATGCCCAAGACTCGATATTTTGTGTAGCTACCTACGTGAAGCATCTCATAGTAAGTCTTCATCTTCATTCGTCTGACTATTTGTTCCAGTATGGGACCGGTAATAGTCGCACGCCGCAGACCTACGGTGTCTTTTCCGCGCGACTGAAAAGTCTTAGCAGTCGTGTGGGCCTCAAGGATGTCTCCAGTCATTCTCTGCGGAGAGGCGGGGCCTCCTTCCTGTTCTCTATCGGTTTCACCCTGGTGGAGATCAAGTCCAGGGGAGACTGGAGGTCCCTCGCTGTGTTATTGTATCTGACAGACACTCTGGAGAGGAAGGTCTCCAAAGATAAAACTGTCGTCGACTTTCTAGCAGTTTCTAGATAATTCCTTACCCTATTTGTGTTTGGGTGTTGGGTGGTTAAATCTACCCAAATTGGTCAATCAATTATCTATTGTTGTTGTTTATCATCATCGTTTCAGTTAGGTCAGCTTTATTGTGTATATAATTACCCCATAATTATATAAGTATAATGCTACCGGTATGATTGGTCATAGTTGGTTATATATGTTTACTTAGGTTTATACTAAGCCTACCTGGCCTGCTGGCTCTGTATGCCCCAGGTCAGGGTCAAGGTTGTCCTTCTTCACTGGACCATGACCATCTAACAGGGATCCACACCTGTGTATTTTTTCTTTTTTTTTACATTAATAAATAAGGGGTGGTTAAATCTACCCAAATTGGTCAATCAATTATCTATTGTTGTTGTTTATCATCATCGTTTCAGTTAGGTCAGCTTTATGGCCATATACAATCACAATTATGTGAAATGATTAGAATAAAATAAAAAAAAGATTTTGTATTAATAAAAAATACATTTAGAAAAATATTTTCATATCACTTACTACCTTTGTATACTGAGAAGAAATGCATTTAATCAGTTACGACCTTTGTATACAAAGCTATAACATTCCAAAAAATGGTCAAATCCAAAAAATTCCAAAAATTGTCAAATAATATTTGGACAAAGAAAAATTTCAAAGAATAAAAAAAAAATCGTTTTTTTTCACTTACGACCTTTGTATACTGAGGCGACGATATGGCCCTTCGGGTACATATGATCAGCTCGAAAGTACTGCTGTATATATCTTCGGGAACCTGGTGACCGTGGATCACTGGTTGGTCTTCAAGGGACGAACCCAGAAACCGAAGGAGTCCCCAAAGAAATATGGTTTGGAGCTTTAACGGATCCTGCATCAGGCCAGACCCGAATGGGCGAGAGACGCAGATTACTACATCGAGACTCTCTTTGTTCGGTTCATTAGTGGATTGAGTGACCCTGATCATCAAGAACTAACCAGAAAAGCTTGGAAAAGCGATTCCTCCCTAGCTGATCTATTTTTAGCCATAGACAGTTATGAGAAGAAGAAAATTCTTCTTGCCGGATTGGTACCCAACCAATCCCGAATGTCAGCAGTTGTTGACTATAGCAGCAGCGGGGGATCTTCGGATGAGGATTCCGAAGGAGAAGAGACCATTGGGGCTGTAGCCTTCGGTGGGAAGCGCCGGGACAAAAAGTCCGGTGATAACAAGAGGCGGAAACCTTTTGATAAAACATCCTCTAGCAAAAAGCCAGAGAAACCCCCAGGGGATAATTCAAAAACCCCTTCCAAACCTCCCTCGGGTCCACCAGAACCCAATGTTCCGAAGAAATTGGAACCCGACCAATCCCTCGGGTTGGTAGAAGCCATGATGCAACGTATGGTGGCGCTGTTTGATAAAAAACAGGAACGGAAGATAAAACCCGAGCTGAGTACTGTAACTTGTTACAGATGTCAGGAGAAGGGGCATTATGCCTCCACATGCACAGCTGAGAAGCCTGTGATGCGATTCTCCGGTAAGAACTCGGAAAATTAAAGGGGATCCCTGAGGGAGGCGACTCAGAGATCCCAAAGGAAATATGCCATGATACTCCTGACGGGACGGGAGTAAGTTCACACTCAGTAGTGACGTCCGGACATATGGGGGACAAGCAGGCGCAGCTTGGGAACCCTGGGGCCGGGGCCATCAGCATTCCAGTCATACATTCGGGAAATGAGTCGGGGAAACCCGGTGCTGATGCGGAGGAGTATAGTGCAATGGTTTGTGGAACCAGGCTCCCCCTAGATCACCCTTGCCTGGAATACATAAGAGGGCGTGGATTAGATCTAGGTACTGAGAGTGACTTACAGAAGTTCACTAGTAACCCTTCATTGAATGGAGGAAAAAGGTGGTATTTGGCCGCTTCTGTGAAGGGTAGAGTCGGGGAATTTCTGATAGATACTGGGGCTAGCCACTCCATCATCTCTCGGAAGTTCTACACTCTTCTGCTGGGCACAAATGATGACCTTAAAATGAGGGTAAATGCGTGCACAGCCGACGGTAGCAGATTGCGGACTTTTGGACGTACTTTCCTGTGTATCTCAGTGGTGGGGAAGGAGTTTGTATTCTCCCCAACCATTGCTGAGATCGAGGATGATGGTATCATAGGGATGGACTTTGCCGACCTGTTCGGAATGATGTTGAACCCGAAGACAGGTGAATTGTCCATACAGAGTCCCTATAATATCAAGGCACAATGTGTGCTGAGAGTTATCAGTAGTGTAGCAAGTGTCGCACAGACGGTGAAACTTCCACCGGGAACCACATGTGATGTGTTAATCAGCGCTTCCTCTGAACTCAGAGGAAGGGCCGGGGTCATGGAACCCGACGTAGCTTATCTTCAATCCCTCGGGTTGGAATCTGCTGATACGTTGGTGGGAAATGCCCAATGGACTCTTGTCCCCATATCCAATCCTGGTGTTAGTATGGTATATCTCCAGAAAGCCGCTAAAGTAGGCAGTGTGGTACTCGTGGAGGCGGTCACCAGCAGCCTTCTGGGGTTGCCATCCGAAGGTCCGCCGGATACGGTCGTTATTGAAGAGGAATTAGAGAAACTAATTCAGGATGCTTCGGAATTAGATCCTTCGGGTGATGTTAAAACGTTGCCGAAGGGCCTTCGCGTTCCCAGGAGAGACGGAGATCAATAAGATGATTAAAGATCACGTTATTGTACCCAGTTCTAGCCCCTGGAGTAGTCCAGTCTGTATGGTCACAAAAAAAGATGGGACCATAAGGTTCTGTATAGACTACAGGAAGCTGAATGGGATGACGAAGAAGAATTCATATCCTCTGCCGAGGATTGATGAGACCATTGACTCACTAGGAGGGAATGAATGGTTCTGTACCATAGACTTACAGTCTGGGTACTGGCAGGTCGGGATGAAACCTGCCGACATGGAGAAAACGGCCTTCTCTAGCCATGTAGGATTGTTCCAGTACAACGTCATGCCCTTCGGGTTGTGCAATGCGCCAGCCACATTTGAAGCCATGATGGAGACATTACTGAGCGATCTACTATGGAAGAAATGTCTAGTTTACCTAGATGACGTCATTATCTTTGGGAAGACATTCCAGGGCTGTCTAGACAACCTGGAAGAGGTCCTCCAGAGAATAATGAGTAATGGGTTGAAATTAAAACCTAAGAAATGTCAATTGTTCAAAAAAGATATCAATTATCTGGGGAGAATCATTTCCACTCAGGGGGTAAAAGCAGACCCGGAGAAGATCAGAAGTGTGACTGAGTGGGAAAAGCCCCGGTGTCCCAAGGATGTCCGTTCATTCCTTGGGTTTTGCTCGTATTATCGAGATTTCTTACCAGGTTATGCCCAGGTGAGTTATTCTATCCAATCTCTGTCACATTGGACACCTGGTAGGCGCAAAGAAGTTTTTCCATGGGGAAAAGAACAAGACGAGTCCTTTGAGTCAATCAAAAGACTCTTTGTTGAAACACCAGTTCTGAAGTATCCGACAGCCGCCGGACACTTCATTCTGGATACTGATGCCAGCAATGAGAGCATTGGGGCTGCTTTGAGTCAGGTCCAAGACGGAAAAGAAATTCCCATTGCTTTTGCTAGCAACACCATGAACAAGTCACAGAGGAACTACTGTACCACCAAGAGGGAACTCTTGGCGGTGATTGTTTACACAAAAAAATATAAACATTTTTTGTGGGGCTCAGATTTTACGCTGAGGACTGACCATTCATCTTTGAGGTGGTTACTGAATTTTAAGGATGCAGAAGGCATGATAGGCCGGTGGTTAGCACACTTATCAGAGTTCGGGTTGGAACAGAAGCAGATCCAACACCGACCCGGTGTAAAACATGTGAATGCTGATGCACTGTCCCGCAGGCCCATAAGGAGTTGTGGGAATGAAAAATGTGACGATTGTGGAGCCCACGGGGCGGTCCTGGCTGGGGTCCGGTTGCCACTGGAATCCAGAGGAACTGGCATCTTTCAGTGGTCTATGGAGACTATCCGAAGGTTCCAGGAGAAGGATCCGAACGTGGGGAGGTTGCTCGGGTTAATTCCTAAGGGAATCAAACCTGTTCGACCTGAAATCTCTCTAGAAAATCGAGAGATGAGGAGATTTTTAGCTCAATGGACAGAGCTGGAAGTATCCGAAGGTGTTCTATATAGATGGAAGATCAATCCTTCGGGAAGAAGGATCAGACAGGTAGTGATCCCCTCCGGTATGAGGAGGGATTTGATGTATTATTGTCACGGTCATATGACCAGTGGTCACTTTGGGAAGAAACGTTCACTGGAACGCCTGTCCCGAAGGTACTACTGGCCAGGAATGAGCACTGACTTATTACGTTGGATCGCCACTTGTCCCGATTGCTGCAAGAATAAACCCGGCCCTGGGATGGGTAAAATGCCCTTGTCCCAGGAACTGTTCGGAGTTAGGTTTGCGAGAATAGCAATCGACATCATCAGTGGTTTTAAAACAACCCCTGATGGTAACATGTGTATGATGGTAGTAACCGATTACTATACTAAGTGCACGAGGGTGTTCCCCTTACCCGATCACAAAGCCGCAACTTGTGCGAAGGCCTTTGTGAAGGGTTGGGTATTACACCTCGGAGTGCCTCTGATGATGCATAGTGACCAAGGCCGGGAATTTCAGTCGGATCTATGGCAAGAGATGTGCCATAGGTTAGCAATCTGTAAGACCCGAACCAATCCCTACCGACCCCAGAGTGATGGGATGGTGGAAAGGTTCAACAGAACGCTAATTCAGGTTCTGAAACCCTTGGTGAATGAAAGTATGACAGATTGGGATGAACAATGTGAATATGTATGCCATGCATACAACAGCACTGTTCATAAAAGCACCAATTGCACCCCAAACTTATTAGTGTTTGGGGAAGACATGATCATGCCAGCCGATCTTGTTTTTGGGGTGGTCGGGTTGAATCCCGACGCACCATGTCACGTGATGTTTGTGGAATCACTAAGAGACCAGTTTAAATTCGCATATGAACTTGTTAGAACTGAGTTAAAAAAGAACGCGAAATGGCAGAAAACTGGTTATGACCATGGACTAAAAGTCCGTCGGTTCAAGGTAGGGGATCAAGTAGTGAGACTACACGAACCTCTATCCAATTTAAAATTGGCAAGCAACTGGGATGGTCCATTTGTGGTGACTAGAGTAGTAAGTGACTGTACTGTCATGATTAGATCCTTAATTGGGCGGATCTATAAATCCAACGTGGCTCGGCTCCGTCCCTGGAAGGGGAGGGATCTGACCACAGAAACGTATGGGTTAGGAATAGATGAATTACTCCAGAAAGTAAAAGACAGGAAGATGGATCAAATAACCCCGAAACGTGGCCGAGGAAGGCCTAGGAAGTTAGGGGTCCGTGATCCGAAGGTGCAGAAGAAGGAAAAAGTCTCGCTAGCTGTAAGCAAACCTAGGCGGAAGAGAAAGGGGACGGCTAACCCTGCCTCTGAAAAGGCGCCTTCGGGAGCTAGGTCAAAGAAAATACCCATGGGAGGTACCCGACGCAGTCCCCGCCTGATAGAAAGGGCTGCGGTAACCTAAGCTAGTACACAACGAGTGTGTTGTCCTGTACTATGTTAGGAGAAGGAGGGAGGAAGCTCCCGGCGGGAAAAATTATAAATTTATTTCCTTTTATTTATTTATTTTCCGAGAAATTGTTTTGTGTTGTCATCTGTTCTATGTTGGAATATGCACGAGTGACCGGGTATGGAGCATATAAAACCCCCCAGCAGGGTACCAGTGGGTGGTGAGCGGATAATCCGGCGGGTTTGCAGGCATGCTTCCCATAAAAACCTCACTAATACTCCAGCAGAGCTGTTGGTAGCGAAAGGTTCGGCTACTACCCGAAGCACCTGTTTATAATTTGAGCTATAAAAAGAACTGGGTCAATGAGTGACCTAGTTAGGGCAGTCTCGCGGAGGGCCCGAGACGCGCGTGGATGCGCGTGACCTCTGCACACAGGGGTTGTTTTGGTTCATTAGATTTCGAATCTTCGCCGGCACCGTGTGCTGGCCAACGAGGAGGGTCTAATAGGAACCGGATTCACACGTTAAAAGTAGGTGAAGAACTTTTCAAAAAGGAGAACGGGTCCTCCACAAAGACCTGTAGTATCTGATAGGACTCTTATTTAGTAGAAATAAGAGCGCCCAACCCAGCATGGCCGCACGGCAGCTAGAGTTGGGCGGAGGGGACCGGCCACACAAGATGGCCGAGCTGCCCCACGAAGACAGCGCTGGTGTCGCCAGCCCTGTTACTCTCTCCGAGGAGCAGCTCCTCGAAGAGGAAGACATGGATGTATCCATGTCTGCATCAGTCCTCACTGAGGCTGAACGACGGAAACTTCATGAGGAAGATCGTCTTCTGGCTCTAAAAATAGAAAAGGAAGAAGCCCAACATCTAAAGGATACGTGGGACGACGGAAACTTCATGAGGAAGATCGTCTTCTGGCTCTAAAAATAGAAAAGGAAGAAGCCCAACATCTAAAGGATACGTGGGATATGACTGGTAATCCGGATGTCGATCCGGATAACCACCCGAAGGAGGAGAAGCCAGCTAGACTGGTGAAGTCAACTGGTAAGAGTTGCTATGATGGGAGGGAGATGAATCTCCACCCTGCAGCCACTCTTAGCGTAGCGCCAGTAGCATCCTATTTTCCGAAGGATGCTCCGCTGTCCAATCAGATCGGACAGGAGATTCTGGATGACTTCCAGAAGGAACAGCGGGCGATGGCCGAGGACTACCACAAGAGGGTGGTACAACACTTCATTGAGGGGGTCAGGAAGTGTCACCGGAAGGAGAAGGAGAGCCTTCAAAAGGAGACTGCCGATGAGGTAGTTACCAAGACCCGGTTCTTGGAAGCACAGCGGGACAAAGCCGCTGTGCTAGAAGCTACAGTCCGAGAGGAGTGTAAGGATCTCCAGGAAGAAATTCGGGAGATGAAGGCAAAATTTAAAGTTTGCCTCGGGATGAAATTCTCGGACTGGGATGGGAGCCTGGATCAGCTCAAGGAGGCCATCCAGAAGAAGGAGGTACCCGAAGGCTGAGACAAAGCTCCTTCGGGTGAACTGAATACAGCTGTAGTTGTTTCAGGGACGCTTTCGGCTATGAAAGCCGAAGGTAAATATGAAAGGACTACCCCTTCATATTAAAAGAACCCTTAGGTTCTTGGGTAACGATATACATACCAAGTATTAATATTATTTCCACATATGTAAACGTTTGAACAACATTGCATCTACAGGGGTCTACCATTTGCTGGTAGACCAGAAGAGGAGAGCACCTCACTCAGTCATCCAAGATGAAGAGGAGAGCACCTCACTCACTCGTCCAAGATGAAGTGGAGAGCACCTCACTCACTCGTCCAAGATGAAGAGGAGAGCACCTCACGTACTCGTCCCGAAGCAGATCCGGAGATCAGCCCAGTACCCGACTTTTTAAGTCGACATAGCACTTTTTGTGAGGTTCTGCAGTATACCGCTGCAGTTCCAGATTATTTATTAACGTACATTCTCGTCCATGTTTCTAATATATATATTTATGGTGCTGATACACTACGATAGTTTATGATACTCAGGATATTACCAAAGATCTGTATAAACCATAACTGTGTTCAAACGTTGACCACTTCGGGTGGATGTAAATAAGAGTATGTATATCTAGTCGTAGATATATTTTGTTATGGAAAACGGAGGTGATAAAATTTTGATTCTGGTGCGGAGAGAGGTTATCATGTATCCCTATGTAATTTTATTTTTTTTTAGGCTTGTGAGTCCTTTTTAGGACTGGTAATAATTCTTCGGAATTGATACACTTGCCGATCATTTTTTTAAAGGTCCTTATCAGGACTATATGAATAGTTTGGATGCAAAACGACATATCTCCATCCCAGAATTGAAGCATATAGTACTTTTTGTAAAGACACCCTGAGGTCAATTATTGTACTTTGGGAACAGAGTGTATACTAAGTAGGTCCTAAAGAGATGAAAAATAGTAAATCTTGGAAAAATTGTTTGAGGATTATATTTTACTATCCCTAATCTATATTTTTGTCAGATTGTTGTCCCCATTTTTAAAATGGCGCTTATGTCGTTTTGCATCTAAACTCTTCATATATGTATTTTATATCAGAAGATAGTTACAAACTGTTAGTAACTACTTCGGGTTCTACTTAACGTAAAAAGTCATATCATAAGGTATCTATGACAGTGTAATGCCTTAATTCCATTAATATATTGTTCATCATATATTACATATGACTAATGGTAGTAAAACCCTTTTATGTATAGTGTATAGACAAACTACTTCTGGTTGTCAAACTATTTTTATGAGTCTACTACTCAGGTTTTTACCACACCTAGTGTTGTCTAGGGGGGGTAGTGTAGGGGTTTACTACGGTAATCATTTACATCCAGGAGGGTTAAGTTCGGGTTGTTCCCGCCTGGCGTTAGTGTGGGCGGTATCCCAGAGGGGACGACTGTCCTCTCTCGGGTACTGCGCACCACGTTTCAGGCGGGAGCCAACCGACACGTGACCATGTCGATTTCATATCCAAAGGGGGTATATAAACCTCCCCTCCTCGTATAGTCGCCAGTCAGTGCAGGCCCGGCTGACTCCCAGCATTTCCCTACCCCAATCACTAGATTGAACCAGGACTGCTTCGTCTTACCCTTCGGGTTAAGACTAGATTCAATTGTAATAGGGATACGTTGAATAAAACACTCTTTCTACTTCGCACTTGGAAACTGACGTTCTTGTTCTCTTTCTGAGATTCCGAACCACTACAAGCTTAAAAGATGAAACAAAAAAAAGCATTTTGTTAAAGGTAAGATTTTACCTCATTCTTCACGGTGGTAGTGTGGATGAACAAGGGTGACTTGTAGGCGAAGGGAACCACCCAGGCGGCAAACATCATGATGGCCACAATCCTCTTATTGAAGAAGGCCTGGTACTTGAAGGGATAGATGATATGGACATAGCGCTCAAATGTCAGGAACACCAAGTTATAAGTGGACACCACAAACATATGCCACATGAACCACTTATTAGTCCAGAGCTTGCACTTGAGTAACCCCCAGATGCCCACGTAGCCCCCAGTGTAGTACTGGCTGGTAGAGTGGGCGATCATTACACTTGCTGCTACAGCATCCACGATGCTCTGATCTATGATGAACATGTTGGTGATCTTACCCCTTAGCTCCCTGGAGGACATCATAACTGTGGCCACCAGGAGGTTCCCACTCACCCCCACACTGCCTATACAGATGTAGAGGATCGAGTAGAAGTTAAGTTCGATAGAAGGAGCCACTGTGGTGCCCATAGTGGTGTTGGACCACATGGATCCATTCACCATAGAGGTTATAGTGGATGTCATCATATCGGTGTCCATCTCCCCAGAGGCCATCACACAGTCTGTGAAGAGAACCTGAAAAAATTTCATTATCAGGTTAAATTTGGAAAGCAACATTTTTAGACATGCAAATGTGACATGTACTCTTTAACATATGTTTTACAATGTCATGATAATATCACCAGATTATATTCGGAAAGGAATTTGGCATATGCATGTGACACTTTCCCTTAAATATAATAATCTCACGATACAACTTACAAGCACACAGAGGAATATACACCATTATCACTAGATTGAATTAGAAAAGCAATTTGAGACGCATGGATATGATATGTACCCTCAGGAATACATTTTATATTTTTATGGTGATAAACGTCCGAAATAGGCACACAAAATAGAATGGAGAAACACTTACCTACCAGCCCTGTGGATGAGCACTGCACCTCCGTGGCAGTAGATATGGTGGTAAAACATGGGAGCGAACGGGTTTTATCTTATACCCTGGATATATAAACTGACTTTCCATTTAAAATTTATTATTATGTAAATATCATATATCCACCTTTTTATCTTCCCAAAAAGTCTAAACCCATATGTACAACTTCTGATCTCCTTTCCCCTTTCATGTTCTGATGTTTAGTTCCTTTATGTAAATGTTTACTAATTACGAATACGCGAGTAGATAAGATCGAATCGGTTGCTTGCCTACTTGTGAATTCTCTTCGAGATCAGGGAATATGATAGCATTATGTAGTTGGGATGGGCAAAAATAAAACTTCTTTGATATCAAAGACGTTCTTTGAAGAAAAGTTGTACTGAGAGAATGCATTCAAAGAAATGGAGTTTTGTCACAGATGCTCGATAACAAAGTACATAATGAATGCATAATAAATTAATGATATTCAGGTAAGGTAAATGCAAAATGTCACCAGACAGGCATGCGGGGCATAGCTGGTGAGTCGGCACCTTTACAGTGGCGTAGGAAAAAGGGGGGGGGGGCAGAGGAGGGGGGGGGGGTGAATATGTCTGCTGCCCAAATCATTTTTATAAAGACCCTATATAATATAATAAACACATTTCCCAAATTGTCCCCCTGCCACATAGGAAACGTGTCGGAAGAGTTGCTTGGGCCCCTAATCAGAACTAAAAGGGCCTCGAAACTACTTTTTTTATGATTCCACAACAAGCATACATGTATAAACGCCATCATACTAAAGGTCAAACTGTTTGGAGTGACCCCCCCCCCCCCCCCAATGAAGATTTGCTTCCTACCGTAAAACCTCGCGTATAAGCCGCGGCTAGTACGCGAATCAGGTCGCTGGTGCGGCTTATAGGATCGGCACCGAGTCCAGGTGCGGCTTATACGCGAGTGTTTGCTACTATAATACAGTACTAAAGCCACCCTATTCACATCGCTGGTGCGGCTTATAGGATCGGCCCAAAGTCGGGGTGCGGCTTATACGCGAGTTAGGCTTATACGCGAGGTTTTACGGTACATGGTGAATACAAGAATTACGATGGTTAAGTTCTAGAATCGTCGTATCCCATGCCATTTATGAAATACAGTCATGAATGTAGCCGTATTCCATGGGCTGTGACATCACTAGATCAAAGCTATTTCAAGCTATGCTGGACCATTTCCACATTTAATAAATGCAAATTCCCACCCAGAAGTGTTTGTTTACATGATTGTTCTTCGCTCGCTGGACCCTGGGTTGTATCACACACAGTTCTAGCAATGTATCACAATTAAATCCCCTCTAACAGGATCTCATACACATGTAAATTTACACACAGCAGCTACTCCTACTGATTAAGCCCCACCCCTTGCTTCAAATACGTTTTTAATAATAAATTCCCATGTTGTGTACCTTGTGTATCCAGACTGATATTAGATATTGCTTAACGTGTACGTAGGAGCCACGCCCATCGTTATGAAATATTAGCGGCATTCAGATACAGCCCTACATGTAATCACATCAGTCACCTTCGTTTGACAGAAGGGGACATCACTATCACAAAGTTTACCGTCTATCTTCTTTAAAAAAAAAAGAGATATTGAACATTAATTGCTATTTTTCCTATTCCCAAGGTGACAATACTTATGGACAGTGTCAGATTATTGATATGTGTAATTCATTTAATAGTTCTTTTTATGTACGTTGTATTTTTGCCATGTATAATACAGCATATATAGTAATGATGAAAGTGGTCCGGATCCACTATTCCAGCTAACAAAAATACGTTATTTTACGTCAAAATAACGTTTTTAACGTTATATTAGTATAATGTTTTGCCATAGGAGCCATAGAGAAACGTTAAATGACTTTCTGTTTACTGGGATGTGCCAAATGGTTCTGATCTACCCTGGTCGTTTTGGCATGCAAAGGACGTGCTTTATTACTGCATGTATATCGCTGTATTTCAGACTAGATCTTTTTGTATGCAGTTGGGCATGCAGTACATACCATCTACTGCTGTCAAGTCAATCTCTATGGTCAAATGCAGTTCTTACTTAAAACGACTTAAAACTTGCACTGTAAATAGTTAATGTAGGTACACAGTAGAATCTACTGTAGATCTACAATAGATCCTACTGTTTACCTACAATAAACTGTACACCTAGAGCAGAATCAACTGTACACCTACAAAAGTGGCAACTAACTTTTTACAGTGTATACCCAAAATGCGTGTGTCCATGTGGAGGCATGAAACAGAGGTCAACTGTTGTATATCGTGATACTGACACCCCAGAGGGCTAGGTTATATCTACAAATAGACATTATGAATTGTCGGTCCCGGAACAGTGGCCACTTCCCGCTATGTCGTATGAGTAACTCACGTCAACGGTCCTGCTGAGTAACTCAGTCCCACTACAAACCATACACAGCATATCTAGGGCAGCTTCTAACCCTTTAACGGCCGCACAGTGTAGTAATACCCCATGCCCTTGGTCGTCATGATGCATGAATGCAGGCCTGTTGAGTGGCCCGTCAGGAGTGTATCAACCATGTGATCGTCTGTAAGATACTTGAATACAGCCCTGAGTAACCTGCGATGCACCATCGCGACCAAGGACACAGCGCGTTTGAGCACTATGCGGCCCTAAAAGGTTAACAATCAAACAGAGCACAGCTGACTTCCATCTCTACAATATAGCTACCCCACTTTCTACAGTCAACATATATTATAACCTGCTCCCCGGGCCCTATACACAGATCTCCACACGACCAATGTAGGCCCATGACAATAATACAATAGCAAATGAATCTATTTTGTCTGATCTGTTTGAATTAGGCCTGCATCAATCTGCTCGTGCAATATGGACCTCCCGGACCTATACTATTACTATACATTGCTGTAACCGGACATGGACGGGAAGGGAGGATGTCATGGTTATCTAAAGTAGCACTAAAGTGTGTCAGGACGGGGAGACGGTTAGGGTCTAGGTCTACATGGCGCACTGACTGAAAGAAGAATGTAAGAAGGGACTCACAATGTCAGCCTGGCCATGGTTCCCAGTACTGTGGACGATCCTGATGTCTACCATCTGTTTTAAACAAGGTAGGTGCCATGTTTGTCTCCGTAACACGGGGCTGATACAATAAGACATGTCTATTGTCAGTGCTAAAATCATGATGTTCACAGCCTAAAGCATGGGGAAGCAACTGGAAACATATCACACACAAAAGGCTACTGTCAGTAATGTAACTTGTAAGGGAGTGGTCACTTACAGTATAGACGGGTAGCCGGGATGATGAGGTAGCGGTGGTGGTTGGGAGGTTTGATATGATATAATATGATATGAAATGGCATAATGCCAGATTTGGATTCAGCGCACCCAAATTAATTGTAGTTCAAATACTTTAAAGACAATTTAAACATAAAAAAAGTCTTAACAAATTTTGTAAGATATCTTTAAGACTTTTCCAGATATTTGTTCTGACTAATACATAGACAAATGCCAACGCCTAATTATACCGTCTCTGACGTATTTCACGAGTGGGGGCTGGGGCTATATCCCACCACGCCTTAGGCCGAGTCATCAAATACGACTATTACGCCAGAGAGATATTTGATTTGAAGCCATCTAATGAAGGTGAAAAAAGCTTTTTCTTAGCCCATTGAATGCGGCCACATTGTGTTCAATGTAGGGGGGGGGGGCTTGAATATGGCCCTTCCTATACTTAAGTATAGTAAATCTTGTATCTCAAAAAAATACAAACCAGTAGAACTGTACCTCTGCCACCAGGTTGCTCAGTGTGCACCAATGGCTGCCTATACTTCACCAACCCTGCATCCTACCACACCTCACAAAGCGTGCACCGACTGGCCCTGGACACCCTGGACACCCACCAGACAGGGCTAACTGGGGTCAACCTGCTTGGCTTGGCATATGACGTCACTGCAGATGCTATCTACGTCACTGATGTAGGGGCACCAATGATCACAGATGGGAAGTTCATCGTCAAATTTCAAGACCAGGCCACAACGAAAGTCAAATTCCCCTCAAGTAAATATCATTTTGTGCTGTTTTGTTGGGTATTAGACATCAGGTTATTATTGTGATTGAAGAGTGCTGAGAAAGATAGGATACTACTCCATTCTTTATTTATACCCTTTTCAACAATATTTTCAGCTATATTTTTTAATTTACTCAAACACTTTCGTCGCCACCTTTTATACAATGGGTGACCTTTATTGGGATTACAATATTTCCAAGACCAGGACTGCACCACGATATCCTGAAGTTCTTCTACATATATCTGTGATGGTCCAGCATTCTCTCAATTTATCTGTGTATAAGAGAAATGTAAAATATGGAGTGAATGTCTCACTGGATGGAATAACCCCGCAGAAAATTAACCGGGAAGACCTTAACATATCACTTGTTGTATGTTATGAGCGGCTAAATTAAAAAAAAAAGTGTCTATTTTATCCACAGCTGTCGCCCTTGGTACAGTAGCAGTGGACCCCTTCTCAGGCCTGGTTTACTACAGTGACATGACGAAACACGTCATAGGTGTCTATACGTCAGACCTACACTACCACCACCTGGTGGTGCCTCAGGGTACAAGCTACCCCCACAGTATGACTCTGGACCCTGGTAATGCGTAAGTCACTGACTATATGCATTTTCTTTTATAAGTGCATGCATGAAGACCCTGACCTCCCTGACACCTTCAATGCGTGTAAATAATTGAAGTATTAACATAAAGTATTGAAACATTTATTGGACATTTACCTCAATGAGGAGTTCTTCCATGAACAAAGTACAGAGATGGTAGCATAGGCTGATATAACATTAATAATGATTAATTTTATGATTGCCAATTAACCAGTCCATGAAGCATCTCACGGTCAATACCTCAAACAGAGGATGGAGTGACAATACAATTAAGTATTTATAGAAATGAGCAATGAAAGGTGGGTGTAGGGGAAAGATAAGGTGAAGGTGATGAGTCCAGGTGATTAGGCCAGTTGTTCATCCACTATCATGGTGGTTTGTCATTCCACTTCTCTCTCACATTTCTTTTGATGTCTTCTTTCTTCTCAAGTTTCTGATCTTCATGGTTGAGTTCATTCTACAGTCTCATGCCCCTATAGTAGGGGCTCTTTTGGTAGAAGGATGATTTTGGAATTAAATCTCCTCTTGTCCTTTCATGGGCATTTTGGGTAGCATGTCCTTTTTTTGCGAGTTTCCACATGTGTAGAAACTGCAGTAATCAGGTACAGGCATGATCATAGTTTTATATTTCGTCAAGCATACATCTTGGGGTAGGTACCCTCTCATTTCCTTTAGCTTGTACAACATGTTGCCCATGTTTTTCTTGGTCTTATTGATGAATGGGGTCACTGTAAGGGGACCGTCTAGGTCCACACCTAGGTATGGAAATAATTATTTTGTTGGTATAGGTCCTAAATTTGCTGCAAACTTTAATATTCCTTGGACATACGCTGGAACCACAACCAACCTTATTATAGATGACTTAATTATCACCCCTGAAATGGTTTTTAATACAGCTAGATAAACTAACACTAGGAAAGCCTCAGCCATTCCATTTATGAATTCTAGAGTAATTAAAGATGCCATGTTGGCCATCCCAGATAAATTTGCTTACTTATTTAATTTATCTCTGACTTGTTCTACTTTTCCTACTAAATGGAAACAGGCACTTGTAACCCCATTGCCTAAACCAGGTGACAAAGCAAATGTTACAAACTATAGACCAATTTCACAAGTTCCCCTTCCTGGGAAGGTACTTGAGCGTATTATTCATACCCATATATCCTCTTACTTAGAAAATAACCATTTATTAAACCCTAAGCAAGGTGGTTTCAGAAAAGGGCATTCTACTATCTCCACTGTAGCAGATTTTACAAATGACCTGTTCCATAGCATGGATGTCAATAACTTTACACTAGCGACATTTATTGATATGTCCAAACCTTTTGACGTGGTAAATCATGCAATTTTGCTTTCCAAATGCTCTGAATTAGGTATTAAAAATGATATTTTAGGCTGGTTAAAAGACTACTTATTTCAAAGGTCACAAAAAACAGTTGCTGGACCAATTTCTAAAATTTGATAAACAGATAAATCATATGAGATGTAAGTCAGCAGTAAAGCTGTATATTTTTGGACGCCTTTGACGTTACATGTCATATGCACAAGCCCTAAGAGTATATAAAACCAAAATGTTGCCCTATATGGAATATGGAGGTATTCTTGTTCATGATACTAACAAAACACTACTAACTAAGTTGCAAAGACTTCAAAATAGAGGTTTGAAAATAGCCCTATACTCACCCCCTAGAACAAGTGTAGAAAAAATTCATAAAGATGGTAAAATAAATTTTCTAGAAGAAAGGAGGCAAAAGCAAATTGCTATTCATGCTTACACTATGACTAAAAATGACAATAATCTGGTGGTACCCGCCAGAGAAACTAGGCTACATGATGGCCCTGTCCTTAAGACATATGATAGAAGACTACAAGCCTTTAAACGCAGTGTAAGTTTTAAATGTTCTCATTTCTGGAATAACCTAGGGGTTGAGGAGAGGTGCATTCCCACTCTGGATGCTTATAAGAGGAAAAGGAAGAATATACTTGCCTCTCTGAGAAAGTAGTACTTTCCTGCTTGTCCTTTATAAAAACCTATAATCTTTTATAATGTCATGTCTTTTTATTCCTAAAGACCAACCTTACTCTTTTCTATATAATAATATCGTATTTATAATCAGTTCTGTGATTGCCTGGTACACGTCACTTGTCTGTAAAACTGCTGTTATTATGAGGCCCTCAGGAGCCAGGAGAATATAGGCACCGCCCAACTTTTAATAAGGAGCCTAACCTGTTCCCTCCTGAATAAATATTACTTAGAAAAAAAAAAAGGATATGTGTTGACTACAGGTAGAGTTTGGTTACCCAATTTAATGGTCGGTGCAGGGCACTGTTTCAGCTTGCCTTTGGTACCAAAGGTCATGATTGAGCTTTTGTCAGTGTTGACTGTCATGTGGTTGTTGTCACACCAGGATTGTATATGATCGATGTCAAGCTGAAGCAGTCTGGTTGCTTCTAAGGGAGTGCTCATTTTTTAACAACAGGGGGGGGTGGTGAGATTTCGCGCGGAGCACGCAAAATTTTTTCAACCCCCCCCAAGAGGGGTCGAAGTTTTTTACCCCCCCCCGGCAGGCCGAAAATCACGCGCGTTCGCGCCCCTTTGTAGCATAGTAATGCGCGGGCTTTTTCCCTCAAAACAGGTTAAATTTTTTTGACCCCCCCAAGAGGGGTCTAAATTTTTTACCCCCCCCCCGGTCAAGGGGTCCAAATTTTTTACCCCCCCCAAATCCACCACCTCCCCTGTTGTTAAAAAATGAGCACTCCCTAATGGGTCTTGGTTACTCACGTAGATTATGACATCTTCCGCATATATTACCGTTTTACAGTGTTCAACTGTGCTGCATAGGTCGTCAATGAACGGAACAAAGAGCAAAGGCCCCAAGGTGGACCCCTGAGGTACTCCAAAATGAACGCTTTCTGCTGGTGATCTGAAGTCATTTGCTTTTGTGCTGTGTCATCTGTCAGCCAGGTAATCTACCAACCAATATTTAATGTTGATTGGTATTTTCAGGCAGTTCGTTTTGGTGACAAGTGTGGGGTGGTCTACACTGTCAAACACCTTTGTTAAATCGATGAAGCAGGCCATGGTGATTTTGTTGTCCTCACGATCTTCATATAGGTCTTTCAAAACTGAGAACACTGCATCTCCAGTGCTCAGCCCGGCTCTGAAACCAAACAGGCTTTTGGACAGCAGTTGGTTTTCTTCTAGATGCTTGCTGATATAATTATTCATGGGCGATCTTCTCCAGCATCTTGCCTGGTAATGGTAGTCGCCCTTCTTGGGGATTGGGACTAAGTTACCTAAGGCCAGAGCTGTTCAATTCTTTAAGTCCTGACGATTTATCCCTGCTTATTTTGGCAATCAGCTTTTCAACCTTGTCTAGGGTTATCAGTGTCTCTATGTCTAGCACAGTCCCGTTTTCAGTCATAGGGATGTCTCTGATGTCAATCCCATCTGTGTTGTTGTTGTCTCCATTGCAGTCATACAGTTTTTGGCCTATGGTTGCAAAGTGGTTGTTGACAAAGGTAGACACCTTATCACTCTCGATGCTATTCCCATCCTCATCCTTCAGATTGATCTGAGTCATTTTGGCAGTAGGGTTCAGTAGTTTGTTTAACTCTCGCCAGAAGCGCCGGTGGTCCTCTTTAGCTGCTGTTAGGGTGTCAGTGACTCCCTCAGATAATGAGCCTTTGAGTTGTCTTCTAATGAGGTGTGAGAGACGTTTAGCCTCCATCATCTCACCATAATCACCAGCTTGTCTGTATCTCTTGAGGCATTCCTGTCTGTCATTTATGTGTTCTATGGTGTGTCTGCTTACATGCTTTTCTGGAACGTATTTGAGTGTCATGATCCTAATTGGGCATACTTCATCTAGGTATTCCAATATTCTAGATAGCAGAATATTCCACTGGGTTTCAGGGTCACTACTTTCAAAGAAGTCAGTCCAGTCATAATATTATGATGTCAGGTGTTTATAAAGGTTGTCAATATGGTAGTACCGGTATGACCTTCCCTCTCTGGTTATGGTAATTTTGATTTCCGTATCCTTTTTCCGCTCAGCAGAGATGGGGTAGTGGTCACTCAGTTGGTTGTCCAGGGTACCTGAACTCCGGACAATATTGCAGTTTGTCAAGATGTTGTCAATTATTGTCTCTCCTTCTGGGTTGGGATGGGTCACTTGGCTGATTTTCTGACATAGGCCGTTTTCTCGGCAAAAGTCAATCAATTCTCTGCCAGGTGGTAAGTCCCTCTTCCTCATGTCAATGTTCAGGTTTCCTATAATCCAAACCTCTTCATCCTTTTCCTGTAATATAGTGACAATCCAAGAATATGGTCACATTGCCTTCAGGAGGCCTATAAGACTTAGTGTTCATGAGAATCATTGCTTTGTGTTTATCCCTGTTAATACTGATAGTGAGTAGCTCAATATCTGGTTCCACTCACTACATGCTCCATAGGCTTCATCAATATATGTGACTAATCCTCCTCCTTTATCAGCCTCACGATCAAGTCTGAATGTTCTCTTTCCTTTAATGTATATCAGTTCATCTCCTGCACGGTCATCCAACCACGACTCGCAAGCACACAAAATGTTGAATGGGTTCAGTAAAAGGGCAATTTCCTTTTTTTTTCGGCTGGAGACTGTGGCAGTTCAGACCACACAGGGTCAAGCCTTTCAGCTTATTTATCTCGTCCGCTATACGGATTGTGTCAGGGTTCATTTTGGTCCAATTGTAATCACTAACAAGTAGCGAGTGAGCGCAGTAATACAATATATATATACAGTTTCGGTGTACAGAAAATCGCAAAAATGGGGGGGGGGGGGATGAGGGGGAGGGGGAATGAAGGAACAAAAACAATCAGAGACGTTGGTCTCAACAAATCAAATGTATTACGCTTATAAGAATGTGAAGTGTCAGCAGAATCTACACTGGCGAAAATTCTATCAATCTCATAATTTTATGTGGTTGCCATGGAAACGGTCATTCCCTGACCTTAAGCTACACAGATATATGTCCATATCATATTTTCGGATGCCCCAGATAGTTACCTATGAGAAAACCTCAGTGGGAATTCCCTCCCCCCCCCATTTGGTGCTCATGTCCATTTTAACATGGTCTGGCTTATGGACTAAAAGCTATTATTATCTAATCCCAGCAGATCATGCCAGGGTGGGTATGAGACAGAATAGGACAAAGCCTTTTTGGAAAGTCATCTAGAGAATAAAGTAAATTTTCTGAATTTCTTCATTTTATATGAAAAAGATTCAAACATGGGGTTATCTGATGTCTATAGCTGTACACATTGTTCTTTCCTTATTATGCCAAAGATTATGTGTGTTTCGGGCAACTCTACCCTATCTATAGCAAATTATTCATTACTTTTTCTAATTGACGACTTTTTTTCTCTCTTATTGTAGTATATTTATATGGTAGTATTTCGAGGAGACTTTAAATTGCATAGTTTATCCAGGTTACCCCATTCCTTCCCTACAGAACCATGTACTGGGTAGATTCGACAGAGGAGGACAATTGGCAAATTCGCAAGGCATCTATGGACGGTAAAGGGATTCAGACTATCGTGTCAAGGAATCTTCAGTCGGCTTATGGACTCACGCTGGTTGTTAAAGGTATGGCGGATTTTTTACTAGAATCTATGTAGATAAAAACACATTCCGAAAACACATAGATAATAGAAACACACAATGGCCATAGTAACCATGTGATTTGAGACATTCACCTGTCAATTGTGACAACTTCAAAGATTTACAGACGATTAAGCAAACAAAGACAAATCCCTCATCCGTGGCTGATCCATTACAAAAGTACCATCATAGTGTGTGTGTGTTTTCATAGGTGAGGAATGGACGCGCTATTATCCTTTGGTAGATGTAACACCTTTGTCTTTAATTCAAATGACACCCATTATCCTTGTAAAATTTTACATGCAATTTTTGCTGTCATGATACTGCTATTAAATGAGGTGGAAGTCTCATAAATGATACAGAAATATCCCCCTATCATGACTCAGGCTACTTCTTCATGTCCCTATGCTCAATATGTTCGCCTACTAAAAGCAAATTATATTACATTGGTATTACAGATCAGAGATTATACTGGTGTAGTAAACCACATCACGTCATAGAGAGTGTGTCCACTGATGGGTCTGACCGCCAGGTGGTGCATAGACTGAGCAAGACCTCAGAGTGTATAGGGATGACTGCAGATGACGACTACATATACTGGATGCAGGCTGACAATAAAACCAGGTAGATTAGATCAAAAGCATAAATGGTGTGTTTCAGGTTACCCGACCCTACATACCTGGTAGCAAAACAGCCGACCCTACAAATCGGTGTCCATTTTTGAAAGACTAATTTTGGGGTTATTTTAGAGTTCATTTGATGGTCCACTGTTCAATGCAGTGGTCAGTGAGATGGAACCGGAGTTGGCGAGTAAATGTCTGGGTACTTTCCAGACCGCTATTTAAAAAAAAAAGAATGAAAAATATCGCATTCGACCTGGCTACCCTAGATCTTCAGACCATGTAAACTGAAACACACCTTTTATCCTTTTATCCTTTCTTTGGCCTGATGTAGAGTTAGAAAAATTAGTTAGGTGACATCCAACAATACTGGATGCAAGCTCACCATACCACTGGGTAGGTAGCAAACAGCATCATGTACAAGCATGTAATGAAACCAATCACAATGAACTATCGATATTATCAGATATTAAAGGTATGGCTCTAACAATTCTGAGATAAACAATGCATATCTGTCTCTCTTTTCAATGAGGACGACAATGTGGAAGTTGCTGAGAAATGGAACAGGATTACCAGATCTACTCTATAATCGGCGATATTATCTTCAGGATTCCATTTCACCAAGAGGCATGGCCCTCAGTACAGTCAACTATGTCAATGGTGAGACCTTGCATCCATTAAGTTGTGCCATTGGTTTGCTTTAGTTCTCAAAGCAAAACGTGTCTGCCAATTGATTCCTAATCTTATCATTTCAAATGCAAATGAAATTGACATATAAGCAAACACTACTTTGAAAATGAGGTTGGTTTACTTTGCCATGCAGAGGCACCGCATTAATTACATCTCACTACATACATACTCCACAAACGTCGCCAACTACCGTGGTCTTACATTTGGGCTAAATCTGCATTTACAGAAAAGTACTACAGGATAAATTCATATGGAGATATAGCAGCGGGGGATCTTCGTCCTCCCCAGTAAACAAAAAAAACGTTCTACAACATTTTATAACGTTATATAACGTTATATGACGTTTCTCAAAGGTTCATTACTATGGCAAAATGTTATATAGAGCTTTAAAATGTTGTTTTGACGTAAAATGACGTTTTTTTGTTGGCTGGGTCAGCATCGTTCATTAATTAGATCATCTTGAATATCAACAACCTCTTAAACTACCCATTAAAACAATCAGTAAATAAGATGACAGAGGTTTGCTACAAATGAAGTTCTACGTTTAGCATACATTCTCCTTGCTTCTATATTCATATTTAGGTACAAACCAGTGCAGTGGCAGTAGTCGCGGAGGGTGTGCACACATCTGCATCCCTACAACACAGTCCCATGTTTGTCGGTGTTCAGTGGAATACATCTTACAGCCAGATGGGACATCCTGTCAGAAATGTAAGTACATGTGTGTAGTCACGATAACATCTTGAACACAATGATGCAGTTTACAGACATATCTGAGCAGCCACGCAGAGGGGATGCTCTGCGAGGGTACCAGGATTACCCTGCGTGCACTGTAAGCAGTAACTGTAGGTACACAGTAGAATATACTGTTGTTTTACAGCATTTACTGTAGCCTAGCCTAAAAAATATGAGATGTTTCCCGACGGAGGAGTAAGGCCCAAGTGAGCCTACCCGCCCGGGTTGAGAACCGTGGGTTAATGATGTAGGTAAAGTAGTATGAGTCTGTGGGTGAATATATGACCGTAATACATATGATTGATTACCGTAAACATATATATATATATATATATATATATATATATACATATATACATATATACATATATATATATATATATATATATATATATATAAATATATATATATATATATATATATATATATATATATATATATATACATATATATATAAATATATATATATATATATAAATACCCCGACGTTAACTATAAACAGATACCCATGAACAGATACAGACTCGGGTGTGGGTCAACAAATGGAACTTGCGTCCCTTTATTCAATTAACAACATACAACAGAAAAGAAAAATAAAAAAAAATAAATACAAGCACAAGGGTTAAGCAACCCGGTACGCGTCTGTCCACCTCGGCTTCTAGAAAGGTTCTGACTGGCAGACGCGACTTATGCAGTTTAGTGGTAAGGAGTAACGGGCAGTAATTGCCGCGCGGGATTCGAAACACTATGGGTCTTTATAAATTAATTAATTGAATTAATTGAAATAATAAATACCCCGACGTTAACTATAAACAGATACCCATGAACAGATACAGACTCGGGTGTGGGTCAACAAATGGAACTTGCGTCCCAACCTGTCCGCCCCACCCACACTCTGAGAATGTATATCAACACGCATCACATAATTTTAACAATTTACTACAAAATAACTGTTCGTCACGAACCAGCTGCCTTTTAGACTTATTTATGTACGCAAGTACACACCAAGACTTCCAGTCACCTCGAGCTTTAATGTCCACTATAGACACACCTAAGGCCGCCATTTCAGTGGCGCCACCCCTGCGCAAACTGTGGGAACTAAAGTTACCCCATAACTTAGCTCTAGCGCACAAACATTTGATAACAGACTGATATTTCCCATAGCACAAGGGTACAAATTTACCACTCAAAACCCAGCCAAACAGCTGAGTCATCTTGACACCAGGACACATATACAACATATGAAGCATAGCAGTAACTGCACAGATTGGAGAGTCAATCCTGTACACTGGTAGTTTGAGAATTCTCTCCTCAAACTTCAACGTCTTGGTTTCCCTAATGATTACCAACATGCCCCAAGAATGGAACTCTACATCTGTCACTAACAAAGCCATGTCTCCTTTACACACATTTGATTTCCGCAACAAACACCGAAAAGATTGCAGCCCATACACATACTTCTGTCAGATTTGACCAGTCTACAATTTTCTCAATTTGCATTAATTGTACACAACCTATAGGATCCGCCTGGGTAACAATGTTGCCTAACACACGCTTTGCCCCTACCAAGGTAGCCTTGACAATGAAAGAGCCTACAGGGTAAGCACTTTCTAGCGCTTCATGCAAAACCTTTACAGCAGACACATAATTTATAATACTTGAGTATTTTTTATCTCGACATAAATAAGCAAATAGCACGTCATAGTATCTGGACATGTAGGTACAGCCACAAAGCCGAAATTGGCACAAAAATTGATGTAACAACGCCACTGCGATTTCCTCGTCAACCATGATCGCTCTGCATACAACTGAGATTGCAAGTAGTTAGCCTCCATCCTGAGCTCCCGCACTTTAAAAAAAAAAAATTAAACAAATAAGCAATCACAAACAGCACATGTTCCTGTCAGCAGCGTGTGCGACAAACTCATTGAACCTGGACTCATTAGATATCCGACTTGCCAGATCACAAAACACATTACAATAACTAGATATATGATAAGAAAATATCTCAAAATTATACACAAATGAAACCCAGAATATTTCCCTGATCATCTGCATACAATACTTATTGGAAGATTTACCTTTCCTCAGCATGATTTCCACCGCCGAGTTATCAGTAAACAAATGCACGACACTGTCTTTAAATGACCTGCCCCACCTGTGAACTGCACACAACACAGGGTATAATTCTAATACACTGATATTCTCTGGAAGAGCAACCATAGGTTTGCTGACTTTGTGATGGTCCAAACCGAATGACATGTCTTCGTTCCAGGTCCCAAATAACCAATCATTATTATAAAGAGAGCCAAAGCCGGACATTGAAGAGTCAGTATATACCGTATTAATCTTACTATAACTTATTGACACACACATCCTTTTACCATTAAACATGACACAAAAGGCCTTCCACCATAGCATATCGTCTCTAAAATTATCATCCAACACAATCTCATCGTAAAGGTTATCAGCTCTCTTGGACAAGTCTATCACCCTACGTGCAAAAGTACGTCCCCCCCTCACCACTGAGGCGCAAAAGGACAAAATACCAGCTAAACTCAGCACTTCTCTTTTTGTCATAATCGTCCTGTTGAATGCTCCCTCCACTAACTCTTGAAGCCTAATCAACTTGTCATCTGGTAATCTAATAGTCATATCTCGACTGTCCAACATAATACCAAGAAAGCAAATATCCTTCACGGGAGACTGCAGTTTCTTATAATTTACATGAAAGCCCAGATATCTCACTACTTTAATAAGCATGCGCTGAGCATCCAAACACTGCTCATAAGTGTCACCTATTAACAGAAAGTCGTCTAGGTACCCCACAATCTTCCTGTAACCAAGCTTTTTCATCAATCTAATAATAAATTCAGTGTGCCGGGTAAAAATGTAAGGGCTCGATCGGCCACCAAAACATAAACAATGATCTAAATACCATTCACCCTTCCACTGAAATCCTTGGTATTTTGTTTGATCAGCTCTTAAATTGACCGAGCGATAAGCAGCAGATAGATCCACCACACTTAAATAACAATCAGGTTTCATTAGTGATACAGCATCTTGAAGACTAGCATAATTGAATTTATTTACTACTGAATCCATATAATTATTAATTGACTTGTTCAAAGGCCTACGACAATCCGTAATATTACGAAAGCCTCCGCCCTTTTTTGGGACGGCCCCCATTGAATGAACACATGAAGGTTTAATTGAGGTTCTAGTAATCTTCCCATTCAGCAATTCACTTGTGAATAATTCATCCATAAATTCCACACAATCATTTTCCAAAATTGATTGATAATTCTTCCTAACATAACTCACTTCTACATCATCATTCATGATTTTATGACCACGATACACACCGTCAAACAAATAAAAGGCGTTGACATCTACTTCACCTTCCATAAACAACATCTGAAAATAACGACATGCTTTCAATTGTACCGGTACACCATCAATCTCATGATAACAAGAACCATACGGACAAGGCACAAATTCAGGATATTTTCGTGCAAATTCTGCTCTCACATTTCGATTTACATACCCAGGCCAATCAATACATACAGGTTCAATATCGTCCTTAGTTTCTACACCAGTAAGTTGACCATGTGTCTCTAAAACACCACTATTACCGGTACCTGCCATACCATCACCATGACTTAATTCTAAAGTACCCTGCATAATCACTCCAACTGTTATCCCCAATGTTAAATAGTACATCTCTTCCTCGGAATAACCATTATGTTGATTGCATAACATATGAATTGTGGGAGACGAAAAACACCCATCTGCTATCACCAGTCTTAATCTATATTCCAGACTTATGTCATTAGTCACACATAGATTGACAGCGGAATGTACAAGTGTACTTCCCAAACACATGCCAATCCATAACAAATAAAGCACACACACCAAAAACAAATAGGCCCTGCCAAATCTAACACAATGGCGATAAACCTCATACTCCAAACATACAAAATTACATAAGTTGAAGTCGCCACCAATCAGGGGACCACCTTTCTCACCATGTCCCTACCTACCAAAGTTCCCCTGTGGCGCAGAAAACCCCTGGAGCTCACCCCTGTCAGTTTTGGGACATTGAGGGGCTCTGTGATCAGCTGCATAGCAACTGAAGCACACATGTGACTTGAAACACCTCGACCCATATTTACACCCCTCTTGCCAGAAATTATATGCATAACATATCTGCTGATCTGGCCTCTTCTCCCCATAGCCCCGGTCACTATAACCCTGACGATCACCGAAGCCCCTGCCGTACCCACGGCCACCGCGGCCACGCCCCCTTCCTGGGGTCATTGGGGTCATCGTACGCAGCGCGTCATGGGCTATGTACTCGGCAATCAAATCAGAATCACGTATACCAAACACAGTCATGCCCCAAGTGTTAGCCCTCTGTCTGACAACGGCATCATAAATGACCAACTTATCAGAACGATACACTCCGGTGGCTTATTTCGCCATCAGAAACTTCACATGACTTATATAATCACGCACATCCACCCCAGCATCTGCCAAATCTAAAATCTGGCACAAGCTGTAGTAAACTAGCTCAGCAAACCTGATGGGTTTGCCTTTCTTTTCAACAGGCACATACATGTCAACGTTAAACAGTTTGCTTTTAGATCTACCTCCTCCACTGGTGCGATGTCTTGTAGAGTGCACTGAAGCCTGGTCGTCGTCGCTGACAGAAGATCCCGGGTCCTGTGGGGGATTCAGTTTATAGTTACGCCTTCTCGGCGGACCCATTGGACTTGCACTACGTCTCAATGACTCACGAAGGCGCCGTTCCGCCTCTTGTTGTCTCGACAAATCAGCTACCTCTCTCTCAAGTCTCTTAATCTCCGACTCAGACTTCGCGGCAGCTCTCTGTAGTTCATGTAGCTGCTGACGGCCTAACAGCTCCCCTTCAGGTCCCGACACAAATGCACTAGCCTTTTTGTCCAGCGCTTCCTGGCTCGGGACTGAAGTGTGCCGGGTGTGTGCACGTCTACGCTCCTCCGCTGTCAATGCTCCGCCAGCCGCCTCAGACAGCCCGACCTCGGACCGCCCGTCAGATCCGTCTGTCACGCCGCCGGTACCGCCGTCACCATCCGCCATCTTAGTCCGCATTGAGTTCAGCTGCTGCCGAGCCCAGTCGGCGAGTGAGGCAGAATCTGGTCTACTGTTGCGGGCGTCCGCAACCAATTTCCGAAAACCGACTCCATCCGTTCTGCTAGCAGCTCTGCCACCGTCATTGTAAAGCGTACGTCGGTCTCCGTCCGGTCTGGCATTACTGTGGTTGTAACCTGCCAGTCGTCCATGCTCTCCCCGCATGGTCCCAACGGGGTCATGATGAACCTGAACGCCGGTTCCCACTGCCCCGGTCGCTCCACTACATGTACAGAACGTATCCTCACAAGTATACGGACGTATCTTATCTGAATTACACCTGTGTCGTCTGTCATGATGGTAAAGACACTTGCCGCAGACTGCATACTCCATGTAACCGGTAACACACAAAAAAATACAAGCACAAGGGTTAAGCAACCCGGTACGCGTCTGTCCACCTTGGCTTCTAGAAAGGTTCTGACTGGCAGACGCGACTTATGCAGTTTAGTGGTAAGGAGTAACGGGCAGTAATTGCCGCGCGGGATTCGAAACACTATGGGTCTTTATAAATTAATTAATTGAATTAATTGAAATAATATATATATATATATATAAATATATATATATATATATATATATATATATATATATATATATATATATAAATATATATATATATATATATATATATATGGGGAAATGTACGTGAGAATTAAAAGGGAAGATGGGTGAGTGCTATACAAAAAGGGATATAAGTAGTATAGGGAAAGGTAGGTGAGTAGTATAGGAAAATGTAGCTGAGTAGTATATATAAATAGGGAAGACTGATGCACCATTGCGAGATGCTTGTAAGGCAACATGTGATGGCCTGTCCTTTAGGTTAATGGTATGAGGGTAGGAACAAACCACATCCTTAAGGACTTGACATACAAATTTTAAAGCATCGGATGGTCAAGTATACCATCCAGGATACTCGTTTAATAACCTTTCCCTGGGTCCTGTTTCTCCACAAATTTGCGGACGTCCGCAAATTTGCGGACATCCACAAATATATTTATGGAGCTCCGTAAATATATACGGATGTCCGCAAATATATACGGAGGTCCGTATTTGTATGCTTAAGTACCAAAAAGACAAATAGGCCTATATTTGCGGATCTCCATAAATATATGGAGAGTGTATATACGGACGTCCGCAAATTTACGGACGTCCGTATATTTGTGGAGAAACACCATCCTGCCAAAGGCGTTATACCTTCATTGTAAAGCCGAAATAATTACTTAAATGCATACTTAAATCCCACAAAAAGTGTACATGTCAAACAAGATAGACAAGATTGATCCAACATTTCCCCCCATTTTCTTCCTCTCAGTGGATCCTAAAACCGGCCTGATGGTGGTTGACGGTGGTGCTATGGAGGTGTTCGTCTTTGACCTGGTGGAGCACGCCTCCCACCCCCTGAACGTGACGGGCCGGAAGTGGAGCCCCCACGGTCACGTCTCCCCCACCGCCGTGGCCTATGACGATCTGCATGATCTCGTCTTTTGGGTGGATTCTGCCTTAAAGACTATCACAAGCACATGTTTCCCAAATAAGCCTAACTGTCATGTTGTCCACCGTTACGGAGATAGTCGATGTAAGTATAACTATAGTAAGAAGCATATGGACGGTTGTGGGGATAACCCCTGTACATCCTCAACTCATAAAATACCAGGAAACCTACACGGCAAATAGTAAGGTGACTGTACATGGATGCCCAGCTTTTTGGCCGTGTCGCCGTGTCAGATTTTAGCCAAGGTGCCATGTCGCCGTGTCAGTTTTTATCTAGTGCATTATGCCCTATTTGACCGTGTCCGTCGGATTTTAAAAGGGCCGTGTCGCCCGTGTCGGATTTCAAAAGGGCCGTGTCGCCGTGTCGATCGTGTCGAATTTTAAGTACCCATGTATAGTCACAGTAAGTGTAGGTACACAGTAGAAGCTATTGTAGATGTACAGTAGAATCTACTGTATAATGGATTTACAGTAGAATCTACTGTAGATTTACAATAGATTCTACAATAAACTGTACACCTACAGTAGAATCTACTGTGCACCTACAAAAATGGCAACCAACTATTTACAATGACTGAGGGGGTTTCATAATCAGAAGGGGTTATTCTTGTTATTTCTCTAATCCTGTACATCTCAAATTCACGTTAGGTTATACACAATCAGAAAGTATGTGCAAAGCGTCACAAGAGGGTGAGGGTAGTTGTAAATGGCCAAAATCTGTGAGACATATTGTAGTATCCTATTCAGGAATCTTCTGGAACCATGTGTTATACTTGTTTACTTTCTGCCTGATTGGGAAGCTTCCAGAAGCATGTACTATTGTGTCATACCCAGGTCTGTTCTAGAGTGTTCTAGTGTCTGTCATCAGCACCCTGTATGTCTATTCCGCATTAGCAAGATGTCCTGTGTACAGCGCCATGTTAATTGGTACCAGTGTAACCAGTCTAACTTCCAGCAACCAGCTCAGCCAAATCTCAGGTCTGAGATTAGGGTGCAAACAGGGTGTGAGTATTGTGAGTGGGTTGTACCTGGGCATTACTTAAGTCACCTGTCCCTCATAGAGAAGTGGTTAGCATGGTGGATTCGTGATGCAGAGGACCTAAGCTCAACTCCCTCCTAGGCCACATCTTGTCACCATACCATTAACAACCAATACCTTTTCTTATTCATATACATATAGTTCCTTCGAAGACATAGGAATAAAATATTTGTTCAAAGACTATTGATATTTCTTTGATATCATTTTAAGGTTGTTACTCACTTCTACCTATCAAAGCAAAATATATTTGATATATAGGATTGTAAATTCATGGTATGATCACCAAGATATTACTTGACAGGGATTTGAGCTTAGTACCTCTGCATCATGAATCCACCTTGCTAACCATTACTCTATGAGGGACAGGTGACATAAGGAATACCCAGGTACAACCACTTACAATACTCACACCCTGTTTGTACCCTAATCTCAGACCTGAGATTTGGCTGAGCTGGTTGCTGGTGACAAGGGGGATACAACTGGTACCAGAGCAACACCTGGTGGCAGCACCAGTATCTTGCTAGTGCCTAATATAAGGGCAGTCAGCCAGAGGTGTCAGGGCAGTTGTAGCTATACTTCAGTTGTGATTATTACACCATCATACAGGAATAAAGATCCACTATCAATCCAGCTACCAGAGTTCTCATCTATTCACACACAAAACTCTACACATATACTTCATTTATTAACCCTCTTTTATTTCCTATTTCTCCAAAGCTTCAGAGTTAGTTGACATTGCCCTTGACAAGACGAAACAACACGTGTATGTGGTGGACCAGGCTCTGCAGTACATTTTGAGGAGGCCATATGGTGGAGGGACAGAAAAGAAAATGCGTATTGTGCCAGTTGATGAATTACTTACTAGCATTGCATTGGATACAAACAAAAGGTAATAATATGCCCGTTAAACGCATGCATGTAAATAGGGTCCACACTTAAACCCCACGTCCCCTATAAATTGCAGCAAGATGCAAGATTTGCGCCTCTAAAACGCGAACTTGAATTTGAATCGTCTCTATATCAGTATTATGTAGTCGAACTTCTGAATATCTAAACCCTTTAAGGGGCACATACTATTCTAATGTGCTATGCCCATTGTTGCAACAAGCCATACATGAATGCAGCCTTCGAGTAACTCGCCTGTGCTGCATTAAAGCATCATGTCGACTCACAATGTCGCCCTGGAAGGGCTACGTTTATTTCTTTTTGCTCATTACGCCCTGTTTGCTTCTATCTGATTGCCACCTATAACCATTGCATCATAATCAATCCACAGAGATCTAATATCATTATTGACACGTATTACTGGTGTCATTGCACAGGGTATTATACTGGACTATTAGTGGTACGCAGTCTCGAATTGAAAAGGTATCCATGGACAGTGACAAACCATTGAAACTGTATGAGAAGTTTATAGCCCTTCCAAATAGACCTCAGGGATTATCCATAGATATGAACGGTGAGTATTTGCATAATTCAATTTACAAATTATGTTTTGAATCCATCATACTACCACGTCAGGAGATCTCGATTGCGACACCCAAAGGCGTTTATTGATATTGTAATTGATATCAAACATAGATTATTTTAGTCAATTATAGTTTCCTATGCTGGCTTCCTCAGTTCCCTGAAAAAAAGCACCATTAGTTTCCAAACTTTTTTCCAACATTAAACCAACATTTCAAAATCGCGTTTCCCACAAAACGTTATGTCACAATTTAAACAATGTACTCTAATCAACTAACATTTGTCCAGCTAACCACCAGTGAATGTTAATCATGCTCAGGTTTTTCATATTACCTAGAATTACCTGTTTTTAATCTACAGATAAGAAACTGTACTGGACAAGTGAGGAGAGTGGACTGATAATGAGTGTCAATCTGGATGGATCAAATCAAAGGACGATAATAAACCAACATGTAGTATCAGCCATGACAGTGGGGGGTGGCTGCCTGTTCTGGGCATACCAGGGATCCAAGTAAGCTGACTTCAGCCATTGTATAATACATTCATCAAAGTCATAGTAGGATCACTAAGGACCTTCAATGGTATACTATACCTTCTTGAATTTTTCAATCGTTCAAGTTCCACCCCCCCCCCCCATACTGACCCTTGGCAATATTGGTAATGTAACATTTTGAAAAGATGGTGTTTCATGAGTTGATGCGTTATTAGTGAGGACCTTAAGGTTGATCATTGAATATGGACCACTGCGCTGATCTCTGCACATATAGCTTAAATGTATCAGATGTGGCTAATCCCTAGTAGCAAGCCCGCATGGGGCCAATTTTGTTTTAGCTCGGATTGGCTGTTTGAAGTCGGCAAAACTGAGCTGGGTTTTATGTTGGGCAGATGGCTGGGCTGAAGTGTGGCCCCGATTGGGCTTCCCATTTTGGGCTCAGATCAGTTTCAAAGCGGGCTGCCTGATTTGGGCTCAGATCAGTTTCAAAGTGGGCTGCCCGCTTTGGGTTCATGTGGGGCAGATGACAGGAAGCCTGTCCAAAACCCGATCTGAGCCCAATTCGGGCAGCCCACTTGGGGCCACACCAAAGCCCAGTGCCCTAAACCAACGGGCGCCCATTGGTTAGCCCACTCCGGGCCGATGAGGGCTGAGGTTGGGTTTGGACAGGGCAACTGGTCTAGTAGTTCTGATGATTGACACCAGATGTCACTACTATACAATATATAGAGTTTTCCAACAAAGCCAGATGAAATTGACATTATACAATAATAGAATAAAATGTTAAAGTGATGTAGAATAGGAAACAATAAACAGATGCTCTCACAGTTTGGAAATAGGGTAGACTATGTATATTTGAATGAGATAAGAAGGTTCTCCAAGCAGCTATCCAGTGTAGACACTATTTATGTGGTATTACAATTTGCTAAACAGTCTCATATGCTCCATGTGGGTATGAACTATGGATTTGAAAGCTAATGTACACCCTAGACACTTGTCTATGCTGTGCCTCTACATGGGTAAAAATCGACACGGGCGACACGGCCCCTTTAAAAATCGACACGGGCGACACGGCCCCTTTAAAAATCGACGGACACAGACATCTTTATAATGCCCTAGTATATCTTATATACATAAAATTCGACACAGTAAAATTGCTCTTTTGCTAAAGATCGACACGGCGACACGGTCAAAAGTGTGGGGACCCATGTAGAGGCACTATGCTGCATGTGGCTCAAACCTGATGATAATAGGCCTGCTTGATACTTCCATTATTTTTTTTTTCACATTATTGGGTAGGAAGAGTATGATTATGCCTTGGGTTGATTAGCAGGACCTAGGATATCTGGTTCAACAAATACGAGAAATCATTGTGGAATGATTGAATAGATTCTAAAAACCCATAATTATCAAATTAGCTGTCCAAAAACCGATCTGAGCCCGCTTTCAACCCGTCCGAAAACCGATCTGAGCCGGCTTTCAACCCATCCAAAAACCGATCAGAACCCGCTTTCAGCCCGTCCAAAAACTGATCTGAGCCCAAAGTGGGCAGCCCGTCCAAAAACTGACCTGAGCCCAAAGTGGGCTTCCCGTCCAAAACCCGATCTGCGCCCAACATGGGCAGCCCGAACGGGGCCAGACCAAAGCCCAGTGCCCTAAACCGACGCGAGCCCGTTGGTTAGCCCACTCTGAGCCAGATTTGCAAACACAGTCTGGCCCCATCTGGGACCACAGTGTGTTTGCTACTAGGGATATTAGGAGACACATATATGTACGTGCTTATAAAGCCATATCAAAAGATGAGCTGATTCCGACCAAAATTGAGCATTTTATTGGACTTTGAATATTTGATATATTTATGGCCAATTATATTTTAGGTAATACAACCATTTTATACCCTGATTTTTGCCATTTTACCCATTATTTTAGGCTTCAAAATGTTAGCTATTGATCTGAACAATTTGTTGAAAAATTAAAATAAAAAGTTTATGGATTTTTTTCAATGATATTTAGATATTGCAGAAGAATTATGCATTAGATTTGAATAATCGTCATAAAACCATCACGTTTTTTCATACAAAGGTACATTTTTGGACCATAATTTATTTTTCCCATTATAGGACATAATCTAGGATTATTCATGTGCAATACAAAATTAATGTGGCCATTGGTTCAGTAAGAAAAACAATCATGAAAATGTCCTCTTTTTTTAAGTATTTTTTTAGCAAAAATAATGAATACTTTCCTTTCCTCAAAAATCTGTAATAATTCTTTTAGCTCGGGACCCCCCCCCCCCCCCATTTTCCATTTCTAAATATATAAGCTACCTTTGAGAGAAAAAAACAGGACATTTCATGGATACAAAGTTAAGAGTAGGGACCAACCTTGATTAGCATTGTTTAAATAGTTCGAGGTTTACATTTAAAAATGTATGCCCTTCCTAGCCTGCGTGTAACCTGAAATACATTCAAATCTGTTTACCCTTTGTTGGGGAATTGTGCGCAGATAAATTTGTATTTCATTTACCGAATGCTAACCTTATCCATTTTCCAGGGATATTCATGCAATGAACGTTAACACATCCCTTGTAAGGAGGTACAGAAGTGCAGAATTCCGCCATATCATAGATCTGGAGTATTTTTCAGAAGGTGTGTAGTGACAATAATAAGAGGTAGCTTAATTTGTGGGTAGAAGTCATTAAAAAAAAATCAAAGCCATTCATATAGAATATTAGCTTGTGTATACATGAATTCAGCCCACCTCCAAATAGCAAATAGAACTAAATAATGGAAATTTATTATGATTTTAGACTTTTACTTGAACTTGAAGTAAACCTATTATAATAATACAATAAACTATTATTCATATGAGGGCATGCTGAGATATGCACAAGAAGTACAGTGTAGATTATTTATGATAACCTAGTAGTGTAATACTTATGGTGACTTTAAAGGCGCTCAGGTTCCCATCCATATATATATATATAATAATCCTCGTGTATATAGCTCAAATGTTTAAATCCAATTAAGGCAAGTCAATGTCTCTCCTACAGAGCAAGCTAATGTCATCTGCAATGGAAATGGCTGTAAGTATTCCTGATACTAATCGTACCAAGAACGAAAACAATTTTACAAAGGAATATTGAATGCATGTTCAATGACCATAGACATTTAACGGAAATAGAATGTATTATAAGTGAGCTTTTATCCATGGCATTTTGGAAATTCTCAATTGTTTAGTCCCTACTAAAGATATCCAAAATAATAGTTTTGAATAATTATTTATACGTGTATTTTAGCTTTATGACAAATCCACTATTTATCCAAGCAGCAGTTCTTCCGCCTCTAATTGTCGGAAAAGTGGACGGCCCAGTTGTCTCTTTGACCATCATAATCTGCTCTGCTGCTGCTGGTGCACTAGTGTTGCTAGTTTTACTTCTTGTTGGTGTATGCATTTGGAGAAAAAGGTAAGTAAATCAGTTCCACACACCTCTGTATATGACTGTAATCTAGGATTGGTCTAATAAATACATTTTGAAATAAATATAACGAATCCAAATTTATGCATTTTAAAAATACAGTAAGATGAGAGCAAATTCGAGTATCATTATGCATGTATAACAGTATCAACTTTAAAAAAAAAGCCGTGTCTGCCAATGGTCTACTTTAAATGTTATGATATCAAACACAACTGCATGTGGACCTTAACCAGTCAACATTAGTGGCTGGGCAATAGTCATATTACCTCTGTAAATTTAAATGTATCTATATTTTCTCTAGGAGGCGACATAAACCCTACAATGGGGAGGTCATCAATGGGCCTATGGACATGGAGTTGGAGCCGATACACACCCCGCCACCGATACCAGGGGCTGCACGCCCCCCTGCCCTGCGGCCCCCAGAGGCTATGATAGGGCGCCCCCTGCCCCAGGCCCCTGGGCCGGCCGAGGACCCCAGGTCCCCCCAGCCTGATGGCCCGGCCGAGGCAGGCTTTAGACAATTCCTGCTGAGGGCCATGAGCACCACGGCCCCTGAGTACCAGGGCCTGCTGGCCGAAAGTCAGCGAGAAGACGGCGGCAGCTACAGTCCACTTAACACTAAGCGGGTGTGACTGGGGGACATGTGGGCGACCCAAGTGGGTTCTCTGTGCCTGCTATTAAGGCCTGCAGACATGTTAACATATTAATGATATCGGCTAATACCAAAAACGTATGGTCTGTTTTCGTCAACGTTTTCTCAATTTTGAAAATTCTGAAAAAGTCGACCTACCTATCTGCCATGCAAGCTGAGGTATTCTTGTGGCCTGATCAGGATTGACTTTTCTAACATAGGTAAATCCACATGGGGTGAATCATTTATTGTTATTGTTTGGGGATGGGGGGGGGGGAGGGTGCTATCCAATGTTTTCTCCCTTTTACTGCCCGCCCCCACGACCGGAAGCATTTCCTTGAATATCTCTGTAAGCCCTTCATCCATTCGTCTAGATGCTTTGTTTAATTAGAATAATTGATACCCCCACCCCCTCCCCAATACAAAAAGTAAACCCAGAGAGTAAGGTGTTTAGCTCCTTTGAGTGTCATATGCTAGTCGTAACAAGTCGCATGCATGGGCATTAATGTTATAATATAACAATCGGAGCCAAGAACGTGGGATTTGTACAATGCAATAGGGATGCATCAATGGCTAGAATATTTATTTCGGAGCAGACCTGTCAGCAAAATAGAACTATGTATACATCAGTCATCATTGGTGAAACCCTTTTAGGTTGCAGCTGTGAGTAGTATAGTATGTATCGGAACGGGACTATAGTTAACTACTGTTTATTACTCAATCGACATGCAGCCAATCAGAGGCCTCCATTTGGTCACGTGACCCGTTGCCATGGTAACGTGACCTACTTAGGGCTCTCAGCCAATCAGAAGCCAGCATTCTGGGTGACCTACTGACCTACTTAGAAGCTCTCAGCCAATCAGAGGCCGGCATTCTGGTAACCATGGTAACGTGACCTGCTTACGTCACGTGACCTACTTAGGCTCAGCCAATCAGAAGCCGGCATTCTGGTAACTAGGGTAACGTGACCTACTTAGGGTTTGTTTGTAAACAACACCACGTGGCTCTCTTGTTTGTAAACAACACCACGTGACACGTGACTGTTTGTAAACAAACAACTTATATATAGAAAATAAACACAACAAGTTCCATGTTATGTTAAAATTATATTTTCAAAAAAAAAGCACATCTGTTACAGCGTCTATGTGTAACTACGCGCGTTCTCATTCAAACACTATAACACTATCATACCGTAGCAGCAGCAGGTAGGACTGGAAGAAAAGCAAGCGCACGAGCAGAAGCGACGACACCAGTTGCACCATCCGGCCGTCGCGTTGGTAGCCCTACTACTCGTCGCGCGTTCAACTGGAGGTTTAAGAGTGACAAATGACGATTCTTTGTCGACGCGACTGCTAACATCAGCATCGGCAGCAGCATCGGCAGCATCGGCAGCAGCATCGGCAGCAGCGGCAGCAGCCTCGGCAGCAGCGGTAGCAGCAGTAGCAGCAGCTGTAGCAGCAGTAGCGTGAGCATTAGCAACAACAGCAGCAGCGACAGTAGCAAGGGCGGCAGAGCGGGCACTAGCAGCGTTATCAGCGGCGTCATCGGCAGCCGCAACAGCATCAGCAGCAGCAGCGTCGGCATCGGTGGCATGAGTAGCTGCATCGGCGGCAGCAACAGCAGCAGTCACAGCCGCAGCGGCAACAACAACAACGTCATCACAACCAGCGTCACTAACAGCCGCAGTAAATGCAGCAGTAGCACGCTGAGCAGCACTAGCAGCAGCAGTAGCAGAGGCTACAGCATCAGCTTCACATTCGCGCGCCGCTTCGTCATTCCGCTTCATGTCACGGTAGCAACTTTCCATCATGGGGATCTGCAAATTGAGGCGCGGTGCTGGTGGTGGTAGTAGTAGTAGTAGTAGTAGTAGTAGTAGTAGTAGTAGTAGTAGTAGTAGTAGCGTGAACGATGATGACGATGCCGAATACGGTTTCACTCCCCCTTATATACCCTTACTCCCCCCTTTTTTTTCAAGCCACCGGCCAGCTGCCCCTTCACGGCAGGTCTTTAGATCAGCCTTAAGTCGCTTACTACGCGGCTCAACATCCCTCTAATCGCATTTTCCAGCCGCCGGCCGGCTGACTGCTGACGACAGGAGAGGGTGATTTGTTTTTCTTTAGATTTAAGCCGCTTACCACACGCACACCCTCTAGTCACAGACAGAGTGACAGAAAGGGAGGGGGTCGCTTTGTTCACGCTACCTGTAGTTGTTTTTCTATACACACGCTGAGCCCATGACCCGCTAATCCTTTATACAGGTAACACGCGTTCAACTAATTACTCTATTGTATGACAGTCGGTACACGGATTTAATTTTAAACCACCTTCCCATCTGGATCCATGTCTGGCGGGGTGGAAGGATCCAGCTGAAAAGCGTGATTAGGGCTTTTGTTTCTCTTATGATAGCAGCAGGTCAGCATGCGACAGCTGAAAATGTCAGACTCGCCGCTCCTATAAAAGACTGAGATGCGTCTCTCTTTCCACACACCCTTCTACCATCGCCGCCGACACCGCCACCGCCGGCCAGCTGACCGCCGCCACCGCCTGCAGTCACCGCCATCACGCCAGCAGGGAATTTCGAGCTGAGTCTGCTTATTGCTTATTTTTTTTGTTTGAGCTTTTTGTTTTTTAAAATTTTTTATTTTCACTCAGTCTTTTTTGTTTCGGAGGAAAGAAATATGGCGCTGCAGAGGGCGCGAGTTTCTAAAAGACGGTCAAAGACGGAACAAAGTGCTCTCCTCAACTGCCCGGCTATTTTTTTATCTCAAAGGAGAGAGCGTCACGTAGTTGAGGTTCACGCTTCTCTTGAAGCGTACCGAATTCTCGAGAAATGCAAAGCTGAGCGCCATCGTCGTTATACAAGAGCGGAAAAGGAAAACGTAGCGACATGGCTGAGAGCCGTCTTCTCAGAACAGCATTTACTCTACCATTGCATAACAGCCGCTCTCAGCGCCCCCACTCGTTGGGCGTTTCATGAAAAGAAAGAGCGCCGCTACTCTCCTCACCCTGCCTCCTCTTATAAAGTGAGAATAAGTGCTATGAAACGATTCGACAAGCCGATCGGTTTCTTGGGAGCGACTGCAGCTCCCACTCGGTGGGCGCGCGTTGTGGCCGACGTGAACACGGTCTCTAAACGTTTCGACGTCGTCACTTGTTATCCCGCATATTGCAACGCAGCCGAATTGAAGAAGATAGGGACGCACTATTTTAAACCATACGCTCCAATATGTATTTGTCACCGCCGCGCTCACACGCCTTATTGCTTTTTTGAGACGATCGTGTCACAACACAGAAATAGAAAAAAAAGCGGCAAAGCGACGAGCTTTGCCTAAATGATCAAAAAAAAAAAAAAAAAAAAAAAAAATTAATCTCCTCCTCCTCCTCCTCCTCCTCCTCCTCCTCCTCTTCTTTTAAAAAAAAAAAAATATTTGTATCAGACTCCTCTGGAGTCTGATACAAACATTTATGACTATTGAGTGAAAATAGAATTTTATCGCAAAAAAAAAAAGAAAAAAAAGTCACTTCTGCCGCCGCTACTGTGACACCGGCCGGTATCAATAAAAAGGTCGGCTGACTTTTCTCCACAACCATTCACTACCGACCGTTCGAGTGAGAAACACAGCAGACAGTCAGACACACAACCGCTCTCTGACGCGTCCTGAAAAAAAACAAAAAAATGTCCAGTAGTAAAAGCAAACTCTTCACAGAAATTCATTTCGACGCTCGACTACAAGGACCCTTTAGTTGTATCATTAGCGGTCCGTCGGGTTGTGGAAAATCGCGCTTGGTGGATCAATTTCTGAGCGACGTGAACAATTTGGTCACGCCGCCGGTGGAAAAGACTTTTTACCATTACGGCGAGTGGCAACCTCTGTTTGAAAAAATGCAAAATCAGTACGGTGTGGAATTCAGAGAAGGTCTTCCTAGCAAAGAGTCTATAGCGGGAGACGTGGAAGTAGCAGAAGACGCTTTACGACCCCACACTCTACTGATATTGGACGATCTGATGAGCAGTACCAATCAGCAAGTGGTAGCCGACATCTTTACTAAATACTCGCATCACTGGAACGTGAGCGTCATATACATCACTCAGAACCTATTCCAGAAATCACCCGACTTTCGAACTATGAGTCTGAACGCTCACTACATGATCGTTTTCAAGAACCCGCGCGACATGGGGCAAATAGCTAGTCTGTCTCGCCAGGTGTTTCCGTCCAACGCGGCGGCCCTCTCTAGTATATTTACCCATGAACTCAAGCGACCTCACTCATACCTCCTTCTGGACTTCAAGCAGTCAACACCTGACGATCTGAGAATACGCTCCTCTTTGACGTCCATACACTCTCAGCTAGTGTTCGTACCGCTAGACAAAAAAAAGAACAAGAGAAAGCAGTAGCAAAAAAATGTCTTCTCATCTACTCGAAAGACACTTTGGTACTCTCAAGCACTTAGCTAAGTGCTCGCCAAAGGACTGCTCGCATCTAATAGACTCTGGAAGCGACGATCTGATCGCAGCGTTAAGTGAGATCTGTCACAATTTACTGGTAGGGAACATCCCGCTCAGCGACAAACAACTGGACAAGCTTCGAGAATCGGCTGACGTGTTGAGGGAGGTCGGCAAAAAATCTACGCCCATCAAAAAAAAGAGACGCGTCTTGGTACAAGAGGGAGGTTTCCTCATTCCGGCTCTCATAGGGATGGCCTTACCGCTTATAAAGAGCATTCTCCGTATATGAGACACCTCATTCGACACCTACTCGCCGACAGCACCACCACCACCACCACTACCGCCACCACCAGCGTCATTGCCACCGTCGTCCCCATGACGGACTCAGAGCAGCAACAACACTACAAACGTTTAGCGCTCGTGGATCCTGAGACGCTCTACAAATCATCACGAGCAGGTCTACTTCATCATGTGCCCGCTGCTGCTGCTACTACTAGCGCTGCTACTACTGCAGTCGCTGCTGCTAGTACTTCTACTGTTCCAAACCTTCCTCCTCTTCCTGATGAGCGCACTGAAAAGAACGAGAGTTCCGCTCCTGCCACCGCCGCCCGCCTACCTGCCGACATGGCCTATTACCACAAGCAGGCAGAACAGTCCCTTCATCCCGACGCGGCCTTGCACCAGGTGCTACAGTTTATCTACAGGGACTTGGATTTAGTGTTGAACGACCCCACTTTGGAATCGCGCGAGAAAATGTTGAAATACCGAAGGTTGTTGAATAGATTGCAATTTTTTCTCGCGAATCCCCACAACAGCAACATCTCTTCGTCCTACTCTTCTTCGCCCCCGGCTCACCTCCGTCAGTCTGCTGAAGAGGCCAGCGCGTCCCTACTCGAGCGGTTGGTGAACCAAGTTCCCAAGAGGAATCGCACTCGGACCGTGGCGCTGTACAAACAATTGGAGAAATCCGGTGTGATCAAGTGGAACGAGGACGGTGCGGTGCGCGAGATGTCGGGTCGGAGAATACCACCTGAGCATCGCATCAACATAGTGGACTTACTGAACGACGCTGCCAGGTTCAGGAAGACGGCGCCCAGACCGGCGGGCTACTCGCCGTTCACGAAAGCGCTGCGCGAAGCAGTTCCCACAGACTCCTTGATCGGAAACCATCTGTATAAAGCGAGCGGACCTGGCCGAAGTTTGGACACACGGCTTGCTGACAGAGGTCGGAAACGACCGAGCTTCGACTCGGAAGAAGGAGAAGCAGCAGCAGCAGCAGCAGCAGCAGTAGCAGCAGCAGACTCTTCTCTCCAGGTGGATGATCAATCCTCTGACGACGAGGAGGACGACAGTGAACTTTTCCAAACTCCGACTTCCTATAGGAGCGTGGCGAGTAAGAAAAGGAGAGGGCGCAACCGCCTAGCGGCGAGCTCGTCGTTCACGCCCTCAACAGGCCCACCATGGGCAAACCAGTGAAGAGACTGACCAAGAAGGAAAAAGAAAAGAAGCGCGTAGTAGCTAGATATACCGACGTCAAAGCGCCCTCCAGTTTCACTAGCGTGACTAAACTCCAGAAACATCATTTTCGCCACCTGAACCCGGCCGTCATCCGAGATGCTTTAGTGTCGCTGGACGCCTACACTAAACATAAACCCATTCGGAGAAAATTCGCAAGGAACAAGACTATAACCGGCGCAATCGATCAGCAGTGGCAGATAGATCTGATGGACATGCAAGCTTTGGCGTCTCACAACGACCGCTTCCGGTACGTGGTGACGGCGATCAACGTTTTCTCTAGGTACGCGTGGGCCGTTCCCATTAAATCCAAGAGCGGCGCTGATGTCACCGAGGCCTTCCGAGAGATGACAGGCACTGGCGAGAGACGACCGCGCACTGTTCAGACAGACAAGGGGAAAGAGTTTTTGAACAAGATCTTTCAAGATCACTTGAAGAGCGAGGGCATAGAGTTCTTCACTGGCGAGAACGACGACATCAAAGCTAGTCTAGTGGAGCGCTTGAACCGCAGTCTGAAGGAGAAGCTGTGGCGTTATTTCACACACAAGCGCACGTATCGCTACGTAGACGTACTGCACCATGTAGTGTCTTCTTACAATCGCACTCACCACAAGACGTTGAAAATGGCGCCGGCTCAAGTCAGCTCGGAAAACAGCGAAACAGTTTTCTACCGACAAGATCTCCCAACTAACAAACAAATCGACGAAATATGGAAAAAGAAGAAAAAAACAAAGACGTCCGCCGTCGACGTCATCGCTCCGGGTGACAGAGTGAGGATGTTGAGAACTAAAGGCGCCTTCGACAAAGGGTACGAGGGAAACTGGCGCGAGGAAGTGGTCGACGTTGCTAAGACGTTGGGAAGCAGAGGGTTCGAGCTGAAAGACGACAAGGGCGAGGAGATAAAAGGCGTCTTCTACCCGGAAGAGGTTCAGAAGGTGTACAAGAGTCGTTACGACAACAACTACCTGATAGACGAGGTGTTGCGCCGCAAGACCGTCGACGGTAAAGAGTTAGCTTTCGTACGTTGGTTAGGTTACGACGACAAGTTCAACGAGTGGATCCCCGTCAAAAAAATAACGTAGAAAAAAAAAAAAAAAAAAAAATGAACATCACTCTACCTAGCAACAGCTCTATGGAGTATTATCCTGACAACAGCTTGACGTCTTTCCGAACTCACTTCGACTCGCCGCTCCTTCTGCCCGAAGCGTACGAAGCGGCTCTGACTGAGATCATCCTCCCTACAGAATGGACTAACGTGCACGACGACGACTTGATCATCGTTGTTCCTCTGCGCACCAAAGGTTCGCTAGAGGAGGCGATCCAGGTTTTAAAAGAAACTAAATTCTCCGAAGGAAAAAAACCACAGGTAGACTGGAGGGGAATGAAAAACGCGAACGGTCTGAGCAAGCTAACGTTCAGCTCTAAATTCCCGCTGAGCTGGAAGGAAGCGAGCTATGTAACGGTGGAAGAGATATCAGACACGTCGGAAGAGCAGCAATTGAAACCGGAAACAAAAAGGTTCAAGAGAGAGGTCGACTTGAGACAGACGAATGCCGTATACAAGCAGTTCTTGTCCCCGGCGGTGAAGAAGAAGGCGATCAGCGATCAAGCAAGACAGATGATCGAAAAGATGGAGAAAGACATGGGAGTGCGCAGTTTCATGCCAAACATATTCGAGATACCTCCTATTTTCACCGGAAGCAACCACACCCTAATCGAGCGCTTGAGTGAGACGTTGCGAGATGACAGACTAGAGGGCGACAGCTTCTTGCTCAAACCGATGCGGATCTTATCGTACGACGCCAAGACGAAACGCGTCACCATCAAACCGCCGAGACACTGTGCTGTCCTGCTGAGTCAGCATCTCGCATGCATTCTAGGCTTCGGAGAGACGACGTGTTTCGCGTCGCCGACTACCGGCGCCTACTCGATGGATGTTTACGGGGACGTGCACTCTGTGTACATATACACCGACATGATCCAGGAGAGACGTGTGGGCGACATGCAAGTGCCGCTGTTGCGCTGCGTGGCGGTGGACAGAGGCGGAAAGCGTCGAGGTGGCGTGCAAGCTATCAGTTTTCCCCATTTGGATTATTTCCCCTTGAAATCCAAGAGGTTTACCGAGGTCGGCATCTATTTAAGAGACCGATCCGGTCATTCCATCCCATTCGGTAGAGGCGAGGTGACCGTGACACTTCATCTGAGACCTATTGAGCGCTGAAAGAGAGAAAAATGATGCGTCAACGCGTTCCGTACTTTCCACCCAGGCGCACCGTCGGCAGAGGGTACAGCGATTACTACAACGCGCAGCTGGGCAACGGCGTCAACGTGTACAGCGGGCGCTCTTTCCAGAGCGGGCACGGTTTGGGCGGCGCTCTGTTAGGTCTGATGCGCTCGGCTACCCCGCTATTGAAGTCGGTGGGAAAAACGCTGCTCCGCGCCGGTGTGGGCGTAGCTAAAGATGTGCTGGCGGGTCGGACTTTAAAGAGCAGCGTGAAAGACCGAGGCGCAGGCGCTCTGAAGAGACTGGCGAGTACGGCGTTCTCGGGAGGAAAGACGCCTGTCGCGTCTAAGAAAGGGTCGAAACGTCGCCGGCATTCTCCTCAGACGGGCGGTGGCTCTTGCAAGAGACGTAGAGGGGATGTATTCGACCGGTAAGCGCCTAGGCGTTCAGGTATAAATAAAAAGACTGGAGGCGGCCGGCGTCAGTCTGTCGGCCGCGTGAAGAGAGAACACAATGGCTTACGTACACGAGAGCAGTAACGAGTGCGCGCTCTCTGAGCTCGACCTGCACACCGTAGCGCCGACTCAGACTACTATCTTAAAGTCGTCTTTCCTGGGGATAGAAACAAAAAACTCTTTAGAGGATGGAGGTAACATAAATTTCACCATCAACAAGTCGCAAGAGTACACAGACCTGAACGAGAATTACCTTCATCTGGAATGTCAAGTGCTGAAAGCGAACGGAGCGGCGATCGAGGACACCGACGCGGTAGCTCCGGTGAACAACTTGGCTCACTCGCTCTTCAAAGACGTCCAAGTCTCCATCGGCGGTTTCAAAGTGTCTGGCAACACCGAGACCTACCCTTACCGAGCTTACTTGGAAGGGTTACTCAACTACAACAAAGACGTGAAGGACGGCGTCATGAGCGCCCAGGGTGGCATGAAGATACGCCCGGTCAGTTTGACACGTTGACTGACGCGAATGCGGGGTACAAAGCGCGCAAGAAGCTAATCTCCAACAAGCGCTTTTCGCTGATGGCGCGACTGCACTTTGACCTGGCTCATCAACCGAAGCTCATCGTTGGAGAGACAGAAATCAATCTCACTCTGAAACAAGCGGCGCCCTCTTTCTATCTGATGTGCGCCGCTGACGGAGGCTACAGCTTGAAGATCTACAAAGCAAAGCTCTACGTGCGACGCGTGCTGGTGGCGGACGCAGTAGCGGAAACGCACGAGAGAGCGGTGATAGAACACGGGCCCTTCGACTACCCGGTGAACAGAGTGGAGGTGACGACGTACGCCATCCCTCAAGGTAACAGAGATCACAGCTACACGCACTCCAACACAGGCCAGCTTCCCAAGTCGATGATGATTTGCTTCCTTGACCACGACGCCTTCAACGGTAGCTACACCAAGAACCCGTTCGAGATGAAGCATTACGACATCAGCTCGCTTCAAGTGATAGTGAACGATCAGAAAGTGCCGAACGACGCCTACGTGCCCGACTTTAAGACCAAAGCGGCCGTGAGAGAGTACTTGGCGCTACACACGGAAACGGGGATGTACGAGGGCGCGCGCTCCTGCGGTATTTCATACGATCAATTCCTGAACGGTTACACGGTGTTCCCCCTCGACTTAACCCCAGACAGATCGCACGACGGGTGTCGCGTGAACCTTATAAGAGCGGGTCAGCTGAGGGTGGAAGTCAGTTTCCGCTCGGCGCTACAAGCGACAACAACGGTGCTACTCTACTTGGTGTACGACAACGTCGTCGAGCTGACCCGAGATCGACACCCCGTCACCGACTACCACATGAACTGAAGACAAGACGGCGGTACTTGGCGTATCGTATGAACACGCTTGAAATAAGCAGAGTGTTGAAGGAAAACGTTCACACAAAACATCGTTTCCTGGGCGTTTTCTCTTGTGACACTATTCCGAAGCACCCTATCAAAGACACTTGTTTCGTGAGCAACACAGATCCGCAACATTTACCAGGTCAGCATTGGGTGGCGTTTTAAGTGTCGAGCACGGGTGAAGTGTACTACTTTGATTCCTTCGGCTTACCGCCGCTGAGTGCGGAGTTCTTGTCTTTCGTGGAACGCTCTGCTCCGTTCAAGTGGCAAAGAAACCGCATTCAACTACAAGACACTTCTGCTGACACCTGTGGACCTCATTGCGTTCATTTCCTAATTGAAGCATGTCGAACAAGAAACCCCAAGAAGTGCGTCATGCGCATGAGCAAAATCCCAAAGCTGAGCGACCGGGCCGTGAGTCAGAAGCTATCGATGATGCTGTTGTGACGGGTTGTTGCGATGGCGGCCGTTTCATGGAGGCAAAGATTCTCTGCCTTGCCGAAATGGTGTTGGATTTATCCAAAGTCGTGCAATGTCTATTGGAGAGAAGTCGTCCGGGGTGTGGTGGTGCGAGTGACGGCGGCGTGAGACTTTGCGGCCTGTTGAGTTGCTGCAAATCGAAGAAGCAAGCTAAAAAAGCATAAACTTGTGTGTTTTTTCTGATTGAAATGAAAATAAAGAATAAAATGAAAAGAAAAGAAATTATCTTTTTGTGTTTTTATTTCTATATATAAGTTACATAACTTTTTTTTTGTTTGTTTGTTTACAAACAGTCACGTGTCACGTGGTGTTGTTTACAAACAAGAGAGCCACGTGGTGTTGTTTACAAACAAACCCTAAGTAGGTCACGTTACCCTAGTTACCAGAATGCCGGCTTCTGATTGGCTGAGCCTAAGTAGGTCACGTGACGTAAGTAGGTCACGTTACCATGGTTACCAGAATGCCGGCCTCTGATTGGCTGAGAGCTTCTAAGTAGGTCAGTAGGTCACCCAGAATGCTGGCTTCTGATTGGCTGAGAGCCCTAAGTAGGTCACGTTACCATGGCAACGGGTCACGTGACCAAATGGAGGCCTCTGATTGGCTGCATGTCGATTGAGTAATAAACAGTACTGTAAACGTATTAATTTTCGCTCAGTACATATTTTCGCGCATTTCGCGCACATAGGTATGTGCGCGAAAATATGATGTGCGCGAAAATTTTGCACAAAAAATAGCTTTCCAATCATATCTGGCACTCTATATTGTTTTGCAGTAGAGACTCAATAATAACCAAATCGAACATGTGCGGAAAATCACATCCTGACAACTTATAAGAACTATTGATATGACAATACAGTGCTATATATTTCCACAGTAGAAGATCTTTAGAACTTTGTTGTTTTATCTCCAAGAAAAGTATGTTGCATGTGTCATAAACATACATAGTGAATCTCGTGGATTGAAATAATGATCATTTAATAATTTACCTCAAGGAGATCTAGATAGACTATAGAATAAGTAACATTGAAGGTATGAAATAAATATGATTCACTGAATGTATGGGAAAATCTAATATTAACATAAAGCAGCTCGAGGAGCAGCACACCATAACAGAATTGCTAGATAAAGGGGGTGAGCGCCAATGTTAAACCTGAAAATCACTGCAATCAAAGCAATGATGTTTATCTTAAGAAAAAAAACACACAATCATTTTTGGCTGTAAAACCCTTAATAATGGTCCGATTGAAAAACCGTAAAAACTGACATGTTTCTAAAGATCACCTGATTGCAGCTGCGCGAAAATATCATTGCGCGAAAATGTCTTTATGTGCTAGGTGCGCGAAAATTTAGCTGCGCGAAAATATCTACGTTTACAGTAGTTAACTATAGTCCCGTTCCGATACATACTATACTACTGCTGTGTTGTATATTTCCTTGGCAAGAAAACTACATATTGCCATATTGGCATACGATGTCAGTTTGTCTGACTAACATACCATGTCAGTTTAATAAACGAATTTTACAATTGGCTATTCAAAGCGTAGTTTGTATTCTATTATATATTTGAATGATCCTCCTCTCAAATTGGAGCGATGGGTAATTTGGCATACACACAGTTCCTTTTACAATTATAAGCAAATCGAACATGTCAGGGGGTTCGTATTCTTTGCATAAAGGTCTCCACATATCATGTATGATCATATTACGGGCTATTCAAGTAGACTATTTTTTATAAGGAAATTATGAAATATGATGACATAAAAATACTGTGCTCATACTTTAATAAGATTAAACTGATAACGCAGGAATTAGGATGCCTTGGAAAATACATCAAGATTGATGAGGTCAAACGTAAATGGCCCTTTCAATTGTTTGGGTGAATTTTGAATCTATATTCTAGTAGTCACAATAATATTTTAGAGATTTGCACTAGATGTATTTATTCTTTCCTCCTTATCCTGGGAATGTATTTTATAGATCTCTGTCAAGTATATTATATTATTTCAAGTTATAATTATCTTTTTGCATGAGATGGAATGTTATTTTGTTAGCACCATTAGTATATACATTCTGCATATTTGTAAATCTTATATATGTGGCTCAACACGTGAGAAGGTACCTTCGCAGGGGATTTTTAGTTCTGGTTTTGGCCACCAGGGGGCATCAGAATGGCAAAAAGATAGACAAGGTGACATGACCTTAGAAACGGTTGTTTCCGATTAACATTATACTTAACCAATAGATACCTGTAGGTCCCGGGTTCGACCCTGGGTGAAAACGCCCCTGTTTTAAAGTGCATATATATATATGTGAAAAAATGGCCCTAGAATTATTTTAATGAATAGATAAGTAAGTCCAAATTCTACCTTTATAAAAAAATAAATAAAAAACATTTGATATTCACATTTATTTAGCATATTTTTTAAAAGAAATCCACCTTTTTCATCATTTTTAGTGGTTATTATGGGATACAGTGTGTTTAGAGCTTATTTATCATTTTCAGTTATGAGTAAAAATGCATGTTTAAGACGAGATTCCCACAAAACCACTAGGAGTATCTTGCCTTATGATATCTCATTTTAAAGATCATGACATAAACTTTAATCATCAATTCCCTCCTGAGTACTCCTTTCCGTGTGCCTGGTCACATATCACAGATTATAAAGAAAATCAATATTTATCAATATATTCATGGCTTTCTGGGGAGTAGAGTACCCTAATAGCAAGCCCACAAAGGGCAGATCTCAGTACGTGCATGGGTTTTACCTTAGCTAGTGGCAGGGTACTCTCGTTCCCAAACCCTTCCAGCCTCGGCCAGCGCCTATCCTACCAGTTGGATAGCCTGGGAGCAGGCCATCATCCAATCCCAATCCACATCCTTACATTACCCCTGTCAGTTATATGTCTTAATTGTACAGTAGCTCCCATTTACTTTTATTACCCCTTTGATATTGATTAGCATCTCTCTGTACTTGGATGTGTATTGGCCAATACACACCCATTTGCGCCACCAAACTGGCGCAAATGGGTATCAAGTGAGATGAATGTCTGCTCCCAGACCATACACAGCAGAGGGAACGGAGCAGTGTTGGGATGGGAGTCCGAGACTGAAACCCTTCCGAAGGAAGACTCTGGTAACAGCCAAATGACTTTGAACTTTGGATTTTGCTGGGTCTGGTAGGCTGGAACCAGAGGGCAGGAACCAGAATGTATGATGGTAGTTTTAGGTAGTTTTACCATCAGCCTTTCTGGTTCCATTTCCGGTTCCTGTTCGCTGGTTCCAAGCTACCAGCAGGAGTTGCCCAGACCCAGCAAAATCCCAACATTTGGCAGTTACCAGAGCCTTCCTTCGGAAGGATTTGGGAACGAGAGTAGTGGCAGGGTTTCACACAGGGCCCAAACAGGTTGAAAGTACCAGGAATGAGTCACAAATTTCCACTTGTATATCGACTCGCTAGTCATCAGGATGACTCACTGACTCCTTCAGGGGGCTTCCATAAAGTATGTGCGCAAATTTTCTCCAGAAATTGACCCCCCGACCCCCCTAAAGTTCGTGTACGCACTAAAATAAAGGGTTTATGTACGCAAAAAATGCAGGAAATAGACCCCACTTCATGGAAGCCCCCTCATCAGTAACTAGGAATATCATGGACATGTTGGATATTATAGTTAAAAAGCACGTTCCTAAGGTCAAACAAATTGATTGGGCCAATAAAACTGTAAGGGGTTGTTCTTCCTGTCCAAAGCTTTAAAACCAAAGAGCTAAAATCTAGACAAATATGATCTGCAAAAAGGGGCCTTAGTGCAGGGTACACTAAAGTGCCTTTCCCGATGCTATGTCACAAATATAAAAAGAAATACATATGCTACCGATTTGATAAAAATAACCTAGCCTTAGGCCTCACAAAAAATAAAGTGGTTTCTCATCACCGCACGCATAATAGAAATCAGGTTTAGAGGAAAACTTTTTTTGCTAATTTTTGATATAAGGCATGATAGAAATGGACAAATATTGGCTTATTCTGTATCAAATTAAAGCTAATACTGCCAGTAATGCAGTAAGATAGAAATAACTTACATTTTCCCTACTTTAAAAGATCAATAAAGTCGTAACTACTATATTGTGAATTTTGGTCATGAAAAACACTTTTCTATACATTTAACCCACGCGGAAAAAAAAGGAAAAAAGCCTCCCTCATCACATTTTTCAGTCCTTGGTGATGAAACCACTTCTTTTTGGAGTGGCCTTAGATATTGTGTTGTACATAGGAGGGGATTTTCCAATGTCATATAGAAAAAGTCTGAACTAGTGATTAAACTTATCTAATTTTGTCAACTTACCTTGGGCCAACAGGACTAATACTGGCACAAGGGTGCACAACACAAGAACCGCCATAGTCACTGTCTGTTATGTGGTGGCGGAATAGGGGAGGGTCAAAAGCACATCATAGCATGGCCACCGCGTTCTGTGAGGTAGAACAACGTCTTGACAGGTTATAGATGGAGATGTCCTCTGTAATGGGAACACACATTGCCCGTACTTCCTTGTGTCTGGAGGGAATTGGAGCATGGGAATTGTAATTTATTTATTCAAAGTCAGATCTCTATACGTGTAGGCCGACTTACACAGGTCACATGCAAATACATCAATCATAGTCAGAGATGGCTGGGGTGCCACTGGGAATACAGCTGATGTAACTCTCCTTCCAGAGTCAGGCATGTTCCAAAAAAGGACTCTATTTGAATATTCCAGCATAGGTGACTCCTTCTCAAAGAGTCAGGTAATTCTGGACGCTCCCTCCAGAGTTCAGCATTTAGACACCTGACTCCCTTTGAAATGATTCATCCAGCCTCTGGAGGGAGGGTCCAGCCTTCCCTGACCACTTTGGAAGGGAATCAGGCAAAGCTGGACGCTCCCCTTTAGCAGACTCGTCTGGTATGCACTGTTGGCCTCTGGAGGGAGGCTTTAAAAATTGAGCCAGGCAAGTATCGAACCTCTCGCCAAAGGGAGACACTGGAGGGCACTGACTTCCCCTCGTGACCATATACTTAGTATTAGAACAATACTCATGAATATTTGGTCTATGAAATGTTTCTAGATCGAGATGCGTGTCCCTCCCCCAATATAATGTGTCATCTAGTGTGTCATTAGATTGATACAGGTGTCGTAGAGATCTAACATAGCTTTAAATGGTGGCTATGGTATCGTGACTGTAAACGAATAGCACATTCTAGAGATGTCAAAAACAACACAACTCCTTCTAATTAGGTTTAATTGGCCTTTCTATTTTGAAGGCAATAAGCTCCTAACGATGACACTTTATACGATAAGTGGTTGCATGCATTCATACAAACACCAATGCTGTATGGATCCTAAATGTCATGAACTGCTTGGATATTTGATTGAATTCCTGAAGTTCTGTATGAATATATCTAGTAATGCCTCTGTAATCTGGAGTAAGATATTGATATGATTGAAAGTACATTTTGATATCAGTAGCGGGTTGGGCGTTCCCCTTTACAGGTATTTGCTGTCTAGAGTTGCCCACACATAGAAAGGAAAGAGAGTCAAAAGGGAGTCCAGGTTGCTTCCAGATTGACTCCCCTCTTTAGAGGAGCCCAGGTCCTTATGTGACTCCCTGAGGTGAGTCAGGCAGCAATGTGACTCCCCTCTGTGACTCCCTTATGTGAGCCCGGGAGTCACATATATACTCCCTCAGCCTGGGCTCCCCTAACTAGAGGGGTAATTTTGGAGGCAAGCTGGACTCTTTTCTCTGAGCATGCATGTGTTGGTGGCCCGTTGCTGGCCATAAAACGAAAATATATAGAACTAACAATATTTTGTTAACAAGCATTGAATGAAATAGAATTCGTGACAGTTCAAATGGGACCTATTGATTAAGGTACCCCTATTGCCTCCCCTCAAGTTGAGAACAACAACATGTATATAATTATATGTATTAGACCATCGGAATGGACACACAGATTTCCAGACCCAACAAAAGGGAACGACCACTTTGTGTTCATAATCATGTTTCCCTACCAATTGCTGACTAATTGGTGTGCATATGACCTATAGAGCGGTGGAAATCCAGGCTTGCTAGATCCTCATTATTGCATTTTGATATATCCACATTGAATAGCATAGTTTCTACTACCTCATGCTATTCAGTGGCATTGCTACCCCGGGTTGTATCTCAGCAGAATGATCACCACTGCCACCACGCATGTCCATGTAGGAGGGGTTTCCGGGGTCAGGAGGCTGTCTTGGCGGTGGTAGTGGAGGCCTGGGTCGTGCCTCCTGTTCCCTCATCATCCCTGGAGGGGGTTTAGTGCCTAATGCTGGTGCTATCTGAGATGCTGGAGGGGGAGCGATCTGCATCTTGGCCACATAGGGCTTCTCATACATGAGCTCATCATATTCAGTGTCTTTAGGTTTGGCTGTAACTGGTTGGGTTAGTGGAACATGTGGTGCAACAGTGGAATTTGCCGGAGCCCCCGTAGATGCCATACTGAAAGAACAAAGAGATATTGACAGTGGATATTGGTGGTCTATGGCAATATTGCTTTAAATATGTACTTAAATTCATAATGGACTGACAATGCACAAGGTACATAGACAAAATACATCTACAATCAAGTAATACTTATTCAATACCCTACTTGGCTTTAGCTCACAGAGAGACAAAGGATATTAACTGTGGTTCCCTCGATATAACCATTGTTTCCAATGCTACAAAATGTTATCAGCTATCATGATCATTATTTAAATTACGAGCAATACACTTTTTTTTAAACAAGGCTGTACCTACATTCTTTTACAGGCGATGCAAAGCTGTACTTACATTCTTTTATAGGCGATGACCCCACAAATAACAATCAGGGCAATGATGAGTATCCCACCAATAGAAACTGACACAGCAATGATAAGAGTCTGGTTCAACTTCTGCCCACTAGATGGGGCAACTGAATCATCTCCCTGTTCTTTACCCATATGTGTGCTGGGTGTTGTGGTACTGAGACTGGTCGGGGATTTAGTGGGTTCCTCCGAGGTCCTCTTACCTGAATAATCACATCAGTTTAAACTGCTATATAGCTATACATCTCTTGGGTATGATTTCCAGTGATGTGTATTTACATCAAAGATCACTCATGTTCCTGTTGTTTGCTACATCCAAAACTAGTTTTACTTATCATGTTTTTGGACTGTATTTGTTTTTTACCCGTCACATAATAGACATTAGCGATTAAGATACCGCTTTAAGGTTACAGGGCACAATCTCAGAAACCCGGCACTTAACTATCACCATTCTATTAGACTTACCAGGCCCGAAGTATGCAATTCCTACAACTCTGTCGAAACTTTGAGTTCCAAACTCTTGTAAGTTTTTTGTCTTGATGTTCAGCTCATAGATCAGTCTATAAAATACAGAGATATCATTATAGTAACAGCAAGAACAAGAAGATTCGATGGGGGTTCACGTTTCTGTACATTACGTAATAATCTATTTGGGTTAAAGGGAGTTTTTCACCTTATTGTCTCCCAATTGGTAATTAGGGGGGGGGGGTGCAGAGGGGTCCCCCCTCAGGTCGGAGAGTCGCCGAAATTAAGGACTCTTGGTCACAAAGTCGCCTTTTTTAAATTATCATTTTTACAATAGCCAAAGTAGTCCAAAAGTCGCCAGGTAGCTAGAATTATTGTACAAGGTCGCCACGTCGCCTGGAAAACAGCCCAGGCCGCCAGGTCGCTTTTGACCCACTTGGTGCCACAATTAGGAACACCCCTAAAAAGGGTTTCAGTTGACTTTGCATAACAATTTAGCATTATGAAACAAAACCAAGCTCAGCTTATGAGATCAGAGATGAGGCCAAATAAAAAAAAGGTGTGTTTCAGGTTACCCGACCCTACCTAGTGACACAGGGCCGACCCTAGAAATTTTTATCCAATTTTGAAAAGATTTATTTATTTTTAAGTGATTTTAGGGCTATTTCAGGGTCAATTTGATAGTCTATGAGGCAAGGTCGTAGTCAGCAAGAAACTTTTATCCACTATTGAAAAAAAAATTAATATTCATGTTTTAAGTAATTTTGGGTCTATTTCAGGGTCAATTTGATAGTCTACGAGTCAACACCATTGTCGGTGAGTCGGCGCTGAAGTTTGCGAGTCAATTTTGCGGTACTTTTCATAGTCCAAAGTAAAAAAAAAAAATCAAAAAAAAAAAATCGGACCTACCCTACCTAGATTTTCAAACTATGTAACCTGAAACACACCTTTTTTTTGGCCTGAACATTAACGCGAAATCTCAGTAATTAGGGTGCTTGTGATTTTTGGCAAAATTCTGTCATAAAAAGGGTCCATTTAATCCATGAAATAGTTGCCTACATGAGGGCATCAACTGAAGTATGGGCCCAGCTGAAGTGGTCACTCCTACAGTATATCCCAAGCTTAGAAATTCAAATACATATTGATTTTATGCACATAAGCAACACCAGATCTAATAGTAAAGTATATGGCATTCTAATTATGAACTTATTACATAATGTAAGTACTCACTGTTGATTTCGGTCACTAAAGTAAAGGTTTCCATTACTGAGAGCTAATCCATAGTATGCTAGATGTGTACTTTCTTTGGGTTTGTATAAAACTTGTTCCGTTGCTCCATTAATGCTGTACTCCACAACTTGGGCGTTCTCATAGTGTAAAGCAAACAGTCTGTTCCCTTGAAATAAAATATCCTTTTTGAGAGTCTCCAGGAATACTAGTAATATCAGTCCAGTCTCAAGCGGAATGGCTGTCTATAGACCGCCGATGCCCTCTTATCAGCAGCTAATTAAGTGGAGATAAGTATCAACTCTGTGGTTGTTCTAGACATATGATACCATGGGAAGGGGCTCACTGGGGCTAGGCCTTACCACTGCTCAAACTGTTTAACAATTTGCTTAAGATATTGAAGGGGAGGGGGGTTACAGTGGTTACATAGGCATGTTTGGTATCAAATTAAAGCTTACTCTGATTCCTGTACAACCAGCAGGTTGTGTGCAAGGATTTGCTGCAGTGGGTGATAGCAGGTTGACAGACTGCCCTTGGAGATCAGGGGTAGGGGTGGGGTGGGGGTGGTGATGACAGCACCCATTCATGATAAGCCCAGGGCCGGGTGTGAGGAGACTCCACTTCAGAGAGATTAGGAGATAACTGGCTGCATATATTGAGGACTGGACTATGATATTGATGTATCAATATTTCTTAAAACCCAATATTCTACAGAGAGAAAATGGCTATCAACATCTCCTTGACCTCAGCTTCACAACAGTGAATTTTTTATTCAAATACTCCCATTAGAAGCTGAATTATGCTTATGTGTCTAGGCCTTAAAAAAAAAGTTGCGTTCTGGTAACATATCAAAAAATATGTAGGGTTGGTAGTTCGCCCATTTTTTTAAAGTTGGAGAACATTTAAGACATTTTTGGTGATTTAATTCTTTGTTAATCAGAGGTTTAGAACTCCACCACCCACATGTGGTCTTGTGGTTACTGGAGGCTGGGGCAGCTGATAAGGTGGTGGGGCCGTGGTGGGGTGTCAGGGCACACCGTCCGCTGAGCGGAGGGCAAATTCCCGCTTGAGACTACACTGATATCTTGACTGATATCAAACTACAGTTGAAGATGGTGCTAATGAAATGACCCTCCATTATAAACTATTTTATCCTCTGTATTTATTTCATATGATTTGCGATTTTGTAATGCATATTTATTCATGCATGATATTTTAAGATAGGAACATCAAAAATACATGAGACTGTTATCATTGAACACTATCTAAAATGTAACACTATTTACAAACATACCATAAGTATCAAAGACAAGTCCACTTAGTATCACTCCTGTTCTCAGAAAGGTTTCCCGTCCTGTGCCATCCATGCTGGACCTTTCCATTATGTCGCTATTAGCCCAGTACATCATTCTGAAGAGATTAAGTGCTAAATATTCACATCCTCATTGGTCCACTACATCTCACTTGGAACTGTTGTAATTTGTGAACTTTGGATTCATTTTATTGGTAACTTAGAAGAGCACTAGTTATCTGTTTAAATCTTTTGAAGTGCACTGATGAAATTTGAAAAAATACCCTGCCTGGACATTTATAATTAGGCAAGGTTCCATGCGGTCCCATAGAGAATAGCCACACTATAATCAAATGGTGATGCATCCAACTTTGTTTTAAGCCAATTAGTCGGAAAACATTTTCTCCGGAATATTTACATACCTGTTCTGTATATCCAAAGTCAAAACTGCTGTAACACCAGTAAGTCCTTGGACAAGTATTTCTTGTTGAGTTCCAGAATAACTAAGTCGAAGGATTCTTTGCAGTCCAACATCAACCGAATACAATTTCTGGCTCTGACTATCAATGGCGAGAGCAAACAGGTTAGAATCTGTCAGAATAGGGAAACATAGATATTAAATTGGAAAACACTTCTTTAAATAATACTATGCACAAGCTGCTGAATTAAAAGCATCATTAAGTAAAAAGCCACCAAATCAAGGGTGTGGTTTGTGTATGGCCGGAATATCTTGAATCAGGAGGTCAAGGCCGCTAGGTGCTTAGCCTCCCATTTGGCCTCTTTGTACTTTTGGCGTGGTTTAGCTAGATTTATTATTTTTCATTGGCATGAACTTCTGTGCACCTTTATTCGTAGCTTAAATGTGGAGTCAAATGATAATTTCATGATACATAGGACTGCTTTGTGATGCCATAATTTGAAGGGTTTCATAGTAAGATATATTTAGATATTGTCATTTTGCGTTTTGCCTACCTGCTTCATAAAAAGATGTGACTTGGTTATAACAAGATGTAGAGATACATGCTTTAGAGATGGATTTATGCCCACCATCCACCCAGAATACTTCTGAGGTATCTTCATCAATAGCAACCCCCCTTGGGGTGTCATGCCAACTGTCTGTTATTGTCTTGGTTATATTTGTGTCTAGGTCCAGGACAATAAGAGCCCTCCTGTTTACATCAGTAACAACTAGCCCTCTGACAAAAGGTGCTGAAAGTGGAAGAAATGCCTTGTTATTCAACAGAAGTGTGGAGATAATGTAAGAAAACGTGTAAGAAAACAAGTAAAAAATGCGATCTTTACACTCTAAAAACAGTGTGTTACGTTTACACACTTTTCAACACACTTTTCTGAAGCCACTTTTAACACACATTTTTGGGGTAACACACTGCACACTTTTGGCAAAAGTGTGTTGAATCTAAAAAGTGTGTTGGTGTACAAAGCCATAGTATTGAGGAGGTGGCAGTTAAAATAGCTGTTCTACACCTCACAGAGTATGTGTAGGTGCCGTGGCTGAGTGGTTTAGGTGCTGGCACATGAGTCCTATCCATGCAGGTTCGAATCCCTTGACAATTATTGTTTTTTCAATATTTAGTATGATTACTTTCTATATGGGTTAAGAGTTAAATTAGTAAAGATTTATTCAATTTCTTGTCAGGGCTATTAATGTTCATACGGTGCATCTACTGTGCGTATCACTTTTAAAGGCTTCTTATATCTAGGAAAAGTGTTTATTGAACTGCTTATAATATACAGAAAAGTGAGAATAGAAGTATTATATCAAAACAGAGTTTGTATTGACAGTGAACAAATCATAGTCAACCACTGTGAACACATCCTAGCTCCTGACCCTGGCAAAATTGACACACCTGATAACCAACTGGTGACTGTAGCGCAATGTGCCATGACCGTGCCACCGTCAGATAGCGTGGGATGGCTGCTCTCACAACCTCTTCTCAGAGTCTCCAGTGGTCCATTGTAGCCTTTTCCCCTCCCGGCTAGGACCACCTTCGTCAACACTGATATCTGCTATCTCTTTACCAGTCGCAAGTGTATTATGCTTCTACGGGTTGAAGCGGATCAGTGCAAGTCTCATGGGAGACCAGGACACTGAAGGTTCACTGCAGTCTGTCTACCGACACTTACAGACGTGACTCCTGTCAGGACAACTTGTTTCACTTGGGAAGATTTGGTGCCAGGTCTTCTCTGGGGATCGAACCCAGGACCTCTCACACACTTGTCAAGCGACTTGCTCACTAGGCCACCAAATCTCCTTGTACAATCATGGTGTATTCCCCCCTCAAATAGGCCCCAGAACACACAACAGTGAGGAAACACAAAGTATTCTCAAAGATCACACAACTTCTTCCCAATTGCCAGTAAGCTATATAACTTACCCTTGGGTATCAATATGTTATGACATGAAGTGATTCTTAGACAATACAAAGACCGAGGGATGCCAATGCACTGACTAATAATAACATAATTTGCAGGGCTTGATATCGATAGTTAATCAGCTATTAATACGCCCTGCCTAATACGGAGCAGACCTCTAATAAGGTCTTACATGGAACATGTGTGTATAGTTGAAGAGAAAAAACTTCCCATCTATTTCCAACATGGATTGAGTGAGTTTGCTCATTCAATGAGATTCAAATAATACAGTTTTTATATGTATCTCATTGCAAATTAACCCCTATTAAATAGGTGTTATATCTTTCATTGTAGTAGAGGGGATCGGTTGGGGAAGGGGTTGTAAAACAGTTCAACCCCTCCTGAAGGGGAAAAGCAATTAGACCCTTCTTGAGGGAGGGGGGTGCTAAAATATTATGGTCCTTCTTAGAAAATAGACATTATCATTTGACAGTCGGCCCCATTGGGAATCGAGCCGGGGATCTTTAAGTTCTCAGTCCAAAGACTTGCCTACTGAGCCACTCCAACAGCTACTATATGGCTGTAAGAATGTAGTATAGGTGCATGATAGACCTTTACTGCTGCTGCCCCCTTTTGTATATGATACACATCTCTCTGACCACAAGTGTGTAAGCAGGTAAGTGAGTTGACAAAAAGTGTGTTACAATTCATAGGTGTGTAAAATCTCAAAGTGTGTTGCAAATTTGTGTGTGTTATTCTTTAAGCATGTTCCCACAACACACTGTTCTTAGAGTGTACTATCCATAATAACTCCATTTTCTAGTCTCTTTTCTAATAGTTTCTGATTATCACTACATCTACAAAAGTGAGTGTGAGGATGGACTTGTCATGTGACAGGTGCGGGCACACCGCCAACGGCGGCAGACGCTACTGCCGCCGCCGGCCCGCATAGGCGGCGCTCCAGTCGGCGCTCCCGGCGCCGCCAGGCGACGCTCATCCCGCACATTGTTCCCCACAGACCAGCATAAGGGTCACCCCTTTGATGTACACTAACAGGGGTAGACAAACTATGGAGGGGTATTGTGTGACTGTCTCTCTGACTGTTACAACCCTCCAACCACTGTCAACTGACACTAACACTCAAGATGCCATGCTGGTGGCCTGGCCCCCTTAAATAGGGTCAGGTCCCAGCACTGGGCATCTCCATCCTCACTCTACACTTGGACACCACAGAGCAAGGACCTCTCCACTGACTGAGAACAAGGCTATAGGCTATGCCCTACTAGGCCCAACTATCAGACATGGTGTAGGACCCCCTTGGCTCTAGTCCAGTACTAACCTCAGGGTTATTAGGTATATTACCAAGACCTATATTATTGTGTGGATAGGTGTAACTGAGTGGAACCTACATTGTACTTACTGTACTGTTGCTGTCAACTTGTAATAAATACCAACTATACTACAAGACCACAAGACTTAGTCAACTTACCTCATATCATATTAAAGGGATCTCCCAACTAAGGGGATTCCTTCTATGACAAAGTGGTGGAGAAGTCCTAACAAGATCCCACAAGCTGGCAGCACAGACTACCAAGACTCACCTCCGCAGCAAAGGACCAGCTACCCCTGGATCTCTACCCAGCAGGAGGAGGAGACCCAGCTCCAAGGAGTCATCCAGGAGCTCCACTCCAACACCCTCAGCTTCACCACACCACACCACTCAAGAGAGTGACTTCCAAGGCAAGCTTCACCTGGACACCCTAGCTGCCCTGGACAGTATCCAGGACACACAGAGTGACTTGTTCTCAAACGGTCAGCATACCCCAGGATCAGGTATGAGTGACGATGAGACAGTACCCCCAGGCCAGGCAGCCAAAGAGGAGGCTGAGGCACTTCTACTCATAGCCCAGAATGTAGAAACTCATGTGGATAAGACACTTAGGCCTGAACTAACAGCCCTACACACCACACATGAGGAAAGCACCAGCCGAGCCTTAAGGAAGGCCAAAGAGGAACAAGAGAAGGAATTAATATTACTCAGACAAGCCAACCAGGCACTGAAGAACTCTATGGAGACCCAAAAAGCTGAAGCCGCTCAAGCACTACTTGATATGCAAGCTCATCTACAAGTGACAATGAAAAACCAGCTAGCTGAGGCCCTAGCCTCACTCAAGTCAGGTGCACCCAATACCCAAGGAGCGAACCTGACTAACACTGACACCTCCTCAGCACTCCTAGATGCCTTGAAAGAGGAAAGAGTTGCAAGGGAGGCATCTTTCAGTGGGTTAAGGGACCAGCTGAAACGGGACAAAGAGGAAAAATACTGTGATATTCTACAGCCAGAAAAATTTTCACAGTCCTCTCTCACACAATCCGCCAGGAGGCACTGCACAGACTATGAACAATACTTTGATTCCAGATATGGGTACCATCCCAGTAACAGAATCAAGTATTTCTCAAACTACCTAGATGGTAAGGCAAAAATTTGGTACAAAGCCTATAGGACAGCCCATCCAACAGCAGACTATGAAGAAATGAAGGCAGCTTTCCTGAAATACTTCAAGAAGGAGGACGACAGATTTGATGCTAAGGCATTGAGGAAGCAAAATCCAAAAGAATCTGTATCAGACTATGCCATGGCCTTACAAAAGATGGCCACAGCTCACAACAAGTCTGAGGAGAGAACAAGGGAAGCCCTGCTACATGGTCTAAGGGACGACATCAGTGCAGTAGTCATCCACAGGGAAGCAACTACATGGGATAAAATACTTGAAGTTGCAGAGGAGTATGAGATACCAACTATACTACAAGACCACAAGACTTAGTCAACTTACCTCATATCATATTAAAGGGATCTCCCAACTAAGGGGATTCCTTCTATGACAGACTACTCATGGCACATAGCATCTAGCCTGGGTTCTCTGACATGGCTTGGAAGGCAGCATTAACTCTGTATGAGGCAGCCTGACTCACATGTCAATTTGTCACATGACGAGGGTCGGCACACAGAGAAAAGAAACAGCGTCAAAAAGGAGTCCAGGTTACCTCCAGAATGACTCCCCTCTCTAGGGGAGCCCTGCTCCTTATCTGACTCTCTAAGGTGAGCCAGGGAGGTATGTGATTCCCCCAAGTGAATCACACAGCTCATCCAGGAAGTCACCTAGGCAGCTTAGTATGACCAAAAAAGGGGAGTCTGTCTAGAGGCAACATGGACTCCCTTTTGATGCTGTTTTTTCCCTCTGTGCACTTGCCAGATCCAGAGCAGATGTGGCTCATGCTTTTTCAGAAGATCTGATTTTATTCAAGTAATCCCAATGTGAGCCTTTTCGTTATTTTCTATCATAAAAAGCGACACCCTTACACTACTATAGATGTTAACAATTTTGTGAGAATCACTTACATTTCTGACAGGATGTCCCATCTGGCTGTAAGATGTATTCCACTGAACACCGACAAACCCGGGACTGTGTTGTAGGGATGCAGATGTGTGCACACCCTCCACGACTACTGCCACTGCACTGGTTTGTACCTTGGAAAGTCCAATATAATACATAATTCATAAACTTCTACCTTTAAGAATTTACTGAGCAATAGATATTCATGGTAGAAGAGGTTCAAAGAACCAGAGAAGATGCTATATCCATTATAATGAATTTTGGTAGTTCATATTTATTGAACACTCGCATACTGTAACATATGATGAATAATATAAGACTGAGTTTCTACTACTACAAAAGATGGAAAACCCGTTGCTAATTATTCCGTCCCTAACATATAAATAGAAAAACATACTCTTAGGAGGAGGTGACTTCTTGACAAGTAGCAGGGTTCTGTAATCAGTTGTATTGTCTGGGAAGTATTGACCAATGATGTCTATGCTTCGTGATCCAAATTTTCTCACCCTGTATATTGCCCTATAACATGCAATAAATGTATTAATAAGATGATAAATGGGCCTGCACTTTCATATTATTTTTGTAAGGAGCATTGAGAAATCAAATATTATAAAATCAAGTCATCAAAGCGATGACGTTGGTGAGACAAATAATATCTTTATGATAAAGGACAAAAGCAAATTCTCCTTAGGGGTCTATCGTGATATTAAACCAAAGACATAAAACATGAGGACACAGATAGCATAAATCCACTCACCCTTTGAACCTCTGTACAAAGTAGACATATGTTTCATCCACAGTTACATCTCGTGGTACTGATGTCAATGACAGAAACAGTTCTCTGTTTGTTCCATCGGTGTTAGATCTTTCTATTGTCTTTGAATTCAAGTCTGTCCAATAAATCTTGCTATCTACAATGAATGTAAGATTGATGTGCCCAGTAATACATATGGAAACAGAAAGGTATTAATTATAATTATTTGTGATAATACATCCCTTGGAATGTTATATTGATAAATCATGTGAAAAATTCTTTTGTATAAAGGAATATACATGACTGCCTGGCTGGAAAGTGTAACATGAAGAATAAGACAGCACTTTGGTTTTGCGCAAGTTGTGTAAATTGTGTCATTTTGACATGAATACATGTTAGTATTACTCAATAATGATGTTATTTATACATGTTCCGCTAGCAGGGTATCACCAGACTATCATATCTAGCCAGACTAGACAGGGATAATGTGTAGTCACAACATACCATAAGAATCAAATACTACAGCCTGTGGAGAATGGAGTCCATGATAGATAATATTCTGTATGTTTGTCCCATCCATGTTTGCCTTAGAAATGTGAGGGAAGTCCTTGGACCTGTCTGCCCAGTAGATGACTCTAAAACACAACAGAGTTGAATTGAAATGAAATCTAATTCGACGCTTTGTAACGGATCTCTCCTATCTCAGGGTGTGTACTTATAAATGTCAAATAGGATAGAGCAAGAATTAAAAACCAAAAAGACTACGATCAGTTATTACAAATTCAGCAGGCAGTCCAAATATTAGTCGTAATACAGTGGCCCAGGAGGGTCAAAAAGTGAAATTCCATTTCAGAAATGAAAATTGAAATGAAAATTCATTTTTTGAAAATTGAAATGAAAATTCACTTTTCGATATTCACTTTTCAAAGTGAAAATTGAAATGAAAATTCACTTTCACATCTCAACTTCAATTTTGCAAGTCAGAAATCACTACTGTCAAGGTGTCAACTGCCAACACACAGTAACATGCAGCCAATTGTAGATTTACAGTGAATTTTCATTTCAGAAATGGGTGCCGTCAATCTGTCAACTGTCAAGAACAGCTTGTGACAGGTATCCTTTAACACTGACACGAAGCCCTACAAAGGGTGTAGTGTGGGGGCAATGGCGGAATATAGGGGAATGGGATGATATTTGTTAAAAATATTTGAGAGAAATTTCAAAAATGCAAAGAAGTGAAGTTTCCCCCAAATAAGCCTAATTTGGCGAGAAAAAAAGGTCAAAAACGGGAAAAAAGTGGAATTATCCCTAGAAATGGCCTTATTTGGCGAGAAAAAAAGGTCAAAACTGAAAAAAGTGGGATTGTATAATCTAAGTGTAATACGGAGCAGCATACATGTATCCACCATCGTCATGGAGGTTACATACTGCACTATACAATTGATTCAGATCAAAATACAGCACAGTACTTGTTCACTGGATCCAACGCAAGGCCCTCAGGAATGACTAGTCCTTCCCTGATGACAACAGCATGGTATCTGAAGTCAGTAGTGACTGCGGTTATCGTCTCATGTGTCCAGTCAGTGTAGTATATCAGCTGAGATATTGGATCCACAGCTAACCCCCACAGCTCTGCATCTAGGTACAGAATTTAAATTTGATCCATTATAATTACATTCTAGTCCACTGGAGTATTATGTGTTGAGAACAAGACATTGACAGCTGTAGCTACCTTCACAAAGAAAAGATATAGCGACAAAAAGGAGTCCAGGTTTCCTCCAGAATGACTCCTCCCTTTAGGGGAGTCCAGGTTGCACAGGGAGTCACCTAGGGGAGTAGCATAGCTCCCTGGCTCACATAAGGGAGTCACCTAGGGGAGTGGCATAGCTCCCTGGTTTGCATAAGGACCTGGACTCCCCTAGAGAGGGGAATCATTCTGGAGGCAACCTGGACTCCCTTTTGACACTGTTTCTTTTCTCTGTGTTGATTTTATTACTGTAGGGGAAAACTATCTCTGGAGGGAGAACTGGATGTCAGAAGGCAACATAGAGAGCGAGACAGGAAAAGATAGGAGAACGGATGAAAACAGGGCAGAAATGGAGGGATGAGTGGGGAAATGATGGAGGATGGGGACAGTAAGCATTGGGAAGAGAAAACCGTGTTTAACTAACTGATTCACTATATGCTATTACTTAATTGACTGATTATCTATCCGTCTATAAATAGATTAACTGACGTACTAAATAACCATTTATGTAGCTATTATGTAGTGGATCAAGCAAATGGGAATGTAGGAGTTCTAAACATAAAGACATAATTCTACTTACTTCGAGAAAGTGGGAATGTTGCTGTGTTGCCTGAATTGAAGTGGTACTTTTTGATGTACTGGGTGGTGTTAAAGCGGCTAGCATAAACATTGGCCACAAAGATGTTTTCTGTGTAGGGATCAACGTCAAGTCTCAGAGGGTCTGGTAGGTTGCGTGCAACAAGCTCAACCCTTCTGGCATTCTGACCCAGAGATAGATCCATTCTATACACAGCACCCAGTGTATAGTCAGCAAAGTAGAGGTATGCATCTGGTTGACACCATGTCACTGGTCAGATAAAGTAGGCCTAAGTGTTGGTGTATTGTGGCAAGTAATATATGACAATATGATGTACAGGGTGTTTATATGGGGAATGGAATAGTATCATATGGGGAAGATTGATAACAGAAAAATCTCCATTGAAGATAACGGGAAATAACATCTCAAGGCTATGTATGTATATATATATATATATATATATATATATATATATATATATATATATATATAGCACTGTACGTGAAATAAAACGGGACCAGTGTAATAGTAGCAAAGCTGCCCCTGATCATGAAAATAGTATAATCACACCGCATGACACCACAGGTCATGTATGACTGACGCTACACTCTAAAAACAGTGTTTAGATGCGAACTTCATAACATTCACAAGGAGCGTCATCACATGAATAACAATGGTTATGTCCAATATGATGACTGTGAGAATATTGCTATGTATGTCTTCATATTCCACAAAATGGGTGTCTCTATAGTATAGTATATAGAAAAGTACTTGCATGAACCTAACTGCCACCTTGTGGACTAAACTACAAGTGTTTAATACATTAAATATATATGTTTAATGAACAAACACCTAAACATGTAGACATATAGATTGAAAATGCTTAAAATCTAAACTGTTATCTTTAAACATGTTTGAGATAAATATGTGCTTAAAGTTTAAACAAGTTTACGTTATTTGGTGTTTACAGATTTTACAGTGTAATAATATATAGTTTACGTTCAGGTTGCAACTGCCAACAGAACCGTCTGTTTACTTTGGTTACCGTAAAGCAAATTATGTAGGGACAACAAATTTAAGAAAAATAGTTATATAAGTGGACACTCATATGATGCATTGACCTAATATTGCACCCTGTACTTCTAGGGGATCTTTTAATTGGTATTATAAATATCACGTTGGCAGCATTGGCCGTTTTCACCTGAAGGCTTATATCTCAGTTTGCATCCCTATATCATTGTATCCCGGCACCCATTATTAATCCCTATGAGACCATATTTACAACCACTACTCTATATGAAGTATGCCCACTATCTTTGTGGTACACAGGATAAACTAACTTGGGAAATTCCCGATGTAATAGAACACATTAATGCATCAGTATTCTATTCTATATATATACTTACCTTGAGCCAACAGAAGTATTACTGGCACAAGGGTGGACATCACAGGAACAACCATGGTCAGTGTCTGTTATGTCGATGTGTTGACTGGAGGACGTGGGGTCGAAACTCAAGGCATGGTCAGCAGGTGCTGTGGTATAGTACATCCCCGACAGGTTAGAAAGTAAGATGTCATGCGGACAGCTATAGTTATCCCTACTTCCTTGTGCCTGGGGGAACTGGAGCATTGCGATGTTGCTTAAATGTTACATCTCTACACCAACAAAAAACCCAGCTTATGGGCAAACATATCGTCATAAAAGGCGAGGGGAGATGGATGGCAATTATTACTGGCCAAGCGTGTCAATGTATTTCCATGCTCTTTGAATACACCGAATAAAGTTTCTCCAAGTCTCTCTACCAGATTATAAAACCGTTCTTACTTAGTTATACGGAACAATGACCAAATGGACTATAGGCGTCTACATTGTCTATTAGGGAGTGATCATTATCTAAAAACACAGATGGGGGAGAGGGGGAGGGGGTCGGTTGATTTCATGCCAGCATGTGAACATTTTTCAGCCCCCCCCCCTCATATCACCCCCCCCCTCCTTCCTACCGCTAAAGGGTTGGAATTGTTTGGGTATGCATGGACCCTTTGACATATAGTAACTCACTGGCCTTTTCGGACAAAACAGGTATCATTTTTCAGACCCTGCCGCCCCCTACAAGAGGGGTCGAATTACCCCCCCCCCCCCAATTACCCTTACGTTTGGCCTTGCCTCCACCATCTAACATTAAAGCTATATATAGTATGCCCAGAGCCAATGTCGCCGTATTCAAATGTAATCATGATTTCAGACAAATCCACCCTCTTCTGGACAAGTTCTTTGTATATAGTTTGGCTTTTATATACGAGTGTGACATTTTTTTTTTTTTTTTTTTGGACGTGTTTATTGCATTAATCCATTTTGATTTGGGTTTAAATAATGCTTACAAACAGACTCGGTTTCCAGGTTTTTTGTGAACAAACAGGCATATATGCCAACATAGTTCATGTGATTAACAACTTAATGATATGTGCGTAATTACAATTGATGAGTATGTACATTTCAAATTTACATGAGTGCTCTTACAAATAGTATGCAAATACACCCAGGTGAAACAATATGGGCTGGACTTGTCAAATGAACCATGTGGCTGTGTAAGAGTAAAAATTTGTTATTATCTTTATGGGTCCGCATATTACATGCGTATTATACTGGGTACCAACATAAATAAATATACGATTGCATCACATAACTAATCAATCAACCTGTGGCTCAAAAATGTTAAAAAAGATACATGTATTAACGACATAACAGTTATACCGGTAAGATCCACCTTTTGGATAATATATGAATACAGAGTATATGGGCACAGTCAGTGTTTTAGTTTTAGTGTGCAAATAGCGTGGCGAGTTTTGTAGCCACAGCTCGTGAAGCTGACGAGGGGACATATGCTTTAATGCCAGCCTCCGACTTCCAGGTTCCATGTTGGGCTATCTCAGTCCTTTCACAACCGGCTAGTTGGGCTGCTTGGGCCCCACCCCTGCGTAGTGAATGAGACCTTATCTAAGCAGCATATGGACATCCAGATGCAGTAAGGGCCTCCTTCATTACAGACACCAACTGTGAGGGGGTGAGGGGGGAACCGTCCTGAAGGGTGAAGGCTGGATAGTGTGAGGGAGCCATGTAGTGACTCACATATAAGTCCCAGGTAGTGGCTGGGCATACTGGGGAGTCAGGTATTCTAGGTAGTTCCAGGACTATCGGAGACATGCCTGGGAATATAGTCTTTGATGACCTTATAATAACCTGTAGGCCTACGCTCGTGCTCACTACATCTGACCTAGTCAAGGTGTGAGGGCCAGTCCAGAGGAGAGCACTTGGTGAGAGCAGATTTGAAGACCTGAGGAATGAAAAGAAGCCTAGGCATATAGCGGCTTTGTAAGGGAGCATATTGGGGTCCATATCTAGACGTTGACATATCATTAGTAGGTCCTGTGGAGTTATAGCTGGAGCCGGGTTGGGGAGAGAGGGGGACAGCCTAATGGCTCCTTTAGCTACTGACTTCGCCTCCTGTGAGTAGAGGTGGGTGAGTAGTATAGTATGTATCGGAACGGGACTATAGTTAAGTACTGTTTATTACTCAATCGACCTGCAGCCAATCAGAGGCCTCCATTTGGTCACGTGACCGGAAGTGACCTACTTAGGGGATTAGTGGTGCATTCTGGGTAACCCTGCAGCCAATCAGAGGCCTCCATTTGGTCACGTGACCGGAAGTGACCTACTTAGGGGATTAGTGGTGCATTCTGGGTAACCTACTGACCTACTTAGAAGCTCTCAGCCAATCAGAGGCCGGCATTCTGGTAACCATGGTAACGTGACTTACTTACGTCACGTGACCTACTTAGGCTCAGCCAATCAGAAGCCGGCATTCTGGTAACTAGGGTAACGTGACCTACTTAGGGTTTGTTTGTAAACAACACCACGTGGCTCTCTTGTTTGTAAACAACACCACGTGACACGTGACTGTTTGTAAACAAACAATTCGACTTAGTCTGACATTTTCAGCTGTCGCATGCTGACCTGCTGCTATCATAAGAGAAACAAAAGCCCTAATCACGCTTTTCAGCTGGATCCTTCCACCCACCAGACATGGATCCAGATGGGAGGGTGGTTTAAAATTAATCCGTGTACCGACTGTCATACAATAGTGTAATTAGTTGAACGCGTGTTACCTGTATAAAGGATTAGCAGGTCATGGGCTTAGAGTGTGTATAGAAAAACAACTACAGGTAGCGTGAACAAAGCGACCCCCTCCCTTTCTGTCACTCTGTCTGTGACTAGAGGGCGCGCGTGTGGTAAGCGGCTTAAATCTAAAGAAAAAAAATCACCCTCTCCTGTCGTCAGCAGTCAGCTGGCCGGCGGCTGGAAAATGCGATTAGAGGGATGATGAGCGCGGTTTTTTATATTCAATATATTAGAAGTGTGCTTTGTTGCTTATATAGTTCATTATGCGTTTAAAATGTTCGCGAGTATCGTAGAAATGTACAAAAATCCTATTGTGGCGCCATCTGACGAAAAGAGCGGAGAACTATACTAGGGTATGGCGAGCTAGACTAGAGCATGTAATCACCAGGCGGCAGAGTGGTCAAAAGACAATCTCGTAGTAGTAGGTCTACTTGGATCTTGAGTAGCCACCCTTGTGGTTGCAATTACCTAGACTAGTTGACCCTGCCAGCCTGGTCAAGTGAAATTAGTAAGGAGACCGCACATTAACGCGCTCCACAGTCTTTAGACAGTTAAGACTATAGTACCGTAGATTCTACTGTGTACTCACACTAACTATTTACAGTGCTACATATTCATACCCGTGTTCTAAGTGTTTTTTTAGAAAAAAGCGATCTACTCACCCATCTTTTTTAGACAAACTCCTATTAGCAGGTAACCCCTGTATAAACCATACTGCAAAGATCTGCTACTTCGAGCGTCTGCCTCGTGACTGATAGTGTACAACAAGACGAAGTGGGCAGAGGTGAAGTACTGTTCCAAGAAAAATTGAGGCTCTTTATATAGCTGAGAGAGCGGCTAATCCGGATGTTCTAAGCTTGTTTTCACCTAGAGCCCCACCCTCTTCCAGAGAGGAATCAAATTGCTTTTCACCTGGACCCTTCCACCCCTCATCCATCAGCATGAAAAGAGGGATAACAAGTGTAACGTGCGCTACATGTATATGGGATTATAGCTGGTGAAGAGATAAAGCCAGGTCAACTGTGTATACAAAGACTACAGGAGGTGATTAACGACAGGTGTGACGCGCCAGCCCGTGGACGGATTATCTTCTAAGCTGACGCTTATTCAACTAGCCAGCTGCCGTCCGCTCCACTCACCACGGCAAGAGGAGGTGCTTTTGTTTTACACTTAAGTCGCTTACCACATGTACTCGTCTCTACCTCACAGACAGACACCCTCTCGCTTGCTTCACGACCCCTGTAGCTTTTTTTGTATACACACTCTAATCTCATAACCCCCTGATCCGTTATACAGGTAACGGGTATTCTCTTTTAAATAGCTGCCAGTCAGCCTGCGGCAGCTGAAAACGACGGTAAGTAGCTTAGCTCTAGAAGCAAGAAGGCGTATATAAGGAGGCTCACACGTGTATAGGCGCCTTATAAGTCGGCAGGGGGTAAATACTAGTGAAAAAGGAAGGCAGGTGTGCAGGTAGCTTTCTAACAGACACGTGTGTGCACTAAGCTGCTTAAGTCTAAACCCACCTGCAGTAGTCAGGTAGCATGTGAAAACTTACTTAACAGATCTCTTAATTGAGTAGAGACTCTGTACTGAGAGAGTCTTTTCAGCCGTTTAAGAGGATTATCTAGGACAGGGTACATAAGGAGTGAAACGACGCTCTCACCCATCACACTTTCTCGACCCGCCCTTCATCATCGTAGCATCGTCCACTCTACGCTCGCTCAGAATGTTATGATGGTTAGTTCTGCTATTTTCAGCTACTTTTCTTATCGAAGTGTTGACGCTACAGAGCATCGAAACTCTCTCCAAATGAGTCCAAGAAAGAAAAAGCAACTTCCACTTGAAGCAGGAAGAGAAACAGTGCCCTATGATGCATGTGATGTAAAGAAACATTGGAAGGACGTCACCAAGGAGCAATGGATAGAAGCATGCTTCAACTTCATCGGAACGGAAGTAGTTTCATTTGGACAGAGGGAGAAGATTTTGTTGGAGCTATGTTTCTTAGCTCCGTATACTTGGCCTGACTGTGGTGAAATTCCTTCAGGTATTTGTTCAGTCTTCGCCATAGAAGTTATCAGGTCTTTGAAGGAGCTTCGATATATGCAAGGCACTCACGAGGAGATTGTTCAGAAAATGACGGAATTCGAAACAGGAGAAGACGCAATATGGTGCGAGGAGACGACATATACGGACGATGATCTGGAGTACATCATTTGTAGCCCGTTGGAACATTATGTTAAAGACTTTGAGGACATGCTAGACAGCACTGAGATGAACCCGAAAGAGAGATCCCTTACTGCACAGAAAGAGGCCAAAGCTGTGTTGGAAAAGCTCAAGTTTGGTCAAGGATTCACTCTTCAAAGCAGCTGTGTGAGTGTGATAAAAGGCCTTGTGTTGAAACATCCAGACATGAAGTTTTCGCGTGCTGTCGACACACTTCCTTTGCCTGAACTGATGATGAACATGATCGATCCCATCGTACCAACATGTTTCGACTCTGCCAATTGTCCCATGTATAAAATGGTTTCAAGTTTTGCCCGTGGCCGATGGCTAAACGATCCACTGAAGTCAGAAAACCTCCTTGATTTAATCAACTGACTAAATGTATTTTCTCATACTAGTATTAGTAGCATTAGTAATAGCAGCTACTCAGTCTCGTGCAGCACAAGCAGCAGCATCTGTCAGCAGCATCCGTGACATCGTCAGCAGCAGCAGCAGCTGCACGAGCAGCACAAGCAGCAGCATCTGTCAACAGCATCCGTGACATCGTCAGCAACTGCAGCAGCTGCACGAGCAGCACAAGCAGCAGCAGCTGTCAGCAGCTGCAGCAGCTGCACGAGCAGCACAAGCAGCAGCACCAACAGCAGCAGCAACAGCAAATCAGCAGCAGCAGCAGCAGCAGCAGCAGCAGCGGCGGTGTGGACCACTAAATTCGAGATGGCGACATGTCTGTTTCTTAGAATCGACATTCGACATGAGGCCTAGTGACATTTGACATGAAGCTTGAAAAACATAGTGACAGGTGACATGAGCAATTCTTAAAATCGACATGAGATATGAGCATAATTAAGCGACATCGACATGTGCCATGGCTATTTTTTTTTAAGACAAACGCCATAGACTCCTCATTCAAACCCCCACTAGTAGTGCTCTATAAGCGCAAGCTTTGCCTTAAGAGAGCTGTGGCTGTGAACCCTCTCCTCCCCCCGTACACACAGGTAAATATCAGAGTCAGCCAATGTCGCCAATACTACTCTCATACAAGGGTCAGGCACTGCTGGACTATAATAGATGGGTCAAGGACCATTCTACTGAGGGTCAGGCTAGGCTGGACATTCAATAACAGGCTGGACTTTGGCAAACTTGCTTGAAAGTCTGGCCAGCAAGAGTCCGTTGAAGGACTATACGGTAAAAAGGCTGCTGTTACAGTCAAGATACTCATATTTCAAGCCCAGAAAACTGTAATTAGCTTTCTAAGTTGTTTATTTAACAATATCCTGGCCTAGCAAGAAGCTGTCAGATGACATCTAAGAAAAATGGGGCTGTTAATTGATCAAGAGAGCTACATTGTTACAGAGTCCTATTCCTCTTTTGAGGTGGGACCAAATTTGAAAAAAGAATAAACTCAAAAACTCAAAAACTTTAAGATTGAAACAGTTGTAGATGACAAATTTAATGAGGAAGTCGTATTAATTAGTTTACAAATAGTGAAGTGCGAAGTTTAAGTACATTGTAGCATGGGTTATCCTGTTGTGATGGGTGGCACTGGAGATGGCTGCATTATACGAGGTCAGTGCCTGATCCCCCAGGGGGGTACCTGGAAGAATACAATGGTAATTACTTGGGGGAAACCATGTTCATATGACAGTGAAGAAAGGGTGAGGGAGGGCCGGTTCTTTCTTGGTGAGGCCCTTTAGCACTATTTGTTGATCAGCATATTCCTTCTTCTGGGGGTCGTGGTAGCGGCTCAGTGCATCCGCCAGGGGAATCAGAGCCCCTGGTTTGTGACGGATCTCGACTGTGTGATCTGCTAGTGCTGCCTCAAGCCACAACTGCCTTGAACAGGCTGCGAGAGCAGGGTCTTTTGTACGACCCGACCTTAGTGAGGAAGCAGATGACATGTTGTCGGTGTGTATCACTATGAGCATACACGCTGAGAAGGCTGATCTGAGAGTCCTATATGCAGTGACCAAATTCACCGCTTCCAACTGCTTTATATTTGTATATCTCCTGCAATGTGGAGCGGAGTATTGGAGAGTGTAGTACTCAGTGTCTGTGTTGCCTCCTCCTGCGCTGAGAGAGGAGTCACATTCTATGTGAAATTGCTTGAGATCTGGCTGTAGGAGGTGTATACCGTTGGAGGTCTCTGCATACGTCCTGAACCATTTTACATCAGCCCTGAATGAGACACTGAGATGGACTGTGCCAGTTTCAGGGGCTGAGCGCAATGTGTCCAAGATCCTACATATAAAGCGTCTTGCATGTAACACACATTTGGATACGTGGACCAGTTTGCCGGCCAGGGACTGTATTTCCTTCTTGGTAGCATGGGTTCTTGAGAGCCATGAAGTACATTCAGCCAGAATGTCTTTCAGTTTGGAGTCTGGGACAGACAGAATCATGAGATTCGTATCGATATAGAACCCGAGCCACTCAAGGGAGACAGTAGGGGGGGTGACACTAGTGGGGAGCCAGTTCTAGGCCTAGTCGAGATGTCAGCCTGAGGAAGGCATTATATGCCTGAAGGGCAAGGTCATAGGTAGGCTCCACCCTGACGAAGTCGTCGAGGTAGACAAGGGTCCAATAACCAGCCTTGCGCATGATGTATGTGACAGCTGCAGTGGTCCTTTGGCATGCCATGCTGCTGAGGCGACAACCAAATGAGGGGCACAAGTCTACATATATCATGTTGTTGACTGTGAAACCCAGGAGGGGAGTGTCTCCTGGGTCCGTACGGACCTGACGATAGGCCCGAGACATGTCGGCTTTCCATAGATAGCATTAGGGACCCAGCACTCTCACCCTGGTAGCTAAGTCCTCCACTGAGGGTAGAGTGTAAGGGCAGTGGCATCCCTCAAAGCAGTTCTTTGTTATCCCGGAATTAACACTGTTCCCCTCAGGATAGGAGAGATCCAGTATGATTCTCCTATCTAGTGATTCCTTTTTAGGTTGAGTAATGATTGGGGCTGTGTGCGTCAATGGGGTGAAAGGGGGTTCAGCAAATGGACCCACCAGTCCCCCAAGCGCCAACTCTTTGTCAACAAAGTCCTGTATTTGTTTGGCGTACGGGAGTGCAGATGCATGATTAGAGTCAGAGGGGGTGGGGGGATGGGCAGCCGTATATCCCACCATCATCCATACCTGAGAAATTCGCACACCTCTTTGTCGTGGTAGTCTCTGAGCTCCAGGTCCCACACATCAAGGTTGAGTCCAGAGGGGATTGGAATGCGGGCTCCCAGCCTATTGGGCATCCCCGTTGAGGCCACGGCAGAATATCTCTTTGCAAACTGTGGAAACTGCTGGGCAACACCCGGTGCCAGCATTGGCCAGAATGCCATCCTGACTGGGGCGTATTGTGCTGGAGTGGGACCTATAAGAGTGGGACTGAATTCATCAACCAGGGTCAGGCCCGAGCTGTTGACCTCTGCATGGGTCACTAGGTCATCATTGTTGACATCAGGCAGGTGACAGTGAAAGTCAGGAAGGTCATCGTCAGTCTCAGTAGTGGTCACCTCCAGGGTAGAGTCGAGCTCTGGCACAGTTACATAATTATGAGTTTTTGCTTTGTCATGGGCCAAGCCAATGAGTCTCACAGAGAGGGGGTCACCACCTTGTCGAGTATTATTGGACCGAGCCAGTTCTTGGGCCAGATCACTAAGACCAGACTTTGAGGTCAAGTGTCCCTCCTTATGAGAATTGTGCACCAAAGGGCCCCCGGGCATTTTAACACTACCAGGGGGAACAGGAACAAAGGGGGGTGCAGTAGGGTCCAAGCTTTTTGTAGTAGCACCTGGTATAGGGGCCAGCTTGTTGTTGTGGTCGAGTGTATTTACACCAGACCTTTTGCATGAAGAGCTAGTATCTTGGCCGGTCTTGCCCGGCCTGTTGTCGAAAGGTCTGAGCGATTTTTCCACGGTTCCTGCAGTCCCACTTTGGGTGTGAGTAGAGCATACCGAGGTGTTTCCTGCAGTGCTTGCAGTGGTGACCTTGACTTATACCATTCTCAGCATGACCATCAGGCTTAGTGCAACCAGCTGTGGTATTAAAGGGAGCACAAGGAGCATCTGTGCGGCCTGCGGCCATCCTTGGTTGACGCCTTTGACCTCCAGTGGATTGATGGGTAGCCGGCTGAGACTTTTGCTGGGTGACATGGGCAGAGTCAGCTGTTGTGTGTATTCTACCATCACTGAACTTTGATCTCTAGCTGCAGCATCAGTGACCCAATTGAGTCTGCCCGCTGCCACCCTGGTGAAGACGTCCTCAGACCAACGTCTGACCTGACCCCAGGCGAACTCTGAGGCGTCCTCAATGACATGATAAAGATGAAGGGCAATCTTGGGGCGTACCTCAGCCGCCGTCTGGGGATCTCTCATTAAATTGATTAGACCGAATAGATACTCAGGGACCGTGAGAGAATCTATGATGGTCTTTGTACACTGGGGGCCTCTTGTGATGTAATGATGGGGGTGGGTATTTTTACCTTTGAGACCCGATAACTGATGAGCTGTTGTGGACAGTAGTGCTTGCACCTGGTTGTTGAAATCGGGTGCAGTTGCCTGGGCGTTGCTGAGAGGCAGGGGGCGTAGGGCATCACCGGAGGGACGACAGCATGGAGCATCACAGCAATATCGTCGTCCTGCATAGTAGCAGCAGGGGGATACCTTACTCCTTGGGCCGCCGGGGGGTAAGGGTAAGGCGCATACTGCCCCATGGTGTGAGCCGGAGGAGGGTATGCCGGAGTGTAGTAGGGAGCATACCTGTTAGCGCCTGCGTCCTGACTGTTGACGGTGACAGGAGCCTTGCCGCCGGCGGGCGGGCGGGCGGGTGTCAACGACAGCTGGTGCAGTGACAGCCGTGGGTGCAGTGCACGTGGCTGTCGTGACGTTGACAGGCATGCTAACACTTTGGGATGAGGAGTTGACAGGAGCAGTTGCCACAATGACAGCAGTGGGCACAGTTGTGACAGGTGCCGCGACCGATGTGACAGGTGCCTGGTCCGGCGTCTTGGACGCCGTGGGAGTACTATTGTCAGGCACTAGAACAGTGAGTTTACTTAACATGGATGAGGCCATCGTCTCGACCGATCCCACACGTTTGCTTGACTCACCGAAGTTGGTTTCCAGTGCAGCTACACGCCCTGCGAGAGGGGATGCCCTTGGAGAGTTGGGGCGGTGCGGCGCAGTTGGCGGTGTTGTCCTCTTTTTAGCCCCGGCCGCCGCCTTTGCTGTGGGCTTTTTTGGCTGTGAAGAAGCTCTCGTAGGCTTTGGGGACTTACCCGCCGTTCCCCTAGTTCCAGGCATTGTAAGGGTTGGATGCCGACCTTATTTTGGCAAATTAAAAGGGGAGAAATCAAAAATATCCCAAGTCTTTGGTTTCAGCGACAATAGTGTGGACGCCAGTGTGACGTCACACTTTATGTGTAGATGGTTGTAGGGGGCGCTGTGCGCTGAGATCCAGTTTTGCCGCCACAGGCAAAGCCCTAGTCCTAACCATTACCAGCCAAGTCAAGACTTAGCGTCCAATTAAGTGACCAGTCCAGGAAAAAGACACATCCGGGAGGGAGTTGATAATCAATGTTACCCTTTATGGAGTGATCATTTATTATCAACAGGGGGGGGGCAAAAAAAATTGGACCCCTTGACCGGGGGGGGGGGCAAAAAAATTTGGACCCCTCTTGGGGGGGGGGGGCAAAAAAATTTAACCTGTTTTGAGCCAAAAAGCCTGCGCGTTACTATGCTTCAAAGGGATCGCGCGCGAGCCGATTTTCGACCCTACGGGGGGGGTGGGGTAAAAAATGTTGACCCCTTGACCCTTGACACGGTTTTGTTGATAGATTATTAAACAAAATGTGATTTAGGCTAAATTTGGTTTTAGAAGAAAAATTTTATGGTCTGCTTTCAGTTTTGAGTTGGTGATGGGATTTCTAAGAAATAAAAACAATTTCTTTTTCATTTTTGTGTACTGGAATGGTTTCTATGGCAGCCAGAAGTGTCATATGGGCTCATTTTCCATAGAAAATGTTCTTTCTGCCTTCCAGATATAGAATGTTACCAGCAAAGATAGGATAAATGTATGAAAATCATTGTATTCTACATAACAAATGATCTTAGAGCATTTTATCATGTATTTAGCACCCTTTTGCAATCATGGTGCCCCCTCGTGGCCAAAACAAGAACTAAAAATCCCCCATGGGTGTTTTCTTTAGTTTGTTGGGTCACATGTAAGCACTTTCTAAGATGATATATTTAGGTATCAGGTATGTGCACATAGGATCAATTTAATTATTTCACAGGAAGAAATACGAGGTGCTTTCATTAAGCAGTCGCTATCCTCTTAACTATATAGGGGACCATGGATTTTATGAGCCTGTAAATAATTCAGGAATAGTTATGAAATGTCAATGTCTAGTATTCATTGGTTAGATAACAATAAAATTAAGAGATGCCTGCATGTTGGCTAGGCCTATAGGTTTATGTATGCTGGTATCACCATTGTACCATTATTTGAGTCAGTGGCATCATGTACACATTGCATGTCAATTACACTAATACAGCCTAGAATTAAAGGTTAAGATTATGGCAAACCTGCAGATGGCAGCACCAGCTGGGAATCGATGATTTTCTACCGATATAGGGTAGAGGCACCCTGAGTCGGACAGACACCTTGAGTCGGACACAATTGGCTGTGAATTACATAATCAGTACGTACAAAATACACCTGTCATGTCGACTTTGGATGAAATTTGAGGTGTTTTCCTTCCAAATAATACAATATTTTAAGTTTTAGCCACATTACACTTGGTCTTATGACTGCCTGAACTGAGGGTGTTTTTGCTATATATTCAAGATTGAAGTCAAGAATAAATGGGGAAACTGGTTTCCTTGCTCAATCAATGCTGGCTTTCCCTACATAGGTACATCATTCCCATGGATAATAATTACGAGATACATATTTTCTGGTCATAGTCAAATTCAATAAATGAAAATATATTATCCATAATACTTTGAAAAATGGGATTTCAACTCAGCATCTAATTGCACCTAAAGTCGGACACTAATCACACCCATAGTCGGATACCGAATAAGACATGACAGGGAAGAAAATATATGTACTTACCATCTGATATATTCATCTAAATGTTTATGCACGGTATATTAATAGTATTCAGTATCAATGAGAATCTGTACATTGACTAACTACAGGAGAATGAAAATGGGTGCTATCTTTCCATGACTGTCCTTTCTCTCAGCATGTCAATATAACTTTGCTAATTATAGCCCATATTATCCCTATATGAAATCCATTGTTGAATTGACTTTCATGCCATTCTCATATGCTACACTTGTTCTCGAAAACTGCAAAAACATTCGAGTATATCTACTAGACCCAATGACATAACATAGTGTCCGACTCTGGGATCATTTCTAGCCTTAAGTGTCCGACTTTAGGTTCAGTTCAATCCATTGAGGTCAACATGTTAAATGTAGATTTATTCGTACTTAAATTACAAAATTTGATGCAATTACTGGGATATAATCTGCCAGATATTCATTTATTCATCTCATATAACAATGGATTTCTTTTCAATAAGTCAAATCCATCAACCAAAAACGGTCGCCTAATTCTGGTCCAGGAGTGTCCGAGATGGATGCCTTTACCCTAGTCCAGGCGGGTGTTTATAATACATTAGAAGGTAGAGGCCAGTTAGGGAACGTTCAACAAGTATGTCATTGTGACGTAATCGCTGAACATTCCGTATGTACCACTAATGGGTCTGTATTATATACCTCTTTGCCCAATTAATGCAAGAGGATAACAATGTTAATTTCATAATTATGAAGGGTTTGAGCAGGTGTAGAATATCCATTTAGTAACGTGCTGCCCAACTTCCAGCTTCTTCCTACCCTCCCCCTACCCCATCCACCCTCCCAGCCATGGGTTTCATATGGAAGCCATATGGGCTTGACCAGATTTGATATGCCCAGATCCAGTTCAGATCCAATTCAATATGACACAACACCTTGGCAAATGTACTTCAAACGGTCATTTCTATGTATAATCTCAGATGAGTATGTTTAAAAGTACAAATGTATTACCGTACCGTCGTGTTTAAGCGCCCCGGTGCTTATAACTTTGGAGGGTTGCTTACCACGGCACTTCTACAAGACAGGCGCTTATTCAAGATCTATATTCATTATTTCAAGACTCCCATACCCCCGGCGCTTAAACGCGATGGTACGGTAAGTGTATTTACAAAAATGTATTTGTGGGCTGAGCCCATCTTGTACCATCTTCGCTCCCACTGGCAGCCATGTGGACAACCCCAGCTTTTCCAGATAAAACACTTTTGCCCCTCAATCCACCTATTAATATTATTAAATGAAAGACCACTGACCACCCCAACCACAAAACATACATGTAACTGTTCTAGTAGTGAATACGACAATTAAACTACTAAAGAAGCTCAAATGTAAAGTTGATATTAAAGAAAAACATTCCCCCTAGAAAGGTTTGAATTTCAAACAAAAACATCACGTGTTGGTAGTACCTGGTACATGTACATGACACCATACACGACAGTCTAAAGTCCAAAGTAAGGTATATAACTTATTTTTCATACTTATAGATAAGCACCTATAGATGTGATGGTGTGACGGTCTCTCTCTCTCTCTCTCTCTCTCTCTCTCTAACTTTTAATAACATGGGAAGGGGATGTTATAATAAAAGGTGTGTACTTAGAACATTTTCCCAATGGGGGAAATCATAATCGGGAAGTGTTGAAACACATTTAAGCCCTCTTTGAGAGAGACAGTGACTATAAACCCTTTAAGGGCCGCATAATGCTCTAATGTCTTATAATACTGCCCTTTTTCATCATGATGCATGAATGCAGTCCTGATAAATAGCTCGATAGGGCTACATTTACACATCATGCGGTTATATCACAGTGTGTGAATGCAGCCCTGGCGAATTACTCATTAAGGCTGCATTCATGCTTCATGAGGACAACAAAGAACATGAATGCATCATGCGACCCATAAAAAGTGACCACTCCCTTTTAAGTCCAATTAACATTAACACGCGTGATACTGATGACTAAAGCTGACCACAAAGACTCTACAATATTGGCAGGAGTGGAGTAAAGAGTCGCTGGGTGGAAAGCCAGCCAATGGGAGCAGGTGTGGGCGGGGCATGGTATGGTAATCAATGGCCTGACTCTCAAGCCTGCTCTGCCTGCAAGCCACGACCCCCATGCTACATCATCTCTGTACTGCTGGAGTGTTACAGATCGTCAGTGTCAGAAAATAGCTACCTGTTTCATCCCTCTCCAGCACTATAAGTACCCCCAAGGACACCTCCAGTACATACCCAGGAGCACCAGGAGGACCCGGTCCAGGTAGGTGTTCACCTGTTTGTACCTGTGTGCTGTACTAAGGTGTGAAGGCCTCATGTGAGTAGAACTACTCACTGTATGGTTCTAGGGGTAATATAGCGTTACAGAAACGCCGGCCGGCTTCACTCGTGGCCAATGCAGCTGCCGCAGCAGAAGCAGCAGCTGCCGCACGCAGGAGGACCGGCTTAAAACGGCCCAGGTCTAGCTGCCCCTGCAGCAAGAGCCAGCATGCAGCGGGCACTGGTGGCACTGGTAGTCTTGGCCTTGTAGAGGAGAGGTGGAGCTTTACTTAACTCACCGCAGCCCACCCTGTCCTGTATACAGGACTGTGGGGGTATCTCTAGGTGGGGTGGGGGATGGGCAGGGGGGTGTGACCCTGGGTGAGAGGTACGGGTCATGGTGGCAAGCGTATTTATATACTAGTGACTTCATATCAATATTAAAATACCATTAAAGGTTACTAAAGGGCTGTGACTTGAATATAAGAGCATGTTAGCCCACGTGGCACTAAGTTCCTATTAGCTATACTATTTATACAATTACCACTATTACACCCGGGCTATTGCTCTATATGTTGGTTGGATATGGTGGTATACCTATGCATGCCTAATTATGAATGATCCAGTAGGCTTGGTGAATTAGACTGTGGAGAAATTCTTCTTCTTTTACTACTAGTACATCCTATTATACTACATGCGGGACATGATCAGCGATAGGTGAGCGCCCGGGGTGAGTGGGATGAGACATGGATCAGTCAAGCTCTGGTAGTTCTGATCCTGTTCTGGAGGAGATGGGTAAGGGGTGATATTTGTCCAGGTATTTGGCACATATCCAATACGAGAACAGTAGGGAGTGGTAATTCTTAAACAACAGGGGGGGGGGACCAAATGAATTTGGATTCCTAATAGGGGAGACCAGAATTATTTTCCCATATTTTCGGCAAAAAAGCCCATGCTTGACCATAGTTATATAATAGTGATACATTTGAACCTGTCGAGAAGGGGGGGTCTGAAAAAATGTGGACCCTCTCGCAGAGACAACGAAAAAATACGTCGGCATGCTGGTGCGATAACAACCCAGGAGAACCCCCCTGTTACAAAGATTACCACTCCCTTAGCTATCCCTTCTTTGCACTAAAGAGACGATGCTACAGACATTAATTTATATGTCTGTATTGGCGGGATGTATAGACAGACAGGTTTATACACACTATCATGAACTAAGTCTACTGTATGGCTTTATTAACGTACTTTCTATACTCTTTCTTTCACTAAATCGCAAACCGCTTACACAGTATGCTCTATAGTTTCTGGGAATCCAATCTTATATAGTCTATTATGTTTGATATCTGTGCAATAGTCTCGTGATCATTCGACAAACCCAGTCCATATAAAGTTGACATCCAACTTATCCCATTGGGGTATTCAATAGTACATGTATTCCACTTTCGGTATTATACCCTCTTATAGTAGTAGGACAATTTGTGCCTCCTGGGTGTGTGTGTGTGAGTGGGGTGTGTGGGGCTGCTGGAGATCTGCCCTCTCCGGTGGTCTCCTGGGCTCTCTGCCTGGAGGTGGGGTGGACAGTGGGGTTATATGTGGTGGTGTTACATAAGTAACATAAGCTGGGTCTCCATATAGACCTGGCTGTGTATGGGGGGGGGGGGGGGGTGGCTGGTCAGTAGTTGGACCAGTTTTCACCTCTGGGGGTGGGCCCTGGAGTAGGATAGAAGGTGAGGGGAGGGGGGTTGAGGGATGTGTCCCGGGGATGTGTCTACATTTGAGGCCAACACTAATTTCGATTTGAGGCCTAAAAAGGGTGTTAGATTTCTCTAACAATACCACTGGTACCGGCACTGGTATCATCACGGAAACAGCTGCCCTCACATGCAACGTTCGTGCATATGCTATCCCCAAGGTTAAAAGGTCAGAGGTCAAAGGTCAGATGTCAATTAATAAGAGCCTAGGGCTATTAATTACACTGCCTTGAGGCATACTTTATTACAAGGATAGTTCACAAGTAGACAATTACCATATGAGGAAGTATAGTTACTCCGGTAGTGTGCGCCTGGAAATTACATAATAAGGATTGAATCACGAAAAGGACCGTAGGCTAACTGTAATAAATTCCTCGTTATGATATAAGGCTGGGTATAACTTGGGGCATAACCTATAGTCAGTGGAATATGCCCTATGCTATAGCTATAGACTGACAGTGGAAAGCAATACAGCCAATGTAAATCTGTAGGGAATCGATAGCATCATTATCAAATTCCCCATAGAGTTAGTGCACTGGGTTGGATTGGGAGGGGGTTGGATGAGGTCACCCCTTGCGTGGTACATACTGATATATATGGATCTATAGCCCGGGATCTATAGATAGAATGTGGAGGACAGGGTAAACATCCATTCACTAAGGTATATTTTAAACTTTGTGTGATCATTCCCTTTAAGGATATTTTCGTCTATTTAATCTAAATGGAGTTGCAGAATCGATCGACCTTTAGAAGAAGAAGGCATCTTTTAATAGTATTATTGCCTACGTTTATACAGGGACTAAAAGGAGTACTCTGTTAGTGTTATGTTCCAAGGGCAGATTTCAGTTTCTCGATGATGCGAGCATTTTCTCAGAATGAACTTATGTGTAGACTGCAGGCCCTACAGTCTAGACCTGGGCTGGAATAAGGTTACCATATATATTTTGTTTTAAAATGGTAAATTCTTGAAGAGAATCATCCTCAGGTGAAGGCACTCTAGGGCGTGACAACCAGTAGCAAGGATACACTATGTAGCTACTGTTTGCATGGTTGCCCCACCCATCTCCTCTACATACCACGCACCCATCGCCTCTATGTAACCTACTCTAGGTGCACGTGCACCGGTGTATCGATCACACTCCCTCTGCTCAGAAGGCAATCAGTAGCCCTGTAAGGTCTGTAGGCCTAAGGGATTGATGGTACTATTATAGTAGCCAATACGGAGGCCCTGTTATAGGCCAACTTGATATTTCACTATTCTCGGTCCTGTTGTCTGTTATACGTATATCCATAATTATTAATACGTACATCCATACTTATTATCAGGTATTCGGAAATAGATTTAGGTGACTGGCTTACACTGCCCGGGTTACACTGACTTGCTCAGTCACCTGCTTGTCTGCCCGGGTCGCTTGATCATTTCTTCACTGACTCACCCACTCAATCACTCTAGATTCACCTCCCTCTCCCCCCTACCTCCTTTCTTCCCCCACTCCCCTAGTAATTTCATGCCCCCCCCCCCCCCCCCCCCCCACACCCCCAACATTTAGGCGTGGCGTCACCCTTTTATAGAAATTGCCTAGCTTATATTCGTGGCGGGAAAGACGAGAGACGCTGTATAATCACGTTCAGTTCCAAACTCTCCGCAAGATGTCGCTTCGTGTCACTCTCCCTACAGAATTTTGTTCCTGGCAGACCTCGGCTCTGAGAGTGTAAAACTTGTTGTATACGTCATCAAATCGTGTGCATGGCGTGATGGTGTCCACAAGGTACTTTCAAAGCAGACAGTTTTATCTCAGTTTATCTATTTGTTAGTGTCGTTTGTGTTTATTTAGATCAATTTGTTATGCATAGAGTACAAACGGTGCTCTATCTGGTCTTGTACGAGGTTTCACCAGACCATTATTATGAAAGTCAACAACCTGGAAATGGATTTGAAGGTACTATGACAGGTATCACAAACTTGAGTGCCAAAGTTTCAAGGGCCAGTGCCGTTTGTAGTGAGTAGAGAGAGGCAACAATTGTCTGTTCTATAGGTCAGGAAAAAATCGTCCAAAATGTGGTATTGTCATGACGATACCATGTCAGACTGAAGTGTTTTGAAATGATCTTGTTTCCTTTCGATTCCTACATGATAACTTGGCTGATCTCATAATCAATCATGTACTTTAAGTTGTTGCTGGGGGGGGGGGGGGGGGGGGGTTGGGGAAGGCCAGAAAAACGTCACCTCTACGTACGACAGTTCAAGGGGGGGGGGGGGCAGAAGAACGTACAAGAACGCATCTCGAGGGGGGAAGAACTACCTTCCTTGTACTACCTTGTCTATGACTATGGCAACCTGTTGAGTTAGCACTGCAGTTAAAAGTCACCTACTAGTTAGGCACGTACACAACAGGCTAATGTTCTTTCTCTATAAAGTATCTTATCTAACTCAGTATCAACCTAACTTATATCCCTAATTGATTTCCAGGTAACGGAACAACCAAATCAACATGGCGTTGGAGATTGAAGTTAACAGCCCCAATGTGACATACACAGAGGAAACCATTGAGAGCAAATACGACTACCATACAACAAATGTTGAACGACAAGGCTCAAAACTTATAGCTACACCAAAGACAACATGCTACACTTTTAGGACATGTCGAAAGGTAAATTACAGAGTCCTTTTCCTTTATCTTTTTAATATGTTGATTGGAGCATACTGAAGCAGGATGTTACCTTTTAGCTCTAAATACATGGCCCAGGGGAGCTATTTAACTGGCCTGTGGGCATCTAAAAATATAGGAGAAATCAAATTGGAAAAAGGAAAGTTATCAATTACATGGAAAATGTTTAACACAATCAAAGATGGTGACTGCACTATCTTCTGATAATTGACATCCAACATCTCTCATTGAAATAAATTTCCAGGTGGCCATGTGCTAATGTTGTACAGAAAATTAACAACAGATAATGTTTGTACTTGCAGGTACCCCGTGTTGGGGTAATGTTGGTCGGCTGGGGCGGTAACAATGGAACAACAGTAACAGCCGCTTGTATTGCCAACAAGTTAGGTCTGACATGGCAAACCAAGGACGGGCCTAGGAAGGCAGACTATTTTGGTTCCATCACCCAGGCATCCACTTTCCTCCTCGGAACAGGACCAGAAGGGGAGATAAATGTACCCTTCAACAGTCTCCTACCTATGTTGCACCCAGACGATATAGTATTTGACGGTGAGTGAAGAATTTTGTATTCATTTGTAAAGGTAAAGAAAACACCCCAGGAAATCCCCCCTGTCCCAATCATGCTTCTGATGGGCATATTCGATTTGCTAATATTCATAATATGTGCAATACCTACAATTCAATTGATTTAGTCTGATGTTTTCTAAGGAATATCATATATTATTTTTCACACTATATAGCAGATTTTTATGTGACATTAATGTACATCTTTAAAATGTACACATGTGTGCAAAATGTCCAAATATTATACACAGATATTTTATTTGCAAATATGTCATCTACAATGCCTTTACATTTTATTATTCTGTGTCCTAAATACAGGCTGGGATATATCTTCTATGAACATGGCCGATGCCATGGAGCGGGCACGTGTCTTTGACTATGACCTACAACGTCAGCTTCGACCCCACCTCCAGAACTTGAAACCTCGCCCTGCGGTATACTATCCAGACTTCATAGCTGCCAATCAGGTGAGAAATACCCCTGCCCTACACACAGTTTCTCTGCATATTCTAATCTGATATACCATACTGGCTTGAATAAGCGCAGGTCTTAAATAAGCGCAGGGTAAATGGTTCATCAAAATTTATAAGAGCATTTATTCAAGCCACTATGGTAGCTGTTTGTCTCTTTCATTGTCCCACCTCCCTATCCTCTTCTTCCCTGACTCCTCTTCTGCCTCAATAAAAGTACTGAGCTTTGGTAGGGTATAAAAAATGGACATTTATATCCTGTGCTCATTGAGCAAATACCACTAGTTTGACCACAGATAACATTATTCAATAACATTGTAACGATTGATTTGTATTAATCCTTTTAGGCAGAGCGTGCAGATAATGTCATGTCAGGATCCAAGTGGGATAATGTTGAACAAATCCGGCGAGACATCCGGGACTTCAAAAACAAGAATGACTTAGAGCGAGTAATAATCCTCTGGACAGCCAATACAGAACGTTTCTGTGAAGTGCGAACAGGTCTCAATGACACTGCAGAAACACTACTACAGTCTATCCGAAACAATGAGTCGGAAGTGTCTGCTTCCACCGTATTCGCTGTGGCCAGCATATTAGAAAAGGTAGGCATCTCTGACATATTATGTGCACTTGTTATATTGACACTTGGTTCTTATTGAACCAGGGCACCCCTGTGCCCGCAGGTTCTTGTACAATGGGTATTTTTGTCGATTTTGTCTGAAATGTCAGTTGCAATCTGACTGCTTTTTCTGTATCAAAAATTGGGAAATAAAATGTATCAATGCAGCATATTGCAAGTTTTGATCAATGCCAATCCATAGAATCAATGCCCAAAAGAATTGGGGCAACATTTGATGGTCAAAATAAAGAAATATATGAAAACATGTGACACAAACTGCACAATACCAACTTTTTCGGCCAATGCTAAAGGATAGGGATCTAAGTTAACTAGAGACCTTTACCAACTGGCCGTTTACACAGAATCCTCTTTGTTCTTATATAAAACTGAGGTGAGACGTTTTGAGACGCTGTATTGCATGTTTCTGACATATACCTTCATGGACCTTCACAGAACTGAAGGTTTGTTTGAACTTTACACAGAACCCAGTGGGCACACCTCACAAAAGCAGCACTCTCTTATTAAGCCATACAGAGAATATGCAGAGCTTAATAAACAAATGCCGAACCCCTCTGGGGTTTGTTTGTTGGGGGGGGGGGGGGGGTGCGGGGAGTGGGTGTGTGCGGGGAGTGTGTGTGTAGGGCGGGGAGTGTGTGTGTGTGTGTGTGTGTGTGTGTGTGTGGGGGGGGGGGGTGATGTGGGGGGGGGGGAGATTGATGTGGGGTTGGGGGCTTGGTTGATGTGGGGTATGGGGGTTGGTTGATGTGGGGTTAGGGGTAGATGTGGGGTCGGGGGTAGATGGGGTTGGGGGCAGATGTGGTACTAGGGTCAGGGCAGATGTCTTTAAAGGGTCATATTTAGGCCTATTTTTCTCACTCATTATTTAAAGAATAAAAAGCCCTCCCTCTCTCGCTGTATCTATTTCAAAAAGTAACCGCCAAGCTGATAAAAAGATTTTACGTAGCCTTAAGAGAAAGATTAAAACTAGACCTAGAGCAAAAGAAATGATGCTCCAGGTGCCATGGAGCAACTTCCCAAGATGGCGTGACTTGGTTTATGGCTTCTCCTAGGTGCGGCGTGGTGAAATGTGGTTCTGACAACAAACGAAAGTCAAGATAAATCAAGATAATTCAAGATAACACACCACAACTTCGGAAACTTGCACTGTAACTGGGCCGCGCCCGGGGATCTGTGAAGTACCCTGACTGGCTGTAGCCATGGTGAGAGTGGTCGCCTAGAGACGCGTCATGAATTCAGCAACGTGTGCTTGGTCCCCTGACCAAGTCACGCTGCTTGGTCCATAGAACCCGGGCATAGAACCTATGGGAGAGTCACTGCCGTGCGTGGAAGAAGTTAAAGTTAACAGTTTTGTACCCCAATTTAGCATGAGATGGGGAACGAACGCCCCCCCCCCCCCCCGCCCATCGTTTGATTGCATCCCCAAATCCTGGATGTGCCACTGGGGTATACCATCATAATTGCATGGAACTACTAACTAACTTGTTATTAACGATGTTAACAACTTTAACCCCTTATCTTTGCAGTGCTCCTTCATCAATGGCAGCCCACAGAACACTTGTGTACCAGGTGTCATTGAGTTGGCCCAAAAACACAGGGTCTACATTGGAGGTGATGACTTCAAGTCGGGACAGACCAAACTCAAGTCAGTCCTGGTTGACTTCCTTGTATCAGCTGGCATTAAGCCCACATCCATTGTCAGCTACAACCACCTGGGTAACAACGACGGAAAGAACCTTTCTGCACCACAACAGTTCAGATCAAAGGAGGTGAGTTGACTTGTAGCTATTGAAAAATGATTCAATACATCATTTATATAAAACCTTGCATAGAAGCCGTGGCCAGTACTGAAGTCAGATCGGCGGTGCAGCTTATAGAATCGACCAAGAGTCAGGATGCGGCTTATACATGAGTTTTTGCTACTATGATGCAGTACTAAAGGCACCATAATCAGACCGCCAGTGCGGCTTATAGGATCAGCTCAAGGGTGCGGTACGAGAGTTAGACTTATATGCGAGGTTTTACGGCATATCATATACAGGTGTATATAATAAATTTAAATCTCCAATATTATAAGCTCAGTGATGCAATAAATGCCTCACCTACCCAGTGTAGTAGTAGTACAGCTGCTAATTCTATGTACCACCACCTAGTAATAATATCTAATAAACTGACATTTCCTCAGTTTGTAAGTTAACAAAAAGTATGTCTTCTAATGACATTAATGGGCATCATTTAGTATCAGCATCTTTCATATGATAAAATAAGTATGTATAATAATTATTTTAGATCTCCAAGAGTAATGTCGTTGACGATATGGTAGAATCAAATAGCATACTCTATGCACAAGGGGAGAAGCCGGATCATACGGTAAGTTGAAAATAGAAAGATGACATTTTTTGGTAACATTTGAGTACAACAAAGTAACTAAAATAGTTACAAAACTATTTCTTCAAATATTCTTACTATTGCAATATGGTTATATCATATTAGTAGAAAACTATATGCTTCGACCATTTTTAAAATTGTGATAGATATAATATCTTTTTGAATTTAATCTGAAAAGTTTTATATGTCACTATACAGAAGACAGAAAAAAAAATCATTGTCATTAAACCGCAAAATACAGTTAAATTAGATTATAATCATCATTATTTGAATTTGGAAAAATAAATAAATCTCCCATTTCAGGTGGTGATAAAGTATGTGCCATATGTAGGCGACTCAAAGCGAGCTATGGATGAGTATGTCTCAGAAATCATGATGGGCGGAAAGTCAACCATTGCCATCCACAACACATGTGAGGATTCCCTACTAGCTGCTCCCATCATCCTGGATCTCATTATCATGGCAGAACTGTGTGAGGTGTGTACTATATGGTGTTATTTTAAAAGTAGTTCTCTATTGAAAAGATAGAATTGAAAAATGTAGTCTAGTACATGTGTGTTGTATTGAAACTACAATGCTTTTGTTAACATGGAGGTAAAGCAGGGGACTGGAGAGTGGAACCTACAGATAAGTTTTAAGGACATTAGACCACTTAAAATCGATCATCAGCTTTGCAGACAGCGCCCGCATCCTTTAAAAGGGCCGCACGAGAAAAAAGAAAATTTCTGAAGATAAGTTGTAAAATGATCAATATCTCAGCTGATAATAGGGGTAGAAACGAAGTTTAAAGGGCATTTTGGTGCCTTTGTTTTTACATGTGCAGACCATCCATGTCATAGAAAAAAGAAAAAGCCCTCCCGCACCTCCAGAAAAAAGTGTAACAAAAAAAAGCATCCCTCCCTCTCGGTTTCCCTTTTTTTACCATGGTTCTAAGCTGCACAGTGAAACCATGTGTTACTGTCTGTAATGGTAAAGATGAACTGATAATTCATGCATTTCCATATTCTAAAGCAGAATTACAAAACATATCTTTCTAAGAGCAAATACTTCAATATATCCTACTAAATCAATCCAATTAAGTAAACAATCTAAGAAATCAATGGGAAAAACAATTGCTTGGACTTCAATGTCCTTAATTCTTATGTCTGCTATTAGTGTCTTAACAACAATCCATAATTATCTAACATCTGTTCCTTTCATACAGAGAATTACATTCCGAGTCGGTGAGGACCCCCAGTTCCAGCAGTTCAATGCAGTACTCTCCCTCCTCTCCTACCTCCTCAAAGCCCCCCTTGTACCTGCCGGAGCCCCTGTAGTCAATGCGCTCTTCAGACAAAAGATGTGCATTGAAAACATCCTCAGGTAAGTAGTGATATAGAAAATAATCGCATGGACTGTGAATGATAGGCATTGGGGATACAACTGGGAAGGTAAGAGGGTAAAACATGAGATCAGAATTGAGAACTCTTCTCAATTGTTAGGAGGGAGGGGGGATTACTAAATCTTTGCTTCATTTCAAGCCATGAAATTGATGGCATGCTCCCTGTAGGATGTACTGTTAGAAAAGCATGTTACCTTTCATTTAAATAAATACAATGATAAATGATTGTATTTTTTGTTTTTTACAGGGCCTGTATTGGTCTCAGTCCTATCAACCACATGCAGCTGGAATACAAATGGGAGAAGTTGGAACTCTCCCGCCCCATTAGGCCTGCCGTAGCAGCCGCTAAAGCCGTTAACGGGGTTTCTATCCCATCGAGAACTGCCCTCACTGTCAATGCTGCAACAAATGGCCACTCAGCAAGTAACGGGAATTCATCCCCTGCATCCAGCAGCGACTCTGAGATCGAGAAATAATGTTGGTCAAGAATTAGGATGTTATTAACATTAACAACATTATTATAGTCAGAGGGTATAGTAAATCTGTACATGGAAAAGTACCTCTCCTTTCAGAACATAATTCAAGATTTATCTGAACATTCTCACCCATGAATGTGATTGATGAACAAAAGAATAAGAGGTATGTCACATTTAGAATTATTATCATCTTCATGAGGAATAACAATCCCATTACATTGTTCATTCAATCTCCATTCTGAATGAGAGCATTAGTGAGACTGTGGTAGAATAATTTCACAAATGATAAATGTACAAAACTGTATATCAGGTAGGTGTGATCTTGATTTGATACTAGATTAAACTCTTATATGTTTATGATAGAAAATGTACCACACAGCCCAACTTTAAGTGATTCACTTACATGATTGAACAGATGCCACTCGCACAAGTGTATTTAGCATGCAAACGAACAATTATGGGGAAGGTTAGTGAATGGGTAGTTTATAGATGGACTGTCACCAAATATCTGTGTGATAATTTCCCTTTCCTCCCATGGAATGTATATTTGAGCTGTGCAATAATTAAGATAATAGATGTAACCCTGTATGTCTGTGGGATTTAGAGTCTGGAGGCGTAATGGACTTGTTCCTTGTGTTATGAATGCAATTTAAAACATTAAATCGATTAATGTTTATTTATATATGTATAAAGATTAAAAGTTCATAGTACACAGAAGAATGTAGTCATTACAATGAATCTACCATGACCTTCTATAAGTGTTGCCCCAAATAAGGTGATCAGATTCCAACAGATTATATACCAATGCAGATTTTTCCTTGCCAAATTTTGTTCTGCTAATTTGTTGTTATTTCGGTGCTTTGATACCATTATTTTATAGTAATTGTTACATTTTAACACCACGGGAATGTCTGTGATGTCAGTTGGTTTGATACAGATGAATCATTTACCGGGTACATGTGGGCAGATAAATGGTATTGCCCATGATGTAAACTATACCTCAATTATTCAATAGACAGTACATTTTTTAAAAAATGAGGAGACATTGGGAGTCTTGTTAGTAACGATTCTCAACCCTGATGCATCAAAAACAGCTGAAAATCCCATGAATAAATGGCACGACAGACAAATCGGACTTGAGGCACATGGATAAAATTGGATATCTACCCATATCAGTTTCCATTAGTAATAGATGTAATAAGAACTATGTTTATAACATTTTGTGATACTTGATTTTTTTTTCTAACTCAGCAAATATGCAAGTACAAGATTAAAATGTTCCAATATAATTCGGTTTGGATCATTTGAGGTGAACCTAACTCAGTTAATAAAGATATTGTGCTCTAGGACATGTTTGAATGTATGTTTATGATTATGAACAAATAGGTTGAGATAATAAAAGATAAATACCCGTTATCAAGGTTGTCATTTCCTCTTTTTATATGGGTTTAACATGGTTCTCAGATTATGAATCTAAAATGGGGAGCATGTATCATTGCGTTTGTATCATTATGGGTAAAATGAGGCTCCGATAGCCATGTTTGCTGATAGTTCACAGCTCTTTAAGGATCATTCTGGGAAACTAGTGGCGGGACCCACTAACCCCACCTGGTGGACATTATCAGAATCTTCAGAAACTCACTGACTTCCCCTGATGTGTGTTAGGAAGTTCCAGGCTAATATTTTACTAAGTTTCCTCAAGAGAGCCTCAAACCCTTGACCCTGATGCAGAGTCCATGCACCATTTTAACCAATGCCATTTAGGAGAGTACTTCAATGTAAAGATTCTGTGGAAAACTGTAGTATCAATATGGCTCCGTCAATCCATTCCACATTTGGTTTGGGCATTGGTTATATGTTGTGACCTATAAAAAGTCTAAAGGGGCTTACATACGATTTTGAAATACCCAGATTGATCCTTAATTTGAAATGTTGCCACCAGATGTCGCACATCTTGACATGGCAATGTTGCGCATTATCCTGAGATTGATTTAGGCCCGCGCCTGACCATTGCCCGCTTTTGGCACTCCTCCACCATTGCAGACAAGTCCGAAAGCTAATGAACACACCTTCTGGTACCAAAATATATGAGAATGCATTGGTTTCACTGGGAGATTGACTGGATGACTTAAATAATCTTCCCCTGCTATGTGGAGAACAGGTAACTGCTTATTTATAAAACCAGTACTTTATTCCACAACAAAATGGTAATAAATATTCACAAATGACTTTTTTAACCAATCGCACAACACAAGTCCTTGACCATGCATATTAATTGATATCACAAATGCCTATTATTTAAACAGTAATGTATGCCTACCGATATCAAACCAGTAGGCCTTTATAATGAGCTCACGTCTGCATTTAGAATTCTAACCACAACATCATGCCTGATACATTTCTTTTTCATATTCATGTATCGTAATGATGCAGCAAAGTAGTGCCGACAAGGAACAGTGCATTGGTGTATCATGCTAACCCATCGGGAGTCTATTAGCCCCAGAGGGTCGGCATGATGCACACATACACCCGGGTTGTACTCATGCATCATGCCAATCCACCTAATCATTTTTAGACGTACCATCAAGTGCTAAAAATGTGGGTAACCAACATCTATTTGGTAAAATAATCTAGGATATAAAATCATGATACATATATTTATACTCTCACTATGGTTCCAATAAAAAAAAGTATGCATATCTAAAATGGGCAGAGTTTGTGGAACCACAGATCCATAAGACAAGTCTATGATGGAGTCATCCCTAAATATCATTGATTTTGTGTCAGACTAACAGACCCAACTATGAATGTTTTCTTGTGTCCAATCATATGGACGGTAATATTATAGGTAATATTATATACAAATATGCATATACACATAATTCAAAGTATCATGCCACATAATAGAACCACATGGCCATCAATGCCTCTTCCGCTTCTTTCCTGACTTGGACCTCTTCCCACTACTAGATTTGGCACTTTTACTCCTCTTGGACGGACTGGCACTTCTCGACCTAGTTGCACTTTTTCCTGTGGGTACAAAGACATATACAATCATGTTTAATATTCAGTATGATATAGGGCCAGTATTATAATCTCGACACCAATTAAGGTTGCTAATTGGGTGCAAGCTATAATCTACATACCCTGATCATAATCGGATACTAGTACTTTATGGTGATGACCAGGAGCCTTAATTGGTAATACAGGGATTAAGGATGTCAGGCTTTACAGTGGCTGATTGTTAATCATCTAGTTTAACAGGAATACTCGTGGAATAGTCCAAGGGGTGACGATATTATTTTACTATTGCTATAATAATGTTTATTAAGATTTCTGATATTAACGTACCTCTTCCTTTAGTTTTCCCGTCATCTGCTGTCTTTGGTCGTGGGACATATTCCACCCTCAACCCTTGACATTTTGGCTGAAGAAAGAAATGGAACATGTTAAAGATTTGACCTTGAATTATTTTGGTAAAAGAGCTATTGAACCTCTGGGGCTATTCTGTGATCCCTTTAAGGGCCGCATAGCGCTTTGATATACTATGTAATGTGTCGTCATGAATGTGGTCCTGATGAGTAACTCGCCAATGCTGTACATTCAAGCATCATGCCTACGCTATACGGAAGGTATGTCCCTCCGGTTGATACACCCAGGGGTCGGCAACATGCATGAATGCAGCCTTGACAAGTAGAGTCACCTGGGCTGCATTCATGTGTCACCATGACCAAGGACGTAGCTGATTAAGATACTCTGCGGTCCTTAAAGGGTTATGATAGTATATTAACCATTTCATGGTAGACTTACTTGGTTACATTTCCTGCACTTGGTAGCTTCCTTCATGAGTCCCACAAACTCCCCCTTCAGACACTCCTTACAGTAACGGGTGCCACACCACTTACACATGTAAGTCTGTAATTATAAAGGGACATTAACGAAATAAACAATCCAATTACCCATTTAAGACTGAAAAGGGATTTCAACTAAATGAACGCACCACCTTAATACATATGTGTAAGTCTATACGAAATGTACCAAAATCATCACAGATTTACTTGGAATTATTTTTGAGACAGGGTTATCTAGCCATAACAATATGTGCATTTCTCATGAGGCCATATACAAGCTAAGCTAGTTATGAAAGTGGTTTTCTCACTAAGGGTCTATTTATGTCGTTTTCCGCGTACTTTCTAGTCAAATAAGTCATAAGTATGCCTTTATTGAAGCTATTGCCTCGTTTTCATTGCGAGGCAATGAGATATTTTTCAATAATACATGTCATATTCTAATAAAGAAACCACATGCTGAAGAGAAGCCACGTCGCAATTAAGCTGAATATAATTGATATGCTCTCAGCAGCGATGCTACATATTCCTGGCCACATGGAAGATGCAGTATAATGGATTCACATACCATGGCTTTCATTCACTCTAAATACACAGAGATATGTTCCAAAATAGCAAGTGTGTTTCAATTTGTGGAATAGTTCAATCAATGCCTAAGCAAAACGGTCAGTCTCAGAGGTTACTCATAATTACTCCTATCCATTGTTGCAGTCAATGTTTTGGTATGTATATGTAACAAGATACTATGATATCCACTGATCATGTAGACTTATCAGTAGGACATAACAGTATATTACTACTGCTATATCCAAATACACTATGTATGTATGTAAGTATGTGAATGATATGAAAAGTGTACTTACAGTGTCTACAGTAGCACATCCCCAGCGACACATTGTGGTAGCTGTTTCCTCCCTTTTTTTTTTAGAAAATAGAAAGTATATCATAAATAAGTTCAACAGAGACACTTGTTCATGTTTACTATATTAACACTGGAGCTGACAATTCCTCCAGTACTATATCTCACTCCAGTAATCTCCACAATGTGTGACCTGTGTGACAAGATAAGCTCCAGTGTATATCACATGTAGTCCAGTATGTAATGTATAGTAGTAGCACAGTATTCACAGGTTATGTCGGAGACATGCCCTGGTGTGGGCAGGGTGGGATTTAGCCTTGTGGTACCTTAATCCTGGCTGGTGTCCATTGAGGCAGATTAAGTCTGTATAGAGAGATCTGTCACAGTAGTACACATACCTGACACTCTCCTACATGATCACCCCAGGCACTGGTCACTAGTTAACTGATGGGGTCATGTTGATAAAAAAAAAGCTGTGTATCATATCACACACCCAATTTGGGGTAATCTAGTTAAAATTCCAAATTGATAACTTGATGCTTATAGATATAAGGCTGTCGGGGATCTAATAGGAACCATCCATCTGCAGTTTATATCAAAAACATATTAGGTACATGATTGACATATATAATGCTAAAATAATACAACTATATCATTGACAGTTATTATTTCAGTTAAACAATTTACAAGGGTCCACTAAACCTTATTTATCACTGGCTGGTGAGTATTATATCAAACTTTAAATACGTTTGGTAGTTTATAAACAACATAAATTATACTTGTAATAAAAGATAAGGACTAGAATAACCTATCAAGGGGGCACATGAAGGACCCTTCCTGCTTGCCTGCTCAGAGTTCATGTTTTGATTGAAAGTGTCATTTACTACAACACAAGATATCACTATCTCTGTACTCTGGTAACAAGTAGTTCTAAGTGTCGTCTTGTATCATGGTACCTGTGCCTGCTCACAGTGTGACTCATTGCCCACCCTGCATTGTTGTCTGCCCCCTAGTACTCATGGATGTTTTAAGCTATTGATTTACCTAGTGTGTTTTTGATACCCAGTGCAATCACATAGGTACTAAGATAGCATTGAATGTTGGTCTAAATATGCATTAAAGGTTCACCTGTTGTATGTATATTTACACCACAGTGATACCACAGTGGGCCTAGAGAACAACATAAATGGCCTGACTATATTTTGCGTACATGGCTGTATGTTGATGTAGTCCATTGAGCACACTCTCCTACTGTGAGTTTAAGTCAGATACAATGTATGATACATGTCGCCTTGGACAATTACCCTGTCCGTGGCTTATACTACTTGTACAGCTAGTCACTTGTATCATATCTACCGCTGACACTTACACGACAGACCCTGTAGAGGTAGTTGAGGCCTTACCATATATATACATGGACCTCACTCGACCTTCTAACCGCTCTAACAGTCATACCTCTCCTGGAAATGGGGTTGTCTTATCATAACTCCCCTTTCTGCTAAAATAGGTCTACAATAAAATAATCCCCAGATATGCACAAGTATAGCAATACGTAGATGATAATGATAAGTGTTCTCTGGTACTGAATTTTAACAATTCTAACTGATTGTGTTCAAACCAGTCGGTATGCATTTAGTCTCATTCAATGTTAAGCGCTGCTATTAAAGTAGAATCATAAAAAAATCTGCATTGCAAATTATGGTGAAGCACTTCCAATCTATCCAGGCACATATAAATGAGTATTGTAATACTGTTGGTGTACAAACATTCATTAGCATACTCTCCACGGTGAAGGAGATGTTAATAGCCTGGATTGATCTCGATATGTATAGCTTGTTTTCTATGTTTATACAATGCATTGTATTCACATAGCCCAAAAGGCTTAAGTGTTAAACAGCTCTGGCCAGGGAGAGATTAGACCAGGCATGGAACTTGTACACAGTCCTCTAGTAGTAGCCATTAATAAGTGTACTATAGTGCTGTATAGCCCAATGTAAAACCATACGGATGTACAATTACTCATGTACAATTTGTACCTGTTCTAAATTTTAACCAGTTGTAGTCATAACATGTCTCCCTAAACTATATTCGAGCCAGGTATATAGCTTTAGAAGTCGTTCTAAAAGTAGTCAGGTAGTTTTGGGATACATTGCCTCGTAAATAAGGTGATGTTGATCAACATAGAATAATGAGGCATAACAGCACTCTAATTATGTGGTATACAGCCTAAATTATGCTCACACTATACTGTAATAAACTAGATACATTACATGTATTTTTGCACCCACTGTATATCAATTAATATCAAAACTAACCAAGATATATCTTACCTTGTCAGGGATCCACTAGAAACAGTGCCTTATATGCATGGGATATATCCAAGGAGTGTGTGAGAGAGTCAGGGTGAGAGAGTACCATAACCCCTAGCAGCATGTATAGGCCCTTGTGTGTCCCCTCAATACGTCCACATAGTGAATAGAAGCTGTTAACTTAAGGCCCCAGCTCCCACCATGGTGGTTTAAGCACCACTGGTCAATGTTTGGCCAAACCCTGGCAGCTGGCTGGGCAGGGAGAGGCCAGGTAGGACTTTTACAGACCCCTGTATAATGCCTATCCAGTCAGGTATATCGTATGGCCCACCTGCCATTTAGTAGTGTTGACCAGTGGTGCTATATACAGAGGTAGTGGTCACTCACTCGGTGCTTTATTAGTCACGTGCATAACGGTTTCATATACTAGCAGTCAGTTTGTGAGTCATATAATCCATTTAATCAAAATGATTCCCTTTCACCATGGCTCTATCATTATTGCTATATTTTTGATTCATGCATGCCTTGAATTTAGTGAATCTGTTTACCATCAGGCGTATTAGTATTAAATCTTTTTTTCTTCAGAATAGGCCTTTGTTGTTAAGCAAATCAGTAATCTGATGTCAAATCCATCTGAGAAAGAAAAACCCAAGGTATGTAGTTTATGCAACAAGTTTCATTACAGGAATACCCTAAAGTGATGGTCATTCTATGGACTTATTTATTTTTGATAAATGATATCAATTTGGTCAAATCTATAATAAATGTGATTTCAATTTATAATGTACATGCAGTTATTTAAAATGTATGCTATACTGACCAACTAATAGAAAATAATGTAAAAACGTTCATAGGCCCTGTATGTTTGGTCCAACCCAATCTCATACAGGAGGACAACTTTCATACTTCTATAGTAATAGTGCCATGTGTGTTATGACGGGGGGGGGGGGCTTAATCCCTTTAGGGGCAGTATAGTGTTGTAACGTGCAATGCACTTTTCTTCATGATGCATGCAGCCATGTTGAATAACTCACCAGTGCTGCATTCATGCGTCATGCTGACCCTTGTGGACTTTTATCAACGCTTTAAACCCGCAGTTCTTACTGCACGTCCAGTAACAGTCAGAGTGCAGTCGGGACAGCTACTCAGCTCTATATATAGGGGCGCTGGGCCTTTAATGTCTGCATGCATACAGCCTTGACGAGTAGACTAAACTAACCAGAGCTGCATTCATATATCATGACGACAAAGGGCATATCCCATAAAACATTAAAAGCAATATAAGTCCTTAAAGGCCTAGCATCCCTATATATATAGAGCTGAGTACCTGTCTCGACTGCACTCTGACTGTTACTGGACGTGCAGTAAGATCTGCGGGTTTAAAGGCTTAGCCCATATAAAGCCGCATCGGGTTGGTAACAGGTGTCGTTGACTCACGCTAACACTACACTCGACTTGGAGAATTGAGACTCCATGACCCTCCCACACCTGTACGCCCCACTCTAAGCCCTCTTAGCGTGGTCATTAATCCTAATACAACAATGGATGTCATTAGGAAGTACCTAAATTCCCGCGTACTGCCCGCATCTCGCGTATAACCCGCAGCCCAACTTTGAGAGAATCTTATAACCCGCACCTAGGGTCTGAATGCCCACAGGAGAAAACCCTCGTATATGCCTCACCTAGACTTTTGTAACTTTTTTGTAACATTAAAGGCTAGGACATCCCAGCCTAAATCATGAAACCCTCAGCCAGGCTTGTTGAGTTTATATAACACTTCAGTTATATTTAGAATCCCCCTAACAGCATCCACCACATGCAGGCATATCCTAGCCCTGTGAGCCTGTATTTTCCAGCACCAGTACCCCATGTATAAAGGCTCAGGCAACCAACAAATAGTTTGCTTGTTGTTCCTTTCCAGCAGTCCTCTGGTCTAGACAAGTTGCACTGGTGTGACCAGCAGTTGCACTCTGCCAGTGGTATAGTATTGAGTACTAGTGATACCCACCAGTGTACTGACTGCCACCAGTGTGCCCACAGAAAACGGTATACTGCCCCTTGAATAGGCTACATGCTACTATTTTGGGTAAAAAAAGAACATCTATACACAATGATACCATTGCACAATGTGTATACCAAGAAGCCAATATGTAATCATAAAATCTAAGAGGGTGCTATAGTTTTATCATTCTTTTATAGACTATTTAATTCCAAGCAAAGCCTGATTCATGGTCCCCCTACTGAAGTCACCTGGCCAGGACAGCATGATCACCTGGTCCCACTGCTCACTGCACCCTTCACCCATACATTGTAAAAAATGTGTATATAATCTAAACACTTTCACCGAAACATATTGATAGCAAAATCCCAAAAAAAAATTCTGTAAAGATGTGCAGGAATATGGCTGCCAGTGATGGGTGAGCTGCAACAGTGAAAAATGGTGGACGAGGGCTAGCCCACTGGTATTATTCTCGTACTCCTTCTACAGGCTCTTCCCTATATACAGGCTCTTCTTAGCCAAATACAGTACCTATACTGTTGTTTAACATCCATGGTAATTTAGATAATGTCAACAATAATGAGTAGATAGTGCTGTCCAGAATATTCCAGTGAGCCAGCCAAACTGGCCTTGCCCACTATTGTTTCACTTTTGTAGGCCCACCCATCACCAGCAGCCATATCCCTGTACCTGCTGACAGAAGAAAGTGCTTAAATACTGAGATTCAGTGAAAGTGTTAAACTTTAATGTGTTTGGGTAAATTTATGTGTTTAAATTAGAAACACTTTTTACAGTGTATGTCTGAAGGCTGTTAGCACACTCAGTCTACTAGCAGGCCTTTGGTGGGCATGAGGCCTTGTTTACAGCCACATCTGAAGGGTCACTTGGATTGGGGTCAAAATCAGCTGGGTCACATACTTTTGCCCTCTGGTGTAAAATTTGTGAAGTAAAAATCGATCTGGAATTTGAGTAGCACAGTTTAGTGGCAGAGGTATGAACTATATGCTCTACTCCTAGAGATCCTACCCTTTAACACACACAGACATCTGCCCCTGTACACCCCTCTTCAACCATCGAACTGTCAAAGAAGTCATCCTATACAGTCAAGTCAAGTGAACTTGTGGTTTGATGGCCTTGTCAGTTACAAAAGGTGTCTGGAACTGGCATATTGCCAAGCCTCATAATCATAGACTGTGAATGTGGATCTAGTCTCTTCAAACCAATGCCAACCTAGCCCTTCAAACTAAAGCCCCAATCAACAGTGTACTAAGCCAACACTACAGTCAGTCAACTGGAAGTCAAGTGACAATTTTTTGAAAAAAATGATTTGGAATTTTATTTTAGTCCAGCTGCCAAAATGCCAAAATTTCAGGCGCCAGAATCCTTTGATTTTTCGACACCTGCAACGTGGCCTGACGGGAAAACCATGTTCATGCGGTATTTTGTCTACACGATGGTTCGTCAAGCCGCGCATATTTATAAATCTTTTAAGTTTGATCCGGCCCCCGCACCAACCGAAGCTGTCCCACATCCCGTCAACCCAAAAGATGATTTTAATACGGTACTTAAGAAGTTCAACGATTACCTTGTTCCGCTGAAGAACACAATCCATGAGAGGACGAAGTTCCCCAATCGTACCCAACAAGAGGGAGAATCAGTCAAGTGTTTTGTCAGAAACCTACACGAGCTGGCGGAACATTGTTGCTTTGCCGAAAAAGAAGACGAGCATATCCGAGACCGCCTAATTGCGGGTATGCTGGACAGGGTGCTGTTGTGAGACCTACAAACAGAGCAAGACACGTTGACGCTCCAGAAAGCCATAGATACCGCCAGACACAAGGAGCTCATCCAGTCGAATGACAATGCTTCAGTCAATGCAGTCAACAAGAAGTACCAAAATCAATCGTCTACATCATTCCAGGGTCACCACATACCGCACCGTCATTTTACGTCAGTCTGTTGCAATAAAAATGTTCGAGAGGTCTTCCACGAATACGATAGTCAGCCAAACGGCCATGAACTGTGACAACAACGATTCGGCATGGAAAGTAACCCTAAGCCTGGGTAATTGGTCCGAAACATTCAAGATCGACACAGGTGCTGACATGTCCATCATGTCATACCCGAGCTATCTCAAGGTCAAGCCAAGACCACCAGTGAAGGATATCAAGGTCAACTTGTCGAGTCCAGGTGGTCCACTCAATTGTTGAGGACAGTTCATTACCAGTACGACCGACCCAGTCAAGATTGTTCTGAAAGAGAACACTCAGCCTTCTGCAGTGTCCGTCGCCAGACGCGTCTCATTCCCACTTGTCGAAAAGGTGAGAGATGGGGTAAAATGTCTAATCAACCTTGGGATCATCAAGAAAGTCACCAGTCCTACACCTTGGTGTGCTCCCATGGTCCCAATCATGAAAACAACTGGAAAAGTCAGACTATGTATCCACCTGAAAAAGTTGAAAGTGAACATTGAGAGAGAAAGATTTGTTCTGCCGACCTTGGAGGATGTGACGTTAAGACTCCAGGGAGCGACGGTCTTCTCATGCCTCAATGCAGCAAGTGGTTTCTACCAAATCCCACTCGAGGATGACAGTCAAGACTTAACCACGTTCATAATGCCTTTTGGTCGCTATTGTTTCCAACGCCTGCCATTCGGAATCACCTTTGGCCCAGAAATCGTTATGAGAAAGATGCTCAAAGTCCTTGAGGGGCTAGAGGGGGTGTTCTTCTACATGGACAACATCCTAGTCTTCGGCAAGGATACCATCGAGGCTGATCCCAAAAAAGTCAAAGCCATTGAGGAACTGCCACTGCCAGATTCAGTCACCAAACTACGCCAGTTCATGGGCATGATACATTACCTTGGGTCGTACCTCATCGGAACTATGTCACAGGTGCCCTGAAAGATGTACTGAAGTCAGACCGGGAATGGACGTGGGACGTAGCTCAAGAAGATGCGTTCCGCAAGACAAAGGAACTGATCTCCTCAACACCAGTCTTGTCATACTACGATGTCACAAAGCCGATCATTGTCAGTGCCGCCTCCAGCTCCTACGGCTGGGAGGTGTGCTCCTGCCGATCGCCTTCTCTTCACGCACATTGACAAGTATCGAGCAGAGGTACACCCAGATTGAAAAAGAGTATCTCGCAAGTGTCTGGGCGTGCGAGAAACTCTGGAGGTATATTTGTGGTCATGGAGACAAATATGCCAGCATCGTACCTCCCAAATTCTAATAATGGGAAGGCACTCCCAAACAAATGCTGAGCCAAAAGGACCCATGGTTTGCCTTATTGATGTACAGAGACACCCTAATCGCAGCGACTGGTGACATCTCCGCACCACGCTCCCAGTACCGTCATCTACTCTGGAGCCCATATGGCCTGACCACGAGAGGATCCTCGCCAGGGAGAAGTGGTACAAGGCAACAACCGCCAAAAATTATGATCAATGTCATGGCGTAAGGCCACTTCAACCACTCCAACCAGGAGAACCCGTCTTGGTTAAAGGCCCAGCGCCCCTATATATAGGGCTGAGTACCTGTTGCGACTCCTCTCCGACTGCCGCTGGAGGGGTACCGAGATCTGCGCCTTTAAGACCAACATCCAGAAGGGTTGGAAGGAGAAGGGAATAATACGAGGGGAAGCAAGTACTCCGTGATCGTACCAGGTCGAAACCAGGCTGAGCCACCTTCAATGCCAGGTGCATAATATATGTGCGATGCTGGGCATCTATACTGACTTGTTCACATCCACATTAACGTATACAATAGTTATTTTAGTGGGCGTTCTAGTATGTGCTATAGTACAAGCAGACTTTAGCAGGCATTCTATAGCATTTAGGACGCTCAACCTTCATTAGAGTATTCTCACACCTGCACTGAGTGCGGTATGTGGTCAACATAAAGCCTATATGCTATAAATTTCCATGTTTGGTGGAAGGTATTAAGTTCTGTGTTTAATACAATAATGCATGTGTACGACGATGTGTACCAGTGTACACCAGGTTTAACTGTTTAAATCAGTGTGCTATAAGCACGCATTGCTTGTCACAGCACTATTAAGTTTAGTACATGTAATGGTTAACTCTAAGCAAATGTATAATACATGTGTTTGGCAATACATAATATGGCAGTGGATCTAGGGGTAATTGCAGATTATGGATACATGGATGCTAAAAGAAAGGATACATTTTCCTTATCAACTTAGCTTTGTGGGGTCAATTGTGAACGGATTGGCCGCTACAAAGCGGGGAGTGTGCTGGGGCGGGCATAGGGGGAAACATACTTCTGTATTTCCAAGAAACAGAAGTCTACAAAAATACTACCATATGTAAAATCACAGAGTAAAATATTTAGGTAGATACCTCGAGTCAAGATAGAAAGCTGATATCCTAATATCTATTATTGTTATAAAGGTACCTTTTATATCATGGTTTTCTCTTCCAAGGTCCCTTTTTGGTACTCTAACATAATTCTACCAGGTATATCAGGTAGCGGAAATTGGAGGTCTCTCTGGATAAATCCTGAATACCTTCCTCCATTCACCAGTTCATATAGGGCAATGTTTGCTCTGTGGTCTGTCAATAGTGAAGGTCAATGTTAGTGAAGGTGCATTGGTGCAGCAATATGACTGCCCAGATCAGTACTATACAATACTAGAGGCAGGATTTGTAAGTAGTAGGGCCCAGGGTGATAGGGCTACCTAGATATAGCATGGAATATTCTCATCATGTGGAATGGTATATATGTGTACTACCTCCTCCCCTACTCCCTTACGCACACCTAATGTAATATTTCGTGATAACCCCCAGCCCATGCCTGGACAGTATGACATTGTACTATGACTATGTATCCTACCTAGGCTTTTGTTAAACTCAGTAATTGCAGACTTCGGCCATATACATGGATGAATGAAAAAAACGAGTTGCAGTGTGCTGTTCATCACATGTGACCCAGGGTATGTCATGTAGAGGTTATAGCTTTATATAAATATGTCTATGTAAATTGCACAAACAAAAAGATTGAGCGTGTGAGTGAACTCACAGATGACTCAGGGTCAGGGAGAGGTGTGAAGGGAAATGTATCATTTATCATTGTAAGAAAGAGAAAGGGTGCACTCTTGTATTAGTAGGATCCTTAAAGACGTGACCTTTGACCTTGATTTTGACCTTTTCCGACCTAGATATCATTCTACACATAACAGAAATGGATTCAGCACCTTTGGTTTACGCTAGTCCACTATCCATATCATTCATTGGTGACCATAGCAGGTTCTCTCGAGGATTCCTGACTGGCTCCCCCTATTATATCCTGGCTGCACCGTTTCGGATAGCATATCCAAATTATGCGTCCCAAGTATAGCATATCAGAAACTGACAACTACCTGCACCACACAACCTATAGGTCGTATGACACAGGTGCCCTAAGAAAGTCACGCCTAGTGAGGCAGGTCGCGCAAAAAAAGGGTATACTCAGAAAAGATTTGAACACTGACTTTTTTTTGGGGGGTACTTGAGCCCAAATTCAAATTTTTATGTCCCCCGATCTTGGCTATCTATGTCTTTTGTCCTCTCACGTCTATGTCCAACACACGCTGAATGAAAAGGTTTCTCCCATGTCCATATTGTAAATAAAAGTGATCCTTGTTTTTGGTATGTACAGGGTATCATATGAAGTTCATTTAAGTGATTTAAATAATATAGAGGGCATTTCAGCTTAGTTGGATGGCATTTTAATATGTTAGATGGTAGATTTATGCCAGAAAGATAGAAATGTGCTACTTCTTTGGTGAGAACAGCATTTCTATCAGCTCCATTTTTTTAAAATCTTGCAGCCTATGGAGAGTTCATTTAGAGGGTAGTCATTTAACAGTACTTAAGTGTTTAAAGAAAAGAGAGAAAAAATACGCAAAGATCGCAGTTGATTTGTGAGTAAAAGAATAGAGATATTGATTTACCTTTCGAAGGAAATATTTGTCCCCCGATGTTGCCCATTCTTTTATTTTATTGTATTTTTTCTTACTAAAATAGAAACTGAGTAATAAGCATTTTAAAATGGCTAAAAAACCTCTTAAAGAAAAAGCCAGGCGTCGTATATGCCTCAGGGTATGGACCCTGAGTCAACAATAAGGATGAAACGGAGGATATTTTAATGTAAATTTAGTCCATGAGCTACTGGCACCCCTCGTGCACCCCCCCACAACTCACCCCCATAGCATTTTTCTTGTTCCTTAGGGTCCCAGGAACAAGATTCAAGATGTTAACATTGAATATCTTGGGATGCACTACCGGTTTTGGCTCGTTATCCATGTGCGGGTTCTTTTGGGTCTGTTTTTACATCACAAAATTTTGGAAGTATGTTCAGACTTTGAACTCTAATAGCACCTTCCCATCACAGGATATCTAAGGTAAGGGGCTCATTTGAAAGAAAACACAATTTCCTATTCATTGATGGTTGTTATGTGCATAAGAATTGAGAATTGGCTGTGCCAGAGGCTCGGGATCATCAGAGTTTGAACTCGCAAATTGGAAGTTTTCTACGAGAAAATTGTAGTGGACACTACAAACATAGATATAACAACCCCTTATCCCACATCTGGCCACCCAATCTCATATGATATCAAGAGAATAAACCCTTCTGATTAATTTGAGCCATAGAACAGCATTCTGTGATGACTAGAAGTACATCTATTGTCTCAGGAACATGGATGGTACAGTGAGCCAAGAGTGCTTCATTTATGGTATTTTGCTCTCCACCCAGTGTAAAGGTATATTTCGTCATCCTAGACCATTTACAATGGGGTTAAATCTAACCTAGAAAAGATGGTCATTAAGAATGTTGAGTTGTGGGGGGGGGGGGTGCATGAGGGGTGCCAGTAGCTCATGGACTAATTGATTGGGACAGTTGCAATTCTCTGGATGTTTAGATGAAAAATGGTCCTTTATTGAAAAAACTGTGACTCTGAGAGTCCGGACGCCCGATAGTCCGGACGCCCAAGAGTCGGTTGGACCATGTATGTATTAGAGAGCCCTTGTAGTGATGCTCCCACTATCTAACAAACCAATATGCTTCATGCACCCTATTGGATGATCACAGATGGTCCAAGATGGACCTGGCGAGTGTGGGTTGTACTAGAGACTTTTAAAAAGCCAAAAATCATGTTCACCAAATCCCAGAATTATGACTTTTATATTTTTCATGTGTTTAATCAGTGTTTTTTTCTCAAAAATAGCATCAAACATGTCCGACTTACATTATCTATCAATAGTAGGACTTGGGATTGTGCTGATGGGGTGACCAGAATAGGGTTGGACAGAAAGAAAAAATAAGATAGATCACGTTCTAAGTACAGTCTGCAGGCCCTCCCTTTGCTGTACTGAGATGGTCTGATATTTTAAGTAGAATACTAAAAATGTTTTTTTTCAACTTTTTTTTTTCTCCAGTAATAGCAAGGAAATAGGGAAATGCCACATATTACATGTCATATAACTTGTCTCTGGTAATATTTCAGGTATTTTTTTTCAATTCACAACCTCCATTTCTCACTGAAATTTGAATGCTCTGGTTGTGACTTCTCTTTAACATTGCGTCCTATGGCTGTACTGAGATGCCATAAATTGTACATATTGGCTTATATTGCAAGAGCTTTTTGAATGACTTAGGAAGTGTTCATTTAGTAGTTAGGGGGGGGGGGCGCTAAACGCTCCATGCTCTCTCGGGGGGGGGGGGGGGGGGCGTAAAAAATGTTCTTAATGTTGATAATGACATTGTGCTGCACCTGAAGAGAAGAATGTAAATTGATTTGAAAATTGCAAAAAAAGACAAAACGTCTACCCGACGAATAAGACCAGGGCCCAGGGGGCCTGGGTCAATAACATAGGGATGACAGCGAAAAAAACGAGAAGGACGTAAGGACATGCGTCATTTGTAAACAAATGTGGCTAGCCCTGTGTCAGGCATGGGCCATTAACCTATTAAACCCATATATACACATATACATTCTATTGCCTTCATCTTTATAACGTGTATGTACTTCATCTGTACATGTACATCACCTCCTCACAATAAAATGTTACACCCCTATAGCACCCAGTTTAACAGACAGGAGGACATGGTCACCTTCTCACAGTAACCCATTACACCCCTATAGCCCCCCGTCAGACAGACAGGGGACTCATATGACCACCTCCTCACAGTAACCTGTTACACCCCTATAGCCCCCGGTCAGACAGACAGGGGACTCATATGACCACCTCCTCACAGTAACCTGCTACACCCCTATACCCCCCCCCCCTCAGACAGGGGGACATGGCCACCTCCTCACAGTAACCTATTACACCCCTATAGCACCCAGTTTAACAAACAGGAGGACATTGGCAGCTGTCCGGCTTAACCACTCCCCATCATCCCATGATTGACAGCTGGACCACTTGCTTGGTGATGGGCAGTCCAGGCTTCTCATGGCATGCCTTATCAGCTCAGCAGGGAGCCCTTGCCTTGTTTCCCAGGCACAAGTAGTAGAGGAGGAGTCTGCAGGATACCCCCTATTTTTAATTTGTTAAAAAAAGTAGTCAAAAGTCAACAGAATTTCCCTACTGGTGACCTACTTAACTTCATGTCCAGCATATCATTGACTCACAATGACATACTAACTTAAATTAGACAAACTGACCTAGATACAAAGGGGGTACCCTGCAGACTCCTCCTCTACTACTGGCACATCTGTTTGGAGGACTGGTGGGAGATGTAAGCTAGTATGGACAGGCTCACCAATGCGCGTGGACATTTATTTCAGAACAGGTTTGAAGAGTGTAACCAAATAATATTAAGGAGATGAATGTCTACGCACATGATGAGCTGCCCTATATTAAATTACCACTCTTGTGCAGTCCTCACATACCGACATATTTCAAAAGGCCTCAGTCATGAAATCACAATGAAAGAGAAATGGCTAGGCCACAGGGGCTCAAACATATTTAAGACCTAGGACCTAATGAGCCCCGGCCTAGCCATAAAAAGAAAATTCAAATGAAGGCCCCCCTGTATTGAGGTAATCACAGGTCGTTACGACATAAAAATCAACATTAAAGTCCAATAAACTTGAAACTTGTATCCCTGAAATTTCACTTTTCAAGGGACTATCAAATAAATTCAAATGGTTTTGAGTATCCCTAATGACCGGCGTCTATTGCCGATTCAGATCTGATCTTATGTCAACAAAAGCCGACGTGCACACGTACTTTCAGCAACACTGTGAGAGTCTAAAATCAAATGAAATCCCGCTTATCACTATGGGGCTTCAGCCTTACAGTTATACGGATGCTTTTAGCTGGTTCTAGTGGAAAAAAAGACACACTCAAGACCACAGCAGAAGATTTGGGTAGAGAATACATGTACCTCAGAAACGCAAACACTGGTCACTGTACAATATTGCATTTATTCACATTTCAATTTGACTTAGAGAGTTCCTTCTTAGACATGCGATGTTGATGAAATACTTACCGGTATTTCTCACTTATCAACGATTCATGGCAGTTACCGTTAGCCCTCATTTCATTTTCTCTATTTCTCAGAAATAATCATTGATTCTTAAAATAAAATAAAAAGAAGTCTAGATTTCAGATAAACAGGCCTATCTGTTGAGGCCACTTTTACACCTGATTACGTATGGCAGAAGTATTTTAAGAGTGTAATGACTATTAGGCGTCAACCATTAAATTAATGCATCATGATGAAAAATGGTATAGCACATTATAGCAATATTCTTGTCCTTAAAGGGTTAATACTTTTATGTGAGTTTCCTCTAATACTATAGTGTACATAACCCTTATACGTGTATCTAGTCTAGATGGAAGCATCATCACAGTCAGAAGACAACCTTATTTTCCCTTAAACTCTCCCATAACCTCACTTTTGAGTATTTCATTTTAGTATTCAAGCTTGAATCGCAATACACAACTGCTTACACCACGCATCAGGATACATTTTCAGATATACAACCAGTATTGTACCATATCCATGGTATCAGCTGGGTACATGAAAAAGAAACCACAGGAAAAGGGAAGATACTTATCAACTCTCAGATTTCTGTCCTAATGTCGTGATACTAATTTGACAACAATGTGATCACATGATATTGTTTTCTTTAAATGTCACAACACACACATTTAGATCACCGGTTTAAAATGCATGTGGGTGCAAACACAAAGAACTATTCTCCTTTATATCATATTCACACACAATAATGTCATATTATGCCATAATCAACTCCAAACAGATACCGTAGAGATTGATGGGGTGATTTCCATCACCAATGACCCAAGGCTTTAATGCATGTCTATAATAATAGACATATGAATATTCATAAGGAAGTGGTCAGTATTAGGGTGAAGAATGACCACTCCAAAAAAGGGAAAGAAGCAGTATGACTCGACCCGACTCACTGAGTGACCAGTCACCCTCTCCTCCAGGGTGAGTGGTAATCCCATGACAGGATCATTAAGGACTAGTTTTGTAAATCACCTCTATGCCTGGTAATCTATTTATAGAAAATACTTAAGAGTGTATTCAAGTGTCGGTTCTGTGTAAAAAAAAACATTGACAATTACCCTGGTACCTTTGGCTTGTGACTCTACTTGGCTGTGATGTGTATAATATTGCTTGTAACCCCACTAGTACATTATGTACCCGGTATGCACAATGTGACGTGCTCCTATAGTAAAGATTGATTGTGTGATATACATCACATGTGACCCAGGGCTATAGCCATTAAGAAACAAGTCCCAAAACCCAAGTCCCAAAACCCAAGTACCAAAACCCAAGTCCTAATACCCAAGTCCCTTTTTTTTTTGGACATTTTGAAAAAAAGAGGGAGACACAGATTGTTCCACAGTAGAACTTTAGCTTTATTTTGAACAGAAAAAACAAAAAACAAAGGAAGGGTGATACTTCAAAGTCAGCTGACCAATCTACGTTTTTTTGCAGGGTACCCTGGGTCAATGACTCAGGGTAAGTGGTTAAGCGATAGAATTGATTGACTTAAAGATTGAATCAGTAAATTATTTCAAGAACAATAGAGTATTTGTCAATTATGAAAGCAGGAACGTATTCCTAGGTCAAAACTACCCTCATATCATGTGTCACTAACATGTTATCACATTTCACTTTGTGTGTCTTTGTGCACTATTATTGGCCTTTTTCTTGGTGTTAAAAGCGTCTCATATTTTGATCTCACCTCCTCTTAACCATTGCAGGTATAGGAAGTCTGTGTGAACGTGACTCTTTTAAAGGGTGGATTCAAGGTCACCCTGCTATTCTTTTGCATTAGTTCACACAGATCAAAGTTTTCACCTAAAAGTAACACTTTTTGAATGGCTGTTTTGGCTAATAAATTTATTATTTTTGCACTGTTTTTGCATAAGAGGCGACAGCCATTACTTGAAAGCACACCATGATGCAGTTGTACTCATTCTAAATGCAAAACAAAAGAAATGCGAGCTGGTTGAAGTTGGACAACAAAACCACTCCATTTTGGCAGAAACCGTCTCCCTTAAACCCAGGCTTCCCTGGGTCAACTATCTCACTAGTGTATACATGTTTGACACGTGTGTTGTGGTCATGTTGCAGGACATGCATGCATTAATAAATGACTCGGCCCTTAAAACTTCACTCTCACCACTTACTTGTTATTTGACGAGAACAGTACTGGAAAAACTACCCTTAGACACTTAGTGAGAATGCCGTTTGAAACAGCATGACTTTTCTATTAAAGTCAACGCAGCAACAAGAGTCATTGCTGGAGAATTGAACACTGCTATAATAGGGTTATTCAGAGCTCTCACTATTTCTCAGTCACGGTTTTAACTAACGTTTATCTGACTGTTAAGTGCCAAATGATTCTTTCAACTGACAAAGTTAATACCGTAATTTGCCGCATTTAACTCACATTTCGCGTAAAAATGCCCCCAGGCATTTTTGGAAATCAAAACCCTGGGTATTATTATATAGGCCGTGTCAGTGGGTGTGAGTTGTATGTCAATTAAAGGATTAAGTCTTTGTCTTCAGAGAGCGGAGAGAAGTACCAGTCCACCTTCTCAGGAGTCACTTCCTTTAATGTGGCCGGGTCCCACTTGGGGCTGTGGTCCTTATCCACCAATACTGAAAACAACATATATATATATTTCAAATGGCATGGATGAAAGATAATGAATTAATTAATAACTACATAATTCTACACTGTTTGCATCAATAATTATATGATACAAGATGTCGTACCTTCAATGAAAGATATCACTAAATTTTTATACAAAAATGTATTTGAAATAGAATCCTCTTCCTTTTTTTTTTAAGACAGCCGGGAAACCCACAATATTCCACAAAATACACTTTTTTATGAGTTAAAATAAAAAGTACTATAAAACCTCGCAAAGAAGCCGCAGATAACATTCAAGTGAGATCGCCCGTGCAGCTTATAGGATCACGCTTTAAGTGCATCTAATACGTGAGATTTTATGGTAGTTAATATTGACCTTTGAAACACGCATGTCGCTAAAAGATGACATTTGTTGTTATGATGCACCAATGCATCCCCAGCGAGTAACTCGCCAGGGCTGCATTCATGCATCATGGCGACCAAGGGCATGACGCGTTAAGGCATCATGCCATCCTTACAGGGACTGACCTGCGCGTACTCCCTCGTAGAAGTCCTTGTCGGCCATACAGTGCTGACTGAGGCGGTACTCCATCTGTAGGACGTCCTGCAGACTCATCCCCGCCCCCTCACGGACCTGACGTAACGTGATCTTCATAGACGTAGGCGACTGGAAAGAGCGATTTAGAAAAATAAGATATGTATCTAATATTAATATTGAGGTTATTATGTAGTGGCGAGAGGTAGTTTGTAACACGACATCGTAAAGCAAGACCAACATATTTTTTTTATCAAAGACATTCAAAAATTGTCATGTGAAGTAAATTGTTTTGCACAGGAAGACCATTGACGCGATGTTCAAGCACTAAAAGATACTCAAACTCAAACCGATTTCATTTGTATTCAACATTCGTTACATGACTTGTGTTCTCTATAGGATAATACTATCTAAATTTGCAAACATATCTTTAGCAGAGTGGCAGATACCATGCGGGACACCTATGGGATGGGCTGTCATTGCTACTGATAGTTATGGTGGTAGGCATTTCAAACGTGAGCTTTTTAAAAATCATTATACTGTCGACCGGATCTCTCAATACGAGTTTTTTTTTCACAGCGGCACCTCACTGTATGCCTTGTTTCTGAGCACCGGCAGGATGGCAGCAGGTAACATTTTATATCTACCTGCGGTCGGGATAACTGACCGACCATAACACAGGTATGTTTCTGGTACACTCACCATTTTGCTCAGCGTGTGCAGGTGCTTGGTGGCCCACTCTGTGCCCTCGTCTTCTAAACTCTTCATGATCTCCTCTACCGTGTTACCCTTAAACAGGCGGTCGATGTCCTTCCTTACAGGCGCAAGTACAAATTCTTTGTCGTCAACCGTTTTGCTCTGAAATCAAACAAGGTATTGATAAATATACATTATGTTTGAAACTCTGCAAATGCCATTTATAGTGATTGTGACTCGGTCTAGATACCTTAATCCTCAGCACAAGTTAAGCTCAATCATTGTGATCACTACCCGGAACTATTTAAAACATAACATTTACGATACACTTTTCTTATATTCACCTGTCAGAGTTGTCATTAGGAAATAGAGTATGCCTTTAGTTGTGAAATATTTCATCCACATGAAGTTCAGGCTACAGGTACATATATTCCAGTTGTTGTCTTTTCTTGTTTTTAAAAATATGACATAAAGTCACAAGAGAATATTACACGCACGTATTAAAAGTCCTTAAGTCACAAACTTTCATTATATCGGCCACTCGGTTTACGTTAATTCTTACCTCCTTGTGGTACTTTTGTAATACAGCAGCGATTTCTTTTGGCTTCGGGAAGTCTAGGCTGAGTAGTTCTTTTTCTAAATCAGAAATCTGAAGAGAGATTGTTAGTATTTTACATTTTTTTAATGAAAATATATTTGTCAATTTATGTCAAAGGAAAAGAATTATAATCATTTAAATGAATAAATAAGTAAAAGCTAGCACATGAAATGTGTGATGTACCTACCTTCTCAGAGTGCACAAAGTGTGTAGCGACCCCAGCACGTTGGACATCGCGACCCTTGAGTCGGAAACCGGTGAGGGCCAGGAATACTCCGAGGTGACCACCGAGTCTGGGAAGGAAGTAACCACCCCCAACGTCGGGGAACAGACCTGTAACAGGAAGACACGTTTAAAATATATGGCCGAATATATTGTCTTTTTCTTTTATCTCCGCAAAATTGCATATAAAGAGCCCTCCACAGATAAATCAAAAGAATTGTGTTTTCTCTGGTTTCAACTCGTCTCAGTTTTCTGCTTATAGATATCATAACGATGTCTCTGTGGCTATAAACCAATACGAAATATGTTAATAGAAATATGAAAGGAAGCACTTAAGAAATGATTTATTTAGTTTAAATCAGAGTATTGAAAAAAAGAAGACTTCAGATTCTTACCTATAGCAGTTTCAGGCATAGCAAATGTGGTTTTCTCTGACGCTACCCGGTACTGACCATGTACTGAGAGTCCTACACCCTGGTGAAAAGACAAAACCAGATGGACTCATTAAGTTTGTCGTCGCTATTATAATATGAGTGGGCCGGGTATTCATGTATTTACTCATATAAATTCACAAATGGCATTTGGATATATGATAGCGTACAGAAATGATTGATTAAAGGGACAGTATGGTACAGAGGGAACTCTTTGATCCGCCATGCCAACTGGCTGAAATTAATACCTACCCCACCCATCGTTATCCCATCAATCAGTGCAATCCAGGGAATACCAAGGGTACCTGAAATATAACATGGGCAGGACTCAAATATTAGCCAAGTCACTGTTTAATACTTCTTATGGTTTGTCAAATGGTACACATATTAAATGAAATTGTGAGATTTTCCCAAAAGAATTACTAGTTAACTAATTAATAGCGAGGAGGCATTTGTACATATTAAATGAGGCATGCCACTCTGATAAAGAGCTAAATTGACAGTCACTCAACGTATAAAGCTACCGAATCCTTATCGTAAAATCGTACCCGCTTGAACATGGCTTTGGGATACTGAGTAGCTTTGCAAATCTTTAGAAAAAAAAGTAAATCAAATTTAAAAAGAGTGCGCACTATTAGAATTAGGTTACTTACCAATAGCGTTGTTTAGGATGTACTCCTCTTTGAAGAACTCCTCACCTAAACTCCCTCCAACCTTACCCGCATCGGTCACAGCTGGAATTGGCACCAGATAGGTATCATACACATTATAGGTTAACAATGCTAATATTCATGACATTGTTCAGAAGACACACATCTTTCTATCCTAGTAATTACCGGTAAAGTGTTTCTGTGTAAATATCGCCACCATGTCCTTGTGTAAAATGGAAGGATTCGCTTTTTTTGCGATTATTGCTCGTTACTTTCAGGTACAAAAGTGGCCAATTAAAAAAAAACAACAAGAAAAGTTCAAATGAAAGCCCCTGGATATAGATTCCGTCTATGTAATTGAATGTCTTTGGAACTTGAGATCCAAGAAATAATTTAAGACGTCCCTCTCTATTCTTTAAACTAAATGGAGTTGAAACCTACCGTTTCTACAATATACAAAAGCATTTTGTAACTTCCAACTTGTAACTGTCATAAGCTTTAATTAACATGTTTCTTTTTTCCATTGAGACATGAAGTTCCATGTACTACATTACCTCTGATGTCTCCTCCAGCACAGAAGGCTTTGCCTCCAGAACCTTTGATGATGACCATAGACATGTTAGGGTCCTCCTCCCACTCCTGCAAACATGACATAGAAATCATTAATATTTTATATTATCTAACTATGTGACCGTTATTTGTCTTACAAATTATCATAGCTGATATAGGCAGCATGTACATGTACCATATTACATTTGTATGTGTATGGGTAATAGTATGTCCTTTAATTTTACCTTAAAAATACCAGTATATGTGTAATTAATTCAATATATCTTTCTCGTATTCAGTACAAATGTGTCATGTTTTTGAGTATCTGACTGAAGCCTTTACCTTTATTGTGGGATACATATGTCGGATCATGTCCAGGTTAAGTGCATTGAGTGCCTTGGGTCGGTTTAACGTAATCACCCCTTTTGAGTCGATCTTCTCCAGAAGGACTCCATGGTCTACCACTGCGGACATGGCACGCTGAAAACAGGGAAATCATATATCTCATATCATGCGATACACATGGCTTCAACGAATGATATAATTTTAGTTATTAAGAATTTTCTTTTCAATGTATTGTGTACTCGGGAAAATAAGACAATATATTGATGAATCGTATAATGATAGACTATTGCATAGAAGGAAATACTTTTCTACATAAACTAGGAGAGGAGACTAGGAGGGGAAGCTGGTACATAATGGATTAATCTCGATATGTGTACTGTAGTTCAGATTTTTTTCATTACCTGATACACTGTAATGATTTATGATATGTGATATATCGGTTGCATTGCATAAATAGCCAAAACTCCATGCCATTGACATACATGCACATCATACTTCACAAGTTGAAGCTAGGTCATATCACACGATGCCGAAGGCTGAGTGTGATATGACCCAGCTTCAACAAGTGATGTATGATGTGCATTAATGTTAATAAGTGGGGTTTTAGGTTCATACGTACAATGTGGTTACAGATGATGTGTGTTCGGTTTAAGCTCCTCCTGTATGAAAATAAACACATCACTGTAATCCAGATTATATTTTACACAAATTCTTACGAGTACAATGTAATGATTTACCGGTATTTCATAGAATCTAGAATCTATGTAAAAACTAAATATACATTTTCGACTCATATTATGTAGTTTAAAGATATTTGAATCAATTGCACCACCACCCAATAAAGTTATATATATATACCAGCACCGACAGATAAACCTGCTCCTGGAACGTCTTAATTAAAATGGTACCAACCACAGGTGCTTAATAAAGCGGGGCCTTTATAGTTAGTTTATTCTGGAAAGTGAGTGCAAACTAGAATCACATGGGGGTTTATCATTGAAGAATACAGTGAGGTTTAATAGGAACTATAGGAATGAAAGTGACATTTAATGTTCAAATTGAGGCCCCTGTATAAAGGTCCTCTATAGTTAAGTGCAGATCTTCGCGACATAAAGCACTTGAAATCATGGAAGAATTTAAAGGTTTTCATACCTGGTGCTACTGTAAGCACTTAACGTAAAGGAACTGACGGATCTTCGGGATGCAAAAAAGAGAAGAAGCACATATATACTGTACAAGACATAAGACAACGAATCCTGATGCACATTAAACTGCACCATAATTTCATTACTGTGAATACATGTTTGTTTACAGTACTGTACCGTCGCATTTAAGTGCGGGGTTTTGAATAATCACTGGATATAGATCTGTCTTGGATAAGCCCCTGTCTTGGATAAGCGCCTCTCTTGGGTAAGCGCCGGGGTTAAACACCCCTCAAAAGTTATACGCGCTGGGGCGCTTAAACACGACAGTAGGGTATATATTGACTATTCACTTAATAGCTTAAAATTGACTATTCACTCAATAGCTTAATATACAGCAGTCAACCATTATAACACTCCAATTCACTATATGGGTATATATCTTAAACTGGACATCGACATCCATGTAACTGAGTCCTTCTAACAGAAAGTTATATTCAGTCTCATCAAAGTAGAAATCCATAGGTAGCTTTATGATGGAGAAGGCCATGTTCATGTCTATGTGTATGTCTCTGTGGGTGTACATTAGTCTGTGTCCATGAGTGTCTGCATTCATGCTGCAGCCATGCTGCACTCATGCTGAATCTGTGCTGCACTCACTCACACATTGCACCCACATTTTTTGCACCCAAGGTTGAAGGAAATTTCACCTTTTTGTGTTATAGAACTTTTTCTCGCCAAATTGGCCTTTTAAAAAAATGAAATTTCTTTTTTTTGGTGATTTAGAACTTTGTGGCTAATTGGTTCTTTGTAGGGAAAATTCTCACTTTTTGGGCGATTTTGAACTTTTCTCTCTCGCTAAATTGGGAGTTTTTAGGGAAAATTCACTTCTTTGCAGTTAGGGACTTTTTTTCTCTCACCAAATCAGCCGTATTCAGGGACATTTTCACTCCTTTTGCATTTTTAAACTTGTTTATATTTGCCCAAAGTTGCGGAACCTGCATCCATCCTAAATCCCTTGATGGACTCTGGATGGACCCATGCATAGTGTGAACACCTACATAGTGGTCATAGGGTCAAGTTAAAAAGTGCAAGTCACTTGTTTGTGTAACTTGCACTGAACTAAACCTAATTCCCCTTAACTGGATGTCAACAACCAATTAAACTATGACAAAACTCCCTCTATTTCGGAGACCAAATACACTATGTATGACATATTTATTTTCCAAACAATACTGTAAACGTAGATATTTTCGCGCAGCTATATTTTCGCGCACCTAGCATATTAAGGCATTTTCGCGCAATGATATTTTCGCGCAGCTGCAATCAGGTGATCTTTAGCTACATGTCAGTTTTTACGGTTTTTCAATCGGACAAGTATTAAGGATTTTACAGCCTAATATGTATTAGTGTTCAAATATTTTCCCCCTCCAAGCCCCTTCCAACTCTAGGGCCCCAGACAGGTAAAATCGACAAATCAACATGGGCCTAGTGACAAGGGACAAGACCAATTTCTTAAAATCGACAAATGACATAGGCATCCCTTAAAAATCAACAAGTGACATGAGGGCTGGTGACATTTTTACAGTGTTAGTGACAAGGGACAAGCCCCTTTTCTTAAAATCGACAAGGGACATTAGCATTTCTTAAAATCGACAAGTGACACAGCTACCCCCAGTCCAGGGCCCTAACTCTGTATGGTGGTGGGGGGGGGTCTAAAATTCTTCTATTGGGGAAATATATATCCCTGTATTATCGATAGTTTTTAGGATTTATTTTTAAGATTATGAGGTGTGTTGTAAGGGGTTTCTGGAACACAACTTTTTTTTTTGGCCTAATTGAGTCTCTACTGCAGTGCAATATAGAGTGCCAGACATTGTTGGAAAGCTAATCTTTTGTGCAATATTTTCGCGCACATCATATGCGCGAAAATATGTACTGAGCGAAAATTAATACGTTTACAGTAGCATTACTACAAGGGGGGGGGGGGGGGACTCAGAAATCCTACTGCGAATAAAAAAGTCAAATTCTATTAAATTATAAATGCATTGTACCTGAAAAGTGAGAAATTTAGAAGCAATCTGTGAGGCCAAAAACACCCCAAATGAACCACTGGTCTGAAGTATTATAAAACTGGGCATCGATCACTATAAGAGATATAAAGAGCCAGAAAATCGATGCTCAGTAAAAATTAACTTTTCACTTAATAGCTTAAAACTTGAAAAAAAAGTCTTTACAATAGAAAAAGAGCTGGCTTACCTGTACATGCTACACCCAGTCTTCAGAAGAGTGGCCATCGTGACTCAGCAGTTCAAAGAGTAGCTCACCTATAGGTTTAAAAAGGAGTGTTTAATTTACTAAGCAACAGTTGATGCTATCAACTGCTATCTAAAGGCATGCTCCAGTCCTACAGCAGTGTAACAGATACCAGTAGATGTACGATACCAAGTTTAATGCGCGTGTAGGGGCCTACTTATGTGTAGGACTAAAAGTAACTTTGGGGAGTGTTAAAAAATGACCAATCCCTCTGTATGGTACCACTGCAATGGATATTGATCGCTGTGTTTAGATTACCAATACCGATAACCCAGCGGTAACATCTACTTTCCTTATCAGCACCCTTCGTATTTCACAGCCCAGTCCCTTGTGTGAATTAAACACCTGGCCATTTATCTAGGTCTAGACTACCTATCAATGTCAGACAATCTACCATTAAGTCTAAGGGAGTAGTGGCCATTATCAAAGAGGTTTCTGACTATGTGCCATTAATTACGGTATGAATAATGCCAACTGGAGGGAGGGGGTGAATTTGGGGGGAGCATTTTTTTCTACCCCTCTATACTCATCACACGCCAACTCGACACTCCTTTGTTAGTACTCAGGGGGTTGTCAATGCCGATCTACTACCCCTAATTATGCTAATTCTGGAGTTAGCTCCAAAGAACTGCTGTATGGGGTCCAATTCCCCTCCAACCTTTTAGTGAAAGAAATTAGAAAGCGCAGCAATCTACCGTACTACGGTATTAATTATTACGCACGTAATTAATTATATCAATGAATTCTTCTCGACTGTAGGAGAGAAGCTTGCTCGGGCGCTGCCACCTGGTGGGCAGAATGACAATGAGACTGCACCGTATGGAATACCCGGTAGAGATGTAGATCTACTCGAACCGTTGAGCTATGCTGATATGATTAAACATATTAAATGTATTAAGACTAATAAGGCCTCTTCAATTGTTCACATGAAGTCATATGTTGTAAAAGATGCCTTTATGGCCATTCCAGATGTGATATTAGGTCTGTACAATAAGTGTTTGACTACCGGTACCTTCCCTGTAAGTTGGAAATGCGCCACTGTTGTACCACTACATAAGAAACCTAATTCACATGATGTTAATGACTTAAGGCCTATCAGTCTACTCCCCCTTCCTGGTAAAATACTGGAGAAGATAGTATGTACCCGCCTTCAAGCTTATATGAAGGAAAATGAACTGCTCTGTCCAAATCAACACGGCTACCGCTCAGGTCACTCAACGCAGACTGCTATTGGGGAACACCTACATACTATTACTAACAATATTACTAAGGACTTGCCTACCTTCTGTTTATATCTCGATTATAAAAAGGCTTTTGATACAGTCTCACACTTAGTATTAATTAAAAAATTAACTGCATTAGGACTTAGCGAAAAAACTCTAAATTTTTTCTCTGATTATTTGACAAATAGGAAACAACGCACAGTTGCTAATAACATAACTTCTAACATGAAATCAATTACATATGGTGTTCCCCAGGGGTCTGTTATGGGTCCTGTTCTCTTCTCTATATATATTAATTCACTTGCAAAAGTTGCTATTTTTGACATTACTTTATATGCAGACGACGCGGTCATTTGTACAACCTCCGTTGATGCAATGGACGATGCCCTCTTGAAGGTATCAGCCTGGTGCATAAATAATAGTCTTACTGTTAATGCTAAGAAGACTCAGTGGATGGTTTATAATAATTATAAGAAAGAAAAACCTATTTTTGTTCTTAATAATGTAATACTAGATCAAGTGGAAGTGTTTCCATATCTGGGTTTATCACTTGATCCTGACTTAAAATTCCTCGCCCACAGGAAAAACACTGTTAATAATGTGAGACAAAAAATAATCCAGCTTGGAAGGGTCAGGAACTATGTTGAGCAAGACACTGCTTTAGATGTATACAAGTCAATGGTCTTACCCTCGCTAGATTACGTTGATTATGTCTGGGACCGTGATAACAAGGGAGAGAGCCTAGAGCTACAATACCTTCAAAATAAAGCCCTAAGGGTTGTTTATAAAGTTAAATTAGGAAAAAATCCGAGGTTAAATACAATTATGTTACATAACGAGAGCAACTGCTGCCAGCTTGGGGATAGACGTGACATGCATCTGCTGTCTTTTGCTCACACCTTAACAAAAAATCCTGAGCTGATTGACAATAGGCTCCTGCCGACACGCAGGAATCAGGGTCTTAGACTGAAAGTGATCCGCTCATTAAAACCAATTGTCATACGTAGTGTCATATGCAGAGCCATAACAAGGTGGAATCAGCTCAAGCCTTCCTATACACAAATTGCAGACCTATCTGCTTTTAAATTAGCCATTAAGAAAAACTACGGTGACTGCTTTATGTAATGAGGATCGCTTTATTGTTTTAAAGAATACATATTTCTCATTTTGAATGACATGTTCGCACACAAACTTCATCTCATATCATCATTATTATATTGGACAATAAGAAGGAAACATACTAGACTCACTGTTATAAAAATGTAAGATACTACAGGTATAATGGTAGCCATACTGTAAATTTATGTGACTTATGTATTATAATACAGCAACTGAAAGGGCCCTAGCGTAAAAAACGCAATGCGCGGTAGCTAGGTATAATACATTCTTGTAATTGTATTATTTTAAACCCAATAAAACACTTTAAAAAAAACAACATCAAATAGAAAGTATGAGCGGTCATGCCTCCAGTTTCTAATATACAATTTCCCAAGTCTTTTTTATTTCAACTTTAAATTTGTCTTTATCAGTTAAGGCCATCGCAAACGACATGTTTCGATCAGATGTCTCGATCATCTGATCGGATCAGAGCATATCAAACATGTTTGATATGCTCTGATCTGATCAGTGGGGGGTCCCGCAAACTGTTAAATCTGTTGAGCATCAAAGTGAACGTACAGATCTCGATACCAGCATCTCCATATAGGTGAGCTGTACTGGGTATCACTTGTGGGGCCCACCAACCTTTTGATCAGCCGATTACCTGACCGTTTTAGTAGACACATAGAGCTATATACCAATCTTCTAATGGTAGCACCACATGTAGGGAGACCACATACAGCAAAAGTTTCTCCAGCCCTAGCAAATCTTGGTATAGCAAGTAACATACGCAATGCGTCATTGTAGGCAACAGTTAGCTTCCGCATTGAGGCCCTATTGTATTTACACCATAACTGTGCTGTATACAGAGGTGTTCAGTATGCACTAGACAGCTGTATTTTTACATCTATGCTGCACATATGGAACTTTCTAATGAGCATGTTCCCTTGTGCATATAGCACCCGTCGCTGCCGCAAAATGTCACTATCATTCTTGAGTGTATTGGAAATAATATGGCCAAGGTACTTGACCTCTTCACAATTCATTGAGCTTTGTATCATTTAGAGTCAAAACAGGTACTCTCATCTGTTTGTCTAAAGGTGACTGAACTATCATTAGCACACTTTTCATTGGATTATATTTAATATCACTGTCTATACCGTATTGACCACAAACGTGCAATAAAGTTGACAATCCACGACTGGCAGGAGTAAATATTACCAAATCATCAGCATACATCAAGTGATTGACCATGTTTGGTCCATTCATGCAACCTGTATTACAAGCATTTAGTTTAGATAATAAATCATCCTTACATATGTTAAAAAGGTGAGGAGAGAGAATACCCCCCTACTTAACACCATTTCCAACAGTAAATTCGGCAGAAACAGCACTGCCCCATCTAATAGACACTTTCTGAGAGGTATACCAGTAAACTAGTACTCTAACAATGTACCATTGGCTCCCGGGCCAGCGTTAGTGTCTACCCCTGATGTAGGGTTCAAGACATACCCCACTCTGCGGATATGCCATGGCGCCTTCTTACTCTGTCCCATGGTGAAGTGCTTGCACTCAGGCCAAGATCGACCCTCCAACATGAATTGATGCTCCCCAAGACAGACCGAGCTGCTCACCATACCACTCAAGTCTCGTCTACACATTCCACCCTTCAGGCTCTGTTCTTCCAAATTGCCCTCAGGCACCTTCTTCCAAATATATCCACAATCCAAATTCAAAATTCAAATCCTTTCGACTTGCTTTAGCAACACCTCCCCATATTTCCCTCCACGCTAGGGTCCGGGTTTTTAATCCTAACAGGACCTCTCACCCTTAAGGCATCCCCCCCCACCCCTTACAGCGGAGGTGGCAGGCAAGGTTTAAATTCACACACAAGGAAGGGCAAATCATTATTTTCAAAGGGGTGCGGGCAAGAAGAATTCTGATACCCCTTTACTGCGAAAAAAAAAAAAAGATTCAAAGAGGGGTGGCGGACCTCTCGAGCCTCGGCGCAAGAAGTGTATAGGGTAGGAGGTCTGACTTAGCACCTCGCCTATGGGCACAGTGTGACAAGCCTCCCCCCTCTAGCCCCATCTACCCCCCATGAAAGTGGGCGACCTTGTGTGCTCACTATTGAAAACTATGGAGAATAGTGGGTTTTATGTGGTTCTTTTGAGTCTTTATTAGAGTGATACCAAATGAAAAGAAGGGGTTTTCTAGACCAGAAAATCCTGCTGAATCCAAATTTTGTGGTATCTATTCCCAAAAACTGACCAAATCCACTCAAAAATGATGTTTGATGATGCTAAGTATTAAGAAAATGTACAAAATAAAGTTGAAAATGTTTGGGACATTACCTATATATAAACCTGTCAATCAAAATCAGTACCTCAATCTACCTAAGTTTGGCCTATCCCTCAATCTGACAGGCTTTCTTCTTATGTATCACTCTACCTATCCTGCACACTGCCTATCCCTCAGCCTACCTATCCCTCAAGTTACCTATCCCTTGAATTAGAACCTTCTCTTGGATAAGCTCATCCCTCCAAAAGCTTAACGGCTAAAGCCTATCCCTATCCTTGCTACTCCTGCCCACTTTCTGTGCCTACCTATCACTGAGTCTACCTATCCCCAATCTGCCTATCACCAAACCTACCTATCCCTCTTGTGACTATCCCTCACTCTGCCAATTTGTCATGTTTTATCAGCCTTATCCATATTAAATGTTCAACTATGTCCATCTGCTAAACATAGCATTCCTCACCATGTCCACTATGATGTGTACCTATCCTCAATTTTCCTATCACCCAGCCTACCTATCCCTCATTGTGCGATCTCTCACTCTGCCTATCCCTCATGTTTAACTTGCATTATCTTTCTGTTTATTTGATCCTATCTACTGAAGATAACAGGCCTACAACTTTTATGGATAAGTTAATTTTCCTATCACCCAGTATACCTCTCCTTCATTATGCCTATGCTGACATATCCCTCATGTCTAAACTACACATCCCTCAGACTCCCTAGCCCCATGGCCTTTATATATCCCCACCTTGAAAGATACTCTCCATACCTATCTCTCAAACTACTTATTAGACACATACTACCTATTTTTTTCACACTTCATCTTCCTGAATACCTATCCCTCATGCCCTCTATTTTGCCTCTCCCTCATGCTCCCTATAACGTTTTACTGTTACCTATGGTGACCACTCCTTAGTCAACATACCCCAAAGGTATCTATTCTACAGTTTACTTGCACATATACCTCCATCTACCTATCATTCAAGTTTCATATCATTCAGCCTACCTATCCCTCATGATGCCTATCCTTCATGCTGTTGCGGTATATCCCTCAGTGTGTCTAACTCGTCATATGCATATCCCTCACCTTGTGTTCTGTTCTCTCTTTCTATTTCTCAGTCTGCCTCTTATAAATTATGCCTGTCCCCCTCTGTGCCTATCCTTCAGCCTGCATATCTCTCATGTCTCTGTGCATAGCCCATAGCCTCTTAAATATCCATGCTTGTCTAGATCTATGCCTGACCTTGCCTGCCCTGAAGATGCCTGGCTTTCTCTTTATCTATCCTATCACTCTAGCTCTCTAGCTCTCTCTATCTTCCTATCCCCCATGCTGCATATCACACATTCTTCATTTTACCCATTTCTCTATTTACCCATCAGCAGATAGCATAAATATAATTATCTACCTAGCATAACTATATTTTTATATCACCCATGCCACCTATCCTGCAGTGAATATCATCCATTGTGGTACTTATCTAACAATCTACCTGCTACCCATGATGCATATCCTGTAGTCAATGGACATATCTATTTATATAACTATAATGGCCATGTGTGATAGGAGTTCAGGGGAAATTTTGGGGGCAGGGATATGCAACATGTATAGATGGATACATTAAGGGCTTCACATAAAAACATGAAGGGGACGAAGGATAGGCACTCTGAGGATATAGGTAGACTCAATTATATGAAGCATGAGTGATAGGTAAATGAAGGTACATGTGCATGTACACTGTGGGATAGGTACCTTAGGTGTATGTTTACTAAGGAATAATGTAGGTACATTGGGAAAAAGGAAGGCTGGGAGACCTTAGATAGGTAAAAGGTTATAGGGAGTATGAGGGTTAGGCAGAATAAGGGCTAGTCATAACATGAGGGATAGGTATTCAGCAAAATGAAGTCTGAGAGGGATAGGTAGTATGTGTAAGTAATAAGCAGTGTGAGAGATAGGTATGGAGAGTATCTTGCAAGGTGGGGATATGTAAATGCCATGGGGGCTAGGGAGTCTGAGGGATGTGTAGGTTAAGCATGAAGGATATGCCAGGATAGACACAATGAAGAATAGGTCGACTAGATGATAGGAAAATTAACTTATACATAGAAATAGTAGACATGACATTGTTATGTTGAGCTCCATGTGGGATTAGATAAATTGAATGTAGATGAAACATGAGGGATAGGCAGAGTGAGGGATAGTCACATTGAGGGATAGGTAGGCTGGGTGATAGGTAAAATTGAGGATAGGTACACATCATAGTGGACATGGTGAGGAATGCTATGTTTAGCAAATGGGCATAGTTAAAAATATGGATAAAGCTGATAAAACATGACAAATAGGCAGAGTGAGGGATAGTCACAATGAGGGATAGGTAGGCTGGGTGATAGGTAGATTGAGGATGATAGGTAGGCACAGAAAGTGAGCAGGAGTAGCAAGGAGAGGGATATGTCCCAAACATTTTCAACTTTATTTTGTACATTTTCTTAATACTTAGCATCATCAAACATCATTTTTGAGTGGATTTGGTCAGTTTTTGGGAATAGATACCACAAAATTTGGATTCAGCAGGATTTTCTGGTCTAGAAAACCCCTTCTTTTCATTTGATATCACTCTAATAAAGACTCAAAAGAACCACATAAAACTCCCTGTTTTCCATAGTTTTCAATAGTGAGCACACAAAGTCGCCCACTTTGATGGGGGGGGGGGCTATAACATGGGAATCTATCGAGTCGGACATCCTACCCTATATAATCCTTGCTCGGCGGGGGAGAGGGAGGATTTAAGTCATTAAGGGAGTGCTCATTTTTCAACAACAGAGAGGGGTGGTGAGATTTAGCGCGGAGCGCGCTAAATTTTTCACCACCCCCCCTAGAGGGGTCGAATTTTTTTACCCCCCCCCCTCCCGCAGGCCGAAAATCGCGGATTGTAACGCGTGGGCTTTTTCCCTCAAAACAGGTTGAATTTTTTTGACCCCCAAGAGGGGTCCAAATTTGTTTGCCCCCCCCCCTGTCAAGGGGTCCAAATTTTTTTGCCCCCCCCCCCCAAACCCACCACTCCCTTAGGGAGTGCTCATTTTTTAACAACAAGGGGGGTGGTGGATTTGGGGGGGGGGTAACAAAATTTGGACGCCATGACCAGGGGGGGGGGAATTTCCACCGCGCGATTTTCGGCCGTAAAGGCGAAAAACAAACAGGACGCGTTTTCCACGCGCTGACGGTAGTTGCTATGGTGACTGGCGCGTAGGGCGTAAGAAATGCCCTTTGAGGCGTTGTCTACGCGGCCACGCGCGGACGTTTACGCGCCCTGTATGTTTCCCCATCCCCCCCCCCCACGTTGTTAAAAAATGATCACTCCCTATTTAAACTTAAAGGCTAAGCCTAACTTAAGGACTCTTTAATTTTGGTCCCATTTTGAGGAAGGGCAAATCATAATTTTAGCCAGGCACTGACTGGAACTATCCTGAGTAAGTAATATAAATGTCACACATGTCCAAACGATGTCTATGACATCTTCGGGTACTCAGAAGGAGTCTTCTCTCTGAATATTTGTCAGAATAAACCATCTGTTAAAGCCAGGTCCAAAGGGAAAGTCCCCAATTATCGCCAATGTCAGACGGGTCTCCTAGATGGATTTACCCCTTGTCAATAGTTGCATTCGGCTTTAAAGGGAAGTATGATACATCAAAACATTTACTACCATGTGTCTATGGCATTTTGACGGAGAAACTATGCAAATTCATGACAAAACCTCACCTGCAACTTTCACGAAGGTTGTGCCCCGATGTTGACGAATCAACCCCTGGCGCCGTCTGTCGTTGAACGGAGACACTAAAATAAATCACAACAAGAAAAATGGCGGACTTCATCGACGAAGTCGCCGACTCCAGCGTTGGATTTCTGTATAAAACGATGCGTAAGTGTGTATTTAAACAGGATGACAATGATTCTAAGTGTAATATATTCTCTGTCACCTGCAATCACCCATTAAAGTGGTAGGATCGCCAGGACTGAGTGAGGAGGACGCGTTGACTGGTCAGACGTGCAATTTTTAGGGTGTTTTTTTAAGCGACGGCAGCGCCTTCGGCGCCGGCTGGTTGGGGCTTGGCCTGGGCCGTCAGTTCAGCAGGTGCTTTTTAACCTGACTGGGTACTGTCGACTATATAAAACCTAGAAGCATGACTTTATCCTATATACGGGAGTGTTCGTTTATTAGTTACAGGGGGGGGGGGTGGGGGGTGGTGGGTTTGGGGGGGGGGGGGGGCGTAAACATTTCCGACCCTTCCTGAGGCTGAGGGGGGGGGGGGCGTAAAAAATCTGATCCCTCTTGAGGGGGGTGGTCTTAAAAAAATTAGCCCCTTTTTAGCGAAACCTCACACACCACCACCCTGTAATTAATAAATGAACACTCCCTTATTTAATACACTTCTAGTGCAATTTATGGGATGTGTATTCGACAAAATATATAGGTAAACGGTACACAAACACATGCTGGCCCCTGCCCTGCCCCTGGGCTGGGGGCAGAGGCTGGAGCTTGAGCAGAGTGAGAGGGGGTGAGATTACTTTCGGCTAATTATTTGAGGAGGGGGGGGGGCAGGGAAAAAAACAAGCCCCCCCCCCCTCCCTGAGTCCCTGCAGCTAGTGTTCAATCACACTGTCCCTGGACAAACACTTTGAGAATTGAGACAGCCTCTTATTTATTTAAAGGGGCTTCCCCTACTAGGGGCCCTAGATATTGGGGCACCTAACAATGTCGGGAGGTGTATACGGTATATCATTATAATAATTATGGTTATTATTGACTGAACGGGCAAGACTGAACTGTGTAGATTGTAGACTACCCCAGAGTAAGTAAACAGGTCTTCTATTTAATATTTTCCAGTTGAGCGTGACCCGCACAAGCGTCGTGTTAAACCGGTCCAGAAACATCTCATCCAACTTAACTTTGGTGGTCTGGAGGACAGCTCTGACGACAGTGACTTTGAAGTGCCAGCACATGGTAAGTCTACTTGATCATTACTTGATACACGTATAACGCCTAATAAGAAACATTTTTTCGCCTTACCCTGGTATAAGTCTCATTTAATTTCACAATTCATATTTAAATAAATCAAAAAAAAAAAAAATCATCACTAAAATTAAAAAAGAAAATTCATATCGTACTTCTAGTAGGCCTAGGCCTGCAGTATGATAAATATAAGTACCGATAGCACTTTTACAAATTACAGTAGTATTATTTAAAAGGTTGAATTTCTGCCAATTAATTCTACAGTAGATTCCTACATATACAACCCAAGTCTGGGTGCAGGATAGACATGGCACATTAAGGTACTACACGGTGACATCTCTTCAGGTTCCGATGGCTCTGACGTGGACATCGACACGGATGCGGAGGATGGGGGCGGTAAGTCTGACTCAGGGAGCGGGTCTGACTCGGGCTCCGGGCAGGAGGACAGCCCGGAGGAGGAGTCGGACGGAGTCGCTGAGAAGGAAGACGAGGGGCTCAGTCTCGGTGAGCTGGTCCAGAAATCCAAACTCAAGGTACAGGATCTTAGCCTAAAGGCAAGTTCGATTTTGTCGTTGTTTGATTTCAATTAGATCAGTTTAAAATGTTGAATTTATTCACGTGACTTAACTTGGCGTATTTTGAACCTTGAGAGTCGACTGGCAATTCTGATGCCAGATGCCCCCAACCAGAATAAAAATTCATTCATATATATGTTGACTTTAATATCTTTCAAATGTATCGGATACTGTATCATAGCACTTTATAAGTATTTCTATCAGGTCCCATTAAATAAATAAACACCTCAATAAGATACATAATTATGCATTTCTCTAGTAAACATAACCACTGGTATTTAGAATATAACAATATTCTCCATATATGTGTCGTTAACAGACAGGATCTGAAGACACAATGGGCTCGTCGTCCTCTCGACTCAAACTGACCATCTGCTGCGTTTGTCTCGGCGACAACAGGTAAGAGCCAAAATCAATGTGTAAAAGAAAAAAACCCGGCAAAAAACAATCAACAAAAGAACAAAACAATATCAGTGTGTACGCTGTTGGCTGTGCAGCGTTACTTTATACCAGTATCTAACTCTGCATTACTAAATTTCATGGATGTTGAGGCACTATTATGAGTCTGCTAGACTACTGGGTAATCCATTTTTTTTCATATTGTAGAGTTTAGTATTTTACGGTCGCAGAATAAACAACTCGGAAGGTTCTTTATACGTTCTGGATGCAAAGAGAGAGAGTTTTATTCACGTTTCCTACTACAGTAATCTAAGTTCGGTTCTTGTTCGGGACGAGACCTGATGAGGTCTGTCTACCACTGAGCCTTCCGGCCTTATATATCCCACCCTACCCGATCGCAGCGCCCCCTTACCAACACTCGCGCCCTCTCTATACGGGTCACAAACCATTATCTTACGGTGGCTTATGTAACTGCGATCCGAGTGGGATTCGAGTCCCCTACAATATCATTAAAACTATTTTATAAATTGATAAAACAACTATTTTCTCTTATAGTGAGGAAGATGATGAAATAGTAGAATGCGACGGATGTGGAGTTTCCGTTCACGAAGGTAAGGAAGCTATAGAATAAAAATTGTGTGCCGGCACTAGAATTATATTTCCACTCTTTTTCATGGCCTTTGCAGTTTTTGTTCAGATCCGTGTTTGCCCAATTACAAATTCTGTGTAGCTGGATACAATATCTAAATATACCAACCTATCACCAACAATTAAAGAGGTTTCCATATTCAGGTAAAATTTCCCAAACAGCATGGTCAGCACCCATATTTAATTAATGATATTACTGCAGTGTACCGGTACTTAATGCATATATGGAGGAAGCGATCCCTGTAGCTTTATCAGTTCCTGTGACTGCTCAATTCCATACTGTCTAGTGCAGCGAAGAACTTAGTGCATCACCATGAATGCATGTAAATGATATTCCCTCTACGACTGTTTATCAGGTTGCTATGGTATCGCCGAGTCACAGTCTGTGGCCAGTACCGAGTCGTCAGCGAGCACCGAGCCCTGGTTCTGTGACGCCTGTAAGGCCGGCGTCAAACCGGTCAGTACAATTCTCAATGTGCCAAATAGTAATTTTAAACAACATTGATTTCCCTTTCATTTGGCTGTAGTTTTTCAATAGTCCTTTTCAGTATTAAACTTTCTGCTCTCACATCACACATTTAAACTTTTTTTTTCATATTTTAGATTGACTTCGATTTTGTCTTTCCTTATGCATCAAGTAGTTTGAAAACTGTACATGTTTTCCTTCGACATTCTGAGGTGAATTCGTGTAGAAGTTGACCTATATATTTATGAATCCATATTCTTTTTTCGTCTTGCGTGTAGCACTGTGAGCTGTGTCCGAATTCAGGTGGGATATACAAGGAAACTGACGCTGGAAGGTAAGCACTTTCTGTGAAATTTATTATATATGTTAATCCCATTAACATTAGTATATTGGGCAAGTAAGTCCACCCCCCAGTGTGCCGCTGCTCGGCTGGGGGGAATATCCTACATTATGGGTAGTGTCTAATATACCCTCCAGGGGGCGCCTGTGTGGTCACTGCCGCGCGCGTCGGTCCTGCACAGTTGGTTTTTTGAACTTTTTTTTTTTTCTTGCTTTGATTCCCAATAAAGTATAAACTTTCGTTGAGGACTGTAACTGCTTTAAATAATAAGCGGACAATAAACAATAAATAATAGTTGAAATCTAAAAAAATACACTCTCGTAAATGAATTTGACTCAAATATTACGGTACTACCAATCCCAATTTAAGACAAATTCTATTGATATAAATCAGGAATACAGGAAAGGCAAACAAATTTAGATAATTCACTAACTGATGTGTAGTGCAGGTTAAGTGGACTAAAATCCTCCTCTTTGTCCCATATTCAGATGGGTTCATATAGTATGTGCGCTGTATATTCCCGGAGTGGCGTTCGGTGACGTAGACCGACTTAGTCCAGTCACGCTCTTCGAGATGCCCTACACTAAGTGGGGGGCCAAGGTCAGTTCCAGATTCATGTCGTCTTAAACTTGGTTTTATTTCTAGTCTGCTTTTATATGCCATCCTCTTGCAAGTAGATGACGTTTAATATGTCCAGAAAATCCTAATTAAAAGTCTTTTGAGAAGGATTTATAGCTTTTAATGAATAAATGAAAAGTGGCCCGTTGATGTATTTTAAAAGTTAGTGTGGATTGTATCAAGTGTGACCGCATAGATTTTTCTTTACCCACCTCCAATCATCCCCAAAGCTTAATCTATCAGCCAATGATGGGTTGGGTCAGCGCCGCTTTAAATAGTCAAATAAGAATTAAGTGTTGATGCAGGAGTGCTCGCTGTGTGAGGATGAACGGTTCAGTCGGACGGGCGTCTGTATCAGCTGCGATGCCGGCATGTGTCGCGCCTACTTCCACGTCACTTGGTGAGTAGAATTAACTCTAAACACAAATTGAAACTAAACGTAAGACATCTATCCGCTAGATCACAGTGAGCATCTGTATTATTGCCATGCTAATGTCCCAAAGGATGCAGATGTACCATAGTATCATGTACGATAGTATCATGTACCAAAAGTTGACCATGCAGTTTCTTCACAAAAGTGATATTTGAAATTATGAATCTTCATATCTGCAATGTTCTTCACACAGTGCCCAGCGGGAAGGGTTATTGTCCGAAGCGTCACCTGACGAGGTAAGGCTATGTTAAACATGCTCTATACACTGAACACAACACTCGATTTTATTACATATGAAATTTACTGCCCTCACCACCCCCTAAAAACTGGTTTTCAAACAATGCAATTGGTCTGATTCCTTACATTTGGCATCTGTCAAATGAGAAACACCTTACTATGGCTACATTCATGAGTTGATGAATCTGTCATTTCTGTAGAAAAGCTTACTAGTAATTATGAAAACAAGAAATGACATCGGTATATATTTTACAGGAGATCGCAGACCCTTTCTATGCCTACTGTCGGCAGCATGGTGAAAAGGCAAGCGTGCGAGCCAAGAGACGTAACTTCTTAGCCATCCAGTCTCACAACCGTACACGCGCCTCACACGACCTAGACGAGAAAGAACAGGTATGGAGAGAACTGTATAATATTACACCTATCAATTTGTCCTTAATAAACCTTAAAAAGTGTTAGCTGTAAATGAATCATTTTCATGCTAATGTAAAACTGTCCATTCAAAAAAAAAAAAAAAAATCCCATTAGATTTAACATAGATAGAAATATTGCTTATACAAATAAGTAGCATGATTAGTAACCCCAGCAATATACCTACTGTAGGGCGAGTAAAATTATGGGCCCATATCATGTCCTTAAGTATTTAGATTTCGGAGGAGAAAAAAATCACTTGTTCATTGAGATTTTCCTTTTTTCCCAGATTCGTGTTGAAAGAAAGCTGAATCGTCACCGACAAAAATATCTTATTGCAAGAGGGCTCCGACCAACATCTTGGGGTAGGAAATGTTCTCTGCATGTAAACCATAGAATAGATGTTAGTACATGTACATATATGTTATTGTTATCAATCAGAAAACCACAATTCTCCAAAGAAGGTGATTCCATATTATTGACATCAATCTGCAGATGGAATTCTTTGAGCACTGCTTAGGCTACTCTGTGTAATATGGATGAAATGGGTTTTATATCAAACCTCTGAACGTCCCTTATAATTACAGGAAACACCTTTTTTTTTTCAATAGTATGAAAAGTATATCATAGGAGTATCACTAAAGACACTTACAGTTACTATATGGCCCACTGAAACCCCATGGTACTTGGCTAGATTGTGTGGTTGACTAAGCTGGTGCTGAAAGTGAAATGCGCCTGGGTCTTTACCTTGAAGGGCAAGGGCAGGGTCAGTCGCCGTCCCCCAAGGTGAGTTCGCGTCGATTAAAAAGACGCAGCAAGTTCCTAAACCCGCCACAGGGGGCGCGCCGAGCGGGGGCAGGTAAGTCTGGTGTGCCAAGCCCTCAGCTGACTTCGCCCAAGAAAATATTCCAATTCACGTTGGCAATTAAAAAAAAATTTGGAAAGTTTTGATATAAAAAATAACCGTTGATACAGTTATGTGCAGTTGTGTTTCCCATGTTCTTGTTGCCTCTCTAACAGCATGAGCTTTTATCACGTTTCTGCTGCGGGGGATTGGGAATTAATTAAGCAACATTTTGGCAAAGTCAAGCTTTTTAAATATACAGGACTTTAATCTTTATTATTTCAAAAACAACATAATATATTATATGTACCGGTATATGAAATTAAAAAGAGAGGGGATGGTGAGCTTTAAGTTTAAGTTACATGATATTTAACCACCACCTTACGATGCTCTGCTTCATTAAAATAACATTTCATTTTTCACTTATCTGTAACATAGTAGCCAGTTTTTCCAAAGTTCTGCCTTTTGGTGCTCTCCCCTCCCCACCTCCAAATACACAGGGAACACATATCAAACATTTAATACAACATTTATGATCAAATTTTGAAAAAGTTCACATGGTTTCCCGTACATATGAAATTCAAACAATTGCTAATCACGCATTCATAATTTCTACCAATGTCAGAACACATACACCGCAACCCCTTAAAATAATGAGGATTTTTATAGCAAAGTTTCAATATGTTCAAGAAATTTCATTTGAATTTCCTAGGAACAATAAATATAAATATAAATCTGAACATCACAGAACATCTGCAAAGCAAAGATGCTTTGCCCCCAGAACGGGGAAACAACCACGGTCTCAGGACCAATTAGTTCCCACTATACTGCGCTATTTTGTAAACTGGCATACATACACCCTATGTTGACTGCAGCAGCAGAAAAAAATCAACCCTTTAACTGTGTTTGCAGTTCCGAAGGAGAAGATCCCGCGTCTCCTCACGACTAACCCGTCAGCCACAAGACGTCTGATGCGTAAAGCAGAGCTGCTCGGTATTAGTACACAGGTAAGGGGAGATAACAAATTACCAGTCACGTCGGGCAAGTTGGGTCGCATTGAGACAAAAATTCATTTCTCTAAGGGAATTAGCAGTGCCAGAATATTTTGAAATCATTGCGAGTCATTTAATTATAAAAGGAGTTGATAGTAAGGAAATTAATAAAAAATAAAAATATTTAAATCCCCTCACATGAACCCATTGTTACTCATGTCTGCTCGGTTGTTTGTCAGGCGCCCTCTGGGAGTAAGGGAGACGCACGTAAGAAGGGACACGTGGGGCCGGCCCTCAACGTGGGATATGTCTCCTACTACCTAGGTAAGTTATACAGCCATGCCACAGCTGTTACCCCTCTAAGGACCGATGTTACCAAAATATGCCATCTGTCGTCATGATGCACCAATGCAGCCCCGGCGGCATTGGTGCATCATGCTGACCCTTCGGGAGTGTCTCAACTATAGAGGGTCTGCATGATGCTTGATTGCAGCACTGGCGAGTTACTCTTTTTTGCCCTAGAGTCTGGGTGCGGGTTATTCGAGTGGTTTTGTAAGTATAGCGCAGTGCTAAAGCAGACATCTTCAGACCGCAGGTGTAGGTTATATACAATATTCTCAAAATCAAGATGTGAGTTTATATGTACGTAAGATGCGGGTTAATTGCGGGAATGTATATACCGTAAATATAATTCCACAACAAACATTCTGCAATTTCAGAACGGAATGCACGAATAATCAACATGAAGACGCACCTACGGGAGCTGCTGATACAAGGCGACAAACTGCGGGACCAGGAGGCCGAGAAACGCACCAAGTACGACAAGGTAGGACGCGGCAGGATTATGAAGGAAATGAGGTTCATCAAAATATTTATAAAAGGCATGTCTTACTTGGGCTGTAACCATTCTACATGAAAAAAAATATACGTTATCTAGGAAAAAAAGCGCCAGTCTGGTATAAGTGCTGGGGTACAAACCAATACAGTAACAGCCTAAATATTGACTTTAAAGACTTACTTAATATATTAATTAAACATGTGATTTTCCCCTTTACTAGCTGCTAAAGGAGGTGGAGGGAATGCGGGAATCTAACAGGAGACTACGGCAGGAGGGGGAGGCCGTGTGGCAGCTACTGGGAGAAATAGGCGGCAAGGTAGGTGGATGTTACTAAGGTGTTCTAGGACCAGAAAAAACGAGGTTTAGATTTCACGTGTTGCCTTAGACCTGTTAATGCACGTTATGGCTTATAATAGAAGATTGCAGTTCATGCAGGTCACTCGACAAGCCATTGTAATTATGGAAAAGAAAAAAACAGGGTATTATCTTAAACCTATCACATCTTTTAGGCTTGTGAAATGGGGGAGAAGTCTCGGATGATCTTGCTGCAAAAATAAATTATCCGTTTATACAGAAACACGCATGCGGGAGAGCATGTCCTCAGACTACCTGAAGTAGAGATTGTCACCTTGAACATGTTACTACCTCCTTATTACAGCCACTACCGCTACCCGAGGTGATCCGGCCCATCAAGGTAGTCCGGTCAACGTCACGGAAGGACACCCCGCGCTCCCCACCCGGCATCATACATCAGTAAGTACCCGCACACTCTACTACTCTACAGTCATGAAGCTATTTAACATACCCTTATCATGAAGGTCCCCACACTACTAGAGGAAACTATCAAGTAGGGCCTAAACCACCAATACATATATTTTTACAGTATCTGACAATATTGATTAATAACCCTTTAAGGAGCCTGGAGGGTGTGTTGCCTTTAAGCAACGTTTGTTACTCCTCAGGTCACCATCCATGCATGATGACCACAAAAGACATATACTGTGATATTACATTAAAGCACAATGTCACCCTTAAAGGGTTAATGACAACAATTGAAGGATATTAAATTGTCTTTTTGTACCCAGATGCGGTCTTTGTGAGAAGACGACGGATCAGCACCTGTTGGCTAAGTGTGACACGTGCCACCTCTTCTACCACCTGGGCTGCCTCGACCCGCCCCTCACACGCATGCCTAAGAAAACCAAGCAGCAAGGATGGTACGTTGAAAGGTTGCCCGTAGAAACAGAAAAAAAAACTGGGCAGTTTAATATCTCGATATTTAATATTAGGGAAATGTATATTTGTTATGCTAACGGTTTTAAAGTCTTTTTCAAACTGGACAAATATTTTTGCAAAGTATGGGGTTATCTTGAAAAAGTTCAGGGTCGTCTTGAAGGTGTTTGAAAAAGTAGGGGGTCATCTTAATAAAGTTGGGGTTATCTTAAAGCCGGGGTTTCACTGTATTAACGTCATACCTGATTGACTAAAGCTCGATGTGGGTTGTCCCATATTGTAGGCAGTGCTCTGAGTGTGGCAGCTCCAGTGCTGACGAGGCCACCAAGAAGGACAAGAACCCCAACGCCCCCCGCCGACTACGCGATAAGATCAAGGAACCCATGAAGTTCACTCCCATTGGGGAGAAAATGATACCGAAGGTCACTGTACAAGTAATGCATGCCGATTGTTACTAATCGCTTTTACTTCTCATATTTTCCCACTAATGTCTTACTATGAGGCCGCTTAAAATCTATTGTCAGCTTTGCGGACACCACCCGCATCCTTATACATAGGGCTGCATTTGTAATTTTTTGTCTTTCTTTTGAAAAATGAATTGGCCGCATGCATTCCAAAATTCAAAACTATTAATGAAAATGTAAAGATTTTTCAGAAACTACTGTAAATTCTCACGGGATAACCCAATTCTTGCGTATAACCCGCCCCCTAACATAGGAAAATCATAGAACCCGCACCTGGGGCCTAATTATGACTACTTTTAGTACTGTAGCATACATAATAAAACCCTAGTATAACCAGCACCCTATGTAGGCATGTTTGGTATTAAATTAAAGCTGAGACTGATTCGCGTACAACCTGCGGGTTACGTGCTAGAAATAACAGTAATTATTTTAGAAACAAAGCTGATCATCGACTTGAAGTGATATTATATTAAAACTCAAATAATATCATAATATGATAATCCATATATTATCGATCTTCTTGAATTTTGATGAAAAATTGGCGTCAGCTCCATTCCAATGTTGACTACGTACCTCTTTTACTCAACCAGTCGCGTTTTGTATTATATCACCAGAGAGACCGCAGTAAGTCAAAGGGAAGGCGCAAGTCCAAGGCAGCTAAGCGGCCTCGTGAAATGATACTACAGGAGCAACCTACACCGGAGACGGTAGTCATGGAGATAACTGATACAGAGGTTATACCCGGAGAACCGGCAGTACCGGCAACACCAGGACCAGCAACACCGGCAACACCAGCCACTCCAGCCGCACCGGCAACACCAGCAACACCAGCATCCGGGCTGGAGGAAGACCTGGACAGGGAAATGGTATGCGCCACATATTGAAGTTCATTGTATATTTATGGTATATTGATGTTTCAAATTTCAAATTTCAAATTATATTCCAATATTTACAGGAGGCTCAATAATTATTTTAAAAGGGGACCAGGCCAAGCGGATGTAAAAAAAAGTAGTCAAAAACTAGGTAAATTTGTAAAAAGGAAAAAGAGGAGGAATATGTGTATGACGCTCGAGCCATCTAACCCGACCTACTGGTCTCTAAGACTGCCCAGAATTTAATCAGTATTCAATGACCCATCTAACAGCCTATACTGAAGAAGGAGCGCCCGTGCCGCCTGCCCAGACCTTCCAAATTGAAAGACGTGCGGACCGACTGTTGTGTGTGTAACCAGGAGGGAGACAACAATAACCTTGTACGGTAAGTAGCACCCTCCTAATATACTCCTAGCCACAGTGACTACTTCTAGCCACAGTGACCACCCCTAGCCACAGTGACCACCTCTAGCCATAGTGACTACCTCTAGCCACAGTGACCACCCCTAGCCACAGTGACCACCTCTAGCCACAGTGACTACCTCTAGCCACAGTGACCACCCCTAGCCACAGTGACCACCTCTAGCCACAGTGACTACTTCTAGCCACAGTGACTACTTCTAGCTACAGTGACCACCTCTAGCCACAGTGACCACCTCTAGCCACAGTGACTACCCCTAGCTACAGTGACCACCTCTAGCCACAGTGACCACCCCTAGCCAGAGTGACCACTCTAGCCAGAGTGACTACCTCTCGCCACAGTGACTACCTCTAGCCACAGTGACCACTTCTAGCCACAGTGACCACCTCTAGCCACAGTGACTACTTCTAGCCACAGTGACTACTTCTCGCCACAGTAACTTTTTACAGTGACTACTTCTCGCCACAGTGACTACCTCAAGCCACAATGATTACCTTTAGCCACAGTGACTACTTCTAGCCACAGTGACTACCCCTAGCCAGAGTGACTACATCTAGCCACAGTGACTACTTCTCGCCACAGTGACTACCTCTAGCCACAATGACTATCTCTAGCCACAATGACTACCTTTAACCACAGTGACTACCTCTAGCCACAGTGACTATAACCAGAGTGATTATCTGTAGCCATTGTGACTACCTCTTGTCAAAGGGATTAACTGGGTGCCTGCAGTCGTAGTGACTCCATTTATTTCATGGAATAGTCATTCTGCAACACCATACATAAACTAACTGAGTTTGTCTTTATGTTTGATACAGATGTGATGAGTGTAAGCTGTGTTACCACTTCCACTGTCTGGACCCGCCCCTCAAGAAGTCTCCCAAACAGCGGGGGTACGCCTGGCACTGCACCGCATGTGATCCTACCGAGGGAGAACCGGTAAGTTACCATAGTGCTAATTCAATAGTATTAACAATGATGATTTGTTTTGATCTCTTATCTTTGACCTACCTGGAGGACTAAGACTGAAAATCACACAGTGATTTTAATCTCTCTTTAAAAAAAAAAAGAAAAAAAAAAGGTACACAGTGACCATCGGCTGCCCTAGTGACTACCTCTAGTCATATCAACTACCTGTAGTACTAGTGATATGGTGACTGTAGTTCTACTAAGTAATATTCACCTCAAAAGGCGTGTACTGCTACATACTTGAAAATAACTTTCCAAATTAAATTACCCACTTGTAAAATAATCCCCATTAATAACGAATGATATGTGATCCATGTTAGTCTTAAGAGTCTCTGATGTGCAGGTTTGTCGAGTATACTACAACTAAAAAAGATGATAAGTGTATAATGGCACTTATTTTGTCTATATTTCACAGATTTTGCCCGCGAAAAATGTGAAAAGGAAGCGGCGAGATTTGCCTGTTCCAAAAAAGGTGTAAACCCCTATCATGCATGCCTAACATCAGTTTGCTTTTCAGTTGGGGAACATGCTTTATTTAAATGTAACCTTGTACATGGTGTTTGTACGAAAGATACGTGTACATAAAAATAATTAATAACTCCCACCCATGTTTTTAGAGCATCTATCTACACTGTTGTTTGATGTATTACATTATTTAAACCCTCTTGAAATATCAACTATCTTGGGTTATCGTATGTCCTTATGCATGAAAGCATCAACATCAGCCCTGCCTTCACGATAGCTAATTATCCCAGGGTCCCTTTACTCCTCTACTTAAGCCAGTCCAAAGCAAAGAAAAGCACCTTTGTCTGTGCCTGCTGGTGTTCCTTTGATACAGCTTTGCATCGTGTTGGTGTATTCTGTTCCTTAGCCTAGGGAATGGTCATTTTTTAACTATGGAGGAGGAGGGAATTTTTGCGTGAGGGCGCAAAAATCTTTTCCTAATTCCTTTTCTGTCAGCACCCGTAGTAAGGTTTACATTTGTGGCGGCCTACCCCCAGGTAGGTGTACCGATATAGTAATGCGGTGGCCTTTTCACTAAAAAGGGGCCATATATTTTTGCCCCCTCCCCTCTCAAGAGGGGTTAACATTTCTTTAATCCCCCCACCACCCTCGAAGGGTCAAATAATTTAGTTGGTTTCCCCCCCCCCCCCCCCAATTGTTGTTAAAAAATGACCACTCCCTTAACATAAAGCTAGCGATCAGTCAGTTATTCTATCACCCAATATCCCAAAGTTATTTATTAAGAAAATAAAAAGAAGCTGACTACGGTCCTTGGCTAACCGTGATGGGACAGGCCTAAATGGAAGAACAGCACTGCTAACAAGCTTGCTGAAGCTGCACATCACATACAATATATACAAAAACCGGCAGAAAAAAGCTACTGCCGGTCCGAATAGCTAACTCTAGAGAGTCCTGCCTATATGCCATGTTTACGGCTTGTAAATCGGACCATTATTAAGGTTTCTACAGCATAAAACAGAAAGCTTGAATATATTCTGTAATGTACATGTTAAAATGGTCATTTTAAAAATTTGAGCCGGGCCTGCAAAAAAAACCAACAACTCCAGGACCAGATATCCTGCATGGTGAAAAAGTTTTCGTACAGACTGATGTACATCTATATACTTTATTATTTTATAAGATATTAGATGAAGAAGTCATCAGAACCGTACTTTGGCTAATCTGCAGCCATACTAATATCACAGTGTAGTGGTGTCTTTGGTCCCGGCTTTATTGGTACCGTACCGTCACAACGTAGCCCCAGAACTGTCTACAATTTTCCGGAGCCTTTACCCCTGGCGCTTATACAAGACATGTAAAGACCCGTCTGTCCCCAGTACTTATATGACCGGTGCTCTTTTGAAATCTGGCGCTAAAACGCGACAGTACGGTAACAGCCTATTTTGATATCATCCATGCTTCATTCAACAGATACCTGTATAAATTGCGATCTAATTTATCATCACACACTATTAAACATTTCTTTGGTGATCACTATTAAACATTTCCTCGGGCTTCTGAAATATATTGTAATCACTTAACCGACAGAATGATGTATTAAAATGGTTCATATTCAGCTTTGTTTAATGCTGTGCTCTTTGATAAGCATAGGAAAAAAATCTCAATATATCATGTCACATACTTGTGAACGTATGATAAACAATAGATAATTTACAAACAGTAATATGATAATCATATGGAAAAGACCTATATATAAAACACATTGGACATGATAATGATATCGTAAAACTAAAATGGCTTCTATTTTATCATGGCCAAGTTAGGGTGTTCTTTAGAAAAAGGATGAATCTGACCCAAAAATGATTGTGATGTGCTCTAGTTTGTAAGAGTTGCTCCTACCCCCCATTCTATATATAAACCCGAATAGTGCTACACTCTGGGCACTATGGGGGCTCCTTTTCTAACGCTATTGTTCTGTTTCAGCCTGAGGTGGCAGCTCTTCTCCCGCCACCACCTCCACCACCTCCCCGTGCTCTTCCCAAACAGGTGTGTCCATCGGGCGACCGGCCAGTCGTCAAGTTACCGACTGGCGGTTTTAACCCCCGGCTCGCCTAGCCTTCTTTGTCATAGATTGCATGTATCTTCAAATCTGAGCTTCTCATAATAGTAAACCTATATATTTAGATGGGTGTGGGAGTGGTATTATAGTATCGAATATGCCTTGTTTCATGATACATAATTGTTGGATTTAGTTTTTGTTACAAATAGAGAGAGTATGCGGCATTATTATAGTTATGGAAGCCAGATTATGAAGTCAGCCTAGGCGGGCTCCTGCATGAATACTTGTACTGTACATGAATGGATGTATCAAAGATTGTTTAGAAAATATATTCTTTCTTTTTTAGTAAGGGGGGGGGGTGATGTTATTAGTATGCCAGATTAATGTAACAATATCACCTTGTTTTCAGTTCCCTGGTTACTTACTTCCATTTGATCCAGTTTAGATGTTGAATTTGTTTCTGTTATCATTTGAAATGCATGCTTGAATGAATTCTCCCTCTTGTTAACAATGTCTTTAATGTGTTCCTCAATATATATATATATAAGCTCCCTTGTCTGGACGGGAGGGAGATATTGTACCAGCCCAACATTTTCTACGTTAAACTTATTCAAGATCAATGCCTTCCTAATACAGGGCCTATACCTTTTTTTCTATAACTCTGTGGGCTGGGACAAAAATTAAAGACATGACCTATTAAAAGGAGACCCGAGAATCTGTAGGCGATGAAATATCACCAGACGTATCTAGTGTTTCTGAGCTTAATAATGAAATGTAAAGTGTCCCAGGCACACATAAAACCAGTGGAAAGATGGCGAAGTAGCAGTTATTGCGGTCATCTTGGTTCTAATCTCGCGGGGTTTAGGATGGTACCAGACTCCCTTACTGCATGATGTGGCAGGAACTAGCCTGCCGGGCCAGCGGGTCTTGGCTGAGTGGATATTACCGTAATTTCCCGCATACAACCTGCGGGTTGTATGCGAACCAAACTCAGCTTTCATTTGATACCAAAAAAGCCTATATAGGATGCGGGTCGTACGAGGGTTTTTATCACTATAGAACAGTACTAAAATATCTTTTTTCAGATCAGAAAAAGGGTTATAGGATTCTCCTGAGTTGGGGGTGCAGGTTATATGCGAGATTCGGGTAGTACGCGGGAATTTATGGTACCGTCTGTGATTAGCTGGCGGTTTGGAACCGGGAGTTTGAATTTGATGTTGTAGCCCAGCCCTCAAATGATAAGGGTGTCCTTCTGAAACAGGTCTCTGCCCCATAGACCTTCTATCACTGATTATCCGCAATGATTACCAATATAATGCTATACAAACAGTTTGACAGCAATACAGGGGTTGTATCCCCCCCCCCCATGTTCCAGTAACACCTTATTAACAGCTCAGGATACTTGCCATATCTCACTAACCAACCTGATTAAAAAGAACTCATTTCTTAAGAAGTGCACATAGTTTTATAGATTTCAATACCGTGTCGCTGGCATCATTAATTAATTAGCCACCGCATCAGGTCACAGGTGAAATACTCAAAGCTTTGTCTCGCGTCTTATTTTCAGTCGGAAGGAGAAGAGGAGGAGGAAGAAGAAGGTATGGAGGAGGAGGGCGTCGAGCAGGAGAGTGATGGAGCGTCTAAGATGAAGGAGGATAGCATAGAGAAGACGAGTAGTGTTGGCGGAGACCTGCCGCGTGAGAGTTTTAGCGACTCTGACATTGTACCCATGGAGGAGGACGCGCCTCCACCACAACTACAAAAGGAAAACTAGGGTTTATAATCTCTCTTAAAATTCAAACAGAAACAAAGTAATATATATATATATATATATGTATGTATGTATGAATACCCAACTAGGTTATGATTTAAATCTCAAGATAAGATAAGAAAATGTTTCCTTTCTGTTCACTGGATGACAGGCCTACTTCCACTTGCTGTGTTATGAATCTAGAATGACTAGATAATCAGAGCTACCGTAAAACCTTGCATGTAAGCTGCACCTGTGCAGATGCCGCGAGTTTGAGGAAACTTATAAGGAGCACCTCTGATTTTGGCCACTTTAGTATCATAGTATACTTCCAAAAATCCTCTTTACCTTGAACTTGAGCAAATCCTATAAGCCACTTTGGCGATCTGATTGGCATACGAGTCGGCTACAAGTCGCGGCTTCTACGCTGGGTTTTACACTTGTAGTATTAACTAAGTGGCTATGTAACAAGGAGTTGTGAGAAATATCTTTTGAGTTATGATAAAAGCAACATCTTGTGTTCTTCAATATTAATATACTGTGTAAGTTGAGGTTATATGTATAATGTATTTATAATATCGATTACTATGGCAACTTGTCTTGTATAGGCCGCCATCTTGTTCTCTCTTGAGGGCAGGTTCCTTAAATTGGCACTTCCTTAAAGCGGCACTCTTACCTAGAGTCAAGTCCTTGTTAGTATAGAGCAGCGACTTAGACCCTTAGTGAGAGAGCCGCTTTCATGTATAGCCTATTGAGTGACTTAACATTAGGACTGATGATATAGGTCATGTTAAAGTGACCATACTACGACATCTAACACTAGCTCATACTGACACTAAGACGTTCAAAGTAAGAAAAACTTGTTCAGATCTGAATTATATTTGTTGTTTAACACTGCCAATGTCCATGTGATTAAATTGTTTTGTTTACATATCTTCTGGACAAGTTGTACCCTGGAGAGTTATTCTTAATACAAACTTAAGTGTGGCTAGATACATGATTTTTAGAAAGTATATTTAACTTACATTAGATAATTAAATTAGGTAGGCCAATATCTAATTATCAATACGGTACCATGTGGATTGTTATTTTTGCTTTATCCCACTTAAAGCTGGCTTGATACTACAGAATGGCAAATTCTAAGTACGGCAAATGAAAATACTAGGCCATGGTGCTTTTGTAAAGAATATAAAATATAATGTTTTTTGTTTTCATGTTTAAAAAGAAAATACTCATTTCCTTCAGAGGTTAGAATATCCTAAATGTTGGATCATTAACTTCCCATGTTATGCTATTTCCAGGGTCAGTATTGTTTCAAGGATAGAAAATTGAGTAGAATAGATAGTGAATGGTGTGAATGGTGTGAATGTATAAATTGGAATATACTGTATTGCAGAATATATGTCAAATGCAGAGTGTACAATAGGATATTAAATGTAGGTGCGCATGTGAACTGTAATATATCCTTAACATTTGTCATATGGAAATGGAAATGAAAATAGATTATTATCAGATTATATAATATGTACCACATTGAATGTGGTAACATTGTTTTTCCATAAATATCAGTTGGTGAGTAATGTAACTGGTTTTAAAGTCGAGAAGTCCATCAGTTACGTATCTACAAGAAATTGGTGCATTTAGTATTTGTAACATGTTGACTTATCTTTTCTCATTAGTTATACCCTCTTTGTTTTGAAAGCATTGAAAAAATCCCTTTTTATAACATGCCAAAGTTCACTTTTCCCCATTAAAGCCTCAAGATAGATCTTGGTAGTGTTGACTTGTGACATTTCTCTTTATGGATGTGTAAGCTGTTGTAAATTATAACATTATAATAGACATCCAGCGGTTTATCGCAACTGTGCTATTTTAGAAAAAAACAATATGTCTACTACTGCTACATTGAATAGAAATACCAAAGGTGAATAAATGTGAAGAATGAAAAATATAATAGGAGTGGTTGCCTTTTCCATATCTAACCAGATAGTGTTAACAAAAACACTATTGACAGTGTCATCTGGTGTCAATCATCAGAACTACTAGACCAGTTGCCCTGTCCAAACCCAACCTCAGCCCACATCGAGCAGCCCGCTTTGCCGACTTTGGCACAGCCTAATTTTTCTAACATTGTACCAACATTGGTAATTCAACGTTGGCACATCCCAGTAAACACAACTGCGTTGGTCAGACGTTAATCTATGTTGATCTTTGGTCTGAACTACGTAATTTTAGTAGGTTTATCAACCTCAAAACGTTAAGGTTTATTTACCAATCTCAAACCTGCAGGTCTGATCTACGTAGCTCAGACGTAAATCTACGTTTAACACATTACATATAATTCTACATAGTCTGACTCAGACAAAGACTCTTAATAAATCGCAGACAAATTTACATTAACAAACAATATTCATACAAAATAACTACTATAATTTTCAATCTCATTTCATTCTGCATAGTATATTCTTGTAGCTCAATTGAACAGACTGACAGTGTAGATCTGTTGATTAGTTTTAGCTGCAGAGAGGCTTTGTATTTCTTCCATTACCACCAATGTGGTGTCCTCACAGTAAATTGCCGCAATGCACCTATTCATGCACAATGCTTTAATCACCCATCCTTTATATATAACTATTCTATTCCGCATTAGCAAGATGATCACTGTACAGCGCCATTTTGTCTGGTACCAGTGCTCCTTCCTCTGCTAACTATAGCAGCCAGCTGGTTAGCTGAAGCTGGTTCCTGTCATGTCCAAAATTTTGAGTTTTAGGGGCCATAAACCTTTCAGTTATAGGTCTCTATTGTGGGTCCTTATATCATGTGTTCAGATTGGGGGAGTGGTTAGGACACTGGCAATTCAATACAAAGGTCCTGACTTCGAATCCATACAAAGGTTGTTTGGTTCTGATACCATTATAAAATGTCCTTTTGTTTAGTCAAAATTCGTGATAGTATACAATTCAGTTGTAAATTTCATTTACATAATATAAAATTTCATAGGGTAATCCGAAATGATTTTGTATGCATCTTTAGTTTTTCTATGTGAATACTATTATTATTCTTGACCAACTAGGAAAAGAATTAACCATGCAACCTTGGCATGGATTCGAAGTCAGGACCTTTGTATTGAATTGCCAGTGTCCTAACCACTCCCCCAATCTGGACAGTTGATATACAGGATATAACAAACACTCAAGTATCACGAATTCAAAAAGTGATGACCCCTACAACTGTCCATTTTTGGACATGCTAGGAACCAGCTTCAGCTATAGGTCTCACAAAGGAGAATCACTGCAACTCGCTAGTGCGGAATTGAATACGGTTTATTTGCATGATATTGAATTCATAATTAATGAGAATTTACTGCTTGAATGTGGTAGTGTGTAACATTCTCTCCATAATTGATAGTGCTGCCACCTAGTGTGACACAGAAAAGTCATCTACCCAATTGAAGTTGAAAAGTTACGTATTCTAACGTAGATCTACTCAGATTTATTACGTATATTACGTCTGAATGAGGTAGATCAACATAAATCAGACGTCTACGTCTGTTGAACGTAAATAAACCTTATTGTTTTGACGTCTACAAACCTTCCAAAATTACCAATCTCAAACCTTTTGGTTGGACATCTACCTAGAGAAACCTCTGAACTACGTTGTAACTACGTAGGGTGTTTACTGGGATCGTTGAAATATTGCCTGCGACGGTGCCGACCATTGCCAACGTTGGCCCAATTCATCCTTGCTAGCTGGGATGTGTCCGATTTACACAAAATCTATTATTTCCGCCGAAATCACCAGAGGGAGCCTGTTATGTATTCTCAGCCCCAAAGGTTGTAAGGCTTCTATGTTCTCCTTATAGTGCTATAACGCAAAATGGTTGAGACTAACATTTGCATGGATCATCCTTTCAATTTGGCTGTTCATACAAACTCCAATGGCAATTCTACCCTCCACAGGCCCCAACACCCAGGTCGGCAGTCGCACGTCGGCAGTCAGCCTTCCTATCCTCATCCATTCCAGATATCTCATTGCTTGCTGGTGAAGGAGTGGCCATTTTCGAACACCAGGGGGTGGTGAAAGGTTGCCTCTGCGCCCCCTATGAAATCTTCCCCTGTTTTATTTAATTTTGTTTTCTTTATTCATTGATAGCACTTTTTCAACTGGTTACCAGTCAACCTCGAAACTTAAAGCCGAGAACTTTAAGCCTCAATCTTGACCAATCTATAATCAAAGGCCAAATGCACTCTAAGACAGTCAGCATAGTAGCGTCCCCTGACAGCAGAGTCAGTATAGCACTCCCTCGTGTTCTGAGTTGATACTAAGGAGAAAGAATAAGACACCATCTGCGAAAAAGGGCCTTAGTGCAGTGTGCATTAAGGTCCCCTTTCCCAGTACATGTCACTATATATATATATATCTCCTGTTCTTTGCATTGCTGACTGTTTCTTCATACACATCAGGAATGCCCTCTCACATGACTATGACTTGTGTGAGTATCAGTTAAAAACTATTGTAAAGCCTTGCTTATAAGCAACTCACGTATAAGGTGACCCCCTAACTCCGGAAAATCCTATAAGCCTCACAGGGCATCTGATTGTGGCTTCTTTAGTAGTGTAGTATACATCTAAAAACTTGTGTATAAGCCGCACCCTGACTTTGTCCTGATCCTATAAGCTGTATAATAGGGATCTGGCTTTCATTACATACCAGCCGCGGCCTATACACATATGCATCCTCGAGCTGTTCTCATGCCACATTTATTATATGCCATCTACAGCTAATTGGTCCATAATAGCTGCCTTCCATATTACCACCCACATCATATATAATATCAGAGACCTAGGCTTGCTTTAAACCAAACTCTGTCTCAATCATCTGTCAAATGTATTACCGAATAAATCGGAGGCTACATGATATGACTATTATAAGACACAGAACACACTGCATGGGACCTGGTACAATTATCCTCCGCCTGGGTGTTTGGTCTATAATAAATAATACCACAAATGTGAAAATGGGCCAAAATCTGATCCAAGGTGATTGTTTTTCAATAGACAATGATGGTTTTCTCCGAAACATTCTATTTTGGGGTAATCCTTCCATATTTGGAATGTAAATGGAACGTTTTGAAGCAAATGTGAGGCCTAAAAAAGGCTTTCTTCATAAAACGTGTTGCCATGGCAACCACAACTTCCTTCCAAATAGAAAAAGAATGAATTCCAAACAATAGAGACATTTTTAGGGATTACTATACTAAAAACAGAATGTAAATATCATTTCTATGTCTAGATTTATGATATAAAATATGAAAAATAGTGGTCAGGTAATAAGTGAAATTTTGCAAAATCATGATAATTAGATAGAGATAGAGCCTATTGGCTGTTTGGCAAGGGTAGCACCATCCCAGATTCATGAAGCAATTTCTCAAAAACCAGAAGGGATATCTCCATCTATGATACCTCTTTTGAAAGCTTATGACTTCAATTTTTAAACATACATTTCACCTCGGAAGCCCCTTTCTCCTCATCTGTCCACTATTATTCTTACTGTAGGTTATATGGCATATTCTCCTCTCTCAGACCACCAACTGACCTGGAACAGCTTGGTTGGAGTGACCTAGTTCACATAACCTCCTGAGGACTACACTACACTACCAAGCCTGTCAGATGCATGAGAAGACATCTTATTTATGTTCCAGGCCAGTACAGAGATTCCTGAAGGCAATATTTTAAGTGAACTTTTCCATCTTTGTTATATGGGCATTGTAGTATAACATTTTCTTGTACTACAATGGATAGAGGGTGGAGTTAGTAAAATGTTTTCTTAAAAATGTAGCTCAGTAAAAGTGTGCCTCTGTCGGGACCGAAACCACAATATTCAGACTGTCGGCGGTGTTACCAACTGAGCTAGCGAGCCAGTCAATAACCTGTATAACTTATTATGCCTATGAATGAGATCAGTGTTGAATGTGGATTGGTGTGGATTGGAACCCCACAATATCTCATGGAATGGAATTTCGAAAATCATGTAAATTTCTCATTTATATGAAAATGTCTTTCTCTACTATGGATGGTGGGTGGAGTATAAGTGAGTAAACCTCCTTGGATCTGTAGAATATGGTACATAACCTCTTCAGGTGTGGCTCAGAGGTTATGTATCATATTCTACAGGTCCAAGGAGGTTTTCCATCACATAATCTCCTGCTTGTGGCCACCATCCACTCAGCTCTAATCGGCCAAAGCTATATAGGAAATGTATGGGCTTAGTTGGCTGAAGTTCCCAAGTGGACGGTGGCCATTAGAAAGGACAGTTGCTGTGAGGATTAGGAGTCTGTCTGACACAACCACACATTACCTTAATATGCTAAGCCATTTGATAGCATGATGCCTGAATGCAGTCCTGGCGAATCTACTTGAATGCTTGAATGCAGCACGGACGAGTTACTCACAAGGGTTGCATTCATGCATCAAGATGAGCAAGGGTATGGCCCATCAAAGCATTATGCGGCCCTTAAAGAGTTAATGAGCATGGATATCAGCAAGGCCATCTATTAACAGACTGGTTATCTTCTCATTAGGATACAGCTAATGGGCTATATGCAGCTTCACTACACTGTAAATAGTTAGTGTAGGTACATAGTAGAATATACTGTAGAGTGGATTTAAAGTAGAATCTACTGTAGATTGAATCTACTGCAGATTTACAGTAGATTCTACTGTTTACCTACAATGAACTATACACCTACAGTAGAATCTACTCTACATCTTCAAAAAGGGCAACCAACCTTTTACAGTGTAGCATATATTCTTTATGCGCAAGTTAGATTTCCATAACTACATGAGAAATGGTGTTTTGATACACACATATTCAATCATGGTGTTCATTAAAGAAATTATAACACAATGAAGAGCTGATGATCAGCGTAACTTCGTGGTCATGTCAAATAAAACGTGAGCACATTCAATAAGGACAAAAATATCATAACACACATTCTCTGTCATTCTCAAGGTTATGGCTAAAGGAATTCCAATTTATGCCTTTATACAATATTGTTCTACCGTAAAACCTTGCGTATAAACCTAACTCGCTTATAAGCCGCACCCCTAACTTGACAGATTATATAAGCCACAGAGGGGGTCTGAAAATTGTTAATTTGGTACTGTAGTATACTTATAAAAACTCTCGTATAAGCCACACCCGATATAGGCATGTTTGGTATCAAAAGAAAGCTGAGTCTGATTCACATACTAGCTGCGCCTTATACGCGAGGTTTTACGGTACTGCCTACTTATGCTATGATTCACCTTGGGTTACAATATTGGCAGTATTTCCAGCCCCTTGGCTGTAGATTAGACGCAGCACCTTTGCCCCTCCCTTTTGTCGCTGTCTCTGTCAGGATGTATTATTCACAAGGGTACAGCAGCTTCCTGCCTGCAGACAGGACACACAGAGGGACACAGCCTCATAGAAGATGACACCAGGCTGACTATAGACCACAGACACAAGCCACACTTCACAGCACTACATACCACATCAGACAGAGAATCAACATTGGTTGTTCACCCCTGAAGGCAAAGGGGGCCGCATGATGAATAGCATTGTTGTAAAACAAAGCGTTCACATCACTATGGGTTATGGGCATAGCTATGAAGAAAGACAAAAAGTTAAGTTAAGCGTTACGTCTGCCTTTTATTATGTTAGACATGGCGTTGGGTGCTAATCTCCCTTTGACCCCTAGCTTTCAGAAGGTGTACCTCACAGAATATCAGACTATTACTACCGTAAAACCTCGCGTATAAGCCTAACTCGCGTATAAGCCGCACCCAGAGTTTGGCGCGATCCTATAAGCCGCATTAGCGTTCTGAATGACCCTGGGAAAAACTCGCGTATAAGCCGCACCCCTTACTGTGGCCTATATCTGCAAGTACTGTGGGTTTCCAAGTTAGCCCCCCCCCCAACCCCGTATATTATTGTGTGTAGTACAGTTATGTGGCGGTCAGCCCACCCCCCCTTCCCCCCATTTCCCATTGTTACTGTCAGTGTTAGGATGCTAGCAGGGTTTAGCGGTGGTGTGCATTGTCTTAGGGCTGAGGTGCGAGTGAGCTTCATTGTCTTAGGGTTGAGGTGCGAGTTGGCTTCATTGTCTTAGGGCTGAGGTGCGACTATCAGGCATTGACACTGCCAACTCACATTTGTGTTTACCCCCCCCCCCCCCCCTGCAGTCTATGTGACTCTTGCAGCTGTGTTAAGGCCATTTTATGGTCAATTTGGAAATCAGAATTTCGAAAAACTTGCGTATAAGCCGCACCCCGAGTTTGGCCCGATCCTATAAGCCGCACCGACGATCTGACTCGCGTACTAGCCGCGGCTTCTACGCGAGGTTTTACGGTATCTGATCTCAGGATACATGCACAGTGTCCACGGGAGTCACTTGATGGTCGCTAAGGTTATTACACCTTTTTGTCACTGCTTCCTGCTTAACTCGCACCCTTGAGATAAATCCCTAGTGCTACTCATTTTGAGTCTGAGTCAACCCAGAGTGGGGCTCGAACACGGGACCTCCCGATTGCCGTGCGAGCGCACTGCCGACTGCCCCGTCCCGACCCTAGAAAGACAGAAGAAAGACAGAAGAAAGACAGGAAGGACAGGGATGTGAAAGGTCCAAAGTCAAATGGAGGTTAATTCGCTGTACATGTAGAAGGGCGAAACATGAGATAGAAAGACAGAAATACAGAGAGACAGACAGGGACATACAGAGAAACAGACATATATTATATGTTTAGTGCCTTAGAAATATTCCAATACCTCCTACCCCATTAGAAACCTGGCATTTAATGGAACAGAACAAGGGCACCAGCAAGGTTACTTGGGTTATATTTATATACACTGTACCATACGTAAGTTATCTTAAATAACATAGTTACTAGTAAAGTGCAGAGGGACTATAGATGTGGAAGACTGTGGAAGAGAGGTGGTGGGGACTGTAGGCCTATAAAGCGATTCATAGATGTTTGTATTCATCTATGTTTGAGGGAAACCATCAAACCAGCAAATATACTCTTCAGGTACTCAACCTGTTTACTACAAATTACTGCACGACCATTTTGGGCCTCCCCCTTCTTCTAGGACTTGTCCTAAGTTAACCTCATCCAGGTCTCATCCTGGTAGACAAGGTACCATGCATACTGCCAAGCCTGCTTTGCCTTGGAACAAACTCTGGGTTCTGTCAATGAGAAAACAGAAGCTTTGCCTTATTAAATTCCAGGTAATTTAAGGGCTTTTGTCCTCTGGTCATGGGATTATAACAAGCAATTTCGTTTCTAATCTCAGTCTGATTTCTATCTGTAGAGTTTAGAAGATCATTCTAAGATGACCATAATTGGGTTTTGACTTTTGATGTTAATATTTTGACACTCTTAGGTAACAGTGAGTCCATGATTGATGGGATGTGGAACATCGATCAATGTCACTGGCAGTCCATCCCCTGTAGGGTGGAATGATTTATTTGTATCATTACATTTTTTCTTCCCCACCCCTCCTCATGCCAAGCTAGTTCAAAAATAACAGTAATAAAAGTACATACAACTGCTTCCACTATTTCGTCTACTTCTCTTAAAGGGGAGTTACCCACCAAAATTCTATTCAAAACAGAACCATATATGTGGCATGTATTTCAGAGGCAATAAGGTCCTTTGTCACAGATCACGTCACATGTGCTTACAGCTAAATCTTTCCAACAAATTGGACTGTGGTAAAAACCACCAATAGCAATAGATTAAATCTCTGGTATATGTAAAGCTACATATGTGAATATTTGCTATTTCCTTCCTATTCATCACAGATAACATGGTGCTGGAGTAGATTTGAGAGAAAAAGAAGCTACCCATGAATATTGTCACTTCTGGTTACATGGCCAGTACCAGGACCAAATGACATTGTGTATTAGCTGTCATGAGGCATTAGACATTTTAATTACAGCCAATATATATATTTCTGTGATGGAAAGTCAATAAAGAAAGAAGAACCCTTTTCCTTCATTATGATTGTGAAAAGGTGAGTACCTCTGAAGGAAACGGTGCATTAGTCATGTGACTTGAACAAGACCTGTGTCATGTACATAAATATCATCTGGGTAAAATGGGCCTTTAGTGATTCTTCTATATTGTGTAGCGATACCTAAAGAAGAAAGCATGATGGAAAAAGGTTTCTGTGATATATCATAAAGCCCCCTTTTATGCTATTAAATTCTCATCACATGGCTTCTTGCTTGCAATCTATGAGGTATTTATATGAGTAACATATTGTATACAGATATATTCATAGGCCTATATTGCTACACTATCAACATATGGTATTCTCAACAAATTGAGATTCATCAGCAGTTATATTGGCCAGCAATAGGTTTTTGTCACGATTGAATCATTGCAGTCATATATCTATTTTGTATTTCGGTTTCAGCCTTCCTTTTTTTCATATTGCTTGGCCATTTTTTTTCACATTGCAGATGGACATAATCTGATAATGGGACCTGACAGTGGTTTCCGCAAACAGGAAGCCATGTCCCTGAGGCTACAGGGGGGAGACTGATGTGGAAATCATTGTGTGCATTTGGTGAAGTGATCACCCTTCAGATCCGACAACACCATCCATAACATGATGAAGGCTCTTGTTCACGACACAGGTTTTGTTCATGGCACATGGCGAAACAAACTAATTAGGTTCTCTCTATCATTGTGAAATTGGTTGGAAGAGTTGTTACATAAAAATTGATGTCATTGTTGGACGTCCTTTTTATTTAGGTGAAAGCCTGAATATCTGGATAAGTGACCAGACAATCATAGATTCTGTGCAGTCTGATTTCTGCCTACTGTATATAATTCTAGAAGTTATGGAATAACAATTCCTACAGGATTTTTATATTGTGTCGCTTCCTTCTCTGTGTGTATTACAACTAAGTACTCCTATGGATGGATGAAAGGTTAGAGAAAGAGAGCTACACTGTTATCATTGACCTTGGGAGAGACCACTTTTCTAACATAGTCACTGGTCTATTATATAAATATGTTTTAACTTGTTTACAATATGGTGGCTTTATGAAAATGTTTAATGCATGAATGTGAATGGTGTGATACATCAGATTCATCTGAGACACGGTAATTGGCTATTGATTATACACATTAATGTGCCTCTACATGGGTAAAAATTGACACGGGCGACACGGCGACACGGCCCCTTTAAAAATCGACACGGCCGACACGGCCCTTTTAAATATCGACGGACATGAACCCATTGAATAGAAGGTATAGTTATGTATGGGGATAAAAATCAACACAGTGACACGGTCCCTTTGCTTAAATTCGACCCGGCGACACGGTCAAAATTGCCTGCACCCATGTAGAGGCACATTAATGATAAGTGATAACGTTTTATATATCTTTATAAATTATGCATTGCTTTGATTGAGATGCATTGTAAAGGCATCATATTGACAGGCCATCTAGTCATGTTGAAGTGATAGCACCAATACGTCATTGGGGTGAAGGTCCTTTGGGATGGTTGGTGGCCATGATGGCCTGGCTTAACTGGGATTCCTGATGACCTTGATACTTAACCTGTGTTCCTACCATCCTGTTATCTTCCACCATACTCTGCCCCTCCAGCCGTCACAGGTCATTGATAGAGAGATCAATGACTATGCGTAGTAAGTATGTGGTTGTAGGGGGAAGTATCACTGCCTCATATCATCTAGCTGAATACTGCCTTCATCCTTGATACCAGTCCCAGGCCTACAGCCTACAACCAAAGTTGTTGAACTGCCTCTCCTACCCTGTGCACTGTAAATAGTTGGTTGCCTTTTTTGTAAGTATACAGTAAAATCTACTGTAGGTGTATTATTGCAGGTACACAGAAGAATCTGCTGTTAAGCTATGTAGCTCCACTGTACAGTAGGTGCTGGAAAGTAACAGTAGATTTTACTGTGTACCTACACTTACGTTTTACAGTGTAGTGCTCCCCTTGCATTGATCTACTGCCTGAGCTACTCCCCTGCATTAAACTACCCACTGAAGTCCTACCCCTGGGCTGCTGTCCTACACTGACCTGCTCAAACTCCCCTGAGTTGCTTCCCCTAACCAGAGTGTCCACTACCATGAGTTGCTCCTATTTATTCTCTCTCCATCTCTATGTGATGCTTCCTCTCTCTGTGTGATGGTGATCCAACACTAAGCTACTAAGCTACCCTCTGCCTGCATTCAGCTGCTTATTGCCATAGTGGACTAGTCATGTGATGGATGCTCTTTGAATTCAGCTGTAGCTGCTGCTTCTATCCCCATTTCACTCACAATCTTCTATAATACTGGTACCAGAGGAGATGGGCAATATGATCCCATGTATAGCTTTATGGGAGGCAGCACTACAGAAGACTGGTACAAACTGCACATTTTTTGACATGCTGCTAAAAAAAGACTTCCCGCCTCGTGGCTGTCTGACTATCTGTTTAACCAAGACTTTTTTTCTTCTTCTACATTTTGGAATGGGTAAAACTTATCTTTAGTTGAAGTCAGACATATAATGTAGGTAACCTTGTGGGGCCTTTATCCCCCAAAAGATTGGCCTTTATACCTCAACAGATTGGCCTTTATCCCCCAAACCTTTATGTCTAGTGCCATAATTACGGTTAGCCATGCATATGGCGGAAGAGGGGAGCAGATGATAGTTGATGCGACCTCTTACACCACGTAACCCATTGTCAAGGTGCAAATATCCTGGTGATGGACTGTAGGATGGTTATTAAGTGTACAAGATGAAGGGAATGTAGAAGGCAATAGAGGAGGGCCTGTAAACATCATACTGAAAGAGGAGATGTCTGTGTGCAACTACCATTTCTGGCCTTGATCTATCATCCTGAAAAAGGTTCTTTGGATGTTGTGGCATGTTAGATACACATATTGAACACATTCTTTTTCAAAGATATATATTGATACATGTTGATACATAACAGACAACCGTTTGTTTCACTGGCAGGAATCAGATCTAAAAGGGATCAATAGATCAGCTAGTCTGTGGCATGCGGAGGGATAGAAAGGTATTGACAGAGTTATGTAGGATTCTAATTCACGCTCAGAGAGAGAAGCCTTCCACATAGATAGACTCCCCATTTCTGTGAGCCACTCCAAGTTTTTTTTACAACAGAGTCTATGTTGGATCAAGCAGCTCTCTGTAGTCATTTGTGATGACTCTGCAGAAACATTTCGAGGATAGTATTTAACCCTTTCACCACTGCATTTCTGGCCGAATATCACTGAATTTCATTCAAATTATTACCTATTTACAAAGAAACACTTCTGAAATCATATTGAGGGTATCCTCTTGTTATTATGTACCATCCTGAAGAATGTGACATGAAGAATTGGAAAAAGTCTAAAAACATCAAAAATCCTCTTAAAAAGAGTAACCATGGCAACCAATTTGTTTATATGAAGGAATGTTTTCATAAATAAAAGATTTTCATTAAGTTCCATTCTGGCTTGACATATGATGTTATACTTCATCAATCTGATTGATGGTCAGTTTTACATGAAGTCCATGGGATTCCCTTTCAGAATCTGTATTGGTTGTCATGGTAACATAAATAGTTCCTGAGAGATAGCTTGTCCAAAATACCTCATTTTTAGGGAAATTTACAGGAAAAGGAAGACAATTTGGGTTAGTTTGTTGCCATGGTTACAGTTGGAATGTTGAAAGCACACTTACTTAGAACATTGAATTGAATAGAGGACGTCAATACCTTGAATTTGGTATCATACAAGCAATAGTTTCTCAAAGTTCTGACAATAATGTAACACTTTGAAAATTACATGTTTTTCACATTATCTAGATGACTAGGCCAGGTATCAATGTGCATATTGTACCATACCGTGTGGAAAGGGTATGGAGAAATGGGTGAAATCTACCTTGTTCTGGTCTTATGACTTGTATGTAACTAATGATTAGGTAGGGGATCTCATTGGTTTTATGAATTAATGAGTGGGTGATATGCATTTAGATAAAGGAAAAAAATGTCAACCTCTCTTTGGGGGGGTGGGGTTGGAACATAAGGGATTGGAGGCCTATAATTTTATTTTCCTAGACACATGTTTCTTTTGGGAAGTTCACCTCAAACATGGCCCTGAGTGTGGTGCAAATGGTTATCTGTCCCTTGTCATTACTCTGTACTCAAAGCCTCAAGTGCTATGATATTGATTTACTGAGAGGTGTCCTTAAACTTGTCGCTGCTTATCATGTCATGACAGAATGGTGAATATCTGCCCAACGATAACATGTTATCAAATAGACTTTATCGGTTTTATCAATATATACATTTTAGGCCCTCAAAATAATAATCCTTGTTTCTCGTCACCGTGCGCATCCCCAAAATTATATTTTGACGATTCATTTTATATCAAATATATGGGCATATTTTATATCAAAGTGAAGCTTAGAGTGATGTAAATGTGATGGGATAGATATTCACAACTTGCATGGATTATTTATAATATTTGAATTACCTAAACTTGAATTTATTTTGGCGAGAACCTTGATTTCCCTACCTATTTAGCCCTCGTCATATTTGGAGTGGCTTGGTGATGAGAAACAAGGATATTATTTGGAATGGCCTTACAGACAAGGCTAATCATTGTCCCTGCGTTTAGACACCATTGTCTCTACTCTCACTGTCATCCTTCAGTTGTGATAGGCCTATAGATAAAAGATGCATGTAGATACCAAGGACTAATCTCAATGTCAAAGGTCCAAAAGCCAAGGCAACAGAAAGAGATACCAGATGATAAATGCAGTATAATGAATCTGATGAGCTCTCAAACTACAGCAGAGTTAAAATGTCAATCAATCAATGTCATGAAACCTTAAAGGAGCAATATCACCACTACCCATAGTAGACTAGAACAGTACTAGAATTGTGAATGGGGCACTCTCAGTTATTATGCCGCTTTAAGAACCTGGTAGGTCTTAGGTAAACATGTTCTCAGTGATCATATTCATATATTATGTCTTTTGATTGCTAAATTCGCCGTTCTGTTGTTACAGCAAGGTGATCCAGATTCCTTATGAGGGCATTATTTAAAATGAATCATTCTAGGGACATCATAAGAGGTACATTTTGTTGCAATATGTTTGATTTCCAATCACTGACAATATGACAGACCATTATGGTATAAAAACCAATATTATATTCTTGGTAAAGCATATATAGGCCCTTGCTTGCTTGTATTCAGTGAATCAGCCATGTATGGCACTTGTTTTGCTTTTGTAGCTGTCATCTCATGGCCTGATATACATCTTGCATGTTATCATACAATGTTGCATTTTCTTGAACCCAGTTTCTGTCTATATATACGGTACAGGTTCTCCCTCTACTCTGACTCTTGCTGAAGGGAAAGCATTACAAGGACCATTATGTCGGCTACATTGGAAGGAAGTCAAGTATGGGGAACAACTACACCAAGGGAATGGTAGTTAATAGTGTTGGCAATAAATAATGATCATTATGATACTACCCTGTTATCCATAGCAGGCTATCTTTGTTGTCTATGTTGTTGGCAGGTAGTGTGTAAATCGATATAAGAATGGGGTCCTATGAATGGACAGAGCCCATACTTACAGTCTCATTATTTATATATCCTTGCCAGTGCCTTTAGGTTCACATGATGCACATTGGCCCTACCCCTGTGACCCTGTTCATATTGACATTGACCCTGTGACCCTTAGCAGTCAATGCTATCATAGTGATTCTATGTACCTACCCATGTACACTACAATACACCACATGAGTGCCTCTGTAGTGATTGTATCTCGGTCTGCTGTCACCGATAAAAGGTCTGGGGCTATCCACTGCAGTCCCCTCATCTACTGAATATGACTACCTGAAAACCTGGGTATCATTTTTTGCTGAAATGTCTAACCTCCTCCCATGGTCTCAAGTATTGAGGAGGCTATGCATCTAGCCTTCTTTCCTGGAGAGGAGTGGCTTTCCACAAAAAACTACCTGAAAACTACAGTACTTGAATCGTCAGCTATTGATATCAACTCAGTTGGAAAACTAAACTCGTGTTAATCATTTATTGCAAACACAGTTGTGAGAACAGAAATTCCCATAGCACAAATTATTAGGAAATGAGAACTGATAAAGTCACCTGGAATAATCAGCAGATTCAGGGATTTTCTCTTTTCTTTAGTTGAGTGTAAAACTTGCATGTGAGTGTGAGAAGGTGGATTGGAACTGATTTCTAGATGGAATTGGAGGATATAAATAATTTCCAGACAAATCTAAGCATTTTTCACTTTCATGTTAGTCCATGTATGTTTGGGCCTGGCTGAATCTGAAACAAGGGCAAGCAGATGAAGTAGCTTTTAGTGCAATAATTTCTAGTATAAAATGCCCACTGTGATGAAACAGTGAGAATAACCTGTATCCAGAACTGATTCACAGGCTAACAACACCTGATATGTATATTCACCAGCACACACAGAGCATTGCAAACCAACATAAAAAGAGATGAAGTAGGAGCTGAAGTGGTATTGCCCTCATTCGTCCAAAACAGCTTTGTTTATTGAATTTGGACCTATCACTTCAACTTTATCCGAGCTGCTAGATACAGATCCCAGGTAAGAGCAATCAATATGTCTGTAGCTGAAAGAGAGTTATTCATGGTGAAAAGTGTATGCTAGCTGATTTTGCTTAGTCCTAAAGAACTGGAACTTATATCATTAGGCCAATGTGATAGTATTAGGTCTTACATATAGAGAAAATAACCAGAGCAATGTAATTACAATGAACAATTGATTACTTCAAAATGATATTTAGGTATATCCAAAATGATATCATGTATGGTAAAAAAAGGAATAACGAAACTCAGGAATCCACAGAGGAGCTTCAACAGTAGTGTCTAAATTGTTTTCTTTGCAAGATATGGACCAATAACTGGATGAATGGGCCCCATGCATAAGAGGTACCACATTTATCAGCTCTGTGCTATGCATGTAGGATGTATAGCTAATGTGAAAAATGTAGAATATCAAACTGGTATAGATGATAATCAAAGAAAATGGAATATCTTCCGTAGCATCCCAAGACAAATGAAGTGTGACTGCATGGTATGGTGTGAAGGTATGACTCCACATCCTTCGATTCATGCTGTACTATCATAGCTAATGGGTCATTCTGCAGACAATGTCTGAGAGACTGGTCTGCACCCTACATACACGGGTAAACAGCAGATCTCCCTATGGGTAGGCAGTAAGTGGGAATCAGAGTGGGAGGGGGAGGGCTATGGGCTGCTATTATAGGCTCATGGAGACTAAAATGGTGCTTGCTCTTATATTACATTTATTTTTTAAGCAGACCAAGCACAGTCTGAGTGTGAATAATATACAATCTATGTACAACTGGTAATTCTTTTCATATCTTGATTTTTTAGGCGTATTCTTCGATCATGTGAAGATCATAACCATCAAGAGCTCTTCCAAAGAAAAGTCCAGGTGGGATCCAACCTGATATAAATTTAAACACATAACTACACATCATCTTTGACAAAGATTGCAGTAAGGTAAACCCCTGTATTCCGTGTTTGCAATCCCTACTCACTAGAATGGTTCCTCATAGTCCTGCAATGCATGGGTTATAGAGGTAGCTATACTGGCCACCAGGAAGCCAGATGAGCGCCATCCATTAAGTGTTTGGTTTCCCTGCAAATGCATGTCAGACCAGACAATGATGTGAGTGGCTTGGGCTGGGAAAAGCCTCAGCCCTATCCATAGCAAGAGGAATGTCTCTTGTGTATAACATGGGTTGTATATATTACTTTAATTAAGTACCAGGAATTAGATGGCATTAGTTACATATGGAAAAATAAGATACACATACTGATATTAAATCCACCCTGATCCAAATCCCAACAAACATTCTGAACTTTGGAATCCAAATTTGTTATGACTTCAAGAAAACGGCCAATCGGAGCTCTCTTAATGTAATGAAATAGACATCTAAGAGAATCAACTTGTTCTGAGCCACTTGATGCCCTTTTGCATCACCCGTTCCTAGCCACAAGATAGAGCAACTGAGATATTTGAGATACTTCACTATAAAGATGAAAATGTCAGAAATCGAACAGAGGTCAAGATAGGAACATGAAAATCTGCTTAGTGTTTAGTCACACATAAGATGAATGAAAGTGTCCATCAGTATTATTCAGAGAATAATTTTGATATGGAAAACCTTTTTCTGTGTCATTAAAAGGCCCACACATTTTTTCATTAAGAGTGGGAGCCACCACAGTGTTACATATTGAAGTACCCCGTCATTATACTCTGCCTCCCTCACTCCTCATATTACTAAACTCTCTGAGATAACCACAGAAGTGTTTCCTAAATATGTCATCACACAGCTCATCACATCCAGCAGTGACATTTAGGGACATGGTCCCTCAGAGTGTTCACTTCAAAGATCAACCTGAGGAACAGGGGAAACCTTGGCTGGCTCATGTGAACACCCTCATTTAACTGCGTTGGCAAACAGAAAAAAAATTAATAACCTCATCACTCGTAGAAAATGTTTGTCTTGGAAAGCCTTCCCAGATACTCCCTGGGGACTTGATGAGATCTGGCTCCTGAGTATGTTAGATGTTAGATAATGTGGGATTATGTTAGATGTAAGGTAACCAAATGAATGATAAAGCTTTAATATTAGATATATTTCACCAATTTTACTGCTAAAGCCAGCCTTAATCTACCAAGACAATGTGTACTGATAAATCCTAGCTTTTACACTTGTCAGGTTAGTTAATTCTGATTAGCTGAGGAAGAGAAAGTAGCCCATTATCAAGGGATATTTCATAAACATTTTGAAAGGAAGAAGATATGAGGACAACTGACCTGGATGTCAAATCTAGAACTAATCATCTTATTATGGTTCTTATGGAATTTTCTAAGATGATTGTAGGTGGGTCGGTATTTTCTCGCTATGAATATTCTATATTGGTAGGCCTACTTTCCTATAGATTTAGTTAGTCCTACCTCCCTATGAATTTTCTATTCAACTCTTATCATAGAAAACATGGACGGATAACATAGACCTGTACAAAATGGTGTGCCACATCAAGATTGTTACCTCTTGCTACACACCCAGTACCAAGACCAAAATGTCAACGTGTATTACTTTTTACAATACAATCATTTGACATTTCAATTACAACCTATATAAAACAGGCATAATGAAATAGGAACTTGACATAACAGAAGATCCCTACCTAAATTCCTAATTACAAATTACATTTCAAATGTAGCTTGCTGTGCATCTTTAAAGCTCTGTTACACAGTTTACACCGCCTTAATTCCGGTTGGTGTGAACATGTTTGAACAAGACTATAATTCACATCTACTCCTGAAGACCTGTGGTACCAATGAATCAAAGACACCCTGCATATATGGAGGTAAACCAAAATTACTCTGCAATACACATCAAGGTACCTATACTAATTTGGCACTTGGAAAAAGGATGATTGTTGTGGTAGTCAACATAAACTATATGGAAATATTTGAAAACTGTTTATCATAATTGTGATCAGAGGTCTGACTAGATATGTTGTTCAGTCTGGTGGAAGTGAATTTAGCAATATGTCATTGATGTTTAGGTCTTTTGACAAAGGTGGTGGTCATGATGGCCTGGTCTAAGTCAGATTCTTGATGAGCTTGGTAAGTAACCTCTAGCGCTCCCATCCCACTCCTGTCCACCCTCTCTTGTCCCACTAGCTAGCCCAGGTCAATGGCTAGAGATAAATGGCTATGTAAAGTAAGTAGGATGCCACCCAAAGGTTTACCCATTCACCGCCCAGCCCACACCCTGACCATATATATATATATATATATATATATATATATATATATATATATATATATATATATAAGGCTCACTCTCACCAAATCAGTGCAACTAAAAAGTTGACGTACATGATCGGTGGACGTACATGATCGGTGGACGTACACGATCGGAAAACTACAATATCCCCCTAAGACCCCCTTTACTCCGCTATTTAACTTATATAACTATACCTACTGGCTGTAATGTAGTCTTGGGAAGTTTATTAGGAAAAAATAACTCCCTAAATATTAATAGGGGCCAAAGGGGGGGGGATCAATGTACAACCGATCATGTACGTCACATGACGTACATGATCGGTTTGGAATGTCATGTAAAATTTTCTTATTACCCACTGCTTTACATGTCTATGATTATACATATTTAGACCTACATCATATGTACAGCTTGCTAGGATTGATTTATGTTTTAAACATGGTCAGAAATGGGTCAAAATGAGGGTGGATCAATGTACAACCGATCATGTACGTCACATGACGTACATGATCGGTATTGAAATGTCAATTAAAATTATCTTAATAGTCGCATCTAGACATTTCTAACACAGAACATGTCAAGACACACATCATATGTACACCCTGGTAAGGTTTGTTTATGTTTTGTCATAGTAGGAAAGGGTAAGGCAGCCAATAAATCACCGATCATGTACGTCATCGATCATGTACGTCACATGACGTATATGATCAGTATTGAAATGTCAATTAAAACTATCTTAATAGTCGCATCTAGACATTTCTAACACAGAACATGTCAAGACACACACCATATGCACACCTTGGTAAGATATATTTATGTTTTAACATGGTCAGAAAGGGTAGGGCAGTCAATAACTCCCGATCATGTACGTCACCGATCATGTACGTCACCGATCATGTACGTCACCGATCATGTACGTCCGCCGATCATGTACGTCCGCCGATCATGTACGTCCAAATAATAGTTGCATCGATCTGGTGAGAGTGAGCCATATATATATATATATATATATATATATATATATATATATATATATATATATATATATATATATATATACATTGAGCTGTTTACCCTATCCCGAAGCTTCTTCCCCTACCCTGAGCTGCTGCCCCTACCCTGAGCTACTTTCCCCATCATGAGCTGCTCTCTCTACACTGATATCTCACTTTTCACTAAGTTGCTTGCCTCCAAATATTGAGCGGCCCTGAGCGGCCCTGAAATTAGCTGCAGCTACTGCTCTCATCCCCCTCCAGTTACAACCTGCTTACTGGTGCTGGAGGGGGTGGGTAATATCCCATAGTATGAAATGGGTATTACATTATAAGAGACCGGTACAAATTGGACAATATTTGACAACCATCTTTCTGTCATGGTTGTGTGTGTACTGACATATGATATGTTCAGTTCAATGATAATATTAGGAAACATACAATGAATACCCTAATTCTGCTTTCATCCTTATTATTATAAACCCATCAACCACTTGAAGGAGGACGGTAATTGGTTCTACGGTCACAAGTTATATCTAAAAGGAACCAAAATGATTATATCAGTCAGTCTGTGGCAGGAGACTGATTGGAAGGTTTAGTGTTACTAAGAATTAAGTTGGAACTGAGAATTAAGAAAGATACTAATTTCCACTCAGAAAGAGAGAGAAGCCTACCACAGACATGAAGCTGCTGCCAGAAGAGTAGAGTCAATGTTGGATCAAGCCGAGTTCCGCAGTCATTGGTGATGGGCTCAGGGAAAATTGTAAAAGAAATATTAAAAGTACTTGTGAATAATAATACTGAAATTGAGGACCGGAAATCATGCAAAATTTCCATTATTGAGCTCTCTTGATCATGCTTGCTGATAAAGTGGCTGCCTGGCTCCATAAAAGAGGTGACCTTTAACTTTAAACTGACTGTGTTTTACACATCTTTACATTTATTCATCAATAGTAATGAAGGCCATAAGTGTATTCAACTGATACCAAAAGGCAACATGTTTGATAGATTAAGAAGTAATTGGAACAAGACAAACACTGTTACAAGAGAACATGTACATCTGCAGTCGGTATACTTCCATACCATAGCTCATGCTATAGAGATTAACATCACAAAGTCCTCATCTCTTTATTCTCTTTATATGTATAGTCATAGTATAGGCCCCACATGCATGTCATGTGCTTTGTAAGAAATCCAGCTTCATCACTTTTTGCTTTATTCTTATAAGGGGGTAGATTGGCTTTCATGCTCTTGCCTAGTATCCCCAAGATATTTTTGTCTTTGTGAGATTTACTATAGGAATATGCCAACATTATATGAACAGACCCTGCCAACCCCCTTTATGACTGCATGGTCTATGTTGGCCGTTGACCCGTTGACCTTCTGGGTTTAGTGCTTTATGTATACTCTATAGTGCTTCTCTATTCTATACACTACCCTATAGGACATTGATGCTTACATAGTTATAGGGCCAGACATATCTGTACAAATCTCAGTTTCCACATTGAGACTGACAAGAAACTGATAGCAATATTCCCCTTAGCTTTACTTATAGTGAATAACTTCACCAGTGATTTACAATTCCTGCTTGCAAACACAGAACAGACTTAACACTAAGGCACAAATTATTTGAAATCAAAACTGACAGGTATTACCTTTTCTCTTCTTCTTAAGCAAAATCCCTGTGTGAGTCTGACAAGGTGGATCAAACCTGATTTGTTGATGGAATTGACGGGCATAAATAACTGTCTGAGAGAAACAGTCATTTCAAACTTTCCATAAATCCTTCACTGGGAATGGCACACTAATACAATGGGACATTGGAAACATGCTCAAGTATCAAGTCCTGTTTCAGCAACTCACTAACGTCTTCTGTACCAGCATATAACACGGGGAATCGTCACGCAAGTAATGAAGTGAGAGACCGAAGTGATCTTTCCAAGATTTCCCAATTTAACAGACAGCTGTGTGTATACAATTACCTTAATTTCTTTCTATCAATAAACTGAAGAGATTTGCCACAAATACTCGCAAGGATATCCAAACTCATGATGGTTGATAAATAATGTTTCTATTGGCATCCCTTACAGTGAGATGTGTATTATATCTCACTGATCACATAACTAGAATGGTTCGTCATAGTATCCAACTGCCTTCAGGGTTATGGGGCCAGGATCCCGCCAGGATGCAAGATACACACAGCCCATCAAGTGTTTGGTTTCCCTGCAGATGCATGTCTGGCAACGCTATAATAGTCTGATATTGAGACTTGCTGTGATTGACTGAGTCTGGAAAAAACCTAAAGCACTCTGATCATCCATAGCTGGAGGTATTATGTCTTACTGTATACCATATCTATATATCATTATTTGAGATAGAGAGGCTGTGTTTGTGCAAATTATTGGAATATTGTTTGATCGAAATATAACCATCTATCATTGGGCCTTGGACATATTTTCAAGGGGGGAACCATAGTTTGCGCTTTTCCACCTATTGATTTAGGTGTAGGATTGCTTAGCTATGTTTCAGCTTTGGCCTGGGGTATGAAAGGTGAATGTGCATTTAATGCCGTGATATATGAAATTGTTCTTTTTGATTAGTTTTCCTCATGGGATCACATATGCATATTAGCTTATTGCAAAGAGTATATAGGTTCAGTCTATGGTATTATCATGTGATAGATATATAATGTTAAACATCATAATTATATCACCTTAGCCATGTTTATTACTGATCTCATCTACTTATGCTGCAAAAGAGGTAAGGAAATAATCTTACACATATAGCTATAAGCACCCTGCAACTCCTACAATTCCTGCAAGGAATCCACATATTGTCACACCAAGGTCACCCAGGGCAGTCAATCCCTATACGAATGGTGTGATACATGTTGTAAAAACATGCCAGGCACCACCTTTTTTCACTTAGGAAATGAAATGGAATTCCCTGTTTGGTCACACACTCTCCAAACTTGTCTTATTAATGAGGTGTCCCTGATCGTGAGACATGAGCTGATTCCCTGCGGGGAAATGTTATCAAGATGCAGGAGCCCAGGAGCAGGGAAAATAGCAATGCTTGCTTAAAGGTTATAATAGCATGTGTACTTCATGCATAGTTCTATTCTCCTTGGGGAACATGTCAAGTACAATGTAGACATTCATCTTTCAAGAGCCAATGCCTATATCCTGACTACCTGGGGACTGTACTACATGTATTACCCAAGGGACAGAGGTACTGTAAACCTTTGCATCGTTAAAGTTGATTTTAGTATCTATCTTGTCACAGAGTTCTCCAAATTGATTTGGAGGACTAGCTATAAATCACTAAAAGTTTCATAATTCATATCTAAAGTGGTAGGTGATACTGTTAACATCTAAGATGATTCTGTGAAGTGAAAGACAATGTAAAAAACCCATCAGAGTTCAATGGTAACAGCCATTATGATATCGGTTGTCAAGAGGTTTTTCATCTGCCCTAAGGTCCCAGTTATTCATTTTAAGAAATATAAGAGTATTTAAAAAGCATTCACTCCCAAACTACCATCTCAAATGATAAGAGGTAGAAAACAGAAATGGTTGCATTCAAACGCCATGAAAGTTTTTGACAACAATTTGCCACATTTTGACAGTACCGTTTTCTAGGCATCTAGAAATTTCCAAATAGTTAATTTAACCAATGCTGGAGACAATGGCCATGACAATCAAGAAGAAGAATCATGGGATAGTCATGAGGCTGTGGCAACTGATTGCCAAGTCATTGATAAAAAGGCCGGAGGCTCACCTGATGTCACTTAAGCAGTTGGTATTGATTTCACAAAATTTTCCAAACTGTCCAAGGATAAATGCCATGCTTTTCTTCTCAACATCTTTTAAGAACAGTTTGCGCCAAACAACTAAATAGTTGACTCAACCAGGGGCGGATCCAGGGGGGGGGGCGCAAGGGGCGCCCCCCCCTATTTTCTCGTAAATGTTCATTTAGATGGTTCAACACCCCCAATGCTGTAGGTATTATGGCGCCCCCCCTTTCCAAAAGTCCTGGATCAACTGTCACTGAGCATAAACATATATCTAAGCAATATAGGCTATTTAACTCATCTACTTGCCATATGAATAAAGGTTGGCAATTTACAGAAATATATAGAAAGCAATGTGCAGATACAAAGATTTATTTAAAGGGGAAGAAGGGAAGAGGAAGAGAAAGAAGGTGAGACAGGTGCTGATTGAAGGCTGTAATCAAAGTGGCAATAGAAGTGGAGCTTATTGGTGATCGATACTGAGTAGGGACACATTACATGTGTACCATAAACAGCTATTATTGCCCCTCAAGTATCAATTTTGCCTGCTGTAATATTGTTATTGCAATATTGTGATTAGTGCTGTAATTATGGCACAATTTATGACCCTAATACATCCATTCTGATAACATGGTTGCAGAAAAGCTATCAGTGCCAACCAAATCTAATGACAGATGGGTGACAAGATAATTGGTCCTTCCCCTTCAAGTTTATTGGATGGTGACCTGTAGTACACCAACACTCAATGAAAAGTACTAAAGCCTCAATTGTGATTAATACTAGACCAGACATCTTTTTGAAACCAGGCACTGAAAGTGATTTCATCCTCATTCAGCATCAAACTGTGTATCTTGGTATGTTTATCCAGGCCTAAAATCATGTCAGTACGCTAGCTTTACTATTTGCACCAGATTCTTTCCTACAGTGTCATTACCATAATACAAAGGCAGCAATGACCTTATTGATCAAACTGCTTTTAACATACCTTACTCTGTTGCCTTATGTTGTAACAAGCCACTAGTGTACCCAGCCCTCTCTACTGGATGCCCGAATGGCTACAGATAGGGTAATCATAATGGGTATCTAAGCTGTCCAAAGAAGCCTATTTGAGCTGTTCTGATCAGTTTAAGACCTACCTGATTTTCCCTTTAATTTTAAGCAGACAGTTTATTATATTTTGACATTGTATAAGGGCAGCAGTGCAACACAAACTGTAGGTCTAGGCCCATCAGATATTTTGTAGAAGCGAAAATATGGATTCATTATATTACATTAACCAGATAAACAAAGGTTTCTGGCGAATCTATATGTAGGAGATGGAGTTGGTATAACCCCTAACTTCCTCACTGTTGCCTGGAAATTATTTGGGTTGCAGCTTTTAGGGAAAGACATTTTGTAACACGTCACAAACCACCAGCTGACACAATTTGAATGGTCCAATGTCTCAGAGGAATCCACTAGCAATAATGGAAAGAAGCCTGTGCATAGCAGGGGGTTATGAAGATATTCATACAGCAAGTTTTTCCATATCCTATAGCTTTTACTGAATACATATTATCTTTAACAACCAATTGTGTAGAAGAATATCAAGTCCTAAGCAGGTGTAATGCAAAAGGGCATCTATCCCACATGTGGCACTGTCTAAATAGGATAGCGGCCTGCGAGAGTCGGGTGTAGCCGTACTAGATTGGTCCAGTCAGCTATAACAGCGAACCCCCTTACTGTTTTATTGCCTGCCCCTAGCCATAAAGCAGATCAACTAAATGAGGACTTGATGCACATCGGTTAGATGCACAGAGAAGAGTCTTTTTTATGCCATCTCATTTCTAATGGATAGCAGTTTTGACCATCTACCTCTAGACCTTGTTATAGAAATAACTTTCATGGTAATTACAATCTTAACACTTTGTGGATGTAAATTACCTCCTTACCTACCCTTCATAGGCAATGTAGCATAACTATAACACAGGAACCCTGTACATAGGCATATTGTTACACCTATGATATACATCCATTTTTTTTCTAAAAAGGGGCCTTATTTTATATGCATGCTCAAGAAGGCACAGAATTTTTTGAGTCCTCCGGCAGGAGGGGTCAAAAATTTGTACGCCTCCAGCTTGCCCAGGTTAGACTCAGGTTTTGATAGTCCGTCCTTTGATAGTACAACATACACAGGATCCGATCTATTCAAGGCGTAGCAGTCTGATACATTCCTGGGATACATTTGCATTGAAATATGCCTTGATAGTCTGTAAGTTTTGAGATCCAACCACCTTTTCCCCGCAGCAGCACTGGTCGGACTATCAAGAGTAGGGTGTTCACTCCAGTCGGCCCTGCGTGTCCCCAGCCCGGTCACTGTGCAGAGGGATATACCATGGCACCTACTGTGCAGTATGGCAGTCTCCTATGCTTCTCAATCATTGTTATTTCCGGGAAAGGGTATGCTTCTCTCATTAAATCTCTTTCAATAGTGATAATCTACACATATTGGGGCACATTTTGAGCCCATACCATTTCTTAATTGCCTCATGGTTTAAGAGATATGGCTAAAACAAACATTCCAAGTAGCAGCTGGATAAGAAATTTTCATTATATCAAAAATGGTATTTTGTGATTTTAAAGAAGCCATATTAATTAATGCAATGCATTGTTGAAATTATTATTCACATCTCCCCCGCAAATTGACCATTGTGAAGGTAATAGTGAAGTAATGAATGCATTACAACATCATGATCAAAAATATACCAATGTAAACGTATTATATTCTAATGGCAAAATAATTCATCGGCTAATCTGTGTACATGTTGATATGTAGCTTATCAAATATCATGTATTCTCCAGTCTCAGAGGGCCCTGCTGCATGCAGGGTGATTACCCACTGCACTGAAGGCCTCACTGTACACAGAGTATGAGTGCCACCCGCTCCACAGGTTGTATATAGACCAGCAGGGGTAAAATTATCAAGAGTTTTTCAACTTCTAATCACTCTCAAGCAGTTGCCCGTAAAGATATTGCTATTCTGATTTTTGCAATGTATTCGTACACATCTTCTCCCAAGGGAGAACTCGAAAAATATTATCTGACACAAATAATTAGTTTTCAATGTAACTCCCTATTGTCAAGAGAGTAGGCAAGATGCATTCGGGACAACACTAGATAGTAGGTCCCTGCATACTCACGTCAGGTTTGAAAATGGATAAACCCACTCTTGAGGGGAGGGATATGGTTGTACAGCCCAGTACAAAGGTCGGAACTCCTAGTCTGCCCCACCCACCACAGCCACTCCTACAGAGTCACTCACCCCGTTCCCATCTACCTTCACCTCCAACTACCTGTACCCATCTTAACTCTACTTTATTATCCTATCCCTCTATCACCTGCACTACCAGGGCTTCTGTTGGGTAGTGGGTAGGGTAGATGCCGCTCTAAGGGGCAAGTAAAGCCAGGTAGGAGGGGTGTGTCAGGGAGTGTGACTCAGTGGTTTCACTGTGAGCAAAAATAGGGAGCTGTCACACCTTTGACTCTTCACACCTCTGCACATAACACTTTGATACAAGTATAAAGTTGTCGGGTGCTACCGGGGACCAAGTGTATGTTGGAAAAGTAGGATAGTTAGCCATAGTATAATAGAACAAAGAGCAGGGTTAGCCCCTGACAGGGCCAACTCCACACATGTGCCACCTAGTAGGTAGTCTGCGAACCAGGGTATGCCATCACCGGTATAAGACGCACTGGCGATCTGGCTTGCATACTAGCCACAGCCGATACACATATGGCTCAGTCTCACGATTTTGTAACAATTGGATCATCTTTGACAGGGTGACGTCTTTGACCGGGTGACGTCTTTGACCGGGTGACGTCTTTGACCGGGGAGCTTTATTATAGCATAGATAAGACCTATATAGTAGGAAATGGGTGGGAAAAGTCAAAGAATATTTTCACACTATATGAAAGGTAATTTATTTTAAGTTTGTTCTATTTATGTGTAGACCCTTTTACGTGCATTGTAAGATAATGTGTTTTTTTCCTCTGCCCGGTCAGAAACGTCACTTTCTATATCATGTGGACTTTGAAGGGGTACACTGTCCAAAGTATTATCCAAAAACCATTGGCATATTTTTTCAAATAGCAGAGATATGGAAAAAAATATAAAAAATTTAAAAATTGCCTTTTCTAGCCTCAAAGACGTCACCCGGTCAAAGACATCACCTGGTCAAAGACGATCCAATTGTTACAAAGTCGTGAGACTGGGCCATATGCATTCTTTAGCTGTTCTCATGCCAAATTTTCTCTCTGCCATCTACAGCTCCGTGTTAGCTGCCTTCCATATTACCACCCACATCATATGGAATATCAGAGACATAGGCTTGCTTTAAACCAAACTCTGTCTCAATCACCTGTCATTAGAATGTATGACGGAATAAATCAGAGGATCCCTGTACCAAAGAGGAGGCTACATGATATGACTATGATAGTACACAACATACACTGGGACCTGGTAAAAATAATCTCCTACTTGTGGACACCATCTACTGGGCTCTAATTGGCCAAAGTGATGTAGGATATGTATGGGCTCAATTGGCCGAAGTTCCCCAGTGGACGGTGACCATTAGAAAGGTCAGTTGCTGTGAGGATTAGGAGTCTGTGAGACACAACCTTTTAAGGACCACACATTCCCTTAATATGCTAAACCATTTGATAGCATGATGCCTGAATGCAGTCCTGGCGAATCTACATATAAATGCATCATGCTGACCCTTCAGGAGTGTACCACCCGGGTGTGCCAACAGGATAGGATCGGTACAACGCTGGAATGCAGTACTGACAAGTTACTCACAAGGGTTGCATTCATGCATTAAGATGAACAAGGGCATGGCGCAACAAAGCATTATGCGGGCCTTAAAGAGTTAATGAGCATGGCTATCAGCCAAGCCAACTATTAACAGACTGGTTATCTTCTCATTAGGATACAGATAATGGGCTATATAATACATGCAGCTTCACTACACTGTAAATAGTTAGTGTAGGTACACAGTAGGATATACTGTAGAATGGATTCACAGTAGAATGTACTGTAGATCTACAGTAGATTCTACTGTTTACCTACAATGAACTATACACCTACAGTAGAATCCACTCTACACCTACAAAAAGGGCAACCAACTTTTAAGTGTAGCATATATTTTTTATGTGCAAGTTAGATTTCCGTAACGACATGATAAATGGTGTTTTGATACACACATATTCAATCATCGTTTTAATTAAAGGAATTATAACACACCAAGAGCTGATGATCAGAGTAAATGTATTGGAACTTGTTGGTTATGTCAAATAAAACATTTGACAAGGACAAAAAATCTTGTAACAGACATTCTCTGTCATTCCCAAGGTCATGGCTAAAGAAATTCCAATATATTCCCCCATACAATATTGTTCTACTGGCTACTTATGCTATGTTTCATCTTGGGTTACAGTATTGGCAGTATTTCCAGCCCCTTGGCCGTAGATTATAAGCATCACCTTTGCCCCTCCCTTTTGTCCCTGTCTCTGTCAGGATGTATTATTCACAAGGGTACAGCAGCTTCCTGCCTGCAGACAGGACACACAGTGACACAGCCTCATAGAAGATGATACCAGGCCCGACTACAGACTACAGACACAAGCCACACTTCACAGCACTACATGCCACATCAACACTGGCCCTTCACCCCCTGAAGGCAAAGGGGGTCGCATGATGAATAGCATTGTTGTAAAACAAAGCGTTCACATCACTATGGGTTATGGGCATAGCTATGAAGAAAGACAGGAAGGACAGGGATGTGAAAGGTCCAAAGTCCAATGCAGGCTAATTTGGTGTACATGTTGAAGGAGGAAACATGGGATAGAAAGATAAAGATACAGAGACAGGAACATACAGACAGACATACATTCATATATCATATGTCCAGTGCTTTAGAAATATTCCAATACTTCCTACACAGTTATTTTGAACTAAAATAACATTTTTTTGTTTGCTTAGTATGGATGTGGAAGGCTGTGAGAGAGGTGGTGGGGACTGTAGGCCTATAAACTGTAGGACTTTTCATGTATGTTAGAGGAGAACCAAGCGAACCAGCAAAAAAAAAATCACTCTTCAGGTATACTGAACTTGTTTACTATAGATTACTGCACAGTAATTTGGGGCCTCCCCCTTCTCCTAGGACTTGTCCTTAGTCTCCCTCATTCAGCTGTCATCCTGTGCCTTGGTCACAAAATCTGTCAATGAGAACACAGGAAAACTTTGCCTTATTAAATTCCCGGTAATTTAAGAGCTTTTGTCTTCTGGTAATGGGATTATAACACCAATTTCTTTTCTTATCTTGGTCTGATTTCTGATCTGTAGAATTTAGAAGATTCCTTCTAAGATTGCCATAATTGGATTTTAACTTTTGATGTTAATATCTTGACACTCTTAGGTAATAGCTAATCGATGGGTTGTGGAACATCAGTCAATGTCACTGGCAATCTATCCCCTGTGGAATGTTTTATATCTATCATTAAAATGATTCTTGCCCATCCCTCCTCAAAACAGAGCCATATATATGTTACCCTTACATGTATGGGGGAATTGCAGAGGTAATAAGGTCCCTTGTCGCAGATCACATTACATATATGCCTACAGCTAAATCTTACCAACAAATTGGACTGTGGTAAAAAGTATCAATTGCAATAGATTAAATCCCTGGTATATGTAGGGCTGCATATGTGGATATTTGCTGCTTCCTTCCTATTTATCACAGATAACATGGTGCTGGTTTAGAGTGTATAGAAAACGAAGATTGTCACTTCTTATTACATTCTCACTACCAGGACCAAATGCCATTGTGTATTAGCTGTCATGAGGCATTAGACATTTTAATTACAGCCAATATATATTTCTGTGATGGAAAGTCAATGGGAAAGAAGAACCCTTTTCCTTCATTATGATTCTGAAAAGGTAAATACCTCTGAAGGAAACGTTGCATTGTTGAAGTGACTTGATTCTGTTTGACGAGGGATTTATGATTTAGTAGTTTATCGCATAAATATCATCTGGGTAAAATGTGCCATTAGTGATTCTTCTATATTGTGTACTGATACCTAAAAAAGAAAGCATGATGGAAAAGGTTCCTGTGATATATCATAAGGCCCCCGTCGATACTATTAGATTCTGATCACATGGCTTCTTGCTTGCAATCTATGAGGTATTTACATGAGTAACATATTGTATACAGATATATTCATACATTACTACACCATCATCATATGGTATTCTCAGCAGATTGAGATCCATCAGCAATGATATTGGCCAGCAATGCGTATTTGTCACGATTGAAGCATTGTAGTCATATCTTTATTCTGGATTTCAGCCTCAGCCTTCCTTTTTTTTCATATTGCTTGGCCATTTTTTTCACATTTTGGAGTGCATTCAACAGACATAATATGATAATGGGACTTGACAGTAGTTTCCGCAAACAGGAAGCCATGTCCCTGGGGATAAAGGAGGGAGACTGATGTGGAAATCATTGTGTGTATTTGGTGAAATGATCGCCCTTCAGATCAGACAATGCCATCCATAGCATGATGAAGGCTCTTGTACACGACATAGCGCTTGTACACGTCACATGACTAAACAAACTAGTTAGGGTCTCTCTATCATGGTGAAATTGGTTGGAACAGTTGCTACATTGAAATTGATGTGATCCGGTATACATCCTTTTCTATATTAATAATGTGAAAGCCTAAATATCTGGATAAGTGGCCAAACAATCATATATAGATTCTGTGCAGTCTGATTCCTGCCTTCTAATTTCACAATTACAATTCCCATAGGATTTTCAGATTGTGTCACTTCCTTCTCTGTGTGTATAATAACTTAGTATTCCTATGGATGGATGTAAGAAGGTTAGAGCTACATTGTTTTCATTGACCGTAAGACAGACCACTTTTCTAATATTGTTGTTGGTCTATACATAAATCTGTCTTAACTTGTTGACTCAGGGTGTACCCCTGAGTCTAGGTAGACGACCTAAAACATTGGTTAAGAGATTTTCCCAATTTCAAGTTCAATCTATCATATAACAGAAAGTATCCATTTCAATGATATAATTTTTGGTCCCACTGTTGCTTTAAGATCTAATCTATCTCATCCAAATTGAGTGCACACACAATTGTGCATTTTTTCCATGAATAAAAGGTGCTCAAAAATATTTGCATTTTCTTGAATCAACAAACCACCGAACATGCCCTCCCATTGAATCCTATGCTGAAGCCGTGTGCACCATTCTAGACAACCCTGCGCCGTGCTATGTTTTGAATTCAATAAAAGTTCTATATACCAATGTGTGCTTGTCTTAGTGCACAAGAAAGTGTTTTAGACTAGACAACCTGTGTGTGCACTGTCATTGCTCGTTGACCCAGGGCACCCTGCCGAAATGGAGTGGGTTTGTTCTCCAACTTCAACCAGCCTGATTTTGCTTTCTGTTTGATATTGAAAATTGGGAAATGGCCTATAATCATGAGGGAGATGATCCCATGTTGCCACTTGGGACGTTGCCAATGTTGCCACATGTTGTTGGGAGGTGGGGGGATGTTGACCATGTTGCCACTTGGGATGATCATCATGGTCTGTCACCATCATGGTTCATTGTCATCATGGTTCACGGTCATCATGGTTCATGGTCATCCTGGTTCATGGTCATCCTGGTTCATGGTCATCATGGTTCACAGTTATCATGGTTCATGGTCTTCATGGTTATCATGGTTCAAGGCCATTATGGTTCATGGCCATCATGGTTCATGGCTATCATGGTTCATGGCCATCATGGTTCATGGCCATCATGGTTCATGGTCACCATGGTTCATGGCCATCATGGTTTACAGTCATCATGGTTCATGGTTCACAGCCACCATGGTTCATGGCCACCATGGTTCATGGCCATCATGGTTCATGGTCATCATGGTTCACGGCCATAATGGTTCATGGCCATAATGGTTCACGGCCATCATGGTTCATGGTCATCATGGTTCATGGTCATCATGGTTCATGGCCATCATGGTTCATGGCCATCATGGTTCATGGCCATCATGGTTCATGGTCATCATGGTTCATGGCCATCATGGTTCACGGCCATCATGGTTCATGGCCATCATGGTTAATGATTCACGGCCATCATGGTTTATGGCCATCATGGTTCACGGCCATCATGGTTCACGGTCATCATGGTTCACGGCCATCATGGTTCACGGCCATCATGGTTCACGGCCATCATGGTTCATGGCCATCATTGCTCATGATTATCATTGTTCATGGCCATCATGGTTCATGGCCATCATGGTCCACCATCATCATGGTCATTATGGTTCACAGTTATGGTTTACCACCATCATGATTCATGGTCAGCATGGTTCATGGTCATAATGGTCCACGGCCACCATCAAATATTAACTGCCATCATGTTCCACTGCCATCATGGTCATCATGATCCACCACCATCATGGTTCATGGTCATCATTGTCCACCGTCATCCTGGTCCACTGTCATCATGGTCATCATGGGAACTGCCATCATAGTCCATCATCATGGTCCATCATGATCCATATGTTCCATTTGTTACAAATGTTACAAATGATCCATATGATATGTATCAAACTGCCCTGGGTCACCAGTGGGAGTATCCTGTATCTGAGTAGTTGATCCAATGTCGGGGGGGGGGGAGGCGGGGTTTAGGGGGCTTGACCATCAGGCTTGATCATCAGGCTCGATCCCCCTGTGTTAGTGGGGACCTTCATGATGGGGGCATGAAGGAGTAGAATAACTTCATCGGGAGCCTTCCATAATACCAATGAGCATACCGGATTTGTAAAAGGCGACAAAACTTGAGGGGTCTCGTGCCTTACTGCTGTGATCAGTCACGTAAGCTGTTTGGCAACCGCTGCCCATATGCACGGGCCCGGGCCTTCTTGCTGGTGGTCTGGCATGGGATTCCTCCTCAGTGAACAACGTCTGAGATATCAAAGGCCGTGGTTTGTCTGGCCCTGCCTACTATGGTACTAGCCCAGGTGGGTAGGAACAGGCAAATAAAAGAACACTTGCTATCCTTTGAAAAGAGTAAGGGACGTGCCCTGGTAGCGGTTTTCTCCCTCACCTCATAGATGCGGTCATTCATTTCATAGATTCGATCATCCATAGATGCGGTCAGTGCTGTATTGGGCAAGCAGCATATAAATATCTGTCCTACTACTGCAAGGCAGACTACCACTATTTGTGGATGACTCCTTGCCAACTTGAGATGTCCCGTGAGGTACTTGATGTACGTCTGGACGTTAAACAAATCAATCAATCAATCAATCGATTAGGGTTGATTATCAGGCTCATTTTTCAGACTCACTTTACATACTTCATTGAAAATTGATTGAATTGGGTGCATCGCCCTGGAATATACATGTAATAGTTTGGGTGCGGTCAAGTCATAATTGTCATCCATTTGGTGATTGGGGATTGGGTAAAGACATAAAGTAGCCTGACACCCTGAGTCTCCTGTGATGTAAATCACAGGCCTATTGATTTTTTATGAATATGTTTAATGGACGAACATGAATAGTGTGATACATCTGATACATCTCAGACACAGTAATTGGCAATTGATTATACATATTAATGATAAGTGATAACGTTTTATATATCATTATAAATTATGCATTGCTTTGATTCAGATGAATTGTATAGGCATCACATTGACAGGCCATCCAGTCATGTTGAAATGATAGTGAGGGTCCTTTGGGATGGTTGGTGGCCATGATGGCCAGGCTTAACTGGGATTCCTGCTGACCTTGGTATTTAACATCTGGTCCTACCATCCTGTTATCCTCCACCATACTCTGCCCCTCCAGCCATCACAGGTCATTGATAGAGAGATCAATGACTATGCGTAGTAAGTGGGTGGTTGTAGGGGGTATGAAGCATCATTGTCACATATTATCTAGCTGAATACCGCTTTCATCTTTGATACCAGTCCCAGGGTTACCCAATCACTGCAGGCCTACAGCCCATAACCAAAGTTGTTGAGCTGCCTCCCCATCCCTTAGGTGCTCTCCCTGCATTGAGCTACTACCTGAGCTACTCCCCTGCATTGAGCTACTCCTTAAACTGCTACCCCTTGAGCTGCAGTCCTACACTGACCTGCCCCTAACCTGAGTGTCCACAACCATGAGCTGCTCCTATTTATTCTCTCTCCATCACTATGTGATGCTCCCTCTCTGTGTGTGATGGTGATCCAAGACTAAGCTACCCTCTGCATTCAGCTGCTCATTTCCATGGTGGGCTAGTCATGTGATGGATGCTCTTTGAATTCAGCTGCAGCTGCTGCTTTTATCCCCATTTCACCCACATTCTTCTTTAATACTACAGCACTACAGAAGACTGGTGGCAGTGTCTCATGAGATCGTAACAATTGGATAGTCTTTGACCAGGTGATATCTTTAACCAATGCTCAATCATATGATTTTACAGGGGGAAAGAGGGGTGGGAAAAAATCGTTTTACATGAAAATTATGAGGTAAAAACATACTAAAACATGATGAAGGAAGGAACCAATAAATATGTTTTTTACTATAATAAAATAAAGTTTCACTAAATGGTCAAAGACGTCACAACAAAATAATGGTAATATTGGTAAATGAACATTATATTATGTGTTACTGTACCTAGTTGGGTCAGCCTATAATTTTAACCAAATCGAAATGAAATTAGTAATATATAGTGTTATAATTTACTTTAAGTTTTTCCACCTGTTTCATTCTACATAGTTCCCATTTCAACCATCATAATGCTTGCAGGTCAAAGATGTCACCTGATCAAAGCCTATCCAATTGTTACGATCTCATGAAACACAGCCTGGTATAAACGGCACACTTCTTGACATGCTGCTAAAATAAAGACTTCCCGCCTTGTGGCTGTCTGACTATCTGTTTAACCAAGACTTTTTTTTTGAAAAAATTATCCATAAGGCTAACCAGACTTTTTTTGATTTTTTTTTTGGGAATATGAGGTGCCCCATCACCAATTCTCATGCTGATTGTCACTAATATCCATGCACCAACCAATAAAATAGGCTAATTAAGCAGTTTTCATGTTCTAAATATTCTGATTATCTGCTATAGACAGAATAAGACACAACAATGTGGCATTCCTTTCCTCTCATCCAAGACATGTGATGAATCTAAATGCTCCGTAGGCCATTAAGTACTAGACACCAAGATAAACAAAAAAGAAAAGAAAAAAGATTAGGGTCGGGTGTTTTCCCCATCCCTTATGCACAGCAACTTATATATGTTGTACTACAATGCATTGATTATGCCCCCTTCCACAAACAGAAACCCTTTACCACATAGAAGACATTAGTTTGTTTGTTTTACTGGTTGGAATCACATCTAAAATGAATCAATAGATCAGTCGGTCTGTAGCATGAGGAGGGATAGGAAGGTATTGACAGAGTTAAGTAGGATTCTAATTTAGCCTTCCACATACACAGACTCCCCATTGCTGTGAGCAACTCCCAACTCTTTTAGATCAGAGTCTATGTTGGATCAAGCAGCAATAAATAGTATTGAAATAGAGGACTGGATGAAATTTACATTATTCTGGTCTCATGTATGTAACTAATGATTAAGTAGGGTATCTTATTTAATGAGTGGGTTACCTCTCTTGGGTGGGGGGGGGGGCAAATTGATTTAACCTATCTCAGTGAAAAATTCAGTTACTATGCTTAAAATGGTACACACACCATCTATTTTCAACCTCCACCTGTTGTCAGGAAATGAGCACTCCCTTAGCAACATAAGGAGTTGGAGGTCTAACTTTTTATTTTCTTCCTAGACACATGTTTGTTTTGGGTAGTTTCCCTCAAGCATGGCCTTGGGTATTGTGCAAATGGTTCTCTGTCCCTTGTCATTACTCAAAGCCTCAAGTGCTATAATATTGATTTACTGAGAGGTGTCCTTAAACTTGTCGCTGCTTATCATGTCATGACAGAATGGTGAATCTCTGCCCAATGATAACATCTTATCAAATAGACGTTATTGGTTTCATCAATGTATACCCCAGTAAACAAATAATGTTATACACCATTTTATAACGTTATATAACGTTATATGTCAACGTTTTTCTAAGGCTCTTTAGTATGGCATAACGTTATGTAAATTTTAAAACGTTATTTTGATGCAAAATACCGTTTTTTTGTTAGCTGGGACATCTTACAGACAAGGCTATTCTGTACTGAAGGTAATCATCGTCCCTGCATTTAGACACCATTGTCTCTTCTCCCATTTTCAGCCTTCAGTTGTGATAGGCATATAGATAAAAGATGCATGTGTGAACCAAAACTAATCTCAATGTCAAAGGACAAGCCAAGGCAACAGAAAGAGATAACAGATGACAAATGTAGTATTATGAATCTAATGGGCTCTCATAAACTACAACTACTCAAAATAACACCAGAACTAAGATGTAAATCAATCAATTTCATAAACCTAGTCATGCCCTCAGTAATTCTATTCATATGTGACCCGTTTTAATGAAATGAGTTCAAAGTCACACTTTAAAGAGCCTAGATATGGTCTTTAAGTAGTATAGGGTGGAAGAATTGAATCTTTGGAAAATGGGTTTTTGACTTTTTTTTCTAACATATGAATAGTTATCTTCTGCTATATATTAGCCCTTTATACCGTATGTAATATGAAAGGATAGTCAAACAAGTAGTTTGTGTACAATCTGGCGCGTTTACACACCCCTTATTTATTAAACATAACTTCAATTAAATGCAAAGTTTTTTCCTCCTGCGGCGGTCGGTGTGGTTGTGGGACTGAGCAATGGCCGTCCAGCCACACCTGAGGTATAGCAGCCCCACCTGGCTGCAGTGATTGGCACCAGGTAGGCTCCCCCTAGTGGTTAACCACACCTGAGTCCTGGTGACCTCTAGTGTCCTGGGGTGGTAGTATAGTACTGCTAAGACTCAATATATAGCGGCATAACCCCGGGGTTTATACCTCCCATATATTAGCCCTTTATACCGTATGTAATATGAAAGGATAGTCAAACAAGTAGTTTGTGTACAATCTGGCGCGTTTACACACCAAGCCTCCAAGCCGATTGTCTTTAGTGTAAGGTAACCATACTTGAAACAGATCAACGGCAGTGGTCATAGAAATCTGAGGAAAGTCGTAGAAACTCTGTCTTTAGCCACCTTCTGTGGCAGGGTCTGGCGCAGGTACAGCAAGACCGCCAGGCTGCGCCAATCTCCACGTGTCTTAATGTCCAATAAACTTACTCCTATGCTGTAGAGGTAGGAAGCGCCCCCTCTACGCAGGCTGTGGCTAGAGATCCTGCCCTCCAGCCCAACCTTGAGTGTTAACTCCTTAAGTTTATTAGTGAACTTGTCGTAAGTCATGGGGGTCAAACAATGGCCCCTGAAATACTGGAACAACATGTCACTTCCTGCAACATGGGTAAGGTGAACCAATTTTCTAACATAAAACACAACACAGAAAATTGATCCCCTCATGACGGTGAAAGGAATCTCCAGGGTTCTTTCACCATGCTGAATTGTCTTAGTTCTGGGTAGTCGGAGCAACAGGCCCCATTCATGGTAGGACACATCAGACACACATACCGACTGGTTTGAAGATGTGACATGAGCCTTCCTTAGTAATCCACGGAAGGCACAAATCACCGCACACCACCAGCACAGATCAAAGGAACTAGACATATCCAAGTACTTGTACATTTTTAGTAGATCCGTAGGTAACAGGGGGGACGCCTGAACTGGGGCATGACCCAGTTTCCTCTTGGCCCCCTGCAGGGTCCTGTGAACCATGAAGTCTCTTGAAGATACCGGCTTCAAACCATGAAGCAGCTGCAGGTAGACTAATGCAGACACATAGTTTATCACACTCACATACTTGAAGGACCTCGACATGTATGCAATATAGTTACATACAGATTGTACCGTACAAGGCAGCGGGTCTATGTTGAACAGCATACAGTACTTGTTGTAGTGTTTCCACTGAGACCTCCTTGTTTTGATTGTTGTATCAGCTAATGCTCGATCCTGAAGGTCCTTTGCCTCTGACTCCAACTTCCTCAGACTAGACAGCCCTGTGACAACAAAGGAAAGCAGGCGAGATTAGGTTAGAAACTCCAGGATATCCCAACCTGGAAATGTAATCAGCAATCACGTTGTCCTTCGACTTGATATATGTGCATGTAATGTCAATATTATAGATAAAGCACAACCAAAACAGTTCTCTATGCAAAGCCATGCTGGTGGCATTCTTGCACTTGCCCTTCCTAAGGCCATGCAACACCTGGGTATTGTCTGTAATTACATGAACTGTTCTATTCTTGAAGCACTCCCCCCATCTGACAATCGCCATCAGCACCGGCCATAATTCTTGCTGATTTATATCCGTCAGCACATCATGTATGGGTGGTGGCAGGTAATGGTGAGGATACATGGGTAACTTTAGTACATCCAACAAGGACCAGACACCATATAACCAGTCATCCTGGCAGTAGGCACCAAACCCCATTGACGAGGAATCGCACATAATAGACGCCACAGGGTCCTTGGGGTCTAATATTTTGGCCCTACCATTAAATACATCAGCAAAGCACAACCACCACACAATGTCACTACGGAATTCTGCATTGAGCCTCACTTTGTGGTGTGGTTGGCGTACAGAATTGCACAGGTTTATCACACGACGAGAAAATGTTCTGCCACCCTTGACTACAGTGGCACAATGTGCTAATATACCATATAACTGCTCCAACTCCCTCTTTGTGGCCTTGGTTTTGTGTTGGAATGTATGCAATTGAACTCTAAGATTACACATCTTGTCAGCAGGTAGGCTCACCTCCATGGTCTCACTATTCAACAGAAGGCCTAGACACACGGCCCTACGTGAAGGGGCGGTCAATGTTTGCCATTTTATATTGAATCTAAAATGTCGCAGAAGGGCCACTAACTCCAGTTGAGATGACTCACACTCTCTATAAGTAGAACCCAGCACTGTGAAGTCGTCCACATAATTTGAGACCTTTAGATGGCCCCTCCTGTTCATGCATCTGACTATGAAATCCCCTACTTGAGTAAATATATACGGGGCGCATTTCAGACCAAAACTAAGGGCCCTATCCTCGTATATGACATCACCGTCCCCCAAGTCCCACCTGAAACACTGGTATTTTACATCGTCAGGGTGAATATTCAGGGTTCTATAGGCTGACGCCAAGTCTAAAGTACAAATATAACAGTCCGTATCCATCATAGACGTGACATGGTCAATTCCTTTGTAAGTGAATGTCTCACAGGTGTCATACATGTAATTATTAATGCTGTGTGACAGTGGGCGACGACAGTCAGTGATAGGCCTTAAACTTCCATCTTTCTTTGGAATAGCCCCCAAGCTATGTATACAAGTGGGTGACTCTGTTGATTCAGTAATTTTGCCTAGAAGTAGTTCGCTGCGCACAGTTTCACACATGTCATCATAAAAATCACCATTGAGAATACTGTCATAATTCCTGTCATGGACACACAAGTTGAATACACCTCAATGACAGCAGTACTGCGACGACAAAGTTCCTCAGGATCGCGGCTGATACCGCCTAAAATGCCTGTATTTACGGTACTGACCTTCTCAACACCAGACTTTTCTACAGTCGGCGATGTTACTATAAACGTAGTGTCAACTTTTAGTGCTGCAGCGGGGCTGTTTTCCCCCAGACAACGGAATTTGTTCTTGCCAAATCCATCGTCAGCTCCCATTTTTTCCTCGGGACGCCATGTTGTGCCCGCGTGACCTTGACCCCTAGTGACCTCGGCGCAAACCACCGAGGCCACTTCGGGCGGCCCGACTTCAGACACATGATCAAATTTTTTCTTTGAAAGCACAGTCACACTCGTATTATCTGTATCATAAAGGCACAAATCCTCAGATGGAATAACAATCTCAATTTTTGTTGACGATTCATGAATATCACTCACCGGCGCGGCCATTTCCGAGAGATCCCGAGCTGTCCCGAGTCAAGCCGACTTGTTCGGCCCGCAACGTTTTACGTTTGGGCACGAAGACTGGCGATGGTCCGGGGAGTAGCACAGGTAGCATATGTGTGGCCTGTCGCAGTTGGGCGAAGTGCAGGAGGCGTAGTTGTAGTACCAGCAAGGGTGGTCCTTACCAGAACCCTCCCCCTGCTTCTTGCCTCCTTTTTTCTTGCCTTTACGCCGCTTGGTCACGGCTTCTGCGCCACCTCCTGACACGCTCTGCAAACTGTCGACCGACAGATATTGGTTGATGAGGGCGCCGTCCCCATATGAGAAGGCAGACATCCCGTACCTCTCCGCCCTGCGACGTACTGCAGTATCGTACCTGATAATGTACGACAAGTCATGCACTCCTGTAGCAGCTCGGTCTGATAGAAACTGGAGATGAAGGGCAATGTTAGAAGCATGGGGGGTATTCAGCTCAGCGTGGCGCGCCTGGAGTCGGCACAACGCCGCCATCAACTGGGCAAAATTAACAGGCGTATCCACACCCACAGGCAGATAACGTTTGATAGAATACAGTCTCTTCCCCTCCTTCTTTTTCTTCTTCTTACTCCTGCCCCCAGTACTATCGTCAGAGCCTGAAGTGTAGTCACTCGAGTCAGAGAAGAGTGGTCCCTGTGGCGGGCCGCCTCCCGCCGCACCGAGGGGCCCTGATGGGGCAGACCCGGAGCCTCCTCCCCCGAGAGGCCCCAAGTGGGGACCGCTACTCATTCCCGCGCTGCCGCCGCCCGGTCCTGCCGGTACCACGTGTTGCAGCAACAAGGACATGTTCCTGTTCAAATCGTCCACTACCCGACGTAACTGCCCTAGCTCACCCCCCAAACCAGTTATTTCACCATGCTGAGCATCTATGGCACGCCTCATGTCATTCATGTCAAAACCAACATCGTCATATTCATTGGCACCACCTGCTGCCAAATCCCCCTCGGTGACTCTCTCGTAATTATTCATTTCTGACAAAGACAAGTTTGATAAGTCAATGCCACAGAGTCTACCAGTAGGGGGTGGATGTTTGTACAGACACTTAGAACAAGCACGAGCCGCACCCTTCTGCGGTGGCATGGCTACTCACGGTTTGACCAGGGTGGAGGGTAGAGGTGTTCCTCCTGCGGCGGTCGGTGTGGTTGTGGGACTGAGCAATGGCCGTCCAGCCACACCTGAGGTATAGCAGCCCCACCTGGCTGCAGTGATTGGCACCAGGTAGGCTCCCCCTAGTGGTTAACCACACCTGAGTCCTGGTGACCTCTAGTGTCCTGGGGTGGTAGTATAGTACTGCTAAGACTCAATATATAGCGGCATAACCCCGGGGTTTATACCTCCCATAATAAGGTACAAACCAGATTTCATCCCCCTTATTACCAAAATTATGACCTTAGGATTCATATATATAATTGTATTGTATAATATAGTTAATATCCAATTTAAATGTTAATTATATCATTTTAATTAATTTCAATTTAATTCAACAAAAAAGTATTAGAAATACTATCAAAGGGTCAAAACTAGATGATATACTACATGTCACATATCAAATGAAAGCTCTTGATGAGTAAGTTGTACATGAATATGGCAATATCACAACATTTTAAATATGCGATTTAGTTAAAATGGGTGACATATATTATGTCTCTTGACTGCTGAATTGGCAGTTCTTTTGTTACAACATGGTGATCCAGCCGCAGGTTCCTTATTAGGGCATTATTCAAAATGAATTATTCTATGGACATCATAAGGGGTGCAATATGTTTGAGGTCCAATCACCAACATTATTTTCTTGGTAAAGCATATATACATAGGCCCTTGCTCGTTTGTATTGAGTGAATCAAACATGTATGGCACATGTTTTGCCTTTGTAGCTTTCATCCGATGGCCTGATATCCATCTTGCATGTCATCATACAATGTTGCCTTTCCTTAAACCCAGATTTCCCCTCTATATAGGACTGGTTGTCGTTCCACTCTGACTCTCGCCGAAGGGAAAGCATTACAGGGGCCATTAAGAATGGAATACTATAAACAGAACATCCAACAGAAGGTAGGGATGGCCTAGAGTATTATAGAGCTAAAGAGTATTATAGAGCTAATGAAGTTATCTTGTCAAATATACACACATGAAGAGCAACATTGGAGATTATTGGCACCTGTTTCTGCTACGTTGGAAGGAACTCAAGGAAGTGGAACAACTACACCAAGGGAAGGATCGTTAATAGTATTGGCAATAAATAATGATCACTATGATACTACCCTGTTATCCATCAAAGGCAGCCTTTGTTGACTATGTTGTTGGCAGGTAGTGTGTAAAGCGGTATAGGAATGGGGTCCTATGAATGGACAGACCCCATACTTATAGTCTCATTATTTATATGTCCCTGCCAATCCCTTTAGCTCTGCATGATGTACATTGATCCTGCCCCTGTGACCCTATTTATATTGACGTTGACCCTGTGACCCCCGGCAGTCAATGCTATCATAGTGATTCTATGTACCCAGCCATGTACACTGCAATACACTACATGAGTGCTTCCATAGTTATTGTGTCTAATGGATCATTACCTTGATCTGCTGTCACTGACAATGATGTAGGGCTAACAACAGCAGTTCCTTCATATTTGAAAATGACTACCTCAATAATCAAGAAATAAAAGTTTAAAATGCAGAGGGATTAGCTATCTATATGGTTTTATACTCTAGTTTGGATCTTATAGTATCATACAGCTCTTGAATCATCAGCTACCAATATCAACTCAGTTGGAGAACTAAACTTGTGTTATCATTTATTGCAAACACAGTTCTGAGAACAGAACTATTCCCACAGCACAAATTATTAGGAAATGAAAACTGACAAAGTCACCTGGAATAATCAACAGATTCATGGAGTGCCCTCCTTTTTTTATTTGAGTATTAAACATGTGTGTGAGTCTGACAAGGTGGATTGGAACTGATTTTTTGGTGGAATTGAAGGATGTAAATAATTTCCAGATAAATTTAAGTCTTTTTGACTTTTATGTTAGTTCATCATGTGTGTTTGGGCCTGGCTGTATCTGAAGTAAGAAACAAGGGCAAGCAGTAGCTTTTAGCGTGATGATTTCTTGTATACAATGCACACCGTCATACTTAGTCACGTGATGAAATAGTGGGAATAGGCGGTATCCAGAACTGATTCGTAACAACACCTGATATGTATATTCACCGGCATTGCACACCAACATACAAAGACGTTGGAGCGGAAGTGATATTGCCCTCATTCGTCCATTTATTGAATTTGGACCTATCACTTCAACTTTATCCGAGCTGCTAGATACAGATCCTAGCTAAGAGCAATCAACATGTCTATAGTGTAAGGAGGGTTTTTCAAGCTGAAAATTGTACGATAGCTGACTTTGCTTTGATATTTAGGTATATCCAAAATGATGACAAGAAAAAAAAACAATAACAAACTCAGGAATCCACAAAGGAGCTTTGACAGTAGTTCCTACATTTCCATTTCTATTCGGCAGCACCATAGTTAAAGAGTTGATTCTTAGGCCATGAATGAAAGTAAGAGTTTACCCTCCAGACTTATTGAAAACAGATGCAGCTTTTTTTCAATATTAATTTTTCATCATTGGGAATTTACCAAAAAATGAACTTTTAATGCTGCCCCTTCAAAGGCATGCAGGTGTTGGACGGTACACCTACTTTCATTCTCTTGGCCTTGATTCAAAGCAGCTTTCTCTTACATTCAAATGATGGTGCAATATGATATGCTCAACTATTTGAGATACTTCACTATAAAAATGAAAATGTCAGGAATCAAACTGAGGTAAAGATGGGAAAATCTGCTTAGGGTTTTCTCAAAACGAAGTAGTCAACCATAAGATGAATGAAAGTATCAGTATTCTTCTGAGATATGGAAAACCTTTTTCCGTGTCATAAAAAGGCCAACACATTTTCTTAATAAGAGTGGGAGCCACCACAGTGTTACATATCGAAGTACCTCTCTTATACTCTCTGTCCCTTACTTCTCATATTACTATGTTCTCTGAGAAAACCACAGAAACACTTCCTAAATATATCACCACACAGCTCATCATATCTACCAGTGACATTTAGGGACATGGTCCCTCAGAGTGTGCTCTTCAAGGCTCAAACTGAGAAGCAGGGGAAACCTTAGCTGGCTCATGTGAACACACTCATTAAGCCGAGTTGGCAAACAGAAAAAAATAATTACCTGATCCCTCTGGTAAGGTTTGGCTTGCAAGGACTCCCCAAATATCCCCTGGGGCCTTATACAAAATGGTAGTGGTAGGATCTGGCTCACGGGTATATTGGTGTGATCATGTTAGATGTAAGGAGGGAGGGTAACTAAATGAATGATAAATCTGTCATATTAGATATATGACATCAAATTGACTGCTAAAATCACCATTAATCTAAATAGAGTAACCCGTTATTAATTGGTATTTCATAAACATAGTAAGTCCTACTTTCCTATATATACTTTTTTTTCTATTTTTAGATAACATAGACCTGTAATGGTGTGCCACATCAAGATTGTTACCTCTTGCTACACACCCAGTACCAAAATGTCAATGTTTTTTAAAGTTTTTATAATGCATTTGACATTTCAATTACAACCAATATCCTTAGCACTGCCATAGCGTACCAATGCGGGTAGTAAAAGGGGCCCTCCAAGAGCCAAGATTTTGCGTTTGCATTGGAAACAATACGCTATGGCAGGGCTCCTCCAAAAAAGTGCTGGCAGTCCTAAGGATATAAAACAGTCATGATGAAATGGAAACTTGACTAAACAGAAGATCCCAACCTTAAATTCCTAATTCCAAATTACATTTCAACTGTAGCTTGCTGCGCATTTTTAAAGGAAATTGCTCCAGTCTATACGAAATCCTGCCGGACACCGGCTATAGCCGGCAAAAAGACTGCCGGTCCGGCAGAAAGGCTGCTACTGCCGGCCTAAATAGCAGGCAGTAATCCAGAGATCCTTGCCTACATGCCGTTTTTTACGGCTTGTAAATCGGACCATTATTTAGGTTTCTACAGTGTAAAACAGAAAGCTTGAATATTTTCTGTAATGTTTTTCAGTAATTTATATATTAAAATGATGAATGTCATTGTAGCATACTGAGGAACCTTATTCATGTAATACTATCAGTATGAACACTTGCTTTATACTAAATTCTTAAATCTTAAAGATCGCACGCCAATATCCGGGCCTTCAAAAATTAAGCCGGGCCTGCAAAAAGATATTTCTGCAGGACCGAATGTCCTGCAGGGTGAAAAAGTTTTCGTATAGACTGTTGCTCTGTTAGACAGTTTACACCACCTTAAAGGGAATTGCTGGTTCCTACACAGAAGCCACCTGGCGGCAAAAATATACCTCCATTGTTCACATATATTCACTGATAGGTCACCCATAGGATCCTATAGTTAAGGCAAGAGAAATATTTTTCCAAAATTCATGCCTTTCTCATTTTATCCGTGACCCCCTGTTATATTGGTCCTAAAATGTTTGTATAGATGTCCATTATACATTCCCAAGGTTGTTTGCAATATCAATAAAAGAAGGAGATTATCCATGACAGATAATGTAAAAATGCTATTTTCCTATTCATTTCTATAGTTAAGGTACTCCTTTGCTCAAATGGCCGTATCATGACAGTTAGTACCGTGACATGGCAATTTCTTTTGATTTTCTATTAGATAATAAATCAAACTAACATAATCCTGAGTTATATGCAAAAGTCAATAGAACATCAGTAATCCTGCGACAAGTAGCGAGTCCCTTTAATTCCGGTTGGTGTGGAAATGCTTGATCAAGACTCTACTCATGAAGACATATGGTACCAATGAATCAAAGACACCCTACATATATGGAAGTAAACCAAAATTACTCTGTTTACTATTTATCGTAATTGTGATCAGAGCTAGAAGTCTGGTGAAAGTGAATTTAGCAATACGTCATTGAAGGTTAGGTCTTTTGACAAAGGTGGTATTCATGATGGCCTGACCTAAGTCAGATTCTTAATGATCTCAATAAGTAACCTCCAGTCCTCCCATCCCACACCTGTTCACCCTCTCCTGCCCCACTAACCACTGCAGGTCAATGACAGAGAGATCGATGACTATATATGTATGGTAGGTAGGATACCACCCAAAGGGTTATCCAATCAGTACCCAGCCCACACCCTGAGTGTGTGTATACAGTGAGCTCTTCACCCTACCCAAAAGCTTCTTCCTCTACCCTGAGCAGCTGCCCCTACCCTGAGCTGCTTCCCCCATCATGAGCTGCTTTCCCTAAACTGTTATCTCACTCTTCGCTAAGTTGCTTGCCTCCAAATATTGAGCGCTCCTGATGGCTGCTCTTTGAAATTAGCTGCAGCTACTGCTCTCAGCCCCCTTCAGTCACAACCTGCTTACTGGTGCTGGAGATGGTGGGTAATATCCCATACTATAGTATGAAATGGGGATTACATTATAGGGTAAAACAAACAAATACAAAAGTAAGTGTATCAACCTGGCATGTGCGTATTGCATTGCCTCCGCTAGGGCCCCTGTCATGTTACAATTATATATTGAATTCCAGTATTCAGATTATAATGTACAGTTGTTTTCATACCACAGTTTGTGTGTGTCCTTACATATAATTATGTTCAGTTCAATGATAATAATTAGGAAACCTACAATGAATACCCTAATTCTGCTTTTATCCATAACCCATCAACCATTTGAAGGAAGACAATAATGGGTTCCACAGTCATAAGTTATATCTAAAAGGAACCAGTCAGTCTGTAGCAGGAGAACGATTGGAAGGTTTAGTGTTTACTTGTTACTAAGAATTTGTGGATCAACAAGGGAAAAGAGCCCTCCGTGCGGGATTTTTAGTACTAATTTTGGCCACCAGGGGGCTCCATATAGCCAATAAGGACCAAAATATAGCAAAAACTCATCTATACTACTTTTTTATGTAGAATATGATAGGCCACATTAGAAGATTCCATCTTTAGTGAAAACATTCCATATTTGGAATGGAAAAGAATGTTTTTGGGCCTAAATTGGTGTTTTTGCACATGTTGGTTGCCATGGAAACATGATTTTCATTCTAAATCAGAAAATTAAAAAAAGAAATTGATAGAAGGCCCTACAACAATTTCTATGCTGAAAACAAAATATAAATATCATTTTTAGATCAAAAGTTGTGACCAAATGTTTGAAAAGGTTTGGATATTTGGTAATTAGCATAATTATGCTAATTAGATAGGAATATCTCTAAAACAAAGTAAGACAGAGCTTATTGGCATTTAAGATTGGACAGTGACCACACATATACAGAGAGCCAATACTCAAAAACTAGAGGTGGTACCTGCTAACAAAAGATATCACTGGAAAGCTGATGACATCACTTTTATTATTGAGTTTTTACCTTGGAGGACCCTTTTCCCATGACTGTCCACATTTAGTTGGAACTTAGAATTAAGAAAGATACTAATTTCAGCTCAGAAAAAGAGAAGCCTACCACAGACATGGAGCTGCTCCTAGCATTTTAAGAGTAGAGTCAATGTTGGGTTAAGCCGAGTTCTGCAGTCATTGGTGATGGGCTCAGGGAAAATTGTAAAATACATATTAAAAGTACTTGTGAATGATAATACTGAAATTGAGGACCAGAAATCATGGAAAACTTCCATTATCTCTCTTGATCATATTTGCTGATAAAGTGGCTGCCTGGCTCCATAAAAGAGGTGACCTTTAACTTTAAACTAACCATGTTTTACACATATTTATATTCATTCATCAATAATTATGAATGCTATAAGTTTATTCAATTGATATCAGAAGGCAACATGTTTGATAGATTAGGAAGTAATTGAAGCAAGACGAAGACTGTTACAAGAGAACATGTACATCTGCAGTTGGTATACTACCATACTATAGCTCATGCTATAGAGATCAATATCACAAGTCCTCATCTCTTTAGTCTCTTTATATGTATGTTCATAATATAGGCCCCACATGCATGTCATGTGCTTTGTAAGAGATACAGCTTCATCACTTTTTGCTTTATTCTTCTAAGTGGGTACTTTGGCTTTCATGCTCTGGCTTAATATCCATCCTGCATGTCATCATGATACTGCCTTTCCGGGGGAAAATCTACTTCATATATATAGCAGTTGCATTGGGTATAACATAGAGGTAATGTCGCTATATTTTCAAATATGTTATGTAAAAGGATATCAGATTGGCGTGGCTTCACTTTGTCTTTTGACTGGATGAAGTTTTGGGGATGATGTACTTTGTATATCATGGTTGAAAGGTGAGGGTCGTTGGGAACATCCAAAATGAGACTAGGTCTGTATTTATGATAAAGGGTGATTATCAATACAGCATAGTATCTCTAGAAGGTTATTGTCTTTGTGAGATTTACTTTAGGAATATGCAAGCATTATCTGAACAGGCCCTGCCAACCCCCTTTATCAGCGCATGGTCTATGTTGGCTGTCGACCCCTTGACCTTCTGGGTTTAGTGCTTTATGTATACTCTATATAGTGCTTCTCTATTCTATACATTACCATATAAAACATGCATGCTTACATAGTTATAGGGCTAGACATATCTGTATAAATCTCAGTTTCCACATTGAGACTGACAAGAAACTGATAATAATATTCCCCATAGCTTTACTTATACTGAATAACGTCACCAGTGATTTACAATTTCTGCTTGCAAACACAGAACAGACTTAACACTAAGGCACAAATGATTTGAAATCAAAACTGAGGGGTATTACTTTTTCTCCTTTTCTTTAGCAAATTCCCAAGGTCACGCAGGGTCAGTCAATCTCTATACAAATGGTGTGATATATTTCGTAAGAACACGCCAGGCACCACCTTTTTGAATTAGGAAAGGAAATGGAATGTCCTGTTTTGTTACACCCTCTACAAACTTGTCTTATTAATGAGGTATCCCTCATCATGAGACATGAGCTGATGCTCTGCAGGAAAATGTTATCAAAATGCAATCTCAAGCCCAGGAGAAGGGGAGATAACGATGCCTGTTTAAAGGTCATAATAACATGGGTACTTCATGCATAGCTCTATCCTCCATGGGGAACATATCAAGTACAATGTAGACATTCATCTTTTAAGAGTCAATGCCTATATCCTGACTACCTGGGGACTTTTTTTACATGTATTACCCAAGTAACAGACGTGCTGTAGACCTTTGCACAGTTAAAGTTGGTTTTAGTATCTATCTTATATATATATATATGACTATGTGACTTATATATATGACTATATGACTATCATGACTATATGACTATCATGACTATATAATCATATATATATATTTATTCATAGCAATGTGCAGATAGAAGGGAAGAAGGAGAGGTGGGACAGGTGCTGATTGAAGGCTGTAATCAAAGTGGCAATAAAAGTGGAGCTTATTGATAATCAATACTGAGTGGGAATACACTGCATGTGTACCGTAAACAGCTATTACTGCTCATCAAGTCACAAGTTTGTCGGCTGATGTAATTTTGTCAATGCAACATTGCTGTCAGTGCTGCAATTAGGGCACGATTCATGACCCCAATCAATACATTCTGAAAACATGGTGGCAGCAAAGCTATCAGTGCCAACCAAATCTAATAATAGATGGGTGACAAAAGAATTGGTCTCTCCCCTTCAAGTTTATTAGGGATAGTAACCTGCAGTACACCAACACTTAATTTCCTATTAAAATCATAAAAAATACAAAAACAATATCTTCCCAAGCAGCATTCCTATACTTATAGTAAATTCTCTAAGCATCTTTACTTACCTCATTATCCACTGCATCATAAAAACATTACAAATATTTTAATATAAATCCAGGCATATATCATTTAGTTTGAATAATTATCAGTTGTTATTGATCTCACTAGAACAGACACTTCTTGAAATATTATAATGATGTGTCTATTTTGAATTGCTGTCTGCTGCAGATGGACTTTCCACTCACCCATCAAGTCTTCACTCAGCACTTGGACAGAACCAGGTGCTTATTATTAAAAATGCTAAAGCCTCGTTTGTGATTAATTCTAGACGAGAGATCTGTTGAAAAACAGGGGCTTAAACGTGATTGCACAGAAACTGGTAAATATGGCATAATAGAGCTTCTAAAGCACATAGACACCTTTTCCATCCTCATGCAGCATAAAACTATGCATCTTGGCATGTTTACCCAGGCCTAAAGTTATATTAGTATACCTTTTCTATTTGCACCCAATTTTGTACTACAGTATAATTGTATGGTTGCTGCCATAAAACAAAAGCAGCAATGGCCTTATCGATCAAACTGCTTTTAACATACCTTGCTCTGTTGCCTTATGTTGTAACAAGCCACTAGTGTGCCCAGCCCTCTCTACTCCACTGGATGATCGAATGGCTACAGATAGGGTAATCATTATGGATACCTAAGTTGTCCAAAGCCAACTATCTGGACTGATCTGATCAGTTCCTGATTTTCCATTTAATTTGAAGAAGAAAGTTGATTATATTTTAACATTGTATAAGGGCAGCGGTGCACCACAAACTTTAGGTGTAGGCCCATCAGATGTTTTGTAGCATATTACAGTTTTCTGTTAAATCTAAATGTAGGAGATGCAGTTGGTGTAACTCTAACTTCCTAACTGTTGCTCTGAAATTATTTTGGTTGCAGCTTTTAGGGAAAGACATTTGGTAGCATGTTACATAACACCAGCTGACACAATTTGAATGATCCAATGTCCCAGAGGAATCCACGAGCAATCGGGGAAAGAAGAGGGTGTTAGAAGGGTGAGACACATCGATTCCTTTGTGGGTGGATCATGTAGGAGGGTGCTTGGCTTTAGTCTGATAATGTCATGCTTAACTGGATGTGTCATTCAGGATTGACTTTAAGTGGAACAAAATCTGCGCTTGCTCTGGTGAAAAGTGGCGCCACGTTTTATGTTGGCTGCCAATATGCAAATCAGTAGCATTCATGAGAAAGCCATCACCTTCAACAGAAATAGGCTGTACTGTAGCATACGCCACAGGATGCTTTATAGTCAAAGAGCCTAAGATGCTCTGGTAGTACCAGGAAATTATTTCTACCTTATCTGGAAATCACTCAAGTCAAGGATATACCAAGCATATCAGTATAGGAATCCCAATGATAATCATTAAAGGCCTCAAAACACTGCATAGCAGGGGGTTGTGAGGATATTCATACAGCAAGTTTTTTCATATCCTTGCTTTTGCTGAACATACATTAACTTTAACTACCAATCATGTAGAAGAATATCAGGTCATAAGCAGGTGTAATGCAAAAGGGCATCTATCAAGTTAGTATTAGACACCCCACATGTGATTCTCCAATTAGGCACTAGCGAGACACTGGTGGCGTCACCACTTGTTCCTCTGGTACCAATTATATCCACCTAGTCACCAGCAACCACCTCTGCCAAATCTTATGTCCAAGATTAGGGTACAAGCAGGGTGTGAGTTTTGTGAGTGGGTTGTACCTTGGCATTCCTTTAATATGTCAACTGTTCCTCAAAGAGTTATGGCTAGCATGGTGGATTCATGATGCAGAGGACCCTGAGGTCAAATCCCTGTCGAGTCATATCTTGGTGACCATACCATGCATTTATATTCTATATTTCAAATATATTTTGCTTTGATAGGTAGAAGTGAGTAACAACCTTATAATTATATCAAAGAAATATCAATAGTGTTTGGACAAAATTTGTATTCCTATTTCTTCAAAAGGAACTATATGTATAAACAAGAAAAGGTATTGGTTGTTAATGGTATGGTCACCAAGATATGAATCCACCATGCTAACCACTACTCTATGAGGGACAGGTGACATAAGGAATGCCCAGGTACAACCCATTCACAATACTTACAACCTGCTTGACCCCTAATATGGGACACAGGCTCTGGCTGAGCTGGTAGCTGGAGAGCAGAAGGAATACAGAAGGGTACAGTTACAAATGGCACAGTACACTGGACATGTAGCTAAGGCAGAATACAGTCCCACATGTGGCACTCTCTAAATAGGATGGTGGCCTGTGAGAGTCGGGTGTAACATTACTAGATTGGTCCAGTCAACTGTAACTGCAAAACCCCTTACTGTTTTATCGCCTGCCACTAGCCATAAAGCAGATCAACTAAATGAGGACTTGATACACATCAATTAAGCGAAGAGTCCATTTTTGATGCCATCTCATTTCTAATGGATAGCAGTTTTAACCATCTACCTCTAGACCTTATCACAAAAGTAAGTTTCATAATAACCACAATTATTACACTTTGTAGATATAAATTAGATTCTTACCTACCCCTCATAGTCAATGTAGCATAACTATAAAACAGGAATCCTATACATAGGGATATTGTTACAGCTACAATGTACATGCATTATAATACATATATAAATACATGTTAAAACTTGTCACTACCTACTTTGAATGGGAAAGAAAAGATGGAATTCTCTGTCAGATTATACGCTTTTTTCTGGTCAGCAATATTGATAAGGTGTCATGTTGAAACATGAGCTTATTTCCTGGAAGGCAGGCCTCATGTATGTCAAACCAACGGGAAAGCCAGATATGAATGCTTCTTTATATGTCATTGTATCATGGGTACCTCCTAGGTAGGTAGCTCTGTCCTCTCGCGGGAAACACGTCAAGCACAATGCTGACATTCAACTCGCAGAGCCTTTGTTCTGACTACGGTAACTTGGGACTATACCAAGGGGTGGAAGTAGCATAGACTTCCAGTTCTTTACCGTAACCTTGGGGTTTGGAAAATGTAAACTTAAGGAACAATATATGTGAATTAACTTGCTTTTTTGATTTTATTTCAATAAACAACCTGAAACACTTAGACGTACTTCAAGTATCTTAGCCCTGCATGAATTTCCCAGCAGTTGACTTTAAAATTGATGGAAGTATTGTGCGTTATAAAAATAGATGGCACAATAATGGCAGGGTGGTCATGAAGTTGTAACAATGTAAGTGGAAAGTAATTGGTAACATATTTGAAAGCTCATCTGACATTACTAAAGTAGCTCAAACAAATATCATAAAAGGCTTTAGGTCAGTCTGGGAGTCAATAGGTAGCATTCTCCCTTCCACACTATCGTTGACAATGGGTTATCTTGAATAACACATAAACTAGACAGGTACTAGAAACACAGAGAGTAATGGAAAGACAGACAGACTCTTGGTTTAGCCCATATCCAACTCATCATTGTCTTGCAATGCCCTTTATATAGGTTGCAGCATTTAGAGTATACAGCATTTGGAAATGTGTCACAAATAACAACATCTGAACAAGCCACTATCCCAGCAGATTCCCCCTCTCAGATTTCTCAATGGATAAGTAAATCAAGTCTGTGCGGGAAGAGTAAGCCTCATGGGGGTTGACAATATTGATTCATGATGACAACAACCAACCAATGATGCTGGTTCCCCATGGGTAGCTGGGCTGGTGACCAATTGTGTAGGAGAATGCTTGGCTTTATCCCAATCCAGTTAGAGCTTAAGGTGGGTCAATATGATGCATTTTTCGTCCACTGCGCCGTTTTCTGCGCAGGTACATTCTCTAGTTTGACCATAGAACACCAGGGCACCCTTGTTTCAAATTGGCCTAAGTAATATCAAATGGTCATAAAATAGTTTATGGATTTTCCCTGACCGGGCCGAGAACCACCAACCTTTGAATATAAAGGCATCCATTCTACCACTGTGCTATGCAGTCTGTAGTGGTTGTCCTCATTGGAAGTCATACATAGGTAGCCCTCAGTATGTTTCTATTTCTTTTCAACTTTTTTTTTTCGATGGGCCTAAACCTTAGAAATATGTGCGGGACCATGTGTTGAAAATATATTCTCTAGATAGAAAACATCAAAGCCTATACTCTGGGAGAGTTATATAGAAATTTAGCTACTTTTCAATACAATTTCATGTAGATATGTGGCAAAACACTGTATAATCCATCACATAAGACATTAACTTAAGGCTTAAATATCTCAGAAAATAGCCCGGGACCCCCCTATTTTCTCAGTTTCTTTGGAAAGTGTATGCTATTATGGTCTTATGGTGAAAACCTGACGAAAATCTAGCTACTTTTACATCAAGGCATTGACCCACCTTAAATCCCCAAAGTTTGGTACCTCTCCAGGAACAGTCGGAGAGGAGCCCGAACAGGTACTCAGCCCTATATAAAATGGCGATGGGGGCTTGTATAGATGTGCCATTCAGGATCGACTTTAAGTGGAGCCAATCTGGGTTGGCTCTAGTGCCATGTGTCACAGTTGTTTTATGTTTTATGTCTGCTCATATACCAATCAGTAGCTGTCAGCAGAAAGGTATCACTCTCAGCAAATGCAGGCTCTAGATCAACATCAGCTGCTGGAATTGATGTGTTTTATTGCACATGGCCATTGAATGAGTGTGGAAACATCTCTATTTCACTGGGGGTGATTTTAATTGAAAAGATAATGGCTTGGTTACAGGCATTAGTACAGGACTGCTTTCATAATCAATCTTAGAGCCCCACATTGCAAGCAATTAAAAGATATATAAAAAATGTTGGGCAACCGCTGTGAATTATAAGGAACCCTTTTTATATAGATATCAGTTTCAAGCTTTTATTATGATCCAAAATATCACAGCAATACACCAGCTGGTCTATCGAGATAATATTTACAAAATGGCTGCTATTAATGTATCTTCGTGCACCTTCATTATCAGTGCCTCGATCAACTATTACCCCACAGTTAGCTCTGGTTAATAGCCCCATCAGCATTAGATGCCAGCCGTGGTAGTGTAACTCCCTTTCTGCTTTATTGCCTGCCAGAAAGCATCAACCAGATCAGTTAAATAATTGTTTGATGTATAGGGATACTATATCTTAATCAGGTCTATGAATGTTTAAGAGGTGCCCTTTTTCATATATTCCTAAAGGACTAGGCCTGGCATATCAATATACATGGGTTATTCCTCATGATAAATTATGGGTTGAATTTATCCCTGTATCCTTCCTTTTCAGTTATCCTATATTAGGCAGGGTACCATCTGTTTTACAGTGTCATGCCTTTCTGAATGAATGTACCAATGCACAAACGAATCTATATCTTGCATAACCTCTGTAATACATGTTGACCATTATGAACACCAGTATTGGTTTACAATGCCTAAATCCCTCAGTTAAACCCACCATGATTCCCATTCCACATCATACACACAACAGGATGAGTGGCAATATTAATCATAATACTACTTTTAACGCAGTCTGTGTATACGGGTAGCTTACTATATAGAGGAAGTAGTAGGAAAACAGAGAATTAATATGACACATTCAGTCTGTTACATATGGCACATCATTATATAACAACTCCTACAAATCAGGAGAGAGGTTTAAAGAAATATATTAGTTTTATTCTTCTGGATATGGCTACAGGGCCACATAAAAGTACAGGTGCTAGGCTTGACGAGATAGGTAGGAAACATTCAGGACCCTATAGTTCTCTAACATTAAGTTTACAGTTACATACAGAGAAAGATGTCATATTGACATTTATGTAAATGTGACTGAGAGCAGTGCCCATACCAGTTGGGAACATGATTTTATCAATCAACTGTGTACACTTTTCTCATCACAGCTGGTATCAAATCTATTTCCCCTCTTTACATGGACAGGCACCCAGGTGTTGTTAGATCCAATTATATGCAACACAGTATGCAGCATAATATGTGTTTTGTGCAACATACTAGGTGGACTGATCTAGTGCTATCCCATGGGGATAGACAAATATAGATGGGAAAGACTGTTACAACTGATGGTGGTATACTGATGGTTTTACTATAACATTTTGATAACTCTCACTATCTGGGTCTTACTTCCTTGCCAGCCGTATGGTGTAAGTGTAATTCTTGATCAAACAGCATCAATGAGGTGGCCAATGTAAGGGCTATGGTTACACTAAAACTCAATTCCCTACTATCAATACTGAATAGTCCAGTTGAATGCACACATTAACCACTCAACGACAGCCCCTCCCGGTTGCATAGTGATGCACACATTATGACTCATTGAATGCATTCTGACCTATATGCCATTTATATACTACCAGCATATATCTATCAAAGTATATGCCAATAAACCTTAGCTCAAATGGCCATAATTATATTGAAAGTGACATGGCAATATTTTTGCATTTTCTACTTGGTAATAATAATATTAGGCTATTATAACTTTGCAAAAATTGATAAAATATCCATAATCCTCCAATGAGTAGAATTTCCCTTTAACTGATTAAATCCCATGACCATAATACCACAAAGCTGCTTGTTAGTGGGAGTGTAAGGACATCTAGTCTATCCACAAGGATTTCAGGGGATTACGATATTACCAGGATTAGATGAATAGGGCAGGGCTCCGTATGCTAATTTATTTTGCTTATTGATAAATAACTGTCATATTGATTCTCCTGCATAATTCTATGGGTTTTATAAATACAATTTACAATGCTAGGGTACCATGGCTGGTAGCATGTATTGTATAGTGGTTATGTCCTGGCACTCTGGTGCAGCAAGTCAAGAGGTCTATCCCCAGCTTTACTGGAATATTTTATTTCAAACAATCAATACCATATGAAGAAATGACAGAGACATTTTGTAGCACAACATGTGTATATTCCTTCCATGTCATAAATAAATATCAAGAGCAGATATAGATTAATGAAAATAAGCTTTCTTTTGGGAAAATAACAAAAAATGATTTTCCCAAATAAAAATGTGGTTGAGTAGGTATTTGAACCCGTGGCAGCTAGGGCCTATAAGAACCAGTGCCTAAGCTGTTCAGCCACAGGACAGCAACAGAGATAAGGAAATCATTATCTGTATAATTATGCTAATAATGTTCAGGGATTATTACCCGGAGCACTCTTGGGTTCGAATCCGGTGGATGCCAGTTATGTAGTTAGAACTAATAAAGCACTCCAAACTAGCTTGCAACTAGGGATAATAAGCAACATTGTTTGATGGAATATAAGCTAGAAAACTCCCTGGGGCTGTTGTATTTGCCTCGTGTTGGAGGTTTTATACCAAATACACCAGATCCACAGAGGTTTTCCCATCACCTAATCCATCCCTTTTCCTCTACTTACAACTGAATGGCCACCATAAAGGAATTTCCATCACCATTAATCCTCCCACAGGATCGATCCTGGGTGGTTGAATGGTGTCAGTTACATCCCTCCTACATAATCATTCTGCCCACAGCCATAAAGGCCCCCTTAGAAGACTGAATCATGTCTTTTCCCCTAATGTCACTTCACAACCTGGTGCTCACTTTATCAGTCTGTCAATACCTTGCACTCTAACTGTCAACTCCATACAAGGCACTTAGCCACACAGACTCACATCTTGTTGTACCAAGACCAAGAAAAACGGTTTGTTTCAGGTCACCCAACGTAATCAGAACAGGGCCAACCCTACATTCTTTTATGCACTTTTCATATTTTTATACTTTTTTTTGTCAGTTTTGGTTTTAATGTGAGGCTGGCCACTATTTCCATGTGTATTATGTAATGTGAAATAGAAATGGGCATGGTACATGCAAATTTATGAAATTCTGAATCTTCACATTATACACATTTCCGGGTATTTAGAGTACGTAGAGGGGTTGGCTAGTACTTTGAAAACCCTAGATTCTAGACATTCTTCACATGCTACCTAAAACAGACCTCCTTTTGAATTTGGCCCAATGATGTGACAGGCATCAATATGAAGAGGGATAGAGCGGTCATTAGGAAATGGCCGAGCCAAACTCGCTATCTTTGCATCTCCTTTTTGACATTTCTAGGTGGCTCTGACTTCTAGGATGTACCTCCATGCGCTGCATAACGTATGTTGTAACATAAACATATAAACCCATCATTTCTATTCATGGTTGCCCATAATCTTATCTCACCATCCCTCTGACACTTTCTGTTTTTATAAATATATGGTCACTGATGTCCCTTCACTAGCTTGAAATAACATTCCTTTCAATCATCTCAATGCAATTGACAGCTAGAGCAGACATTCGTACACGATGATGCCCTGCCACCCATATCCCTGTATTAGGCTGCTAAGTAGATAATGTAGGTACAGTTATGCACCTTATGATCTTATCTATAAGGTATCATATTTTGTAGTTTGCAAGAAAATACATAGTTAAAGATTCCTCTCAGAAGTAAAGAGGTCTGCGGCCCAAATCTCACCATAGATGAGAAATAGATGACAATAGAATAGCCTCTCAAACATTGAGGAGCAGATTATTATGATCTTCTGTGGAGCAACATGGCATAACAAGAAGACATGCGTGGATGTAGGGAGGCAGTGGTGGCTACTGGTAATATAGATAGGCACTACTTATGAGTATGGGATACTCTGTGCAGCTGTACATACAGCTAATCAAGAGCTTTTATTTGATGCCACACAACCTCGCCTATAAGCAACGGCTTGTATGCGAGTCAACCTGAGGTTTAAATTGATTACAAACATCCCTTTATATGATGTGGCTTATACAGGGGATTTTTATCAGTGTACTACCGTGTTAAATTAGTAATTTTTCTTTACCCCAGGTGCAGCTTATACAAACTTTTAAAATCTAGATGCGGCTTATACATGCGGTGCTGTTTACACTAGAGGTTTTACAGTATTAGTATTTAACACCATTTATCTCAGTCCAAGTACAGCTAAATGTGAAATAACTAAAACGAATTAGTAAACCAAACATTTGTTTTCAACAGGTTTTTTATTACACACAATAACTATGTTGACAAGTCTTCCTCTAAACCCTAGCAGTACACAGTCTTTGGGGGTGATTGGCTTGAGTATCTCTTCTAGTAACCCTTTTATATGATATTTTTAATACTGGTAACCTGTGGCAATGTGATAACTATGCCATGGATGCCTACATTGCATAGAATGTAGGAACTACAGTTAACTGAGTCATATGGAGGCTAATCAATAAAACAACAACTGGTTTCTCATCGCCGAGCACTAGAAGATATTACCCTGATACCAGGGGGGTTTTGTTTTCAGTACTTTCTTTTACTATAGTGGTCTTTAAAAAATAGCTTGCTATGGTTAGACTGATCATGATAACATAATTGACATTTTGGTAGTTCATAGTTTGTTGACCTAAAGCCATTGTGAAAATGCAAGTTATGTCCAGCTCATTGGATCACTGACATTTTATTGTTTAATCTAAACTAATTATACTTATACCTGTCTATTATCATCAATCCTTCCATTCAAAGTTTTAAAGAAAAGTTAACTGCTAAAATATGATTTCTGTGCCGTGTGTAGATTTGAACATTAATGTATAATTAAGTATCACTCATTACAATCACGTTTTGCTTCATAAGATGCCCATCAATAACTCAGTTTTAGACACCCTGTATCTATGCATGATAGCGATATCAAGAACTAGGGGCCTTCAAGATTGTCAGACATTTTGATTATCTCCAATGTTAGCAACTAACATATATATTCAACACAAGTATTCTGCAGTTAGCAAACTAATTATTCCCACTTTCAGGGATGCTCTGCAATTAAATAGCAATGCCCAGTACAAGTGATATCATTTTCTAAAACACTTGCTATTTGACATTAATCTTGGACTAATCAACAACTTATCAACAGTCAGTGCATTGGGGAAACAATACTTGGCATCATTAGGAAACTCAGTGCGTTACAGGAGGTACTAGTTTTAGTACTTAACTTTACATTAACTCACATTTCTCATGGTGCTGGTAAACTGAACAAGGGTCAACTGCTGAATCATAGGAATGGTTAAACCCGCTTTTCTTACACTACACCCATGACATGGGCCTATTATTGATTGACCTTGCTGTACACTGTATATTCCCTTCAAAGGGGAATATGTGACCTCTAACTCCAATTCTACTTTAAGATACAGATAATTATAATAATTATAGCATAGGCTTGCTGTTGAGGTGTTTCTGTGAATTTAGCTGATGTAACACCCCCTTTAACCCCATGCTTTGTTTGGATGACATAAAGGAGAGAATAATTGATAAGATTCTCCCTAAAGGTTCATAGCAACAAGAACATCATCTTTAAATTTGTTTTGTCTGTTACCATGTGAAATGTTTTGATAAGCATGAACAGATTTCCTATTCAACAAAACAAAAAAGGTTTACAAAAACCTGCAACCCTCAATTCATAACTTGGCTTGCCTGCCTGCCCTGTGGGATATAAATAACTCAACTCAGAACACGCAGCCTGTATGAACTAGACACCTCAAGTTGGCTTGTTATCTAACCTGAACATCTGACCCAATCAGGTTGACATACAGCTGAGACAAGAAATGATAAGCAAACTGGGTCATTCTGAGAGGGTTGTCCAACCTGGGTTGTTCCTGGGTTCTCAACCTTACATTCTCCCACTTGAGTTGTTGGTAAGTGGGCTGTCCTGATATCTAACTCCTAATACACCCAATCTTCACAAGCTTTGCCCATCCCCAAGACCAAGGCACATTGGGTGCTAGCACTTCAATGTAAACATCACAGTGGATCTATAACAGCCTCTACCCAAACCATGTCTAGCCTTTTTTTCTTTATCTCTTCACGTATTTAAAAAAAAGTTCAGATAAGGCTCATAGAATCCCCAAATCACCTATCTTACAAGCTAATTCACAGCTCTGTCAGTCAAATGGGTTTAGGCCTATAATTCTGTGCATCTACTACAATATACGAATTGCAATATCAGTACCATATATGTATTGTATTTCTGTAAATTCTCTCCATATGCAATCGTCATAGCTGGAATTAAATGGCTAGTGGTACAATGACAGCTATGGTATACTATTTTCACAACCTAGAGATCACATCAAGATTGATTTCTGCTTTGAGCCATTATTTATAGGTTAGGCTATATCAAAATGACAATTGATTTCTCTACTCTCTACCCCTGCTGATAATATACCTGTATAGGTCCCCACACCATACACCCTAAGGACTATAATTATATATATAGCCCTGTAGCATGACTATGTATCTCAATTCCCTGCAGTCAACCCCTGTGAATTACTGTGTAATTAGCGTTGGCCACTGCTATAACTGCTGTCAAAAATAATATAAGTTCTTTATGTACAAAGAGATCACTGGTTTTTGACTGATTGTCTAATCATTGATAGCACTGTTTCAACTGATTACCAGTCAACATCAATGCTTAAAGCTGATATCTTTAAGCCTTGACATTGAACATGTGTAATCAAAGGCCTTTGGCCAAATGCACTTTCAGGCAGTCTAGTGCCTGCTTGTGTGTCATAAGTCGATATTAATGAGACAGAATATGTGTTATTCTTTGGATCCATTCTTGGCTGTCCTTCCTATCCTGTTCTTAGCATTGCTGACTGTTTCTAGACACACATCAGGGATGGCCTCTTCTACAATTCTACTTGGTAATAAACCCTGAAAGAAGAATAAGATGATTCTTAATCATACAATTCACATAGCAGCTTAACTGTATGAGTATCAGATGAGCATTAGGTCAGTTTATTCTATATTGTAGTATACCTCTCCCTTTCTATTTAAATATTCTTTAATTCCTGAATCATGTCCAGTTGTGTTTGCTGTCTCAATATAGATATGAATGTATACTAGTATACGCCATTAATATACTTCTTTCAACAATTAGATATAATATTATGTAGGTACCTATTGTTATCAATCTAACAGTATAATGTTATATACTTTACCTTTAGGTCTGAGTTGACGATCCAGACCAATTTACATTTGCTGGGGTTACCTTCCACAGGAATAAAGGCCATACCACCACCAATTCGATTTTCTCCCCTAAATGAAAAGAATGAAATTGAATCATTAATGACTGCCTGGTATCAGTTGAAATTGGTACATCAATTGCTATCAACTACACGGTGTAAAGTTACTTGTATTCTTTAAATAAGTTGGTGACATGTTTGATAATTATGTCTGATATGAGATAACATTAATTGCATAATCAGTCTTCTAAAATCATAGATCTATACATTGAAGCTATTCTTGTTATTTTAGAATTTTAATTGGTTAAAATCTACTTTTACTGGATTTCTGGAATTACTACGTACCTGACATATTTCTTGACTGGAGGGAAGTCTGGATGTTGGACTGAGATACCTGTAGACAGGATGATGTTATCCCTTGTCTGCCAGTGCCGGACATTGATAAAGTCTCTGGGGAGGGGAATTGAAGAGATTCAGATAGAATGCATTTGAATTATCATTTCAATACATACACCTCACATAGGAACAATAATATTAGATGCAGATTACCAAATGTATAATGTGTCTAATACTAGTTAACCTGTGCAGATAATCTGAGGTAGGCAGGTCCATTTTTCTTTTTACTGTGACGTAGAAGGTATATGGACAATAATGCAGGCCCAGTTTAAAGAAGATACCCCTATGACGTACCTGCTGTCAACGGCACCTTGGGCGGCCTCTGCTGTGACGTAATATGCTAGATCTGTGTTGGCGTCTATCTCATACACCACCTGGGGGAGACAAAGTGCAACAATCAGTACATGTATGTTACCTGGAAAGTGAAACCTTCTGATAGCTACGATTATTTATCATTGGCTTGAATACATATCCCATTGTACTAATATTGCATTTGTGATGAAATATGGTGTATTTGAGATGAACAAATTCTCCGCCGAGATTACTGATATCCTACACAAGGGGACAAATTCAAGGATTTTACGGCAAAGCCGTAGTGGCTTTGGGTTTTATAGGATTGTTATGAACTACAGGTGAGAAAACGAGGGGGCATAGATTTATAATTTTTGGTGTTTCTGGGGTTCTTATGCAATTCATGTATGGCATAACAATAGAATCCAATATGTGCCAATGGAATCAAATAGGTACCAATGCACCTCCATTGATGCCTATGCAAATACCATCTTGGCAGCCATCTTCAAAATTACCTGGATCAAAAATCGGAGCCTACAAATGGATTCTACACCCCAGAAAACCCTATTATACATGTGTCATACAAGGAAACGGACAATCTTGAGTATTTGGTGGCCATCTTGGCAGCCATCTTGGAAATTTCTCGGATTGAAAATCTGAGCCTGAAAATGGATTCTACATCCTAGAAACCCCTACTATCCATGCATCACACAAGGAAATCAGACAATCTTGAGTTTTTGGTGGCCATCTTGGCAGCCATCTTGGAAATTTCTCGGATTGAAAATCTGAGCCTGAAAATGAATTCTATATCCCAGAAAACCCTACTATCCATGTATCACACATGGAAATCAGACAACCTTGAGTTTTTGGTGGCCATCTTGGCAGCCATCTCGGAAATTTCCCGGATTGAAATTGTGAGCCTGAAAATGGATTCTACAGCCCAGAAACCCCTACTATCCATGTATCACACAAGGAAATCAGACAATCTTGAGTTTTTGGTGGCCATCTTGGCAGCCATCTTGGAAATTTCTCAGATTGAAAATCTGAGCCTGAATATGGATTCTATATCCCAGAAAACCCTACTATCCATGTATCACACATGGAAATCAGACAACCTTGAGTTTTTGGTGGCCATCTTGGCAGCCATCTTGGAAATTTCCCGGATTGAAATTGTGAGCCTGAAAATGGATTCTACATCCCAGAAAACCCTACTATCCATGTATCACACAAGGAAATCAGACAATCTTGAGTTTTCGGCAGCCATCTTGGCAGTCAGAGGGAGGAGGAGGGGGCAGAAGGAGGGAAAGCAGAGGGAGAAGGTAACAGGAAGGAGAAAAATGGGGTAGAGTGGGGGGGAGGGGTAGATGGGGTAGTAGGAGGGGGCTTAGGAAGGAGGAGAGGGCAGAGGGAGGAGGAGAGGGCAGAGAAAGGAGGGAGGAGGAGGAGAGGGCAGAGGCAGGAGGAGGAGAGGGCAGAGGCAGGAGGAGGAGGAGAGGGCACAGGGAGGCACAGGGAGGAGGAGGGGGGGGGGCACAAGGAGGACTTGTGATGGCCTAACTTTAAAGACTGTAAAATATTATTTCAGGGTTGGTGCATGTGTGTGTGGGGTGGGGGAGGGGTAATTATGTTGGACTTCACAGTTTGTCTTTGGGCGGGCTTGAGTGATTTCAAGAGCCACCCTGGACCCACTCAACTTCTAGTATAGGTCCTGTATGTGCATAGTATGGGAATTGGCATTGACATTGACAGCTTGGCTTGACATAGGAGTCAATAGTTATTAGGCTGGTACCTATCCTTGCCATTGACAGCCACATTAGAGAACTCAAAATATGGCTGTTCACAAGATGTCTGGGCCTTACCACAAGGTACATTGGTTCTAAATGTAGTAACTGAAAACAAGATCTAGGATAAATTAGTCTTGCACATGCCTACAAGGACACATGGGGATACCAGTCCTAAGCAAGGTTTAAGGGCCAGCTAGGGCTATATCTAACAATGAACAAGGGGGCCTATGCTAGTCTTTTCTTGTCGAAAAGCTGACACACTGGTCAGTGGTGTAAATGGCTTTGGGGACAAGGTCCCAAAGCTAATAAACACATCATAGAATATATACCTTATATAATCACCTTATAGGGCGATCACCACAATAAATCCCATACTTGATCAGAGCATGACTAGGTATGATATGTTTAAACTTAATCTGAAACCATTATCTCTATGGACGACTGTCCTGAATAGCAGGGACCTATTTCTGGTTGAGTTCTATCAAGCACGGCTAACTGCAGTTTTCATTAACAGCACGGATTCTTCATGATTATATACACATGATGCTGAGACCTACCTTTGATATCAATATTGTAGGATTCCAGGGTGGAGACCCTTGAGATTCTTTAATCATCATGTTAAAGAGGGATTCAGGATCCATGTCCACTTCAGCCTGGAATAGATGTAACACATACTCAGATGAATAAACATGACTACTGTACAGAAATAAGTATAGCTCATGAGTACTCTGAAAGATTGATTGAGGGACACTAAGTTGATAAGGCAGAATACAGTGAAAATGAAAACTAATTATTTCATATGCAGACGCCAAGCATAGAAACACTAATCTTCTGAACAAACTGGATATTCATCCATGTGTACACACTTGGCTATGGCATCATCAAAATAGCTATGGAGCCAGTATTTAGAATTACACTTAAAACGAAATTGATCATTTATAAACTCATGAAATAAATACAGACACATATATTAACTTGAATCTATGCAAACAGACAATTCCCTCACTCTTCATGCCCTGGGCATACATTCCCTAGCCCCTCTAAATTTACAATCTAGTACAGCTAATTGATCCATAAAACGGTTTTACTTGTTATGATCCACCTGATATAAATATCAGAGAAGCGAGGCGTGTTTCAAACCAAATTCTGCCTCAAATATGATTATGGAATATCCATAGACAGGCACGGGGCTACACAATTAGTCACTGACCAGACAGGTTGGCCTCTATTTGTGATGACTAAACAAATGAATCAGAGTATCCCTGCACCAAAGATGAAGTTAAATGAGATGACTATCAGGGGAGAACGCACACTAGGACTTGGCTATAGGAACCTCCTGTTGGACCTCTGATGAGAAAATTATGAGTCTGTCTGGCTTAACAAGCTTAAACAGCTAGAAAGCTATATCGTTACATGCAGCTCCACTCGAATTTTATTTCATGGACAAGTTAGAGACTTCCATAATTACTGTTATGGGAATGGGTGTTTTTTCCATGGGTATGAAACCATGGTTTAGTGCCAATTATTGCAAAAAGATTGATTCATGACAAGTGATTTCCCTTTATTGTGATCGAGATCGACTTGGAAAAACAAAATGCTTCAGATGACAGATGATGGCCACCGTCCACTGGACACTAATCGGCCGAAGTTATATTATAGGAAATGTATGGGGTTTATCAGCCGTAGTTCCCCAGTGGACAGTGCCCATGAGGTAATGTGTGAATAGTGTGGTCTTTTACTTTTGTATCTGATATAACTACCCCGATGATCAAACAAGTTAGAATTTTAGAAAAGGTGTTATAGTGTTATAGTCTAAAATGCATTGAACACGGATTAAAACATAGAACAGGCCTTCTCTGTCATTACCAAGGTTTGGCTAAAAATCTCCTTTAATACATGTCCTATTGCTTTCATATAATATTTTTACCTTGAGTTATCATGTGGGCAGTATTTTCAGCCCTTTGCCCACAGATTGCATGCAGTGCCTCTTACCCCTGCCTTTTGTTGCTGTCTCCGTCAGGATGTATTATTCACAAGGGTACAGCAGCTTCCTGCCTGCAGACAGGGCACACAGAGGGACACAGCCTCATAGAAGATGACACCAGGCCTGACTACAGACTACAGACACAAGCCAGACTTCACAGCACTACATGCCACATCAGACAGAGAATCAACACTGGCCCTTCATCCCACAGCCAAAGGGGCGGGATGATGAATAGCATTGTTGTAAAACAAAAGGGACACATCACTAGAGATTATGGGTGGACAGATGTATATGAAAGGTTAAGTCTGATGGAAGTTAGAAATAATGTTTGGCATGTACATGTAGGAGGGGCAAACGTGGGATAAAGCAATTGAGCCAGTCTGTGGGATAGACAGATAGAAACTGATCACAAATGGTTACTTGTGCAGCGTGTGCCTTTTTTGAGAGAGTTTGTAATTGACAGCACTTGCTTGTTTATAACAGAACACTGAACAGCATGCTCGAGTTTGTTATGTAACATTCAGTATGTTCAGCTACAACCGTGCAACTATGTGAATCAGTTTAGGTAATTCAACTCCATACTCCTCAAACAGATAAAGAAACTTAGAGAAACTGTTCTCACACAAGAACATCTTACTTACCTCTACCCTGAAGACTCTTCCCAGGTCCTGCACCTGTTTACTGTACACTGCTGCATGGCCATTGGGGGCCTCTCCCTTCTCCTTTGACTTGTCCTTAGTTTCCCTCTTCCAGCCATCCTCTTGGTGGACAAGGTCCCATGTGTATTGCCATGCCTGCTCTCCTTTGGCCACAAACTCCAGATTCTGTCAATGAGAAAAGTGGAAAGCTCTGTTATTGAATTTCAAGTCATCAAGGAGTATTTTGTCCTCTGGTAATAATACTATTACAGGCTATTTCTGTTCTAAACTCCCTCTAACCTTCACCTGTACAGATTAGAAGATAATGTTCTTAGATGACCACAATTGGGTTATTGCTTTAGTAATTATTTCAACACCTTCAGGGTAATAGCTCAGTCCATGATTGAGGGGTTGTGGACCATCGGTCACTGTCAATGGGCTATTGAATGGATTATTGCTGGTACAGTGTTGGCCTATATTAGTCCGGAAGAAGATAATAGTATACATTATATAGACGGATGAGGACACAGAATATATATTTGGACTATAGTTAATGTGGTTGTCCCAAAAGTGTTCAGGTAGGCTGTGATGGAAAATCAATGGAGATCAGAATAGCCCTGCCATTTCCATTTCTTATAATAAAATGGTATGCTATGTTAGAAGGTTACCAGATTCTGTTTAATGATGAAATTTATGATTTACTGATTAATGATATAAAATATGTTTCATGTCTAACATTGGTATGCATGAGGGGTTGTGTCATCAGTGGAACATATATGCCTTCAGTGGATCCTCTGTATGTTGTACCCAGACCAAAGATCTAAGACCACTCCTTATCAAATGGATTTTCATGGAGAAGGTCCCTGTCATATATCACAAGGCTTAGAACTCTGATTAAAGCAACCTTCCTCCATCTCCAACACTGTGATATTCTAAACTACTAGTCCTAGGACTTCTTGCTTGGAACCTTTGCAATATTTTGATGAGTAACATGTTATGGTAGGCCTATACAGAATACATTCTTACATGGGGATTATCAATAGTGTTCTAAGCAGATTAATATTCATCAGCAGTGATATTGGCCAGCAACGTTTATCGTCAAAATTGAATCACTGCAGTCATTTATTTTCCCATTTTATTTTCTATTTTTCAAACATCACAAAGCACATTAATTAGATGTAATCTGATTATGGAGCTTCATTGCGGTTTTCACAAACAGAAAGCCATGTCCCTGATGTGACAGACAGTGTGGGTTTGAGTGTTTGGTGAAGTGATCAACCTTCATATCCAATTTACATCCATAGCATGATAGAAGCCCTTATATAAATGGCTAAACTCATAAATCAGAGCCTCTGATGTCGGTTGGAACAGAAGTAACGTTATGGCCACCGTCCACTTGGGAACTTCGGCAGACTAAGCTCATACAATGTCCTATATAACTTTGGCCGATTAGAGCCCAGTGGACGGTGGCGAGTAGAATAACAGTTGTCTGGTGGATGCCCTTTCCAATAATAAACAATTTTAGATAGTATACCAGACAATAAATACCCAAATGAGGTCCCCCCCCCCCTCCGTATATTCTGCCTCATAGATTCTATTCCAAATATAAGCTTGTTTTGATTGTGGACCATCAGAAGTATGGGCCTTGCTAGGACTTCTCATCTCAGCTCACAGGTGGAGCTGGTGGTCGGTGGCATACAATGAGAAGTTTGCCCCCCCCCCATTCTATATGATTCAAGTTATTACCAAATGACAGTTCAACAATAACCAATGTACATTGAAACTCTCTGATTGGGTCTGAGATGCAAAATAACCACTTCCTTGTATTGCATGTCTAGCGACTTACCATTCAAGACCTTACTGATGGATGAATGAGGGTTAGATAGTCAATATGCATTTTTGTGATATAGTCCAATTTGATTTGTATGCTGTGGGTTGCTTTGATTCAGGTCCATTGTATGAGTTTGATTTTTTATTGGCAAAAATAATCGTACCTATACAGACGTTTTTCATTATATGCCAAGGATGTTGCTCGATATTCTAGAAAAACTGATAGTTCTGATAGCAGTCTATCAATCTTAAGACAGATTGGTACCGGGGTAAAGTTGATTAAACATATTATAATATCTATGTAGACATTTACGCCCAGTGTGATAAGGTGGATGCTTCAGTCTTTGGGTCGAAAATTTTATTAGATTACCAAACGTTCTGATGGTCGGAGTTTGAGTTTTGAGTTTTGAAAAAAGTTTATTGACACCAATATTCACAACAAGTCGCGCTTTTCAATATCATGTCAGATTCCATCCAATAATCACACATAATCCAAATCAACGTATAATGTTGGTGAATCAATAAATAGCAATCCTTCATAAATTACTACACAGAAAAAACAGGACATACAAAGTAGGCAATGAAGATAGGAGATCTGCCGCTGTCAGGCAGTGTGTGAAGACATCTTTTGAGACACTTTTCTGTTGGGCTGATGTGAGCCTGTCCCAGAGTCTGGAGCCCCTATATTCAGGGCTGTTTACGTAAGAGTTTTTGATGGGGCGATTGAGTTTGAATTTTGCCTTGTCGAGTATCATATTGATCATTCATATGTTGACAGCAAAGCTTCAAATTCAAATTAGATACTTTAATGGTTTGTATTACATGCCTTTTTGAGCTAATAAGAAATGGAGCATTTTGTGATAGCCAACATAATTATGCACATACTGTAATCCGGATCAGAGTCAGAAGCAAGGCAAAACAAGCCATCCTGTCAGTTGGAAGTGATAGCATCATTATGTCATTGGGGTGAAGGTCCTTTGGGATGGTTGGTGGCCATGATGGCCTGGCTTAACTGGGATTCCTGGTGACCTTGGTATTTAACCTCTGGTCCTACCATCCTGTTACCCTCCATCCGGCTCTGCTCCTCCAGCTGCTACGGGTCCATGGCAGAGGGATCAATGACTATGCATAGTAAGTGGGTGGTTGTACGGGTGTGCAGAATCCCGGTCTCTTATCATCTAGCTCTTCATGAATACTGCTTCCATTCTTGATACCACCATGAGGTTACCCAATCACTGTACAGCTCACACCCCATATTGCTGAGCTGCTCCCCCTGCATTGGTCTACTGCTTAGTTTGCTCCACCTGGGCTACTGCCCTACACTTTGCTGCTACCAGTCTTCTGGGCTGCTCCCTCTAACATGAGCTGTTCCCCTTCCTTCCCTGAGCTGCTCCTCTACATTGAGGTGCTTGGCTTCGAGTTACACTGAGTTGCTCCATCTTTCTGTGCTTGTCCACCAACACTGAGCTACCCTCCCTTCACCGTGATGCTTGTTTTGATATTGAGCTGCTCACTTAGCTGCTCATTTCCACATTGAGCCGCTCCTGTGATGGATGATCTTTGAAATTAGCTGCAGCTCCTGCTCTCATCTCCCTTCACTCACAGTCTGCTCATTGGTGCTGGGGGAGGTGGGAAACATGATCCCATGCAAGGGATGGGGATACAGAAGGCTGGTGGAGATACCCAACTCTGAGATAAAGAGCCTCTGACTGTCTAGTAGTAAAATCTCTTTAGTAAAAGCAGAATATACATCTAAAGAACTCAAAATCCCTTACAAAATAATCTCTTCATCACTGAGGGGAGTAACGAGAGCCTTATAGTGTATGTATTGGAAATATATGAATATTTTACTAAAAGTATATATGTATATATGCACACACTTTATTGGGAAATGAAACATTTAATAGCGGTTTGATTGTGTATGGAAAAACATTGGGTATAAGAGTGGGCCATTGAGCGTGACAATTATTAATGCAATGAAAGCTTGACATATAGGTTACTAGGAGAGGAACTGTGTGATCCAAGTTGGTTTTATACACAATGATCCTCTGTCCCCTGTCATTACTACGTAGATAGAGATTCAAGTAGGGAGTTAATATACATTTTGAAAATTGCGCCAAATATTGTGGAATTGGTCTAGCCCAATAGAGCCTTGTGACAGCTTTCCAGAACTATTTTGATCATCTTCCTACTGCATGTAGTTCCTGTGTAATCTGGATAGGAACAAGAAAGTGTCTTACTGACATTGAATGGGACCTTGTGACCTATAATTCTGCATGTGCCTGATGACCTTTGACCTGATTATAAATTCCATTTGACCTACTAGTTTATCCCTAAGTGTCTCCAGCCAGCATTAGGCATGGGCCGACATACTTGGACTTCACATATATCATTACTGATATAATAACCAACATCCCCATGGTACCAGTCTTAAACAGTCCCCATTCTTTCATTACATTTTGCATGGATAAAATCAAACTGATATTTCAATCAACACAAGTCTGAAACTATTACCTCTCTCACAGGATGAATATATTCATTTTAATCACCTTCATTTTGTGAAAAAGAAGAGGCCCCTACCATTTTTATAGGTCAGTAATTAAGGTCAGGAAAGGGTTTTTAGTGAGAGGCGCCAAGTGGAGCTCTCTTAGGGGCAGTGAAAATCGGGTCACAGAAGCGGGCTCTTCGTGGGCGCTACTGCTGGGTTTATGCAACTCCCTACTTCTAGTGTAATAATATAGATTTCATCATTGTTGTCCTTAGAGTTAGTTGTTGCTGCTTATCATGTCATGAAGGAATGTTCTTATCAAATAGACCTGAACTTGTGTTATCTATATGTATCTTACAGACGAGGCCAGTCTGCACTGAGCTGATTAATAACCATTGTCCCTGCCTTCCCACACCAATAGTGGACTGTTAGCTTACAGAGGTGAGATAGATAACATATTCACAGAGGATTAAAGCATTGTATAGTATATGTATTTACAATCACTGACAAAAGAAAATACCATATCCACAGTACAAAGATTAAAATTGTCATTGCGACTCAAGGACCTTGACTCGACAATACACACACATATGTAGGCCGTACATACACACTAAAAGCTTCTTTTCTATTTCGGAATTAAACTTTCATAGCCTTGAGCATTGTTTGTCCTCTATCAATAAGACATGAAAGTATGATATGTGAACTGTTTGGATGTATGTTGTGTGTTATTGTCTTATTTGAATATTCTAGTATGTATACAGTACTGCGCATGCATGGTCCAAGTTGACAAACTAAGCCTCTGCTATAATAGCATTTTACAAACACAGTCCTGAGAACAGAATTATCCCAAGGCACAAATTATCAGGATTATCAGGAAATCAAAACTGACAAATTCATCTGACATAATCAGGAAATCCAGGGAGCCCTCTTCACACGTCTTTTTATTCAAGTGAAACCCTCCTTTGTGAGTGTGACATGGTGGATTGGATCTGATCTGTTGATGGAATTATTGGATATAAATAATCCTCAGACAAACTACTTTCAACTTTCAAAACTAGTTCCCCCCTGGAGATGACAACAACACAAAGGGAATGTATTCCTGAATGGATCATTTTCTTTGTAAAGCCCATCATCCACCGAGCTCTTGTTGGTCTGACTAATTTTGACCAAATCTCTAATCGGCCACATAGTCAGCCGACAGAGCTTGGTGGACGATGGCCATTAGATCAGATTCTTGGCTCGTGATTATCTTATCATGTTACATCCTAATTGTATGTCTGGTCCTAGCTCTGTCTGAAGTAGGAGACAAATGACAGAATATGAATCGGCTGTTAGCTCATTCATGATTCCTCGTATATAGCATGCACGCCACAATATCCAGTTGTATGTTGCAAGTGTTGAAACTGCGAGACCAGCGAGACAACAGTGCAAATTATGGCCACTGTCCACTGGGGAACTTTGGCCGACTAAGCCCATACATTTCCTGTAAAACTTCGGTCGATTAGAGCTCAGTAGACGGTGGCCATTAACAGACAAAGAGGTGAAGTGTGAGCAGAAGTCGTCTTGCCATGATCAGTTCACATCCCAGACAGCTTTGTTCATTAAGGAATTTGATCTAATTTCAGGATGTTGATAATACATACACTATTATTATGCTCCAAAGGTTCCTTTTGGACGCGTTCTCCACCATTATCTTAAGGTCAAATCCCACAACACGAAAAATGGGCCAGAAAGTGTTGATTATTGACATCAAAACAAGGGGCAACGGTTGCCAATATTGTAAATCGCAACACTTGTCCCATGATCTTATGCCTCTCCAAATCCCACAGTGGTCAATAACATATCATTGACATATTCCAATAAGCAACATTTTCTAGGCCTTCGGGGGGCAAATATCTAACTCATTTGATCTTTGTGATTTCCCAAATCACAAGACAAAGGCAAACCTTTCTCACCAATTTGGGCCAAAATAGGGCCCAAAATCGGCAATAAGACCAATTCACAACATTTTCTGACCCTCTCTCGCGTTGTGGGATTTGACCTTTAGCTGTTAGATGTATAATGAGGCTTCATACAAAAGCTCAAATGATACATTTACAGATTTTAATCTCAAATTAGGAACTTTAACCTATTTCATAAGGTCAACACAAGAGCACTAGGTCTTGTAGACAGAGCAACTGACTTATGTAATTATACTGAATGATTGATGTGACTCCACACCCTGCGATTCACTCTGTATTATCAGAGTATATAGGACATGTTAGTAACAGTGTCTGAGAGACGTGTCTGGGGTTTACAGACTGGAGCAGACAATGGACCTGCCTAGGGGTAGGCAGTAAGTGGGAATCATTGTAGTTGAGAGTACAATCAAATCCCAGTAGGTTCACGGAAGCTATACACTTGGTGTTATATTGTATCAATTCTGAGGCGTTCGTATAGGTCAAATCCCACAACGCGAAAATTGGGTCTAAAACTGTTGTATATTGAGCTTCTGACAGAGGGGAAAGGCTGCCGATTTTGTAAACCGTAACACCTCTGCCACATAACTAGTGTACTCCAAATCCCACTGTGGTCAATAATAAGCAAGCAGGTGTTGCCTATATGACTGGTTAATGGATCTAGTTGAGGGGAGTTACTTCATGGTAGGATTTGTCTTGATTATTCCCTCTCAACTAGCCTAAAGATATCTGGAGTGTCCCCCCTGTATTTATAAACCAAAGTGCCCTTTTTGATAAGCAACATATTTGAGCATAATCTGAGCAAAATATCTCAATGTTTTGATGTCTTATTTATCATAATCACAAGACTTAGACGAGGGTTATGGCCAACATTGGGCTTGTTTTAGCCGATATAACCAACCAATATTGGCGAAGTGATCAGAATTTCACAATAAACTACATTTTTTAGCCCTCATTCACGTTGTGGGATTTGACCTTAAAGGCAGCCCAAGCTTACTCTGATAATTATAATGAATATATTATGTAAGTCTTATTTCAAGTATGTTAACTCTTTAGGCTTAGTGTCTGATTTTATGAGGTGCTGATTCTATTATTACACATCACTCTTGATAAAGATTGGGTTCAGTTTAACTAAACCCCAAAGTATGCAAACCCTAGACTAGAATGGTTGGCAACAGTCCTGCAAGACATGGGCTATAGAGGTAGCCATACTGGCCAATATATAGAAGGCCAGATGAGCACCCCATCCCCCCATCATGTGTTTGCTTTCCCTGCAAATACAATCACGTCGTACCAGACAATAGCGTCATGTTGGACCAGACAGTAGTAGCTTGCCTGATATGACTGCTTGAGTCTGATAACTAACCTAAAGCATACCAAAAGCAAGAGGGAATTTTCCTATGCATAATGCTACTCAAATAGACAATATGAAATACATTAAATTATATTTGGAGCTGTTTGTCAGCACATATTATGCAAATATAAGATACATACAAACTGATTATATTTGTTCAGCTATCCGTACAATGAAAAGGTGGTAGATATATTTTTTATGCTTTACTACCTCAGATATTTTTCTCTAAAGATGAAAAAACATGAATTAATCTGAGGCCATGCAAGATGGGATCATTTTGTTTTGTATTGTCTCAAAGCAAAGGGGGGAAGACCGAAATAAGTCATTTTAGAAGAAATATCACTGAACATTGCAACGAATTGTCTTTTTTAAAGTAACATAAGTAGGTAAAATACTATATTCATCTAGCAACCATCACACTTCCAAAAATGGTCTTCTAAATATATTCTTTGAGATGGCTTTCATTCTCACATTAACGACCTGTTTCAACTTCATTAAAAAGCCACTAAATATTTCATTAAGAATTAAGAGCCTTCGGCATACACTCAATATTACCTTCATCATTATACTCCCCCTCACTTACTTCCCCACTACTAAATTCTCTGGAAGCAACAGAGAAACAATTCCCTAAATATATTACCATATAGCAAATCCCATTCACTGGTCACATTTAGGGACATTGTCGCTCAGTGTACCTACTTCAAAGATTAACCTGAGGAGGACTGTGAACCTTAGCTGGCTCATGTGAACATGGTCATTAAGGTGAGAGGAAAAACAGAAAAAAAAACCGGTAAAAACCTGATCCCTTCTGGGTAAGATGTGGTTTGCAAGGTCTCCCCAAATATTGGGGATCTATACTGAAATATGGTATTGGTTCCTGTGTATATTTGGTGTGATTATGTTAGCTCTTCAAATGGAGGGTCTGATACTACTAAACTAGCCTATCAAGTATAGGTATTGGGATGTACAAGTTGTACTTCTCATGGGCCACATATGTTCTTCAGAAGCAGTCACTGTGTAAATTGGAAGCAGTTTTTGGAACACTTGAAATATAATCTCCATCAAGATTGTCATCTCCTGCTACATGTCTAGTCATAGGACCGAATGACGATGGATATAAGTTGTCGCGACGCATTAGACATTTTAATTACAGCGAGTATAAAACGGGCATACTGTGATGAGAACTTGACAGGACAGAAGATCCCTCCCCATTAAATTCCAGCTTTCTAATTATATTTCTAATATAGCCGTGGTCGATATACTAAGTGGGAATTTGCTTTGTTAGATAGTTTTCAATGACCTATTATTCATAATGATGATCAGCTCTGTTACTCCAATGAAGTACACCCACCCTGCATGAAAAGGTGAACCAAGCTATTGCTGGGCAATAGGTCGATAGGTATCTTCAGTAGATACTCTAGATGGAATATGTAGAAACCCATAATCTAAGACCATCCATTTCATTGTGATCACAAATCAAAAGGATGTACTCTGTGATATATCGAGGTTTCCTATAATTAAAGGGCCATTTCACACTTTAAGTCGCTAGTAAGAAAATGAAAAAAAGTGGATTTGATATGTTTTATCTGGACTTTTAAATATTCTAGCGACTTAATCCTACAGAGCACATTCTATATCTTAGCTCCATTAGTTCCATTTCTCATATAGCGACTTAATTGTGCTTTGGTATAGCGACTTAATTGGGAGCGACTTAAAGCAGGAGTAATATAAGGAGGGAGGGCAGTGAAACATTTTAGACCTTGTATAAAACGTCCTAAAAAATGGGAATAAAAAATCATTTTAAAGCTTCTATTCTATAGGAGGGATTTCTATCTAGCGACTTAATTAGGAGCGACTTAAAGCAGGAGTAATATAAAGAGGGAGGGCAGTGAATCATTTTAGACCTTGTATAAAACGTCCTAAAAAATGGGAATAAAAAATCATTTTAAAGATTCTATGCTATAGGAGGGATTTCTATCTAGCGACTTAATTAGGAGCGACTTAAAGCAGGAGTAATATATAGGGGATGATGTACTATTGTTTGCTAAAAACAGTGGTATATATAAAGGGAAAGTATTCCCTGTAGGATTAAGTCGCTATATGGGATTGGAATACCCTGTAGGATTAAGTCGCTATATGGGATTGGAATACCCTGTAGGATTAAGTCGCTATATGGGATTGGAATACCCTGTAGGATTAAGTCGCTATGTGGGAGTGGAATACCCTGTAGGATTAAGTCGCTATATGGGATTGGAATACCCTGTAGGATTAAGTCGCTATATGGGAGTGGAATACCCTGTAGGATTAAGTCGCTATATGGCCATGATTCAAGGGGAGGATGCAAAGACTTAATGGTTGTCTTAAACTGAATAAGGGTCAAGTTGACCCTTATTCAGTTAAAGAGAACCATTTAGTCTTATTTCGTTTCCCTCCTTCATATGTCATTTTTTCCTTCTAACTTGTACTATTCCATACTTAGTTGTTTGGCTATAGCGACTTAATCATTCTGGCCTCTGAATAGCGACTTAATCCAGGAGATTGCCAATTAAAGGCCCCCTTTATCTCTCTGCATCACCATAAGGTCGACGAGATACTAATCAAAGGACTTCCTGGACTCTCGTAAGTATATCTAGGAGGCATAATAATGGAAACTTACAGCGGATTCTGCAAACAGGAAGCCCTGGGTCTTGATGTGGCAACATTGTGTGTTTGAGTCCTGGTGGAGTTCATTTTTAGCCCTCAGATCCAAGGCTACCACCCATAACATTATAAAAGCTTTTACATGTATACATGTCACATGACTTTAAAACCAATCAAGGCCTCACGCTCATGGTCATGTCGGTATGAACAGAAGGTACATCAGAATAAAAGACTGCCCTTTTAGAAAAATGTGTATGCCTGTAATCAGAAGAGGATCGAACTCTTCAGGGGGATTGGGTGCTATAGCAAGTAAACTACACCCTTTTGACAATAACACACAGGTCTGGTTGTAAGCTGGATTAGGACTTTCAGAATGTGGCTTAGATGTCCCGTATTTGGATTCTCTCTTCTTGCGTGTATTTATCCAGCTGAAGTAGCTCATATCTTTTAGTATTCAAGACCTTTGGGATGTGTGGAATACGGTTAGGACAAGAGGGCAACACTGATTGAATTGGCATAATTAGATAAGACCCCAGCATTGGAGGTCAGTGTCTTAGTTTGTCCTACCTTCTCGGACATGGTTTGGCAGATTTATATGCAGTAAAATATCTATAGACATGCAGATAGTCAGACACAAGGATTATCTATTGGTTATTGGAAAGGGATGGGCCTGCTATAATATCTATCAAATATCTAACTAGCAATAATAGTATTCAGTGCTATTTTGTCCATATATATATAATATTATACATAAAGGACAGGTTTTTGTGATTGTGATCAGAGCAGAGCTAGACATGCTGTCCAGTCGGGTTGAAGTGACAGCACCAATATGTTGCTGCAGTGTAGGTCTTGTGATAGATTGTTGTCATGATGGCCCGGCTCAACTGAGATTCCAGATGACCTTGGTATTTAACCCCTAGTCCTACCATTCCGCTCCCGTACACCCTCCTCTGCCCCTCTAGCTGTCACAGGTCAATGACAGAGGGATCAATGACTATGCATAGTAAGTGGGTGTCTGTTGGAGTGTGTGGAATCCCTGCCTCTAGCAAATCATGAATACTGCTTCCATCCTTGATACCCAATCACTGCCCATCCCCCGCTTTTAGTGTCTGTATACACTGCTACTCCAACACTGAGTGGCTACTCCAACCCTAGCTGCTCTCCCTCCCCTGAGCTGCTCCCCCTCCCCTTGGCTGCTTGCTCTCTCCAGATTACTGAGCCTCTACTCCAACCCTAGCTGCTGTCCCTCCCCCTAGCCGCTCTCCCTCCCCTTAGCTGCTTGCTCTCCCCAGATTACTGAGCTTCTACTCCATCTAACCCTAGCCGCTCTCCCTCCCCTTAGCTGCTTGCTCTCCCCAGATTACTGAGTTTCTACTCCATCTAACCCTAGCCGCTCTCCCTCCCCTTAGCTGCTTGCTCTCCCCAAATTACTGGGCTTCTACTCCAACCCTAGCTGCTCTCCTTCCCCTGAGCTGCTCTCCCTCTCCTGGGCTGCTTGCTCTCCCCAGGCTTCTACTCTAGCACTAGCTGCTTGCCATAGCCTGAGCTGTCCCCCCGCCCCCATATTGAGTTGCTCTCCCTACACTGATATCTCACTATTCACTAAGTTGCTCACCTCTAAGAAATGAGCTGCTCTCGTGATGGATGCTCTTCGAAATTAGCTGCAGCTACTGCTCTCACCCGCTATCACTCACAACCCGCTTACTGGTGCTGCAGGGGGTGGGTAATATCTCATAATTGGAACTTTAAAGCTGCTTTACCTCCTCATACTCTCAAACCTACATTTTCCTCATTGCTTCTCAGATGATTGTATAATCATTTCCCTCTTATAATCTGCCATTGATTCTAACAAGAAAGTCGTTTTATCATGTTAGGCAGGACTCCAATCTCAACTACTGTTTATATTCTGGAGGGTTTTGGTTATTTAGTATTGACACAACCTTGTTGATCTAATTAAGTGCTGAATAGAATGCTGGAAGCATTTTATTTTTCCTCACCTATTTCCTTACACACAGAAAGGTAAAGGAGTCAACTGTGTCTCCCACGTGGCTCTGGTAAAATAGAGAGTCAAACAGCTAAAGACTCTCCTTATATGAAGGGTCAACTTGAGTTGACTCTCCGCTATCAGTGTCAATTTGAGTTGACTCTCTACTGTCCGTGTCCACCCAGTGTTGACTCTATAAAAGCAGAGTCATTAGCTGTCTGACTCTATATTTTATCAGAGCCACGTGGGAGACACAGTTGACTCCTTTACTTTTCTGTGTGTAGATTTAGCATGGTTAAAATGTGTTTGGATGCTACCAGTACACTCTAACAAGCATACTCGTAACAACTATGCAGAAATGTATCTATCTATATATCTGAGCTGGTACAGCAGCTTTAACGGAGGCGTCTATGGCAAGCCGTTTGGGTAAAGTTGAAATAAACTGGGTTTATTTCAAATAAACCCAGTTTATTTCAAAATAAACTGGGTTTATTTCAAATAAACTGGGTTTATTTGAATAAACCCAGTTTATGTTGAAATAAACTGGGTTATGCCAAAACCCCTCCCATTTCTAAAATAAACTGAGTTTATTTCAAATAGGAAGGGTTTCTTAATGAAACCCCTGCTATTATGAAATAAACCCAGTTTATTTAAATAAACTGGGTTTATTTCAAATAAACCCAGTTTATTTCAAATAAACCCAGTTAAGTTGCATATTTCCAGAAACTCCTACTATTTCAAAATAGGAGGGGCTTCCACAAATAGCTTAAAATATCAGTTTTTTGGGGCAAATAGGAGGGGTTTTGAGAGAAACCCCTTATATTTTGAAATAAACCCAGTTTATTTAAATAAACCCTGTTTATTTCAAATATACTGTGTTTATTTGAAATAAACCCAGTTTATTTGATACAACAGGGTTTATTTCGACATAAACAGGGTTTATTTAAATAAACCCAGTTTATCTGAAATAAACTGGGTTTATTTCGAAATAAACCCTGTTTATTTGAAATAAACTGGGTTTATTTCAACTTTACCCAAATGGCTTGCCATAGGCGTCATTATAGGGGACTGGCACAAATTGGGCAATATTTGACAACCTTTTTGATTTTAAGGAGGAATTACTGGCACTCAGGTATATATTATATACTGTATACATCTACCAACCCCTTATAATTATTGTTCTGTGTGTGACGGGTTAATGGAAGCATGGTGGTGGGGCATAACAACTGTTAACTAAGATCAGTCTTGATAGTGGTCAATATCCACATGGACAGATATTATGTAACATACAGATCCCTACAGCTAAGGAGTAATTACAAGGGCACGGATTAGCCGATTGCTACAGCTCTCCTTAGGGAATCCTGATTGAGGTATGTAAGTGGTCAACATTATCTGAGAGCTCCTCTCAAGAGATGATTAATCATTGTGCAGAAGTGATATGATGAATTAGTGAACCACAAACGTAGCCACCAAAGTATACAATAAGATTTGACAACAAAACAGAGGGTTCGCATTTAAACTGTGCCAGTAGCGGACATACAGAAGGAAGATACAATAGCACGAAGTTGCTACAGGCTAAAGGTGTCCAGAATAGAGCCAACCAACAAGTGTTGGCTTTAACTATATATGGCAAGTCTAGGTCCCCTAGGAAGACAAGATATAGAGGACCCCTCTTCCACATTCATAGACCTGATTAGGGTGTATCACCTTCACACCCCACCCCCAGCCCATACACACGTAGGGTAGATTCACCTGGAGTCGGGCACATACCTTGAAACAAACACTTGATTTTGTGGTTATTCAAGAATTCTTAGCTCTATATTTGGGAATAATGGTAAAGTGTAAGGGCTATTCTTGTGTTATTCTTTCCAAAAAATAACAAAAAAAACGGAAAGTTGTATCGTACATGAATAACCTAAGATTTCACAGTCCGTCTGAGGGTATGTGTCCGACTCATGGTGAATCTAACCTACTGGCCATTAGTGAGGCAGAAAGGGAGTTAACTGACGTAAGGTTGGTATCTGATCCTATGAAGCCTCCGTTCTACTTAGCCAATGGCAAATGGTAGCTAGGCTGCATTGGATTAGTGATAGGGGGTTTGGTAAATGAAGTCAGTGTAGTATTTTCTCAACCAGTACTTCGAGAAACCTAAAATATGTGTCACAGAGAAATAGTGTATATTTAGTAAAAGAAGAAAGTTTCTAATTTAAAAGAAAGTGTTCGATTGTCGTGCTGTGATGTGGACCTACACACTGAACCAAAAGTTCTTTTTAATACAAAAAGATACAGACAGACGACCCAACAAAAATAGGCCTGCTGATTATTTGATGTGTACATGAACAGAGTTTCACGATGATCTATCACAACTGAGTGTTTCTTCATTAGTTGGTATTTGCCATATTGAAATATAACACAGAGCTCACCAAGTGAAGAAACTACTCAGTTTAGGTAGAATAGAATGAATCCCTATATCTATATCATGTAACTATTGAATTGAGCTCTCAAAAAATAAATTGAAAGATTGTCTTCATAGCTATTGCGATGACGAGGGGAACGAGACCCAATTTCACCAAGTTCCCGCGAAGAACGAGTGTTCCTAAGCTTAACTACATGTGAATGTGCAGTACTCCTTTTTCACAATACGGGTCTGATAAGAGACCATAAATGGGGAGTAGCAACCCTTTTCATCTGTCCCATAAACGAGCCTTACAGAGGCTTTCTCACACTAATATTTCCTGTCCACATTGATAGTAGCTACTACTGACTCCGACATCCACCCATTGTGTTCCCATAGTGCCCGATAGCTGAGCACCTTCTCAAGAGATCACACAGCATTGCTTCTTCATATTCGGGAGAGATGTTCTATTAATGATCGCTTCAAAGGCAATGTATGGTGGTCTTTGAGTCATGAACCCTTTACTTCTGAGAGGGATTATTTCCAAAGGTTTGATGAGGACGTTTCTTTCCTTGCAAATTACAAAACATGCCACCTTTTGGATAAGATGCTCTAAAGATGGATATCTATGCTGTTATATTTAGCTAAATATATGGGTGATAGCAATATTATGAGTACTAGTAGTAGTGAATTGGATGAGATTATCATGCTAATAAGAATGAGGGACATGGACAATATGCTGCATTCACTGATTCTGAACCACTATACAAATCATGAAAAGGGAGAACATAAACATAGTTTGCACGACCATTTCCTCATCATTGGTACAAACAGACAGGAGTCTGAATGTCTGAGTGGCCTGGATGAAGATGAGAGTTAGAGCACAAGGTATTGGCAGACTGATAAAGGGAGCACCAGCAACAGATTGCTGAACGATACCCGTTATGGGATTGTTTATGAGGGCTGGAACACCATTAGACCGCCCCAATATAGATGATGTGGGAGAATTGGTGGTGTTCGGAGTTACTTTGATAAGCAGTTAGGGTAGATTCACCACGAGTCGGACACACACCCTGAGACGGACAGTAAAATTTAAGGTTATTCATGTACAACATGAGTTCTAGTGTTTGATTTTTGGAAAGAATAACACTTAAACTTAACCTTTATTCATAGATAAAGAGCTTAAAATGCTTGAATAACCCGTGTCGGTCTTAAGAAAAGCTTAAATGTCGCCATATCGATCTTAAGAAATTCCCCATGTCCCATGCCACTTTCTATTTTTTCCTCCTATCTATTTGGTCCACATGTCCCATGATACTAGGGCCAAAAAAGGTCCATGTCGCTGTGTCAAATTTAATGGTCTAGGGCCCTTATGTGCCCGACTCCAGGTCAATGTATCCTAAGCATGTCAAAAGCACAGAACATTGACCACCTTAAAGACTGGTACTTTGTCAGACACACAAATGAGCTCACCACTAGGTCTGTAACCCTATAGATATAGATTCACACAAAATGATGCCAGCCTAATCCTAAGGATTGCAGAGGCATGTGGTTTAGGTTGATGGATACGCCCATGAGCCATGGGTAGTCAAATACAGCATATATATAGTATATCCAGGCTTCCTCCCCCTTTTTCTTATTGTGAATGTATCATGGAGCTAGGTGGATACTGGTATTGACGTTCTAAAATGGGCACCCAGTGCAGTATAATTCACTGATGCATAAATTGACAATGTGAGCCGATCTATTTGCAATTCACTCCAATAGCTATTAATTAGCTAATGGATATACTGTGGCAAATATATGCTGGTAGTATCTAAATAGCATATGGGTCAGGGGTGGTAGTGCTATAATATATTGTTGTTCACATATAGGATTCTAACCTCCACTTTATTTGTCATCAAAATCTGATAAATGGTATGAGAATCATATCATATAGAATACATTATTGCTCAAAGAGCACAAGAGGATTTACCTGGAAATCAGTGAGTCATTCCTTTGCATTATATATGTTAAAATATGGAAGTGACTCTCATGTATTGTGGGGATTGGGGGTTAGCTCAGTAGGCCTGGTAAACATTATCCCTATCATTTATGATGATTGGACATTAACTAATTATGTAACCATAATGCTGTCAAACCATATTTGTTTACCATGTCTTAAGGATTGTAGCAATACAATATACTACCTCCCAGTATGTAACCTTTTGCACATGGTTATGACTCATTTCATACAGTGTATAATTGGACACTTCCACAAGCTGAGGACCTGTATGTGCAACATGGGGAAATAGATTTGACGCTAGCTGTGATGACAACCGTATGCACCACTGACTAATACAAGCCTGTTCTCCTCTGGAAGGCGTTTCACCGTATCATACGGAGGGTCCGTATGTTGTATTTTTGCGTTTCTGTTCATTTTTGCGTTTCTGTTGGAGCAGCCGTATGTACAGAAAAAAGATACGGAGGGCCGTATTCACATAGGGCCGGCCGTATGTACATACGGCCATAATTGCGTTTCAGCTCAACATACGGAGCACATAAATTTCGTATGTTTGGCGTATTTAGAGGCCAGAATGCGGAGGGGTAGGGGGGGTGGTGGTATGTCAAAAAGCACATAAAAAGGGTTATATGTAGGGCCGTATGTTGTTAATATGGTCCGCATGTTGATAGTAGTGGTGGTGAGGAGATGGTAGTGGTGGTGAGGAGATGGTAGTGGTGGTGAGGAGATGGTAGTGGTGGTGACGAGATGGTAGTGGTGGTGAGGAGATGGTAGGGGCCGTGAGGAGATGGTAGGGGCCGTGAGGAGATGGTAGGGGCCGTGAGGAAATGGTAGGGGCCATGAGGAAATGGTAGGAGCCACTACTACCATTTCTTCACCACTACAGCCAGCTCTGTACTCAGTACGCTATTGTCTACCACCGTTTATACACTAGGAGTCTGTGGGCAAAGTTTCAGCTCTGTAGGGCCATTATTTACCGAGTTATGGAAGAAAAGACTCTTTTTCATGTATTTTCTCCCAAAATCCATATAATTTTTTATTTATTTTTTTATCATGAAGGTAGAAGTTGGACTTAACTCATTTACTCGTTAAAATAATTCTAGGGCCATTTTATTACATATATATAGCACATTAAAAAGGGGGACTTAACAGACATGGTAGGCAACACAAGAGAGGTTTCTCCCCTGTGTGGATCCATGTTTTACTGACCAAACAGGCCATCATACCGTGACACCCATATGTGCAGCATTAGTATAGCCATTGACTGCAAATTCCGGCCTGTGTTGGTGCTGCCACCTAGAGGCTAAGTCAAGCTGGCCTCAACTCCTCTCATATATATATAAGGGAATGGAGATCGCAAGCCAATTGTTGGAGGTCATGTTGACCTAAACCATTATTCTGTAAGCTAGTACAGTCCCCCACCTCCCTTCTCCCTTTTTAAAGTGCACATATATATGTAAAGAAATGTCTCTAGGATTGTTTTAATGACTAGATAAGTAAAGTCCAACTTCTACCTTTATAATCAAAAAAGAATTAATCAAAAAAATTGATTTTCAACGAAATTATACCCAAAAATGTCTTTTCTTCTGTAACTTGTTAAATAATGGCCCTACAGAGCTGAAACTTTGCCCACAGACTCCTCGTGTATAAACGGTGGTGGATCCTGTGTTGACCTCTTTACCATTCACACATAAGTAGGAGGTGTTTCAATGCACCTGACATGCAGGATTCACTGGTGTAGTGGTCACCTAAGGGTGTCCTGTCTTTTCCCTACCCTCCCCTGTCTCTTCCCCGACCTCTCCTGTCTTTTCCCTAACCTCCCCTGTCTCTTGCCCGCCCTCTCCTGTCTCTTCCCCGACCTCTCCTGTCTCTTGTCCGACCTCTCCTATCTGTTCCCTAACATTCCCAAACATACGGACCATATATATACCATCTCCAGCCTAACTCCGTATGTGTGTAATAATTATGACGTCACAGAGGGAATTTCCTGGGGGTTTCCCGGAATGTAGACTGGTTTTTGCACATATTTTTAATTGAGACAGGTGACTATGTCCGTATGTTTAGAGGGCCGTATGTTTTATGCCGTATGTTGTATTTTTCTATATAAAAGATACGGAGGGTATACGGACGACCAACTGAAACAAAAAAAGTACTTTTGGTGTATATTTGCCGCATCTTTTCCGTATGTTAAGGCCGCATGTTGGGTATAACATCAACATACGGTGAAACGCCTTCCTGCCACGTGTACTGCTCCTGCTAATACATTTTAGTAATACGATGTATTTTATCATGTGAACAGACTTTAGGCTAATACTGAGAGCCCATGGCCCATACACATTCCCGTGTCAAGATAAGGGTAATGTAGACCTCATGTTACAAGACTGGAGGATTCCTGAAATTATCTAGTGCACTTATGTTTTCTCGTTGGTTTCATGCATGAACCCTGCCTCGGGGTTTTACTAGATATGGGTGACAGGTGGTACCTTGCCTAATGCGATGAATGAAGAAGAAATAAGACCATACATGACAGTTACAGGGATGGCCACAGAACAATGGGAAAAGGCCAACCCACAGCTTACCCTGGGAAGGTGTTTGCTGTATATAGATGTGGAAAGGAAAAGGGGATCCCTCTTTAATATTCATAGACCTGATTAAAATATATTACCTCCTACATCAAACAATCGTGCATCAAACTCTCATTTAGCGGATCTGGTTGATGGCTTCTGGCAGGCAATAAAGCAGAAAGGGAGTTACACTGGCACATGGCTGGTGTCTAATGCTGATGGGGTTCCATCCTACTAAGTGGGTGCCAACTGTTGGGCTATATTAGGTAATAGTGAGTCTAATAATGAAAGTAGACCAAGGTACAGTAATGGTATCCATATTAAGATTGAAGACTAGGCTAACTCTGTTGATGCGATTAGACTAATCAGTATGTAGTTAGCCTAGTCATCCATATCATAAAAACATTATTTCCTGCTCCTACAGACCATTATATGCAAAAACTATTAGAGCACTACATAATACATGGCCATACCCACCAACACATAACTTTACAATGTTCAACTCCCTATAAATCTTTGATGGGCTTACTACAGATTCCAGGTCCAGTGTTCCTACAGTGCCCATACTAAATTCACAATGTCTTTTGTGAAAGCTTTTCTGTGCTATTAATGAAATACAGATATTTCCAGGTTTTCTCTGTGTCTCTGTGCAATAAAACACAAATCAATTTGTGCCACTGATGCTAAAGTAGCGCCTGCTTCCCATGTGATCGATGCCTTGCTCCTGATAGCTACTGATTTGCATATCAGCAGATAACATAAAATATCAATGACACCAAAGCAAAGCCAGATTTGCGCCACTTAAAGTCAATCTTGCAAGGCACATCCAAACACATCCAGTTATGCCCTAACATGATTGGACAAAAGCCAAAGCATCCTCCTGCACAACTATTGGTCACCAGCCGATCCACCCACGGGGAACCAGCATCACTGTTGGTGGTGTTATCATGAATCAATGTTGTCAAGACTGTGGCTAGGTCAAATGTTATCTAGTAGTGACATGTGACATGTTTCCCAATGTTGTCTGGCCCAAACAGCTCCAACCAAGTAATAGGGCATTTCAGGGCATCGGTGTAGTAGTTATAGATTGGTGTTGTATATATAGAAGGTGATATATGTAGCGGGTATACATTTCCAGCATACCACTACCAGAGCACAGTCCCCCAAGGCTCTCTCTGCAATAAAGCATCCTGAAGCTTATGCTAAAGTAGAGCCTACTTCTGTTGTGAGTGATGGCCTTCTCATGATTGCTGCTGATTTGCATATTGGCATAAAATAAAAACATAAAATGGCTGTGACAGATAGCATCAGAATGAGCCCAGATTTGGTTCCACTTAAAGTCAATCCTAAACGGCACATTCGGCTAAATGCAGACATAATCGGACTAAAGCCAAAGCACCCTCCTACACACCAGTATCTCTACCATCCAACCAAAGCCGACCAGCATTGCTTCGTGTTTGTCGTTATAATAAATCAATGTTGTCAACGCTGATGTGTCTCACCCTTCCCACGCAGGTTTCATTCCCTTATTTATGGTGGATTTGAGAGGTAGAACCTCTACCTCATTCGAATTGCATCTTGTGGTGTTATGTGCCGTGTTGCCAAATGTCTACTCCAAACTTTAAGCTGCAACCTGAATGATTGGAAATTCCAGGGCACCAGTGAGGTATTGCTCTGGTAAAGAAAAAATTTTCAAGATGAAATCTGCCTACGACTAGCTGTCATGTCCTATAATTTGGCTATAAAATTCAATATGCGATGTTAAAGAGGAATAAACTAACACTCCAATGAGTCTACAGTTGTGTGTCAGGCTAGGTCATATGTCTCCCCACCTGTGTGGTGATTGGCTGCAAGACCCACACCTGTGCCCCCAATACTTGCATACATACTAACTTAGCCCACTGCACCTGACTCCAGTGGATGGTGATCACCATACACTTAGAATCAACCTTCATCAGTGTTTGTGTTATTTCCATAGTTCTATGAGCCTAAGAGATGAAGCCTTGTCGTCGTACTGCAGAGTCCATTCTTGCCGTACAGGAGGTGGAGGGCCAACCCTCCATCACCCATCTGGCATTATCCTTGGTTGGCACTGACAGCTTTTCTACCACAATGTTATCAGGATCTAGAGATGAGGGCGATAAATAGTGGCAGGGTGCAGTGCCATAAACATGGCACTGACAATATTACTGTATTGACGATATTGCAGCAAGCTAAATTAATATTGACTGGGCAATAGTAGCTGTTTATGGTATGGTATGTTCCCATACACTCAGCATTGCTTATCAATAACTCTGCTCTTATTGCATCTGTTATTACTATACCCCATTCAATGAGCATCTGCCCCAAACCCCACATCCCTCTCAAGCTCGTTTACTTTCCCCACCTTGAGAGTTTAAAATCCTTCTCTCACTTTAGATATAGATATCTTCGTCTACTTATATGTATGGTAAGTCAATGTTTTAGTTGTTCATGACAAGCTGTGTTTAAGGAGTGCACGAAGAGAGGCATAAAACACTTACTCTTGGACTGCCCAGAAACCTTTTATGAAATCGATATGAGCTGCTTAAGTGACGTCAGATGAGACTCCATCATCTTTTTATCAATTACTTGGCACTCACTTCTCTACAGCCTCCTTAATACCACATGACTCTACTTTTCTCTTCTTAGACCTGTTTTATTTCCACCAACATACAAGTTAAGTATTGGACATTTCTGGGGCCTAAGAAACTGGCACTGTCCGAATGGGGCAGATGTGTGAAAATGACTAACTTATTTGGCGTTTACTTGAATCTGTTTCTGTTTTCTATCTCTCATCATTTGAGAGTGTTGTTTGAGTGTTGTGAGTAGCTGCAAGCTCTCTCGTATCTCTTGACCGTAGAACTAATGGCACATGGGACTTAAAGCATGGGTATGATACTGTCATACCCTCTTCACATTTCATACAATATTGTGGCTATGGGAAGGTAACCATTATATTGTGATATTGTTAATTAACATTGTTTTTCACTTCACTTAACTGCAGGATCATGAGACGAATAATGGAACAAATAATAACTCTTCCATTAATTCGAGAGAGATTCCCTCAGAGGGTGTCATTTCATCAAGGTAATAATAGACGCGAAAATTAACTTATAGAAGTATATATACTAATACAGCACTTCTGTTCCTTGGGTAATACTATAGGCGGCAATGAGTCAGGAGGTAAGCATTGACCCCCGAAAGATGAATGTCTACACGGTACTTGATATGTATCCCCCCCGAGGACAGGGCTACCCTGGAGGTACCCATGATAGTATGACCTTTAAGGAGGCAATGTTATATCCCCTTCTCTAGGGTCTGAGATTGCATCTGGATAATCTTCCTCCAGGCTTTCAGCTCATGTCTCACATGAGTGACACCTCATTAATTGCACCAGTTCGGAGAGGTTCTAACAATACAGGGAATCCCATCTCCTTTTCCTAATTGAAGGTAGTGGCAGTGTGGGTCTTACTTATATTTAGGGAGTTGCATAAATTCAAAAATGTGCTAAATATTATGAAATTGGTCTAGCCTAATAGAGCATTGTGATAGATTTCCAGAACTATATTGATAATCTTCCTACTGCATCTAGTTCCTATGCAATTACGACAGAAATCAGATCTTGGCGTTAAACACAGACAAATAATTATGTGTCACTTAAAAAGGTGCATCCCAGCATGTCTTATTAGGTTAGTCGTACTGATGTGCTGAGGCGTAGGGCTTTACAAAAGGAATCATTCATTATAATTATGTCAGTAAATCCACTTCCCAACTTCCAAAATTAAGAGATATCTATATCTTGTTTCTGGTCTTTGGCAAGTCCATTAAATCAAATGCAGTGACTGGACAAGATGGGGGAAATGGAATAAATGATTGCAATATTATGTAGCCCTTTAGCATGAAGTGTTAATCTGTATGGATGAATAAACACAGGTGTACTATTCACATGGCTCAGACAGACGTAGAATCCCATCTATCAATAGAATATACTGTGAAAAGCAATTTTGAAAGTATTAGGACGAGATGACTATAATACCCATTTTATCATTCATCAAGAGAGGGAGAACACCTCTGGTCCTCTGATTTAATTAGCAGTTGTTTCGTCAGATACAATTTCCCACTGCTTTTGTGTGAAATAGAATTACTCCGTAGATTTAAATGTCAGTCATTAATTATCTCTAGTAGTCGCATTAAACACATCACCAGATGACACAGGCAGATTGCATATTTCCTGTAAAATGATTATCATCAGATCCCTCCTAAAGGAATAATGTCTTTTTTAGTAACAGAAGTTATGATCAACTTCAAAGTGCTCCTCAGGTTCCTACCTGGAGAGTTTAATGATAACTAAGTGGTAGAGAGACTGCATAATATCTTCTTTAATTTCTAATTAAACATCACCTTATTGGACGAGAGCCTAGCTTTCCTCAGTTTAATACATGATCCATAGCATTGTTATGGATACTGAATGTGACCTCACATTGTTGAATCAATATTGGATGATGGGAATTAACTTTAAAGGGGTTCCAATAATCCTGGGGCTCTGTTATCCTGGAGATAATGATCCAGGTCTCAGTTGTCCAGGTGTTTCAAAAGTGCTGGCCTCAGCTATAATGGGAGATCAGCTATCCTAATATCCCAAAATCAAATTTTGTTTAAAACCTTGAGGGAAGGCCACATAATAAGGGAATAAGGAACTGGAATACTTCTTTTAGTTATTCAGAACAGGGTTGCCTAAATTGTGTCATATTGCAGATACACCCACCTCAAATTGACAGGTAGACCTGCATTGGTCTAACAGGAAAATAGTAGCAAAAACTAACGTATAAGGTGCATCCTGACCCTGGGCCGATACACCACCGATTTGATTCATTCACATACTAGCCGTGGCTTATACGCGAGGTTTTACCGTAGTTCATATTGTCAGTGCCTACCTCCCAACAGCTAACTGATGCACACACATAATGGCAACAAACATACACAGGACCTAACACCTGCCTTTTTATGTAAGTCCCCAGGGAAGGCTTTGCAAGCCAAACCTTTCCTAGAAGTCATTGGGTAATTAACTTTTTCAATTTCCTTCCCCTGATTGCCTACTCGGCTTAACGAAGGTGGTCAAATAAGCCAGCTAACATTCCTCCTACTCCTTAGATTGACCTTTGAGGGAAGCACTCCAGGACATGTCCCTGAATCTTGCCAAGAGATGGAGTTTGCTATGTGTTAAAAGCTTCAGGAGGTGGTTCTGATTTGATCTTTCAGCTCAAGGGAATTCAGTAATGAAGGGCAGTGGTATGTATCACAGGTCTGTATTATTGACTGCGTGGAGTGTATCCTTTATCTTTTAGAGCATCAGACAGATGATTGACTTGACACACCAACCACCTCTATATTTCTGAATGACACTACCCTGCTAACAATATAATCTTAGCTGATTTAGTTTAGCGAAAGCGAATTTGGTTTATAAGAAACCAGCTTAATGTAAGGACAGATTAACTAGAGTCGAGGATGTGGCATGTATAAGATATTCCCATAATTGTCACTGTCATAAATTATACCAGATATCTATTTAACATTATTATTATGGATGATATCCAACACCTACTATATTCAATGACTAATGATGTTGTATATATCTGGTATTCCCATAATTGCATTGTCATCAATTATACCAGATATCTATTTAACATAACTGTCATGGATTATTATACAACATATACTCAAAGACTATGGACAATTTGCCTTTTTCCTCAGACCCAGTCAGACACAACAGACATGTCTCAATATCCTGACTATTGTCTGACATGCATTTGCAGGGAAACCAAATACTTGACGGGCTCTGCTCATCTGGCATTCTGGCGGCCAGTCTACCCGCCACCATAACCCCTCAGTCACTTGAGGACTATGGAGAACCATTCTAGCTATGTGATAAGGGAGATAATTATAAGGGAGCAAACATTAGGCTTTAGGTCTCTGTAAATGCTCCCCAAAGACACACTATATAATAATCATAAGAAGATTGAACTTGACCTGGGACTTCCTTGCAATAATTGGTTAAGTAATTCATCCAGACATTGAACCTGAAACTCTGGTTTACAAATGAAGGTGAAGAGTTTGTTAACTCTGTTATTATCTTCTAGAAAGTATGCAATATCCCCATGTTAATTTAATCGATTGATGTAAGAGCTACCTGCATAATCATGTATAACAGCATTTTATTGTACACCTAACTGCTATGATAGCACCCCATAGCTAGCCCCTACCCCCGAGTCCCACTTACTGCTTACTCCTAGGCATGTCCATTGTTTGTCCAGTCTTCCCTCTCAGACATTGCTAGTAAAATGCCCCATATACTAGAATAATACAGCAATGATTGCAGTGCGGGAATTCACACAATGACATGGTGCCACCAATTGACAGTCAATTGTTGTTGGTATTTCCATTTCTTTTATGGCTGTTGTGTTATCTATAAATGGATTCTAATCGCTTTGATAAAACATAGGTCTATACTCCTAAAATCCAGGCTTGGTTTGTAAAATAAAATGAATATTGTTATGTTAAGTAACTAGGATGTCTCAACTATGTAAAGAACAGTCGGCGGCTCTAAATATGTGAATACTCTGGCATAGCCTTAATGAATGCGATGGATGATTGTGTATGGTACCGCGACTAAGCCAAGCAGTTAGATGCACTATAGAAACTGTGTGGTCTTCTTATTGTGATGCTATTCACAATGTGGTATACTGTTCAAGGGCAAATTACAATCATGAAATCCTTTTTTCAAGAATATACAGCAGTCCAACATTATAGCACTCCAATGCACTATATGGATATATATCTAAAACTGGACATCGACATCCATGTAACAGAATCCTTCTAACATAAAGCTATATTTAGTAGAAGTAGAAATCCATGAATATCTATATGAAGGAGAACACCATGATCATGCCTATGAATATGTCTGTGTGTATGTTCATTTCAAAATTCAAGATTGCAACCATTCATTGAATGCCACCATGCTTTCAATGTAATCTCGAATTGCAGTTGCAGTAATTTGATACTAATAAAAAAAAATCTATTCTATTTTTCTTTCATGAACAGTTGGCATCCCATAGATTCAAGATGGCTATCACTCATTGAATGTCCTGATGCTTGAAATGCAATCTTGACTTGTAGTTAATTTGATCAAAAAAACAAATCCTATTTGATTTTTCCTTCATTCAACCCATTCAAGATGGCTACCATTTACTAAATGCCACAATGCTTTCAGTGCAATGAAGAATTGTAGTTGCATTAATTTGATATTTATTATAAGAAAATTTCTATTTGATACCTTTTTCAAACACAGTTGGCACCCCATAGGTTTAGGATGGCCACCATTCATTGAATGCCACAATGCTTTAAATGCAATCTTGAAATGTAGTTGCATTAATTTTATACTGTTAAAAAAATCCAATTTAGTTGTTTTTTTCATGAAGAGTTGGCACCCCATAGGTTCAAGATGGCCACCAGTCATTGAATGCCATAATGCTTAAATGCAATCTTGAATTGCAGTTGAATTAATTTGATTCTATAAAAAAATACTTTCTTTTTTTTTCTTTCATGAACAGTTGGCACCCCATACATTCAAGGTGGTTACCAGTCATTGTATGCTACAATGCTTTAAGTGCAATCACGAATTGTAGTTGCATTAATCTGATACTAATAAAAAAACTAATTCTATTCTTTTTTTTAAATTCATGAACAGTTGGCACCCCATATATTTAAGACGACTACCATTCATTGAATGCCCCGTTGCTTGAAATGCAATCTCGAATTGTAGTTGCATCAATTTAATGCTACTAAAAAACAAATTCTTATCGATTTTTCTTTCATGAATAGTTGGCACCCCATAAGGTCACGGTGGCTACCATTCATATTAATGCAAATACAATGCTTTAAGTGCTATCACGAATTATAGTTGCATTAATCTGATACCAAAAAAAAATAAATTCTATTTGATTTTTCTTTCATGAACAGTTGGCACCCCATATATTTAAGATGACTACCATTCATTGAATGCCCCCGATGCTTGAAATGCAATCTCGAATTGTAGTTGCATCAATTTAATGCTAATAAAAAACAAATTCTTATCGATTTTTCTTTCATGAATAGTTGGCACCCCATAAGGTGGCTACCATTCATATTAATGCAAATACAATGCTTTAAGTGCTATCACGAATTGTAGTTGCATTAATCTGATACTAAAAAAAAAAAAATTCTATTTGATTTTTCTTTCATGAACAGTTGGCACCCCATAAATTGAAAATGTTCCCAGCACCCAGGTCAACAGCTATATACGGACAAGTGTACCTCCCCTGCCTGTTCTCCTTCAATACAGAGTGAAGAGGGTGGGAGGGGGTGACCATCAACAGTGCATAAACACTTTGATTGGATGACAATGCAGTTTTTATATTACAACCCTAAATTTGTGCAACGAAAATCATCAAGAAATACTAAGTATTTTTTCCAAAGAATAGCTTTTCTAGAATGGCTCGATACTCAGAAATCCTACTGCGAATAAAAAAAAGTCAAATTCTGATTCTTAACACCTGAAAAGTGAGAAATGCTGGCGTTCACGGTTTATGTAGGAAATGTACTAAAAACACCAAAAATATGCAACAAAACCCTAATTTTCTCAAAAACTGTTCAGTAGGATTTTTTCTAACTGAGGTTCCAGTGTTTTCTACCCTCATATTACCCATTGGCATAGAGAATATATTGGCACCTAGTCAGGGTTTTGTCCTAGAAGCAATCTGTGAGGCAAAAAACAGCCAAAATGAGCCACTGGTCTGAAGTATAAAACTGGGCATCGATCACTATAGAGCTACAAAGAGAGAGAATCGATGTCCAGTAATAATGGTATCATGAGACAGGTTAAAGTGCCAAATAACCCTATGAAGAAAAACACGTGTTTATAATATTTGAAATATTAGCTTTCAATTTTTGATTTTCCACACTAATGTAGCCCAATGCCACATCAGTAAAAAACGATAAAGATTGGACTCGCAGAGTGAAACTTTTTTTTTTACATTTCTCAATAATAAACACAGACATATTTTATGTGAATATCAGTCTTTCGGTTGTGAGTATGAGATTTAGTTGGTACATACCCCAAGGCACTAAGGCTGCATAATTGACTATAGAAAACTGACATAATCCGCATGCATGAAAAAACAAAGTTGCGTGTCATGCATCAAAATCATGACAAGATCCCTTCTGTCTCGCACTTCATCTCTTTCCCAGTGGTGTGGGTCTGCTGGTGCATTATGCATGTCAGATGATATTAGCCAGTCACTGAAACAGTCCTGGATAAAGCCTTACCCACGCCTCACCACAATACACACTGTAGTGGTATGCATGTTACAGAAGGGACTGATCGAGGCATGAACTTATTTTTCTGCATTTATTTTTGCTTTAATACCATGGCTATGCCCAGACTCACATTATCACATAACAGTGCAATTTATACGTATTTAACCCCTAATGACGCATGTCGCTAAAAGATTACTTTTGTTGTCCTGATGCGCCGATGCAGACCCGGTGAGTAACTGGCCAGTGCTGCATTGGTGCATCATACTGAACCTACGGGAGTGTCTCAACCCTCTAGGGTCGCCATGATGCTTGAATGCAGCACTGGCGAGTAACTCGTCAGGGCATGATGTATTAATGCACTGTGCTGTATTTGAAGGGTCGTGTGTCTAATCTTACCATGGATATAGTTTGGCCTGGGGTACATTAACTTGCTGATTTGTGCCTTTCTGACAGGGCATCTTAGAATAGTTCAAAATAATTATTTGTCTCGGACAAATATTTGTATTCATGACTTACAGCAGCAATACAATCTACCTTGTCGGACTCACAAAGGGACTTTTTTGCTGCAGCAGGAAAAGGAAAAAGATTATCGCAGGTTGCCTTGTCAGCTTCATTTTATGCCTTCGTGTCAATTCTGTTCTTTTGTATCTGCAAACAGACATCAAATATCATGGTTTCTTTCACCTGATAGCTTGTTGAGCCTGTCATGGATGTAAGAAAAATGCTGTTACTGCAAGTTGTTAGATCCTTACTAGTGCCAACAAGTGAGATTTACATAGTTCTATCAAATACGGTAACTATCCAGTAAGCATTCTTGTCAGATGGTAGAGGCACTATAATTGAAAGCACTAACTGCAAGGAATTTGATATTGAATACAGACCCAGTATAAAATTATGGGTACCCCATTCTTATCTTATTTGTTCTCCACCCTTACCTTTTAATGGCCACCGTCCTCTGGGGAACTTTGGACGATTAAGTCCATACATGTCCTACGTAATTTCGGCAGATTAGAGCCCAGTGGACAGTGTCCAGTGGGTATTAAGTGAATATCTTTCCCAGACGTGGCATAAAAAGAAACATAGCCATGTTCTCCAATAAAGCTCATGTGCTTGTACATAACAGGTATGACAAGATTGCTTCATTTGGTCTATAGAATAACCTTCCCTGTCGTTATTTTCTGTATTATAAAGTAGGCGTTCTTTAAGGAAAGGCAACATTGCATGATGACATGCAAGATGGATATCAGGCAAGAGGATGAAGGCTAAACCTCCTTCTGTGTGGACAAAGAAGGGGTATAGAGGCCTCATGCTGATCCCCCATACACAACATGCATGTAAAGCCTATGTATGTATAAACAGGTTACATACGGAACACTCCTCGGGTTAAGGGTAATGATATTGATCTTCAATCCATGAACTATGGTCTGTCGTATCATATCATGGTGAATGTCACTCCCATTGACTTAACCAAAGAAGGACTTAATTAACATCTCCCCCCTCCGTGAAATAACCCTTGTCCGTATTCCACGACCTGCCAAACCATCAAAATTGTTGATTTAAGCAATGGAATATTGTAGATAAAACAGTGACATCAAATAAATACAATAGAGCACTAGTGTAACAACCCTCAGTGGGGAACTCTACGAGTGCACCTTCGTCTATTTATCAATAGAAACACGCTAAATATCTACAACATGATTAGTCCTCATTATTAGAGCAGCTCTGTAGTAGTTACTTGCAGCAACAGGAACAGAAAAAAAAACTGTTATCGAAAGAGAAAAAAAATAGCACTTAATAATGTTTTTCAAATGACAAGTGGCTGACCTTTTATTCTAAAGGCATGTCACCCCTCTTTACTTCTTATATTCAATAAATCACACCTCTTTCATGGAACTGGGCAGTCTCGCTATTTAAGAAACACAGCCGAGAGAACAGAATAATGGACATTTTGCCTGATTTCCGGTTCTCCTTTGCAGTATTATCATTCACAAGTACTTTTAATCTTTTTGCCAATTTTTCCTGAGCCCATCACCAGTGACTGCAGAGCTTTGCTTGGTCCAACATTGACTCTCCTCTTAAAAAGCGCCGAGCAGCTCACAGAAATGGAGAGTCTATGTCTGTGGCAGGCTTCTCTCTCTGAGCTGGAATTAGAATCCTACTTAACTCTGTCAATATCAAACGAGTAAACAGTATCTTTTCCCATAATTCCCCTGCCACAGATTGACTGATGTATTGATTTCCTTTAGTTGTGATTCCCGACAGTGAGACCAATTATTATCTTCTTTGTTGTGGCAGATTTAAAGGGAATAAGGGACTTAATTCTAGGTGGTGTGTCCTTGTGTGGGTGAGGAGGTAACAATCAGGACTATTAGGTCTGATCATTTTGGTATAGCTCAGACCACTAAGCCAGTAGTATAGGGAAATTTGGGTTTATTGTAGGTGTATATGCTGAAAATGTGGCTGGATACAAATGTTTTTGTAAATCGTAAGATATTAAATTCCTATATGGAAATGTCCTATAGTGTGTTTTAGTGAATCAAGCAAGAGCGAAAATTAGTCTTCTAGCCCTGCCGAAACAGTTTACATATGTTTCTCCATTTTGTATAAAACTCAATTGTTGACTCTCAGTTTTAATTATTTATCATGTCCATTTGGTAGAATAAATCATGTCATTAAAAGTCATTGATCTTTTCTATGGACAGGCGCAGTACACGTGTTGTTTGTTGATCGGTAGAGAACACACTAGTGTTAATCAGCTGTGCACGTTTGTCACCACAGCTGGCGTCAACTACATACCTCCTGTTTACACGTACAGGCACTGCCAGGTGATGCTAGGGTCAAGTTTATACAACATGTTAGGCAGAGCTGCATAATGATATATATAAATATGTATTGAATTACTTCACTCTTATATATACACATAATGGTAGGCCTAGACTGTTATGGAACAGGCGGGGTGGTTTCCGATGCAGGGTTTGATCTGTCACCTCCGCCATGTCTTCATAGGCCCTAATTGAATACTATTATACTGCTTTTGAGATCCCACAATAACCTTGTGGCATAGATATATGCTCTCTGTACACTCTTCAAACTATGAATGGTTTCCTTGAATACAGGTGGTCACTTTTGCTCGTTGTTCACGATACGTGTTGGTCGTTCCTACTCTTGAAAAATGTAATTTTGTATTACGCATAAATGTATGTATCTGAGGGATGTATGTCAGGCAATGAGGGCATCTTGAAAAAAAATAAAGAGAGGCCATTATAGTCCAGTTTTAGTTGGCAGCTAGACAAAGCTATGGCTTTATTCGCTATCCAGGTCTATCCAGGTTTTATAGGTCATAACCTTAGGTGACAGCATGAAGGTGCAAACTAGTTTGTGTTTATTACAAGTTAATACGGCAAAACAAGATAGTCATTGCCAACAACCTCATTTCTGCTGTATGCTATTTTAACCGGCCAAACGTGTGCAGGATGTAGAACAAGCATCAAACTCAGTTAGAAATATGTTAAATGCTTGTTAGAAAGTTCAGATTGTTTTACTTCCTCTTTGGATGAGATATATAGGGAGAAGCAGAATGACGCATGCTATATTGTTTCATATAAATAAGATTGGAAATTCAAAGTGAACTATACCCACGCTAGTGAAATTTAAACTACAACTGAAGAGTAAAACAAAGGAGTTCACATCTTGGTTATTTCACATAACCTGACCTAACCATACAGCTGTGGTTTAAAACAGATAGAAGATGGTTATGAGAGGGCATCTGAAAATAAGGCTGCCAGCCAGTGTACTGTGGTTATTTTTAGATACCCTGCCATAACCATAGTCTATCTATTACATAGATTTCCATTTCATTGCCTGAATAAACACCACTTACCATATAGTTCCAACCACACTGAGTAAAGTAGCTCCAAACAACCACTCATTGAATTATGGTCTGCAGGTTCTCAGGCTTCCCTCGGCCTGGATTAGGCTTTGAGTGGGTAGTAGATCTACCTTTCAGACTAGTGAAGGATGGCTTAGAGGAGGAGTGTTAGTTAGCTTAGGGTGCGACCAACACCATCTGTGTGTACATTCAGATCTTATTGTATTGACTATGCCCTGCTTCCAGTACACAAAGGTCTGTCTCCTCAAATATAACCACGACTCTAGTAATGCGTGAAGGAGTGAACATGCATGGGCCCATTTCATATCTCTGCAGTAACAGCTTGTCACGTCTCTGGATGTGACTATTGTGCTTATAAATATTTTCATGAAGTCATGGCACACTGTGCCACCATACTATCACGTATTATCATGTTAAACCACAGTTGGCTGAGAGAACAAAAGAAATGGCCTGACAGTATTTTACATACATGGCCATATGTGGATGTGGTCTATTGAGCACACTCTCCTACTGTGAGTGTAAGTCAGATATGATACATGTGGCTAGCTGCATAAGTGTTATAATCCTTGAACAATGGTAACTATCCATGGCTGGCGCCTTCACAGGTTTTAACAAGACCTCAGCTTGGCGAGTGAGGAGGCTATACAGGATATCATATCATATGATATCCTGTATAGCCTCCTCACTCGCCAAGCTGAGTCTTGCTAAGACCTGTGGGCGCCTTGGACACTTACCCTGTCCTTAATTGGCTTATAACAAGTCACTTGTACCATTTCTAATACATACTGGTGTTGTGCATGAGATGAAAGTTTATAAATATACAAAACAAGGTCTTATTTATCAAAATAGGATAATTCAATCCTGTAGAGTACAGATCGATGGGCAAGCAGTGTAGGGGCTTTTCTTAAAACCATTCACAGTACCCGTTATTGCCTGATGATCTGCAAATCGTTAGTACTATACCTTTCCATGCTATTATCAATTATAACCACAGGTAGTCGCCATATCATAGATCTATGAACCCACCTTTCCCTTCTTATAAAAGCTGAAAGGCAACCATTGTAAGAACACCTCCTGACATTGTCAATACTCCCACATCATCGATCTTTGCGTGGTCTCATGGTACACCCAAGGTGTCAGCACCACTCCTACTACATACTCCCGCCTGTCCATACACATAAAGGTCCCCTCAGAAGACTGAATCATGTCTTCCCCTCTCCTATCACCCACCAATCTGTTGTTGGTGCTCCCCTTTATACAGATGTCTGCCAATACCTTGGTGCTCTTACCCTTAGCTCCATCCGGGCCACTTACACACGTCATAGGACGCCCATCACGCGTCTGGCCGTGGCAATGACGTGACGTAGATTGGAGTGGAGAGGTATGAGGGCACTGGGAAGGGATGGCGGTGCAAGATGATTTACACGTTCTTCTCTCCCCTTCATTCTTAATTCTAGATGTCTTCAACTCCTTGAATTTACCCCCATGTCCTTCCCTACTGCTATTGGTATGATTAAATGTATCCTCATTTCTATTCCTACTCCCTACTTTATATCTCCACCTTCAGCTTTCCTGCAGTCACCACTCTAAAAGAAATTTCCTTTTAATTTTCTCATATATACCATGATTGATAGCTAGAGGCAAACCCGTACATTTACAGAATGATGGTCTGTTGTCCACATACGATAACTTTAAAAGCCAACCGAGAGGTGACAGGCATTGCAGACCCGGTCTGAGTCACGCCTAGTTGTCCACATCTCGGTGTACTAGGAAAATACTAGGATCAAGGCAGAGCATCTTATGGCCACCATCCATTTGGCTCTAAGTAATATATAGACTATGGTTATGAAAAGGTATGTGGTAGATAGACTATGGTTATGAAAATGTATATAGAATTATCCACAGCTTGCTGGTGGGGCCAGACGAGGGCGAAGCGGTATAACCAAAGTGCGAACTCTATTGTTCTGCCCCAATGCATGGGCCTCTTCAGCCGAGGTTTCCCAGTGGATGGTGGCCATTAGCGTACACACCATGTGGCCATGCAGCTAGTATGTAGTTTGCAAGAAAAAAACAACCTCATTAACAATTTCTTGAATGTCACTACTCTTAGAAGGAAAATTGGATCTAAGACACAAACTCCCCCATCATATACTACCTTTGAAGCCATCCCTAATAGGGGAACCCTCCAAAAAGTAAAAGAGCAATATACCGTATGATCCTCTGAGGAAGTGTCCCGTCCAGCCTCCTCTTTGTGGATAACGAGAACACATGGGCGGATGTGGAAAGTCAGCAGTGGCCGCCGGCAATGTGGCCAGGAAATATTAGTATGAGATACCCTGGGTAAGGGCCTTCTTAGGGACAGATGAAAAGGTTGCTTTTCCCGTCCATATATTCTGTAATATAAGGGGGGATGTGACATGGGAGGGCTAGGACACAATGTATGGATGAATTATCTAGTAATGCAAATGAAAGGAGCTGATAGAGGTAAATTGAATATACTGAATGAATTGTGCTTTATTGTGAGACTGATGAAGTGTGATTTTACTAGTACAACGCTTGTCATCTTATTTTAGAATCTGCCCCAATGCCATTGTTCATTTTCCTCGCTTGCCAGTTTCAAACCAATCAAGAATCCTTTCTTAAGGTCAAATCTCACAACGTGAATAAGGGTTAAAAATGTGGTTTATTGTGAAACCCTAATCACTTAGCCAATATTGGTTGATTATATCGGCTAAAACAAGTCCAATGTTGGTTATAACCCTTGTCTAAGTCTTGTGATTATGATAAATAAGATATCAAAACATTTAGATATTTTGCTCTGATTATGACCAAATATGTTGCTTATTAGAATATGCCAACGATGTGGTTTATACAGGGGGGACACTCCAGATATCTTTAGACTAGTTGAGACGGAATAATCAAGACAAATCATACCATGAAGTAGCTCCCCTCAACTAGATCCATTAACCACTCATGTAGGCAACACTTGCTTGCTTATCATAGAGCACAGTGGGATTTGGAGAGGCATAAGATCATGGGACAATTGTTGCGATTTACAATATTGGTAACAGTTGCCCCTTGTTTTTATGTCAATAATCAACACTTTCTGGCCCATTTTTCGTGTTGTGGGATTTGACCTTTAGAGCGGCATCCCCTACGCATTATTCAAATAGTAGCTGGTATTAGTTTTATGCTATTCTTAGAGGTGTCAGGATTTAGAACGCAAATAATAAAATACATAGAATGCAATGTTATGGTCCGATGAGAAAGAAATGTCATACTATATAGACCATGTTCATACCTAGCTAGATCTTCGCCTAAAATCTATGAACTGCACTACATGTAAAATGATTCGTTTTTAAAACCCATCGTGTAGCGTTAGGCAGGTGTGTTTATAGGCTACGCCAAACCACATGTATGTATGAATATTGTTCCATAGTTGAAATATCATGACCAGCCACTATCACACGTTAAATGAAATGTGAATACTAGCATTTAAGAATTAATATGCTATGGCAAAGATTGATATTCCTTAAACCACAGTGGAGGGGTGAGACCACGGACTTCGCACCTTGGTTATTTCACATACACTCACATGACCTTACAGCTGTGGTTTAAAATAGATAGATAATGGTTTTGAGAGGGTAACTTGATATAGCTACTGTAGAGTGGCTGGCACTTAATATACTAATAGTGCGAGGTACATTGAAATGTCACATATTCCACATTCAAGGGATGGCTTCTGTCACTGAAATAGAACCTATTATTGAACCATACAACGTGCCCAAGTAATGAACAAAGCTATCAGTTTAGGCCATCTGTGATAATCCTATCTACAGTCTGAAATAGCCCGTATGCTGACTCACACATTTAGCACCGTACGACCAGGCTGTGTGCCACTTTCTAACCTATCAGAGGCTATTTTGATGTGGTAATTGACCTTCATTGAAGGTCTGCACGCTGATACCATATCAGCCCTCTGAGTTATTAACTGCAAACTCACTGAACAGTAGATTTAGACTGGTTAAACTCCCAGCGCCCATATGAATAGGGCTGAGTACCTGCCCTGGGCTCCACTCCCAATGTCATTGCAGGGATGCCGAGATCTGAGCCTTTAAATTTATGGTTTGGAACTATACCACTGATGGATTATAATACCGTTGAGACATTTTGGGGTGGGGCATGGGTGGCCGCTGAGAACAAACATTTTGTAATCATCATTGTTAATATCATGATAACTTTTTTAGACGAGGCAAACAGGGAATGTCAATGCTTCAAATGAGGCCACACAATACACATATTATGTTTCAGATGTATACTTCCAGCTACCGAGAAAAGCAAGGCAGTAAGTAGCCATTACAGTCTCCCTTCATTTGCAGTTATTACGATCCACAACACCACCAATGACCAACATAGATTGCACATGATTCTTTATTGATTAATTAACTACCTAATTTATTTATCTTTTCATACATCATTCATAGCAACCTATCCCTGCCAACATAGCTCTTTCCAAGATTCAACCTGAAACACATGATATGTCCAGAGTACAGACCAATATGATTCATGGTATTCCGCTTTGGACTTTTTCATAATAAAGTTGTGTCTGCGTTAGTTTTAGCAAATTCCTCATAACACCATCTGTAATGGCTATGTTTGCAAACGTCTCATATCAGGAGATTCATCGGACAAGTACCTTTCAAATTGTGTATATATATATATATATATATATATATATATATATATATATATATATATATATATATATATATATATATATATATATTCGAATGTAGGATTTTCAGATTACATTACAAATTTGTAGGTCATGGTGTCAACAGTTCTTAAACACTTTATCAACAATTTTTCTGAAAGGTCACCATTTCTTGCTGCATTGGTCTATAGTCCGGCCACCTTAATTAAATAATAACTATTCTGATATTGTGTGGGCGTGTACAGCTACTATTATGTGTGACAATGGTCACCTTTAGTAACCTCACCATAGCCCATAAAAAAACAGACAAGCTGTCGGTTTTTACCGTCGCCCTCAATGACACTCCATCTACCTGTGTACGTATGTGTCTCTTTTAGAGTATGTGCCATGTCACATGTGGCATAAAAACGGACCAAGATTTGACATTAATTACTACCTGGTGTCATTGTAATAACATAGCAACGCTACTAGACGGCGATGTGATGCTATGATTACATTCATACTCTCTGTTTGAAAAAGAAGCTCACCATTGCTGTCCATAGGACACTCCGCGCTTTAATGAGTAATGTGGTGTTTGCTGGAGGCCTATAATGACACATGCCCTGTCACCTGTGACATTATGAGTCATGGTTTGGCACTGTTATTACCTGGTGACATTGTACGTAGCACAGAACTACTACTGTCCAGAGGTCAACATGATGATGCTGATCACATTTCAAATACTTTGAGGTTGAAGAAGTAAATGGGGTAAAATCAGTATAATTGTATATTTATGCATGTGTATTTTATGGGTAAATTGAGGGTAACATGTCAGATCTAAATTATTACTTTCATTGCGGTAGTTAGCCAAAGCTGATGATCAACTAGATATACACAGATGTAGTACCACAGTCAATCCTGTCGGGCACTCTATTCTATGAACAATTTAGGCTACCAGAGCCTCGTCCCTAGTGTTTTGTCAGCTATAAAGGGATGCTGTGCTGGGTAGATATAGGATGCCCTGGGGATGGCGAAGTGCTCATTTGATCTGTATGGACCCCTGTTGAACACTACTGACCTCCAGGGTATATACATAAGTCAGTGCAGCACATACTGTCATCACAGTGCACTGCCCTCCAGCAGTCCAACTACCCATCTCTTATTGTCGTTAATAGAACACATAGAACATGGCCCCACCTTTTCATCTTACTTCCTAATTCATACTTTAAAACTGGCATCATGTTTCTACAATGCGCTGCGCCGATTTGTGAAAGGGCACGTGGATGAAAAGGACCAATGTATTTCGGTGAGGTAGGGACTACTGTATAGACCCTGTATGGGGGAGGAGAGAACACACAAAAGGGCAGGACAAATTGAAAAGGTGACGAGAGGAAGAGAGTAGGTAGAATAGGAAATGGAAGTGGGTGGGGTGCAAATGGGCCAGCACATAGTATTGTCCACAGAACCCATTGCGCAGTGAATTGAGGGAATACTGTATAAATAGTATAAATACCAAGGGGGCAATACCCAATAAAATGACCCCCCAACACACACACACTGACGCCCCACATGTCAGCCTACCAACATGGCAAATATTAGTGCGCATGCGCAATGCCACCAGAGCAACTCAAGTCAATCTGAGACTGAGTCGTGGAGCTGCTCCCCGAGCTGCTCGTGTCAGGTCGGCTTTACGTGAGGTCACCCATGCTGGAGGAAGAGGGTGGCGGTGGTGTGTTAGACTGGCAGGTTAGGGTATTATGACATTATTGGCTCCATTTCAACTTCATTTCCAATGGTTTTAGTGAAAATACAGGTTGAACGACTCATTTGAGAATAGAATGAAAAGAAGGAGAAGAATTGGTTTATGAATTCATGAAGTGGTAGATTTCTATGTATAGGATGAAGTAAATATAACTCCATCACCTGCGGAACCCTTTATAATAGATTCATGACTGAATATTCTATAGTAGCATGCAGATGATGCCCACAGGATGACCATTCAATCCTTTTCCCTACATATATGCAGTACCACTGTAAAACCAATACTGCATATAATTATGCAGTACTAGTTTTCAGAACCCAAAAACCAATATTGTATATAATGCAGTACTAGGGCGGCTCAAGTATGACATATATATATATAATACATGTACTTCAAAAATACGAAAATTGCCCTATTAAACCCCAGAAAATCACCTCAGTAAACCAACAATGCAACTTCAAAATCTGACTCATATATGTAAATCAGAAATACCAAGGAATTATAATTCTTAAACCAGTTATTTTTTCAGTTCCGGCTGTAGTAGGACATAATTCATCTGCAATGGCCCCAGTAGTTGGAAAACCTTTTTTTAAAGAGTTAAGTCGAAGGGACACTGCCATATTGCAAGTAGGGAAACTGCTACCTGGAGGTGATCGAGCAGGGTCTGTGCCTATCCTAATCCTTCCTCTCCAATGCCCTAGCGAGGTCCTATGCAAACTTAAGCCTTGATTTATTACCATATCTAAGACTGATTAATTGGTAAAGCCGCCTAGTTTCCTTCGGTCTCACTAGCTATGAGCACTGAATATAGGGCATGAAAACAACCCTAGCAGCCATAGCACCACATCTACCCCCACAGTCTATGCCATGACCGCACCCAGACACCTGATGGACGTGTTTATTGTACCAACAAGCAATGTCAACTCTATAGGGCTGACTCCATTGCCGTCCAGTTACGATCCCCCCGTCGACGGAATTGCACCAATCCGTCAACGGATTGGTCAAATCCGTCCATTTTGGACGGATCCGTCCAGTTTCTGCTTCCACTGATTCCGTCCGTCAACGGATCCGTCCATATTTGATAGACTAGTTACCTGTTTTGACGGATCCGTCGATGGACGGACGGATTGGTGGAAGCCAAATTAGCTGTCATAAGGACCCAAAAAAGTGATCCACTGATCCGTCCGTCGACGGATCCGTCAACGGATCCGTCAACGGACGGACCAGTGGAAGCAGGAAAATGGAAATCCATCCGTCAACGGGTGACGGATCCGTCACATTTTGGCGGATCCGTCAAGGGATGGAAATATTAAAATATTTAGATATTGACGGATCCGCCAAAATGGTGACGGATCCGTCACCCGTTGACAGACGGATTTCCATTTTCCTGCTTCCACTGGTCCGTCCGTTGACGGATCCGTCGATGGACGGACCGGTGGAAGCTGAATCAGTACATCCGTTGACGTTTTTGGGCCATTTTGATGGATAAAACCTGCTTCCACGGCTCGGTCCGTTGACGGATGCATCCAAAAAGTGGACGGATTCGTCCATCGACGGCAGTGGAATCACCGCTTATCAGATCCTCAGGGAGACACATTCCTGGGTAAAAGGGGGAATAATTCCATCAGCAGGGCTTTATTTCTGTATAATGGTCCAATAAGAGGAGATATCAGGGGACACTGTTGTCCTGACCGTGCAGGCTTGGGGTATTTTCTCTGTTGAATGAAATTATGATCATATCAGATCATTCGTATTCTTATAATTATACTTTTCGGGGTGTCATGTATAAATACGATTATTCGGATTCTGCATCGGAGTTCGCAAGTTAATTTCTGAGTATTTTCCAGGCCTAATTTAGAAAATAAAATAAAAAGTCAAAATAAAACCCGACCTACCTACCCTGGATTCTCAGAGCATGTAACTTGAAGTAGATAATTTAGTTTGTTCGGCCCAGTACCAGTGACAATACACTTAACCTGCTGAAGTCCTAATCTACCACAGATAATGACTAACAATAGACAGAAAACCCAATTATAGGACATTACTGTAAGTGTGTACTTTGTCAATTTGCACAGGGTCTACACCTAAATGTATAAAAGGAGAACACTGTACTCTGTAAAATACACACAATTAGGTGCATGCACCATGGTTGCAGTTAATAATGTATTAGGGCCAGGAACACGTTGCTGTGTCTGGTCCGTACCTGAAACACAGACCCCAGCAGCCATAATTAGACGTCTCCACCTGCTACTCACTGCCACTGAAAGGACAACTTTGGCTAACTCACCCACAGGCTTAAACGGGGCAGAATGCTTATACTTTGAGTAAGTACCTATATTTAACCCACGGTGGACGGCAAAGACAAAGGAATCACACCTTGGGTATATCGCATACCCTGATATAACCGAGGGTTAAATCAGATAGACGACACCTGGCCAGGCGTCTCCCACATACCCACTGCCCACTGGTCAGCCACTCGGTGTATAACACCTCGTCTAGACCTGGTGGGGCAGTGGGTATGTGGAAGAACCGTGTCCAGGTGTAGTCTATCTAACAAATAGCACCAGGTATGTCAGAGATCGACACCCATCTCTACAAACTGTCCACAATCATCTTAAATTATGTTATCAGATGGTGCCACCTGTCTATGGCCAACACATGGTAGAGTAGGGCCATCTAGGGCTGCAAGATGGCGGGGGTCTAGCTCTGTCATACATCATGGTATATACAGACACCTACTAAAAGTAGTTAAGCATGCTGCTCTGTTTAGACATGTGAGCTGACCTATGGCAACGTATAGCTGCATGCTCAAAAACAGTTCTAGGTTTAAGAACTTTTTAACAAATAAATGTTACTTTAATTTTAACCAGACGTGCATATTCCTACATGAGAGAAGAGCAAAGCATTCATGATTCAGAGATGTGTCTTACTATCATTGCTGGTCTAATGTACTGACTTTTATAACCTAATATTTTATGATTAGTAGAGCATACCCACTATATAATTGAGCATAAGTATGTCCATCATGTAAATTGAAGAATAATCTGTTAATGATACCAAACGATGGCATTCTGATTATATCCCCCTTGTGTATAATTACCTGGCTAATCTACTACCTGTATCACAGAGGCTAATTATCATCATACTGACTAATGAGTATTCCCATATGATAATAGCCTCCTACCATGTTTTATATACTGCTATGATACATAGCAATACCTTGTGATATATTGGCCAAATGGACGGAGGCAAGGGAGAAATTGTCTGCGTGTCCTTAAGCCAGGTTGCCAGCAAACTGTCACGTCTACCTAGGGATATAGATGAGGGTCTTACGACCATTTGGCTGGTTGCTATAAAACGTTTGCACCAGCAGGGCTGCATCAAGGGCAGCAGGATGAGCTGCAGTGTAGACATTGGGTGGGCTAGTTGGGGGCACTCTTGTGGCAGAGGTACCACATGCAAGCCTGCAGCGAGTCCTAATTATTCCATTCCGGTCACGCCAACCTTTCAGCATCCCACTGATATATAGCATCATGGGTATATATATAGATGTAGTAATCATGTGTGTCCACAGACACAAACTCTCCATAGGCCTAAGGTCCCTTGGGTCTTTAGATTGAGGTCACATTAAATAATTTCCAAGTTAAATTTCCCATGTGATTTACTTTTTCAACCAGTCTGTTGATAGATAAGGGACACACTTGTTATGTTACGCCACTTCAGAAGACCTATCTTTAGTAATAAGATAGTGCCAGATTTATTATCATATGCCTGGATTATTAAATCAGTCAGATTCGTTCCATGCAATGCCGGATAGTAAATTTGACGTTAGACTATCGTGAAATCTTATAATATCATTATGAAATATCACCTCTATTCTTTTTACGCTGAACACTCTGGAGCTGGAGCCAACATTTGTATTATATTTGCTTTGGCTATACTTTATGTAATTCTATGACAAAGTCGGCAGACCATACCTGCATGCATCTCATAAAATCTGCCGATGAACCTAGTTCTATAATGGCTCAATACCATGGTCTATAATTAACTAGATTTGCATCATCTTTTTTACCATAACACCATGACAGCATAGGTCGACTTCCTAACAATGATATTCAAGCTTTAAGTTTGGGTGACATGTAAAAGGATTATAGTGGTCTACCACATTTCTACATGAACAGAAATAATAGGATCCTACATGTAAAGTTTCAAGGGCAATGTTGAACTCAACTTCAAGTATCACGTATCTTTCATTGAAGATGTTTTTTGGGTACTAACATAGACCGCTTCGCGCTGTGGTATGTCTCCTGGCTATCAACCGTTAGATCAACGGTTCTACTCCCAGCCAGATCGCCTCTCTGGATTTTACCAACTTGCTCCTACCATGTGCTACTGTAGGACAGCTGTGTTGTTAAAGTACTGGATATTGAGCCACCTAGAAAAATAGAATTTCTGAATAATTCTGTATCTGATATCAGTTTTAATATAACAATGCTATTGAGAAGATGAAAGTCACATCTACACACACAAGAAAATGCTTTCTAAAGGGGGTCACAGAGTAAAGAGTTATACATATTCGGGATATTCGGTCCAATATGAAAACAGAGCCAGTGGGAAGGTGGATATGAGCCGTACACCCAGGCCGAACTGGATGTCGAGTTGATCACTGGAGAGGTATGAGTAAGGGGAGCAGCTGTGAGCCATTCAGGGAACAGTCATATGCTGAGGAGTGATTCAGGGAGCAATACGTTGTCTGTGGGATGGATGAATAGGTAATTGTGAAGGTGGCTGGCCAGCCAACCAGAATGTGAATGGACATCCTGAGAGAAAACAGGTCACTGCCAGTGTAATATTCATTCCAGATTCATCTTATCGTTTTTACTCTTTTGCTTTTTGCTATGCATTGTGTGAGTTGCATTGTGGACAGCATATAGCTGGTTGTTATACCCTGAGAGCCTTATAGAGCCTTACAATGGTCGCCATGTAAGTGATATACTGCAGTGATACAGGGACGGAAATAAAAGTATGTATATCAGGTGCCGGCGAAGTGGTTGGCCGAACCCAGGTATCACACTGCACATGTTTTTGTAGAATTCAATCAAGAAGGTTGCTGTGCCAAAAGGCAAATCAAAATTAATCGGCTCACTTTTATTCAAGAGGTCTGTGAAGCCAATAACTGTGAAATATTGAAAGACATGTTTTGATTCTTGACTCAAGAGACTCATACTGAAGCCCTCAAATGAGAATCGCTTGACATTTCATTTTGCAACGATAGCTTTTACTATGGTATCCTATTTGATAACGAGTCCCCTGAGGTGCTCATGGTATCAGGTGGAAGTCGTGAAGTATCAATTCATCACAGTTATTGTATCGTTCGCGTGTCACCCTCTGATTCACCCACTGATCTTACAAAACGTTGGCCTTCAGATGGACATTTACAAACCATGCATGGTCTTGAAAATGCAAATGGTTGCTTTCATCGATATCTAGGTCTGCTCCAGCAATTCACAACATGCCTACCCCTGACCAATGCAGTGGTTACTTTTCTGGTAAACATGGATAAGCAAAACACTATGATATAGTGGTATAATGTATTACACTACAGGCTTAGCATAACACACTCTTATTGCTGTCCTTTCCAGTCTGATTACTCGCAAATCTAAAGAGGTGTGATCCTATATCCATGGCTACCATGTCCCTTACCCTGGGCTGACTCAACCATTGCATCCAGCAGACCCATTCTTCCCTGCCAGGACCCAGCCTTGTGTGAGTCCATTCAATACCGAGTTGTTAATAATCTAGTAGTAGCTCACGCCCGGTATTAACCTATCTGTATTGACCATATGGACACAGGTACACCTCGGGTGAGATGTAATTAACCCCCACGCACCCTCTTGTTGAAGAGGCAGTAGGATTTGGGCTCGGGAATTTGGTCCACTAGCCCTTTACGGGCCGCATATTATGTTATTGTACACGTGCTACGTCCCCATCGTCATGATGCATGAATGCATCCCTGGGAAGTAACTCCCCAGGGCTGCATCCACGCATCATGCCGACCATTCAGGAGTGTATCAACCCTGCATCATAACAATACATGGTATGATGCATTAAAGCACTATGCGTCTTTAAAGGGTTAAGACAGCTATGATGCACGACTTTGATGCTGAATGTAAAAGGGACGATTATCATTGTTGTTGTTGTTGGTGGTGGTGGTTGTGGTGGTGGATGTGGTGTTGGTGCTTTAGTCTGTTGAAGGATCTGGGGGTCATTTCAATACACTGAAACTGGCTGTAGAATTGCTGACAGTGGCATTTTTGTGTAGAAAGCATTAGGGTGGGCTAAAACCGGCAATCAACCTATTCCGGTGCTAGCATGTCAACATTTTTAAAGCCGTATTACAGTGCAATTTCAGCTGAAAGCGCTATGTTTCACCCCACCTAGAAACATAGAGCTGTATGTAAATAGGGATTGTTATACGCTTTTCTTTTAAATTTCTATCTAGATGTCCTATCCCTCAACTTGAACATGAACCCCACATCCATTTTTCATGCTTATAAATAGTCAAACCTAAGAGTGGGGACAGGGTGTACTTATACTATATGATTAATAAGTCTATAAGCTACCTTCCTCTAAGACCTATGAAGACAGAAAATGAAAATGATGTAAATCCATGTAAAATTGCGATGCATTATTGCCTAAAAGCATGGCACCCATTACATTACTGAGTAATTAGCACGGAACTCCAGTTAATTAACCATAAAAGGTTACAAAACCCTTCAGACTATTTCCGTGTTGGGATGAGGAGACCAATTTCCTGGCACATCTTAGTTGGAGTAAAAGCCACTCGCAGATTGCCAGTAACGAGGAAATGAAGACATGGCAAGAAAGTTAAAGTCTTGAAGTTTGTGTGTAGAGCCCCAGGCGTAGAACGAGCCAGGTGCTTCGACCAGCAAACCGCATTTACTTAACTCTTCAAGGGCCACATGGTGCGTTAATGCATCAGGCTTGTAGACGCCCTTCATCGTCATTATACATGAATGACGGTATGGCGAGAAACTCTACCAAGAGTCGGAATGGAGCGAGGCCCAGTACCAAACCTTTTATATATCTCTGCTGCTCATAGAGAATTGTGACGCTCACATTTTTCTGGGTGTGTGAATTGAAGGCTTAAACATAGCCGTAGCACCACCAAGTAAGAAGGATCAGAACAAAAATGATAAAGGATATGGCGATAATATTATGGTTCAAACATGTGGATATTATGTCCATAGTTTTCGTCGAGGCATTTGAGATGTGGGTTCTGTTTGAACACTTCCACTGTATGCAAATCCAGATTAATATTTTATAACCTCACAACCCGCTTTGCAAATCCCAGATGTGGAGATTATTATGGAGTTCTAATATTTATAGCGAAACCCCTTGGGAAAGATATCGACTTGTTTTAGAAATCCCTCAGGCTTAGGGTTCATTTTCCGTACTTATTTGAATGCGATGACCATGCATTACTCGTTGACACAATACGCTTAACCATTTAAGGGCCGCATAGCGCTCTAATGTGTTATGCCCATTATCATTATGGTGCATCACCAGTGCTGCATTAATGCCGATCCTACAGGTTTGGTACGCCGTTATAGCAGCATATAGGGTGTTTACCTGTGGTACTGGGGGCCGCGAAAACGGCCGTTTCTCTACTCCATTTCAGTATATTCATATTTTTCATAGGAAATGAAAGGATTCTCAGAAATATTTTTACACGTCATGAAACCTCATGAAACCTCAATGCTGTGGGCTACCAGATCATTCATGGGGCTACCTGGATAATGCAAACTTATAAGGCAAAAATATCATTGTTCTGATGGTAATCTCTTCCACAGCAGCTACTGCACTCAGTGGGCTTATCTGTGGAGTCTCTGAGTTGGACAGACCTTCTTTCATTCCTGAATATGCGCCTTATGACTTTAAAATAAATTACGGATACCCTGGGGGTGTAGGTGAGACATTGCCCTACATCTGGGTGTTAGCTCCATTTTTCTATCTTATTCCTAAGTGTATCAGCTCATGAAAATTATGATTAAGCAGCTCAGATCAGCATGAAAAATCAAGATAATCATAACGGAGGTAGGCACACAGTAAAGTGCAGTATACTAGCTGTCAGAAAGTTATTACATGTTAGATTGTATTTCCAGTGGTTACAAACGGATATCAGGTTACATAAGGGCATATCCCTGGCTAAATAATGAGTTCCCTGAATGTAGGAGGTAACAGAATATTCATAATGTCCACAAATACCAAAAGAAATCTATTGACCTATTGTGTGATGTCATGGCTTTAATATACTTTCAGAATTTATATTATATATCCATTAATGTAGACATAATTTACCATTGATATGCACCAAGTGGAGTAGAGAAATTGCCCTAGTGCTACTGTAGGCCTACAGGTAATCACCTCAGCCATGCTCAGCAGTGACCACCTGCTAGGGTCTATGGCCAGTTTTTTTCCCAAAATAACCCAGACTCTGGCACACATTCTGCTTAATAACTCTGGATCCAAAGCAGATATTAATATGTGTTGTTTTTTTTGCATTGTGTCACAAATATGTTTCCCTTTCTAATGATAGGTCTCACACGTTTGTGGACATATTGTTTTAATTTAGAGGTAAACACCCTACAGCATAGGGTCGGCATGGCGCTCCGACACAACCCTGGCGAGTACAGTCTCATTCAAGCGTCATGACGACAAAGGACATAATATAGCGCATTAAAACGCTATGCGGGCATTAGAGGGTTGAATTCCTAGATAACATTGTTCTACCTGTGTTCCCTTAGCCCTGGATGCAATGCCATTAATGAGCCTCATAATTACCCAAAATAGTCTTGTTATTAATTACAGGCGAAGGGGACCAATTACAATGCCACTCCGGAATTACATTTTAAGTATTTCTTGACATAGACCACATGCAAATTACAGGGAGAGTTTAAATGATTAAAAGTCCCTGAGAGGGAGAACTCGGCCTTTTTACTGGAAATGTACCGCCAGACGGTGCGTCAGACTGCCAAGGTTTTTGTTTTAGTTGCGCTAATTCAATACCATGAACATAATGCCTTGTCATATGTAGGTGTAATGGGCTCCCGGGGTGGGCACTGAGTCGTTGAGGGTAGATAAGAACTGCCGCCCTACCGCCCCTCTTCTCAGAGGTTGGGAAATTTGACCGCCCTACATTTCAGAGGTTGGGAGATTTGATGAGTTTCTGAATTTTGTACAAATTCAACTTATTCGTTCCTTTCAGCAAGAAAACATGCTTAAATTTAATGATATGATTTTAATCACCCTACTTATCAGGGCCATGACGACATCTGACCGCCCCTCTTTTCAGGATCTAATGGAAATTCACCACCACTGCTTTTCAGAGTTGTGCTTCAGTGGTCATCCAATACATGGTAGAGTAGCCCCCCCCCCAGGAATGAGCTCCTATACTCGAATGCCATGCACTCAATCATCGCTGACATCTGTATGTTGTTGGAGGGGGGACTTGAGTTGTCCTCATGTTCCTTTTTGCATATACTTAAGGACACGTGTCGCTAAAAGATGATGTTTGTCATCATGATGCACCAATGCAGCCCCGGCAAGTAACTCGCCGGTGCTGCATTAGTGCATCATGCCAACCCTTCAGGAGTGTCTCAACCCCATAGGGCATGATGCTACTCGCCAGGGCTGCATTCATGCATCAAGGCATGATGCCGTCCTTAAAGGGTTACTTCTCAAGATGGCTGCCGTCATTCAGGTCTTTACGTGCCCGCGGTCACAAAGCATTGTGACGTGACGTAACACGGGCAGCTGGTTCCACTGTGACGTCATAATTGTTAATAGACCGGAGGCTGGGCTTCACATCACAGGCTTTAACTGACCAGCATCAGTCTGACCGGGTGGTGTAGGTGTTTGACCAGAAGCTATGATAGTTTCAATGTATTATCGAGAGAACCCCACTGTCCCATGCGTATGGATTTGAGTTAAAGATTTGAAATTCTATTAGTGCAAAAAGCACAACGAGTTGAGCCTTTCAATTTCTGCCAAGTTAATTCCGCTGTTGTACCTTCTCAGTATCGGATCCAGGGGGTGGCCTGGAGGCACGTGCCCCCCCCCCCACACACACACACCCTGAAAAATGACGCTGGATATGACTCTTAACTATAGGAAAAGGACTCTGCATGTGCCCCCCATGACCAAATGTTCTTGGCCATGACCAAATGCCCCCCCCCCCCCCCCCAGACCACCCCTTCTGGACCCGCCCCTGCACGTTCTGGTATATTACAAACACCTACACCAATCAGTCTGTATGCTGCTTAGTTGAAGCCTGTGAGATACTACTCATACTTATATGGTATTATGCCTGTCCATCAAAGGGATCACCCCTTTCATATTTAATCACATTGTTATGTCATCTGCATTAATTCAGTATAGAGCCCAATCCCTCTGCCTCCACCCAGTGTAGGTGCTTTGGTAAGGTAACAATGGTTGCGGTACGTATGGATATATACAGGAATACTCTCTCATATGTGGGATAATTCAATAGAATAAATAACGTCGGAATGATAGCAATGCTTGGCTATATGGGGACTCATTTCCATAAGTTACCCTGTACGGTATAGGTATTCCTATTTGTAATAGCAATACCTAGATCAAAGACGGAACTTGGTAGGCTCAAATTATGGAGTTGGTGAAGGTAACAGAATCATTTGATGAGTCCATAATTAAGATAACATCAACCTCTAAGCTGATGCAAACTATTAAAGGGTACAATTTTTCTTGCTGGGGTTACTATACGTTAGTATTGTTGATGCTATACACCGAAGAAAGTAGGAACTAAAGAAAACTGATTTTTAAGCCCTGAACATCAGATATGCGATAAATGGGCCCATGGTATAAGTCTGAACTAAAAACCTATTTGTCTGTATTCGTATTTTCAAAGTGTAATAAAATACGTTATTTTTAGGTGACTTATATTAATGCAGTTTATGTAGTTACAACTCCTCCTTATTGTGCATTTTTACTACCTCATAACTCTTAAACATAAACGAATTCTATTGTCATGCTCGTGTCAGGTATGACCGGCGAGCCCGGCGAGCCCGGCGCTGCGGGCGCCCGCGTGTTCAAGCCGACGGCGGGAGACGCTACTCCCGCCGCCGGCACACGCAGGCGCGCGCCGGCCCGCATAGGCGGCGCTCCAGTCGGCACTCCCGCCGCCGCCAGGCGACGCTCATCCCGCACATTGTTTCCCACAGACCAGCATAAGGGTCACCCCTTTGATGTACACTAACAGGGGTAGACAAACTATGGAGGGGTATTGTGTGACTGTCTCTCTGACTGTTACAACCCTCCAACCACTGTCAACTGACACTAACACTCAAGATGCCATGCTGGTGGCCTGGCCCCCTTAAATAGGGTCAGGTCCCAGCACTGGGCATCTCCATCCTCACTCTACACTTGGACACCACAGAGCAAGGACCTCTCCACTGACTGAGAACAAGGCTATAGGCTATGCCCTACTAGGCCCAACTATCAGACATGGTGTAGGACCCCCTTGGCTCTAGTCCAGTACTAACCTCAGGGTTATTAGGTATATTTACCAAGACCTATATTATTGTGTGGATAGGTGTAACTGAGTGGAACCTACATTGTACTACTGTACTGTTGCTGTCAACTTGTAATAAATACCAACTATACTACAAGACCACAAGACTTAGTCAACTTACCTCATATCATATTAAAGGGATCTCCCAACTAAGGGGATTCCTTCTATGACAAAGTGGTGGAGAAGTCCTAACAAGATCCCACAAGCTGGCAGCACAGACTACCAAGACTCACCTCCGCAGCAAAGGACCAGCTACCCCTGGATCTCTACCCAGCAGGAGGAGGAGACCCAGCTCCAAGGAGTCATCCAGGAGCTCCACTCCAACACCCTCAGCTTCACCACACCACACCACTCAAGAGAGTGACTTCCAAGGCAAGCTTCACCTGGACACCCTAGCTGCCCTGGACAGTATCCAGGACACACAGAGTGACTTGTTCTCAAACGGTCAGCATACCCCAGGATCAGGTATGAGTGACGATGAGACAGTACCCCCAGGCCAGGCAGCCAAAGAGGAGGCTGAGGCACTTCTACTCATAGCCCAGAATGTAGAAACTCATGTGGATAAGACACTTAGGCCTGAACTAACAGCCCTACACACCACACATGAGGAAAGCACCAGCCGAGCCTTAAGGAAGGCCAAAGAGGAACAAGAGAAGGAATTAATATTACTCAGACAAGCCAACCAGGCACTGAAGAACTCTATGGAGACCCAAAAAGCTGAAGCCGCTCAAGCACTACTTGATATGCAAGCTCATCTACAAGTGACAATGAAAAACCAGCTAGCTGAGGCCCTAGCCTCACTCAAGTCAGGTGCACCCAATACCCAAGGAGTGAACCTGACTAACACTGACACCTCCTCAGCACTCCTAGATGCCTTGAAAGAGGAAAGAGTTGCAAGGGAGGCATCTTTCAGTGGGTTAAGGGACCAGCTGAAACGGGACAAAGAGGAAAAATACTGTGATATTCTACAGCCAGAAAAGTTTTCACAGTCCTCTCTCACACAATCCGCCAGGAGGCACTGCACAGACTATGAACAATACTTTGATTCCAGATATGGGTACCATCCCAGTAACAGAATCAAGTATTTCTCAAACTACCTAGATGGTAAGGCAAAAATTTGGTACAAAGCCTATAGGACAGCCCATCCAACAGCAGACTATGAAGAAATGAAGGCAGCTTTCCTGAAATACTTCAAGAAGGAGGACGACAGATTTGATGCTAAGGCATTGAGGAAGCAAAATCCAAAAGAATCTGTATCAGACTATGCCATGGCCTTACAAAAGATGGCCACAGCTCACAACAAGTCTGAGGAGAGAACAAGGGAAGCCCTGCTACATGGTCTAAGGGACGACATCAGTGCAGTAGTCATCCACAGGGAAGCAACTACATGGGATAAAATACTTGAAGTTGCAGAGGAGTATGAGAACCAACAAACAGTCTCCACTGGTAACATTAAAGATGAGATAAAAGCAGAATTAGGCTCAGAGCTACAGGAAACAATAGAATCCATGCAGGCACAACTGAAGTCTGTGACACATGTAAACTCTATGATTGTGAAGCAAACAAAGTCACAGAAAAATGGAAACCCCTCAAAGAAAGCCAAATCAGACCCAAAGACAGTTCAAATGGATCACTCATCAGAGGATGAAGACCAAAGCCTAAACCTCATGTCAAATGAACATGTGAGGAGGCAAGAACAAAGGGCACTGAAGGATCAAGGTAAACCCAACAACAGCCAACAAAGGAACTCTGGAAATAACAGAGGAGGCTACCGAGGCAAAAACTTTGACCCAAACTTCAGAAATAGCAACAGAGGAGGACAACGAGGCAGAGGTGGATACAGCCAAAACAACAGCCGAGATCACCAAAGCAACAGTCAGGACACCAGCCGTAGAGATAACAGCAGAAGTCGTGACAACAGCAGACACCGTGATAGTAGCAGAAATCGCGACTACAATCGCCGTGATAACAGCAGAGACCGTGATTACCACCGTCGTGACCAGAGCAGAGATCGTGACTACAACAGAGGTCGGGATCAAAACCGTCGTGACTACAGCAATAGTCGTGACAGACAGCATGACTACAACCGCAGTCGTGACAACAGCAGAGGTCGAGACAGCTACAATGGCTACAGATCCAACACACAAGGCTACAACCCCCAACAGCAACCCCAACAGCCACCTCAAGCTATCCAGCCTGACGTGCTTCAACAGATCAAGCAGCTACTAGGATCTTCAAACTCGGGAAACTAGAGACCCACAGCGCCGCTGGGCCAGTGCGTTGTGAGCCTCTCCAACCCCCCATCAAGATCCAAGATCAACAATCCCTAGGACAACCAAAGACAATTGCTAGTATAGCAGAGACAATCCCCCAGATGCACACTGGGAAATCAAGCCGACCATCAGTGATTCACATCACACCTCAACAAGATGCATCGCAAAAGGAAATGGGTGAGAGTACCAAAATTTCTGTTGAACTTCTTAAAAATGGCTGTTTAAATGCAAGATTCTATGAACACACTGAAATACCTTGTTTAGTTGACACCGGTGCCACTATCACCTGTGTCAGGGATACTTTTCTTAGGGAAATTCAGAAATCTCGAGATGTAGAAATCAAAAAGAGAAAGTTCAATGTACACTTAGCAGACGGATCCATATGCCATGTAAGACAAGCAGCAGTATTGAAATTCAAAATTCATGGTACCAGATTCGAATTCCCATTCTCAATTATTCCAAATCTCACAAAGCCAGTTGTCCTAGGCACAGATTTCTTAAAAGCAACACGATCACAGATCGAATTCAATGTAGACCCAGAGCTACAAGTCAAGCCAGTCCGAGCTGTTAGGGAGGCTACAATCCTTCCTTTCACAGAACTAGCAGTTCTAGGACAAGTCACATCCCTCAAATGTTTAGAAGGATGTGTAGGCACATTAGACAATTTGCAGAGGAACAACAGAGTTCCATACCTAGTTCAAAAGGGAGTAGTAACACCCTCAGAAATGAACAGGCACCCAATCATACTGCTCAATACAAGCCACCGACCATACAAGGTGAGGAAGGGTGATATAATAGCCCTATTCACAGAGGAATCCCCTTAGTTGGGAGATCCCTTTAATATGATATGAGTTAAGTTGACTAAGTCTTGTGGTCTTGTAGTATAGTTGGTATTTATTACAAGTTGACAGCAACAGTACAGTAGTACAATGTAGGTTCCACTCAGTTACACCTATCCACACAATAATATAGGTCTTGGTAAATATACCTAATAACCCTGAGGTTAGTACTGGACTAGAGCCAAGGGGGTCCTACACCATGTCTGATAGTTGGGCCTAGTAGGGCATAGCCTATAGCCTTGTTCTCAGTCAGTGGAGAGGTCCTTGCTCTGTGGTGTCCAAGTGTAGAGTGAGGATGGAGATGCCCAGTGCTGGGACCTCTCCACTGACTGAGAACAAGGCTATAGGCTATGCCCTACTAGGCCCAACTATCAGACATGGTGTAGGACCCCCTTGGCTCTAGTCCAGTACTAACCTCAGGGTTATTAGGTATATTTACCAAGACCTATATTATTGTGTGGATAGGTGTAACTGAGTGGAACCTACATTGTACTACTGTACTGTTGCTGTCAACTTGTAATAAATACCAACTATACTACAAGACCACAAGACTTAGTCAACTTAACTCATATCATATTAAAGGGATCTCCCAACTAAGGGGATTCCTTCTATGACAAAGTGGTGGATTTTGATATATCAATGTTCACATGTGAATACAAATATACAGAGTATAATGCAAATTATGCAAAATCTTATGATAATCTTTTACAAACTTTTTTGTTTGATACCAAAAAAACCAAGGCCACTTTTATATAAAAGTAGGCCAACCGGCTTGAAGTTTGTTTTCTTATTTCTAGATAGCGCTTATCTATGGATTTGCGTGATATAGCAATCAGTAATGTACATTTTATGCATAGTTATGTGCTTGTCCGGTAGCGGATAAGTGTTCATAATTGTGTCATCTGACATTTTGCATTACTTAAGTTTGTAAGTTTGTATGTACAAATACAGTCCTTTTTATGCAGATATTTTGTCCTTATCCGGTGGAGGGTAAGTGTTCATAATGTCATAAAAATGACTTGGTATCTTGTTTCTGCAATGATAGTTGAATCTTACAAGATTCTTGGTGTTGGCAATTTGCAACTTGTGGATCTACACTTTGATCAGAAATGTCTTTGCAGTGGGCCGCTGCTGTGAGATTTAAGTCTTTTGTGTAGTATCCTAGGGTTAGTCAGCGGACTATCTCCCTTTTTGCTTCATGTTTTTCTGTAAATAGTCTTACATAATACAAAGGTATACAGTGTAAAATACAGTGCAAATACAGTGTTATATACAAACATGTTTGATTAGCAATTTAGATTGTAATAGTACCCCCAGGCCAGGCAGCCAAAGAGGAGGCTGAGGCACTTCTACTCATAGCCCAGAATGTAGAAACTCATGTGGATAAGACACTTAGGCCTGAACTAACAGCCCTACACACCACACATGAGGAAAGCACCAGCCGAGCCTTAAGGAAGGCCAAAGAGGAACAAGAGAAGGAACTAATATTACTCAGACAAGCCAACCAGGCACTGAAGAACTCTATGGAGACCCAAAAAGCTGAAGCCGCTCAAGCACTACTTGATATGCAAGCTCATCTACAAGTGACAATGAAAAACCAGCTAGCTGAGGCCCTAGCCTCACTCAAGTCAGGTGCACCCAATACCCAAGGAGTGAACCTGACTAACACTGACACCTCCTCAGCACTCCTAGATGCCTTGAAAGAGGAAAGAGTTGCAAGGGAGGCATCTTTCAGTGGGTTAAGGGACCAGCTAAAACGGGACAAAGAGGAAAAATACTGTGATATTCTACAGCCAGAAAAGTTTTCACAGTCCTCTCTCACACAATCCGCCAGGAGGCACTGCACAGACTATGAACAATACTTTGATTCCAGATATGGGTACCATCCCAGTAACAGAATCAAGTATTTCTCAAACTACCTAGATGGTAAGGCAAAAATTTGGTACAAAGCCTATAGGACAGCCCATCCAACAGCAGACTATGAAGAAATGAAGGCAGCTTTCCTGAAATACTTCAAGAAGGAGGACGACAGATTTGATGCTAAGGCATTGAGGAAGCAAAATCCAAAAGAATCTGTATCAGACTATGCCATGGCCTTACAAAAGATGGCCACAGCTCACAACAAGTCTGAGGAGAGAACAAGGGAAGCCCTGCTACATGGTCTAAGGGACGACATCAGTGCAGTAGTCATCCACAGGGAAGCAACTACATGGGATAAAATACTTGAAGTTGCAGAGGAGTATGAGAACCAACAAACAGTCTCCACTGGTAACATTAAAGACGAGATAAAAGCAGAATTAGGCTCAGAGCTACAGGAAACAATAGAATCCATGCAGGCACAACTGAAGTCTGTGACACATGTAAACTCTATGCTTGTAAAGCAAACAAAATCACAGAAAAATGGAAACCCCTCAAAGAAAGCCAAATCAGACCCAAAGACAGTTCAAATGGATCACTCATCAGAGGATGAAGACCAAAGCCTAAACCTCATGTCAAATGAACATGTGAGGAGGCAAGAACAAAGGGCACTGAAGGATCAAGGTAAACCCAACAACAGCCAACAAAGGAACTCTGGAAATAACAGAGGAGGCTACCGAGGCAAAAACTTTGACCCAAACTTCAGAAATAGCAACAGAGGAGGACAACGAGGCAGAGGTGGATACAGCCAAAATAACAGCCGAGATCACCAAAGCAACAGTCAGGACACCAGCCGTAGAGATAACAGCAGAAGTCGTGACAACAGCAGACACCGTGATAGTAGCAGAAATCGCGACTACAATCGCCGTGATAACAGCAGAGACCGTGATTACCACCGTCGTGACCAGAGCAGAGATCGTGACTACAACAGAGGTCGGGATCAAAACCGTCGTGACTACAGCAATAGTCGTGACAGACAGCATGACTACAACCGCAGTCGTGACAACAGCAGAGGTCGAGACAGCTACAATGGCTACAGATCCAACACACAAGGCTACAACCCCCAACAGCAGCCCCAACAGCCACCTCAAGCTATCCAGCCTGACGTGCTTCAACAGATCAAGCAGCTACTAGGATCTTCAAACTCGGGAAACTAGAGACCCACAGCGCCGCTGGGCCAGTGCGTTGTGAGCCTCTCCAACCCCCCATCAAGATCCAAGATCAACAATCCCTAGGACAACCAAAGACAATTGCTAGTATAGCAGAGACAATCCCCCAGATGCACACTGGGAAATCAAGCCGACCATCAGTGATTCACATCACACCTCAACAAGATGCATCGCAAAAGGAAATGGGTGAGAGTACCAAAATTTCTGTTGAACTTCTTAAAAATGGCTGTTTAAATGCAAGATTCTATGAACACACTGAAATACCTTGTTTAGTTGACACCGGTGCCACTATCACCTGTGTCAGGGATACTTTTCTTAGGGAAATTCAGAAATCTCGAGATGTAGAAATCAAAAAGAGAAAGTTCAATGTACACTTAGCAGACGGATCCATATGCCATGTAAGACAAGCAGCAGTATTGAAATTCAAAATTCATGGTACCAGATTCGAATTCCCATTCTCAATTATTCCAAATCTCACAAAGCCAGTTGTCCTAGGCACAGATTTCTTAAAAGCAACACGATCACAGATCGAATTCAATGTAGACCCAGAGCTACAAGTCAAGCCAGTCCGAGCTGTTAGGGAGGCTACAATCCTTCCTTTCACAGAACTAGCAGTTCTAGGACAAGTCACATCCCTCAAATGTTTAGAAGGATGTGTAGGCACATTAGACAATTTGCAGAGGAACAACAGAGTTCCATACCTAGTTCAAAAGGGAGTAGTAACACCCTCAGAAATGAACAGGCACCCAATCATACTGCTCAATACAAGCCACCGACCATACAAGGTGAGGAAGGGTGATATAATAGCCCTATTCACAGAGGTAGATCCCTCTGAGTTACATCAACCAGATACTGACATCCCTACTGAGGAACCCACACTACAAGTGCTAGACACTGAAGAGAATTGTAGTGACACAGAGTCAGACTGTGCCTCAGTATATGCAGATCCAGATACAAACCGTGGAGATGACACTGATGATGAATTGGCCACAATTCACAGTGAGGCTCATGACATTATGCCAGACATAATGGAAAATGTGCCACCCAAATGTGTACTAACAGATATTGGACAAGAGAGACTCCAAAAGTTACTCCACAAGTATCAAGATGTATTTGTAGGAAAAGACAATGACATAGGTACAACCCACCTATATACACATTCAATTCACATCAAACCAGATGCAGTACCATGTCACTACCTACCATACAGGCAGACGCCTGAGAAGCAAGCTAAGATGGGAGAAGTCTGTGAAGACCTAGTCAGACAGGGCATCCTCAGAGAATGTGCAGAGGGACCCTGGGCATCCAGATCATTTTTAGTACAGAAAGCATCTGGAGGCCAACGTCTAGTCACAGACCTACGCCACGTCAATGCTAATATGATAAACCAAGCTTTATCAACGCCACGTGCAGACGACACACTAGACATGATAGGGTCACTCAAACCTACTGTTTTCAGTAAACTAGATGCGCAACAAGGGTTTTTCCAAATTCCCATAAGAAGGGAGGATCAACACAAAACTGCTTTCATAGCAAATGACAAAAAGTATGTCTATCAAAAGATGCCGATGGGTTTGGCTACCGCGCCGGCAGGATTTTGCCATCTAGTAACTCTAATTCTCAACAAACTGAAATACAAATGTGCCCTACCATACCTAGACGACATTCTAGTCCTATCACCAGATGTAGAACGACATTTTTCAGACCTTGAAGATGTCTTCAAAAGCCTGAGAATTGGGAAACTCAAGCTAAAGAAATCAAAATGTGAATACTTCACAGATAGGATAGATTTTCTAGGAATGCGTGTCACACCAGATGGTTTACAACCATCCCCAGAAAAGGTGGAAAGTGTCAAAACTTTTCCCACCCCAAAATCCGTGAAACAAGTCAGATCATTCACAGGACTATGCCAATACTTCAAAAAGTTCATCAAAGACTATGCCAATATTGCTAGGCCACTGTACGACCTACAAACAAACCTAAAGGTTTTCAAATGGAATGAGGATGCAGACAATGCTTTCAAAACATTGAAACATGCACTCTGTACCCATGCACTATTGAGATACCCAGACTATGACAAAGAATTCAGTCTAGCAACAGATGCTTCAAATGTGAGCTTAGGAGCTGTTCTATCACAACGCAGTAGTGAAGGAGTACTGAGACCAGTAGCCTTCGCAGGTAGAACACTATCAAAGCATGAAAGAAACTACAACACAACAGAAAGAGAGCTACTAGGTGTAGTATATGGGATACTACATTTTAGGCACTACTTAGAAAGTAGACACTTTCAGTTATACACAGATCATGCAGCTCTAATACCACTCCTTACAAACACAGGTTTGACCCACAGGTGGGCCAGATGGGCACTGGATATCCAACAATTTGCATTCACAATACAACACGTAAAAGGAGATGACAACATTCCTCCAGATGTGATGTCAAGAAGAGAATATCCAGATGCACCACCAATGACCAACCCCCCACCACCTCCAAGAAGGAAAAGGGCAGCCACCAGAACCAAATTCTCTAAAATCCAAACCAAGATACCATTCAACAGAGATGACCCACCAAAAGCAATTGACAGACCAAAACCAGTGATCAGAGGTATCTTAAAAGAGACCACCCATTATGTGTTCTGTCATTGTGAAAGGGAATACTGTGAAGAGTATCCAGAAAACTGTTTTACCCCGGTTGAGACCAACAGGATTGCACAGATGGTGAAAACCACACCTCGTGAACCACCACACAGTGCATCAGAAAATCAGTTGGAAGAAAAACTGCATAAAATTGCTTCAATCACCAAGGTAGTCAGATTTGCAGAAGAACAGCTGGATATGGAGGAAGAACAGGACAGAGACATTTGTGTTGTCACCACACGTTCAAAAGCAAAACGGTCGGTTGCAGAGGATACAAGGTCTAATGACCACCCTCAGCAATTAGGCCTAAAAGCCAAAAAGAACAAAGTGTCAACCAAATCCTCTTCCCCTACTAAATCCCCCATTTCAACACCCAGCACACCCACAGCCAATTTGCAGAAGCACTCAGACAGAGCAGGTACTGCACAGAAGGCTCACAAAAGCAAATCTGACCCCCATCCCAAAAGAACAAAGGCCGCCTCCACCAGCACAAACAGAGGAGCAGCCAGTTCAAAGGAGCAGACAGTCAACACAGACACAGCAGTTGAACAACCAAAGAAACAGACAAAGACCAGACCTGCACCAAAATCTCCTGAAACAATCCAGGCAGAGAAAGACAAAGAAAGGCTGGCACAGCATATAATGGAATTAGACCAAATGTTAGACCAAATCCCAGACAGTTCAATCAACTCCACACTGTTGAAAGAAGAACAAAGGAAGGACACTGGACTAATACCCATTATAGACTACCTAGAGAAAGGTGACCTACCTGTAAAAAGCACTGAAGCAACAAGGATTAGGAATAATGCTCAGCATTACCTACTCCTAGACAACATTCTAGTACACATATCCCCTACATCATGGAGAAAAACAGACACAGTACCACTACAAGTTGTAGTCCCAAAAACTTGGGTTGAAAACATACTGCAACACTTCCATGACTCACCAATGGCAGGTCATGTAGGTACTTCAAAAATGATGTCTTCTCTCATACCTAGGGTATATTGGAAATCTATGATGGCTGATGTCAATCAGTATGTGTCAACATGTGACACTTGCCTAAAAGCAAAAAGGGCAGTGCACACCCACAAAACACCAATGACTGTAAGGGACTATATGCCAACCCCCATGAAGCACCTAAACTTAGATGCTGTGGGACCACTCCCAGAAACAGCCAGGAAAAACAAACACATACAAGTTTGCATAGATTATTCAACTAGATATGTCATAGCATATGCCACAAAGGATCTCACAGCAGAAACCACACAACATGAGTTCTACAAGAACGTCATATGTCAGCAAGGTGTACCAACTTCAGTTCAAACTGACAATGGCACCTGCTACACAGGCAGCAATTTTAAGAAACTGATGAACACCCAGAAGATAAGACACGACCTGTCAAGTCCATATAGACCACAATCAAATGGATTAGTGGAAAGATTCAATGCCAGTATAGGAACAGCATTAAGGACTTTCTGTTCTCAGAATCAGAAAACATGGGACCTGTATATAGAATCAATTACATTTGCATTGAACAACACAGAGTCCCAGACAACAGGTTACACACCATTCTTCCTACTTCATGGCAGAAACCCTCAAACCATTGTAGAAACTGCCCTAAACATAGAGGAAGAAATCAAAACAGTAGCAGAGCATGTATCTGGAATGATACTGTCTCAAGATGAGTCTAGAAGAAAGGCAATAGACAGAGTCAAAAAGCTACAACAAGGAAGGAAGTCAAGATATGACAAAAAGCTTACACCACAAGCTATACTTCCACTAGATATTGTATATATCAACATTCCCAGAATTCTGTTGACCACAGATTCAAAGAAGCTTCAACCCCTATTCATGGGACCATATGTTGTTGCAGAAAGACCAACCCCAACCAGCGCAAGGTTGAAGAACCTATCAAATAACCTACTAGTCCCCAGACCAGTACATATTGATAGGCTCAAAAAGGTCACAACACTGAGGAAAAATGAGTTTGCACACAGACTCATTCCCCACACCTCAAAGTTTATCCACAGGATAACAAGGGATAAATCCCAAATCACACTCACCAAAGAGTCAGTTGGTCTAAACCAAATAGTACCCAGACCAGCCCACCACAAGGTGAAAAGAAACTCCAGGCAAGGGAGAATATCTAAGTAAATTACTTTTATATATTGACATGATCATATGGAATATCTATACCCACAGACTATGAATAATAGTCAAATAAGTATATACACTCTATATGAAGGAAATTAAATTTCCAACAACTGTCCAAATCAAGAATGATAAGTAGGAATTTTCATATCAGCATAGGATATGAACCCACACAAAGGACAGAAAAGACAATATACACTATATAGGTTACAAAACAATGTGCACACAAAGTAGAATCAAAGGACAGATTACTACAGGGTTGAAGTCTGAAACCCAAAAGGCTACACACAAAAAGCCAAAGAGACTACCTAAAGGGATTAGCAACCCAAGCTTGAAGAAACCACAATTATCATACTTTTGCATCAAAGGCTAGCATCCTTGAAAGAATGCAACAATGGAAATGTTTGAACCTAAATCCTGTAAAGTACATGAAACAGAGCGTGCTATGCCAAGAGACTACTGTCTAGACACACCCTTACCCTTCAAAGGACCCACACACCTGCCAGGGCATTCAAACCCCCACAGATGCAGGTAGTCCACACTAATTACCCCAGACATAATTACCCCAGTCAGACAAGCTAACACTGATGGCAGTTAACAGCCACCAGGGAAACAAAGCCAGGCCCTCAATGGATGAGGGTAGGGTGGGCTACATAAGAGGCCCTGACTCCATAGCCAACTCACCAGTTCTACTCCTGCAGCAGTCAGGTACACACCAGCTGGTCCTAGCCATACCAGTTCTCCTATAGCAGGAGGGACTCTGTCAGAAAGCAGACCACACCCACTCTACAATATCATACCCAGTTACTACAATCTTGGGAAAGGACTCTAGCACAGATTGGACATTAAGCCAACACTAGCTTGATCATGGAAAAAGGTACAGTTCAAACACTACATTGATTATTATATTACTATTGGGACCAACCAGGATTTCTGCTCTCAAAACTATGTACACAGAGGCAGCACCAAGTGGATACTTCACATAAGCAAAAAGGATAGCTCACAAAATCAGCAAACCAATTTAAACCTAAGTATATTGCAAAAAAACACTAGTAGAAGTCTTACTAAGACATAGAATATATTTTATATTTCAGGCATGCTAAAGCCAATCCTACTACTAGTGATGATGGCCACTTCTCAAGCCATCACATATGTGCCCACCGTTAGACAGAACGTTGGAGCCATATATGAGCCATTACCTGAACCATTGGTCAATGGGCACGATACCACAACCATGATATTGGCAATACCATACCATATACCTGCTCCACCAGAGACCGAAACCAAAATACTGGACCAGGTTATGGCACTAACATTTCCTACCTTGCATGACGACAGTTCTACCAGTCAGATATTACAGCAGGCAAGGGAACTAGATCTGTTAATAGACATAACAGACAAGGAAATTAACTCTACCTTAGCATCCATCCATTTGTTCCTATCAAATCCAATTAACAGTCAAGGAAGGTACAGAAGAGCACCACTTGGGTTCCTAGCCCCACTCTTCAGAGGAGCAATAGGTCTTGCCACACTAGATGACGTCAAAGAGGTCATGGACCAGATAAAGAACATAGACGGCATTCTAGAAGCTTTTTCCAAGCAAGACAAAGAAGCAGCTATATTAATTGATAAGGTCACCCAACGCCAAGACAAATTTGTCAAGGCATATGTTAAGGATAAAAGTATGCTAGACCAAACCATGAACACTCTAGGCCAAAATATGAATTTATGGGCTCAAAATATGACCACATCTCTGAACACTTATGCAAATCACGAGCACACACAAAGAAGGAAGATCCAAATTTTAACTGATGCACTCACCATTATTGTAGCAAGAATGAACTATCTGCAAGCATTGCAGCGCACCACATCAGCACTCAGGATGCTATCAGCAGGCATTATGACTGCTGACATAGTACCACCAGCTGAACTAACGGAGCATCTGAATGATCTGGACATGACACTCAGAATACACTCACCAGGATCAAAGGTCGCCATAACTGACCTTGACTACTATTATTCCCAAAGAATGATATCCTACACCTATTCGGAACGGCACATATACATCCACCTGGATATCATTGTAGCATCCACTGTCTCCACCTTCAGAGTATTTCAACTGGTAACTACACCAGTACCAATCAACACCAAGGAGACACCTACAAAGGGAGTAACCCAATTAATTACTGATGTCAAATTTTTGGCTATCTCTGAAGATGGTTCACTATTTATTGAACTAACAAATGCAGATATGCTAACCTGTCCAGGAACTAAGATCAAAATTTGTACCAAAACTAGCCCGAGAATCCATAGACATGTACCTACATGCACAGTAGCAATTTATTTGAACCAAGCTCAGCAAGTCAAGGAAATGTGCCAGTTTACTATCTCACCCTTGAAGAGACCTATCTCACACGCTGTAGCCATTTCACAAGATGAATATCTAGTGACCACAAATTCTCCCACCTACACAGTTACGTGTCATGGGAAACCAGCTACTACGCACAAAGCACCATCACACTCAATCATAGGTGTACCATGCCTATGTACAGTGAATATAGATCACTATTCACTACCAAATTCTAGGTTGCCATGCAACACTACAATTTCATTTCACGATGCTTTGGAGACTATAAACCTACCTTTTCTCGCGGCTCTAAATGAAATCAAAGAAATTGGACCAGACTCCAAGGCAAATCTGCCACCTTTTCCAAAGGTCAACCTATCCAGGACACTGGATATGTTAAGAAAATCAAGTAATATTGATGAATCAACATTACTAGACCTAAACCCATTCGCAAAAACCCTGCTAGATGATGCCTCCAGCCTGGCTAAGCCACTGGAAAATAGACTAATAGAGTCCTATCTATACAAATTTGCACGGCATCCAGCAGCATCTATCACACCAATGATACTTTCGGTTATAGCTACAATTTTGGCCACCTACACCCTATTCAAAATGCACAGAGGATCCACACTACTAGCTTATATGCCAACTGCAAAAGCATATAGATTTGTCACAGAGAAGCCTATGGAGAAAGCCTTCGAAACCCTATACAAGAAGGACACCACCACGGCACACATAGAACAGGGCCCCACCCCTATTCTAACTATCCATGAGACCCATACCCTTATCATAGCCATACTATTCACACTCACCATTTACTCAGCCTACAGGCTGACCAAATATCTAAAGAGTATGGCAACCAAGCACTGTGGAAAGGGAAAGGTCACAAAGAGGACAAATCCCACAGTAGTACTAAAAGTCTACAAAGGAGACACCAACTTCTCCTTCCCCTTGCGTCCAGTGCCACATGAGTTTGATACAATTATAAAAGCTTCAGCCCCAACATACAGAGATATGATTATCAAAATGTACCCTCTCCCAAAACTAGTATTTGAATGGAATGGACCAGTAGTAATTACTACAAAGAAAGGAGAGACCGCATATTTACTGCCAGAAACTATCAATCTACCATGGCGTGCCAGGTTCAGCATAATACCAGCGCTCAGGGAACCCAATCTAGATTTTGCCATGTTACTACAAAATGACATTTCACCCCAGCCCGTTACCATGGATACCCATGAGTCAAAGCTGGAAAACATCATAATTGACGACCAAAGAGAGAGCACCAATACATTCAAAAATGTACTCACCATACTCACCCAACCACCTACAGCTGTAACTAGTGAGAAAGTACATGGGGAAGAATAACACAATTATACAGGAGTGAGATTGACCAAAACTTTTGTGAAAAGTTGGTTGGCCCTGAAAAGGACCGTTTATATTGACATTTATAGATGCCACCCACTAGTTGTTATAGTCCCCCCATCCCAAGGCCTCCCAGGACTCGGCCAACTCGGCAGCGGCAGGAGATCCAATCCACGTATCTTCACTGAAGAGCCACTCGTTCTCCTCCCTCCACTGGACAAAACGTGCCTCCAAAGTAGACAAAGCATGCTCAGCGCTGTCTGCAGCATCACCTGTCACCGTGTAAGCACATAGGCCGACAGCCAATAGGAAGTCCCAGATGACCCCATCATTTCTGGTGAAAAGCAGTCGCGGGTCATATCCATCCAGATCACGTAGGGCCTGAGCCAACAGCTCCAGAGATGCCGCCCTGCGCATGGAAATCCCGCCAGCACCAAGGAAGTACCAGCCGTGATGACGGCACACCAAAACATCACCAAAACTGGCAATGTCGTGCCGGACTTTATGCAACCATCGCGTCCTTACTGAGTCATACCGACTCAAAATACTCCTAAAAGGAGTACCAGGAGTCAGCCCCTCCAAGGTGTTTTGATCACCTAACCACAGGTCTAAGGCCTGCATGTCACCCTGCAGCCAGGCCTCAGGGAGATATGCAAGTACCTCAGGTACAGCCTCCAACTCGTCCTCCAAAATTGCCATATGCGCCATACTGTGTTATCTCAAGGGTACTCAAGGAATAAGTGATCCTACTGTGGTCTACACAGCCTTTATAACCCCTCCCCACCCCCAAATGACACTGTTCACCCTCTGAAGTGATCCCCTCACTTCAGGTGACAAGTCCATGAGAAGGCACATGATCTGCTCACCAAAAGGTGTCAACCACCGGTGTCACCGCGGCACACGACGCATCTTGCGCCGCATGACACAATAGCCTCAAGGTGCCACTCAAAAATCTGCTCAAGGTGCAAAATTTTTCAAACTCTCACAATCCCAAGGTCAAAGCAAGGTCTCAGTGTGTGTCAGTAGTATCAGGAAATCAATTTTAAGGTATCCCAAAATGAAACAGCCAATTTTTGAAAAATTGAAGTTTTACAAAAACAATTGCGTACTCTTAACCATGTCAAACTTGCTCAAACATGCATTTATATGTATGAAATTGTATTATTACAATCTAAATTGCTAATCAAACATGTTTGTATATAACACTGTATTTGCACTGTATTTTACACTGTATACCTTTGTATTATGTAAGACTATTTACAGAAAAACATGAAGCAAAAAGGGAGATAGTCCGCTGACTAACCCTAGGATACTACACAAAAGACTTAAATCTCACAGCAGCGGCCCACTGCAAAGACATTTCTGATCAAAGTGTAGATCCACAAGTTGCAAATTGCCAACACCAAGAATCTTGTAAGATTCAACTATCATTGCAGAAACAAGATACCAAGTCATTTTTATGACATTATGAACACTTACCCTCCACCGGATAAGGACAAAATATCTGCATAAAAAGGACTGTATTTGTACATACAAACTTACAAACTTAAGTAATGCAAAATGTCAGATGACACAATTATGAACACTTATCCGCCACCGGACAAGCACATAACTATGCATAAAATGTACATTACTGATTGCTATATCACGCAAATCCAAAGATAAGCGCTATCTAGAAATAAGAAAACAAACTTCAAGCCGGTTGGCCTACTTTTATATAAAAGTGGCCTTGGTTTTTTTGGTATCAAACAAAAAAGTTTGTAAAAGATTATCATAAGATTTTGCATAATTTGCATTATACTCTGTATATTTGTATTCACATGTGAACATTGATATATCAAAATCCACTCAGTTCCACAAAGCACCTATTTCACCAAAGACAGCCTATTACTTGATAACACATTTTTCATCATGTTTTAGAATTAAGACAAAGATGTACCATGCTGTGTATATAATTCAAACAATGATTTGAAAAGTGTCAGATAAAGACACAATGTATTACTACACTGTATAATATGTGATTAAGAAAGTACCAAATTGGTACAAAGAAGGTTTACATACCTTATAGTTAAGTTACACTGTATATAATGTAGATGACTAGCCAAGCACAAAACCAAAATTCTCCCCAGACCTTTGGTATTTACATACTCTCACATCATCTATATTACAAAAAAAAAGTGTACTTCACTACAAAAAAAAAAAAAAATCAAAAACAAAAGGTAAATTCTATTTGCCACCAAAAATTGTGGATAAAATTCCAAAATTCACCCCAAATTTTTAGATGGAATGACAACTGACGGAGAGTTGTCCTTTTTCCCGAGGGGGAGGCACCTGTCAGGTATGACCGGCGAGCCCGGCGAGCCCGGCGCTGCGGGCGCCCGCGTGTTCAAGCCGACGGCGGGAGACGCTACTCCCGCCGCCGGCACACGCAGGCGCGCGCCGGCCCGCATAGGCGGCGCTCCAGTCGGCACTCCCGCCGCCGCCAGGCGACGCTCATCCCGCACATTGTTTCCCACAGACCAGCATAAGGGTCACCCCTTTGATGTACACTAACAGGGGTAGACAAACTATGGAGGGGTATTGTGTGACTGTCTCTCTGACTGTTACAACCCTCCAACCACTGTCAACTGACACTAACACTCAAGATGCCATGCTGGTGGCCTGGCCCCCTTAAATAGGGTCAGGTCCCAGCACTGGGCATCTCCATCCTCACTCTACACTTGGACACCACAGAGCAAGGACCTCTCCACTGACTGAGAACAAGGCTATAGGCTATGCCCTACTAGGCCCAACTATCAGACATGGTGTAGGACCCCCTTGGCTCTAGTCCAGTACTAACCTCAGGGTTATTAGGTATATTTACCAAGACCTATATTATTGTGTGGATAGGTGTAACTGAGTGGAACCTACATTGTACTACTGTACTGTTGCTGTCAACTTGTAATAAATACCAACTATACTACAAGACTTAGTCAACTTACCTCACCTCACATTACAAGGAGTCTCCCAACTAAAGGGGATTCCTTGTATGACACAGACAGAAAGCACATGTAACTCATATAAGTATGACTAAATCTCTGATGAAAATATGAAAGTACTAGTGAGATCTAGTTGAATTTTCATGGTGACCCTAAACAACGAAGCCAGAACTTGTCTATAGATGTTGAGCAAAATGACCTGGAAATACATGTTTCTACGGTCAGCCCTCTTTTACCAGGGAAGGTCGGACGGAGTCGGGGTGACTGAACCGTATAAGGGTTAAGCTTCCTAATACCAATAAGTATAAATTATTGAGTAGTTCTAATGGCTTCGTGTGGAAAACTCTAGTCGTGGGTTACTCTCTGAAACTCCTTCGTATAAGACGAATCATACACGTCCTACATTGAGTCTCATGAAATGCCATCGCTAAATCTAATAACAGTCCTGACAACTCATTTATAGAAGCTGATAAAACAATTAACTCAGAAATAATATATCAATATTATCTTCTACTCACCAGCTCTTCCCTGCTGAGATTACACACCCGCTCCCACTCGGCCTTCCTCGCCTTGGCCTTTTTAGTGATAGCAATCCCTGCCATGGTAAGGTCCCTTGTCCCTCCTCTGTAGCTTATCTCACCGTGCTGGAGGATGCTGTAATTTAACGTTGCACCCTGGAGGAATATTACACAATGCTTGCTGTGGCTCTATACCGTCTGAGTAGTATTGAACCACCTGGAGGAGGGGGTTAATCCACCAAAGTATTGTAGGCTGCAGATAGGATGATCAGGATAGTGGCTCTACCAATAATCAATCAATCAATCAATCAGATCAACGTGTGAACACGACGTAGTAAGCGTTGGTGGCAGTATACGGTTTTAATTCATGCGTAGTAGTAGTATTTACATTCCAGAGGTTACTCTAACTATATCAACGATGTTATAAATCTCCAGGCTGTTCCTCCACGGTCTACTAAGTACCTCCTCCCCTGACTGGACGCCGTCTGGATCTGCTCCAGGACGTGACGGCCTCCTGTATATATACTGCGCTGTGCCTGTGCTTGGTGATTGATTGGGTCCGGAGGCAGGCAGGAGAGCAGGGGACGGCTAACGACGGGGGCAGGAGGATCTCCACTCCAGTCCTTGATCCCAGAGAATCACTGCACAACAGGACAGGAGGAGGCGGGTGCAGCTTGGGGCTGAGATAGCAAATCCTAGGGAGCCGTTTGGCCTTTCCGCCCTCCTGTTCCTGACTTACTGCCACGTTAGCTTTTTGTGGTTGTGAGGTGAGCTGTGAGTATCTGTATCGCGTATGCTATTAGTATCTGGATGCTGTTACACTGATCCAATGCAGTAGACACCTCGTAATATTGATAATATTGATATGATATCAGTGGTTATCATAGCATAAGGTGTAGGATACAGGTAGTGAGCACAGCTAGGTATGTCAATCTACAACCTGAGAGGTGCAAGTGATATATCCTCCAGTATCCTCCTCCAGTGTCTGCTTCTCCTGCTCCTGCTCCTCCCCACCTGTACAGTGTTGTATGGGTCTGTGTGTGAGTATACACACTACGCCCCCACACGGATGGCCTGTGCATCAACGGATGTTACCTGCGGAGTAAATAGACACACATGTTAGGCCAAAGAAAAAAAGTTGTATTCAGGTATCCCGACCGACCCTATTATCTTAAGGCTATCCTATATTTTGGAGGGCATTTTTGAGCCCCTTGGCACCTAAAATGATATTTTCACAAAAAAAAACAGCTTCACGGAAAAGGGGAGGAATTTCGTCTCAAAATCTTTGAAATAATTGGATAAAAGAAAATCGACCTAGCGACCCTCTACATTTTTAGCCATATTACCTAAACATGACTTTTTAAAAGTTTTAGGCCGTATGATGTTAGAAGGTACACCCTGTCCATGCAGCACATGTCTCCCTATCCAAACAGCCCAATATGTGTCCCTACTCCAGGGCTTGTGCATTATTAGTACGTGATTCTACATGTATGTGGGTTGGTGAATGAATAAGTGCGTGGCTGCATGAATGGGTAAGTAGCTTGGAGGGAGTGTGTGGGTGTATGTGTCGGGTGGGGGGGAGGGGGGGGCTGGATTAAGGTACATGTATATGCTAAGGGAGTGCCTATTTTTGTAAATAGGGGAAGGGAGTGGATTGAGGAGGGGTCAACAGAATGGCAATCCCTCTTGGAGAGGGGGGGGGATCTCACTTATTTTTAGAATTTTTTTTCGAGGAAGGGCGAGGAAAATGCTTTCCCGCATCTATAGGTCTGCATGAGCACCCACCTCCCTGTTGTTAGGAAATGAGCACTGCATAAGAAGGGACTACACTGAAATAACATGAGATTGATTGCCGACCGGTCGTTCTATGTTCTATTCAACTAAGGTGACCGAATCCATGAATTGTACGTTATCACTAATTTAAATTATATTGAATTAGAAATCCCCCTCTTACACAAATTACATACATCTACCTTGACTCGCACACGTGTATAGGCATATACCTCTATAGGTGATGAATCTCATGGGTGGGCAGGCTAATGATTAATTAAGTACAGGGCTGTCTGCAACGATGAATGGGACTGCAAGGGTATTATGATAATGTGGGAGGACCTGGATGGCTAATAATGTTAGCATTTGATGAACCCCAGTCCCCCTGCGTGTGTGTACAGGTGCCATCAGGCTGTGTGGACGTTCCTCCATGGTATGTGTCAATACTAACACCTACTGTAGCGTCCTCATGACATTGTGTGGGCGAGGCCCAATATGAATAACACAATCATTGTGTAACCCATGTTGGGGACAATGCGGCTAGTTATTGGCTGACAGGGACATGTAATTAGATTGACTGACTGACCTGCCAGCTAGATCGGAGAGAGCAAGATAGAGGCGGAGACAGACAGAAGGGGGGGGCAGAGAGACAGGGAGAGATAGAGAGCGAGACACAGAGTAGAGAATGAGAGACTGAGAGAGTAAGAGAGACAGACAGAGGGAGAGAGCGAGGGAAGGAAGGAAGGAACAGAGGCAAACTTATCATAATTATATTTCTGTCTATACCATTAGGGCACAAGGACAGATGTGGAGCTCGAGAGGGTACAGAGAGACAGGAAGACAGAGAGTTGAGAACATAGCGAGAGAAAGGCTGAAAGAGATAGACATAGGGAGAAAGCAGGGAGGGAGGGAGGGAGGGAGGGAGGGAGGGAGGGAGGGAGGGAGGGAGGGAGGGAGGGAGGGAGGGAGGGAAGGAAGGAAGGAAGGGACAGAGGCAAACTTATCATATAGATCTATATCTGTATCATTAGGACACTGATCTATGTGGCTCCAGAGGGGTCACAAGCGACCTGGCGACCTGGCTAAAATTGAATAAATTTGGCTATAGTAAAAGTGGTCTAAAAACCAACTTTATGACCTGGGGACCTTAATTTCGGCGACTTTCCTACCTGCGGTGGGACCCTTCTGCAACCCCATCTATATTGAAGAGAGAGAGAGAGACAGTGACCTGGGAGCGTGGGAGATGTGTGATGTTCAGAAAGAGATGGGTAGGTGGACGTATACAGAGGGACCTGGTTGTCTGTCTCCCTGAATGTTGGCCTGCACAGATCGATGCCCTGGAATATGGGAAAGAGAGGGTCCTCCTGGTGGTAAGGCCCAGCTGCTAACCTGTTAGAAGCCACGTGGGAAGTGACACAGCAGTGTAAGTGGGTGAGCTACATCCCACTCCTTGCCAGCAAGAGTTGCTACAAAAATGGTCAACACGTGTACCTTCAGTGCTTCTCTATAGCGATATTTCGGGTTTCTCCGTATGGGCGGCCATGTTAGTTCTGAGCTCGCATTTTATCGTGAGACTTAGGCAGTGACCACTCACCCACATACCATAGCTTGCAAGGAACAGGTGTAAGTGGCGAGAGCAGAACCGGAACGGGAAGTGATCGCTGGTGACAGTTTTCACACGTTGGTTGCAGGAACAAGGGCACACCAGTTAGAGGCCTATATGGGCCCCCTTAGATCTTCAAACTGAACCTATATTATTTCTATAGTAAAACACATGTGCACGAGATGTAATTCACCATTTATAAGAGCAGTATGAATAATAGTAAAGCTATTGGAAAAATCTTTAGGAAGGTTTTCGAGAAACCTGACCCTTTTTAGACTGATTCTGTGGAAGAATTACCATTGCCATCCACATACATGTGTATAGCAGAGGTTAGAGTTTCCTCTGCTGCTACGTCACAGGGTTTGGACTGGGGGCAAACAAAAGTCTCCATGTGGTTGGGTAGATTTACCATGATACTGCCATTGAACTGAATTAATCATATCCATTGCACATTGGTCGTATTTGTCTGCACTTTTCAGTATAATAATACACATTCTATGTACTGTCCACCTATGGAAAATCTGTCAATCTTTATGGTAATTTACAATGTGTTAATGTGACTAAATGGGTGAGACATGGTTTATATACCCTATAAAGTTTCACCCACGTGGGTTTTGTTTGCCCCCCCCCCCTCTTCTATTATTGGGTGCAATCTAGAACTCTAACTTCTGCTATACAAACTATACAATGACCCCCCCCCCGCCCCTGGTAGCCTCCCCTGACAATAACTACTCCCCAAACCTCCCCCAGCCCATACAATGCAGATGTAGGGTAGTGCAGGTCAATGAGCAAGAGTTCACAGACACAAGTGTTGGCTACAAGTGGGAGTAGAGCTGTCAATAACAGCTGATTACCTGATCAATGCTGGGTACATGTGAACTCACACACAACCCACACTAGTACCTTTGGCCAAGGAAAATGCCTTAGGAAATATCTAGGTAATTAGGAATTAAAAATGCACGGCCATTAGCATTGTTCATTATAGGTGACGTCGTAATAACTGAAGAAACGTGTTTTAACACTGAGGTAAGGTGGCGTGATTAGTTGATGGGGACTTGATGGTGTGTTTTTTAATGATGGCTGCACCTGAAAAACTGAATGGTGGTTTGGTACTGTATAAGTGTGCATGTCACGTGGTAATGGAATAGGTGATTAATCTGCGTCCGTTTTAAATTCCACAGCTTTGGTCACGATGATATGCTTAGCATGGGCATCAACATTCTTGGTGAGACTGCCTCGTTATGCCAAAGACCTGGGGTGTGCATGTATACGAGGCCCAGTGACACACTGACTTTGGTAATAACACCCCGGTACACAGGATTGTGAACCTGCCAACTCTACATGTATTGCAGTGGATGCTGTAGTCTGACCCGCCTGACCCATGTCGTCTGGTCGGTCCGAGTCCGATCTCCTACCAGGCAAAAACAACTTAGTACAAACAACAATCACCACAGGCTCCTCGAGAAAGTTCCTCAATGGGCAGGAAGCCAAGACCGTTCGCTTATACCGTGGTTTGTTTTATGTTAGTACTTGTGGTAGGGGAGGTAGGGAGGGAGGGGGTATGGGTGGGAGGTACTAGGGGTGAGGGGGGGGGGGGGAGGGTAGACAGACGGTGGGATATTGATCAGATCCCCCCGTGGGAGATGTCCGGTTCGTGCCCGCCCTCTGTATCTACCACATATACACACAAACTCACTCAACCCCCTCCCCTAGGCCAAAACCAATTCCCTCATTTAGAAAATACATCAAAATTGCCCGAGGAAATTCTTTTCCTCTCTCGAAATACATCTTTCTTTTTGTCCTCTCTGAGTCAAAACACCCGAACTTCCCACCTACAGAGAAGACCATTAGAAAATAAATCACACTGCGATGCCCACATGCTCTTCTTTTTTGTGCCTCATGTAAAATGAAGCAGGCTACCTCTAATGTAAAATTAAGCAGACTGCCCCAAATGCAAAATGAAGCAGATTGCCTACAATGTATTCATACATGATCCAAAATTAGATCACGATCGATTCTGACAATCTTAACATAATTTCGACTAGATATAATTAATATGATGAAAATTTGACCAGATGGAGAACTAAAATATCATATACATTATGACATCAGGAGGTCGACGGTTCCGGCTGACGGGCCTAGACTGGAGATTAGACTGCCTTCAATACAGTGGCATGGCAGATGATTGAAGGGGACTGGACACCACAGTAGGCCTCAAGGTCTGTCGGCCAAAGAGGGACCTATATATACTTAGAAGGCCACTTCTACTAGGGACCTATATATAAACTCTCGTAGACAATGCGCCACAAATAACTGATAATGTATATCCCGACACCCCGCTGGCAACACGAAGCTATATTTGATATTTCCAACGCCTATAGGCACGTCCACTTTGTCTTTGATATGATTATTTGCCAAAGTACGTATACACTCCGCATTGTATTATGTCATACAATATGCCTCATTGAACCATTTTGCAATCCAAAATATATTCCCTTATAAATTAGCACTTTTTTTTCTAGAGAGTACTGCCAGATAGTGGTATTCAAGAGCTTTTCAATAGTATATTTGATGAAATAAAAACCCTATAATAACAATAAGCTGAATGATTAGATAATTCAAGATGGTCACATGATTGGATGCCTGAGGTAGACTGCCAGATGTGGGGGTGCAGAGGGGTCCCCCCCCCCTGAGGTCACAAAGTCGCCTCTTTTAAGGGCTACAGGTCACAAAGTCGCTTTTTTTGCAAAAATATCCAGGTCGCAAACCTGTCACTTTTTTATTATATAATGGTATGGCCATTTGAAAACAGCAGGTCGCAGGTCACAAAAATTTATGGTCAAGGTCGAAAAGTCGCCTGGAAAACGGCCCAGGTCGCCAGGTCGCCGAAAACCCCTCTGGAGCCACAGATGTGCATCGTTGAAAGTGTGCCCATGGCTCCACTCTCACTGCACTGTTTAAACATCTCATAGTGCCTGCTATAAGCTGTAGAAGTGAATGTTACACAGAGATCTAAAGAGACAAACCATGACCCATCTCCTCACCTGACCCCTATGCCGTCCAGCCTAACACACCAGACAGAATGTATACTTACAGCGTATACTATATAGTACTCCAACCAGTGTGTCACACGCACGTGGGCACATGTCTAAGCCCCTGGTCCTAGCACTGATCCCCCCTATACGTGCTAGTGTGGGAGGGAATGCAGAGGCAAATAGCCCAGGTTGTGTGATTTGTGCTGGGACTGGGGATGGCGGAGGGGGGATTGGTGTCCTTCACGATCAAGTACACATGCACCCGAACAAGGCCCTGTCAGGGGTGGAACTGCCTTTGTAGTTGACGCCATTGTACCATTGACTGGCTGCAAGCCATCTCTGCAAATCAGTTCCGAGAGTATAAGCATGGGAGTCGATCTATATATATGTCTTTGAGGTTTTGTAAGTCAAACTACAATGGTAATGTGTCTATCAATATCTTTGAGATTGAAGCTAATATCCATGGAATGCCGGATATAAAGAAGAACAGGAACGTATATATAGCTTGATATAATAGCAGTGACTGAGGCTGTTCGATTCGGTCTAGTTTGAATGACCTTATCCAAAATTAGAATGTGATAGTTCTGAGAAAAGTCGCAATGGCTTTAAAAAAAGATGAACAGATCTGTTTGACAGCTAAGGCCATATTCATGGCAAAAAAGCCATTCGACATCAAATTTACAGATGAATTGTCTATGTCAGCGTATATGGCCATGGGCACCAGACAAACAAAAGAGGGGTAGAAAAGAGGAGATAAGGACCATATTAAGATGGGGTAGGGAAGCTCCTGTGGTTGAGTGTATATCGATGATACATGAGTGTGGCCACAGTGTTTCCCCGTACATGATTAGTTTGTATTGTTTGTATGGCCTTTTCTAAGGAAAACATAAGTGTACCAGTAATACCTTTACCCATGCGAGTAATAGCCACAGCATCATAGTCATTCAACCGTCACTAATTATAATTATGACAATGTATTTCATCCAGCTAACAACTTGTGACAAGTGTGATAAAGACCTAAAATACCCAAAAGGGTTCACAGAAATCCAACCAGAAGGATGAAGTTCCAGTAATACCCCACGATGCTCTGTGCCTACACTGTATACCTGGTCTGTGCCCCTACACTGTACAGGGGCGGATCCAGGAATTTTGGAAAGGGGGGGAGGGGGGGGGTGAAATAGGCAATGTACTGGTGGTATTGAAAAATTTACATTAAAATATACAGGAAAATAGGGGGGGTCCGCCCCCCTCTGAATCCGTGCCTGCTGTATACCAAGTCTGTGCCCCTACACTGTATACCAGGTCTGTGCCCCTACACTGTATACCAGGTCTGTGCCCCTACACTGTATACCAGGTCTGTGCCCCTACACTGTATACCAGGTCTGTGCCCCTACACTGTATACCAGGTCTGTGCCCCTACACTGTATACCAGGTCTGTGCCCCTACACTGTATACCAGGTCTGTGCCCCTACACTGTATACCAGGTCTGTCCCCCTACACTGTATACCAGTTCTGTGCCCCTACACTGTATACCAGGTCTGTGCCCCTACACTGTATACCAGTTCTGTCCCCCTACACTGTATACCAGGTCTGTCCCCCTACACTGTATACCAGTTCTGTGCCCCTACATTACACATATACCAGGCCTGCCCCTCTACGTACACCGCCACCCTACAAGGTATATGGTACACAGTATAGCTGCGTAGTGCACCATGATATCACACACAGAGGCACCTGTCTCTGTGATGTATACATCTCCATATAGGTATGGACACGTAGGAGAACGGAGGAGAACCCAGGATGAGCTAATGCCCTGGATGCACCTGGATGTACTGTCAAGAAGCAGTGACAACCATCCACTGTTGAGCTTTGAAGATGCCTCTCTCTCCCCCGGAGTCCCACCGGAGAATGATGCCATTTCTGAACCAGCCAACACTAATAATAGGCAGTCCAATATCACATACGTGTACCCAGTCACCGTGCAGCGACCACATGGAGTGCGGGGGTGGGCTGTGGGTGGTGGATGGGCGCTACAGGGGCGGGGCAGGTTGGGGGTGTCTCGGGCTGCGTTTTAAGGGCTGGGGCGGCCCTTTCCCCTCATGTCTCCTTTACACCATTCTAGGCTGCTTCTACTGTCATCCCATACCTGCTGTATCTGCCTGTCCCAGATACATCTACCACTGCCCAGTCAGTGCCCCCTACCTTAGCATGCTGTGTATATACCTCCACTGGTGTCGTGTGCCTCCAGGGTGCTCCAGTATGTGCAGGCAGTAAGGCTCCAGCTCCTGTCTTCTCCATACACTCCTCCAGGCTCTCCCCTTATTGCCTGCTGTCCTCTGCTGGTGTTGTTGTTATTGCTGCTGGGCCATCTGCTGGGCCATCTGCTGGGCCATCTGCCAGGTCCACCATCTGCGGGGATCGTGCTGGGACTGCGTCGTACCTTGTACCCCCTGCCGCCATCTAGTGGTAGAAGGCAGCACTGCCAGAAATTGCAAGCAAAGCGAAAATTGCAATTGCCTCCTGTGTTGGCAATGCTCTGCTACCAAGCTTCCAAGCTTCATATTGGCTGGTGAAGGCTTTGCCAGCAACGGTGTCCAGGGTGGCTGGTCTTGAGGCGAGTCTGGTGTACCTGCCCCCTATGGGAAGGGGTGGGGGTTACTGTCTATATTTTCTATGTAACTACATGTGAACATATCACCTCAAATATGGTACCCCTATTGTGGGGAATTGAGCAAAACCATCATACTCTAATCAAGGGAGAACAAGAAAAATATACTTCAATCAATGATAATTAATCAAAATCAGCATGAAATGTATAATTGATGCTGAGAAAACTTGAATATACAATCATTTAAAGAGGTTTCCAGTCATTATGCCTTAGGATGTAACCCTCCCCCCCCCCAAAAAAAAAGCCTGAACTACCTCAAATCGCGGACCCTTGCCTGGGACCCAAACGGACCATTTCCCTTGGATTCGTCTTGGATGGTGAGCAAAGCTGAGGGAGTGCCCCCTCCCTTGGCTCCCCCTATTTTCCCCTGGAGCAGTGAAGGAAGCCAAGCAAGGCAACCAGCTCCAGCATTGATCGAGCTGTCTGTGCCTGCCCGGCGGGAGGGGGGAGTGGTGCTTAGGGCACCAGAGAGGCTGTCAGAGGAGTGAGGTCTGAGTGTAGGGGCGTGGCTTAATGGTCTAACGTCTGAAGGTGGTCAGGGCACCGATGATAAAGCATCTTGTGATCACATATTGATGAACAGTTATCTTCATTTTAACAGAAGGGATACCAGCTATCGGTAGGGGCTTACGGCACCCTTAGTTATCTTAGTGTATGGGGTATCAAGAACTCTTTACCTTGTATGTACATGGCATTGATGATATTATTTAGTATTTATTGTATTCATGATACTATATTTTAAAGTTGGGTTAAAAATACCATTAGAGAATACTATACGTATAATGCATTATACCTAGCATCACTAGCGCCACTCTAACTTCCCTTCAATTTCCTTATAATTATCTAAAATAACCAATAGTAAAAACAAGATAAGGGGCATTAAATTTTATGAACCAAATTATATATGTTATATATGTATATAGCTTTAAGATCAAATCCCACAACGTGAGAGAGGGTCAGAAAATGTTGCCATTTGATATTATAGCCGATTTTGGGGCCTATATATTGGCTAAGAGATGTCAAAATTGGCAAGAAAGTGTTGCCTATATCTTGTGCTTTGGGAAATCGCAAGGATCAAAAAAGTTAGATATTTTTGCCTAGAGGGCCAAGAAAATGTTGTGTATTAGAATATGCCATGGTTTCTTGCTTAATTACAATGGTTGTGTCCCTGATTAATCTTTACCCAAATCCCACATGCTCCATATCTGAAGGTCAAATCCCACAACGCGAGAGAGGGCCATAAAATGTTGTGATTTGACCCTGTTGGGGATATTGGCCCCCATATTGGCTAAGGCTGGCCAATAATCAACATGTAACTCTCATTTATGCCTTGTGTATTGGCCTATCACAAAGATCAAACAAGTTTGATATTTTCTCCCGATTACACTGAAAAATCTTGCCTATTACAGTCTGGCAGAGGTATGGTTTAATTATACAGGGGGGGGGGGCACTCCAGATATTTATAGGCAAGTTTATCAGAAATAATCAGTAACAATCATACTATGAAGTAACTCCCCTTGTAAATGGTAACAGTGAAGTCCAATAACCAACACCTTGCTTCCCTAAATCAGTTACAGTGGGATTTGGAGGATCCCATGTACACAGTAGAAGTGTTGTGATTTACGAAATCGGCAGCAACTCCCTCCTGTCAGAAGCTCAATACGCAACACTTTCTGGACCCCTTTTCGCATTGTGGGATATGGCTATAAGGAGTTTTGTTTTGTGATTTATAGCCATGCTGGCAGAAGCTATATAAATTGTATTCATATGTAAGATTTGCTTAAGATTTGAATATCATAGTCCCTTCTGTTGCGAATTTAAACATTACATCAGGTCCAACATGGCCCAAATTGCAACACTAATTTGCTGGGTATAGTCAATCCATTGTAGATCACACCAATGAATATGTGTACTATCCTACATAATAAGTCCTAACTCATGACCTCTAAACTGACCTCTGGGTCTTGGCAAACTAATTTCCTTAATGGAGTTGCAGGTGAGGAAAACATTGTTTTCGTCTAGCACCACTGCAGACGACTGGGTCCCATATGCCCACAGGTCATTATCTGATTGATGTAAGGGTGCGTGCAAATGTCATGTCCCAAAGCACCAGACATATGGCGGTGTATCTACAACAGAGTGTACTTCTTTTAGTGGTAGAAAACTAAACAGTTTAATTTGTCTCCTTATCGGTTGCTGTACAAGTACCTATCTACGCACTGGCGTGTAAAGTTATCAGGTTTTATTATATGATCGGGCCACTCATCGTGCTTTTTCTGTGATATCCCCGTGCTGATATATAGTGATATCGGCACTCTTCCGGTGGATATCGGCACTCTTCCGGTTGCCGGGAGTCATTCCGAAATTTCGTCCCCCATAAAATCCGAGTTTCATGGTGATTCGAACACACTACTCCAAGACTTGAAGTCGGATGCTCTACGTGCTACGCCGTGGGGGCGCTGGTATGTGCGTGGGATGAAAGGAGGAGTCTATAGACGGACTTTCAGCCCTGTAGGGGCATTATTTAGCGAGTTATGGAAGAAAACACTCTTTTTGATGTAATTTCTCCTAAAATCAAAAAAAAATTATAATTTTTTTTTTACTATAAAGGTAGTAGTTGGACTTTATTTACCTAGTCGTTAAAATAATTTTAGGGGGGGTTTTCACATACCTATAGACCCTTTAAAATTGCTCCGTTTCCACTCGTCCACCCTCAGGATCGAACCAGGGATCCCTTGCGTGTGAGCCATACGCGCTAACCGCTCGGCCACAGCCGATTTTGTACAGTTCAAGGGGGAACGCTGCCTATATTGAAGTATAGAAGCTCGTTCTTCCTCACCTCCCCTACTGAAGAGTTCCACAACATGGCGACTGCACCCTCTGTACAAGACGACTTGGATATCATTCAAAATGGCGAAATTAGGTTCTTTTAAAGGTAAATAAGGACATTTGAATCAATAAATCGTATAATAAACCTAATATTGAATGGCTAACACCCTCACTCGGGGTTGTATGGCTCAATATCGTCATTCGTGCTACGCACTCATGCCGATATTAGGGACCTTTAGCAAACCCGACGTAGCTCATTTAACGCAGACGTATCCTATGCCGTCAGCACTGCTACGTCTGCGTTTAATGAGCTTTTACGTGGTTGCTAAAGGTCCCCATTGAGCCATACAACCCCTTGTGAGGGCGTTAGCCATACAATATTGGTTAAATATCGACAACCATTCAATCATAGTGAAAAATAAATCATACGTATATATATGCATTTTAAATGAATTCGTACCGATGAGAGTCGGATGATTGCTTTTTCTAACAACAAAGGGTTTTCAATCCAAAACGATGTGATTATTATAAAATGTTCATCCCGCCTCAATGATCAAACTCGGGGGCTGGTTTGAGTTTAGAAGTTAGATTATTTAATGTTACCTGGGGTACCGCTACAGTGGAAGTTTCATTTTGACAATGCATCAGTTGTCACTAAATTACATTTGATATCTGCTCACTACTGTAGAGTGAGTGAATGAGTGATGGTTGTTTTACGCCATTTCGACAGCTAAGGTCACTTTCATGGCGGAAAAGCTACATTAGACATCAATTTTATGTACACCAGACAAACAAAAGAAGGACAGAAAAGAGGAGAAAATGACCCTTTTAATATGGGCTAGGGAAACCCCACTACCAGCGAATAGCAAGTATATTGTGTGTGGGATTTATAGAACAATATCTCCCGTGTTCTGGTGGCGTGTTGAGGATATTTTGACTGAATCTAAAGGTCAGTATGCGTATAATCTAAATTTGGTATCACATTTCGCACAAAGATAGCTATGAATTATTATACTTCTCCTTTTGGTAGGGATCGCTCACTCTGGTTCTAGGGATAACCACTAGATGGAGGCTCTGCCCTACTCCCTGGTAGCAATATCAGACTCCACCCCCTGCGTCCAATTCTTAGTTCATGAATCTGAGCCAACTGACAAGCCATTCACTTTGCTACATTATATACACTACTCACGGGATTTATTATGACAGTGTGTTGCGATTGTAAGTCTATGGCTGTGTTTGGGGGATTGGGGGTCATCTAGTGTGCACATATTATTAATACCATATTGCATGTCACAACTTTGAGTATAATTCTACGCACGCTGCCCCGTGAAAATACCATTCTAAAACGCTTTTAAGATTGGCACTATTCTGGATGCGGTTTATTAAGCATAGGTGTAATAATTTAGCACTGAACAGTATTCTTGGGGGCAAGTCCGGGGCAAGTATCTACGGGAAGATACCTGGACTGCAGCCCAGCTGACAAAATAATGTTTTTTACGTCAAAATAACGTTTTTAACGTTATACATGTATAACGTTTTGCTATGATAAGGAGCCATAGCCATTATATAACGTTTATAACGTCTTTTGTCCACTGGTAGTTGTCTAACAGTAATATACACCTTTCCATAATCATTGAAAAAACTATTGCTGAAATTATTTTCATTAATCTTAATTTCACATAGACATTTGTACCAAATTTGTAAGTAGTAGTTAAAACACTACCAGACCCCTGGACCAAGGATGTTGGCAATAGTAAAGGCTGATCACTAGTCGCAGACGAGTGTTCTCAGCCGTGACTAACTGAATATCCTCAGTACAGGGGTTTGGCAGTGGTTTGAATGACTTATGCCACACCAGTGGTGAGGGTCTTCTCACCTTTTGTATGTCATATGTTGTCAGGCCATTTCTTTTGTTCTGCCGGCCAAGTGTGGTATAAGTAAATGACACCAACAAGAGTCTACCTGAGTGAGATGGAATGCAACTTTGCACATATGGCAGTGTCCATTGAGTTCTATGCATATTCTAATTGGATGAATACCATCTAAAAGGAAGGAGCTATAATTATGAAATGAAAAACTGGGAAGCACATCAAATCACCAAAACCAGTCTGTAGAGCTCCGCTGTGATGACATGTATCAGTACAGCTTACGAAAGAACTGAACAGTCCCTTGGAGATCCACGTCCGTCGTCACATTCTCATACACCGAGTTGAAGGTTCGCTCCATGACCTTCTCAATCCTGCCCTGGGACATCAAAGATTCTACCAGGTTGCTGAATTCTTGCAGCTTGGCATGTCTCAGGTGTGCTGATCTTGTTGAGTGCCCAAAGTAGCCTCCTGCGTGAAAAATAAAATGATTAGACTGCTAGTTGATATAGGGCTATCAATAGGGTTATCACTCTATATCCTACTATACTGTAAAAACACTCCTGTTTCACTGCAGTATCCAGTATACCCATAATTAATTCATACAATAGTGAACTATCAATCTAGTTTGTCTAGTAAGAGCAATGCTCTGCAGAGGGGTTTTCACCATATGACAGTGTTTTGAAAATGGTTGCCGTCAATACAAAGGAAGTCAGGTAGCATTGGTGTTGCTTAAAGAATCAGTTAACACTTTGGGAAACGATCGTTTTCTTATTATAAGAAATTCCCTGCTGCTTGTGAACTGTCGGAAAATCATTTCAGTTAAAGACGGCCAGCTTTTATATACATATATATACCAGCTTTTATATACATATAATATGCCACATGCCATATACCAAATCCCATGTGTGCAGCAATCTTAGCTTTAATAAGAGTATGCATGTACATAGACAAAGGCCGATGGCGAGAGGTCTGTTTTGGATCGTTTCCCCTGAGGTGAGACTGGGGCCGTGTCCCACAAAGCTGGAGGCTGAGTGGGATGCGGCCCCAGTCTCACCGAGGGGGGAACGATCCAATAATACCCTCTGACATGGGACTTTGCCTTTATTTCATGCCATCATTGGTATAAAACATGTAAACAAACCAAGGTGATTTCATAGACCATGATGACGTCACAGGCTATGAGATATGGAGACGTATTCCATGAGGGGCATGGGATACGAGAATTCTAGTACTTAAGCATGGTAATGGTTGTATCCGGCATTAAATAAAGAAGAATACCTCACCTGGTTTAAGTAACCTGAACAGACTGATAAGGCCAGACGGTGGCAGGTGCCCGGGGGCCACTATCCCTGCACCAAGGACAACATCATACACACCTGAAACACAGATCAAGGTTTTTACTGCATGATTATAGCGTGGCAATGTACCATTACACATCATCATATTATACCTCCTCGATGACTACAAACCTGCCCTGGTTAACATAACCGGCCCTGCTTGTACCATCCGGGTTCTATGAACTAACTGCACAACCCGCAAGCTGGCCCCAACTCGTCCTCGGACGCGTCCGAGCGACATCGCTGGTATTTGAGGGGCCATGACCGCGTCACTTCCCCCGTATATTGGGGGGGGGGGGATTCCTACGCTGTACCCATCTGCACTTTTGATACAACAGCACCAAGCACACAGGAACTGTTTTAACCAGAAACCTTTGGTGCCAGCGATGATGCTCGGGAACAGAGGTCGAGGTGGTGCCAGCTTGCACAACCCGGCCTGGATTACATGATCTGGCCCGAGTGGCTAGATGGTGCCACCATCAGTGGCCTGCATAGATATAACTATAAGGCAGGCCATGACCGGTCACTGGCAGTTCCCATTGGGAGTTCCTGCCTGAGGGTTCACTCATTGAGTGTATAACCTACAGTCAATGGGCTACCAAGACTCACCTGGCAAAACCTGGAACAAGCCTGCTCCCCACATGGACCATCCACCAATTGGGTAGAACACCTGTTACAAGTTCTGCCAGGTTTACCATCTAGAAAGACAAGATTCTACCCTGTGTGGGGCCGTGATCACGCCAAAGACAAGAGTTGCCTGTAATAAAGACATCCCTTCACTTCTTACACCCGCAGTTCTTACTGCACGTTCAGTAACAGTCAGAGTGCAGTCGGGAGAGGTACTCAGCTCTATATATAGGGGCGCTGGGACTTTAACAAGTGACCTGTGTTTCGTTCTTGTGTATTGTAGCTGCAAGTCATACGATCCTTGCAGTTACTAGTTGTACACTTGGACTATTTCCCAACAATTGAGGTAATTACGGTAGTTCTGAACATAGTCCCAGTTACCAAAGCTACTACAATAGCAAGTAGGGAAAAGGAGACAGACAGACACACATACAGGGACAGAGACAGAGACAGACGAACTGAGGAACAGACAGACGTACGAAATCATTTAGTCCATAAATATAGTCATAATGACAGTATATATAGCCTACATCTACTGATCTATAAATGATTGCTTTCGCCTACAAATTTCCTATTTAAATAGAGAGAAACATGATTATTAATTGCTCACCTTCGGAGATTGGTAACTTTGTGTTTCTTCCGATCAGGAAACAATAGGTGTTATTGTAGACCTCCTTCCTCCTGGCATAGTCTATGAGGAGGCTGCTGCCGTCATGCCCATCTACACGGTGGTACCCTGCAGCCTTTAGCTGGTTAAACAGATATATCACTCTTATGTTCTGCTCTTTTCTAGATTCTCATACTTACGGATGCCGCCAAGGGTCACCCCCAAAAAACCTCAAGAATTTAAAAAAATTGATTTCAAATTAATTTTTTTCAGCAAATTTCTCGAATTCTTTTTTGTTGTTGTTGTCAACATCGAAAATCGGTGCTGTTGCTGTTGACTACGGTGGCCGACAAGGCTCACGCCCAAAAAAACACTGTTATAAAAAAAAAATTTCACCTGAAAAAACAGGCGAAAAAAAAAAATTTAATTTTTTTTCACAAATATTTTTTTTTTCATTTTTGAAAAACATGAAAAAAAGTTGCTGTCAACTGTCAACTACGAAAATTGGCGCTGTCAACTGTCAATTTCCGCCATACCGCCCTGCGGCAGAACAGCATGCCGCTGTGTCAAGAGAGCCGGCATTTCATTGGTTGTCGGCGGGGCGTAATGATATGATATACGCAGAACGTAGTTCGCAATTTCCTGCTGTTCGGATGCCCCTTCCCCCTTATTACCTTACTGCAACCTCGATTCATATGTCTTATAATACCGTGCACTTGATCTTACAATACAACTAATACACTTTCTCCAGCTATTTTTCAATTTATTTTGCCCGTGGGATGAAAGCGATGCGAGGCGTCCTGTTTATTATCAGCAGCGGCTGCACGGTCTCAGCTTAAACAAAGTATTCACTTCCGGCGTGAGTGGTGCGATTCCGCGTGGCGTGTACGAGGGACAAGCTTTTGGATCATAACTGCAATCCTTTTCTTGCTGTTCTACCAGCACCTGCAAGACTTTAAAGTAAGTTTCATACACTGTGTTTCACGTAACGTGTGCAGTACTTTATTTTGTATTGAACTATGTGGTAGCCTGTAGCATTTCATGCTAATCCACCCATTATCGCCCGTTATGAAATGAACACGCCTGCTGTTTTCACGCACGTGGTAGTAGTATACACAACTAACACACTGGCACCCCCGTCAGTATTTTCAACACACAGCTTTGTATGGTAATGTGTATTGTTTATTTTTTCTCGGTATATAGACATCATACATCCTGTTTATTTTTCCCATTTCATATACACGGCACATCCCTTTCACTCGCCAGCACATGGCGCATCCTGTTTATTATCGGCAGAATGTACCCGCGATAAAAAATATATCTTTTTGCCTTTCCAGTGGACCACGAGGGAGTGACACGGGGGAAGTGTGTGGAAAGTGGGTGCTTCTGTACTCAATTCTCCTCGCAAAAAGGCACACATTACTGCAACAACTGCGCCCCTCACATGGCCCGTCGCCATGTAAGTATCATACATCTTTCCTATGTTACAAACAGAATAAAGTTTCAGTAATGCAAGTTCATACTGTCATACAGCTGTGTTAACACCTCAATGTACCTTTCCACTGCCACCAAAATATTATCACAATTTTACTACATGTAGTCCTGTTTATTATCGTATATAGTACACACTCAACATCCCTCCCAACAGCCACACTTTTTCCTACTTCCTGTTTCTTCTGTTACGGTAGAATAGATAAATTTGGCCCAGGTAGTACACACAGGATTCCTGTCAGGAATATAGTCCATGTCATAGTACTGTATATCCCCTTCACCTACTTATACCATCTTATTTTGTAATATTTTTCGTATGTTGTTCTACTGTATTATTTGCCAGACATAATACGTGTATTTTTTTCTGCAGGAGAAAATGGGCCAGTGCAGTATGCCTGAATGTGAGTGCGGACTATTTACAGTTGTGGAAGGCTGTCACGACTGCATAGATTGTGGCCATGGTGCAGGTTTGCACAAGGTGCCCGATGTACCCAGTAAGTATACCGTATAACACATTATGACCTACATTATTTTCAGGCCTTCTGTCACCCCTCCTTTCCCCTTCTAACATGCCATTTGAAAATTTATTGTCCCATTCCTCTCCTTTTACCATCTGTTTGACACACGCAGTACAACAAAGTGAATCACATGTTACAGGAGCAAAATTGCTGAACGAGATGGAAAAGGTGGGGAAAAAAAGGAAAGTCCTATTGCGGAACATCCCTGCCACGCCTGTAGAGAAGAAGGTTCCGGTGCGCCGGGTTAGTATGAAGCCTACTTTGATACTATATAGGGCTATACAGTACCGTATATACATGCTTTTCATTTTTTCTGTATGTTATATGCCACTTCTATTTTCATGTTAGCATTCTGATACATGTAGACTATTTATAACCCATTTTTCGTATGTACTGTAACCAGGTCCTTTCTCTCATACTGCATTCTTCCATTCTTTCTTTCTCATTCTCTGACAGCTTTTCGAAATAACGCGGGGGGAAAGAGTCAAGGTCCGGGGTGTCTGGGGTAACCGTGCCAAAAAGGACAGGCGTGGAATCCAGACTGTCAGTGTAAGTGTAGCAAACATATTATGACTATTCCCTTTACCATATTTCACATAAACTCATTATAAATAATAAGCTGATGAAATAAACACAACCAGCAACGAACAAAAGTTTTGTAGAATGAACAGAACTGTTCACTCGACCTTTAGCCCGCATCACTTTTTTTCCATGTTCATCCTTGTGACGCCCGTCGCCAGTGCTGTATATGGGGACAGCAGTCCTGTTGGTCGTCAGCATTTCATACACACATGGCGCGTCCTGTTTATTATTTCTCTTTATTTAGACATTATACATCCTGTTTATTATTGGCATGTGATAGACACGGCACATCCTTTAGCCTGCTCAGCGCATGGCGCGTCCTGTTTATTATTTCTCGGTATATAGACATGATACATCCTGTTTATTATTGGCATGTGGTAGACACGGCACATCCTTTATCCTGCCCAGCGCATGGCGCGTCCTGTTTATTATTTCTAGGTATATAGACATGATACATCCTGTTTATTATTGGCATGTGGTAGACACGGCACATCCTTTATCCTGCCCAGCGCATGGCGCGTCCTGTTTATTATTTCTAGGTATATAGACATGATACATCCTGTTTATTATTGGCATGTGGTAGACACGGCACATCCTTTATCCTGCCCAGCGCATGGCGCGTCCTGTTTATTATTTCTAGGTATATAGACATGATACATCCTGTTTATTATTGGCATGTGGTAGACACGGCACATCCTTTATCCTGCCCAGCGCATGGCGCGTCCTGTTTATTATTTCTAGGTATATAGACATGATACATCCTGTTTATTATTGGCATGTGGTAGACACGGCACATCCGTTATCCTGCCCAGCACATGGCGCGTCCTGTTTATTATCGGCCGAATGTACACGCGATACATCCCCTAATTAGCCGACTCAACGTAGCACAACAAGTTATGTCATGTAACATAATGCAATGCCTGGTGTAATGTAGTACCATCTCACGTTCTTTCTGTGTTTATATTGTACCTGATGGTCACACCGGTGTTCTTCCAGATCGAATTCCAACCGGACGAAGAAGTCACGTTCAAGGGACTTCGTGACCGCTGTGCCCGCGTCTTCGCTATGGTGTCCTACGACACGCTGAGCAAATCTCACTCGGCCTTGCTCCTGGGCGGACTAAAAGGGCCGGAGGTCAACAACGATCGGGAGGTCCAAACGTTATTAAAGAACGGAAAGGGGTACTTTGTCCCCACCAAGAAGAACGAGGTGTCCTCTGTAAGCCACTTCTCCCTTCTTCTAATACATACAGCGTACATGAACTGTTCTCTTCGGCCTTAGCACATAGTACATAGTGGAAATATAATACATTACATCCTTCAATTTTTTGGGTGCTTTTACCATCCAGTCTTCTTACTTTCATCAAAAGTACTACCTGTGCTTTTAATGTAGTAGGAACTGCATTTTAATTGAACTACCCAAAAAATTTTACAGGAGGAGGAGGACTCTCTGTTGAGTGAGGTAAGCAGGACACACGAGTCGGACACCGAGCGTAGCTTTGATTTACCCCCAGTCAACATTCCGTCTCGCCGAAAGAAAACTGCCACAACGGGAAGTGCTGGAAAAGAAGACACAGAACGCTCTGCCAAGAGAAACACCAAAGTCCCTTCTTCCGCAGCAGGAAGTTCCTCCACCCCACCTCCACCTGATCCCACTCACTCGTCTGAAGGGAAAAAAAGGCCAGCAGGAAGTTCCTCCCCACCACCTCCACCTGATTCCACTCACTCGTATGAAGGGAAAAAAAGGCCCAGAACACAGGAGGAGGAGAAGGTGAGTACCGGCAAAAATCCTGTTTCTTTGTACCCTGTAAAATAAAAACAAAACAAAAAATATGTCCTCTTTCCTCATTCTGTATGAAACATATGACGTACTTGGACAGCAAAAATGAGTGTTTTTTCTGTTCCCAATCTGTGCAGGATTTACCCCAAGCGCCAGAAGGTGAGGTGATATAATATTTGGTTGTGTTCATGTTTTGTCACGTTCAACTGATTTTCCCTGTTATTTGTTGCAAGTTCCTTTCTCATTCTTCTTTTAATTTGGTAAAGAAACCTGAAAAATATTACAAAGAGACACATGAAATAAATTGCTATGTGATAAACTTTACGTCCTTTTTTCTTGTTCAGGCAGAGATATTATAGTACTACATAGCTTTGACTTCCTTTCACGTACATTCCTTACAATGTTACATGAGACAATTTTTCCTGTGTATATTTTGTTCACCTTTCACTTTGTAGCGAGAAGGAAGATTAGCACGATGGCCCCTCCAGACAACTATGCACAGGAAGAGATCGGGACTGCCGTCACCGCCTTTGCTCTACAATATTTCACAGACACAGACGAAGTGGTCGGGCCCTACATCCCGTGGAAGTCGAGAAACCCGGATCACAACTACCTGCTGGCCAAGCTGATGAAAGGTACCATAACTTTTATGTCTTTTTTTACCTTTTCCATGACATATCAAGGCCACTCCAAAAAAAAAGTCTGGTTTCTCATCCCAAAGCAGAGACAAATTTCAGTAGGGCGTTTTTTTTTAAATTTTTAATTTTCTTAACGCAGGAGCCAAAATGTATAGGAAAAAAGTAGATTTTCTGCAACAAAATTTCACACTTAATTATTCAAGTGTCTATTTATTTGAAGCTGTTGGAAAATGTAACATATTCCTGCTGTCATACAGCATAACAGAAGTTTTATTTTGTATCAGGGGAAACGGACATATATAAAATCGAGATGCACTTGGAAGATGGTGTTAGAGTCCCCCGGTCCGTCGCACAGGATAACGCGTGGCCGGATATGGCTGAGGACGAAGGTAGGAAGATTTACACCTCTACAGTGAAATCTCGATATGAGGAGGATGGTAATAAGGAGCAGACTGTTTTAAACAGCAGATTTGCTATGCCAAGATTTTTTCTCTACATTTCTATAGTAATAATACCTGATTAGAAGGTGCTTTTTTACACAAAAATGGTTTAGAAGGAGCAGAATTTTTCGTACATGAATAACTTGTTCGGCTGTTCATTCATTTGATTGAGAAAAAAGTTCCCATTCCGATGAACTAGGTGATGGTGTGTGTGTAGAGGACCCCCACCCCCTGTATACACAGATGCAACCGGCATTGCTATCCTATGTTAAATACTTTATTTTACCCACAGCAACATGTGGGAATTCTCCCTTCTGTATGATGCCCTGTAACCCAGTGGGCACAGGAGGTTGAACAAAGATGGATAAATGTTTACCAATCTTTATTCGATGTTGATTCAACAATTATTCAAACTTGCTAATATTTTTAAATGGCCCCTCTTTCTGTTGTTGTAGCACAATTTCTATTATTTTATTGTAACAGGTATGACCCTGTTATGGCAGTCGCCATATCAGGTATACACAACATTAGAGACGACCTACATAGGGGTGGTGGCGTATCCCTTCCTGAGCAAGGACCTGGTATACGAATGGTTTGCGTTGGAGGAGGGGGAGGAGCGCTTCCTGGGTTTGACGGACCCGTTCATATTGGTCCCCCCCGGACGCTACACGTGTAAGCTCAGCTATATGGGGGAGGATGAAGTTGTGTTGCAGGGGTACATCAGCCGGGTGAACGTGCTGAAGTGCTCAAATCTCTTCCAAGGTGAGACGCTGTAAGGTGTTTACAATGTAGCATAGTACTGTGTTATATGATATACATTTTATTTTTACTTGATACTAGAAGGGTAAAGTTAATCTTTTCCTTCTTTCTTTTAGTGGCCAAAATTAAAATAATGAAACCAACATGGAGAGACAGTACACTTTATACCTATCATACAAGCTGTCTTCACTTTTTTAATTTTTCAGAGTCCGGACTCCAGTTCATAGAACCAAAAGACTACACGGTCCACTACGCGAGCAAAATTGGCGGAGGCAACTTTGGAGCGGTGTACCGAGGTGATTTTTTTGGACCAGTTGCTGTAAAAACCATTAAGACGAGTCACTCGGTCGACATATTCTTGGCAGAGATAAACATTGCAGGGTGAGTACGATAATAAACCACTTTGTTCACTGTTCTTTTCTCCCCGCTGTGTCATAGTAAACAAACTGAATAACAAATATATGCCCGTGCTTTCCATTGTGTTCCACCTTTAATACCATATGCATGTTACTAGTCCTTTAGAAAAATAACCCCTTTTCTTTACCATACAGAAAGATGCGTCACCGCAATCTTATTCGATTGCTGGCCGTATGCCAACTGGAAGATGAGATACATATCGTCATGGAATTGTGCAACGGCAGAAATCTGGCGCGCATCTACGAGAAAATGCGGAAAATGAAGACCATCAAGGCCAAAGTGAGTACCATATTTCAAGTGACACTGCACTTTCCGCACTGTCGCCATGATATGGGTTGTCCCGCGTTATATGGTTCATTGCGCGTCCTGTTTATTATTTGTCGGCAACATGTAGTCACGATACATCCCTGTACGTACTAAGTACATGGGTCGTCCTGTTTATTATTTGTCGGCAACATGTAGTCACGATACATCCCTGTACGTACTAAGTACATGGGTCGTCCTGTTTATTATTTGTCGGCAACATGTAGTCACGATACATCCCTGTACGTACTAAGTACATGGGTCGTCCTGTTTATTATTTGTCGGCAGCATGTAGTCACGATACATCCTTAGACGTACCAAGTACATGGCTCGTCCTGTTTATTATTTGTCGGCAGCATGTAGTCACGATACATCCTTTGACGTACCAAGTACATGGCTCGTCCTGTTTTTTATTTGTCGGCAGCATGTGGAGACCGAATCAGCGGTGTGCCAATTACATTACAACTCGTCTTGATTTGCGGCTGGATGTAGTACTCTGTGTAACCCTTATGACAGGAGCTGATTGTCTCTCATTCTGACAGGAGGAAGTGCTGAAATTAGACGACAGCATGTTCGTAATGCAGCAGCTGTGCCTGGCTCTGAACTACCTGCACAGCATCCCCGTCGTTCACTCAGACGTCAAACCAGGGAATATTATGATATCGCCAAACTACGAGGTGAAGCTGCTAGATTTCAGTATCGCCCGCATAAAGGAGAGCGCTCGTGAGGAGCGCACCTATGCCACAAACTTCGGGGGCGGCCCGGGAGCGGGTACCTTCGCGTACATGGCCCCCGAAGTGTACAACGGGTCGAAACTGAAGAGGCAAACCTCTGTAGATGTGTACGCAACCGCCTTAATAATTGTAGAAAATGCGAACAACGGAGCACTGAACTATCCCATGAGGCAAGACGTGAAGAATGCCATGGCTGCTGAAGGCTTTCCGAAAGGAATTAAGAAGGTGGCCCCTGCCCTCCTACCCGTCACACAGATGGCTCTCAGCTGGAAGCCAGAGGAGCGGCCGGAAGCCAAGGAATTGGGGAAAGTAATAGGTTCTCTCTTCGACGAGGAGGCCTACTACGGGCAGAAGCCAGCGTGGTGAAGCGTAAGATAGACTAGTGTATTCAGTGAGGGCAGGAAAAATTATGTGCATTTGTCTACTGTTCCATGACACTTTATTAGTTACACACAGAAGTGAACCATTTCATAAAAATAATATAGTCAAATCATGATACAATTGGGAAATTTTTTTTGTACAATATCACATGCTCGGTCTACTTTTATTTACATTGCATCGACATGTGCTACACGTTATATGATTATACCATCTGAAACTTTTTTTTTCTATTTCACATGCTCTCTGTACTTTTATTTACATTGCATCGACATGTTCTACACATTATATTTAACGATCACACAAAGCTAGAAAAATAGCTTGGGCATTCTGCATGCACAACACCATGTTGTTCTGGTTCAGGAATTCGTCTGCCTCTGCCCTAAACTGTGCCGGTACAATGTCTTCAAAGTGGTCTGCTATCTCATGGTACTCTGCCGCGAATTCCATGTCATCTGCCGCCTCAACACCGTAATGATACCCACACTGCTCGCCCCCTGTCAAATTTTAAATAAGAAAAAAAATTACATATATCACATGTCCAATTATTTGGTGACAAACAGTTCAACGGCCGAGCACATACAGAGGTCAAATAGCTTAACAACATGGGAAGGGAAACAGAGAAATTCATGTATACGGGCTTACCGAAAAGATCAGGATGGTTATACATGTCGTCTGGACATCCTCCACATGGCAGACTCACGCCTTTCTGTTGGCGAATCTTGTGAAGGTTCCAGTCACGAATGTAGTCGTCCACCTGCCGCTTTACCAATGGGAGGTAGACGTAAATGAACGCGTCTCTGTGCAGGTGAAACAAAGCATGGGTGCGTTACACAAAATGAAATACATACACAAAGACACACTCATTTAAGTCTGTTGGCCGGGTTGTTTCACCATTTGACCTTGGGCCGTATTTCACGAGGCCATACGCCGAGCGAAATGTGGCACACCGGTCAACAGACTTGAAATGAGTGTGCCTTTGTGTTAATTTTTTATCATTTTCGATTTAAAATACGAAAATTGTGATGGGGGGAGGGCCTATGATAGCCTAATTATATCCCCTTCAAATGTAAATTAAGCACCATTTTGATGACGTCACAGGGCCGTATTACGGCCATTGGTTTTTTCACGGGTTCACGGGTGGGTGAAATACGGCGTTGTTTGGTTTAGTCAATGGGACTGCTGTTTTTCATTAAAAAATTAAACTCTTTTCTTTGATACATAAAAAACATGCTGTTTCATATTTTTTCGTGGTAATATACAAGTTTCATACCGGTTTTCTTGTACGTCGACAGGCAGCCCATCTCGCAACATTTGTGTGAACTGCTGGTGTAGGCCATACGTGACATGCCTGTACATGCCGGACCAAAAGCACTCGATTTTCTGTAGAAATAACACAAAAGAGGCACAGTATAATAGTTAGGAAGGAACATGTTGTAGACATTGATATTATTTTTTTTCCTGCCCTTACGCTATATAAAGTGGGAAAAACAATTTACTTGGTTCAATTTGGACTTGTCCACCACTGCCGGTCGCTCCGACGCTACGTCCGTCCCATTACGCCTCAGGAACATCTGCAATTCTATGCTGAGCGTGTTCTCCGTACCCGGGTCGAACCTTGCTCTGTTCGGCACAACTGTTTAAAAGAAGAAAAATAAAACCTTGCATTAGGTTTCATCCGGTTTCCCATGTTTCCCTGTGTTACAGTATAACATGTATTTTGTGTGTACGGGTCAAGTGTTATGGCGGACACACAGTGAACATAATATTGTAAGGAAAAGTATACATACCTTCCAACTTCTGTATGGTGTCCGCAAATAGTTTGACCACGAAGTTTGGATTTTTGTTAGTGGTATATGTTGTGCACCAGAGCACCCTCCGTGAAAAGCAGTCTATCGCTCCGTGTATATAAATCCCATACGTAGCCAGTTTGTCATGGCCATCGATTGACCAGCAGTCATTGGGCCCCTGTATAAAAGGGATGGAACTTTGTATTATAACGTACATTTACATGTCGTAGCAAATAATGGAACGTTCTATGTTATTCCCATGTCATATTATGTTAGCTATACTGTACATACCGGTGACTGAAAGATGCGCCGTACAAACTTCTTTCCCTTCCTCCTCTCCCCGGCTTCCGGGTCCAGCACCCTGGCCGCTGCCATGACATCGTCCCTATTTGGAAAGAATTTATTTTTTCACTCACTCTGTTATTTAGTATTCTGCGGTGTACAGTACACAGTATTGCACCAAGCATCCCGCGGTAGACACGATACAGTCCACCGATTTTATGATTCATACGGTATAACAAAGGGTTCTGGAGATGTAGGTTGGTATATGGACGAAAATAATATTTCGAAGCAGCACGCCAAAGTTGGGAGAAATACCTTTTTATTGCCACGTTGAATTTGTCTCTGATAATCCTTGTCACGCGTCTGTAGCCTGCTGTCTCCTGACACTTCTCCTGAGCATTCTATGGTTATACCGGAAACAATATTCATATACTTGGTTTAGTGTTAACAGTATAAATAAAACAGCATGACATAGTACTACATGACGTCATGACAAATTAATTTTGTGATATAAGTTTGCTCTGTTTATTTGTGCTATGCTCAGGTAGGAAAAGGATATGGATGAAAAGGAATACAGTTGACTGTAATGTTACACACCTGCACTAGATTTAGGACGGTTTCCGGCTCCAGCGGTACTGTCCTGGTGATGCCAAACTGTTTTAGCCGCCTTTTCAAAGTACTGAGGCTGGCAATTGGGAAAAAAAGAAATAAAGATTGACTGCTTGCCACTTGACTGTTTTTCCTTCAATTTTTAAGAGAAATAAAGCTTGAATTGGTCACCAAATTGTTGAAAATATTGCCATCAATATGTCGTAATAGTAGATAATTCTGGAAATTATGTAAAGGCATAAGAGCATTTCTTTAGGTATAGGAGTATAAGCCTGCCCCGAGTATAAGCCTGCCCCGTGTATAAGCCGGGTCAGTTTGCCACTTAGTACTTGTAGAAGCCCGGGCTTATACACGGGGAAATACGGTACTTGGAAAAGTGTAGAGGTGTGCAGAAGCCAGCTGTACATTTAATGAAAATGAATGGAGCAGTGTTCTCCTAATGCTATACCTGAAGGACAGCCCAAACTGTCTGAGGTATCGTAGGATCATCTCGTTGCTTTTCCCCAGCAGCACCAATTTGGACAGTATGTCTGGCAGTAGCTCTGTGCAATAATGGAAGGAGAAACAGTTGTATTATTGCACAGTAATGTAGGAAGTATATTTCAGGAAGTCATATGATGAAAAGGCAGGATAGTAGGCGGTGTAACTGTGATATACTACCTTGTGTCGTGTTGTGCTCTGTGTCAAGGTGGCCACACTCTACGCACTGCATTATCCCCACCACTATCTCCAGCCTTTTACACGGGCATCTTTTGCAACTTCTGTGGAACAATTCCTCGTACTCCATTTTGCTGGTAGTTCTGAAAAGGGAAACAAAAGATATTTGATTGCACCCGATATATCGATACATATGCAGCACACGATAATAAACAGGATCCTGTTTATTATCGTCCAAGCGTATATGAAATCCCGTTTATTATCATCCGGACATACAATTGAACGGGACGATAATAAACAGGATTCGGTCTGGTTATGTTGCCGGAAAGACGAGCGCGGCGGTGGAAACTACACACTGTGACATAGCAATCGCTGTAGACACGACATAACCTCATCGAACAGTGTGCCCGGTAGACACGAGACATACTGCAAAGTGCTGCCATCTAGCGGAGTGCTTCCGAACGAAGGGATGGGAGCGACCTCTACATCGTATAGCAATAATTACGCAGGAGCGCCATTCGGTCAACAATACGTTTCACGGTAACATTATGCCTTTCTTACACTTATTACCGAAAACATGAATGAATCAGGTAGGAAAGATGCTGTACAATGTGTATACATATGTCAGGAAGCAGAAATCCGGCATGCCATGCTGTGTTGAACGTATAGGGGGCTGGGTATGAGGTATGTCGACGGGATTAGCCTAATGTGCTGGTGCTTCTCGTGTCTACATTATACGGCTGTCTCGTATCTAAAAAAGGTGGGATGTTTCTTGTCTACTGTGGGGTCTCTCTTGTCTACCGCATCAGACCTATAATGTTATAAGGCTGTCTCGTATCTAAAAAAGGTGGGATGTTTCTTGTCTACTGTGGGGGTCTCTCTTGTCTACCGCATCAGACCTAGAAAGTAAACTATTATAAAACTGTCTGTCAGGGAGTGCTCATTTGGTATGGCCGGGGGGGGGGGGGGAGCATGTGAGGGGGGGCATTTTTTTTAGGGGTATTGACAGGGGAGGGCCTTTTCTTTTTTACCCATTTTTTTTTGGGGGGGGGCCTTTTTTGCGGGGGTATTCCTACACACCAATATTGTTTCTCATGCACTACTTGGGGGGGGGGGGATGCACCGTATTTCATACAGGAAGGATAACATGGTGTCTTTTTTTCTGTTTAACACAGATGCCCAGGAAAAACCCTCAGTTGGAAGAGGTGAAGCAGGCCAACCGGGCGGACCACAGGAAGTGGTTAGAAAAGAACAAGCAGGAGTGGCCAGAGTTGCACAAGGCCAACAGGGCGGCTGCAAATGCTGTGAGTATAAAGGGGCCGTGGAGGCGGATGGGGGGGGGGGGAGTGAGGGTGGAAATGGCAAGACAAGTATGGAATGTAGGGTAAATGTGGGTGACGTGCTGAATGTTGAAAAATCCCCCCCCCCCCCCCGCGAAGGCACAACGTTTTCCTTGTTACACATTTTTCATTGGGTGTGCTGTATATATTTTTTTTTCTCTGATTATTTTTTAAACTTTTTTTTTTCAAACGCACACTAAGTAGTGGTAAAGGACAGAGCACTTGACATGTGAGGAACCTTTGGGTAACATGGTCGGTATGTCACCGATGTTACCCACGTTTACCATACTGGAAAGGGGGTGGGGGGAAAGTATGTTCAAAAAAAATAAACAGATGAGTGTATTGTATGATTTGTCTTTCTTTCTTAAGAAATACGAGGCTACACGCCCCTACTCAGAACTGAAGGGAGAGAAGAAAGCACGCGTGCTGCTCTCCAAAAAGCTGAGTGCGGCCAACGCAAGGGGGAAGCTCACCGAAGAAAAAGGTAAATTTCTTTGTTTTTCTCTATATATTTAGGGGCCGTGTACCCCTACACTGCATGTAAGGAGTGTGGTGTGCCCAAAAAAAAAGGATTTGTCCCATATGTGGGTTACACTGCCTTACGTCAGGATGAATGTTGTCTACAGTATGGGGTGGAGAAAGCATGTATCATGTGCTCCACTCAACGGGGAGTAAATGGCAGGAGTGGGGGACTGTATTAAATGAAGCCTCAAAAAAAAGTATCTGTGTCCTGTGGCGCAGGGCCAGTGTGATGTGAAGTTGGCATACAAAATTACACTGACTGGGTAAATGGGAAGATATATGTTGTTTCAGCTCGGGAGATGAAGGAACAGTTCCTGCGCGATTTCCCAGGGGCGGTGCTGAAAGGCTACAACGATGCAACGGAGGAACAGTCCGAGCAATCAACGGAACAGGAAGTCCAAGCAGAAGAGCTGACAGGAGAGGAACAGTCTGAGGAATCTACGGAAGTGGAAGTGCAAGCAGGAAACGTGACAGGACAGGAGGCTGTACCGGGTGCCACTGAGGCACAGAACACAGAGGGAGAGGAAGCAGAACAGCAGACAGGAGAGGGTTTGGGTCAGCGACACACCGAACAGGCCGTGAACTCTCCTCCCACTGTACCTCAGCCCGAGGAAGAGGATGCCCCAGCTTACCGTATGGGAAGCCAGGTCTCTAGTCGGTGAGTAATTGAACATTTAGCATACGCCTATTGAAAAGTTTTAAAATTATTTTTTGGGCAAATCAATTTTCACACTACACACCGCTGAGCGCTGGTCTTTTATAATTGATACATAGTAATATGCGCCATACTATATACATGATATTCCCACCTAATGGCATTCCTTTTTTTGTTTTAAAACCCTATGTCAGGTACCAAAACTGTATAGGAAAGATATGTACGAAATGGCCCGTCTCGTGTCTACATGTATATATTAAAAGGAAATTTAACCTGAGCCAAAATGTGCTGTCTCATTCCCTGTACTTATGCTACAACTACAAAAAATATTTTTACACTATAGCAAATAAGTACCATCAGCCAGTTTCCTGGATTAAAATGGAGAATACATGAAATTTATTTCCCACAGAACCCGCAGCAACAAGAAAGAGAACAGCACTGGGTCCGCCTTCTGCACCCCCCCCCCCGCACAGAAGATCAGGCAGACTACAGAAGAAAAAATGTGTCAAATCCTTCCCCCTACCACTTAGTACAATGGCCCAAGTAGAGGAAAGAAATGCTGCAACACTGAAGAAGGCACCACGTTCACCCTCGCCCACTAAAAGCCCTGCCGCACGGTTCGCAAAAGGTCTCAAACTGTCCAAAATTTGAAGAAAGGGATTTTTTTTTCTCTACCTTATGTAGATAAATACATAAAAGAGAGAGAGAGACAAGTTAAGAAATAAAACGCCTTACTTTTTTATTTGACAGCATTGTGATGATAAACAATCCGTTCAAGTCATGCGGCCTTATTTCAACGTTATACGGGTTAGGTATAAAATAATATACCGTGATGCCAAATTAAAAGACCAACTATGTCATAGCGTGAAGAATATGTTACTGTCCAAAACATTACCATGGTATCATACATTTGTTATAGCATAAAAACTAAGTACCGGTATCCTGTGTCCTGTTTATTACCCCTGTTCATTAAACTCGTATATGATGAAAACTAAGATCTTTCCTACTGTATGAAAACATACATGAACACACAATGATGTAAATACCATGCAAAAAGATAATACAAATAACAAGAATACACTTAACATCTAGGAAACTATATAGTACTCATTGCCAGTATACATATATGAGTGCATTTTTATGTAAAAGGGGGACCTAATGTGAAGACATTCGTACCATTCTTGGCGGGCTGACACTCAAGCGAAAAGGCTTTGTAGATAGGTCACTTTAGCATTTTTATGTATAATATTATACTCACAGCTATAGTACCAGATGTCCTAACTTTAAATAGTCACAGCGAGTGAAATACCCAGTAGAACACTACATGAGAATGGGAATGCATCACCCAAATACTGATGATATCATAGAAAATCACAAACATGCTGTATATATTACCGCATTCAGACGCACAACATTAAAAAATATGACATATAGCCTCAAAGAGACCGCCTGTGTAGTGGTTACCCAAGCCCGTTGCTGCAGCTCCCGGTGGGTGAGGGTCAGTGAGGCCCCCCCCCCCCTGTGTTCTCTGCACCCCTGCGCCTTTTTGTACATGACACACCTGGGATAAAACCAAACCCCTCTGAAATACCACATAAAGTTCCCAATCGTATCTGAATTGTCATTGTCATTACTGTATATGCATGTCTGAATGATATTCTTTCATCAAAATCAATAATATATGGATATACAAAATGTTAGGTTTTTGGGCCGAGCTACTTAATAAAAGCGAACGCAATAAATTAACAAATTCTTCTATTTCCCCTCATTCTGCCTCTGTATCTTCATCATGACCGTCAGTGCTGCTGTGCGCAGCATTTCCTCCTCCGCGTTCCGCGTTCTGTAAAGAAAATACACAAACGGTTTGCACTAAAAATAAATAGAAATAAAAGGACAGGAAGATACTAAAGGAAAAGGATGACATTACATGGAAACAGGACTTGGTACAGGACACCACTTGACATGTGCATCACGAATTACACTACATGTCTGCTACATTACATACTACATTTTCGGTATAGCAAAGCGTTAAAACAATACATACCGTGTGCCCACTGCCCCCTCCTCCTCAGAGCTGGTTGAGTCCTGTTGACTTGGCACAAAGTCAGGGTCCGGGGTCCCCGGCTCTGAAACACAGGAAGAGGAGGACCCAGGACTGCTGGCTGTCATGGGGGTGTAGCGTTCCTCCTGCTCCGTGTCCCCCTCTTGCTGGTCGGTGTGACCCTGGCTCACAGGGCTGGTGGCAGTGGCCTGGGACCCGCCCCCCTCCTGCTCGCTGTCCTCCTGTTCCTCCTGACTGTCACCCTCCGTGACAGGGCTGGTGGCAGTGACCGGGGACCCGCCCACCTCCTGCTCGCTCTGCTCCTCGTCCTCCTGACAGTCACGCTGGGTGACAGGGCTGGTGGCAGTTGCCGGGGACCCGACCCCCTCCTGCTCGCTGTCCGGCTCTCCCTCTGTTTTGAAAAAGGAAAGATCAAAAGTGTTTAGCGGATAATAAACAGGACACTGGATACCGGTACTGAAGGATGTCTCCTGTCTACATTAAGCCCATTATATACCGTACTACTTGTACAGTTTGTGATGGGAGGCATCTGTTGTGTGTAACTAGCATCAATAATAAACAGGACGGGCCATGCTCCTGGTATATTGAAGGATTACTCTGGTCTACATACTACCGACAATAAACAGGACTACTGCTATACTGGGTGGAAAGAGGAATATATCGTGTCTATGCTTCCCCGAAAATAAACAGGACACGCCATGCCGACGGTACAGGGAAGGATACCTGCTGTATTATTCCCGCCAAAAATTAACAGGACTACGCTAAACAGCATGGCCAACAGTGATATGGTAGTACTAGTGAGTAGTGTACGTACCTTCAGCGCACTCCTGGCTAAAGAAGGTAGACAGGTCGGGACAGGGCCCGGGAAGAGGGGTGGAGTGAACAGCGGGGGAGTGCTGTTGTGCCACGTGTACCTCGGCTATAGATAAAATAAATTACATTGTAATGAGGGAAAGAAAAATTTTTTTGCTTTGTGAACAGGATGTGGGAGGTAGGGATTATATCTCATACACCATTCCTTTATCCAAAGCTGTTTCCCACCCCGTATGTAGAGCGTGCAGAGAATTTTTTATATGATACTGATATATATAGGGAATTTTGATTTTGTTCTGCCGTACTTACAGTGCAATGTCTGGAAAACCCCACCGTGTGAAGCTGATGGGATATCGTTGAAGGTGGGAGGGTTCTCCAGTGACCACCGAGTGACAGGGCTGGTGGCAGTGGCCGGGGACCCGCCCCCCTCCTGCTCGCTCTGCTGCTCGTCCTCCTGACAGTCACGCTGGGTGACAGGGCTGGTGGCAGTTGCCGTCGACCCGCCCCCCTCCTGCTCGCTGTCCGGCTCTCCCTCTGTTTTGAAAAAGGAAAGATAAAAAGTGTTACATATGTGGTGTACATTTAGCCGATAATAAACAGGACACTGGATACCGGTACTGAAGGATGTCTCCTGTCTACATTAAGCCCATTATATACCGTAATACTTGTACAGTTTGTGATGGGAGGCATCTGTTGGGGGGACAACTGAACCATGTGATAAAGGTATAGCCCACCCGTGTTTAAATATGTATGCCTCCCTTGTTTACTCCTACCGTAAATCTACCGGTATGTCTCCTGTGTACAACGAAGTACATGGGTAAAGGATGCGTTACATGTGTACTGTATGATTTACTTTTCCCAACGTAGCGTGCACAGCGTAATGACTGGAATATAGTAGAAACAATAAGGCTTACCTTGCTCAAGATCTGACGGGGTGGAGGGTCCTGCAATGCTCTGGACTTGCTGCGCCGCAGCCTCTGCCCGGTACTGCGTATGAAGCCTGTTGTTCAGATCCTGGGCGTGAGCCCACTCATCGGTCCCTGGTAGCGGCCGGTATTTCTGTGGATAAATAATGTACCAAAAAATAGGGTTAAATTGAATATATTGTAAAGGGAGTTAATTTCTTCCACTGGCATGAAACAAAAAATTATATGTATGCATTTGAAGTTGTTTCTTTCCCAGTTTAAACGTCACCTAAAGTCACCCAGGATATTGGCTCATATGGGTTTAAAAAATATTTGGATGGGGGGACAGCCCTACTGTGTGGGTATGAGGGATAGGATGCATAATTTACATATGAAAAAGCTTTGGTGAAAAAATGCTATAGCTTAAAAGGTTCCCCAAAGCGGGGTGTGTTTGGCACGTTTTAAACCTTTTGAATTTCTTCGTTGGCACACATTTTTTCATTTAATATCCCTCCATTCTCAAAATATGTTAAAAAATCATTATGATAAAGGATTGATATTAATAAAATTTGATTATAACAATCTGTGTTATTCAAGTGTAATAGAAAGTTGCAGGGTATATTGCAGCACATTTTTATATATCAGATAAAGTTGTCCACATTTTAAAACGAAAAGCCCCAAATAACAGATACAAACGCATTATAATAAGCATATATTTTTTTCTTCTTTCTTTAATATATTCCAAAAAGGAGTGTAAATATCTTTAATTTTGTCGGAACATATTTTCCTCATATATTATGTTACTGAAATGCCCACATGGAAATTGCCATAATGGTTGTACGTACTGCTGCCTGCTTTCTGTGGTATTCTCTGGCTTCTGCCGCTGCCGCCGGACCCTTTTTGAACTTCTTTGAGTAATATCTTTTTGAATTGGCCCTGTGCCTTGTATCATCATATATGATGCGGTCTGCGGGCAGAAGGTGCTGTGAGTGAGGTTTGACTCTGGCAACCCAGTCGTCCAGCTCTTGCTGGGTGCAGCCAGACTGCGGGGCAATCAACGGGGTTTCATATGGAAGAGACATCTGCAATATGAAAATATTTGCGTCACATTGTGGAATATTCACATGATTCGTATGAGTGTCCTGTTTAATATTGCCATCCTGTTTATTATCACCATCCTGTTTATTGTCGACGTCCTGTTTATTATCCACCAAGGCGTGCGCTCGGAAAGTGGCCACACGATTAATTTAGAGCTAAGACATGCTTTGTACTTAATACAGTAGATAGTAACGATGTAGTTGAGCCATATTCTACACTTTATCCGTTTTATTCTAGCTTATTTCATCTGTAATACAATAAAACAATGCAGAAAGACCGTACGTGAAGACTTACCTTGTTTTGACCGGAAGTAGAATAGGGATGTGTCGCCGCCTAGCGTGAAACGTTATGGTACGGAAATATACCGCCAGATGGCAGCAGGTCGGCGCGGTATCGGGCGGTATGCGTTATTGCACGTATAATGCCTGCTCACTATACCGTCATGTATATTCAACGTGACAGAACACCGTACAATACAGTAAACATGAGACATTTAACATAGTATTGTATTACATAGCGTACAGTACAAGAAGGAGTATGAACAAATTGTGACTTACCGCGTGCTCTACTGCAGAAGGAATGGCATACCCTGGGTATTGTTTAACTTGAGGACAGTGCGTTCGTTTAATATGAAGAAAAAGTAGTACCGCCCCCGGACCAATGGGAGGCTGTATAACAAAGTATACATGGCGCAGGGCGGTATGGCGGAAATTGACAGTTGACAGCGCCAATTTTCGTAGTTGACAGTTGACAGCAACTTTTTTTCATGTTTTTCAAAAATGAAAAAAAAAATATTTGTGAAAAAAAATTAAATTTTTTTTTTTCGCCTGTTTTTTCAGGTGAAATTTTTTTTTTTTTTCATAACAGTGTTTTTTTGGGCGTGAGCCTTGTCGGCCACCGTAGTTGACAGCTTTTGTTTTAGATAAAGTTGACAGTTGACAGCACCATTTTCCGATGTTGACAGCAAAAGAAAATGTTTTTGGGAAATTGCATAAAAAAAAGGGTAATTTTTTTTAATTTTTTTTTCTTTTGGGGGGGGGGGGGGTGACCCTCCTCGACCAATATTGACAATTGATAGCAAGAATTTTCGTGGTTGACAGCTAAAAAGAAACCAACTGATTTTGAGAAATTGCATGAACGATATATAGAATTGTGAAATAAAGAATAATTCTACAATGGGATTTTCTTTCTTGGTGACCCTTGACGGCTTACTGTACTTGGTATTCTGGACGACTCTGGTTTGATCCAGGCTGTGAGAAATGGTAGGCCCAAATGTCTTTTTTTATATCTGCTAATATTAATGCGACCCATAGAAACAAAATAAACCACTCACAACGTTATACACCAGAGAGTCACTTCTTTCACGATTATAGTCATAATTTACTTATAATTTTCTATATCATTAACATGCTGTTTACCTCCACTCCTGCTAGACCAGTGCCGCATCCTACATCCAGTATAGACACGTCTTTGGGTAGCTTTAATGTCTCCAGTACCTTGACCAGGACATGGGCACACTGATACCCCAAAGTCGACACATCCTGTGACAGTTAAAATACAAATGAACAGTCAACTAATTGTAAAACACTACTCTATCAGTCTATAGCTATGTATGCATACGACGGTGTGTTCTGTGTAATTCATAAGTTGTAATAGATTTTCATCACAGATGACTTACGACTTACATAAAACAAAACGTCGTCTGCATACTATTATGTAATATTGACTACGTGGATGTCAGATTTGAGTGCCCTACAAGTGCCTTGATATCCATTCAATATTAGGTTTAAATTATTACACGATTATATTAACTCCTTACTGCATCATGCCAACCCTATGGTGTTGATACACTCCCAAAGGGTCAGCATTATACCCAATCTTAGAAGTGAACCAACTGCCCTACTGACCAGGGCACACAGGCCGTGTAGGCCTACCCACGTCAGTGGCCGGCCGCAAGCAGGCAGCCCCCTCCCTTACCCTATAGCCACAGGTGCCACAGTCCCATTTCGTTAGTACACAAATACCTAGGCGTAAACTCAGAGGTACTTGGTGCTGATATACCCCATAAAACACAACAATCCGGATGGTAGAGTAACAAGGGCCACTAACACCATGGAGCTGGTCTATCCACCTAACATTAAAATGAGCTACAGGAAGAGCCCATTATAGGGCAGTGGACTTATTGAACTCTCTAGTAGGCATGGCAGGGTTTAATCAGAATCGGACTTGTTTTTCATAGGCTGATTGATCACTCTGTGTTGCTGTCAGAATCAGAGTTTTGCCCTGAATCTGCCCGAGGAATATCCACTATCATTAGCTTTGTTTCTTTACCCTAGTGTCCCCGGACCAGCATCCATTAATTATCTCACCTGATACCAAATCTATAGGTGTTTTAGAAGGCATTAGCAGTTGGAATTTTATAAATAAATCTATTGGCTCTCTTTTAGCAGGGCGGCAAAGTTAAGACTATTTAGAAAACCTCGGGCAGAAATGGCCGTGCGTCTGGCCGGCCCTCTCGTGAACCCTGCCATGCCTATCTCTAGCACCTGCTAGCAGATTAGCTGCTAATATAACAGCCTTTAAAGCTGGCCCAGTGGGCACAGACCAGCTCAAGAGGCACTATTACGCACTTCTTAAGCCCTAAAGAGAATATGCAGCGCTTTGGTAGCGCTTAAATAGGTGGTCTGTTCCGGGGAAGTTCTCAAAATATTTTGGCTGCGCAAACCTTCATTAGTGTTTTAGGGAATTCACTGGGATAACGCGCTATATCTTTTTTCACATGATGAATAAATGCATTAACGGTGAGTAACTTGCCAGTGCTGCATCCTCGTATCACACTCGACGAATTGGTATGATACACCAATGTTTCAAAACATTTGCAGGTCTTTGTAAGTGCAAGTCACCAGCGATGAAGCATTGCGATGAAGTAATTTAACCATTTCATTATTATGACATGTATTTATTTAATTTTTGTTAAATTAATTTGGAAATTCACCAATAGGAGATAATCAACATCGAAATTAGATAGTAACTAAATCATACTACATGTATACATCTTCTATGGTCATGATCTTGGTACTAATTGGGGTTGAATTCGGTTCTGTCTAAATGATAGCTACTTGTATAGGGTTAGAAAATTGTCAAAAGGTAATTTTGAAAATGTTGGAAATATTTTCCACCCTATACTTATTAAAGTACCAATATCTTGGCTCTTTAAATGCGAGTTCCGACCCATTTAGGAAAATGGGATGCACATGACTTACCTCATCATACAACTCATATTGGTTGTACTTATTTATTATCTCATCAGTGGTGACGTCTTGGTGGTTTGGCCATCCCTTCTGCAGCCTCTGCCAGGCCTGTTCAACCCTCTCTGAGTGGGATCTCATGGTACCAGCCATTCTGTTCTCTGGGATATGAGGGTTTTAACTAAAGCCTCCCGTCCTTATACCTGTTAATATATTAGTGCGACCTTGAAACCCTGTTCTGCATGATTTTATATTCAATATCAATCATTCAAGGTGTATGAATTATTATGTTCGATCTCGGGTAGCTCTATTTTTTTGGATTCAGTCATGGGTCCTACCCATACATTAGGGTTATGCCCGCTCCACAAGTGTATTAATTCATGTCGGTAACATTCAGAACACCTGTCATTCATTACAAGGGGTCTCTATAATGATGGCCCACTGATCTATGATATTTAGTCTATACATTACAAATGCAGTTCATAATAAGTTGACATTTAATTCGGATTTGGCCAATATTGCACGACCGACCATCACATGAGTTCACAAACGAAATATACGTTCTGAACCTACTGTATATATACAGGGATGGAATTGATAGTATTCTAGATAGTAGATTCATAGCATTATTTGTCAAGTTTACTCATATTTAATTATCCAAATAGTTTTGTGATCGTTAGTTATGAATATGATAATGTTCAATGAGAGGTTCAACCGATTTGAAATTAATCAGCACAGAGAAAAGAAAGAGCATCAAAAGGGAGTCCAGGCTGCCTCCTGAATGACTCCCCTCTCTAGAGAGTCAAGGTCGCGTAAAGGGGCATAGGTGACTCTCTGGCCGATCTAAGGGAGTCACCTGGAGGAGTCATATAGCTATCTGGGTCATATGACTCCCCCGGGTGAATCTCTTAGGTCAGCCAAAGAGTCACATTGGCTGCCTTAGGTGACCAGAACTCCCCTAAACAGGGGAGTCATTCTGGAGGCAACCTGGGCTCCCTTTTGACGCTGTTTCTTCTTTCTGTGAGACTAATAGGTTTGTAGTAGGTAGATGTAGGAGAAATGTGTTAAAGTAAGATCAAACCAGGTCCACTTTGGAGCTTATAGTGTCAATATATCTTGTACATTATTGCACAGCAAATTCCTTTTATTTTGCAATATAACCAGAACTAACCATACCGATGACTATTTGCATTGCCGATCGCAACTAGCAATAGGGGTTTCCTATCCCTTATTAGTAGCTAGAGCTGCCAAATCACTGACAATCAAAGGCAGCTAATGAATACGCCTTTGAAGTATAGTAGAGTTTATACACAAACAGTTTTAATGCGGTTAAATGTAAGTTATACAAAGGTACATATATCATAAACAAGGGTTTCAATACATGCATACATGTATGTTCTGTAGACAATCCATACAGTGAAGTTTCACAAACATTTCAATACAGGTCAAGGTCAGTACACTATCAATGAGTTTCTGTATATGAAGGTATTATTCCAAATTCTCTTTTTACTTTAGGTTCACACCCGTGATCATAAGTCAAAGGTTGTGGTTGGGTGGGATGAAGAAATAGACATCTGAGCTGGTGGACCGTCCTGGCTAATAAAAGAACGTTTTTCAAATGTTTGCACACCTTTGTAAGACATTTTTGTCCAAAACTTTGATAATTCAGCCATTTTCTAGTCTTAAAAAGGCTCCAAAAGGGCGGTGCTTATCAAAGAGTGGGTGCCTATTACGTTGAAAATAGTAAATGTGTTTTATTAACCACCAGCCCTTAAAGTTTAATGATGGCATATGCCAAAGAACCTTGTCAAAATGTAGTACAGGTGAGTCACATATTAATGGGAATGGACTAATTTAGACCCCAACCAGGGAGAAAGGATTGTAGAAAATGCATTATGTTACTTATAAACCCTTCCACCATATATGCTACTGGAATATAGCCAGTCCCTACAATAACAAAAATGGAAAGCAGCAAAGACTGAGGTACCTGAATGTGTTACCTGTTTGAGTAGTTGGAGGACGGTGTAGCACTGTGGGTCCTTCAGAGGGGTGTTGGGCTGCTTTTCCTAGGTTCCTCAGAGGGTGTGTTCAATATGTCTCCTGGAATCAGGGTGCTAGTTGTAACTAATTTTACCTCTTATGATTAACGTAAATTCGTGCATAGAATTCACAGGTAGTACGCGAGTCAGAACACAACTGGGGTATGGTACAATACTTCAGTCCTCATAATCAGATTGGCAGTCTGGTTATAGGATCGGCCCAGACGTGTTCATGTTTTGTAGAGAAAGCCAAGTGAAGAGTTTCGCTGCAAAACGCAAGAAATCCATTTTATCAGTTTTGAGATAATAGTGTATTTTTGATTTTGATGAATTGGTGAATAGAAGGCATTTTAAGGTTTAATTTGCTCAATCTTTTTTTGCAGAATGCAAAAATCCAAAAGCAGTATTTTGCAAAACGCAATAAATCCACAAAAATCATGAAACATGTTCTTTGTGTCCATATTTCAAATGCCTTCTAAATAAAATTGTTTCTTTATTTTCAAATAATGCTATTGACAATATACACCAAGATTGTATTGATAAAGCCTTATTTAGACGTTACACATAAAGGAATAAACAGTCATACAAAAACAATCTTTGGTAAGGTGGATTTATTGGGTTTTGCAAGAAAATGCTTTTGGATTTATTGCGTTTTGCAAAAAAAACCTGATTTTTTGACAGGCCCTATCTACTTGATGAATACACTTTTTCACATTTTATTTACCCTACCCAATACCCCTGACCTGCCTTTTCCCGATTTTGTATTTTGGCGCTTCGGCCTATTGTGTTTTGGAACCAAACTCTTCAAGTCTTCCTAGATTCTGAGCTATTAGGCCAGCATTGTTAGGTTTACATAACACCTGACTTATATTTAGAATCACTCAAACGGAATCCCCACATGCAGGCATATCCTAGCCCTGTGAGCCTGTATTCCCTGGGTAGCAAATTACCCCATGTATAAAGGCTCAGGCAACCAGCAAATATGTTGCTGGTTGTTTCTTTCCAGCAGTCCTCTGGTCTAGACACGTTACACTGGTGTGACCAGCAGTTGGACTGTGCCAGTGGTATGGTATGGAGTACTGCTGATACCCACCAGTGTACTGACTGCCAGCAATGTGTCCACAGAAAATGGTATACTCTCCCTTTAATGGACCACATGCTATTAATATGGGGAAAAAAGAACCCATATATACAGTGATACCATTGTACAATGTGTATACCTCGAAGCCAATGTGTAATCATCAAATCTAAGAGGGTACAATAGTTTATTATACTTTTATAGACTATTTAATTCCAAGAAAAGGTTGATTCATGGTCCCCCTACTGAAGTGACCTGGCCAGGACAGCATGATTTTGGGCTTAGGCCACTTTTTCTCATATTTTCTTATCCAACAGGGTTTGGCCCTCACCCCCATACTGAGTGGGATTCATGTTTTTTTGTTTTTTGTTCTGCCATGTCCTCTTGTCCTTGTTATTTGTTCACCATCCATGTGTAGCCATACTCCATGGCCTCTACGTTTGGTGATTTTCTTCATTTTAAGACAGTAGGAACATGTAATAAACACAAAACCCCACTTATTGACATACATGTATATCATACCTCACCCGTTGAAGCTGGGTCATATCACACTCAGCCTTTGGCATCGTGTGATATGACCCAGCTTCAACTCGTGCAGTATGATGTACATGTATGTCAGTGGCGTGGAGTTTTGTCTATGTATCATCATGACCTGATCCCACTGCTCACTGCACCCTTCACACTGCACAAACATTAGGATTTAAGTATTCCGTAAACCACAATATACTTTAGTCATAGCCCAGGTTACAGTTGAATTAATGAGCTTCAAGGCTGCCTGTCAAATTGGGTTTAGATGAAATTTAGGGTGCATTCATAGCCTTTAAACGTACACTTGCATGGGATTTAGGTTTACTTTAAACCCCTTGGCAACTTGAGGTAATCTCTCTTAAATCTTATTAAGCCCCATGACAACTTGGGGTGTGTTATACTTAAACCCAATGACAAGATGGGATAGCCTTACTTAAATATAATAAGACCCAACGGCAAACTGAGGTGTGTTGTAATTAAACCCCAGGACAACCATGGGTATTTCCTACTGAAATCTTCTTAAACCCCAGGACAACCAGGTGTATATCTCACTATGAGCACTTCACAGTTTTCCTGGGATCGGGTGGGGGGTATTCAGGGGGTTAGGATTCCATCAATTGAGAATACTTTATTAAATTTGGTGCTTGGTAGTCCAGGCAGCTCTTTAATAGGCAGGTGGTTGGCAGGAAGTAGGCAGGTGCAGGCAGCAGGTGTGTCCTGATGGTCAGACAGCAGTGGACTGAGGACCTCACACTGCACCCCCATTAAATAGGGGGTGTAGTGCTGGTCATGGGACCAGAACGAGACTTGCCTCTGATTGGCTGAGGGATCAGTATTGCATTGACCACCATGGAGTGCACATGGGAAGGCAGGGATATCATATTCTACCCAAACCACAGTAAACCCCATGGCAATTTGGGAATATATCTATCTCAAATATGAATAAATCTCATGACAAGATAAAATAAAATAAAAATATTAAAATGTCTCAATAGAGTACACTGTAAAAATTATTCCGTCAAAATAACGGAGATTCAATGGCAACACTGGGTGCTGGACTTTCACTGTGAAAATAATGGTCACGGTTGTTTCAAGTTCACCATAATTTTAACGGTGAAAGTCCGGCACCCAGTGGTGCCAGTGAATCGCCGTTATTCTAACAGAATACGGGACATCATTGTAATTTAAATACAGTGCCTAAAAAATAGTTATAATGGTATTTTGTGTAATTTAACTCATTTATCCCAGTATTTTTCTGTCCATTTATCCACCTATACCTAACTCTATGCTCAAAATGGAGATTCCGGTAGCACAGTTCAGTGGCAGAGTTATGAACTACATGCTCTACTCTAAGATTTTAGCCCCTTTAAGCTTATACGTGAGAATTTATGGTAGTATCTGCAAATTTAACTTGAAGCCAACCATAGTGTAATTACTCTTTCTAATTAGGCCACTCTAAATACACATGTGCACCAAGCCAACATTGCTTAGTGTGACCCATATGTGTTTTTACTTGGGCAAGCTGATTTGCCCATATCTTTACACCACCAAACCATCACCTCTATAACAAGTGTTTTCTTTCAATTTCATTTGTTTCTGAAGAATTCAGAATATCCATAGCATTGGGCAGTAACGATGAATAACACCTGCTTGATAGATCTTAATGATTTGCAAAACTTGGAGTTTATTCACAGGTAACTATGTACCTCGAATCTTGGATTTTTAATGATGGGAATTATTTTTAAAAATTAAAAAAATCACTAATATCTTTGTGTGAAGTGATGAGAAGCACGTTGTGAGTGGCATTTATTTTCCTTTAACTCCTACCACAGGAGCAGTGGTAGGATGATACATTGCTGTGATGAGCCGTATATAAATCACGGGGCGGGGATGACTGGGGGAGGGGCATTGTACTTAGAAACAAAATAGAATGGGAGGGGGACTATACCAAACATATCGGGCACTTTATATTGACTTAGGCTCAAGGATATTCAGCCCCCTTCCTTTGTGATTGGGTAAGGGAGGGCAGGCCCCCCCTGCCCCTCCTTTTCCTACACCACTGATATACAAGTAATAGCTTGCAGGCTTTTCGGTAAAACAAAGGGGTGCATTTACCTCCTAGGGATCTTATCATTTGTGACCCCCCTCCCCAACTCATTAACAACTCCACAGCGCTGTGAAAAGTCGATCCCCAATCAACAAATCGCACCTTCCCCCATGTTGGAACACCTGGTATCATGTTAACTCTAGGCTAAGCTGTACCAGCCACCTACTGAATAATGGAGAGCACGTGACTGTAACAATGTCCCCTCCCTCACACCTTCAACTATACCCCCCCCATACCAGACATATCGGGCACTCTATATTGACTTAGGTACTCAAAGAACTCTTGCACTTGGGTGTCAGGGATATGTCTGTGGGAACTAGCAACTGCTTCAGGGGACAACATGGCGGCCTACACGGGGTGAACAGCTACAGTGGTATAACTACAACGCCTAGAGACCAGTCACAACCCTGGGCTGTGATTGGCCAGAGGCATGCTGCTGGAGGTACGGTTAGAGTGTCTAAGAGGTGCTGAGGACCTCAGTTGGGAGTTGCTCCATGGTATTGTCCCGAGCTGCTCTGAGCTGCTCACACACTCACTCAACCCAGCCCTGAGACACCTGTCAGCTACAAGGAAAGGTACGTGAATTCCCGTAATTCTGGTTTGTTTTGTCTTTAATCTAATTGTGTTTTTTTGTTTTATGTTCTTCCGGGAGGGGTGACTCAATTAAGGTTGAAACCCTCACTATCAGCCTTTCCCTGAACTCAGATTGAAATTGGCTACGACTATAGCCTAACTTGCCCCGCGAAAGTAAATACCTGCTTCTGTCCTGATAGATGGTACATTTAGAAAGATTGACCAAAGCCATAAATGTTACAAACGTCTGACCGACACATAAATGTGTTGCTCTCTTTGTGTAAGCTGCATGAGAGACTTCCCTCTGTACACTTACCCTGGAAGCACGGCATGATGCCTTAAGGCACTTGCCCTTGCCGTCATGATGCGCTTATGCATTTTGGCGAGTATCAATCCGGTAGGTTTGGCATGATGCATAAATATGAGTAACCCATGATAACCAGTGTCCACCATAACTGAGTAACTGTATGGTGTCCACATTACAGTACTACTGTTATCCTTAAATGGTTAAGCACTTTCCGAGATATCCTCGCGACCATTAAGATATTATTGCCCACTCACTATGTTACTGATACCATTGTGCCGGACAAAGCCAGGTACTATAAGGTATGCTTATGCACGTAATGTTCCTATATATACATATATAGATCAGGGGTAATGTTCTACCTTTTGTAGACGTATAGGTTATATAAAAGAACCCCATTCTCTTTATCATTGTATGACCTTTGTCCACAAACAAGGTGCCTCGGGACCACAAAAGATACATATACCTTTACTGTCCTCCAAAGTTGGTTTCTATGATTGATAATCTTTACCTAAAACCAAAGAGATGTCAACATAAAAAGTATAGCGCTTTCATGTAATGGGTATCATGTGTCAGAAACGGCATTGGTTGAGTGTCCTAAGGGTTACTTTGCATCTGGAGTTGATCTCAGAACGAACTTTGAACAACCAGAAGCACACATTTTAGGCTTTAGCATGGGGTATACTTTCTTTTCTTTTTTCTTTCTTTACATACTACTTTGTTGTGCAGCCAACCATCACATTATTCTACACTTGGTGGTGCCCGGAGGGACTTAACGGGATGTAATGATTGATTGATTTATATTTCTATTGGCCGAAAATTCTTCATTCAAGAAATTCACCTTGAGAAGGATCGAAAAGAATAGAGTTCTTAATTTATGGAGAACGAGTTCATGCTCTCTGGCGAATACATAACAACAATGATGTCTTCGCGACCCAAATAACAAGAAGATGAAACTCATTCAAATGTTACAAATAAATTAGGAAAATGCAGCATTCAGATTTTGCCATAGCCTACGTATATTTAGATATAAACCTACAATATTACATTATCATGACTCAGGGGTCTTTCAAATGAACGAACTGGCTACTAATACGCATACGGTCATGTTTATATAAATATTAAGTCTGTTTAGATTCTATGAGAAGGGGAGGAAATGGATTGTGTTAAATTATATTTACCTTCGCAGCATCCTGCCATCCATCCATAGGCCTTTTTGGCCGTAACTATGACAATAGGGCTAAATAAACACTGTGAAAATGAGCTATTGATATGAGCTTAATGTGGTCCTTCAGATGGCAAATAGATCGTTGAACTAAAATACAACTACTACCAAAACATTAGACCATTTATGAATATGTTGGGGGTGCATGTTGGCAATGGTTGACACTATAGTGCAATAGTTTGACAATGTTGGCCCAACATTGACAAAACAGACTTTTACTATTGGTTAAGTATATTGGCTCAATTCTAATTTTGGAGTGAGACTAAAATGGTTTGCAGAGGCATTTTGAGTTTGTACAAACAATGAAGGAACCTCACATCCTTTACACATTAAACACAATAAATAACACATATGGGCAGTGAAGTGAGCTAAAACATTGGTACAACGATACGGATAGAGCACACACAGGAAGATACATTATACAAATCCAGCAACTTCTATTCAATATAATTCTTGCTAGGTAATTATACAACTAAGGATCACTGTCCTCGAATGAAAGATAATCTGGGTGCCGTGGTCGCTAGCACTTGACATTCACTTGACATTCAGCGCCCACCAAATATCTCTTATACACATACTTTATCAATTTCATTACATATTCCACATCAATGTCTCATAGCCAACAATAGACATCTGCATCCAACTTGTCCCACTCTGCCCAGCCCCTGTGCGGCAGGCTGTCCCAATACAACTGACTCCCTGGCCTCTGGAGTTTAGGCTTGGGTTTCATATTACTCTTTAGCGCATGAGCCGACACTAAAGGTCAAATCCCACAACGCGAGAGAGGGTCAGACAATGCTGTCAATTGGTTTTATTGCCGATTTTCGGCCATATTTTGGCTAAGACAGGTCCAAATTGGTGAGAATGGGTTGCCTTTGTCTTGTGATTTGGGAAATCACAAGGATCAAATGAGTTAGATATTTGCCCCCGGAAGGCCTAGAAAATGTTGTTTATTGGAATGTGTCAATGATTTGGCTTATATAGGGGGGACACTCCAAATATCCTTAGGCTAATAGACAGGGAATAGTGAGGACAAATCATACTGTAAAGTAACTCCCCTCAAACAGATCCATTAACCAGTCCTGCACACAACACTTTGCTTGCCTATTATGGACCACTGTGGGATTTGGAGAGGCATAAGATCATGGGACAAGTGTTGCAATTTACAATATTGGCAACAGTTATGAATAATCAACACTTTCTAGCCCATTTTTCGCGTTGTGGGATTTGACCTTAACAGTTTGTCAGGGTCACGAGTGTACTTGTATATATATATATATATATATATATATATATATATATATATATATATATATATATATATATATATATATATATAAATCCCATTAGATTGACATGCCTCCTATATTCTAGCCATTTACAGGTGCACGAAAATTGCAGTGGTGCCCTGGTTATTAATCTAGGATCTATTATACCAACACAACACCGCAGGCAGTGGTTCTGTACGGTCTTGAGTCCATATAATTGACTAACCCAGCCGGGCCAGATTCAAACCCAAAGTCACAGTAGTTCAGCACAGGCAGAATCATCTGCTTGTAGATTATTAGAGACAATTCCGTATCCATATGTGTTTAATGTTTTGCAAGTGTTTCAGTTTAGTATTGCCTGAACTCAGCACCTTTTGTGCATTGTGGGGAAAAGGTAAAATGCTTGTCAATAGTAAAACTTATTAACCACAACCAGCATGCTGCCCTTTAAAATGAGATCAAAATGAGACAAGTGACGTTTGTCTTTATCAGACTGGCACCAGAGCACATGAGTCTCATCTGAGTTGACTGTCAATCTAAACAGATAGGACTGTTTCCAAACTTGACAACCATTTATTTTGTTCCGTAGAGTTCTACTCTAGCTCATAGCCTTTGCCTAGACAATGACACAATCCGATATACATCACTCACATAAAATTACTCAATTAAATGAAAATTGGGACATTGCGATTGGGTCAGTATTGGTCCAATATTCCATTAACAGAAGACATATGAACTATTATGTTTTACCAACATTTCATTTTCAAGCATACACCTTCAGAAAAGTGAGCGTCACTGTTTGCCAAAAGCACCCTCACCTGAAAGTCAGGCACTGCTGCTTGGCTTTCAGGTGAGAGTGCTTTCGGCGACAATGACGGTTACTTTTCTGAGGGTGTGGATGCTATATATCGGCCAAACATTAGCCCAATGAATAGTTGCTATCAGGGTTAGGATAGTGCAATTTAGACACAATAATTCCATGGCTTAAGGGAATATCCAAGGGTTTGTTTCTTTAATGTGTTTCAAGAATCATTTGGGTACTCGTTGATGTCATCTGATAATTAGTACTCAGTCAAAGATAATTGTCGTTCATTCGTTCATTTGTTTATGAGCCCATTTGAATAATATCTTAAAGGTTATGGTAACTTGGCTACAATGTGAAATGGCAACTCTGGAGTAATTCATAGACAAAGGCCCACGACTGTGGAGTCTGGTACATCATTCTCCACAAGGTGGACCAGAGTCGTATCACACGAGGCCATATGAGACTACAATACGACACTGGGAACAACGAGTGGAGACTAATGTATACAGACTCTGTTGAGTTGGCGTTTGCATATAAATTTCTACTAAAATGAAGGTGTTAAAATTATTTAATTTCAGCAAATCTTTATCATGTAAACTTCAACACGAAATGCCCTTCCTGATGGAGTCAAAGATCATGAAGAATGACACATTGTATGAAATGGGGTGTGTGGATCACTGAAAAAGTAAACTTGTCTCCAGACTCATCAAAGTAACTATCATAAAATAAACCAGTCAAAAGTTGTCTAACCTATCAGGTTACCATCCCACAAATAGAATCTGGAGCTGGCAAATGTCAGGTTTTGGGCTGGCACATACCAAGTGGGTCTTCTATCTCCAGCTAGAAGACCCGCTTCCTTGTCACTTAGACGAGTTTTTGACTCGTTTATTTTATGACCATCACTTTGAAGAGTCTGGAGACAAGTTTATTTTTGAGTGATCATAGCATTTCTGTTGACCCCTGCAGCAATAAAGGTAGACTTTTCAGAAAGGTGGTTGATAAGGTTTTTGAACATTTCCGCAGCCTAATGGACGAGTACATAAATATAACCAGAAAATCCCACAATTCAATACATGCTACTTGAAAGATAGTTGTCCTGTGAATCTCCAGATGTGAGATGTTTGCAAATAATTATAGCCATTACAGACAATGTTATGAGGATTTTGCTAGGACCAACCTAAACACTACTTTATTGTGAAAGTCACCCTTTCTTATTGCATTGGTCTACTTGTTTAAAATAATTTTCCTATCTGACATAAAATAAAGCGTAGTTCCCCATCAACATAATGCTTCAAATGCCGCAGGTAAACAGGTGGTGGGCACGATGCAAAGGAACGTGAGACAGCGCACACACCACCCTACACCACTGAGGCGTCACCATACCCTGTCCAATTTCTGTATTGATTTTCTGCTCAGTTTAGCTCATTTTCTATGGTGTAAAGAAGCATTAATTGTGAGGACGTAAATTGTGATATATGGCATATAGATAATTGTCGTGCATTTTTAATAACCAGAGTATCATTTTCCATTTAAAAAGATGTTTATGTATGCAACCGCTTTGGCTTTAAGAATAATTTTCCTTCAATAATTTCGGTGAATTCTGATCACATATTACCACATAACAATCACACACCATTCACTAAGAATAGCCCGGTAGGTTCTTAAAGGCTGTTTTCCATCATAATAGTCCATGGCTATATACCCAAAAGGACAAAGCCTCTAAAATGAGTTACCCTTTCCTCATCTTATAAGCTACATTTAATCACCCTAAATAGTAGACACCACAACTCCTTGTCGGCACATACACAATCCCAGCCAGAGGTTAATCACTCTTCTTAAATTGGATCCAGCGTATAGACCCGTTTGACCCTGACTGTAGACTTAAGGTGAGCCTGTTTGCACAAGTATATATGACGTTCAATAAGGCCGGAAGTAAGGCACCGGAGGTGTTGCAGGTCTCCTGTTTAATCTAACATGGGCTGATGTGGAGAAAGAAGCTGACGTTATGGATTATATTTGATGGAAAAGAACTATAGACTTGGGGTATTATTAAACCTATATTCTACACGTTGCTATGGGGCTTTGGGTACTTTTTGTTCTTTCAATTTGGAGATTAGGTAAACCTAGATTTACTACGATTTCTTTTTCCTTTTTTACCAGCTAGCAATTGCAATAAATTATTGATCATCTTATTGATAGATGTATATGTACTTAGATATATGATAATTATTGATTATTAAGTGTAACATTATCACCTGTGGCTGTAGGTTTATGATAGACTAAATGATCCCTTTCTGGGGCTAGAACGACATTGTTAAAGTAATTTTCTGGACGTGTTTATTTGCACTTATGCATTTTCACGTGGATTCAGATAATGCTTACAAGGAAACCAATCTTGAGTGTAAATATCGCATGAGTATTTGCAATCAGAACATGTACACTGTAAAAAGTTGTTGTTTGTGAACATCAATATGTGCTGTAACTATACAGTACTTTAGCTGTAAAGGATAATACAGCAACCTTTGCTGTACACGTACAATTCTGTTGCTGTAGATGCAGGTTCGAATCCCATAACCAGCAACCAGAGGGAGAGAGAGTAGAGAGGTTGGAGGGAGTACCATACTCCACAGCTCAAATATGACCTGATCTTTTCAAAAGCCTATTGATGCAGGCTACATATAACCCAGCCAGCATTGCTTAGTGGGGCCCATATGTGTTTTTATGTGGGCAAGCTGGTTTGCCCATATCTGGGTTATGGTCCTTTTTGTCAAGGGCTACCAGTGGGATTCCAAATGAGCGAGCCCAGATTCAAAGTGCCCAGACCGAGCCCAGATTGAATATTTATAAACTATAAAAATGTACAATAAATGGTGATTTCTGGAGGAAAATCAGATATCAGCATGTTTTGAATTATCTACAATGTATTTATGGGAAAAAAAGTTTTCCTGGGCTGGTCCATCTGGGCTCCCACTGGTAGCCCAGGACAAAAAGGACCATAACCCAGATATGGGCAAGCCCAGTTGGCCCAAGTAAAACACATATATGGGCCCCAGGGACCAATGCTGGCTGGGAAGTGATTGCCCCTCTAGCTCAGTTGGTAGAGCAGTGGGAGATGTAGTCTGAGGGTCAGCAGTTCAAGTCCTGGCAGGAAACTCTCATATAAACTACATTTCTCCTGATGCAATTCTAAAGTATAATACATTTTGGTACACTGAAATGTTACTATTGAAAATATGCAGAGGATAAAACCAATGTATCTCTGCAAACTGCAGGAAAGATAGTAAAATTTACTTTGAAAAACATCTATAGGCATCAAGATTTCACTGGAGCTAATGGTAGTTCGGTACTTATTAGTACTGCAATAGGGTAATTTTCATATCAAACCTTAAAAGAAAAGACAGGCATAGCCAAAAGTCTAGTTCTATCGATTCATTGTATGTCAATCAACGTCAAACTGAGCTACATTCCTTAATTTCCTTTTTCTTATTCATACAAAACTATTTTAAAACAATAAAATTGAACCCAATCCATCCAGCAAGGGGGCTGACATTTTGTAGCGAGATTTGGCGATAAATGACGTGAAAGTGACGTAAGAAAGGACCAGGCCACGGTCGACCTACACTGGAATCCTGCTGCTTAGGTGCAGCAGGTCAATCGGTGGGTATGGGCCATTATGTAGGCTTATACGCTCCTAGGCACAGGCCTACACTGACTGAGCGTGTTGTGGGGGAGACTACAGGTCTGAAGCTAGGGCCCATGAGCCACAGGATTAGGGAACACTCTGGGGTACACCTACGTTTTTAATACTGGAGTATCCCCTCTGTCACGGGTGTAAATAAAATGAATGGACTAGTTCATTAGTGATCACTAAGCATGATAGCATAAAAAGGCATAATTATTGCTATAGAGCAGGGCCTGTATAGCGTTCTATTTTTAGCTGACTGTGGACTGTCCGCCACCCACCCCTATCCCATAACGTTCTGTGACGTAGTACCCCACCAATGATAAACACTTATACTACTCATGAATATTCTTGGATAGAATTACGTAGGGCCTAGCCGGATAGTGTCGATGTATGTAGAAACAGTGTCTTTCATAATCTTGCCATGGACCGTCCAACTCTAATCTTTGACCGGTCTGATTGTTTTGCAATAGACCTCTGTGATCCTACGCCTACACCTAAGGGCAGAGGCAGTTATTACTAGCGGCGGTGGGTGGGTGGGGGGGGGGTTATATAACAGCAAAGTTCTCCGACCTCGTATCATAGCCATGGACGAAACCAGGTAACAGGTCTGCCCCCTGATGGACCATGTCTGCCCTATATGTACCTGCAGTGTACAGGTGCTGCCTTCTTATGGTTGCTGCCTCAGCAGAATGTTCACTTGTGACATCAGTGGCCCAGAAATGGCGGCCCCCACTCAGACACAACAGTTGCATGTTATTTTCTATTTAGCTCATGAAATGTACAACCTTTGGATGAATGGCACTCATAGATGTGTACTGAAATCACAACTGCTTTAAAACGAACTTGGTTGAAAATACGATACTCTTTTCAGTAGTATAGTATGTATTGGAACGGGACTATAGTTAAGTACTGTTTATTACTCAATCGACATGCAGCCAATCAGAGGCCTCCATTTGGTCACGTGACCCGTTGCCATGGTAACGTGACCTACTTAGGGCTCTCAGCCAATCAGAAGCCAGCATTCTGGGTGACCTACTGACCTACTTAGAAGCTCTCAGCCAATCAGAGGCCGGCATTCTGGTAACCATGGTAACGTGACCTACTTACGTCACGTGACCTACTTAGGCTCAGCCAATCAGAAGCCGGCATTCTGGTAACTAGGGTAACGTGACCTACTTAGGGTTTGTTTGTAAACAACACCACGTGGCTCTCTTGTTTGTAAACAACACCACGTGACACGTGACTGTTTGTAAACAAACAAACAAAAAAAAGTTATGTAACTTATATATAGAAATAAAAACACAACAAGATAATTTCTTTTCTTTTCATTTTATTCTTTATTTTCATTTCAATCAGAAAAAACACACAAGTTTATGCTTTTTTAGCTTGCTTTTTCGATTTGCAGCAACTCAACAGGCCGCAAAGTCTCACGCCGCCGTCACTCGCACCACCACACCCCGGACGACTTCTCTCCAATAGACATTGCACGACTTTGGATAAATCCAACACCATTTCGGCAAGGCAGAGAATCTTTGCCTCCATGAAACGGCCGCCATCGCAACAACCCGTCACAACAGCATCATCGATAGCTTCTGACTCACGGCCCGGTCGCTCAGCTTTGGGATTTTGCTCATGCGCATGACGCACTTCTTGGGGTTTCTTGTTCGACATGCTTCAATTAGGAAATGAACGCAATGAGGTCCACAGGTGTCAGCAGAAGTGTCTTGTAGTTGAATGCGGTTTCTTTGCCACTTGAACGGAGCAGAGCGTTCCACGAAAGACAAGAACTCCGCACTCAGCGGCGGTAAGCCGAAGGAATCAAAGTAGTACACTTCACCCGTGCTCGACACGTAAAACGCCACCCAATGCTGACCTGGTAAATGTTGCGGATCTGTGTTGCTCACGAAACAAGTGTCTTTGATAGGGTGCTTCGGAATAGTGTCACAAGAGAAAACGCCCAGGAAACGATGTTTTGTGTGAACGTTTTCCTTCAACACTCTGCTTATTTCAAGCGTGTTCATACGATACGCCAAGTACCGCCGTCTTGTCTTCAGTTCATGTGGTAGTCGGTGACGGGGTGTCGATCTCGGGTCAGCTCGACGACGTTGTCGTACACCAAGTAGAGTAGCACCGTTGTTGTCGCTTGTAGCGCCGAGCGGAAACTGACTTCCACCCTCAGCTGACCCGCTCTTATAAGGTTCACGCGACACCCGTCGTGCGATCTGTCTGGGGTTAAGTCGAGGGGGAACACCGTGTAACCGTTCAGGAATTGATCGTATGAAATACCGCAGGAGCGCGCGCCCTCGTACATCCCCGTTTCCGTGTGTAGCGCCAAGTACTCTCTCACGGCCGCTTTGGTCTTAAAGTCGGGCACGTAGGCGTCGTTCGGCACTTTCTGATCGTTCACTATCACTTGAAGCGAGCTGATGTCGTAATGCTTCATCTCGAACGGGTTCTTGGTGTAGCTACCGTTGAAGGCGTCGTGGTCAAGGAAGCAAATCATCATCGACTTGGGAAGCTGGCCTGTGTTGGAGTGCGTGTAGCTGTGATCTCTGTTACCTTGAGGGATGGCGTACGTCGTCACCTCCACTCTGTTCACCGGGTAGTCGAAGGGCCCGTGTTCTATCACCGCTCTCTCGTGCGTTTCCGCTACAGCGTCCGCCACCAGCACGCGTCGCACGTAGAGCTTTGCTTTGTAGATCTTCAAGCTGTAGCCTCCGTCAGCGGCGCACATCAGATAGAAAGAGGGCGCCGCTTGTTTCAGAGTGAGATTGATTTCTGTCTCTCCAACGATGAGCTTCGGTTGATGAGCCAGGTCAAAGTGCAGTCGCGCCATCAGCGAAAAGCGCTTGTTGGAGATTAGCTTCTTGCGCGCTTTGTACCCCGCATTCGCGTCAGTCAACGTGTCAAACTGACCGGGCGTATCTTCATGCCACCCCTGGGCGCTCATGACGCCGTCCTTCACGTCTTTGTTGTAGTTGAGTAACCCTTCCAAGTAAGCTCGGTAAGGGTAGGTCTCGGTGTTGCCAGACACTTTGAAACCGCCGATGGAGACTTGGACGTCTTTGAAGAGCGAGTGAGCCAAGTTGTTCACCGGAGCTACCGCGTCGGTGTCCTCGATCGCCGCTCCGTTCGCTTTCAGCACTTGACATTCCAGATGAAGGTAATTCTCGTTCAGGTCTGTGTACTCTTGCGACTTGTTGATGGTGAAATTTATGTTACCTCCATCCTCTAAAGAGTTTTTTGTTTCTATCCCCAGGAAAGACGACTTTAAGATAGTAGTCTGAGTCGGCGCTACGGTGTGCAGGTCGAGCTCAGAGAGCGCGCACTCGTTACTGCTCTCGTGTACGTAAGCCATTGTGTTCTCTCTTCACGCGGCCGACAGACTGACGCCGGCCGCCTCCAGTCTTTTTATTTATACCTGAACGCCTAGGCGCTTACCGGTCGAATACATCCCCTCTACGTCTCTTGCAAGAGCCACCGCCCGTCTGAGGAGAATGCCGGCGACGTTTCGACCCTTTCTTAGACGCGACAGGCGTCTTTCCTCCCGAGAACGCTGTACTCGCCAGTCTCTTCAGAGCGCCTGCGCCTCGGTCTTTCACGCTGCTCTTTAAAGTCCGACCCACCAGCACATCTTTAGCTACGCCCACACCGGCGCGGAGCAGCGTTTTTCCCACCGACTTCAATAGCGGGGTAGCCGAGCGCATCAGACCTAACAGAGCGCCGCCCAAACCGTGCCCGCTCTGGAAAGAGCGCCCGCTGTACACGTTGACGCCGTTGCCCAGCTGCGCGTTGTAGTAATCGCTGTACCCTCTGCCGACGGTGCGCCTGGGTGGAAAGTACGGAACGCGTTGACGCATCATTTTTCTCTCTTTCAGCGCTCAATAGGTCTCAGATGAAGTGTCACGGTCACCTCGCCTCTACCGAATGGGATGGAATGACCGGATCGGTCTCTTAAATAGATGCCGACCTCGGTAAACCTCTTGGATTTCAAGGGGAAATAATCCAAATGGGGAAAACTGATAGCTTGCACGCCACCTCGACGCTTTCCGCCTCTGTCCACCGCCACGCAGCGCAACAGCGGCACTTGCATGTCGCCCACACGTCTCTCCTGGATCATGTCGGTGTATATGTACACAGAGTGCACGTCCCCGTAAACATCCATCGAGTAGGCGCCGGTAGTCGGCGACGCGAAACACGTCTTCTCTCCGAAGCCTAGAACGCATGCGAGATGCTGACTCAGCAGGACAGCACAGTGTCTCGGCGGTTTGATGGTGACGCGTTTCGTCTTGGCGTCGTACGATAAGACCCGCATCGGTTTGAGCAAGAAGCTGTCGCCCTCTAGTCTGTCATCTCGCAACGTCTCACTCAAGCGCTCGATTAGGGTGTGGTTGCTTCCGGTGAAAATAGGAGGTATCTCGAATATGTTTGGCATGAAACTGCGCACTCCCATGTCCTTCTCCATCTTTTCGATCATCTGTCTTGCTTGATGGCTGATCGTCTTCTTCTTCACCGCCGGGGACAAGAACTGCTTGTATACGGCATTCGTCTGTCTCAAGTCGACCTCTCTCTTGAACCTTTTTGTTTCCGGTTTCAATTGCTGCTCTTCCGACGTGTCTGATATCTCTTCCACCGTTACATAGCTCGCTTCCTTCCAGCTCAGCGGGAATTTTGAGCTGAACGTTAGCTTGCTCAGACCGTTCGCGTTTTTCATTCTCTTCCAGTCTACCTGTGGTTTTTTTCCTTCGGAGAATTTAGTTTCTTTTAAAACCTGGATCGCCTCCTCTAGCGAACCTTTGGTGCGCAGAGGAACAACGATGATCAAGTCGTCGTCGTGCACGTTAGTCCATTCTGTAGGGAGGATGATCTCAGTCAGAGCCGCTTCGTACGCTTCGGGCAGAAGGAGCGGCGAGTCGAAGTGAGTTCGGAAAGACGTCAAGCTGTTGTCAGGATAATACTCCATAGAGCTGTTGCTAGGTAGAGTGATGTTCATTTTTTTTTTTTTTTTTTTTTTTTCTCCGTTATTTTTTTGACGGGGATCCACTCGTTGAACTTGTCGTCGTAACCTAACCAACGTACGAAAGCTAACTCTTTACCGTCGACGGTCTTGCGGCGCAACACCTCGTCTATCAGGTAGTTGTTGTCGTAACGACTCTTGTACACCTTCTGAACCTCTTCCGGGTAGAAGACGCCTTTTATCTCCTCGCCCTTGTCGTCTTTCAGCTCGAACCCTCTGCTTCCCAACGTCTTAGCAACGTCGACCACTTCCTCGCGCCAGTTTCCCTCGTACCCTTTGTCGAAGGCGCCTTTAGTTCTCAACATCCTCACTCTGTCACCCGGAGCGATGACGTCGACGGCGGACGTCTTTGTTTTTTTCTTCTTTTTCCATATTTCGTCGATTTGTTTGTTAGTTGGGAGATCTTGTCGGTAGAAAACTGTTTCGCTGTTTTCCGAGCTGACTTGAGCCGGCGCCATTTTCAACGTCTTGTGGTGAGTGCGATTGTAAGAAGACACTACATGGTGCAGTACGTCTACGTAGCGATACGTGCGCTTGTGTGTGAAATAACGCCACAGCTTCTCCTTCAGACTGCGGTTCAAGCGCTCCACTAGACTAGCTTTGATGTCGTCGTTCTCGCCAGTGAAGAACTCTATGCCCTCGCTCTTCAAGTGATCTTGAAAGATCTTGTTCAAAAACTCTTTCCCCTTGTCTGTCTGAACAGTGCGCGGTCGTCTCTCGCCAGTGCCTGTCATCTCTCGGAAGGCCTCGGTGACATCAGCGCCGCTCTTGGATTTAATGGGAACGGCCCACGCGTACCTAGAGAAAACGTTGATCGCCGTCACCACGTACCGGAAGCGGTCGTTGTGAGACGCCAAAGCTTGCATGTCCATCAGATCTATCTGCCACTGCTGATCGATTGCGCCGGTTATAGTCTTGTTCCTTGCGAATTTTCTCCGAATGGGTTTATGTTTAGTGTAGGCGTCCAGCGACACTAAAGCATCTCGGATGACGGCCGGGTTCAGGTGGCGAAAATGATGTTTCTGGAGTTTAGTCACGCTAGTGAAACTGGAGGGCGCTTTGACGTCGGTATATCTAGCTACTACGCGCTTCTTTTCTTTTTCCTTCTTGGTCAGTCTCTTCACTGGTTTGCCCATGGTGGGCCTGTTGAGGGCGTGAACGACGAGCTCGCCGCTAGGCGGTTGCGCCCTCTCCTTTTCTTACTCGCCACGCTCCTATAGGAAGTCGGAGTTTGGAAAAGTTCACCGTCGTCCTCCTCGTCGTCAGAGGATTGATCGTCCACCTGGAGAGAAGAGTCTGCTGCTGCTACTGCTGCTGCTGCTGCTGCTGCTTCTCTTTCTTCCGAGTCGAAGCTCGGTCGTTTCCGACCTCTGTCAGCAAGCCGTGTGTCCAAACTTCGGCCAGGTCCGCTCGCTTTATACAGATGGTTTCCGATCAAGGAGTCTGTGGGAACTGCTTCGCGCAGCGCTTTCCTGAACGGCGAGTAGCCCGCCGGTCTGGGCGCCGTCTTCCTGAACCTGGCAGCGTCGTTCAGTAAGTCCACTATGTTGATGCGATGCTCAGGTGGTATTCTCCGACCCGACATCTCGCGCACCGCACCGTCCTCGTTCCACTTGATCACACCGGATTTCTCCAATTGTTTGTACAGCGCCACGGTCCGAGTGCGATTCCTCTTGGGAACTTGGTTCACCAACCGCTCGAGTAGGGACGCGCTGGCCTCTTCAGCAGACTGACGGAGGTGAGCCGGGGGTGAAGAAGAGTAGGACGAAGAGATGTTGCTGTTGTGGGGATTCGCGAGAAAAAATTGCAATCTATTCAACAACCTTCGGTATTTCAACATTTTCTCGCGCGATTCCAAAGTGGGGTCGTTCAACACTAAATCCAAGTCCCTGTAGATAAACTGTAGCACCTGGTGCAAGGCCGCGTCGGGATGAAGGGACTGTTCTGCCTGCTTGTGGTAATAGGCCATGTCGGCAGGTAGGCGGGCGGCGGTGGCAGGAGCGGAACTCTCGTTCTTTTCAGTGCGCTCATCAGGAAGAGGAGGAAGGTTTGGAGCAGTAGAAGTACTAGCAGCAGCGACTGCAGTAGTAGCAGCGCTAGTAGTAGCAGCAGCAGCGGGCACATGATGAAGTAGACCTGCTCTTGATGATTTGTAGAGCGTCTCAGGATCCACGAGCGCTAAACGTTTGTAGTGTTGTTGCTGCTCTGAGTCCGTCATGGGGACGACGGTGGCAATGACGCTGGTGGTGGCGGTAGTGGTGGTGGTGGTGGTGGTGCTGTCGGCGAGTAGGTGTCGAATGAGGTGTCTCATATACGGAGAATGCTCTTTATAAGCGGTAAGGCCATCCCTATGAGAGCCGGAATGAGGAAACCTCCCTCTTGTACCAAGACGCGTCTCTTTTTTTTGATGGGCGTAGATTTTTTGCCGACCTCCCTCAACACGTCAGCCGATTCTCGAAGCTTGTCCAGTTGTTTGTCGCTGAGCGGGATGTTCCCTACCAGTAAATTGTGACAGATCTCACTTAACGCTGCGATCAGATCGTCGCTTCCAGAGTCTATTAGATGCGAGCAGTCCTTTGGCGAGCACTTAGCTAAGTGCTTGAGAGTACCAAAGTGTCTTTCGAGTAGATGAGAAGACATTTTTTTGCTACTGCTTTCTCTTGTTCTTTTTTTTGTCTAGCGGTACGAACACTAGCTGAGAGTGTATGGACGTCAAAGAGGAGCGTATTCTCAGATCGTCAGGTGTTGACTGCTTGAAGTCCAGAAGGAGGTATGAGTGAGGTCGCTTGAGTTCATGGGTAAATATACTAGAGAGGGCCGCCGCGTTGGACGGAAACACCTGGCGAGACAGACTAGCTATTTGCCCCATGTCGCGCGGGTTCTTGAAAACGATCATGTAGTGAGCGTTCAGACTCATAGTTCGAAAGTCGGGTGATTTCTGGAATAGGTTCTGATTGATGTATATGACGCTCACGTTCCAGTGATGCGAGTATTTAGTAAAGATGTCGGCTACCACTTGCTGATTGGAACTGCTCATCAGATCGTCCAATATCAGTAGAGTGTGGGGTCGTAAAGCGTCTTCTGCTACTTCCACGTCTCCCGCTATAGACTCTTTGCTAGGAAGACCTTCTCTGAATTCCACACCGTACTGATTTTGCATTTTTTCAAACAGAGGTTGCCACTCGCCGTAATGGTAAAAAGTCTTTTCCACCGGCGGCGTGACCAAATTGTTCACGTCGCTCAGAAATTGATCCACCAAGCGCGATTTTCCACAACCCGACGGACCGCTAATGATACAACTAAAGGGTCCTTGTAGTCGAGCGTCGAAATGAATTTCTGTGAAGAGTTTGCTTTTACTACTGGACATTTTTTTTGTTTTTTTTCAGGACGCGTCAGAGAGCGGTTGTGTGTCTGACTGTCTGCTGTGTTTCTCACTCGAACGGTCGGTAGTGAATGGTTGTGGAGAAAAGTCAGCCGACCTTTTTATTGATACCGGCCGGTGTCACAGTAGCGGCGGCAGAAGTGACTTTTTTTTCTTTTTTTTTTTGCGATAAAATTCTATTTTCACTCAATAGTCATAAATGTTTGTATCAGACTCCAGAGGAGTCTGATACAAATTTTTTTTTTTTTTTTTTAAAAAGAAGAAGAGGAGGAGGAGGAGGAGGAGGAGGAGGAGGAGGAGGAGATTAATTTTTTTTCTTTTTTTTTTTTTTTTTTTTTTATCATTTAGGCAAAGCTCGTCGCTTTGCCGTTTTTTTTTCTATTTCTGTGTTGTGACACGATCGTCTCGAAAAAGCAATAAGGCGTGTGAGCGCGGCGGTGACAAATACATATTGGAGCGTATGGTTTAAAATAGTGCGTCCCTATCTTCTTCAATTCGGCTGCGTTGCAATATGCGGGATAACAAGTGACGACGTCGAAACGTTTAGAGACCGTGTTCACGTCGGCCACAACGCGCGCCCACCGAGTGGGAGCTGCAGTCGCTCCCAAGAAACCGATCGGCTTGTCGAATCGTTTCATAGCACTTATTCTCACTTTATAAGAGGAGGCAGGGTGAGGAGAGTAGCGGCGCTCTTTCTTTTCATGAAACGCCCAACGAGTGGGGGCGCTGAGAGCGGCTGTTATGCAATAGTAGAGTAAATGCTGTTCTGAGAAGACGGCTCTCGGCCATGTCGCTACGTTTTCCTTTTCCGCTCTTGTATAACGACGATGGCGCTCAGCTTTGCATTTCTCGAGAATTCGGTACGCTTCAAGAGAAGCGTGAACCTCAACTACGTGACGCTCTCTCCTTTGAGATAAAAAAATAGCCGGGCAGTTGAGGAGAGCACTTTGTTCGCGCGACCGTCTTTTAGAAACTCGCGCCCTCTGCAGCGCCATATTTCTTTCCTCCGAAACAAAAAAGACTGAGTGAAAATAAAAAATTTTTAAAAACAAAAAGCTCAAACAAAAAAAATAAGCAATAAGCAGACTCAGCTCGAAATTCCCTGCTGGTGTGATGGCGGTGACTGCAGGCGGTGGCGGCGGTCGGCTGGCCGGCGGTGGCGGTGTCGGCGGCGATGGTAGAAGGGTGTGTGGAAAGAGAGACGCATCTCAGTCTTTTATAGGAGCGGCGAGTCTGACATTTTCAGCTGTCGCATGCTGACCTGCTGCTATCATAAGAGAAACAAAAGCCCTAATCACGCTTTTCAGCTGGATCCTTCCACCCCGCCAGACATGGATCCAGATGGGAAGGTGGTTTAAAATTAAACTCGCGCCCTCTGCAGCGCCATATTTCTTTCCTCCGAAACAAAAAAGACTGAGTGAAGCGATGGTAGAAGGGTGTGTGGAAAGAGAGACGCATCTCAGTCTTTTATAGGAGCGGCGAGTCTGACATTTTCAGCTGTCGCATGCTGACCTGCTGCTATCATAAGAGAAACAAAAGCCCTAATCATGCTTTTCAGCTGGATCCTTCCACCCCGCCAGACATGGATCCAGATGGGAAGGTGGTTTAAAATTAAATCCGTGTACCGACTGTCATACAATAGAGTAATTAGTTGAACGCGTGTTACCTGTATAAAGGATTAGCGGGTCATGGGCTCAGCGTGTGTATAGAAAAACAACTACAGGTAGCGTGAACAAAGCGACCCCCTCCCTTTCTGTCACTCTGTCTGTGACTAGAGGGTGTGCGTGTGGTAAGCGGCTTAAATCTAAAGAAAAACAAATCACCCTCTCCTGTCGTCAGCAGTCAGCCGGCCGGCGGCTGGAAAATGCGATTAGAGGGATGATGAGCCGCGTAGTAAGCGACTTAAGGCTGATCTAAAGACCTGCCGTGAGGGGGCAGCTGGCCGGTGGCTTGAAAAAAAAGGGGGGGGAGTAAGGGTATATAAGGGGGAGTGAAACCGTATTCGGCATCGTCATCATCGTTCACGCTACTACTACTACTACTACTACTACTACTACTACCACCACCAGCACCGCGCCTCAATTTGCAGATCCCCATGATGGAAAGTTGCTACCGTGACATGAAGCGGAATGACGAAGCGGCGCGCGAATGTGAAGCTGATGCTGTAGCCTCTGCTACTGCTGCTGCTAGTGCTGCTCAGCGTGCTACTGCTGCATTTACTGCGGCTGTTAGTGACGCTGGTTGTGATGACGTTGTTGTTGTTGCCGCTGCGGCTGTGACTGCTGCTGTTGCTGCCGCCGATGCAGCTACTCATGCCACCGATGCCGACGCTGCTGCTGCTGATGCTGTTGCGGCTGCCGATGACGCCGCTGATAACGCTGCTAGTGCCCGCTCTGCCGCCCTTGCTACTGTCGCTGCTGCTGTTGTTGCTAATGCTCACGCTACTGCTGCTACAGCTGCTGCTACTGCTGCTACCGCTGCTGCCGAGGCTGCTGCCGCTGCTGCCGATGCTGCTGCCGATGCTGCCGATGCTGCTGCCGATGCTGATGTTAGCAGTCGCGTCGACAAAGAATCGTCATTTGTCACTCTTAAACCTCCAGTTGAACGCGCGACGAGTAGTAGGGCTACCAACGCGACGGCCGGATGGTGCAACTGGTGTCTTCGCTTCTGCTCGTGCGCTTGCTTTTCTTCCAGTCCTACCTGCTGCTGCTACGGTATGATAGTGTTATAGTGTTTGAATGAGAACGCGCGTAGTTACACATAGATGCTGTAACAGATGTGCTTTTTTTTTGAAAATATAATTTTAACATAACATGGAACTTGTTGTGTTTATTTTCTATATATAAGTTGTTTGTTTACAAACAGTCACGTGTCACGTGGTGTTGTTTACAAACAAGAGAGCCACGTGGTGTTGTTTACAAACAAACCCTAAGTAGGTCACGTTACCCTAGTTACCAGAATGCCGGCTTCTGATTGGCTGAGCCTAAGTAGGTCACGTGACGTAAGCAGGTCACGTTACCATGGTTACCAGAATGCCGGCCTCTGATTGGCTGAGAGCTTCTAAGTAGGTCAGTAGGTCACCCAGAATGCTGGCTTCTGATTGGCTGAGAGCCCTAAGTAGGTCACGTTACCATGGCAACGGGTCACGTGACCAAATGGAGGCCTCTGATTGGCTGCATGTCGATTGAGTAATAAACAGTACTTAACTATAGTCCCGTTCCGATACATACTATACTACTCTTTTCTTTTAAGACATGAACAGTCCAGTCTGGTTCTAAAATTGCCCCCAGGGATCCTGTGTTGGACCTCTTTACCATTCACACATAAGTAGGAGGTGTTTCAATGCACCGGACATGCAGGATTCACTGGTGTAGTGGTCATGGTTCGGGACTATGGATTGGAAGCTGGGGGTTCAAATCTCCAACATGTTGAATATGTGAGCCCTTTTAGAACTCAGGTCTGTGTCTACAGTAGATTCTACTGTAGGTCTACATCAGAATCGAAACGTATCCTGGGACCTTTCCTTGCAAGGCTCTCCCAGCCCACACCTGTGTTTTGCACCCAGGTCTACATTCCTGAGAAGTGTCCAGGGTGGATAGAGTCATGCCCACTTGCCTAAACAGATTTTATGCTAGACCTAAAATACATGCACGGTTTCAGTAAAACACCCTTTATGTTGCTAAGAATAATAAATAAAGCCTCAGTCCTGACCAGGTCAGTTTGAAATGGATGTGATTGTCTCTTAGCGTGATCATCAGAGGTCATTCATGTACCCCTACCCTGGATGATGCTAGAATTAGCATTTAATCTAGGGGAAAAGGGGGGGGGATGTTGTAATGAAAATATATAATTTGAAAGAATGTGTCTACATAAGAATGCTGCATCTAATATACTGAATCTCAAATTATGCATCATATAATCATATTTCAAGCCATAACTCCACTTCTACTTGGGATATTTACACAATACTTTCAGCTTAGTGACCTCTACATACCATTTTAAAAAGAAATAAAGCTTGAATTGGTCACCAAATTGTCGAAAATATTAATGTGTCGCAATAGAAGGTAATTATGAGAAGGTCTCAAAGCATTTCGTTATGTACCTATAAGAGTATTGGGGTTGTGAAAGTGAAACAGACACAGGTTCCAAATTCGGTTCGAATGCAACAGCCTCTTTTATTAAAGTTTCCATCCTTGATTCTCATACGAACATGGCTCCTTTATATCACTCTATAATGCACAATTAATCACAGACAAGGTTCGAAGTACACAAGCAGCATCCTCGCTGGTTCGAACTCCGTTATGTGGCCAACTGCGGCCTCCTATATACCCGTGTTGCGGACCAGATGGCACTCCACCAGCACGCCATCTGGAGTGCCCTACCAGAACTCGCAATCGGGTAACGTTAGGGGACGTATATTGTTGCCCCTACAGTAGCGGGAACAGGCGATTTTGAAAGAATAATGTCAAAATTATGAACATTATACCATTGGAAAGGTAATAATATTTGAAACAATAATATATGACTCCCTAACTTATACATGGAATATCCAAATTTTAGTTGATTTCTCCCAGAAAAAAAGAAAAATTGATTTAACTAGATATCCAGAGAAAAGTGACTAGTGGGGTTTACATTTAAAACCCCATGTTTTTGCCCAAGAAAGTATGATAGCTATAAAATATAGATTGCCATCTAAGTAGTATGTATGTATTTGTTGAGATTCCCATAGCTATATTGCCATTAAACGGTATTTTAGGTGGGCTAATGCATAGAGCTGAGCAGCCAACCTGCCCCAAGTGGAACAACAACACTAGCAGTACCCCACCTGGGCAGTGCCTATAATTACCCATTCAGGTAGATCAGGCCTGCACAGGGCCATCCCCAGCAGGGGCTAGGTCAATGGGTAGTAGTATGCAAATGACCCTATCATATGACATAGAGTCAGGTAGGGAGAATTTGCTTGACCTGAACTGAAAACATGCTAAAATACATGCGGGTGGACTTTCATAGACACCAAATGGCCATGGATATGATAGTATTTGATGGTATCTAATCCCCTTCCTCAGGATAATAGTGTAAGAGACATGTATCATGGTTTAAACTTATCTCATCCCATTGCATCCCTTCTAGATATATCTAAATAGAATATGTGGTAATATTATGGTCCATACACTTGGTTTCTAATGTCTGGTGTCCTCCTGACAGGTTTTTTCCAGAGAAAAATATTGATTTCCATCTAATTTACCTGCTGCAAGATTACACCTCACTGTGAGCCATTTTCTGAGATCTGGCCCAGCCTTGATTGACCTGCCACCTAGTGTACGTTGTGCCCGCTACCTACAAGAGTATAAGCCTGCCCCATGTATAAGCCTGGTCAGTTTACCACCTAGTTCTTTATAAGCCCGGGCTTATACACTGGGAAATATAGTATTTTAAATGATATCTTTTATTGACAACAAAAGGGAGGTCATTAGTGACCTATGTGTCATGAATAGCCTCTAAAGACGGGCCCTTTACCGGGGCCCTTTTTAGCATGGGTATTGGGGTTTACCGGGGCCCTTTAGTACTTTGAAACAGCATCCTGTCTTGCATTACTAACGTTTCAGCAGGTAAATTATCTTCTCACAAGGTTCCGCTGTTATAAGTCATTAATTTTGTGGAGAATTGCAGTATTTTAAGGGGGTATGATAAATCAAAAACATAACTTGTTGGCATAACTACGAGTAGATTCCACGCGTTGCACTTGTGCCCTTTTAAAGGGATCTGGCATACACCACTTGTGGAATCTGCACGTAGTTATGGCCACTGCGTTACGTTTTTGGTCAATAGTATCCATCCCTTTCTGTCATATAGCCTTCATCGACAAAACACCCCATAGACTGAGTGAATGTGGCATGGCAAGTGAAACAACCTACTCAACTAACTCAAAGCAGTTGACCTTTTCCGATTGATCTCATCGAAATTATGACAGGGGGAGCTTAAACTGCTTTTTCTACGTCGTACAAATGGAAACAAACCGCCATATATGACGTCATTGGTGACGTCACAGGGTCGTGAAATACAAGCACTGGTTATTTTACGGGTGTGAAAATTCAAATACTGCTTTCCTTTGGCTAATTCAATGGGGCTGCCATATTTGATTAAAAAAATGAATGGGAAATAACAATATTTATGTGAGGTCAATCCAGGTAGATCTTAAAATGAACAACCATATGCCTCTTTATGTTTTCGTTCAGCATTAACCGAAGACCAACAACCACCACAGCGGCCGTGACAGCCATGTACCCGACCAATGGCAGCACCACCCCCCACATCATTGGGAGTCGTGGAGGGCCCGAGTTTATGGCCTTCTACCCTGCTGCAGCCTGGCCCTACATCATTATAGCCAGTCTGGCAGCCATTATAGGCACCTTCGGCAACCTGGCTTCCCTCCTGGCTATCTATCTCAACAAGAACCTCAGGCACTCCCGCAATGCCTTCCTCGTCAACCTGGCCATTGCTGATCTTGTGGTGACTGCTTTCGCAGACCCCCTCAGTGTTGTGGGTATGTGTCGTCTTTTTTTCTCTTTCCTATTTGTAAGGGTTTAATACAGTGGCCCAGAAGGGCCAAAAAGATAGAAAAGTGAAAAGTGGAAAGTGAAAATCAAAAAGTGAAAAGTGCAAATCAAAAAGTGAAAAGTGCAAACCAAAAAGTGAAAAGTGCAAACCTAAAAGTGAAAAGTGAAAATCAAAAAGTGAAAAGTGAAAATCAAAAAGTGAAAACCAAAAAGTAAAAAGTGGTTTGAGGTTTGAGGTTTGAGGTTTGAGGTTTGAGGTTTCCACTTTAAGTGTCACGCTGTCAATCTGTCAATAGGTTGTGACAGGTATCTTTTAGCATTGGGTCAGAATTTCCAAAAATGTGATTTTCGAGAAATTGGCAGAAATGGCGAGAAAAAAGGTCAGAAACGAAAAAAGTCAATTTTTTTCAGGAAAATGTCCAATTGGGCGAGAAAAATGGTCAGAATTGCCAAAAAAGGTGATTTTAGGGAGTTGGCAGAAATGGCGAGAAAAAAGGTCAGAAACGAAAAAAGTCTATTTTTTCCGGGGAAAATGTCCAATTGGGCGAGAAAAATGGCCAGAATTGCCAAAAATTTGATCTCCAGGAAATTGGCAGAAATGGCGAGAAAAAAGGTCAGAAACGAAAAAAGTCAAATTTTTTCGGGAAAATTTCCAATTATTGGGCAAGAAAAATGGTCATAATTGCCAAAAATGTGATTTTCGGGAAATTGGCAGAAATGGTGAGAAAAAAAGGTCAGAAATGAAAAAAAGTCAAGTACACTTTTTTTGTACCTTATTTCTGGGCCATTTCCGAGGGCCTATAATTCAAAAATCGCTTGGGGTGAGGATGTGTCTTTCTCTGAACTGGTTCTATGGGTTACTGGTATGAGGCAAATGTAATATCAAAGTGTATAATATAGAATTTTCCATTTTGCTATGTGGTCAAACTTTGGAAATACACCTTTCCCTTTGAGCATGAAGGCAGGTTCAGAGAGTTCTCCCACCAGTAGTAGTCATTACAATTGGACCATAATTGATTTTCTGTGTCTATATAACTTTTTCTCGCCATTTCTGCCAATTTACCCGCTAATTTCTCAAAAGTGCCATTTTCACATCTCGGCCATTTTCAGTCAGTAATATTTTCTGAATGAAGCGTATTTCACCAATAGTATTGCGCATGCCTTTTGACAATTTGAGGTAGATACAGAAACCAAAATAGGCACACTTCATGAAAACTACTTTTGATAGGAGAGCTACCTAAACATGTATGTATACATCCTCAGTCAATTTCAACGAAAATCAGTGTTTTTCATTGGATTACAACACTATGAAGGAAATGAGAACCCAGCTTTTTTCTTACATCAATATGAGGGGAAGATATATAGCTCTTTCAAATATATCATTATATTCTGGTTTGGGTTTACCTATCCCACATGGCTATATTTGGGGGTCAAAAGTGCCAATTCTATTTCTGTGTCATTTTCAGACAGTCATATTTCCCTAAATAATTTTGGTTTACTTAAGGTAACACATATACGCCTGTTGACAAAGTTATATAGACACAGAAAATCAATTATGGCCCAATTGTAATGACAACTACTGGTGGGAGAAGTCTGAACCTGCCTTCATGCTCAAAGGGAAAGGTGTATTTCCCAAGTTTGACCACATAGCAAAATGGAAAATTCTATATCATACACTTTGATATTACATTTGCCTCATGCCAGTAACCCATAGAACCAGTTCAGAGAAGGACACATCCTCACCCCAAGCGATTTTTGAATCATAGGCCCCCGGAAATGGCCCAGAAATAAGGTACAAAAGAAGTGTACTTGACTTTTTTTTCATTTCTGACCTTTTTTCTCGCCATTTCTGCCAATTTCCTGAAAATCACATTTTTGGCAATTCCATGCCAATTTTTCTCGCCTTTGGAATTGGACGTTTTCCCGGAAAAAATTGACTTTTTTTCATTTCTAACCTTTTTTTTCGCCATTTCTGCCAATTTCCCGGAAATCAAATTTTGGCAATTTTGACCATTTTTCTCGCCCAATTGGACATTTTCCCGGAAAAAATAGACTTTTTTCATTTCTGACCTTTTTTCTCGCCATTTCTGCCAATTTCCCGAAAAATCACATTTTTGGAAATTCTGACCATTTTTCTCGCCCAATTGGACATTTTCCTGAAAAAAATTGACTTTTTTCGTTTCTGACCTTTTTTCTCGTCATTTCTGCCAATTTCCCGAAAATCACATTTTTGGAAATTCTGACCCAATGCTAAAAGATACCTGTCACAACCTGTTGACAGATTGACAGCGTGACACTGAAAGTGATTTTCACTTTTCACTTTTTGATTTGCACTTTTCACTTTTTGATTTGCACTTTTCACTTTTTGATTTGCACTTTTCACTTTTTGATTTTCACTTTTCACTTTTCACTTTTCTATCTTTTTGGCCCTTCTGGGCCACTGTAGTTTAATATAATGCAATGGGTCTCTACCGACAGAGCAGTAATTTTTGTTGTAATTTGCCAAACAGAACATGGTGCAGCTGGGAGAACAGAAGCAACTGCCTGTCTGTATAATACGTTCAAACCAACCACACACCAATCACTGGGTATAAGTCAGTCTGCAGATGTGGATACGCCTGAGTAGCTGCATAAGTGTTATAAGCTTTGGATAATGGAAATCATCCTCTGCCGGTGCCTTGGACAACTGCCCTGTGCTTGGCTTATAACACTTATATACAGCGACTCACTTATACAATATTTACTACAAGATTGCCAGTATTGTCTCACTAATTCCCTTTTGCTCCAGGCATGGTGCTGGGGCAGGGCTGGTTCGAGGCTCGTAACGGTCTCTGCGATGTCGTTGCCTCCTTCTGTCTTGGCTCCTGCGTCACTGCCCTCTTCAGCATCGGCGGCATCAGCTTCCACCAATGCCTCCACATCTGCTACCCAAACCTCTTCAACAAGGTCTTCTCTCCAAAAATCAACATTGGCATGTGTTTTGGCTTCTGGCTGGTGGGGATCGGCATGGCTCTGCCCCCTCTGGTAGGCTGGACCCATAACCTGTACGACCCCAAGTACCTGGAGTGCTTCTTCAACAGGCTCTACAGCATGTCCTACACCATCTTCTTCACAGTGGTGGTGGTCATCACTCCTGTCATGATCATCAGCGTCTCCTTCATTAAGATCTTCCTCCACTTCAGGGCCAGCAAGAAAAGACTAGCACAGATAGATGGAGGTAGGATTTTTTTTCTCTATTTTCTTTTTCATTTTTTCCCTCTATTAATTATAGTATCATAATTCTGTAGGATGCTCAACATTATAATGATGGTACCTGGATTGCTTGTAGATGCCTTTCATCATCACTTGCCCCAGGCTCGCTTCATCAGAATGGCACTAGTAGTCTAGGCGCCGCGGTGACCCAGCCTTGAGGTTTTCTTCTAGGGGCCAGCCTCTGCAACAGGGACTGGGAAGTTAGGAGAGAGAGGTCCTAGGATCCTTGAAAAAAAAATCTCTGGCTATCAACTGACATTTACAGATATCTTTGAAACCCAGCAAATGTTCAAGGCTGAGACATAGCCGTGATTCCCAGAGTGTAACATGCAATCACACTTTTTCAGACAGTGTCCCATAATAGCTACACAGAGAAAAGAAGTAGAATCACTGTGACTCTCGACTTGATCACTGAGGTAACTCTCCCCAGAACTTCAAAGTGACTCCCTAACATTAGCGGGTCTCTATAATAACTCTATAATGACTCCTATTCCAAGACTCTCTAACAATTGGGAGTCACTTTAGAGTCGTGGGGAGAGTTACCTCAGTGATCAAATCCAGACTATGATTTGGGAGTCACCGTGATTCTACTTATTTTCTCTGTGTATTAATGCTAAAGTAATCCTTAATAATTTTCCTCAGGTAAGGCAAGCAACAAAGCCAACGATGCCCAGGTAAAACTCGCTCGTACGCTCTTCATCATCTTCGGGGTCTTCGTCCTGTGCTGGGCGCCCATTGCACTCCTTATCGTCATCGACTTCGTAGACCAGGCCCCCATGGCAGTCCACCTCTACATTCTTCTGCTGGCCCACATGCACTCCAGTGCCAACCCTATCGTCTTCGCCATCACTAACAAGCATTACAGGGATGGCTACAAGATGGTGGCACTCTGCTGCTTCACCTGTGGGCGGAAGAGGACCCCAGAGAGCAGTCTCTCCAAGGTTGAACCCTCTGTAAGTACCAAGGACACTGTGTAAACTGTTAGAGGTTAGAAGTTATATCATTTCAAGCATTATAGGGCTGCAGCAGACCCTCCAAAAGAGCAATATTTCTGGCGTTTAATTCTGGGAATTACTAAAAGCTATGGCATGTTTTTTTATGTTCTCCAAGTCATCTGGATGGAGAAAAGTGAAGTTGTCATGATGAAAGCTCGTGCAGGCACCAAAAAATTCAAGATGGCCGCCAAAATGTTATAAATTATTGAAAATAACATATCTTTAGTTGTAATCAACATAGAGACATAATTTTAAGTTCAAAATATACATTTCCAAGGTCAAGGAGTTCAAATTCATCACTTATGAGAACTTATGTGGCAGCCATCTTGAATTTTTAATGAGGTCGGGCACCAGAATACACAAATTTCTTTTGAGAATGTGATTTCTAGTTCATATCAGCATGCAGAACGAATTCTTAGATCAAGAAACATTATTTCTGATGGTAAGGAGTTGAGAGTTAACACTTGGCATAATGCATAATGGCAGCCATTTTGAATATTTAATGAGATCAGCCAAATAGTGAGGAAACAGCTAAAATTCAGACTTTCAGATTCTTAATCAAACCTCACCATGCCTTTATCAAAATGGTCATAAACCTTCATATGGGACCCAAAGAGACCAATCAAAGTCATACTTTTGTATTATAAGGGTGTAGAGGGTTAGAGGGTTAGTCCTTGGTAAAATACTGATACATCAGCCATTTCGATGGCCATACAATCAAGTCCCTATACTGCCATAGAACAAAATATGAGACCTAACCAGGCAGATAAAACTGTTCTGGAGGCCCCCTGTTTCTGTTAACTACTCCCTTAGACCCCCCCCCCCACACACACACTCCCTCAGCATGCAGCAATACCCATCAAATACCCCCCCCCCCCTCCTTCATCTCCATATTGTACTGTATGCAGAATGAGGAGATCTGTTAACATCAATAGGCATTCAAGTACACATTGGCCTGGAGTAAGACAGTCGTGTGTTTAACCCCTTCCACGCGGCAAGCCAATATATTGCACAAAATTGCACTGAGTTACAAGAAATCCAGCTGTCAGGGGTTAAAGGAAGGGTAGGGGATATGAAGGGGGGCCCAGATCCCCTCCCCCCCCCCCCCGTCCACACAATAAGAAAACATTTCATGAGAAGGTCCACCTGAGCACATCTAGCCACTCCAACCATCAGACCTCTTATAATGTATCTATCATACATGAATGGCTTTAGCACCTCACCACAAATTTGATATGGGACCCAAAGAGACCACTAAAGTTTATATTCTTGTGATTCTATGAATATAACCCCTTTTGGGAAAGACATCATCATTGATATAATAAAGATACATGAGCTTTTTGGAAACCTTTGCCAAGATAGATAATACTATTTTCCAATGTCTCTATAATTCTTTTTCACTTATCCCACCAATGGTTACAACCGCCCCCCCCCCCCCGTGCTTCCATTATATGCCTAGTACCCCACCCCATGTGTATTCATAGGCCAGAACACCGCTTGATATTACACTAATTATACATTGTAGTTTGATGATATTTATAGCTGAGATATAATGTCAACATCTCCTATAACCTAATAAAACAAGAAATAACCCCCCCCCTCCCCAATCAAGTGTTGAAATGCATAGACTGATGGATGGTGGGGTGGGAGGAAGCCTGAAAATGACTCTAAATCAGAATTGATGTCAATACATCTGAGTCCAGATCTTACATGGTCATTACCCCAGACAAGAGACAATGTAAAGGGGAAGGGAAGCTATATAAGGGACAGAAGAGCATCTGAACCCACAGGAGGTCTCATAAATGGTTGGGTGAAGAGCTCTGTTAAATATTTATTTCTTTACTGAATATCTGTTTGAAGAAAATGCATGACATCTGTGGGAATGTCTGACTATTAGATCTATGCAAAGATTATCCTCATATAAAATCCAGTTCATTATATTCCCAACTGTTATAATTTTGAAATCTGGCTGTTCTCTCAACAGAAACACCCCCTCCACTGTCTAGATGTTGGTGAGTTTATTGAGCTGCTTCCACCACCACCCCGCCCCCTAATGACCCTCCCTAGCCTAAACTTTAAACCCCCTGTACCGCTGTAGGGAATACAAATTTGCACCTCTATGAGTATGTTGTATAAGACCGGCTCCAAAACATGCTCCAAAACATGGGTACACCAATGGAATCCTCCCATTTAAGTTAAGTCTCTGAACTGAAATTGAAAAAAAAATGAAAAGAATGGGTGGTAAATAGATACTCTGAACCCTAAAGGTTATTGAAGATAATACAAAACCCTGCTTTTTTATTATGGGGAAGGGTAGGTAACCGTAGCTATGTCATTGCAGTACTAAGGATCTGTCAAAGATAGGCATACACTCAACATCTGCTACATCTGCATACACTCAACATCTGGTGTTGTTACAATATTCAGGTATATGCAAATACAACATAGGCCTGGCAGATCTATGTAATCCCCATATGGGATAAAGAGCAGATCAGTAGAAATCAAACTTTGGTGACAGATGAATACATATTTCAATGTAAGACCAATTATTGAAGCCAGATTTGACTTGAAGTGCAGTATCCCTCTACCAGCTGTAGTATATGTATACACCTGCCAGGGTGATCAAAAAGACCCAGCTCACTCATTCTGAGGCATTGGAGGGGGGGGGGGAGTGGCTGTGGGCTTAAACCACACCACTGTCCCACTCACAGGTATGATACATATTATGAGAGGTAATGCTGTGCACTGGGAAATATGGAGGGAGTGGTTGTCTGATACTTGGAGTGACACCCCCCTCTTGGTAAAGGATTGGTGTTGGGCATGGGGGGCTCTTGGCCTCTCCATACCCCATACACATCTTTTAACCACAGCACTGTCTTACTCCCAAGACATGTCAGGCTTGAGAATGTTGGAAGATCCCGTCATTCTGTCGTACTATGTAATATGGAGGCGAGCGGGGGGGGGGGAAGCTTATTCCATAGCTTTTAGTTTGGGGTGAGGCGGAGGTAGTTAACAGAAATAAGGGACCCTCTAGAAGGGTTCAAACTGCGCCTGAGAGGTCTCATGTTAATGTTAAGGAGTATGGGGACTTCATTGTTGGAGAAAACACCTTCAAAACAGCTGATTTATTGGTATTTCACCAAGGATGAACCACCTCCCCAGAGGGGCTAACATCCCTATAATCATAACAATAAGACTTAAAATGGTCTCTTTGGGTCTCATTATATATAAAGGTTTCTTACTACTTTGATGAAGGCATGGTGAGGTTTGAGTATGAATCTTATAGCCGGAAGCTTGCCTGTTTTCTTACTATTTGGCGCATCTGACCCCAACACGGCAGGTATTTACAAAAAGCAGATCTTCCAGTACCCAACCTCATTCAAAATCCAAGATGGCTGCCACTTATATAGCTCCTAATGAATAAGGAATCTTAATGTCTTGACCCAAGAAATGCAGCATTTCAATATTAATTGTGTTCCTATTTTGAGAATCAGATAGTTCATAACTGTCAGTCTGTTTTGGTACATTATGCCATCAATATCATTAATTATTCAAAATGGCTGTCGCATACATCATGCTAAGTTTCAAGTTTTATCACTTCATTATATCAAACATAGGTTTCCTGAACCAAAAAATGGTCCTGCATGATGATAACAACTGGAAACCACATTTTTAAAGATATTCAGATATTCACTGCCCGACCTCATTAAAAATTCAAGATGGCTGCCACCTATGTTCTCATAAATCATAAATCTGAATTCCCTGACTTCAGGAACACATGTAGAACTACAAATCATGTTTCTATGTTCTTTATAGTGGGTGTGAAACCTTTCTCATTGAGTGGAAGACAAAATTAATATTATTTTGCTTTTACCAGAATAACAGAAAATGTGTATAATCAATGGCCATTTTCATATAGCCTGCACGAGATATCACGGCCACAACGTCACTTTTCATGGTCCCTAGGATCCCATCAACATAAAAAAACATGCTGTAGCTTTTAGTAATCATTCGAATTAAATCACATCTGATGGCCAAGCTGCTGCAGCCCTATTAGCCATTCAAGGTGGGCCAAATCATTTCCCAACGTACCTTGAAACCAGGAAGAGAGAGGAAAGAGAAGTAGGGAGTCTCGAGCTGTTTTTTTTAAGTTTTATGTCTAGGAGAACAGTGAATAATATTTACACATGATGCACAGTGTTTATAACGAATTTCCGATCACTTCTGTGGCTTTTCGATCAAAATATGCATTTTGCTAACACTGACAGATGTCTCTGAAACCCATCAAATGTTCAAGGCTGAGACATAGCCGTGATTCTCAGAGTGTAACATGCAATCACACGTTTTCAGGCAGTATCATATAATAGCTACACAGCGAAAAGAAGCAGAATCACTGTGACTCCCGACTCCCGACATATATGTATATACATATTGGATTTTTATATCCCTATAGTATAGAGCGCGATGGGCAGAGGCATTAGCAAAAAGGTTAAACTAAATGGCCCTAATGTTGTATTGTATAACAATTTCCTGCTGCAGCAGCCATACTAATGTCACAGATCTATACTGCACAGCCCGTGCTGTATTGATGTTAACTCTTTAAGGACGGCATAGTGCTTTAATGTATTATGGCCACTGGCCACCGTTCACCCCAAAATTCCGGCCGATAGAGACCACACTTTTTACAACATGTATATAACTTTGGCCAATCAGAGCCTAGCCCTGTCCTTTGTCTCCATGATGCGTGAATGCAGACATAGTGAGTTACTCGCCTTTGCTGGATCCGTCTGACAGGATACTGCGCAACTGTAGTTATTCGCTAGTGCTGTATTGGTGCATCGTGATGATAAATGTTTCTTTATGACAAAATGTCATGCGTAAATGGTTAATAACAAATGGATATGTATTAGCCTAATGCCTATAGCAGAATACATATTAGACTTAACATGTATGCTCAACGGGATTAGTACTGGATTTCTATTGGACAAACGCATTAACCACTGTTAACGTCACCCCTTAGCTGACAAGCGGAAACAATGCTCCATGGGTGTGTAGAGCATCAGATTTGCTTGGAGACTTGCAAACATGTGTTTGCAATGTACATTCATGCAGACTCGTGATAAGTATATAGCATTGAGTCTTTATTTAAAGGTTTAGCTACGCCTGGGCTACTTTTATATCTTTTTCATTTTTCAAAACACAACTGGGTCAAAGTGGCTGACACGTCTAAGTGCAATATTATTCAAATAAGAATAAGTAAAAGTGTCGATGGAAGCAGCCCGTGGACTTTATTGATATCCTATGTACAATATGACAACAAAATAAGGGAAGGCAAAGGCATACACATACACATACAATTCTTTTACAAGTTAGCGTATAATAAATTAATCTATGTGTATAATATTACATAATACTTTTGATTAAACACCTGTTATATAGTCATGTATTATACTTTTGATTAAACACCTGTTATATAGTAATGTATTCTGTTTATAATCTTTATACCCACAATAAACATAATTTGATATATGTCAAAGATTATAATAGTAACTTTAATTTTAACCTTTGTGAATCATTCTCAATGTTAGATCATCTTTCGCCGAATGTGTATGAATAACAGGATGTGTAACTACCGACGCATTCTGTTATGAACATCGTCAATAGTGTGTTCCTGTATCGATTTTATTTGATATAATAATTGTTATGATAAATGTATTAGGTTGCTTAAATACAATTATCATCGTTATATCACACTTTCGTTATTACCCCCTATTATATATTCATATTAACATTCATGGAAGCTTGCACAGGAGCTTGAAAATCCCGCAGTAAAATGTAGAAAATGTGTCAACTTTAAAACAACAGAATGTACTATTGCATTCTGGGCAATTGATTGTTTTGGTATACATGCAATAGAAAAGCTAAGCGATAATTCTGCATACAAACCACAAAAGGGCCTGTGGCAAAGCAAAGACAATTATGTTGTGAATATGACGATATAACCATAATAAGTTGATTCATGGTACATTTAAAGAATGACAATCAAGGCACCTTGCTTAAAAGGATTCATTCCTTCCTATGATGAAAAGACTTTTCTTGATAATTTTCTTTACCCCTCTACTACAAGAATTAAAAATATTTGATTTTGTCCAAATTTGAGTTGATTATTACGTATTTCTGGGGAGATGAAACAATGGCGGACGAGAAACGCCAGACGTTTGACTCGCGACCTTTGACCTCCTTCTCAGCACTTCTCGCGTGGCCAGTACGAGAGTTGACACCATGAAGATGACCAGTAGTAGTAGCAGGATTGTGACGCCAACAACAAACTGTACTCTGCCCATAGAGATCAGGTCCTCTGGTTTCCCTGAAAATATGCACATAGAATTAATTGAATTCTCTACATTTGTTATCACTATTATCAATTGCACAATATTTGGACGTTAGCTTTTTGACCAATAAAGCTATAATACCATACACACAGATGTATTTGGTTGTACTTTAGATCACGAATTCCCAAATCAAACAAGGGCTAACATAAGTAGTATGGTGATTCGCATGAACAGATATCGAGCACACAATCGTGTTCCAACGTTATTTGAGGCAAAATTCATAAATCATTGCTAAGAGCAATCATAACAGGCTTATGTTGCTTGACAAGCAATGCCTCTGAAATGAAAAATCAAACAAAGAATTGGAATATTTAGATCTGTAATAATAAGAATAAATATTCACCCAATAGCATGACAGCTTAAAATTGCAAGATTCATGCAAGTATTTAAAACTCAAAGCCGTTATCACTTTAAAATAGAAAGAAATTATGCTAACAACGAATATCTATATGTTAGAATTGCAAAAGAATATTATGCAGAATACATTGCGAGTGAAATTTCTAGTAAATATTTAGGAAATGTATGTCATGTTCAAACGTCAGTATTTCTCAAGGGAGGGTAAAGCTATTTACCTTCGCTTTGATACAGTGTTTCCGTATCTGAGGTGGGAGTGTCATCATTTTGGAAGTAGATTCCCTTTGACAGTTCCAAGTAGGAAGACTTATCAGACATGTCAGGCATGTCACGTCTATGACGTGAATGTACGTCCCTCTTCCGCCTGCTTTCATTTTCTGTCACCTCATCAGGGGTGCAGGTTTTCTGTGATATTCAAAAAGAAATGAAAGAAATGTGAAGAAAGTGAATTTCAGTGAAGGTTCGCCTGGATAAGGTATAATTAGTACAATTGTGATAAGGGAGTGTTCATTTATTAGTTACAGGGGGGTGGTGTTTTTTTTGGGGGGGGCGTAAGAATTTCCTACCCCTCCTGAGAGGGGGGCGTAAAAAATTTGAACTCGTCGTGAGGGGGGGGGGGGAGGTGTAAAGAATTTGGCCCCTTTTAAGCAAACAAGCCCATGTGTTACTATAGTTCAAAGGGGGTGGGCGAAAAAATTTCGCTGCCTTTGGCGAGGGGCGCGCAAAACCCTACACGCGCTCTCGAGGAGGGGGTCGTCAAAAATGTTCGCCCCTCTGCGCGAAATCTCACCACCTCCCCTGTAATTAATAAATGAACACTCCCTAACACTCGGGTGATACTTTGTGGACCATTATACTATCCACTTCGATAACAGAATGAGGACATTATCATATTTTTTCATGGTAAATACCGTATGACAGTGTTAAACCTATGGCAGGGCAGTTCCCGCACGAGAAGAAATAATGGTATATGGAACAATTGGCATGTATCTCATATCGCCCTGACTACATTATAACACGGGAATATCGACTAGAATATATATAACTCACCATGTTAAACATTGGACTAAACACTTGCTATAAAAAGGTGTACAAACAGTATCTGTGTTTAATGTACTCACGGGTAGACACCTGTCTATCTCCCCCCGGAGACACAGTTTGACCGTACAGTGGAGGTAGGTGGCGCCACTAGTCCTCATCCGGGGCACGTAGACTAGGCCGGTAGTGACGTCATAGGGGCGGTCAAGTGTGTGCCAGTTGTTGGAGGCGTCTAGGTAGGCGTTATTTGTAGGACAGCTGTAAGGGGGGAAGGGGAAAAGCTTTACACAGAACTCATTAATAATGCATCTATTTTAACATTTATGGATTTATATCTATAACATTTACATGTATCACTTAATACTCCCTCTTAACGGCCACCCCTCCAGTGCAGCCAATCCCTCTACTGCAGACACTTTCAATAGTCCCAAACATACTACAATGTATAGAAATTGACTCCCCCTAATGCAGCCACCCCACCAATGCGGCCACTTTTTCATAGTCCCAAGGTTGGCCACATTAGAGGGAGTTGACTGCATACCCTGTTCCTATTATCATAGGCTACTGACGATGATACCTAGATCTTCATCTGGACATACTTCACACAAAAATATTCAGAAAAAACATTATATACACGGCTTACTACCCAGAACACAATCCTACACCCCGACTTCAAAAAGCAAAACTTGACCGCCATGCTCTCAACATTATTAACGATTGTAATTATACCTGCACCTACACCCCGCATCACCCCCATATCTATATTCCTATTGTCATATATTATTTACCTTTAATCTATATCACTATTACAACTACTGCAATATCCACTAATTGCCTCTCTCAAAGGACTGTGTATTTTGTCTGTTGTTTACTACACTCTACACTATATAGAAATATACACAAAGTTATGCACCATTCATAGGATATATGAATAGCACAATCATTATTCATAAATACCAAGGATTCCTTTCTCTTGTAAACCGCCATGTGGAGGACATATGAATCAATTTAAAAAGACACATTTCAGGACGGCATAGTGGAAAATTTACTCGTCATGATTAATGAATGCAGCCCTGATGAGTACAGTAGTGTTGGAAAAGGGGGCACGGAGCAGCCCCCCCCCATTTGGCAAGACCCTATAATTATAATACTCACAATTTCCAACCCTTGCCTCTCCCACATAAGGAAAAGTGGGAACAGAGCGGCCTGGCCAAAGGGGGCTCAAATACTTCTTTTCTTTATAATGTCAATAATCTATAAGTGTGTACATGTTACATTATGCATAAAAGCCAATGCTTACAGTTGGTCGGAGAGGGCACCCCCGGGCCAGCTCGCCCCCCCTCCTCCCTAACAAATGAAGATTTACTTGCTACGTCTCTGGAATACACTCACCAGAGCTGCATTCATGAACCCTGAAAACAAAGGGTACTATACATTTCCTAACTGCCTAAAGCCGTGTTGGAGGAAAGGTGCAGTACTGAGGTACTTACCCATCTTTGAGAAGACGCAGGGTCTTTGCCCTGTAGTCCTGTGAGGTGTGGGAGCTGGAGAGGATACACGACTCTACCCGCACCGCCGCATAGTCACCTGGTCAAGCCATGAGATATAGAGGATGGATTAACCCTGTAAAGACTGCATAGTGTTCTTCGTCGTCATGATGCATGAATGCAGCCCTGGCAACCCTACTCGCCAGGGCTGCATTCATGCATCATACCAGCCCTTCAGGAGTGTATCAACTCCGTATGGTCTGCATTTTGTTTGAGTACAGCACTGGCAACTTCCTCGCCAAAGCTGCATTCGTGAATCATGACCACAAAGAGCATAACGTGCTAAATTAATTACAGGTGGGAACAGGGCTATCTTATAAATGTTCTGACTGTTTTTTAATTATAACCAACCGTCTGTAGGTTGGTGATGCAATAGACATGAGCATGTATTATATATATATATATATATATATATATATATATATATATATATATATATATATATATACATGAATGGCGAGTTTGTAACAACAGAATTTCCCCGCTGGTTTCCGACATATCAGACAATGAATTACATATCTACATGGCTAATATATTCAAAGTGATATTAATATTGAGAGCAGCACAGCTGAAATACCATAAAGTTACTTTACCATCAGGGTTTAACGTTAAATGGAAGCGGACTCCATCGCCCAGCCTGATGGGCGTGTTCACTGTCAGTGGGGTACCCAGCGACGTCTCTATGGAGAGTTCGGTGTATGGCACACTTTCTTCTCCTGCCCAGCCCTCAGCCGTCCTGGAGGGATTTGTATTTTATAGAGGTTAGTTTGGAATACATCACAATTAGTAGTTCTGTTATGATACTATATTGCAATACCAAAAGTATTTACACTCTGTACGGTCTCGACAACCCCATGTCCCTACACTACTTACAGCCATACCCACACCCCATGTCCGTACACTACTTACAGCCATACCCACAGCCTTCAGCTCTCCAGGCCCAGTGCCGCCGTTAGGTACTGGGCCTGGACAAATTTATATCTAGAAAAAATGATCCGGGATCCTGTATCATTTTTCAATGAGGTGTGTGGGTTCGAACCCCACCATGGCACACTTGGTAGCATTTTTTTTCAAGTTATTTATCTAAACCATTCGAAGCATAATTACACCTCTAGTGACATAGTTATATCATCTTTTTAATGTTGGAATATATACATTATTTAGATGCATTATGCAGATATCACCATTACTAGTAATTGGGCATGAGTGGGGTTCGAACCCAGAATATGCTGAGTGCTGATACAGGAGGCCTATACTGTAGGCCTACACAGTGGCATGGTATGTGGTCCAGTGTAGGTATATAGGCCTAAGTACTCTCCCAGACTGTAAACGTACAGTCAGGGTCCGAGACTGCCATAACTACACCCCCATGTCCCTACACTACTTACAGCCATACCCACACCCCCATGTCTCTACACTACTTACAGCCATACCCACACCCCCATGTCCCTACACTACTTACAGCCATACCCACACCCCCATGTCCCTACACTACTTACAGCCATACCCACACCCCCATGTCTCTACACTACTTACAGCCATACCCACACCCCCATGTCTCTACACTACTTACAGCAATACCCACACCCCCATGTCCCTACACTACTTACAGCCATACCCACACCCCCATGTCCCTACACTACTTACAGCCATACCCACACCACAATGTCCCTACACTACTTACAGCCATACCCACACCCCCATGTCCCTACACTACTTACAGCCAGACCCACACCACAATGTCCCTACACTACTTACAGCCATACCCACACCCCACGCTGCATCGCTTACGTAATAGGTGGAAGACCGTAGTGTTACGTGTCGCTGCTATGTTCGGGGAGCAGGGACTACTTTTTACAATCGCCAAGCATAACCCAGATATGCACTCGGGTGGAAACTTCTGCTGGAGAGTGTAGCCTGCGTAGTAATTCGCGTAAATCTGTACGCTCCCGTCATGCCCCCACAGCAGTGACATATACAACTACGATCTATAAATAGGTATGTGGAAAGGCGCAGTGTGCACTACTTACAGCCATACCCACACCCCCATGTCCCTACACTACTTACAGCCATACCCACACCCCCATGTCTCTACACTACTTACAGCCATACCCACACCCCATGTCCCTACACTTACAGCCATACCCACACCCCCATGTCACTACACTACTTACAGCCATACCCACACCCTCATGTCCCTACACTACTTACAGCCATACCCACACCCCCATGTCCTTACACTACTTAAAGCCATACCCACACCCCCATGTCCCTACACTACTTACAGCCATACCCACACCCCCATGTCCTGACACTACTTACAGCCATACCCACACCCCCATGTCACTACACTACGTACAGCCATAACCACACACCATGCCCCTATACTACTTACAGCCATATCCACACCCCCATATGTATGTCCCAATACTACTTAAGGTTGTAATAACTAACAGCCATTGCCACACCCCTTTGACATACACTTCTTACAACCCTATACGTGGCCACAAATTACATTTTGATACATGTATTGTTCAAGTAGACAGAATTCCCCTGAAGTACTCACGCGAACACCCCCAGGCCAGTGAGGGAGGCAGTGGCATGTGTCTGGAAGAGGCAGTACGTCTTGAACATGAAGTAGTCATTTGGAACTCCCGTTCCTAGGTTCACGAAAATCCTGTTCTCATACTTGACGCTGCCCTGAAAGAGAAGGATAGGTATACGCTACAATTGGGCATTATGCTTGCTACGTATACCTGGACCAACACCTGCAAAAATGATATTAACCATTTAAACCCCCACCTCTCTTATTTATAGGAGTATCTGTCCCAACTGTACTATGACTGTCACAACAGGGGTACCGAGATTTGCGCCTTTAAGCTAAGGACCCATGTTAAGGACCTCAGCTCTTTAAGGATAGCATCACATAATTTGCGAGTAAATTACTGGGGAAACATTACATCATGCCGACCCTTCGGAGATGTATCGACCCATATAATAGGGTCGGCATGATGCAGTAGTGCATCCCTGGCGAGTGACCAGCCAGAACAGAAGATTTAAAGTTCAAACAACTTAGGAGGCATCACTGACCGGAGAGTTTCTCTTGTAGGTGCCGCACCTTCCCCGGCTGTCCTCACCCAGGGGGAGCTCTAGTCGGTGTGTGCCGTGCTGACACAGCGATTCTTCATCCGGGAAACCTAGACAGGCGGGATCTGTCCCAGAATTCTCTGTGTGCATCCGGGCTCCTGCTGTGAAGTTGACCCCGTCATGGGGGTCGTAGCATATCGTCATCTTGAAGTCCTCCACCGTACAGTTGACGAACACTGTAAGAAAGGGCGTTTTGATAGACACGTTGAGGAAAACTAGAGATCCACAAAAATCCAGACCATTTGAAATGGGGTTGGTTGTAGTTATTAGGCGAAATGAATATATCAGGGGTAGGGGCCGAATAGCCTGTGGAGGGAAATGTTTGATTATAATTTGATTTTATTTTATCATGCAATGTTATGATCTTCTCTCCGTCGGCTCATACTTATATATTATTTGGGGATCTCCTTTTGTATACACAATGGTGCTAAGTAACCGTCACAATGACATGGTTGCCATGGTGGTATGAATGACGTCATCAGTTCATGTGTAGATATTCTAATCAGAGTGAACTCTGTATTTCTATACTGTATACCTGTGATAACAATAGCAATGTAACATGGAAAATAACATATTTAATCTACTCAACGTACCATGGACAATCTCACAGTCATCCCCAGTCAGAGACACCGGACACTGACATCCGTCACGTAGTCCGTCACCATCTACGTCATAACAACGTCCCAGCTGCTGCTCACACGTCTCACAGAGCGGGTCAATGCGTGCTGTCAGTGGTCGGGCTACGTACAGGGAACCAGGTTCATGTTATTTATTTGTACACTATTCTATCATAATTGTTGAGAAATTATATTATATACACTAATATAAAGGTTACAGCAGGTGTATCACATCCCAGTGGGCACAGAATTCACTTCCACGTTGAATCAATGTTGAATCAATGTTGAATCAACATTGACAACCAGTTTTCAATGTTGATTCAATGTTCTGTGCCCACTTGGATGTATAGCTTAATAGTTTATTGATAGAAATAATGGACACATTGTATAAATCCATTTCACCCTTGAATTAAAGATGACCGAGAAAGAAAGAAATTAACTCCCATAATGTAGCAAATAGGGGTGAAATAACAAATTAAATACGTATCGCAGCGTTGAACAAGTATTGAAGGTATTGTTATGTCAAATGCTAGTCTTACAAATTATAAATCTTTGAACACTATACTATTAAATCAGCTTTGCATGAAAATGCATTCGTACACAGCTACACAGATAATAATACAGGGGGTGCAGAGGGGTCCCCCCCTGAGGTCGGAAAGTCGCCGAAATTAAGGGGTCCAGGTCACAAAGTCGCTTTTTTGGACCCCCTTAAATATTGTCAATTTTGGCCAAAAGTCGCCAGGTCACTTTTATTATTGCATTAGGTCGAAAGTCGCCTCCAAAACGGCCCAGGTCGCCAGGTCGCTTTTGACCCCTCTGGAGCCACAATACACAGATAGAATGATTCAAACTATGTGCCGATGGATCAATTTGTCATCCACTCAGTTACTACATGTATACGGACACTTTCCGAGTCCAATCCCACACAGAATGACCAACAAAGAAGACAAAGTGACACAAGAATAAAGACAACTCACCACATTTCCTTGTGCCGTTGTGGTCCACCATGATGTTCTCCAGGGGACACATACACCGCCTGGAGTTGTCTAAGTTCCCGGCGTGCACACAGACGGCGCCACTGTCCACACAGACGCTGCTGTCGTCGTCCGAACATGACTGGGTTAGACGTGCGTGGAATCCTGCCAGGGAAAGGAAGAGGTAGCAGAACATGTTAGGGATCAACTTGAATGGGAATAAAATCCTGTGTTTGTGCCTTGGAATGGGGAAGGTTTGAAGATCTGACGACAATTGATTACATATAATGTAGAAAATGTGAATATTTCAAGGATAGACATAATGTGAATTTAGATAAAATCTTTGATATCGGAGAAAATTAACATGTCATTGTGTGGATGTGTGTATAATTAGATCTATGCTTATGGCAGGTATCATTGTATGGATGTGTGTAGAATTAGATCTATGCTTATGACAGGTATCATTATGTGGATGTGCGTAGAATTAGATCTTTACTTATTGAAGTTACCATTGTCTGGATGTGTGTAGAATTAAATCTATACTTACTGCAGGCATCATTGTGTCGGTGGAACTGCATATGATTGTTACAGGCACAACGTTTCTCCACAGTGTCGGTCAACGTCACGTTTACGTCCTGACATGATATCATGACGTTCCCACAGTCACTGTCCGTCACGCAGGTCACATTGAAAGCCTCAACCTCTGTAGATATCAATATGACGTATTAATACAACTATGACAACCGTTATGCAGTGATTTAGCGCATCAAAGAAGGACTATGCCAGCAGATAACAAGAATTAATATGATCAATGATGAGTATTCCCATATAAAGGGGGTCATGGAATTGCATCGGCAAAGAACAATGATGTGTACAATTCAATAGATTTAGTAGTTTCATGCGTAGATTATACTCAGATGAAAATGGGTCAACTGTTGGGTTAGGTCACATTGGGTTAGATCAGAGAATGCTCATATATATATGTCCGGGCCTTTATCAATGATGATATCACCTGTTAGCAAAGCATCCCCATAAGGACTCTGGAGCACAAAGGCCACACATAGTAGGACGACCTGAAATAATGACAAGGACATTGATGGGTATCTATTTTTTAGAGATAACTCTTGATCGTGAACAAAAATATTAAATAATTCAAGCTTACGTCAATGGAACATTTATTTCTAATGTTACAATCACCAGAAGAATCTTGTATTTCTTTCATTGTATTATCGTTTATAATTCTATCATGAATCTGGTACCTTTAGAAAATGATATATGATCTCCACAAGCGCGGCTTGTTCATGAATACCGCACGCCAAAAGGTAACTTACTGTTTAGGGAGAAACAAGATGTATAGGCACTATATATCGCTAACTTTGCTGTATTAATAAACCGTAGGGTAAATAGGGCAGACTTACCATGAGTAGGACACATAACTTGACACGGACACTTAAATGTATCCATGCATGATAATACCTAGTCCCTCGATCTTTGTTGAAGAGCATTGCATTTACATTGTAAACATATTCACAATAAGAGGATTTGTCATGCCGCAATAACTACAAAGTCAAGACAGTGTCCATCTCAATGCATGTGTCCGACCCATGGTGAATCTACCCTAAAGACAGAGTAACCACTCAACAGGTTACCCAGGGTACTATACTATTGACCTAAACTCAACCAGAGACGTAATACCTACCTTAAGGAGCATTCTGCCCTGGAGACGTATGGCCCAGGAGGAAGGAAAAGAGGGGAAGTTCCGGTGGTACTGGAAACGTCTATATCAACAGTCTATGTAATTATCCCGCAATAGTCTGTACTGCTACACCAACCATTACAGTATCCAACATACCGATACAGCATCCAACTCACATACACAGTCATGCACTGTACATCGGGTGGGGGTAGGGGTGGGGGTGGGGGTGGGGGTGGGGTGGGAAGGGGGGAGGGTGTATCACACATATGGGTGGAATGGCTAAGTATAACAGGCATATACGTAATAAGGATGGTAGAAATGGGAGGGGGTGTAGATATCCTGGTAGGGATGAGTGTGTGCGAGTCAGATCTATGTGTAGGGGCCGGGGTGGTGTATGTGATGGTATGTTAAGTCTGAGCTATGGGATGGTAGGGGTGACACCGTGGAGGGTGTGGTGGCAACGGCTGGACATTGCTGATATGCATCACTGCACACTGAACGCATATGACGCCATGGTATAAAGGGGTGGTCGATCATGTCCCGATCCTACCCCCCCCCCCCCCCCCCCCCCACACACCACCTCCTCCTGTGTGACACCTGTTACCCTGGAGGACCCTCCACCACGCGGGTAGCACAGGTGGTGGTCTGTGTCTAGGGGCCCTAGTGTACCTCATTATGGATGCTGCACCATCCTTTGTACTAATGCTAAACGTGTATATCTTTGTATATATGATTTTACATGTCAACACCTCAAGTGTAGATCATTGTTAGCATGCATGCATACACTCGCCGTGTTGCAAATACATGGAATATCGCTAAGCTACCTTCATAGATTGGCATAATTTCCGAAATGAAATTCAATGGTCTGCTTTTTTATCACTATTTTATACAAAAGTAAAGATATCAAAAAGTAAGATTTGGTCTTATGACTTGATTCTGTAAGCCGCACCGCCTAATAATAATAAATTGAATAACAAAACCACATGTATTGTCTACTCTAGTTTGACTTCTTGTTCCACAGAATGAGATATCTTCCTTGTTTTAGTTAGTTTAGTTTGGTGGATAGGGCTGGTGGATATTACGGCATGATTAGAAGACTGATCACTGGGGCGTAATGTGGTCATGGCTACCATCGTGGTCAACATGTGATGACTCTGGGTTTTCTCTGAAGTCATCTAACTACAACACCTGACTCCTTACAGCACCTCTTCATGACTGACTCTGTCTATGGCATTGTATTCAACACGATTGGAAAATGGTTTTCTCGTACAAAATGTTTCACTTTACAAAACTGTTTATGGACAAAACCGATCAAGTTAAATCCGGCAAGCATGCGTTCGTCCCTTCTCAGTAGGAAGAGGAGTTATATTTGTTCAATTACAAATCCTCTCACAAAAATAACACTATAAGTGTACCCCTGCTTATATAAACAGATGGTCGGGAGGTGGGCAATTAGGTTTTCCCATATTATACAATATCAATTGATATGAACATAATTGATGAGAATCTATGAATATATGTTTATTTTTGCATATGTACAATTATATTTAGTTTTGTTTAGTTTTGTCTACTGCACTGGGATGATGTCATTGCACTAGGATGACGTCACTGACTGCGATGACTGGACTAGGACACGGGCAGGCAGGTGGGGTGTGTGTGTGTGTGTGTGTGTTTAGGTGGGGTCGGGGGCAGAAGGGGTGGGAGGATGGGGGAGGGGTGGGGGGAGGAGGGGAGGGGTGGTGGGTCGACAGTTGTCACCATTGTACCACCTGATGTCCACAAGCCCTCCTCATGTCCGCAAGTACTATTACACTTTAGTACACCAGGCCAAAGAGCTGGTCACTTTCTCCCTTTTCGTCATAGCAATTGGAATAACATTGGTACATACCACAGGTAGGTTGATTACACGGTTGGGGCTATATGCAGCTAGAGGACTTACTATCCTTACATCATACAAAAGTATTTCCCGTGCTGCACTTATCATTTCATGTATCTATCTATAAATCACCAAAGCCAGAGAGAACGATGTCTATCGATATGTAGTACAGTATAATTGCAGGTTATAACCTGCATGCAGTAAGATGGATTTACTATCATACATCACTTCTGCTGAATCGATTTAAATTATAAAATTAATTCATTTGTTTTCCCGTATCTAGGGTCTGTAAAAATTCTTCTCGCACATTGAAAATTGTATTCATCGTATAATGACAAAAGTAAGAATATAATCTGGGGTAGATTCATCTGGAGTCGGACACATACCTTGGGACGGACACTTGATTTTTTCCCCGTTATTCAAACATTTTAAGCTCTTTATTTGTGAATAATGATATGGCTTAAATGTGTTTTTTTTAAGACACTAGAAGTCGTGTAGAACATGAATAACCTCAAATTTCACTGTCCATCTCAGGGTATGTGTAGGGGCATATAAGTGTGTATTGGTATGAATGAAGGTATGGCTGTAACTAGTGTCGGGACATGGGGGTGTGGGTATGTCTGTAAGTGTAGGGGCATGGGGTGTGGGTATGGTTGTAAGTAGTGTAGGGGCATGGGGTGTGGGTATGACTGTAAGTAGTGTAGGGACATGGGGGTGTGGGTATGGCTGTAAGTAGTGTAGGGACATGGGGGTGTGGGTATGGTTGTAAGTAGTGTAGGGACATGGGTGTGTGGGTATGGTTGTAAGTAGTGTAGGGACATGGGGTGTGGGTATGGCTGTAAGTGGTGTAGGGACATGGGGGTGTGGGTATGGCTGTAAGTAGTTTAAGGGTCACAATTTGGTTGGATTGGTGGGTTTGGTTATCATTTGTTGGGTTCAATAATCACTAAATATTAATGTATATTTCCTCCAGAAGGCAACATGCTGTACTGGAACCACCAGCTCTTCCTCCTGTATGTTACCCTGGTGTGTGCAGCCCTGGGGAATCCAGGTAAGGAATAAACTATAAAGCAATTGCAAATGAGTGCAGCATCCATTGGGCTGACAACTACCCTTTATTTGAGACCAGTCTTTAGATGAGTATCCAAAGTCATATCATCGTTGGCATATCGGTACCTACAGATAATGGTTTTTGGTCTAATGATATGTTCAGAGCCATTAAATCCCTTATTAGTTACTTGGAGAGAGTGATAATTGTCTAACCTGATTATTTTACTGTGATATTACTTATTGTATCATAACAAGAGTCTCAACGTCAATATCTAAGTAACCTCATGTGTGTGACTTGGTTGTTGTATATGTCAACCCCATTGAGGCTGATGTAACAACACTGCACTCTCCGACTGGTGCGTTACTTGTAGATTTACTTGTGAACTGATTAGGTAGGGGATAGATACATTTTTTTTTATGAAATACTGCAGTGTCATTTATTTAACCAATGAGCGCCGTATTCCACCCCCGTGAAATAACCCATGCTCGTATTTCATGACCCTGTGGCATCATCAGAATGGCGGGTTGGTTACATTTGAACGGCACATAAAAAGGGTATTTTAAACCCTCCACCCCCTATAGGCCCTAATAATTCAATTTGAACCGAAAAAGGTAAAAGAATAAAAACAAAGGAACACTCGTTTTTGGTCCTTTGCAGGGTTATTTCACTTGTTGACCCTATGCCTCGTGAAATATACCAGAAACTCGTGCACCTTTGTCTACTTAACTAGTTATCTAGGCACACACTGTAGAATGTACCAAGCGCATTGTTCCATGTAGGGCCTACATATTACCAGTATGACTGTGTCACTGTTAATCAAGGTTACATTAACCATGCTATTGCCTATTCACAGTCAAATCGACTTCTTACAGTGCACTTTAAAAGGAGAAAATAATAATCTATGATATAAGTGAGCAAACTTACATACATGTATATGCTTAGACCACTCAAAATAATATCCTTGTTTCTCAAGTTTCCGCGTGCATCCTCAAAATCGTCTTTTTAACTTCTTTTCCCCCCTGCAAAACATGATAATATTGGTCTAATATGGCCATATCCTATATCAAATTGAAGCTAAGAGTGCTTGCATAATTTGTTTATCTTTTCATTACTTGGACATGGATTTAGTTTGGCGAGAACCTAGACTTCCCTACCTATTTAAACCTCAGCAAAAAAAGGAAAAAAAAAGCGCCCTCGTCATATTTCTCATGGCTGGGTGATAAGAAACAAGGATATTTTTAGAGTGGCCTTATCGTCTGTTATCACTGAAGTAGTGCATACTGTGCCGTTCAGTGGTTTGAAACATTATAATTATTACCATTTTTGCAACATTGGATTTCTGATGACAAAGTAAAGGGTATGGTGGGGCTGCAATGGGTCGATAGAATTGACAAATTAGCATTGATGATTTCAATCTTACATTCCCATTAAGGTCAAATAGTGCGCCATGTGATATTTAAACCACTTCACCCCCCCCCCCCACCCCCTTACCCAATATCACTCATACCATTCCCACATCTGTAATCATAAGGCATACATAAGAAAAGCCCACAGTGAACTCCCTGTACAATAGGGAATATTTGAGATGAGAGAGCTTGGCTAGTGATTTACAGCAATGGCTTTAGGGGAATTCCTGTTGATGCTAATGATGGCTGATGGTATCAGACATTGTGGTACAGCTACAGATGTTACCACTGCCCACAGCTGCCTCCACCCAGGTGCCGCAATCTGGTATTATGTAGCGGTATGTGTGTGGTAGATATGGTACAAGGGACTTGCTGTATAAGTGATATAAGCCAACGACAGGTTAATTGTCCAAAGTACTAGCTGCAGATAATTACCATTGTCCAAGGCTTATAACACTTATGCAGCCATTCATGCATGTCATATCTGACTCACAGTCACAGTAGTAGAGTGTGCTCAATGGACCACACAAACATACAACCATGTAATATGCAAAATACAGTTAGGCCATTTCTTTTGTTCTCTCAGCCAACTGTGGTGTAAATAACAATATAGAGCTGAGAGCTAGATGCGATAGCTTTTAAAGGCAAATAAAGAAAGTACTTGTGTTGATCAAGGTGCCTTTAAAGGGGGGGCATTCCTTAATTATGCCGGTTTTTGACCACCAGTATGGCAAAGTAGTGGAAATTAATGACGAAAATGATTTAAGGTTTTTTATAAGGAATCTCTACATATTACACTTCCTGGTTGCCATTTAAACTATTCTAATATTCTAAAAGGAACATTTTGGTTCTAGTCTATTTGAAATTCCATCAGGAACGGAAAACAGTCCTCTTAGAACAATATCTACGCTAAAACGCCACATTTCCTTCTGTCCGCTGGCAAAAAAAAAACAAGATAATTTTCTCAATTCCCGATTTCTCCAACATGAAGATTGCGGTAACTATTAGAAAATCTGCTGTAAGTAGTGTAGGGACATGGGGATATATGCGTTTGGCTGTTTGTTGGTCATTTTCTGTTTCAATCTAAAACCATGAATACCTTGTAATCTCCGTTCTATTTTACAGACCATGACTTCTTCAGCACCCCACACACGTGCACAGAGAACGCTGACTGCGACCACCTGCACCGCTTTGCCGTCTGTGCTGATTACGAAGACTGGGTTGGACTGGACCCGGACGACCAACTACTCCCTGTCCTACAAGATAACGTCACAAGTATTTTTGACGACGGGTCTGGTGACGTCACAGAAACAACAACGTCATTGGCGAGCATCTCTGAAGCCACGACAAACCTGTCTGAGATGAAACGATGTCGGTGTAACGCAGACGACGGCTTTCACAAAGAGGGATCGGATTGTGGTGAGTACCACAGAGGGTCAGACACTCCCCATGCAGTGGGCACAGAACATTAAATCAACATTGATCAATGTTGCTTCAATGTTCTTGCAATGCTGTTCAAACATTGAACTGGCTTTTGTGCCCACTGGGTCTCACATTCTCACCATCCAGGGTCAGGGAGACTGGGCCGGATTCTGGAGATAGAGTCCAGAACTCGCTGATTCACTTTCGAAATGGATTCAGGCGATGCTAAACTGTGGAGGGAGAGTCAGAAATGCTAGACTCCCTTCCAGGGTCAAGCTTTGCCTCGCTCATTTTGAAAGATATCCAGGCAACAGGCAATGCTGGAGTCCCTAAAGAGAGTCATTCTGGCGAAATCATTTTCTGTGTATAAATAATCTAGCATCCATATATGTCCTATATAGCGAGACCACGATAAATCGGTCTTTGATAAGTCTTTCCTATCAGTACTGCATAAAGTTCTACCATTATTTCTTATTACACCTATTCTGTTTATGTATAATATTGCTTTAAATTATCTAGCAGTTTAAGTAACCGGCCATATATTTTTAATCAAAAACGGAGAGGTCCGTTATATCAGGGTCTCACTGTATGTACCTTCTTATCTCTGTACAGTGAAGCATGTGGTAGTGGATGAGATGTGCTCCTTGGACCACCTGTCCAGGTGTACCGACCCCAATGCTGAGTGTGTCAGTGATGGCAGTTACGGCACACAACGCTGTCAGTGTAAAGACCGCTATAGAAAGGTGTACAATGATGGGAAGCATGAGTGCGGTAAGTTAACAATTCATCTATTCTTACATTCCGATATAACAGCTCTCATCTCTAACCTTTTCCACACTGCGTCCTAGAGAAGCAGTGAAAATCGGCGCCAAGATTTGATATTAGCCATGCATTAGAGTAATTTCTGCCACATAAATTATGTAGAATATTCAAAACGCTATGCCCAAATTACTATCAGAAAGCTGCCATTAGTTAGACTTAAAGGTAAAGGCCACATGAAACGATCACATGAAACATAACCTTCTAATACAATAGGTATGACAGTATTAGCTTGCAACACACAAAACCATGATGTATTCTGCTAGTAAATATCATTTTCTGTACAGCCAAGACGTTGACAGTGGACGATGATGCGTCATGCGCCTGGTGTATTGAAAATAAGGGCACGTGTTATGACGTCACAGGCGATGGATCACGTGTTGACTGTCTATGTCCACGCATTAGGTCTGGAGAGGACTGCGTTGTGGAGCATGGTGAGTTTACGTTATTGGATTCAGTTAGGAGAAAACTGCATTTGCCAGTCATGGTGAGGTTACCTTGTCAGCTTCAGTTATGAGAAAACTGTATTTTCTGGTCATGGTGAGGTTACCTTAATGGCACTGGGGAGAATAAAAGACTACACTGCAATAAAGCAGAGTCATCTGAGTGGCAGTTCGACTCTCCATTCTTACCAGAGCCACTCTTCTCATTGAGTATTAGTTCGGACACAACCCACCATACTGACGTTACCCTATTGGTCTCAGATGCCATAGGTTATGACAGAAAACAACTACAGTCATTCTGATTTTACCTTTATATCGACAAGTCTCAGTTTCAGGAGTATAAATAACTGTCGTAGCTAGTCAATGATGATGCACTTCTATAGGTGCTCTGTCAGACAAAGGGCACAGACTTAAATATAATAATCATGTGACACAATCTTCAGAAAAGGCCCTTAGTGCAGGGTGAACTAAGGTCGCTTTTGCCAGTAAATGTCACATATATTGATGAAAAGAACAACTGTGTTTCATCTCTACATTCATGACATCCTTCATGGCATTAACTGAATATCCAGTATTAATATTGTCTATGCTTACTCCGAAGATGTATAGGCATATTCGCAACACTACTCACAACTTATCATGGTTAATAATAGTGATCATGAGGAGCTCCTTATAGTCTTCAAACACTATTGCTGTTTTCCTATTGCAGTTTCAGTCAGTTGTAATGTAGATGACTTCAAAATGGTGATCTGCTACAACCGGACTACTGACATCGACTTCTCTGAAGGCCTCCTCATGTCAGTCACCGGACGTGACGACGACAGCAAGTGTCGGGGTCATCACGTCACATCCGGTGACACTGTGTGTCCTGGATGGGACATGGGGTTAGTTCTGGAACTGCACACACCTGCCATTTGGCGCTGCGGTACTGAGGAGATCACAAGAATAGTATGTATCAGTCTTTTGGTGATGGCGACTAGTAGGGACTATTGACGTACGACGCCCAATAAGGGGTGTGGGGTATATGGAGAATGATGACATAACCATGATGTACCTATACTGACAATGTGGGTGGGGGTCTAAGAAGATTTATGAAGAGTGATGAAGTCATACTTGAATGGCCTCGTAGGGTCACAAAGGAATGTAAACATATTTCTGTTAGTCATATAACAATTAACATGATAAGTATAATGCCCATGCATTGTCGAACTGAGAATAAGTGACACATTTGCCTCCCCATATATGGGTTCACTTTGTATTTTTTCCACACCCAACCAAAACCCCCTTCCCTGCTGTTGAAGTATGACCACTCTACGACATGTGCGCCATCCCAGTGGGCACAGAACATTGAATCAACATAGCTAAGTGATGATCAATGTTGATTCAATGTTGATTCAATGTTGAATTACATTTTTGTGCCCACTGGGATGTGTAGGAAGGGTTTAAGAAAGGCCCAATCCATCTTTGAAAGAGGAAAGCCGTGTACGTCCCTACCTGTGCACCCCCTTTGTGTAGGCATGTCAGTCTACACACTAACTGGGTTTGTCCTGCTGCCACTTTCAGCCCGGGAAGCGCAGGTTCCAGACCAGCATTACGGCCTCGGCCCCCGGACCTGCCCAGACCTCCTCCAACTCTGTCACATTTCAGGCATACTGTGAGTTTGACACCCATGCACACGCCTCGTTTGACGCCTTAGATGTCAACGCGTAAGTAGTATCCCACGGTCATAGAGATAATGTAGAGCATCAGAATGATTTAATTTTACATGCCGGTACAGTAATTAATAACATAACAAGAATTCCACATATTTGTCCGGTTTATATATCGGTATCACTGAAATAAATGCCATAACAATTGAACGAGTGTTAGGCTCAATTGCTTCTCATGAAAATAAAGAAGTAATTGAGCGTATTTAACGTATTTTTGTTAGCTGGGCTGCAGTTGCTCTGCGGGCTCTCCCTCGAACTGTAATATCTAGGAATGCCTCTATTATAAAATTCTAATTTATGATTATGATTTCTAATTTCATAAATATCATGTTTTTTATGCAGCGTCCCGGGTAATGACAGAGGGCAGCACAAGACACCAGGCCTCACGATGACGCTTGAGAACAGTTTTGGTTCGAAGATACCAGACAATGTGGCCCTCAGACTGGGCGATAAAATCCGCTTCAAAATAGAACTCACCAACGATGGTAAGGGTATTCTGTCTACATGGCTGCAGGCAAGGGAGCACATCAACCAGCTTAAGGTTTTATCAAGTTGAAAAGGCGCTTAATTAACTTTGATTTATTTTCTCCCTTTACTGTTGTTAGTAGCATACGGAGAATTCCATCTGTTTTAATAAATGCTGGGATTTATTTAACATGGTTTCTCCATAAATGTACGCCCCAGCGTGGGCGGAAATTAGGTTATGTGCCTACTGGGATGGGGCCAGCCATCGTATTTTACAGTGTATTTTTAGTAGGTGAAACTTCTGCATGCACTCCAAAATTAATATATTGAGCATAACACTGGCAATTGGACCAAATATAGGCTATTCACCATTTCACAGATTGAGGGAAAAGGATAGAAATCAATTCACTTAAAACTGGACCAGAATGTTAAGGCTATGTCTCACGACCTTTGGCCAATGTATTCATCTCTGACTGGGTGTCAGCTCTGACCGGGTGTCAGCTCTGACCGGGTGCCAGCTCTGACCGGCCCGAATAAAAACGGGTTATTTAGGGCAGATGATGATAGAATTTGGCTGAAAAGGTTAATGGATGTTATAACTCTTTAAACTAGTAATTATTTGCCCATTTTTATCATCATCTGCCCTAAATAACCCGTTGGCACCCGGTCAGAGCTGGCACCTGGTTAGAGCTGGCACCCAGTCAGAGACAAAAACATTGGCTCAAGGTCGTGAGACATAGCCTTAACTGAGACTATAATCATCGGTTTACTCATTAAATTGTAATTAATGGCAATAAGATGGCTTTCTAAAGTAAATAAGGTCATTTCGGAAAAGGATTTAATGTTATAAATGGATGAGCATAGAAGTGCATGGGAGAAATGTTATTCTTTGAGTGCAGATTAAACAGATATAAACCGATTTCCTATTGTGTGTTTTTACAGGAATATACAAAGGCGTTAGGGTGGAACAATGTACTGCTTCTAGCTCCCCTGTCATCCCGGACCCAAAGGCCGTCACCCTGCCCCTCGTATCTAATGGGTAAGTGCATGTGCATACCTATAACTTTTCAACATTCAGTACAGGTCCTGTGGTAGGGAATATTACAAAGGAAATACGGGGATTGCACACAATGCACTAGAAAATAAAATGTTAGACTGACTCGCTTTCAGGATGACAATGATGATATGGACACGTCCCCAAGATGATCCGCTTTGGAGAGAACGAGACCTTAATTGGAAGGAGAGACTCGCATTGCAAAGAGATTGTGGGAAGGAATTGTGACAAGAATAGCTCTCCTTGTAGAGTATGGTAGACTCCCCCTGCACACTCCGGTCAAGTCTCCTTCAGAGTCTGGACAACTATCCCAGCTAACAGAAAAACGTTATTTTACGTCAAAATGACGTTTTAAAACGTTATATAAAGTTATGCCATAGCAAGGAGCCTTATATAACGTTATAAAATGTTGTATAAGGTTTTTTGTATCCCTGTAGAGTCTGGATGACTCTATGTGCAGAGCCTCTCCCTACAGAACCTGATAGACTCCCCCTCCTCAGGCAATACAGAATATTAGCCAGTTGTACTGGTACCAGAGAAGCATTAATTGGGCATAATATGGTGGGAGCATTTCATGCCAGATCATAACATGTCAGACTTTGTGTTTCCTCATTGGTGCTCACCTCCAACACTAATCAATTTATCTCTTACCCTATTTGTGACGTCACAGGTGCCCTGCTAACAGCCAATCGATGATTAACGCAGTCAACAATTGGAGACCATATTCTGACGGCGCACTGGGCGGTGTGGAGACAGGTTATATCAGTGTCTTCAAAATGGCACAAGGGTCTTCTGTTTTCCTTCACTGCCGGCTCAAGGTCTGCCTCACTGGGCTAGAAGATGATTGTGACCCTGTAAGTGCCCTATATCATGGGACTACTGTCCATTTATTTTCGAATAACATTTCTTTGATGAATAGTTCGATATATAGACAGAGCTGCACGCTAAAGTCACCGAGTCAGTGGTTACTGCACAAGAGTTGCCTGGCCCGTACTGCACGCTGGCCGCAGGCCTAGTGCAGTACGGGCCAGGCAACTCATGATCAAGTGCAGTAACCACTGACAAGGTGACTTTAAGTGACGCTCTGTATTTATTTCAGGGTATTCCAATCTAAAATAGCTATTCAATCTATGTTTGGTTACTTCCACGATGTTTTTTTACTTCCGCGGTGTTTGTTTACGTCCATCGGCCGCCATTTTGAATTCCGCGCAGGTCACGTGACCCTCGGGAGCGTGCAATACTGCTACAGCGTGCAATATGGCCCAGGGTTATTGCACGCTGTCCCAGGGAACGGCCCTCCCATTGCTTTAACCTTGTTGTCCCGTATTCACCATGAAATAAATAGACAAATGTCAACGCCCATTGATACTGTCGCTGCCGTATTTCACGAGTGGGGGCTGGGGCCATATCCCACGAAGCTGCAGGCTGAGTGGGATATGCCCCAGCCCCCACGAGTGAAATATGGCAGCGACAGTATCAATGGGCGTTGACATTTGCATTTATCTTTTGATTTGAAGCCATTTAATGAAGAAATCCAGCTTTTTCTTAGTCCATTGAATACGGCCACATTGTATTCAATGGGGGCATTGAATACGGCCCTTGCTATAGTTAAGCATAGTAAATCTTGTATTTCAAAAAAATAAGTACATTTATTTCATGGTGAATACAGACAGTCAAGGTTAAAGCAATGGGTGGGCCATTCCCCAGGGCAGCGTGCAATAACCCTAGGTCGTATTGCACGCTGGGGTCGTATTGCACGCTCCCGAGGGTCGCCATGGGTCGCCATGGGGTCGCCATGACGTTTCTACGCAACCAAAGGTCACGTGACTTGTACGGAATTCAAAATGGCGGCCGACGGAGGTAAACAAACGCCGCGGAAGTAAAGAAACATCGTGGAAGTAAAGAAACATAGACTACATATCTATTTTACATCGATATACCCTGAAATAAATACAGAGCGTCACTTTAAAGTGCCCTCTTCACTGGTTACTGCACTTGTGGTCATTGGGCCGTATTGCACTAGGCCTACGGCCAGCGTGCAATACGGCCCAAGGACCACTCGTGCAGTAACCAGTGACTCAGCCACTTAGGCCTAAGCGTGCAGCTCTGTCTATTTATTTTTTTGAAATACAAGATTTACTATGCTTAATTACTGGAAGGGCCATATTCAATGCCCCCCCCCATCGAATACAATGTGGCCGTATTCAATGGGCTAAGAAAAAGTAGTTTTTCCTTCAAAAAAATAAACACAAATGTGCCCCTACATGGGTACCCGAATTTTTGACCGTGCCGCCGTGTCGATTGTTAGCAAAAGGGCAGTGTCGATGTGTCGATTTTTATCCCATACCATTAGTATACTCTCTACTTCATGTGCCCATGTCCGTCGATTTTTAAAAGGGCCGTGTCGCCCGTGTCGATTTTTAAAACGGCCGGGTCGCCGTGTCGCCCGTGTCGATTTTTACCCATGTAGAGGCACACAAATGCCAACTATATTGATACCGCTCTGATGTATTTCACTCGTGACAAGAAGCCTAAGATAATTACGGAGGTTTAGAAAGGTTGTGAATAATCATTGCACAAATTGCCTGATGAAATGACACATAGAGTGACTATTTTCCCAGGTAATGTGCACAACTACTGGCAGCCATTTTGGTGGTGGCAGGAAACGGCGAGCAACGGACGATGAGCTCACTACCAGTGTGACTAGAGAACTGCGCTGGTTTGACGATGAGCTCCTCAATGCAGGTACGGTACAATGTGAAGGTCTCATAAAGGGGTGTTCCACTCAACATAACTTGTGGTTACTTTGATTTGAAAATATTTTATTGGCATAAGCTGCAAATCTTTCATAGATGATACAAGATGTAAAGATAATACACTTAAGATAAATGACATACCAAATCATCCAAACCAACCAACGCGTCGCACAGTGTTGCTTAGATAAAGCAATTTCACCATTAATTAAACTGCAAAAAAGGTATTTCATGTGAGGGCCTGATAAAGGAAGTGTTACACTGAACATAGCTCTGAGGTATTCTCTATAAAGGTCTAATAAAAGGAATGATCAACTGAATAAATTTCGAGGTATTACAATGTGAGGGCCTAAATAAGTCAATGATTTTACTTAGAACAAATAATTACTCAATTGCGAAAACATTGTGGCTTTTTTTTTAAACGTGGAGGATTTGCTCTTGTTAAACAACCCGAAATGCCCTTATATTGTTGAAATTCCTCAATAATTTGATCCAAATTACTGAATAATTATTGTCATTCCTTCGGCAGAGGCCCAGCGGCAGTTGCAGGCGGAGAGAGGAGCAGCTCACGGTGGGGCAGTGGTGGTGATGGAGGCGGCAGGCTTTGGTGTGCTGCTCACCCTCCTGCTCCTGCTACTCATTGTCTTCATGGTGATCAGTGGCCTCCTGCTCTACCGTCTACGCAGGGGGAATTTCACTAACCCACCCGAAGACGGATACGCCAAGCCACAGCATTTCGCGCTCCCTCGCATCACTAGAAATACCTTCCGGATTTAAGAAACATTATGTATTTTTGTAAAGGTTTCCCTGCTTAACACAAGATCTAGGGTTTCATTGCTGACCCCGAGGGCTAGTGATAATGTGTATCTTTAGTTATATTTATTTCCTGAAGAGTAGCAACTATTATCTAATCATGGACGTGGATGATCTATCTATGTGTTTGTTTTAAGTATTATTGTCCCATCAATTATTCTCTCTTCATGTTCATTAACGTCTAGAAGAGTTACACTACAGTGTAAAATAAAGGTACACGGAAGAATTTGCAAAGAGCAATAATTTGTATTTGATTAAAGAGATTGCTCTTTTATATCACACATAAGAGATTTTTCAGTACTGATCTAGATGTGTTAATATGGTATGTTTTTATAATTTGATTAGTATTTAATGTTCTATGATGAATTCTTAAACCGCAAAGATTATTGATGATACAAAGAGATGGGGAGTTGTGACTATTTAGCAACAGGGGGTTGTTGGATCAGTGCGTGAAAACAACTTTCAGACCCCTAAGGGTAAACACATTCATTTTTGAAACGCCCCTCCCACACATACTATTGGCTCAGTCTCACGACTTTGTAACAATTGGATCGCCTTTGACCGGGTGACGTCTTTGACCGGGTGACTTCTTTGACCGGGAGGCGTTATTATAGTATAAATTAGACCTATATAGTAAGAAATGGGTGGAAGAAATCAAATAATATTTTTCCACTATATGAGAGGAAATTTATTTAAAGTTTGTTATATTTATATGAAAGCCCTTTCACGTGCATTAAAGGATTATGTTATACATGTATTTTTTCTTCTGCCTGGTCAAAGATGTCACTTTCTATATCATGTGGGCTTTGAAGAGCTACAATATCTAAAGTATTATGCAATAACCGTCCACCTATTTTTTTCAAATAGTATAGATATGGAAAAAAAATTAAAAAAATTAAAAATTGCCTTTTCTAGCCTCCCAGTTAATGACATCACCCAGTCAAAGATGTCACCCGGTCAAAGACGTCACCCGGTCAAAGACGATCCAATTGTTACAAAGTCGTGAGACTGAGCCAAAATATTACGTGACAAATCGCGCCAAAGATGGATTGATACACTACATGCAGGCTAATGCTGCATCACCAATTATCGTTTACCTTGACTAATTGATAACTTCCATTGTATACATACTTGTACATAACTATTTTTGCAATAATAAATTGGGTGAGGTCAAATTGAATTTAATATTCTCTTATTCGTACAGAAGGTATTAAGGTCAAGGACCTCTGATTATAATACATTCATTCCGTTGCGAATCCATATGGATACATGTGAATGATTAGCAACACATAACAAAAAGGAAATAAAACAAAATAAAGTACATTGAGATGGCTCTACTTGGAATTGATAGCAGATGTTAGTCTACTGGGTTTCAAAGATATAGATCTTAAGTTCCTGACAGTTGGAATTCGCCCATTAAGGGAGTTTTAATTTTTCCCATCTTCTGGTTTGAATCCAGATAAATGAAAGTGCTATTTAATGGGCCTAATAATGCCCGCATCATTTGTTTATAAATACATTTGTGAGAAGGACTGTGAACACATCTACTAAGACTGCTTTAAGTATATTGACCTTGGACATTCATATGGAGCTGGACGGTGATTGGCTGAGCTTAGGCCTCCCCAAACTGAGGGTTGGTGAACCGATACGAGTGGCCACTACTTGTCACCTACTAGTATACTGGGGCTGGATATAAAGCCTAGATGTGGCTCTTGAAATGATGATTAGTGAATCCGGACTCCAAAATATCAATCGGGAATACCATGGCACAAAACCATATTTTAATAAAGGGGAATATCTGTGTGTTCATTGGTTGATGTTTTATATGTCTTTGGTTAATGACTATGGCAAGATACAATTAATTTCAAGTTCAATATGTTATTGTATTGCATGACTTCAAATACATGTTTTCAATCACAGCACTGGGCCGACCAACCCTCTGTATCTGGTAATTTGTGATAATTTTCTTATTCGTGTATGTCGAGAAGAATATGATACATCGGTCGGGAACCAACCTCCTGTTATTCAAATATCACTTTATGAGATATGAGGTTTTCTGGGGGAAGAATTGAATAATTCTAAATACAAGTACTTAGAATTAAGGCATCAACCAATATTAATTACTTCAGACAATTTTCTACTAGGTATGTATAAGTTGTCATATGATTTCATCATTAATTTCCTTTTTAATGTTTTATTAGGTTTAATAATACAGTTACATCGAAATAAAATGTAAATGTACCAAACCTAGCACGGGCGCATTGCCCTACTCCCGCTAGGACCTCTGTCATTGCATGTATTCTCTTATTGTTGCATATTGTCCAGATATGACATCACTAATAATAGTCATCAGTTCTGTCGTACAAACATGTATTGAATATATAATCACCGCTGATTGCGAATCAGTCTCATGAGATGAGATGAGCATGTTGGAACAATGATACATCAAAGATGAGTTAATTTACATTCATAAAACATTTTGGATAATTTTTCTTGATGGAGGACTGCAAAGTAGTTTTATGGCACACTGAGGTTTACGTATTGACACATGTATACATATAACCTATAGATGTAACTAGAGTTTAGCCAGGTAGGAATCTACAAGATGTGGAGGTATGATTGGCCCCTCGCCTACCGCGGTACTGTCGCGGCCAAGAGATACCCTCCGAGCTGAGATATTCTCCAGAATCGGATCTAGCATTTCTCGTGCCGCTGTGAGATCAAAAGAGAGTGGGGCGTGAATTAGTGTTCTGTAAGTCCCGCAAGGTGGCGCCACCATAGAAAGATGCCTGACGTGTTCCGTGACGTGTTCCCGGAAGTCGTCTGCTCCACGTGTGACGTCCCAATAGTAGACGTCAAATCGGAGGCCGTTTGGTACTTTGCACACGTGGCTATAACTGAAGGCCCTCAGTTTGACATCAGAGTTTTCTCTGAATGTGAAAACTGTGTAGTGGGACCTCAAAATGTCCTGTATTGTTTTGTAGGTGGCTCTAACGGGGCTGCCATTTTGGTGAGACATGAGGAAGCCGGTCGGAAATACGCAGACGACATTTGTCATGTCATTGAAGACTTGGACAGCTTTGTTAATGTTGAGGGTAGATGCTAAAGAGGTTGTTGGACGAGGTATCTGGCCGATCTGTACATCTTTGTTGTTGCCGCAGAATGCAAGAAGACCCTGCAATAGTCAGAGTGTGTATTTAACCATTTTGTATTTTAGAGTGGGTAAGTATAAAGCAAAACAAGTAGAGCTATATGCATGTTTACTCTTTCGACCCCTGCTTTCAAACCAACCTTCCCTATTTAAGCCAAGAGTACCGTTTCCTGCTCCTCTCCGACAGGAGGAGTGCATGTAGTACTATCTAGGTCAGCGTTGTATTTTAATGCAGCCATGGTGAGAAACTCGCCAATGTGTGGCTGAAGCATTGAGCCACCATGTGGCCTGTAAACGTAATATTCATAATATGTGTGAAAATCTTATCATATATTATCTATGTGTTTCTGCCTGCTCTGTTTGCTTGGTATATCAATCAACAGTTTAACTTTTAAACAACAAACAAGTACATATGATTTAATGTCTTACATTCTTTATGAGGACGCGTTCTCTGCTAGTCCCATTCTCGATTAGCTTTGGGATCATGTCAAAGTGCTTTGCTGCCAGTCCTCCATGTCTGATATTGATAACACTAGGGAGTCTCTTCTGCAGCATAGCCACTGCTTTATATGCCAACGTGTAGTAGATACCCTGAAGGTAAACGTTATGGATTATTATGATTAGTTCTGGTGTTGGATATCATTATCTTTTTTTTTTTGTTTTATGATGTAAAATTCCAGTAGTTAATCATAGTATAAAATGCAGGCTGGTAGCTCCTAGGTTACACGCTACATGCTATGTATATAAAACAAAAGACATATGCCATATATTGATCACAGATGTATAGATATGATGCCCAGCACATTTTGAAGCACATAAAGTTCAACAAAACAAATTAAAGCATTGGCAAAGATTCTGTTATTATTGCTATGTTGCATTTCAGGATCAAGCTCCCTCCGTTCCAGATATCCTAGGTGATAAGGGATATGTCCATACAATGTGCCCACGGGCCTTTGGACTTTGAGACGTACATTAACATTGCTGCTTTTATTCCTCAGAAGGACGACTACATTTTATGGATTCTTCCAATGTCCCATGACCAGGGCTCAGATAATTATCAATATTCTGACAAATTGACCAGGATATTCATTTTAATTCACGTCCAAAGAAGGTTATTCCTCAGAGGGAAAATCATTTCGAGATAATTAATATACTTGCCTGTCGTTCTAGTTGAGGCTTCGTCCTGCCAGCCGCAGCAATGGCGGTTTGATTATTGTCTGTGAGCTGATACACGACAAATGTTATCTGAAGGCAAAGAAATACCATGGTGAAGAAAGCATTACATTTGTACATGTGCTTGTAACATGTATTGTCGTGTTATTAAGAGACAGTTGGTATTTTCTACTTTAATTATCAAAATATGGAATTATGTTTATGTCGCTGTTTTCTCTGTAATAAGTGACAAATAGCATGACTTGATTGATTGATTGATTGATTCTTTTATTTATACTGTTGATGTACATAGGCCGGAGACCTGTCTTACAGCATCACAGTGTGCATGTGGCACAATTATGAGTTTGGTATCATCCCTAATTTCCATATATGTTTCTTATTTTTGCTTTAGGAGCCTAATGATCATGTAGGGAAGGGTTTTGATGAGTGATGATAGTGTGTTATTAGTGTTTTAGCTAACGCTAATGGGGTTAATTTGATGCCCCACTAGCGGTACTTAGTTAGTATTTCATGTGTAGAACAATAAAATAATAATGAAGTTTTTCAAGCATCTTGGCCCGTCCGGTGTTAGTGGACACATTTGGTTAGTATGGGATGGTGTTGGTATCCCGGGTATGGTCATGGGATTTGGGATGGGGGCTTGAGCTTCCCTGATACACTTGCCATTCGGAATTTAAAGTAATTAATAATTCCTGATATAGATGAAAAATTATGTCTCAGTTACTTACTATCTCGCCATCAACCTCCCCGACATAGCCATAGCAGTGAGGGTCCTGCAGGAGTATGTGGAAGCATGCAGGCAGGTAGTCAAAGCCTCCATTCAGGGTCCTGTCTATGTCAAGTACTGCCTGGTAGTCTCCTAGTGTGGCATCTCTACATCTCATCCTAGTACTCAGAGCCATGTCTAGGAATCTGGAGGATATTGCACCAAAATGGAGGCCGTTTGATATATTATAAAATCATTAATTATCATAGTCACGGTTCACGGGAATACTTGTTGAAACTGACAGCTAAGAAAATAGGGTTTCCAAACGTTGTATAGTTTGGAGGGAACCTTTATGATAAGTTAAGGTTTGTTTAAAAAAGGGTTCCTCCAAACCATATAAAATACCGTTTGGAAATGTTTGCAAACCCTTATTTGTTAGCTGGGATACTATCTTATAATTATGGCATGATTAGCTCTCCACTTCTACGTTGAATCAACATTGAATCAACACCAACAACCAGTTTTCAATATTAATTCAATGTCCTGTACCCAACGGGTTTGTGTGTGTCACCCCTCGGTGTGTAGCACTGACAACAGTTATAATGGATGATAGATTCAGGTATTGGTTACTTACACTGAGTACAGTGGTCCGGGAACCTGGAGGTGGTGGAGTGTATCTGTGAGGGAAAGAGGAGGGGGGAGCTATTAAACCTCAATTGCATGTCACTTGGACTTTGCTCGTTGTATCTTTGGACCCGGGCTTTGAACCCTGCCCCATTGAAGCTACCCTACTTAGACTGTGCACCATGCACTCACTGTCTGGGTCCAATCCTGAGTGGTGATGGAATGATTGCCGGTCATTGCATCATTATCTATGGGAAATGATTTGTTCGAATTCTCGCAGGTGAATCCATTTGTAAATTTATCATATCTTGCATAACCAATTGACCTAACTGATTATTGTATGGTCCTTTAATCATCACGTATTATACTTGTCACAACAGGGCAATACGTACCATTACAGGGATTTAGTGTCATAAACAGCCACTAGGTGGCCACCACCCATGCAACAATATGATATTACCCTACTGACTTATCATGGAACTTTTAGTCACTTCTCCTTTTCCAATTCCGACAAACCTACCCCCAAAAGTAATTATCAAGAGCTTTTCTTAGCAACAAAGTTAATATGAATCTGTGTTAAGCACTGACAGTGCTAGTGCTACTGAGTGGGAACTCAGAATCTATAATATTACATCTAATTCTTTAAGAAAGCTGTTGGTGTACCGCGTATAGGCCGCAGCTAGTATGTGAGTCAGATTGCTGGTGCCACAAGTTCCATGATAAGTCACTAAGAAAACAGTATGTTGGTGCACTGGTGGCCACCTAGTGGCTGTTTTGACACTAAATCCCCGTAACGCCCCCCCTCCCGTTGTGTTATTATTATTACATGCACTAAATACTGTATAAATACTCTGTGCCCTAGTGAGAGCATACACGATATTCTATAGGGATGCATTAGTACACACATACATATATGTCCTTAACTGCCCCAGACGTAGATTTAGCCTCCCGTGAAATTGAGGCCATCCATATCTATAGTGTCCCTATAGTAGCAGGGCTGGGCATGTTGTGATATGCTGGAGCAAACCTAGAAATCTTTGGAGCAAACAAATTTCAGACGGGCACACATTAACTACACCATAGATGTGTATGTGACGGGGGACCCCCCTACCCCCGACAAACTCCTTGAGGTTAATTTTGGGTGTGAAATTTCCAAGGCACATTGCTGATAGGAATTCTCTAAAAACTACCTTTAGATTTGTGCATTCTATTTTGGGCACATTGCTCCCGGAAAATAACTTTAGAATGGTGCATTGACAGAATTTTGTGGCACATTGCACAATATTGGTGTTTTATAAGAACTTTTAAGGGCATGTTGCTCCACTAGGAACACTTTGAATTTCTATTTTTAGAATGGTATATTCTGAGGGGTTGGGGATCATGATGCTCCCAAGACTTGAACTTCTACTACCTTTTAGATAGATGTATTATGATGTGTGGGGAGCATGCAGTTTGAGGAAAATTCAGAAATTTCACCTATTAATTAAATTCTAAAGATGTATTCTCACCATTTTGGAAGCATGCTGCTCCAGGAAAATTTTGAAAATCTACCTTTAGTTTGATGCATTTTGTGGTGTTTGGGGGCATTTTGTTCCAAGAGGATTTTGTAATTCTATTTGTGGATTGGCACAATTTGAGAGGATTGTGAGACAATGTTCCAAGAAATTTGAGAAACTGTACTATGGATTGGTGTATAGTTTCTAGGCATGTTGCTTCAAAGAATATGGGCATGTTTACTTTCGGATTGTGCATTCTGTGGGCATATTGTTCTGGGAAAATTTTGGAATTCCACCTTGAGATTGGTGTTTTCTGAGGGGTTAGGGGTGAATAGGGCTAAGGGGGGTAACAACATCAGGTGGGTGTACATGTTTATCAATGTTGAGGGGTTTAGGGGAATATTGCACTGGGAACAACTTTGGCTCTAATTGGAATATTTACAAAATTCTTTCAGCTTTAGAAAGCCCAGACTTTCCCTGTGGTCCCTGTCGCATTTTGCAAGACCCCTGTCGCACATTTTTTGCGACTTTGTGACAGATGCCCAGCCCTGAGTAGTAAAGATATAATGTGTGAAGACACAACAGGACGCGACAGCAGACCAGCCCTGTTGAGGGGCAGAAGCATCGTATTGAATGGGAAGAGTTACTGACACCAATGCATGCTTTGAAAATAAAAATATACTTACCGCACTGTTGTCATTCATGTGGTGTATATACCTAGCTGACAATCACATATAAAGATATAGGTCAGTAGGCACAGCAAAGGCCATTAGCACTACCCTGCCCTCTGCAGGACTATCCAATAACTGAAGTGTATACCAGAGTCAGCCAACAGATGCTGCCATCTAGAGTCGTATAGTAGGACGCTACCTGATGATAGAGGAAACGATGATTTTGGTCATTATTTTGGCCAACTAGTAAGGCTAGTGTTATTTGGTCTTAAATCACAAAAGAGAAAAATGTGACTTAATGTTTTTGTCTGTGTAGTTTATAATTTTGTTAGCCTATTTCTTAAAATCACCGTTTTTGATAGTGAAGATGGCTAACATAGGCCATAATATAATGTTCAGTCTATACGAAAACATTTACACCATGCAGTCTGACATTCAGTCCTGCAGATATTTTATTTTGCAGACCCGGCTTATTTTTTGCAGGCCCGGGTATTGGAGTACTATCTTATTATTTAAAAATCACATGAAAGACAACTTTTCACAATAATAGTGATAATGAATAATGTTACCCTGTATGTTACAAATATACAAATCAATCGAATATGTAAATCAGTGAAGAAAATTTACAGAAAATATGAATGCTTTCTATTTTATGCTGTAGAAACCTAATGGTGAAAATGTTTTCGTATAGACTGAAATGATACTGTGGAATTTGGGTATTTAGCTATACTCCACCAATTATAGCCAAACAAGGGTTCTCAGCACACCCTTACATATTCCAAACTTCACTATTGCCTTTATACTGTACTGAATCTTTGTGTTTTATTACTATTAAAGGTTGTAGGTGGGGGAGGTCACTTCACATTATGATTTGGGTTGATCATTCCTTGTAAAATATACTCACGATATAGACAGGTGTGAGCTAAATCTATTACTAGGCCGTAAAGGCGTTGATCAACCTGAGATAATTCTGACGCACCATGAACATGGCTCTGAAGTAAAAGGAGACAAAGTTCCAGATTACATTAATCAATATTTCTCCAGCATCGGGAAAAATCTCTTTGAGTCGCTGGGGGATAGGCCCAAGGTCGCTTCAAACAAAAAGCCTAGACACATTAAGTATGAACCCAATGCACATACCATGGTGAGTTATGAAACTGTACTAAAACTTATAAGGGACATTGATGTACACAAATCAAGCGGTATAGACCATGTCAGTAATACTGTTCTAAAGGACGCCCTACTGATTATGGCCCCGCAGCTTACTGATCTCATAAATATGTGCCTACACAGTGTATCATTTCCTAAAGAATGGGCATCAGCCAAAGTTGTACCCCTACCGAAGTCCGGTGACCCCCGAGTGGTGGGAAACTGGCGACCCATCTCGCTGCTGCCGGTTCCCAGCAAAATTATGGAGCGTGTGATATACCAAGAAATTTACGGAAGGTTGGAAGATAATGGTGTTTTACATAATGACCAATATGGCTTCCGCACATCCAGGGGAACTAACGACGCTGTGTTTAAACTGGTCAATGACATCTACAGGTCTAGGGATAATAGACATTTTATGGTGTTGTGTTTCCTGGATGTGCGGAAGGCTTTTGATTGTATAAATCATGCGTAGCTAATCCAAAGCATGAGATCGCTTGAACTGCCAAATATATATTGTGACTGGTTGTGTGCCTACTTAGGTAATCGTACACAGCGGGTGGTATGTAATAACGTCTGCTCGACAGTGCGTAATGTTAACTACGGCGTTCCGCAGGGGTCGATCCTCGGCCCCCTCTTATTTATCTGCTATATTAATAAATTGCCCACAGTGTTCAAAAAATGTAAATCAATAATGTATGCAGACGACGTTGTATTTTATAATAGTAACGAGTCTGTATTAGCAGCATCCGTAGAGCTACAACAGGACGCTAGTAATGTGTATGAATGGTTTTCACTGAGCGGACTGTGCATTAATACTGATAAAACCAAAATTGTGATATTTACTCCTGCAAAGCATAATGTAAAGGATATATCGAATATTGTTAAAATTAACATGGGCAGCTCGGTCCTCGAAACCTGTAACCAATACGAATACCTTGGTATAATATTGGACTCCGACTTCAATTTGGTAAAGAGTGTAAGCAAAAGCGTAAGCAATGCTAATTTCCGTAGTGTGATGTTACGCAAAATACGCACAAAAATTGCAACTGCAACGGCGAGCCTAATATATAAACAAACAATAATGCCAGTCATGGAATATTGTGGCTACCTTTTTAATGGTATATCAGATGTACAACACAAAAGGCTACAACATGTACAAAACAGATGTCTTAGAACGTGTTTAAATGTAAAACTAAAATACCCGGTATCTAGTCTCCATACTGATACAGGGGTACAATATCTGAGCATCCGGTACGATGTACAGCTGTTAATGTTATTACACAAATACTTGTATAGTACTAAACATGATAATTCTGGTCTAGGCATAAGGTTCCAGAGACAGTTGCCAGGGGGGAGAGTGATGCGCTCCGCTGACACCGGTCTACTGGCATACCCTGCCTCAAATCTATGGGGTTATAGAAAAAGCCCCCTCTATAGAGGTGTCCAGTTATGGAACAGTCTGGACACCTCTTGCCGGCTGACAAGTTCAAAAAAAATTTTCAGAGACAAAGCTAAGATAAAAATCGCCAAACTGTTCGCTGATAAGCAAAGAGAAAAGGGCCTACTATAGACCCAATGGTTGTTTGATATGCTTACTCATGTATACTGCATAACTGCTGATATGTATTCGCCATTACATGCCATTTATTGAATCTGGATTGCGAGATATGAAATCTCATTTGACGTACGTAATTGTATTTTGAAGATCACTCTGTGAATAAATACATTATAAACTCAAAAAAAAACCAGTGTACCCCCTATATAAACCATGCCTTTGCAATATATTAAACCACAGGGATTTTAGAGCATTCGAGGGAGAGTATCTAATTATTTTAATATTGAACACTAACCGAATCGCAACACTTAGGCAAGGCCTCTTGGCTGATAATACATTGCAATACAGCAGGAAACCCTTGAATATCACCAAAAGATCTTCAGAAACGCAGAGATCTTCCTACCTAAATCGTACTGTGGAGTTTGGCTATAGCCAATGTCAATAGTCCCCTTGCCCCCAGTATGTTATCCCGATGCAGCTACACTGATTAGTTATGCTCGATTTGGCAAATATTTCCATACTAAGTACGTCATCAAAATTTATAGCAACGTCTCCAACTGAGTATGTCAAGCTCACATCCCACGATGCTTACTAAGTCTCACAAACCTCTGCACTTTGCGATAAATATGTCTAAATACCTGTGATAAATGTGTTAGAGTTGGCCCAAATCGCCATAGATTCCAACCAGTTGTACCTCCCAATTGTAGTTACATCTATTGCAATTTGGACAACATATACTTTGAAGAAATATTTCGGCAAAAATTGCTTTTTGGGATTTGAGCTTTATATTAGTACACCCTCATGTAAATTACATCACTTTTACATCATTTTCTAATTGGTGGTGACATCATTGGATGATGTCATTTTTCGTTCCCAAGATGTCACATATGCAAGAAGTTTTTACGTGTCCCTTTGGATGGTTATTTTACATATGTATATTTAGGTTTAAAAAAACCAACATATCAAAGATATGTTTGAACTTAACAATAATGACGTACATATGACCAGCTGTAAAACATGTCTGAAAAATATCAATTAAGACATGTCAAAACAATGTGATATGGAGATATCTACATGACATGTTGCAGGGATGACCAATTTCAAGTATATCCCCCTTAGTTGTGATTATAAATCAGATAGGATATTTAGGATACCTCTGAGAGAGATTTTAGACATCATAAAGTTATGTCCATTTTATGTCATTATATCCATAGGCACTCTGCATAGGAAAAATTAACACCTGTGGACAGCTGAGGAGAAAAGTACATCCAGGAGGGATTTTTAGTACTGGGGTTTGGCCACTAGGGGGCATCACAATGACCACAAATGGGAAAATGGGCCAAAATTTGCTCTAAGGTGATTTTTTACATAGAAAATGATGGTTTTCTCCAAAACATTCTATTTTAGGGTAATCCTTCCACATTTGGAATGTAAATGGAAAGTTTTTTATGGAATAGCAAGGAAAGCGATAACTGATAAACTTCAGGTTGTTCAAAATAAGGCTCTCAGAATATCACTTGGTCTGGACTACCGGTACCCAACAATCCTCACACACCAACAGGCTGCCATCTCGAAATTAGAACCAAGGAGAATTATGCATCTGCAAAACTTTATGTATAAACAGCAATGTAATTTAGATATTGTTAATGATAGAGAGGTGTATACGCGAGCCCATGATGCTACTCTGTTCTTGACTACCAAGCCAAAAAATGAGACCTTTAAGAAGAGTGCGTTATATAGGGGAGCTATGGCATGGAACCATTTAGATGTGGGCACAAGAAATATTAACGATTTTGAAATGTTTAAATTAAATAGAAAAAGGTAGCTGTGTAAAACAAACTACATTATATCTTGATTCATATGTAATATTCGAGCTAAAGACTAGGAGAGTAATCAATATATATATTGTTAGCTCTTCATCTGTCCGAGTGTGTTAAAATTACAATGCTGACGGAGTGCCCGCCCCCTTTAATCCCACCCACTATATTATATATTGTGTTTAAAATGAACAAACGAGGTATAGTTTTCTTTGCATAAATTTCTAAGTGTGTAATCAAACATATATTACAACATAGAACAGCGAATATTTGTTAGCGTTGTATTATATCAGGTATTATACTTGTTATTTTTCATTTTATATAGACCTTAACTTCAGCAACTCTGTATATAAGACTGGAGCGGGATCTTTTCCGAGCTGAATAAGCTCTTTTCTGTCTCTCCAGTATAAATAAACGGGAATGGTATATTTATACCTTCTCAAATCAAAAAAAAAAAAAAAAGCCAATATGAGGCCTTAATAAGGCTTTCTTCCTAAAACGTGTTGCCATGGCAACCACAACTTCCTTCCAAATAGAAAAAGAATAACTCCAATCGATAGAGAAATTCATAGGAATTACTACACTGAAAAAAAAAGGAGTAAATACCATTTCTATATCCAGATTTATGAAAAATAGTGGTTAGGTAATAAGTGAAATTTTTCAAAATCATGATAATTAGATATAGAAATACCATCAAAACAACAAGAGAATCTGATAGAGCCTATTGGCTGTTTGGCAAAGGTAGCACCATCCCAGATTCATAAAGCAGTTTCTCAAAAACTAGAAGGGATATCTCCATCTATAATACCTCTTTTGAAAGCTTATGACTTCAATTTTAAAACTTACATTTCACCTCGGAAGGCCCTTTCTCCTCATCTGTACACACCTGCTCTGTGAAAGACAATTTGCAGGCATTTTCTATTCCATACAAACACATTTATTCTAGCCAGGAGGCCCAGATGTGATATCAGCCCAAAGCCAGAATTCCTTCCTATACAATTTCAAAGGACACAGAAAAGGTGTCCCATTATGTGCCTTGGCTGTCCAACACATTAAAGATTACTGAAGAAATTCAGTCCAACTTTGTCTCTCATTTTAGTATATAGAATTAATTTCATCCAACTTTTAATCAAGAATGGGGGAATGCTGATCAAAATGTGATCACATTGCAAAATGAGACCCCTAGTGTTGGAGCTCAGAACTATGATAGAATATAGTTATGTTGACTTATAGATGTCATATTCTGACAAGATTGTGATGTCATAAATAAGTTATATTGGAATAAATCTATACTCCTATTATTTTGACGTCACAATCTTGTCAGAATATGACCTATTATAGTTCTGAACCCCAACAGTAGGGGTCTCATTTTGCAAGGCTATCACACTTTTTTCAGCATTCATTTATTCTTCATTAAAATGTTGGATCAAATTAATTCTATAAACTGCAATGAGGGACACGGTTGGACTAAATCTCCTCTATTTTTGATGTGCCTACATTTAAATGTTTTAGACATCTTTTACAGCTAGTCACATATATGTCATTATGTCCCCCCCCCCTTCAGGCAGGTTGAAACTGAGCGCGGCCGACCCCTTTGAGCTATAGTAACACACTCCCTAAGCATATATAGATGAGTACAGAAGTTGTCACTGTGCCAATGTATGACCATGTATGTCATCAAACATTAATTAGAAATTCTCAGAACCACAAAGCTCAATGTTTTATACTATTATATAATACAATGAACACTGATCGACATCAATGGCATATTGGATCCTACGACGATTATAATAGGAGTGTTAATAGCTGGCCCAGACATGTTGTAATGGGAATGTGTTGCCAGCATACAAACCATGCACTTAAGCCTAATAACATACCTCTTCAAATAGTGTGTCGCTTGGCTGCCCAACCCCCTAGTACGCACAATACCTTATAAAAGCCCCCAATGGGCCTGCTCCGCTTGATAGGCAGCTAACAGTGCAGCAAATCGATCATAAGTCATGAATAATATCACTGCCATAGTCAAGAATCGACGACGCCTCAATGATGACAATAGAAGGAGTTACCTGGTGGCCAGGTGATGGTACAGTAGGGTCTGGGATCTTTGTGTTGTGTATAGTATAGCAACATGCTCCTAACAATGGCGTCTTAATGGTTTGGTTTTGTGGAGGAGGTGGAGTAGACGGATTTATTCATGGATGTTGCTGGATCTGACCCAAAAGTCACCTATAGAAGTATCATCTTTATACCCCACGACACAAACACAACAGGTAGGCAGTCCATCCTTTCTCTTGGGGATCTCTAGGAAAAGTGTACAGGTAAGGAAAACAACTGCTCACTACATGGGCGAACAGTACTGCTCAATGTATAGTTGAAGAGTTTCGTTCCAAAACGCAACAAATCCATTTCAGAAATGAAGTATGAATTGAATTTTTACAAAAATTGGTTTTAAAGTTGCATTTACCTATACATGCTTCATACTGTTGTCATTATTTGATGTCATTTTTGAAAAAGGCGCTTATTGCGTTTTGGAACCAGACTCTTCAGTTATTTTTGTTATACGTCAGTCCAAAAGGAATCCTGAGTTGGTCTCAGTAGACCTAATGGTGTGCTAAAAGAAATGATATTCATCAAGACTTGTGCATTGAGTTGTAGATTATTTGCATACCCATAACGCTTTGGCCTGACTACCTTATTATAGACTATGCAGCATCAGTTTGAACTACACAATAATTTCAGCTAGCATTATACTACTATAGTTTCTTGGTAGAGGTTTACCCCTCTTGTTCATCATCCCCGGCTACATACACATTAAATGTTTTATACCGTATACCTACAGTAAACTTTACAAAAGGCTTTTATGATGTATTTGGCTGTAACACTAGCTCAAAACTTCAAAGTAAATATTCATGTGTTTTCTTTTGAATTCTCTGGAGTGGGTGAAACTTATCAACTTAGGAATCGATTTCCCGCAAGGAAATATTGTTAGGTAATATGCACGCATAATCTTAAGTGAAAGCCTCATATATATCAAACTACCCACATTATGAATAGGAGGTGTTGATATTCAAACGTGCGGTACTGAAATACATGCATGTGCACTCTCTTGTAACCCATTGAACAACAGATATATCACAGCTGTATCATAAAGCTAAATGCTACCATCAAGTAATGATATATAAATTAGTTATGCCCAGTTGAAATGTTTCTTAAAATTGTTATTGATTTACAAACTCACTTAAGGCACTTTGCTGGCTTATACAATGCAAAAGAAACCCACTGGTTTAGCAACTGTTTTAGAGTTTAAATCACGGCTGGTCAGCTGGTTAGTTCCGGAAGCCCTCACTAGGTGTCAGTGGGGACTGGTCGCGCGTTGTCATGGTTACGTCGATATCCTTACAGGACGTCAATTTAAGCTCCCCTCGGACAAGACAGCCTAATTGAGGCTGGTGGATCCAGAAGCTACTCCAGCCTCCACCTTTTAGTAAAGCTGCCAGAATGTCCACAAGTTTGAAGGTTCTAATATGTATATATAGTTTTTCTAACCCAAACCATGTACTCTGAAATAGGCCTGAAATAGTGCCGAATTAATAGACAAGGGTTTCAAGTGCAGGAGAAGGTAATTAGAAGCCTTTTTCTCTTTAGTAATCGTGGGTAAAATTGTTTTTCTAAACAAATTTTCATGAGTGCAGAAATACAATCATAGTCATGAGATGTGCTCGTTTACCTATCTGAGACATAATACATATAATAAGCAAGAAATACAAACATAATAACCCCCCAAACATGCGCCTTATCACAGTATTCTACGTAAAAACGTGCTCGTTTCTAAAAAGGCTCCTGGAACCTCAAATTTTGCGCAGCTCAAGATTTAAGAAACTCTCAGGGTCAGGTGATCATATGAGAAGTGAGGGGTGACAATTAGGGTATACATAAACGCAGCACTGACAAATTACTGCATCCAGTGCTGCATCATGCATCATGCCGACCCTATTAGATGCAAAACATTGATGAAAAACCGAAATTATGTCAATCTTGAATTGATGTTGAATGAACGTTGAACTAGTTACATGGGATAGGAAAGCACTATGGAATCCTTAAAGTGTCAATAACCTAGAACATCATATTACAGGATTTTAGATGAGCAAATTCTCTTAGGGAATCGTAATTTACCAACAGGGAGATTGGGCTATACTATTTGGACCCTTTTTGGGGGAAGGGGACCAAAATGTGTCAGAGTGGAAAGGGGTGCACGTTGGCAAAGAGAACAGGGCCAGTAGTAACATTTCAACCTTGCTGGGCGTAGTAATTATATGAAACTAAATGGGACCTCTCTCGGGGTTCTATTCTATTGGCGCATTATTGTGCTGTAGGGTTTAAAATGACATTCATAGATTAATCCCAAGAAGTGGATTGATAACATCCATCTGAATAACGGTTACACAAGCCTTGGGTATAGATTTGATTGGAGTTAATGACTTTCAAGTTCCTGAGAGGTATAATTATGTTAAGTTGGGAAACAACAAAGTAATTGTCTCTAATATCAAAAGTTGTTCCAGAAATGAATTGAGATCAATTTGATCAGTGACTAGTTATAACCTTATCCTTCATACTTCATGGACGGATGCTATTAGGTGGCCACCTTTTCTTTTGTGTGCATCATCACTTATTGTTCTTATAGAGGAAATATGGGAATTAAGGTGAATATAAGATCTTTATGTACTCTCTGAGGCTATAGTATAGCTCCTTTCTGATGAACTATATGTACCTGAAACCTGGGGATGCCATGATGGTGGTAGCCCAGTGTAGGGTGGGGTATGTTGGTGTTGGAAGGGCATTGGTGTTGGGTCGGGTGATGGTATTTACACTGAAGGCTTCATAATTAATTACACCCAAACACCCAACAATCAATCCGCGCCATTGATTCCCGCTAGGTGGCAGGTCTACTCTGTGCACGCGCACACTCGGCACACTGATTCCGGGAGCTTCAGGTCTCCCTGCAGTGTTTTGGTTGCAGCCCACATGCCCTCATGTTTAATGATGACCTTGGAATACCGAAACAAAGAAGCTGTTGTGATACCTGTAAATCTGTCTAAAATGGTGTTAGAGTTTACAATAGAGGTATGACACATAACTGAAGGCTTTGGATTGAAAAATTTGATTGATATAATTGTATGTATGCATAGGCTTTGCTTGTAGTCAGCAATATGACGTCACTAAACTGATTCTATTGAAGTCTAACATGAATACATAATGGTTGTATACAATATTTATGTGAAAAACAGGTGTTGCAATCATAAAAAGCTGTCACCATGTTGTCCTTATTCATACTTATTGTTTTCAAAATGATACCAGTTACCAAGATTATTATCTCTTATACTACATCGGCTATTAAAAGGTGTATACTATTTCGTTATCTTGTGATCTGTGGAAATCGGGATATAGCTTACCTAAGGAAGTAATCATGTTCTAACAACATGAGGGACGTATGTGTGGGAGTGGGGTAACAATGTCATATCTTGAGCCCTCCCAACTAGGAAGTCTAAGGAATTTGGACCCCTCGTGGAATTGGGATGCGATGTCTCCGGGCTGTCATATCACTGTTCATATTCCAACTCCTCTGTTTTATTGATACACACCTGTAGTTCTCATGCAGAGTCTTCATGTAGGACTGTTCTTGGCAAATTGATAATATCTATGGATCAACGAGGGAAAAGGGACCTTCGCAAGGGATTTTTAGTACCAACTTTGGCCACCAGGGGCTCTATTATAGTCAAACCGGTTTAAAACATAACAAAAATTGGTCTATGCTACTTTTTGATGTTAAATACAATAGGCCACTAAGAAATCGCCTCTTTGGTGAAAACCGTCCATATTTCGAATGTGCCTAACATGTTTTAGAGCCTAAATTGGGTTGTTGCACATGTTGGTTACCATGGAAACATGATCTTCATAGAAACATGATATTTGAAAATTAGCATGATTATGCTAGTCTCTAAAATAAAGAAAGATAGACCTTATTGGCATTTGAGATTGGACAGTGCCCACACATATTAAAGAAGTTATTTCTTATCAATCAGAAGTGGTACCTGCTAATGAAGTATATCAATGGAAAACTGATGACCTCAATTTTATAATTGAGTTTTATCTTGGAGGACCCTTTTCCCATTATTTAATGTATTTAAACTAGCCTCTATCTGCAATGCCTGACACCCTTTCCATGGTATAGCTATGCTAGACTCTCTTAGCCATGAAAGAGAGTCTGTGGAAAGAGAAGTTAGCAACCATGGGTTACTCTCCGTGAATATGCCAAGAGAAGGAGTGTCATCTGTGCTGGACTATAATGTACATGAGACCTGATGATGCCATGATGGTGGTAGCCCAGTGTTGGGTGGGGTATGTTGGTGTTGGAAGGGCATTGGTGTTGGGTTGGGTGATGGTATTTACCCTGAAGGCTTCATAATTAATTACACCCAAACACCCAACAATCAATCCCCGCCATTGATTCCCGCTAGATGGCAGGTCTACTCTGTGCACGCGCACACTCGGCACACTGATTCCGGGAGCTTCAGGTCTCCCTGCAGTGTTTTGGTTGCAGCCCACATACCCTCATGTTTAATGATTTCTTTTGGATACGAAAACGAAGAAGCTGTTGTGATACCTGTAAATTTTTTCACGGTAGATGTACATCTCAGTGTTCAATGCTTTATATTGACAGGTTCTAATAATATAATCCAATGGTTGAATAGGCTACTTTCGTAATCAGTGATATATGTCAGTAGAAACAGTATTATAGTTATTCAAGAGTGACCTGACAATAATTTGTTGCATGTACTATACTTTCCTAATCAAGGATATATGTCACAAAAGGGCTGCATGGAATATTGAAGTACCTATTGAAGTGTAACAGTTGAATGCAAAGGGGTTGACATGTGAATGTGAGGAACAGGTGTGGTAATTACAACCCCCCCCCCCCCACCAACAGACATGTCACCTGCTACAGCAAGTATGCGATAACACACGCCATGCAAAATAAGCCATTATTTTGCATTAAAACTGTATATTGACTAGGTTTACAATTATATCACGTTACACTAAGTAGTATGGGCATGTGGGCGGTAGGTTATTGTGTTAAATTGACTTTCATAAAATACTGTAAAATATGACCATATACATGTATATTAAAGTGAGTATATCCGATGCGTGGGACAAAAAAATTAATTCCCTAAAGATGAGTCAGGATGTTCCCAAATATCATACTTAACTTCCTATCTACTTAATCCCCCCTTATTCCCACCAACATTTCCCAAATTTGATTTTATTTCCTAAAATATAGTAATTGGCGTCATGGACCATGTTGAGGTTTAGTGACATGGAACAGGAGGAAAATTAAGATAGTGACATGGGACATTATGAGTTTCTTAAAACAAAATCTCAAAATCGATATGTGACATGGGGACCTCACTACCAAGGGCCCCAATGCGGCTCCCCCAGTGAACAAAAAAACGTTTTACAACATTTTATAACCTCATCTAACGTTTATAAGGTTATTTTGACGTAAAATAACGTTCTGTTGTGAACTTGGTCCCACACTCTGCATGGTACCTCTAACTCCCCTACCAAGGCCAGAGAAAATAAGGCGTGTTTAAAAAATTATATCTAACCCTACCGAGCAAAACAGGGTCGATTCTTGTTTCAAAAATAAGTTATGCCCTTTTAGAGTTATTTTACAGTTGAATCGATAGTCCACGAGTTAAGGTCTGGGTCCGTGAGTTGGTGTAGCAGTTTCTGAGTCAATTTCTGGGTATCTGGACTTGAAATAGAGCGGGTTGGAGCTTTAAATCCCGCGTACCTACCCTAAATTTATAGACCATTGTTTAACTTGAAACATCCTTTTATTCATTTTTCTGTCCTAGGTGAAATTCGAGCATACCTCTAATTATCATGATGTTTAGTTGAGAAAGTGTCAAACATCCCTCCTTTAGGCGCATGATCCTGTTCACGTGAAATGACTGGGGTAGATCATGGGAATCTGTAGTTGTGTGCTTTGAGTGATGAGTACAAGAAGGGAGGAACGATTAAGCGCTTCTCAAACGGCACCCCATAACTAGCTCCTGCACCACGCATGCGCGCCCGCCTGCTGCTCGCAGTGCGACACGGACTTGACAGTGACTAGTGGTGCGTCCGGGGGAGTTCCGCTTGTATAAAACCAAATTCTATCCGGCATCCCTCTAGTTTATCCCCCGTTATTTTCTCATCCATTTGTTTCTGCAGGCCAAAACACACCCCACAGCGCCTGAAAGCTCCTGTGGTTTGTTCCAAACAAAGTGAAACCCACCAGAGGAAAAATAAAGAGGCGGGAGAAAAGCAGACGACAATTTGAATCAGACTGGAGTGCTGGTTCCCGTTGGTCTATCAAAGTACCACAGAACACTATAACCGTGGCGTCGACTTCAAAAAGGGGACTTTCGCAGGAGGATCAAGGAAAAGAGAAGAAGAAAGCAGAGGAGAGGGACGTCAATATGACATCCGTAGAAGTTGGAATGAAGATGCATGAGCGCGACAGAAACCGTGCGACCCACTTGTTCCGGACCCAGAGCGTGGGGAAGAACAGTCTGGACCTGGAGCCCAATGCCTGCCTGGGAAGCTTTGAACCTGACTGGTCAAAGTTTGAAAATGTATTTGCATCAGGTAAGTGATTGTTATATTGTATCTACTTGAACAGATTTGTAAGGGGCATACATTCATATTTGTGATGCTTTTCTGTTGATCATAGTGTTAGATTTCATTGTTATTTTTGTTTCGATTGAACTATGGCTTTAACATTTAATTGAATAACGAATGGGGATATGGAACCCGTATTGTATCAACTCTGGATTGATTTGAGTTGAAAAAAAAGAAAGATTAAAGCTCGGTGTATGGCGTACACCCCCCCATCACTTGTTGCTATGGCTGTTTACCAACTTGCCTAGAAATAATTGAAACTTAGCTCAATTAACGGGAGAGCCATTGAGGTTTGGCTTTGAGACGTTGAATGTTGGGAGAACCCCTTGCTTACCCTTTAAGGACCGCATAGTACTGTAATGTGTCCGAGCTGCATGCAGCTCTGATGGGTAGACACAACAGGCCTCATAATGCATTATGGCGGCAATTGGCCTTTAAAGTGTTAAACTCGATATATGCACTGGTATGTATTAGATGTATACTCATCTCATATAGTTTCATTGCCGCCGTACAAGTAAACACAGACCATGCCGTTGTAGATAAAATGATATAAAATGAAAAAACATTTTGTTAACCATCTTCAATAATGAACTGGTGAACATGTGTATGTTTGAATGTGATTTAACAGTGAGTGAGGGAGTGTTGTGTACCATTTACTAGCCGCGAGGCCACCCTTCCATGTATACAGTGATACTACACTGTCAGGTGTTAGTGTAGTAGCACAGTGAGTTATACTGTAGATCTACAGTATAAAAGGACGGATTTTTGTGTCTTTGACAGTGTAGCAATACCACGGAGGGATATATTTTATCGTCATGTACTTTTCATTTGTCTTGATGCACCATGTCATATGTATGACGCAACCGTTTTAATTGGGAGGTTTAGAATCATTAGAAATCGATATGAATTATCAGGATAAAGGCGAATACATTGTGAGACTTAGGCAGTAACCAAACACCTACATATAATAGCTTGGAAGGAACAAGCGACGAGAGCACAACCGGAACAAGAAATGATCGCCTGTATCAGTGTACACATTATTGCTTGAGGGAACAAGTCCACACCAATTAGAGACCTATAGACTCCTAGGTGTCACATATGTGCCGTGAGTTGTACATATCTCAATAGAAAATCTGTCAATTACGGACATATATATATATATATGCATGTTAGAAACGTTGCTGCAATTCATTTCTATGCTTCTTATCAACATAAGAATGGTATTAAACAAAATTGTACTTAGTTATGAATTATATCTAGAATGTGGAATTAATTATGATACAATAATTGAGTTCTGGTAAGAAATATCATCAGGACAAGGGAGTACCATTGAGTACGCTTGCATTATCCTCAGTTTTTGGATTATCCCCTGGGGGCTACTCTACATAACATTCACCACGTTCCCTACCTTTTACAGTGATGACTTTACAACGACCACAACAAATCATCTTATATGTATGCATAAGTTTTTCATATCATCTGTCACAAAGTTTACGCAGACACTTGTATAAACTTTTCTGCATCCCTGTCTTTGTAGCTAGAATTGATTCCCCTTGGAGGAATTCACTGGGGGTTTTGAGACTAGTAAAGTTGTTGTTGGTGAATCAAATTGGAAACCAACAAGGGGAAAGTGTCCTTTGGTCGTTATAGCTATCAAATCAAGACATTAAACGCAAGACTTAGCAATAAAAAGGGACAGACCTTTGTCAGTAAGTTGTATAAAATGTATCGTACACAGAGAAAAGAAACAGAGCCAAAAGGGATTCCAGCTTGCCTCTAGAATGACTCCCCTTTTTACTCACTGGACTCACTGGACTTTGTGCTTCACTCCTGTGTCGGCCGTCATCTTGTTATGTGACTCCCTGAAGTTGCATCCAAAATGACTCCCTTTTATGACTCCTGTCATGAATGCAGCCCACGTCCTTCAGAAAAGAAGTCTAGTAACAGTGACTCTAAATGTAGTGGGAGTTTTTGCGCCAGGACTCCCTTTGTAGAGAGGGCCATTGAAGGACGGCTTATTTGGAATAGAGAATCATATTGGTACTTAATATCCCTTTTCCCTCTATATATCCATTGCAATGGCTGTTACCCTAGCTTATTATATTGGTTCAATTATGGCCTGAGGGGGATATTGAAAATCCCTCAATGCACATTAGATGATGATTATTATATGAAGGAATATCTGAATTGTTTTGGATTTAACTTTGTCATGTTATTACAAATTGGGTGTCTATGCCTAATGTATCATGCCTATAATAGAGTTTTAAAGTTACTGCAATTATTTTTATAAACATTAAATTTTCACATTAAATTTTCATGCTGCGATTGTGTATATGTATCAGTGTGATTATCAATGTAATAGAATATGTGAACCTAGAGATCTGAGCATACGAAATAATTCCATTTTAAGTGTGGCGCTACCACCTAGTAGGCCAAATCAGCAACAGATACAAGTACACATACAGATCAGGTAGACCAACGTATATTCATTGAAAGTAATATATGAGTAATATGTTTGATACTGGCAATTTGTATCCAAATTTGGACATGAATATTGTTTGAATACACTCTATCATGATATCATATCTACAATACCTATACAAAAATAGGTCAGACGTTCTCCCATTAAGGGACTTTGACTCTGACTTAAAAGGAGTAAGATGGCTTCTAATGTTTCCTATTCATGGTTTGTACACTGACTACTGTGACTGCTTTGGTGAGTACAGGCAATCATCATTCACCTCAGCTGAGCTGGACCCTGTTGGATCTAATCGAAGAGGAGTCAGAGCTATTAGAAAGGGAGTTACATGCTGTGCAATAGGAGTCTAGGGAAGGCTTGGCTCTCTTTTATAGCCTGGACTCCCTGTGTGACTCGATGTCTTCGCTCTGTGTACCCACTAGATTCCCACAACGGATGCACTTACCAGACTGTTGACATGACATTGGGATGTTAGAACCCTGTCCCACAGAGAAGGGGTAAGAAAATTGCTAAAGATTTAAAATGTAAAATAGACAAATGTTGTCTTTTAAGGTCGTGAGAGGGCATGTGTACCTCTACTCCAAGTACAATAGTTTATCAAAGAACAGAGAAGCGTTTAATTATTTACATGTTTATAATAGTCCTCGTCTCTCGATTCCTACGGTTTAGTAGGATAGCTTATTGGCGCTTCTCCAGGAGCATCGCCTACGCACGTCAATAAAATATGTTGTCATATATGTACGATGGAGAAGGAAACACACACAGAATATATGTTTAAAGTACTATTACCCAGTCAGCAATTTGTTATATTTGGTGAACATAAATTGTAAGTGATTGTTACAAATTTAACAAACTTACAACAAGTACTCTCTTGTTATACAGACTGGTCCATGGTTAAAGCAGCATGCATAGAAAACTGTCATCTTCTCTAAAGGCCAGATTCCAAAGGCGTCTGTAGGATTTGTATGCGCCAATCGGCCGATTACATCCTTATGAACCAGATCTGGGTCATTAAGCCTTTAAGGGTAGCATCCCAGTGGGCATAGAACGTAGAATCATCGTTGGCAACCAACTGTTAACGCTGGTCCAACATTATGTATACACTGGGATAGCGCTTTAAAACATAGTGCCATGGTCTCGGCATGGTGCATGAACGCTGCACATGGTATAAACTGCGGACACCTAACACATCGAGGTATGGCCACAATGGCAAGCGGCCATGGTCTACTAGCTGTAAGTAGTGCAGAGAAATGTACGTTTTCCGCTGGCTTTCAAGCATCATCTTAGTTGGCCTGTAATAGGTTTGCTGCTTTGCTGTGATGCATTGTAGATAACATGGCAAAAAATGACAGTCCCTCATCTTGTAGCCAGCGACCACTGGCCTATTGAGCTAATATATTTCCTACATAACCTTGGCCGATTAGAGTGAAGTGGCCGGTAGTCCTTCTAATTGTCGCTAAACATTAATAAGGAGAGAGAAGGGAAGGAATCATAGACGGGGTGCTTCATCCACATGGATAGACACAGTCATTAGGGTAACACTCTAATCTGTGTGCACCTAACCCCCACCGCCTGTTTGGGGCAGCAGCCTCCCTTGAGGGGGGGGGGGGCAATGATATATTTGTGAGGCTGGCAAGGGTACCTTTTCACCAAAATGTCCCTTTACTAAGCAAGGTTCCACTTTTAGTCAAAATACCATTTTTTACAAGTAAAATCTCCCTAAGCAAGGGTTCATCATTAGTTTTTCGAAATCTCACTAATATTGTGTCAATATTCATTGAAATCTCCCCAAGCAAGGGTAATGGTTTGCCCTGGATCCAGCCGCTCACCCATGTCAATAACTAGTGCCCTCCCCCATGGGGGCCAGTCTGGTGCCTTGTCCAACCCTCCATCCAGTAACCCTGTCCATGCACCTTTCACTGTCTGTCACCCTCTCACCCTAGGGCCTCTAATTTACACGGGGCTCTAGTGCTAAACTACCCACACCAACAGGAGCATCCTGATAGGCTTCACAATGTCCAATTTGCTGAGTCATTGTCAGATGTCACAGACGCCATTATCGGGTCTCACTATCCTAATTCCCATGGCCAGTTAGAGAGAGAGTTGCCTAAGAATATCTGGTTCCTAGCATAGGCATATATATGCTCATAGTACATGTTCCTAGCAGAGGCAGTATGCTGAGGGAGAATAATCGTGGGTACATTTTTTGGAAGACACTGATATTTGTGAGAAGCATGATATGTTCGAAATAATCACATTTAATGTTCGAAATATACGACCAATTCAGAGGCCCATTCCAAAATGTTCATAAACTATATGATAGCCTGCAGATACTTCAGATACCAAGGCCTTTCTTTTTCTTTGATTGGGAAAGGTCATGTTATATGAAACGCTGAATATAGTTAGTGTATGTACACAGTAGAATCTGCTGTAGAATCGATTTACTACAGCAGGATATACTGTATATTTACAGTATATTCTACTGTTTACTTACAATGAACTGTATAACTATGTTCAGTAGAATCTACTGTACACCTACAAAAATGGTAACCAACTTCGTATAGAGTATGTACTGGTATGAATACCATTCCTACTATAACTAGCCGCATGAGAACCTACCAGCTGCCTGCTGAACACAGCTGCAAGAGGCCTAACCACGCCATCACTATTGTTCCATGTATGGTTCGTGAATCACTGCCTCTGGTATTGGCGAATACACTATTAGCTCAGAAATGTAGTGATTAGGTGTGATCCTACCCTTAGGGGGTTCTGCCCTGGTCACTACTGCCTTGAGTCAACAGGCCTGGGGCTAGGGGTGTTGGACACATTGTGGAGGTGTCACTAGTGGATGTGAAACAAAGGGACGCCAATACAGATGCATGGGAGTAGGCTATGACGTATGGACTATAACGTAGGAAGCAGAGGTTTAAAAATGGAGGGATTTATAATAAGGTATTATAATTAGTAACTAACCATGCCTTTTTTTCGGAATTGGGCCTTTTTAAAAAAAAACAAAAAAACAGGCCGCTGTAGGCTGGAATCAAGTGACATGTTACATGAACTCTTAAATTCAAAAGGTTCTCTCACATAAAGTATATTATGGTCTCTGCTATCAGTTTAACTGTCTTGTAAAACTAGTGTTCTACTGAAGTTTGTTATTTAATTCTGAGGGTTCACATTTGTCTACCAATGCCCCTTTTGATATCTATTGTAAGCCTCATGTATGTCACGTTGTGTACTGGTACATCACAAAGATATCTTGTAAGGTGTTTACCCCCTACATGAAATATGCATCGTTCATAATTCTATATCTCCTCTTTGGATAGATAAATATGTTTGGAATATTTTGATAATTATCTACCATCGATTTTGTGTGGCATGACTAAATGTAAGGCAAGGTTGGTGGTTTTGCTGGAAACTATTCCTATACTGTTGAGGGTAAGAAGGTGGTCGTTTTGGATCCAGTCCTAAGTGTCAATTGAGAGCCAGATTGAGTAGCATACCATCACCACTACATCAGGTAGGAATTCAGGCCAATATTACTGTATAATACCAAAGGAAATATCAATCTCAGGCCAAAGCAATAAAGTACATTCGTAAGTTAGTTTTAACACGTGTATGCGACGCGCATGTGACTAGCATGTAACTGTAAAAACTGTAACTGTAAAAACTAGCATCTAGCCCCAAGAAAAACTTGAGATAAAAATGAGATTCGCCCATTTTGCTAGACCCGGTCGGGTGACTGAGAATCAACCCATTTTTCGGCACAACACTGTAATAAAGTTATAGGACTTAATACCCAGTCTCGACTGTAAAAAGTTGGTTTTCAATTTTGTAGGTGTACCGTAGATTCTACTGGAAGTATACAGTTTATTGCAGGTAAACAGTAGAATCTACTGTAAATCTACAGTAGGTTCTACTGTAAATCCATTCTACAGTAAATTCTACTGTAGATCTACAGTAGATTCTACTGTATACCTACACTAACTATTTACAGTGTAGACCTTTACCATGGCTATCCCCATAATGGGTAAATAACGAATACCACCACCGACTGAGTGTCAACATTTGCCCTCTATGATGGTGTAACCCACAGATGACGAAGGGACTATTCTATAATAAGATCCACTGGCATTGATCTGGCCAACTCCCATGTTGTTATAGTCGGTGGCCATGGGTGAGGAAGTAGGAACAAAGGGTTGATGTATGTATATGGTTGTGCCGTTCTGGGGGGGGTGGCTAAAGCACTGCCCAAGGGGAAGAACACACTGGGGGACTTGGGCAGAAATAGGGGGCAGAAAGCCCCATCCACCTATAGTGAGCTAATATACCCTCAACTAAGGTAGTATGTGTGTGTGATGATGAGGGAGGGAGGTAGGGACGGGAGGCTGGAAACGAGATTACAGACTTTGTATGTGGGTGGTCCAATGTTATCATCCCCAAAATCAAAGGTGGATAGATTGTCCATTGAATCAACCTATACTTATTAGATGACAAGTATAATGCACAAGGTACATCCTCGACTCCAAGATCCGCAATGTTCTTGTGTACACTCCTGCCACACAGCACTATTGATAATGTTTTTGGGCCAGTCAGTAGGCTACTGATTTGTACAATATTGGTTATAGTAATGGAGATAAGAAGACTTGCCATTTTTCCATCCTTTATACAACCTCTGCAATAATAAGATGTTTAAGGAATATACAAGAAGATTTAGGTCTGTGCAAAAAAATAATACACACATTTTAATCTAGACCCAAAAACTATCCACCAACGAAAGGATCATATTTAGGAAAGGATCATATTTCAACAGATTTATGATCAGGGGATCAATTTCCAACTCCTAATCAAGTGTGCGGGTTGTGGCAAGCATAAGCGGCTGGGTCTAGGGGAGCAGCGACCGCCACCCAGCCACCCAGCCACCCTCCAACCCCGACAAGAAATGTCTGTTTGATATTCTCTTCCGGGACACCTGTGTGACGGGCCGATAAAACTGTGGCCAATATCTCTCAAATTAATTGCTGTTTAAAGCACACGGCTTCATAACGGTGAAGGCTACAAGCCCTGCATCCTGGATATTAAAACACCGACGCGACACCTAGCGGTCCTGGTGCGTAGTAATGGGTTGGGGCCCATGTCACAAGATGCAGCTGGTGTGGTATTTCAGCACGCAGGGTGGTGGCGCCTCCTGGTGGCGTTAACAGGAGGCAGGGTCGTGTTGGTGTCAAGGGATTCCTAAACTAACCCTAAATTAACACTTTGAGGGTGGCATGATGTATTTATGCATCATATCGTACCTTTTGTCGTCATAATGCATGAATGCAGCCCGGGCGAGTATCTCGCCAACGCTGCATTCAAGCATCATGTCGACACCCTATGGGCTTGAAACACCCCTGCAGGGTCGGCATGATGCACCAATGTAGCACCGGCGAGTTACTGGGGCTGCATCGGTGCATCATGACGACAAATGTCAAATCTTAGGGACATCCGTCCTTAAGGGTTAAAGGCCTATTTTGCGTAAAATGCTATGCTTTGTTATCATGAATACAGCCCGCCCTGGTAATGCCACTGGTCAGTGCAGCATGTATACCATGCATACCCTTTCGGAGTGTATCAGCCCTGTATGAAGAGACGAGATGATACATGAATGCAGCCCTGTTACTCGCTTCGCTATGGCTGCATGCTTCCATAGATCATGACGACAAATGGGATTATTATGATTGATCAAAATTGAGCTTTATGAATATCGCTCCTCGGTGTCAACTTGATATATAGAATGAAAGGTAGGGATGGGGTAATGATTCACTTACACATGCAATTGTTTTGGGGTCAAACTAACCGCATGGCCTGTCATTTATCGTCACATTGCTTTACATATGCTACCCTCACAGCAGGTCATTATGGTAATTTCAAGGAAACACAACAATAGCGGCAATCAGGCGAATCGACCCTCGCTGAGAAACAGGGACAATACTATAGATTGATCATTTAGCCAAGAAAGACTAAGATTCACGTAGACAAGTGGCTTGAATGGTCTTAATAATTGATAACTGTAGGCGTTAGCTGTTTTATGTAAATCCAATAATGGGCTGTATCCCTATATGTACTGACGCAATCTCTGAGTCACCGTAACAATTAAGCTGTGCGCCAACCACACATTATAAGAAGAAAATTCCAACCTGTCTCCCCTAATCTTCCTATGCAAAATCACTTCTAAGAAGAACAGTGCTTTATTGTTGAAATTGTAAATTTGTAAATTGATATTATATCTTTTAGATTATAAGTTTACCAATATAAATCTGCGCATAACCTAGTGTAGATGGACTTGACCTTGGGTCCTCCAGGGTAGCCTTCTTAGAAATGAAAATGCATGCGTGAAAATGTAAGGCACCAATGTGTGTGTGTGTGTGTGTGTGTGTGTGTTAGGGGGTAGGGGGTAAGTAGGATGAGTCTGAAACTTCTACAGCTCCTCTCAAACTACCTATATACTTACCTAACCCATGACGTCACGCCCTAACACCCACCCTAAACCCATCCCCCTCCACTTACCTCCACCTCCCTTTAAGTTTAAGTTGATCTCCGCCCACTTCTTAATCCCTGGGTGGCATACCCCTGCCCACCCGTAGCCTACCCCGCTTTCCAAAAGTAGGCCTGCAAACTGCTCACACCTGCCTTCATTTAATGCCCTGAAACATTCTAACCCTCATCCCACCGAGCCGCCCTCCATCTTGCCTCCCCATTCGCATGGCATCACCAAGTGCCCTGCCCCTGGTGACCTAACCCCCCCCCCCCCCCCGCCCAACCCAGTCCCACCCCAGTGGTGTCAATAGGGGGCACCGTACTTGCCCCCACCGGAAGCTAATGGACGGCGCGTCTCGCGCTGCCCCAAGAGCCCGGCGTTGGCGGCGTTCGGGCGAGACGCGGGGACTGCATGGGAGGGCGCAAGGGGCTGGGGGGGGGGGGGGGGTAGTGTTTGGGGTGGGGGTGAGGGGGGGGGGGCTGAGAAGGCAAACGAAGTAGGGCGGCGAGGTAGTGAGTGGGTGAGCGGCAGAAGCAACACGTTTCAGAGAGGAAGTTGTCTTGTTCTCACGGCTTGAGTATCGATGGTCTGGAGGATAGCGCGCGGAGGCCCACGCATCATCGCCCCCCCCCCCCCCGACAACGCCCACGCCCCTACACCCCTGGAGCACCCCATGCCTTGCTGACGACCACCGCAGGGAGGCAGGCAACTCCGCCGGCCCTAAGTGACTCTCACTTTGGTAGCAGCAACGCTTGGCTTGGCAATGGTGTTGGTGTGAGCAGTATCTAGCGGCAGGAGACATAACGTAAGACAATGATCGTCGTCACGGTCGGCACCAACGGCAGCATCACCACCATTGCAGAACTATTGCATATCCATCATACACAGACCAGAAATCCTGATTCCTAAATCGGAATAAGGTTCAATTCGAAGAGATTACCACAGAAAAGGGAGAGTACCGCCTTCCTGTACCTTCCTTTTAATGCAAAGGGAGAGCTGTCAGCACACCACCCGCACTGCCGTAATACGAAACCGGAAGTCGTGTTGCGCAAATTGACCGGAAGTGGCTTATCTGCAGAAAAACAGAAGGAGATACCGAGCAAACCGGAAATAGGGCTTCCCTCAGTGGGAGTGAGGCTACGCAGGTATGGGTATATGTCACCCTAAAACGTATATAAAAGCGTGCCAGAAGTCGAAACCAGAACCACTCGTGGGAAAGGAGGCGGAAGTGGCCTGTGCGCATGAGCGAGGGAAACAGGAAGTCGCAGAGGAATGTGGGGCAGAACCGCCATTATGCCCAGCATTATACCTGTATTCAGGTAATTCTTACATAATAGTGTCTGTTGTAAATTAACGTTGGTGATTTGCTTTTCATTTTGGGTTGTCAGCCTCTTAGAATTCCTTTATGATCAGAAGTTCATTTTAGACAGATTGAGTCCTCTATGTATTTATTCTTAGCATGATCAGAATACATATCTATAGTTTTTTTTCAGTTTGTACTGAAAAAATTAGTTTAATATGATAAAATCTCTTGAGCAAATGTTCCTTGGACAATTAGCTCTCTCATGCTCACATCCCACAGCGATTCTGGTAATTTGGGGCGTCCCTTAAAGCTTTTACGCATCTTTACTGATTACGTAAAGTTACCCCTTAGGCCTGTCTTCATGGGTACTTACACGTGCTTTTAACTCCAACCATTCAAGTCTTTTTAACCACGACTTTTTGTTTTGGGGAGACCTCTGTGCTGGTGGGAAATGGATTATAGTCGGATGTTGCGTCCATGCCGAAAGGTAGTCAGTGTTTTGACTTTGTGGCCACATGGTGAGCCCATAAGTACTTATCAGTTTGTAATTGAGATATCATTAGGTCTTATTGTTCCAGTAGGGTCCTCTTCTATAGTCATTTTTCTATTTGTTACTATTTAGCTATCACACCGTATACTATGATCTTCCTGACTCATTTTCTGGCTCACGTGTATGCATTGCTTGGTTCTTGATGATGAGAGGATTATGAAACAATTGTGATCACATATTATCACCCAATGGTGACCATGGTCACCCGTAACCATGAAGGGCGTTAGACCCACATTGTAATAAGTTGGTTGCCCTTATTGAAAGTGTACAGTAGCTTTTACTGTAGGTGTACTGTTCATTGTAGGCAAACAGTAGAATCTACTGTTCAGTGAGATCTTGATGATAGGAGAAGGGATTGTGAAAGAATTGTGATCACATAGGTGATGAAAATTATTATCACCGAAGGTGATCATGGTCACCCTGTACTGCTGTATGGGTGATCAGCTACTGAGTACCAGGGTACTCTCCCAGGTCACCATCACCATAAAGGTTGTTGGACCCCCATCGCGCTTTCAGAGTAGTCAGAAGCTCCTCCCTCCCCTTGGCTTAGGCCTCTCAAAAAATTAAATTGTTTCTCATCGACGCGTGCATCAAAGAAATCAGATTTTGAGGAAAGCATGATAATTATAAACAAATATTGGCATATCTGTTATCAAATTAAAGCCCATACTGCCAGTAATGAGGTAAGATAGAAATAGCTTACATTTCCGCGACTTTTAAAGATCAATTAAGTCTTAAAAGAAAAGACCAACGTAATTTTATGTGGCCTTCTATCGGTAGTATTTGTGTTTATAAGCAATATTTTGAAAAACATACTATCAACATAGGCATTACAAAGCAGTTAGAGCTGAAAAGGACTTGCAGAGAGGGACGTCACATGAGACCAAACATCTGGCCACCCATACTAATCCTATGCTAATACAGAATATTCTACTATCATTTATAGTGCATCAGCTAAGCAATGTACGATAAGGGAGCAATTTATTATGTTCATTAATCAGTTATTTAACTTATTAGAAAAAGCAAATACAAAAAGCAAAATCATCTGCACTTACACTGCTCCATGACTGGCCCTTGAGCGGCCCTTAATTGGCCATTAAGGCATACCAGAAGTGGTGTAGATTACCGAGCAACCAATCAAGAAATCGTGATAGTCATGTATAGACCAATCAAAGGGGATGGGCAGAGTTTGTCAGGAACAATTTTGGACTCATGTTACGTCACTTTAACATAAGCTATATTTCTTTCTTTAAGGCTTTACTGCTTTATCATGCTTATGTTGATAGTATGTGTGTAAGAATATGGATAAGAGACATAAGCAGTACCGATAGAAAGCCACATAAAATTACGCTGGTCTTTTCTTTTAAAGGGAATTGCTAGTTCCTACACAGAAGCCACCTGGCAGCAAAAATCGAAGCTCAGGAAAAGTATTCTTTAAGCTGTATTCATATTCCTACATAGACCACTTTCCTAAATTAACTATTTGTATTTGCTATTTTGACAGTATACCTCCATTGTTTACATATATTCACTGCTAGGACACCCATAGGATCCTATAGTTAAGGCAAAAGAAATATTTTTCCAAAATTCATGCGTTTCTCATTTCATCCGTGGCCCCCTGTTTAATTGGTCCTAAAATGTTTGAATAGATGTCCATTATACATTCCCAAGGTTTGGTTGCAATATCGGTAGAAGAAGGGGATTATCCATGACAGATACTGTAAAATGCTGTTTTCCTATTCATTTCTATAGTTAAGGTACTCCTTTGCTCAAATGGCCTTATCATGAAAGTAAGTACCGTGACATGGCAATTTCTTTTGATTTTCTATTAGATAATAAATCAAACTAACATGATCCTGAGTTATATGCAAAAGTAAGTTTTTCCAAGTTTGAAATATGTTCATTTTCTCACACTTCGATGAAGTGATTGCAGATCTAGACAATCGTTGAATGGTTGAATTGTTGAGTTATTTAGAACTCACAATCTTGGGATATAGAGCCAGGCTTACTTCCAACTGAGCTAAGCAGACATTATATCTGTGTGGAACACTAATTTGATCGTAATTAAAGTTCTTCCTGCTTGTATTACAGTATCAATTTGATGCAGGCATAAATATAATTAACTCTAAATCATTTTTTCTCCAGAAGACGTTGGGTAATGTTTCCAATGATTTTATCGATATCACCCTACATATTAGAACAGTTTTGGTCAGCCTGGATGCCCATTTCCCCAGGGTGTTGGCACTCTTCAACCCTACCCTGAGCCCGGCCCCAGGCCCCACCTCCAGCACACACACCCTAACCCCCACCAACTCCCACGCATTCCTCCTGCTGCACCGAGCAACAATCATCATGTTTCTGTCCCCCCCCCCCTCCTCCCTCGTCACTCTAACATACTCTGTGACCTTCCTGCCTCCCCTCCCCCCTCACCCCCAGCACGAACCCATGCCACAGCACACCAACAGTGGACACCACTAACAGTGGGCAAACCGCCCTGACGCTATATAGCCCCACCCATGGCTGCTGCCCCCCCCCCACCCCCCTCTGCGCCACGTGGGGTGGGCACGTGACCCCCTGTGTGGGAACCCGGCAGGCGGCGCTAGTGGCGTGCTGGTTTTAGCCACACTTAGCGCCAAAGCCGCACATCGACCACCAGGAGGACACAGGTGGGGGGGGGGGGGTATAGTCGTAGTTTGGGGGAGGTGGGCAGCCCAGGACCCCCCCCCCCCCCCCCCCCCCCCTTCACACCCTTCCTCTTCCTAGCACTCCCTGACGTAAGGTGGCGCTGCCCTGCACCGCCCACGATGGGAACGAGGCAGATGGCGCTAGGCATGATGGGTAGAGAGCTGAACTGAATAGAGCTGTTCAAGCTTCCCAAGCCCGAGTCTGTGTGGGTGTTGGGGCCGGGGAGATAAGAAAGTTGTGGGGGGGGGGTTGTTTAAATAACATAATTTATTATCAGATATTGACACATGGTGACGGAGATGACTTTCCGGTTGTAGAGGGCGCAGCATATACATAGATAGATACTTATAGGTCATTACAAGCCACTTCTCATATAACTATAACATAGTTACAAGGCACCTGTCTTACATTAGAAGGCACTATTCATATACTACTTATAAGACGCTCGGTGTATACTACTAACAAGGCAATAGACACGTTTTATGCACTTCTTTCGTCATTCGTCACATGACATTTAACAGGCAATAGGTATATAAACTACTTACATGGCACTCGTCATACCCTACTTACATGTCACACAGCATATGCTACTTACATGGCATTTGTATTCTAACAGGGCACTCGTCAAATTACTATACAACTTACAATTCAATAGTCATATGATACTTACAAGTCAATAGGCACTTGCTATGATCATATTATACTACTTATATAGCACTCGACAATAGTCATATAGCCATACTATTTACATGGCACTTTCCATATATTACTAACATGGCACTTGACATATACTACTAGCATGGCACTTGCCATATACTACTTACCTGGCAGTTGTACTATATGATATACTACTTATGATGCAATAATCATATACTACATACAGCCCAATAAACAAAAACTCTATACAACGTTATATAACGTATCTCTATAGCTCCTCAGTTATTTGACGTAAAATAAGTTTTATGAGCTGGGAATGCAATATTCATATACTACTTACAAGGCAATTGTCATAAATTACTTACATGACACGTACGCGTGTTACTTGTCACAAAAGAAATGTGTTAACATAATGGGGCAGATGTGGTGAGGCCGATTCGAACCAGGCGAGTCAAGGGAGATATTGTAAACTGCAATTGGATGTCAGGCGATATGTATCGTCATTATGTATACAATGTTATCCGTTAATTTGTTCGCTATCCGTTGTAATATAATAGCACCATACCATGACATAAATATGCCATTACACCATATCATCATGTGACATGATTGCCATATACTGCTTACATTGCACTTGCCATATACTACTTACATGGCACTTGCCATATATGATATACTACTTGTAAACAATGCAATAATCATATATACTACATACAGCCCAATAAACAAAAACGTTATACAACGTTATCATGTGACATGATGACTAAATGTACTTCTGTCTTAATATAACATTGCTTCACAGACCTCCTACCTTACGCCGCCACACACCATGTCGATAAGAACCACAGGGAGAGTTCTGCAGCTAAATCGCGCCTTGGTTGGTTATATTTAGTTGACTTTGACGTTTATAGATGTTTAGATATTACTCTAAACTTATCTTTGTGTTGGTTTCTTAAGTTGTTTGTGGGATTTATTCACAATACTCTGCACTTAACCTGGTGTTTGTTTCGTAAGTTGTTTGTGGGATTTAATCACCTTTCTGTGAAATAATAATTTGATCACTTGGGTGAGGGCTTATTACAACATACTATTTGCCCTGTTGATCCAATATACACATTACTATATATTGCGTTATTGCTTCTATCACCTTTTTACTCAGTGTTCATAATGATATGTATCACAATGTACACAACATATGAATGAATGTTCACATGGCAACAAAGACTCCACTTTACATGGCATCTAACTGGTCTAGAACTATATTGGTTCAATTACCACGACCCCGAGCCCACTTGCACTCACTCATGGAGATTTTCACATTGAACTTAATTATGTTGCTTAGTTCTGTTTAAGCATGTGGTTTGTGGTTTCTGGATTATTTCTTACACAAATGCACATATTTGGATTTCACATAGTTCTACGATAAGGTGACCAGCTATAGGCTTCATATCGAGGTTTTATTCACTCTGGGGTAGCTGCAACGTTGAGTCTCCAAAGTGTGTTACAAAAAGGACATCCTTATTCATAACAAAAGAAACAGTATGCTAATAGGGGGGGGTGTTAAATGGCTAATTTTGTCGTACGGTTTCAGGGACAGGCTCAAACTATGCATTTGGGACCCAAAACTCGGGAAATCACAAAAATATTTTTTTCGGGCCCCTGTGACCCCCCCCGTACATGGGGTCCGAAGATCGGCCAAATAGTGAGAAAACAGCCCAAATTCAGGCTTTCAGATTCCTACTCAAACCTCACCATGTCTTCATGAAAATGGTCAGAAACCTTCATTTGGGACCCAAAGAGACCATTTAAAGTCATATTGTTGTGATTACAGGGGTGTTTCCCCCTCTGGGGAGGGGGTGCGTCCATGGTAAAATACAGATAAATCAGCTTTTTTGAAGGCATTTGCTCCTATACGATCAGGTCCCTATACTGCCATAAAACATTATCATGAACCATTCTGGAGGGCCCCCTGTTTCTGTTAACTACCCCTCTATGACCCCCAACCCCATAGCATGCACCAATAGCCATCAGATAACTCCCTTCCCCCCTCCGCCCTCGCCTCTATATTACACTGTACTCAGAATGTCAGGATCTTTGAACATCAATAGTCATTCACAGACACCTTAGCCTGTCTTGGGAGTAAGACAGTGGTGTGTTTCAAAGAGGGGTGGGGGATATGGAAGGGGCCCAGACCTCCTCCCTTACCCTATACAGATATAAGAGGAGGGCTACCTCAGTCCATCTAAGAACTCCAACCATCAGACCTCTTATACTTTATTTATCATACATGCATGAATGACTTTACCATGCACCTCAACAGAAAACTGATAAGGGACCCAAAGAGACTATCAAAGGTTATATTCTTGTGATTGCATGAATATAACCCAAATTTTGGAGGGCCTTTGCTTCAATATATTTGAATTGTCAACATATTAAAATGAGTTTAGATCAGATAGATAATACCCTTTTCAAAGGTCTCTATATTCATTTTGAGTTACCCTACCAATGATCACAGCCCCCCCCCCCCTTCATTCTATGCCTAGTACCTCACCCCATGTGTATTCATAGTCAAGATGACTGCTTCATTTTGTTACACTTATTATACATAGTAATTCTATAATAGTTATAGCAGAGATCTAATATTAACATCACTAATAACCTGATACTACAATATATAAAAACCCTGACTCTCCTCCTTAACCAAGTGGTTAAATGCATAGAATGATGGATGGTAGAGTAGTGATGGGGGGGAGCATGCAAATGACTCCAAATAAGGACTGGTGTCCTTATCTCTTAGTCTACACCTTGCATGGTTAGTATCCTAGATAGAAGACAAGAGATAATTATTTAATTCAATTCTCTGAGGTGTTACATAAATACTCTGAACCCTAAATATTATTGGAGCCAATAATAAACCCTGCAATTATATTACGGGAAGGGGTAGGTAACCCTGATACCTTATGTGCAATGCTATAGATCAGATTTCGTCAAAGACGGGCATACATGCAACATCTGAGGGTGCTGCTATAATATTCAGATATATGAAAATATAACAATGGCATGGTGCTTGGTAGATCTATGCCATCCCCTATATGGGGTAAAGGGTAAATTGGTAGAACCTAATATCAAACTTTGAGGACAGATGAATACATATCTTGATATTAAACCAAATATTGAACCCAAATTTGACTTGAAGTACAGTATCCCTCTACCAGCTGTAGTAGATACACCTACCAGGGTGATCTCAAGGACCCAGCTCACTCTTTTTTTTGGGGGGGGGGCCCTCTTTTAACCACACCACTGTCCCACTCCCAGGCATGATACATACCATAAGAGGCAATGCTGTGCACTGTGCCACATGGAGGGAGGGTTGGGCTGATGGTTGTACTGAGTAATATGGAGCCGAGGGGGGGGGGGTTATTTCACGGCTATTAGTTTGGGGTGAGGGTGGGGATGGGGTGGAGGGATGTCATAGGGGTTGGTTAACAGGAACAGGGAGCCCTCAAGAAAGGTTCAAACTATCAGACAGGTCTTATGTTAATACATTATTTCAGTATAGGGTAATATAGAGGCGAAGGGGGGGGGGGAGAGAGTTATCTGGTGGCTATTGGTGCATGCTGGGAGGGGGGGGGGTCATAGAGGGGAGTTAACAGAAAGAGGGGACCCTCCAGAAGGGTTTAATCTGCCTGATTAGGTGTCCTGAGGATCTTTTATGGCAGTATAGGGATGTTATTGTAAGGGAGAAAATGCCTTCAAAATAGCTGATTTATCGGTATTTTACCGAGGACAAACCACCTCCCAAGAGGGGGAAACACCTCTATAATCACAACAATATGACTTTGAATGGTCTCTTTGGGTCCCATATGAAGGTTTCTGACCATTTTCATGAAGTCATGATTTGATTTTAGAAGGAATCTGAAAGCCTGAATTTTGGTTGTTTTCTCACTATTTGGCCGATCTTCGGACCCTATGTACGGGGGGGTTACGGGGGTCCGAAAAAAATATTTTTGTGATTTCCCATGTTTTTGGACCCAAATGCATAGTTTGAGCCTGTCCCCCGAGAAAGGTAGATTTATCACCCCCCCCTAATGCTAAGACATGAAAAACAATACAGAGACAAGAGAATAAAATACATAAAATAATGGGATTACATAATTTATCCACTACATCGTCTCCCTTCTCTAGGCCCTTAGTTCTTCTACGTTTGACATTATAATGAAAACTCCCCATTATCTATAACCTTTTTCTACCAACAAAAAAAAACTAAAATATAATTTTCTCTAATGTCTCCCTTTGCGGCCATACAGATCTTGTGCCCTATGCACCAGCAAGGCAGGTGCAGACGTCACAGTTCCTGCTGGAGGTTGTGGACATCATGCTGGACTACATCAGGAAGACTAATGACAGGACCACAAAGGTACAGTTCTGACATTATTGCTTTTATGATAACATATCACATGTACAGTGATACATATATGGACTTTGAATAATGCTAAGAAAACATGTTATGTCAAAAATCACCGTTGAGTATGTGAAACATTATGGACGACCTTCCTGCTTACGTAAAGATAGAAACTCGTAAACATTAATGTCCTATTTTTGATCAATTGGAAGTGATCTATACATATTTAACGTCCTTAAGCATGGTATTACGGTCTTCCAGGTGCTGGACTTTCACCATCCAAGTACACTGAGAGAGATGATGGGTCATTGCATTGACCTGCCAACTGAGCCACAGAACCTGGAACAGGTTCTCTCAGACTGTAAGGAGACCCTCAAGTACTGCGTCAAGACGGGTGAGTTGTGTTATGTTATAACGATCACTAAGGGAGACATTGAGGTACGTTTGTACTGTGTCCAATCCAGATGTGTGAGCTGTATGCTGTTATCACGGTCACTCAGGGGCACATTGAAGTACATGTGTACTGTGTCCACACGGGTGAGTTGTATGATGTTATAAAAGTTGATTTTGATGTTCCGATTTAGAACTTATTTGTAAACACAACACGTTTTGCCACTTTGAAGTGTCAATACATCTGTCATCTCGAATGTGACCTCAGGGACTACTTTGCCCCGCACGAATGCCGACTTACTCAGTCATACTCCTCCACCACTGTAATTAGTTCCACTTAAGGCGTGCTGGGTTTTTAAAGTCTGAGACTCATCCTCCCATTTACCTCATCAATATCCCTCCGCTGGTGTAACTAGATCCGTCCAGGTGGAACTACTTGCAGGTGGCGGAGGCCTTTCTCGGGCCACACGAGAATCCCCTTGGGCGTTACACGGCCGCGACGTGGAGCCACAATTAAGGCGCATTGATCTGGGATCTACTTTCTAGTGAGGGAAAGTGAGACTTACTCTCCGGGCACTTTAAGCTGCACGTGGCTACAGCAGGCTTCTCTGTGGTATCCATCTCCACAGTTTTCTCACTGGTGATGACTTGTCAATAATATGATATACACGATACGTCTGTAATAATGAGTTTATTATGTAATAACCAATGCAACATAGCAACTAAATCTATTTAGGATACAGTTAGAATTTCATACTTGAGTGTCAATTTACAAGGGAGTATAATCACTATATTCGGTAATTCAAATATTCTTCCTTTGTCCCTATGCAATCTAGGAATGCATTATATTTACATCCAACATCCTTTTCCCAGCCCATAGTCCGGTATCTGGTCGGTGACCGAGATTGTGCTAATGTAGAAGGACACTAACAAAAAAGGAGCATGCTCTCCAGCCTACATGTAAAAATCCCCCATCCTTATTTCACTTCCGGTGAGTAGTTCCCCAATACACCACCAGGTGGTGCCCTAACTGGCAGGCTGGTTTCCGGCAACACTTGACACATTATGAAGTCCTCCCGTTGGCACCAGCGCTAATCGGCTTATTAAGGGACTTGTGCTGCTTAAGTCGATAACACAGATCCTCCAGGGCGGAAAATCTCCTCCAGGGTGGGGCAAGCTCTCCCTATTAGGCATTTGTGGTGGGCCTGTCAGCGTTTGTGACATCCCTAAGGGGGATATTCCATCTTATGATCTATAGTGGAATTTTAAGTTTGTTGTGACATTATGTAGCTTGTGGTGCTTCTCACTTATAGAATAATACTATGTGAGGTGGATGTGCTAACTGGTATAATACAATTTAATCACGAAATGCCTTTGTATCATAAGACTTTCTTCGTTGTCCAAACAAAATAAATGAAAGCACATGAGAGGAACGGGAACCGTAAATAAGCATGTTATTCTCTTTTATCTTCAGGACACCCACGTTTCTTCAACCAGTTGTCGACAGGTCTGGATATGATAGCTTTAGCTGGGGAATGGCTAACAGCTACTGCAAATACCAACATGTGAGTTCTCCATTCCTCGTCTTATGCACATACCGACATATCAGAAATATTGCAAGTCTTCTGAGAAATCTGGTAATAAGATGCGCTGAAATAAATGTAATCGGTGCCACACTGGGTTTGAACTGTTAACCGTGTAGCTTATCCTTTAGGCTTTTTATTCCTCGACTGGCAATAATAGCTTTTTAAAATCTATCATCTATGATCCTCATGTGAACTTTACATTGCCACAATGTAACCCTTCCTCTACCATTGACTAGTTTGACTGCTATGCCTTGGTCGGGGTCAGGATAGCGGTCCCCTGTCCACCTACGGGTGACCCAGGGTCAGGTTGCTTTTGACCACGGTCATTTCTGACCATTCAGACTTGTGAAAACCTGCAATTTGGCTAGACATGCAAAGCAGCATTCACAGTTTTCGAGTTCAACAGCGAACGACAGGGGTCAAATGTGGGTCAAATCCACATGTCATCTGCCCATAAAGATCCCATGTAAACTGCTCCAGTGTATCTTTGTATTTCTGTGATGACATTAATACTATTTCCATGTGTGTCTCAGATTATTATGATATATCTCTTTTCTTTTACCCCACAGGTTCACATACGAGATTGCACCAGTGTTCACATTGATGGAAGATATTGTTCTCGCAAAGATGCGTGAACTGGTCGGCTGGTCCACAGGAGATGGTATCTTTGCACCAGGTAAGGGGGCATTTTCGGGGTCAGCCTGACTATCATTCAAGGGATAGTGTATTAATTTTCTGACTCTCTTTGCAATAGGGGTCTGACATAGCAGAGGCGTAGGAAGCAAATTTTCATGGGGGGGGGGTGGCGGGCTTTACGCTGGCTCCAAGGCTTGTGGCCGCATATACAGGTTTATCCTGGGATTTTAGATTTAAAAAACTATTGTTTGAGCCCCTTTAGTTCCGATTAGGGGTCAATGGCCCACTGCCCTCACTTGTTCCCATGTAGGTGAGGTAAGTTTGGGAATTTTGTGTATTGTCTTATGGAGTCTTGGCAACTTTTCTTTTTTACCGTTTTCCTACGCCATTGCATAACTTGACTCTTTTTAGGGATTCCAGTCATGAGAAAGTAATGCAATACAAATATCTACGTTATTGTAATAAGTCTCCATCTGCTAGAAGATACAAGGGAGCCAAGGGGAATTATAGTCGTAATCACGGGAGGGACCAGACAAACATTTATAACGTCAGAGAAACGTGTCGGATATACACTATAAGAATTGATTCATTTGTTTATTAGGTGGGGCCATTTCCAACATGTATGCCGTCGCTGTAGCAAGGGCAAAGTTTATGCCGGAAATAAAGCAGAAAGGCATGTCGGGAATGCCACGTCTCGTCATGTTCACGTCAGAACACGTGAGTTAACCCGGTTTATTACATGAATTTGAGTCTTTGTTAATTTCTAAGAAAAATACAGTTCTGGAATAATTACAATTAAAACAATAAAACTAATTTTAAAATATTATTGTTTTCTTACATTTTGGTCTAATATTTTTTGCATCTTTTATAGTTTAGAAATCAGGCATTCTTTAGTCTAATATATCCATTGTACATTTGCACCCATTTCGTCTCCCTTTTCCAACCGACAATCTGTGATTCATCATTTCCAGGCCCACTTCTCAATCAAGAGGGCTGGAGTGCTTTTGGGCATTGGTCTGGAGAACGTCATTCTCATTGGAACTGACGAAAGGTTGGTTTTCTTTTCGTTTCAATTCTCCCATGTTTGTTTTGACCACTAACTGTTGCCTGTTATTTCAGTGATTGGATATTGAGTGTTAATGGGCACGGAAATTAAGCCACTTGTGTTTGTATCAATTATCCTTTCTTATTGAGATAATGCTTTTTCTATTGAATGCTCCGGGTTGGCTACTGCATTTATCTCAATTACTTAACCCGCTAAGCACTGCACGGTACCTCAACTTTCATCTTCATTAATTTCGGCATGATGCGTAAATTCAGCATTGGTGAGTTACTCCCCAGAGCCACATTCATGCATCATGACAACAGTTCATAATGTCCTTCAGCCAGCAAATCACCTCCGCTCAAGTGTGAGAATTACAACCTAATCAACATAATTTTCTTATTCCCTTTGCATGTCCTAATGTCTTCAATCGGTAGTCATTCTCCCACTGAACAAAATTAATTTCATACTACTATCTAGGTATCATTTTTTGGTAAAAGTTTCTCACTCTCCCAAGCCTAATGTCTGACCTCCTACGATGGTACGGTGTGCCTAGGAAACCATGCACCAAGCCCTCTCTCTGCAGTTGAGTGGCAAAAAATGCTATTACCTAAACTGCTAAATACTCATCACGTCGACCCTTTGCTCACCTACCCAGGGGCATGATGCGGCCAGATGAGTTGGACGAGAAGCTGACAGCAGCTAAACTTGCTGGCGGCCACCCCTTCTTCGTCTCCTGTACCGTGGGTACCACCGTGTTCGGTGCCTTTGACCCTGTGGACGCCCTGGCCGATGTGTGCGAGAAGCACAATGTGTGGCTCCACGTCGATGTGAGTTTTTACATTTATCTTATATATTGTGAAGTGTATAACAATGCTTAAAAAAACTCCCAATTACTTGGATAAAGATAATTTTACTATAGACTGACGCTGACCAGGGTCGTATAAAACGCCTTTTCCGATACAGAACTAATTGAAATGAATCTCAAGAGTTTAAACACTATACGTATGATTTTGAAGTTAATAGAATAGCACGTTTCATAAATTGAATGTTCATGCAACTCTTATAGAAAGAGTATCGATAGTGTACATGTGCGGATGTATGAAAGACATAAGAAACAAAGTAAAATAAAAAATAGTATTAAACAGCTGTAAATATACCTTTTTTGTATTATAATCTGTGTATTTACTCAACGTTTTTTCACCGATAGTTCAATGTTAATTCAATGCTAATTCAACGTTGAATTGAGTCCACGAAATGGAGTTAGGCTAGATGCAAAATAAACGTTTTCCCACTCTGTAAATGACATTAAAAGAACGTTGAAACAACTTCAAAAGGCTGTGTCTCACCAGATCCATACAATGCGGAAAGTTTGTAATATAGTGTTGAAATATCCATTAACCCTTTTACCGGCATTTCTGTGTAAATAGCCCCCATTTCAGCTGTTCTGATGCTTGGCGGTCAAAAAGGTCACCCGGTCAAAGATTATCAACTTGTACCGATCTGGTGAGACACAGCCATAATGTTCTTAATGTTGCTTGTTCTCTTATTAGGGGGCATGGGGTGGAAGTGCCCTGTTATCGTCCAGAAGCAGAGGTCTGCTCGGTGGGGTACACAGGTGGGTCTTCTGTTCCTATCATTCCATCAGAAACTGCAACCTAATGATAATCTAATTATCTGGCTAAGATTTATGCCTACTCACAATGGTATAAAGATATACATGTACATTGTATATGCAACATTAAATGAATGTGAATGAATTATTTTCCAGAGCTGATTCTCTGACATGGAACCCTCACAAACTAATGGGTGCCCTGCTGCAATGTTCCGCCATACTGCTAAAGGAAAAGGTGAGGCATTGCTATCAGATATTACATTTTTAACTTAGCAGATTGGTCAATCTACCCAGAAAATGTTTTGTTTCAACTAGGGCTTGAACTTTGCAATATCAACTACCATTGAACTAAATTAAAATCACACTGTTAGAAGTAAGTAGTGTTCCTGTACAGCAAATATTGGGGGCAACTTTGGTTCCAGTAAATTCTGCTGTAGACCTACAGTAGAATCTGCAGTAGACGCGGACCTGAGTTCTAAAAGGGCTCACATATATTCAACATCTTGGAGATTTGAACCCCCAGCTTCCAATCCATAGTCCCAAACCATGACCACTACACCAGTGAGTCCTGCATGTCAGGTGCATTGAAACACCTCCTACTTATGTGTGAATGGTAAAGAGGTCAACACAGGATCCCTGGACTAGACTTTTCATGTCTTAAGGGTTGATATGAAAATTACCCTAATGCAGTAATGTCCTAATAAGTACTGAACTACCATTAGTTGGAGTGTAATCTTGATGGCCTATGTTTTTCAAAGTAAATTTTACTATCTTTCCTGCAGGTTGTAGAGATACATTGGTTTTATCCCCTGCATATTTTCAATAATAACATTTCAGTGTACCAAAATATATTATACTTTAGAATTGCATCAGGAGAAATGTAGTTTGTATGAGAGTTTCCTGTCGGGGGACTGGAACCGCTGACCCTCAGACTACATCACCCAGTGCTCTACTGACTGAGCTAGAGGGGCAATCATGTAGCCTGCATCAATAGGCCTTTGAAAAGATCAGGTCATATTTGAGCTGTGGAGTATGGTACTCCCTCCAACCTCTCTACTCTCTCTCCCACTGGTTGCTGGTTATGGGATTCGAACCTGCATCTACAGTAACAGAATTGTACATGTACAGCAAAATTTGCTGTATTATTTTTTACAGCTAGAGAACTGTATAGTTACAGCACATTTTGCTGTTCACGAATGACAACTGTTTACAGTGCAGCATTAGCATAGGTGGGTGTCATCCCTCATTGGCGGATCCAGGGGGAGGGGCGACGGGCGGAAAGAGGAAGAAGAGAAAAAGAACAGAGGGGAAAGGGAGAGAGAGACGGCAGCATCATAGTCTATTTTAGTGGAGTATGAATGATCTGGATGGGGGAGGGGGCTGAGTCTTAAAATATTGTGTCCTAAAATGCATGAGAATGCATCATTTCATGTCCAGACCATCAACATTTTCTTGGGGGCCATGCCTCCAAACACCCCTAATATGCCCACTGCGCTTCGCTCGCCGGAAACAGACAGTCACTCCAGGTTGGCCAGGTTTGAGCGCCCCCCCTCTGGACAATCCTGGATCCGCCACTGTCCCCTTAGCCACAAGAGCATGTGCTCAGGAGGTTAGCTGACGTCACAGGGGCGTATAGTCAGAGCCACCCGGTGACTTGGGGTGGCACTCCCCCCCCCCCCCCCCCCGGTGGTCATATATATGCAGTCTGTCATGGTTAGGGGAGTGAGGGAGATGGATGCTGGCTGATATTGAATAAGGCTCTCCTCCAGGGTGGGTGTGCCTCCAACAGGTCCTAGTAGAGGTGGGTTAAGGCCGGGAGGAGGCAGTTGGTGCTATGGGCAGTATGTGTCTTTATATGAAGGCCCATTGTGGAAAGAATTCAAATGGATTGCTTTGTGCCTTTTAATAATATGAGGGTTATTTGTGAGAGACATATATATAAATATTCAACAAAGCAATGTCAATGAATTCGATGTGACCTGGATAAGGTGACTGTTTTACACTACGTATGATTAATTCATCATTAAACAATGGTTGGCCGTGCGTTATAGAGTAAACGTGCACGCTGAGTATGGCACCACATCGTATGTGATTAGGTCAAGGGTCTGTGTGTGGCATGTACATTGTGATAACTAGCATCATTACGTTAGTTACACATGGCCATTACATTAATTACCCCAGCACAGTTGTATAAAGACAATAGAAAACTCGTTCTTCATGTCGAGACTGCCTGTAGGCCTATAACACACTCTGGTCCCAGCCCTTATGAAAGGTCACGACCATCATGCGTTATAGGCCAACAGACAGTCTCAACATGAAGAACATCGTTTTATTCCATGTGGAGAAACAAAGTTACTATGCTTAAGTACTAGAAAGGCCGTTCTCCACACCCCCGTGGAGAAACTGATGCTCATTCTCCACAGCTCCATTCTCCACAGTATAGTTGTGAAACCAATCTTTAAATGTCATTTTAAAATGGAATCGATCAACATTCACATGAAATAAACACAGAGATCCACTCAAATCAGTCTGAACTCCTTGTTTCTCCACTCGTGAGACCTTGGGTCGCATCACACTGGGCTGCGCCTCATGTGATACGACCCAAGGTCCCACTCGTGGAGAAACCTGTCGTTCAGACAGATTATCGTGGACCTCTCTCTATTTCTATTCTCTTAACATAAGCTAATCTGACAAAATAAATCCCAATTTTGTAAGAAGGGAAGGCCAGTGCTTCCGGGTAATTTGGAAATCCTGCATAACATGGCACTATGCGAAAGGGAGAATTTGCAATATCAAGGATTCCCACAACAATCAGCTAATATGGGTGCAATGGGGAGAGCCATTCAGAATATTACATGATATCTAAGTATCATATTGCCCTGGAATCCATCAGCAATACACGATCTATATCAACATATCTCCTGAATTTTATACATAATTATGGTATACATGAAGAATAACCCATGTTTCCTCTCCAGGGCCTACTGGAGGCGTGTAACTCGCTGAGAGCCTCCTACCTCTTCCAGCAGGATAAGCACTACGACATAGCCTATGACACAGGCGATAAGGCCATCCAGTGTGGTCGCCATAACGACATCTTCAAGCTCTGGCTTTTGTGGAGAGCTAAGGTTGGATATCATTTATGATAGCTTTACTCTTATTGTCTTGTCTGGTGGTCTGAAGGGATTGGCAATGCTATCCTAGATCGTATTGCATGCTGTTTATTTGGTAACAGTGTTTTCTTTCTTATGTTTTTTGGAGAAGAAATTATATATGGATGTAATACAAAAGAGTATGTTGTCCAGTGCAGCCCTACATGATGTAGGTTGTAGTCACAATAAATGCGTATTGTAGGTGAAATCATGTCATAGACCCAGAAAACTGATGTCATAGTATAAACTATCAGATATAATTAACAGCAATGACATTTTCTTCAAAAAGCCAGACGTGTGTAATTATCTTAATTCACGCTATATATGATGAAACTGATGCGGATATCTCTTTCTTGCAGGGTGATATTGGCTTTGAGCAGCATATAGACAAACTACTTGATTTGTCCAGGTAAATAAATTATGACAGATTCCTCATAAACTAGAATGCAACAATTATTACCAAATAGCAACTGTATATGTCTGCAGATATAGGATGACATGTTATGGGATAGGATGCAATTTATGTTTTTGTATGATTATATTCTATACATCATTCAAACTACGGTGTAGCTATCGGGTTTCCTATACTGTAAAAAGCTGGTTGCCATTTTTGTAGGTGTGCAGTAGATTATACTGTAAGTGTACAGTGTATTGTAGGTAAACAGTAGAATCTCACTAGACAACACTAGACTCATCTCACTGACAATGTTAGGCCAGGTGGTGGCTCACTCCAAATGACGAGTCTAGGGTTGTCAAATTCACAACCCTAGAATAGTTAACCCTTTATTGCTGCAAACTACTTTAAATGTGCTTCAATCCTTTTTTCAGCATGATGCATGAATGTAAACCTGACAAGTCTATTCGTCATGACTGCATTCATACATCACGCCAACTCTTTGGAAATGTATTAACAGTTAGTTGAGTATACTTACCAAGGCTGAATTCATGCCTTATGATCACATAGAGCATAGCACTTAAAGCACTATGCAGCTCTTCAAGGGTTAACTTGTGCACTATAACCTCTACTTCACTGCAAATGGAGCTCACTGGGTTCTGAGCCTAGGCATAATTACTGTCCATGTCTCTAATAGACTCAATTTCTCAGGTTTGTAATAGCTAATTCATAGAGGTATGTCGGTTAGGGGAATCCCTGCCATATTCTGAAAGTCTGTATGAGAGTATTTCTAGCCCTCAGTAACAGACTGTTAACACATATATATGTGGGTGTCATACCAACGAGTTTCCTTGCAGCTATTGTACTATTGAAATAAACACAAAAGAGATGCCCTACACATATTTGCTTTGTCTTAATTATATAAAAACTTTAAATCTTTCACCTTGTTTAGCATCCCAAATAGATAATTCTCAAGATTCTCCAAAGCATGAATGTGTATTTCCATAATTATGATTAAGATCAACATAGAAATTATGCAATTCATTCCCTCACTTTATACATAATACATGCTATACTGATACCACCTACAGGGGGATTCCTGAATCAGGCCCTGGTTGATGTGTCTAGGGCTGGCATACGTCAGGCATTGGGCCGGCACATGCCAAGTGGGGGCTTTATCAGACAACTATAGTTAGAACACCCGCTACTTTGTCACATAGAATAGTATGCAGACGACTTTATTTTTTGAGTGTAGAGTAAACTCAATATCAAGATTCACACCCTCTCATCTCCTGCCTCCGTAACCATGTGTTTGTAAGCCTTGATCAAACTGAGAAAACTGATTTCCCTCTTTACTAATTCTAATACCCTTATTACCACAGGTATCTGCAAACTAAGATTGCTGACCGGGAAGGATTCGAATATGTTCTGGAAAATGTAAGCATCTTTTATTTTTTTTCTTCAGCATTGATTCTTTTCGGAAGTAGTACCCTAGCTGTGAAAAACTGCTTATAAGTGAAATAACGTTTATACATTGTCATTAGAATGCTTGATATTTCCCATTTATAATGTCATTGCCCACTTCTACTTTCAGCCCCAGTTTATCAACACCTGCTTTTGGTATGTACCTCGCAGTATGCGCCAGATGCCCAGAGGCAAAGAGAGGGACGACCTTCTCCACAAGGTATGCAATTGCCATCATTGTTGGAACATCTTAGTTATCTAAATGTTACCCCAACGCCAATCCCTCAAGAAATAGAGGAATATGTATCAATCGAATTGTTAATCCACCAACCTCGGGCCCACTCATATTGCAAAGATTTAAAGACTGTTTATCACCAGTCATAAAGCAGTTAATGAATCATATGAATCAGCATAATAATGCTAACCACACAATCATAACGAGAATGTGAATTATTTACCAACTATGTTTTGTCACGGCCCTATTTCTCAATCCATACATAAATTCCTCCCTTCCTTCCTGCCCTCTGTATCATGGAGTTCTCCGTTTCCCCCCTAGGTGGCACCACGTATCAAGGCCCGGATGATGGAGAGTGGTAACACGATGGTGGGTTACCAGCCCATCGACAACAAACCCAACTTCTTCAGGATGGTCATCTCCAACCCGGGAGTCATCGAGTCAGACATCGACTTCCTCATCTCGGAGATCGAGCGGCTCGGGGAGGAGGAGTAGGCCAGGCAGTGATCAGGGACTTGGGGTGGTGGTGGAACTGAGCAGGGATAAAGGCCATTTTCTGTTAGCCGATTTCCACGTCCTCTCTGCCAAAAAAAACCAAATCATTGAAGAACACTAGACATGGAATGCGGCAGTTATGGGTGCATCGTCCGATTGTTTTTGAACGAATTTAAACCTTATTGACCACAATCCCTAGGTTTAACAAGATCCATTGATATTGTCGCCGTGTCATATGTAATGAAAAATATGTGTAATACGAGTTTTCTTTAGTCAACAGGATTCCTTCAGATTTCAGACACCAATTTCTATACATGAATATCTATATGGTAACATGAGATGAGTACAAATCGGCTAATGGAACATGGGCCTAAGGGAAGAGAGTAAGGGTGGTGTAACAAGCGTGACGTTATAGAAACAGGGCATATGTCTTCATTAGTTGACAAAAAATGTTAGAATTGAACAAATTGGTGGGGACCGTATCGACAGTATCTATAGGACGGTGAATGTTTGACAAAAATATAGAGAGGAAGATATGCAGGCCATAGTCAAGTTAAAAATGGAATTTGGACAGAACGATGTTTTTATTTATATTGTGACATGTTAAATCTTCTACACAAGGAAATGTTACCTTCAGTGACCACTGTCTACGCAATCTAAAAATGTGGTAATTATGCTTTATATTCATAATGACCAAATAACAATAATGTCTGCATAAAAATAAATATCCACGTGAACTGTAGTCTAGATGATGAACTGAATTATGTTGTAAACTTCATTAGCATAATTATGATTTCGAAAATTAAGCCTCAGAAATCATAACATGTCAAACTAAATGTTCAGGTGTAGTACTATAGATAGGAACAGTTGGAAACACGCTGCATAGAACTGGTGGGTTTATGCTGATCTCCCTGATAATACTGGTTGAAAGTATTAAGAGTGTTTAGGATTACAGAAAATGCTACTCTCACCCCACCTCAGATACTGAGGCATCTACAACAATTCTACAAATGAAATGATTATTGATCAATTATCAAATTAAACTCATTTGTTCACAATTGATAACAGCAAAGTGTAATATCCTGCAGCAAATGGCTAGTGGCCACACTACTGATTCATAGTAGCAGCATCTATCGGTGATGAGATTAGAATAATGTGTTGATATTGATATGATAATCAATTAGACTAGTGATAGTGAGTGATAAGCACAGAATCATGTATCTGGTTATCTACACAGCATTGTTAGACTCTATGTAAACTACTGGAGTAAGTGATAGAACTGAGTTGTAATGTAATCTCAGAAATGCCCTAAATGTTAAATAGCAAGACTGTTACAATCTCTTACAGGTGAATATAGTTACAAAGTCCTTCATAGTGAAGGAAATGGCATTTATAATCAGATGTTATATCAAATCTAGTTTGTATTAAATGAATTACTTACGATTTGTAAAACGCAAAATGGGAATATGTGCAATGTATACATAGCAGATACATTATTGTATTAGTTATGAGTAAAATAGAAAGAAATCATCTGGCAAGTTACTGCTTAATAGGTAAAGGTACCATAAGAGAATTCCATGCATGAGGGAATTCCAAGTGTAAGTTACTCAAACTGGGTTCTGAGTGTTATATTAGGAGGAATGTACAGGATTCCCTTTTTTATTGTTATCTTTGTGCTGAGGTGAGCAGCAGCTATATGGGTTTGACAAAGTGTAGATCTCTCCTGAATATCAGGAATCACATTATCCATATTTAACTACGGCAACTCATTGATAAAGGTTGTAGTGATTAGAGTGTACATGTATATGACATATAGTCAGTTCATATCTTAAGGATAGCTTAGTTCATGTTGGTAATATAAATTTAGATTAGTGGATATGTGTTTGATTATATGTAAGTATACCTAACTTGTTACTATACAGTTACAAAGCATGTGATACTCATTTTGTTGATCAATAACACACATACCTATATTGTACATTATTATAGCGCAGGCGCATAGAGTGTTTGATCTTATCCACCATCTAATATCTTGTCAACATCTAAAGCTTTCCCCTGACGCTCAAATCGATGGGGTTATTTAGTTGCTCCTGTTGAGAATGATTCCTTCTTCAGAGTTTGTTCTCTGAATAGTCACAGTGAACGTGAATACGCTATATAGATACCACCTACATTATATGAGATTGCATTGCACCTCAATTGCAATATTTAAGTGGAGATCTTCAGCAAGTTTCTGTTCAAGGCATGCCATTATCAAAGTATCTGCTTAAAAGTCTCAAAAGCCTCATTGGAGCTATATGTTTCAATTGAGAAGGCGCAGTACGTAAACTATACACATAAAGATGACCAGGCTGATTACAAGGGAACATGGACATAATTATTTACAGCCATCAGAAATACTGGTGCAGCAGTTGTCTATGAATATGTAAATGTTCTTAATTTTGATTACATCTGCCTACACTGTAAATAGTTAGTGTAGATACACAGTAAAATACACTGTAGATCTACAGTAGAATCTACTGTAGAATTGATTTACAGTAGAATCTACTGCTTACTTTCAACAAACTGTACACCTACAGTAGAATCTACTGAACACCTACAAAAATGGCAACCAACTTTTTACAGTGTAACTTTCGACAGAACATTTTATCACTGTGTTTTCCTATAAGAGTGAAGAGTGGTGTCCTTTCACTGATAGAATATCTTATCTGTGATCATTCATTGTTGACGAGTAGAGCAGCATGTATAATCAATGTGGCATAGACTGATTGTGATAGCGAAATATCAAATTCGTGTAAAACTAACTTACTCATGAATAAAGCTAGCACAAGTTAGAGAATGTTTCATTACTCCCCCCCCCCTGTGAGGCCCCTATCTCACAAACGGCCCCTATCTCACAACGTTTTGTGAGATAGGGGCCATTCGTAACTTAGGGACCACCTGAAGTCCCTATCTTGCAAAGGGCCCCTATCTCACACATTTTTGTCAGATAGGGGCCACTCTCAAACAGCCCCTATCCTGCATAGATAAAACGTCCCTATCTCACAAAATCCCTATCTTACAAATGATAGCCTAGCACTATATCAAGATCAAAGTAACATTGTATATGTGAACTAGAATACAGTAAGCCCTCATGATCAGTTTTTCTTCAGTAGATCAGTAAAATGCTTTTTGACATCAAAATTGAAGTAGGCCAAAAGAAGGTTGTTGTTGGCGCTCATCCGGGCCAGGCACTCAGGGGAAACTGCACAGTTGGAATTGCGTCTGGGCTGGATAGGCAGCTGGGCCTGGTGACATAACCGGGCCAGGCTGTGTATGCAGCCAGGTCGAGCCCTAACCGGGCCAGGCAGGCAAATGTATAAAACCGAGAGATTCTCAATCACAGGATGAGACTTTATTTTTCACAAAGTTGTCACAAAATTAGCAAATATTGGCATATAGATCTAGTATAAAATCAAAGCTGATATTATCAGTAATGCAGTGGACTAGAGACTAAAAGTTCCACTTTCCCCGCATATTTAAATGAAAAAGAAAGCTGCTTCGAGATATTTTTTCAATGCTTTGGGAATGGCCTGTACATATAAAACAGGAAGGAAGTAAATCGTGATGCTCTTTTAAAGTGTGAAATCTTGGCTTTGACCACTTCGTTAAATATCTCCTTTTCAGTATGGGATGGTCATTTTATAACAACAATGCAACAAGCGGAGAATTTATTGCCCCCCTTCTCCATTTTGTGATATTCTAACATTAAGGTACGATAGACATTTCCCCTTACGGGCAGGTAGATGGGAATGTTGTTAATGTTATCAGTACCCAGATACACTACGTCAACAATGTCATAATATATATTAGCTGCAACAAAGGTTAATCCCAAAAAATGGATCCTTTGCTTTCTACAACAAGACCTCCTTTGGCTGATACACTATCAGGTTATCTACCACAAAAGGATCTAAATATATTAATCAAAATATTTGGATGGTATAGAATGTAGCACATTGCATTAATTTATCTATAATATTATCATTTACCATAATACTATTAAGATGGATATCTTTATATCATTTGATTGATATGATATGGAGGTTACAAGATGACACATCAATAACTCCAACAAACTGTCATATACTATGTATTGATATAAGTCTCGAGAGTGGTATCATAAGGAGTTTTTGAATATGGTTCCCGAGGCTGAGGTATCAATTCATTGTCAATGTTTTAGATATAGAAACGTATACATGCGTATTGTATCTGGTAATTGAAAAGGGAAGTGGTGTAAACAACACAGAGAAGGAGCCTGTTATTACAAACAGTACGTAATATATCATTAATGATAGGGGGACTTATCCATAATCCCAAGTAAATAATGCGACAGGATAAGCCCTGTTATCTGCACAAATGGAATCGGATGCGACCTGGGATGCTTGCTGGGATGTTACCTATACACCGCTTAGTTTACATGGGGTATATGGTAAATATTAGATTAACCTGACCTATACACCTTCTCTATAATATTTGCATAATATATCGGACGTTCTATATGGTAAAACAATACATGGAGATACTAAACCAAGCATATGTTTCCCCTGAACTGCAACGCCACCTATAAACAACACAACTTGACACCGATTACTCAAAAAACCGAATCAAGATAATTTAGATTGGAAAAGATATTTTTTCTATCCCTAATGCAGCAGATCTATCTATATATGTCACAATGTCGTAGGAAAAGGAGGTCACGGGGGCCTGCCCCCCCCCCCCCCAATCACGGAGGAGGGGGCCTAAATACACTGTCAGAAGTTAGTGTAGCTGCACAGCGAGATATACTGTAGCTGTACAGTATAAAAGGAGGTATTTCTGGTTTCCAGTATCACATACTGTACAGCTACACTTACCTACTGTAACCCCCACACACAGAAGGTTGTGGGTTCGAGCCTAACCTTGGCACAATGAGAAATACGTTTTTATTTTTATTTTTCTTTAAGCCAGTTGACATGCATTTCCACCTATATTGGCATAGAAATGTTAGTTAGTGAATATTTGAATATGTACATGTGTATAATTTAGATTTTCTACAGATAAATAACAGTAGTGCTTATTGTGTCAAGGTGGGATTCGAACCCACCATCTCCTGTATGTGGTGTTCTACAGTAGGTGAGTGTAGCTGTACAGTATGTGATACTGGAAACCAAAAATACCTCCTTTTATACTGTACAGCTACAGTACTTACTTCTAACAGTGTATGTTTGGGCCCCACAAAATTTGTTGAGACTCTACACTATACCATGTATAATTCCCAAACCTTACCACTCCAACATAGGGAAAAGTGGGGCACATGGGTCTGGAGCCCTTGTCAGAATTTAGGGGAACACTACTTTTCTACACAATTCCAACATAAGCATGTGTATGCGCCATCATGCACTAAGGCGGATGCTCAAAAATGGTATGAGTGCATGGGCCCCCATGCCCCCATGAGGATTTGCTCCGTTTGTCTTTATGGCAATCGATACAGCCTCTCATCAGTTTCGCCTGGACCATACAGATAGACTTTAGTCACAAGGACCTCCTGTTATCAGGTAAACTGGTTCAGAGTCTGAATAATCCTCCCCCTACAGCTATCACAACACAGGGTGGGCATCAGATGATGGTAAACCATCACACAATGTACTACTCAGGGCTACTGGTATTGGGGCTCCTTAGTGGAGGTAGGTGTACAATTACAATCATAATTGTTTCACTGTAAAAAATAGATGTACTTTTGACAGATTCACTCTGTAAAATTTAACGCTGATTCACCGTTATTTGGAATACAATGAAGCACCGTAAATATCAGCCATTTCACAGTGGACCCTTGTTAAATGCTAACCTGGTTTGGATTACAATGATTCAACGTGAATTCATCTTCTAATGTCAAATCCCAGAGGGAGCCACATATAGTAGATCTTGCCATAGATAGGTGGCCTGGTTTGTAAGAAGATTTTTCTGGAGAGTGTGAGCCCTTGAAGTGAAGTATACATGTTGAAATAATGGTAATTTTCAATTAATCTATATGTTTGACAATTTAACAATTCAATCTTGTGATAGGTTTGACAAAATACCATGATCACTTGATAATATCCAGAAGAAAGTAGCTGTCTGGATCTATACACCTATTTTGTGGTAATATACTATGCATATATCCTCACCTCTGGAAACTCTGCCTTGTATCAATCCTATAGAGTAAAACCTCTTGTATAGGCCAGGGCTAGTATGCAAGTCAGATAGTCAGTGGTGCGTATAGGATAAGGACAATGTCAAAATATGCCTTATCCATAAGTTTTTAGATGTATACTACAGTAACTAAAGTCACAATAATCAGACCCCCTGTGAGGCTTATCGAATATTCTCTGTATATTTGAATACTGTGAATCTGTTAATGCTGATTTAACGTAAAATTAACGGTGATTCAACGTAAAATGAACAGTGATTCTGCGTAAAATTGACGGTGACCGTCACCGTTAAAAAAACGGTGAAAGTCATGTCCCAAAAGTTGCCGGTGATTCAACGTCATTTTGACGACATTTTTTTTACAGTGTTTATTATAGTACCAGCTATAATGTGTATGCAATTTAATCTAAAAAAGAAAAACCATTACAGTGTTGAGAAAAATAGTGACAATGTATTGGACACACCCCTATTATGTGACAAAACATGTAGGCAAAACAAGGTGAAATCCTCCTACTCCATCTCTAAAAGTGGCCAAGGCCCATAACAAGTTTTCAGTACTTTGTACTAGATGTTGCCCCATGTCTCCCACACACAAGAATGCCACCTACATAGGATGAAAGATGCAGTCAGAATTTCTAATTCCATGAGAAAGTGCACCTCCTTCCTACCTAGTTAGATCTAAACACCCTCTCTTTTCCTCCTGGAACAGTGGGATATTTTGAACCGTTCTACACATAGGTGTTTCAATTTGAGTGAAAGACACTTTCTATAGGAATTGGTGGCAATATGGGGCAATTGGCCAGGTTCCTAAAGGGTGCTACAGTGTTATTTCTAAACGTCTAGGCAGAATTCCTAAGAAGTGCATCTTTCAAAGCAGTCTATAGGAAAACCTGCCGGACACCGGCTGTAGCCGGCAAAATGTCTGCCGGTCCTGCATAAAAAAGAGCTACTGCCAGCCCAAATGGCTGGGTGTATTCTGGAGATTCTTGCCTCCATGCCATTATTTATGGCTTGTAAATCGGACCATTATTAAGGTTTCTAAAGCATAAAACAGGATGCTTAAATATTTTCTGTAATGTTATTTTGTAATTTACTTAGTAAATTGGTTAATATAGTTGTAACATATAGGAAAACCCTATTCATCATCATTGTGAGTACAAACACTTGCTGTATATGTCATTTTTTAAACAGCAAGATTATTTAACCAATAACGTATGGCTAACAGGCTCACGAGAGGGTGTATCGTAGGATATGGGGCAAGAGGCGCGTAGCGCCGAGTGCCCATATCCATACGATACACCCCGAGTGACCTGTTAGCCATACATTATTAGGTTTATTATACGATTTATTGATTCAAATGTCCTTATTTACCTTTAAAAGAACCTAATTTCGCCATTTTGAATGATATCCAAGTCGTCTTGTACAGAGGGTGCAGTCGCCATGTTGTTGAACTCTTCAGTAGGGGAGGTGAGGAAGAACGAGCTAGGCGCAGGTAGCGGTCATTATTTCAAATCCAACATACCCTCAGTGCTAACGTATAGGAGTGTACGAACGCCGCGCGACCTGCTGGTTTAAAAACTAACCGCTCCCTGATAGACTGGAACATACACAGCGTTTCCCTCCACATTCACCACGGCCAGATAGGCATGGGCGCTAGCGTCTTCGCCTCACACACCAGAGGTGCCCGGATCGAATCTGGGTCGGACCGAACCATTTTTAAAGGGCCTATATGTAAGTGAAAAAAAGCCCCTAGAATTATTTTAACGAATAGGCAAGTAAAGTCCAACTTCTACCTTTATAGTAAAAAAGAAATTAAACTCGGTAAATAATGGTCCTACAGGGCTGGAAATGCGTCTGTAGACTCCTTGTTTCGCCTCCTCCCTCTACCAGCGCCGCCACGGCGTGGTGGTTAGCACGTCGGACTTCAAGTCTTGATGTAGCGTGTTCGAATCTCCATGAAACCTCGGATTTTATGGGGGACGAAATTTCGGAATAACTCCCGTCAACCGGAAGAGTGCCGATATCCACCGGAAGAGTGCCGATATCACTTGATATCAGCACGGGGATATCACCTAAAAAGCACGATGAGTCGTTCAATCGTATAATAAACTCCAATATCCGGGCCTGCAAAAAATTGAGCTGGGCCTGCAAGGAAAAAAATCTGCAGGACCGAATGTCCTGCATGATGAAAAAGTTTTCGTATATATATACTGTCTTTCTAAAAGTAGAGGGCGCACCTCAAGTCTAATTTGTGTAGGCTAGCTAACTAAGATATAGTAAGAGGATCCAGATGATTGTTCATTATCCTGCGCAGAAGTAAGGCGTTTGCCCAATTGCAGACTCGCAGTACAGCAGTTAGTATATGTTACAGAACGTAGGGGTTACTAGCAAAGCCCTAGTTATAGTAAAAATTCTCCATGCATAAGAGATGAAATCCTCCTTCTCCCCAATTAAACAGTGGATATCGTCATGGAAACTGTTTAATGTATAGAGATTTACATATCATAATGACACTGCTCCTTACACCTGTACAGCCCTAGCGGTCACGTGTCCACCCGGGTGGGTGGCTCCATCTGACGGGGATGGACTGAGGTGTTTCCGGTTTGAGACTTCCGGTAAGGACTGGTTCGCGGCGAGACGAATGTGCAAGTCTGCTCAGTCTGAGCTGGTCTCCATCCGTACCGTGGAGGAAAAGGTACTTCTTTTTCTTTTTCTATTCTCCACCATTTTAGCTTTCCGCAGTTCGATTAACCCCTTTCCCGGAACCATACTTGACTATAATACATGTATATTAAAGCATGATGGACGTCAAATGACGTCATATGACGTCAGACTTGAGCGATACCATCAGCTCAATATCAAAATGCTCAATATCTATGTGAGCTATAAAAGAGTTCAATTTACGTACTCAAATATACACCTTGATTGTAATTTGTGATATGTTCTCATTATTTTCAACATTTCTCAAAAGTTTAACACTGAATAGATTTAATTGTTATATCCTAATTAAGCAGAAAAATCTTCATATACTTTAATGTTAACCATATGGATGTTTGTGACAGAACTGGCTGCATGAAGAGGTGCTGCAGTTCACCAAGAAGCCCCAGGACCCCGTGTGGCACTGGTGGGCGGGCCTCAATGCTGTCAACCAACCCAAGGACTGGAGCTGGTCAGATGGCACCGTCATTGACGGATCCCTCATGTACGTACAGCCACAAGCTGACCAAGGCTCGATACATCCCTAAACCAAAAGTCATCTCTGGCATTTAGTGCCTCTGGGATGATTTTTAAATTATGGCCTCTCAGTAAACAAAAAAACGTTATGCAATGCTACATAACGTTTCTTTATGGCTCCTTATTGTGGAAAAACATTATATGACGTTAAAAACGTTATTTTGACGTAAATTAACGTGTTTTTGTTGGCTGGGCTGTATTAGTAACATACAACCACAAATCTGATAGAGGCTGCATGGTAGAGATGACATATGTAGTCAGAAACTCAGTCAGAGTCATCTTGGGCAAACTGTAGACCTTTATCTTATTACAATCCTCTGAATAATTATAGTGATCTGCAATATCATTTGTCATGTGAGCCTATGTTCTCATAGCTCTTATGATTCATAACGCCATGTCGATGGAAAAGTCATAGTAGCTATAAGTAACAGTTCTGTAGCAATAATGAGACTTTTCGTTAATTGTTCCCTATCTGCAGCCATTGGCAGCCGAATGAGCCGGACATGGTCAACTCGGACGAGAAGTGTGGTGAGCTCCACAAGGACGGCTTTAACGACAATAACTGCCGCACCGCCTTCCCCTACATCTGTGCCCGGGAAACCGATGTCCCTGCAGCACCTTGCCCCTTTGGTCAGGTCATGCAGAACGGTGCCTGTACAGCTTATAACCCTGACCCTGCCACCACCCCTGCCACCAGGAACCAGCACACTGCTGGACCGGAACCTGTACAGGGCGCATGCGCGGCGGGGTGGGTGGAGGCACCTGGAGTGAGCAGCCTCTGCTTCCGGTTTGAGGAGCAGGCTGCCACGTGGGATGAGGCTAAGGAGGTGTGCCACCTGGCGAGGGGTAGCCTCGTCGCCATCAATACCCTGGCCGAAAAGGTAGGTTGCTTTGACATCAGTTTGCCATTTTAAAGAGCTCAAAATGAGTCTCTGGAAACCCTGCTGATAAGACTGTGCATCCAATTGCTCCTGGTCTATAGGAGCCCTGATACGGGGGATGTCATTTGGAAGGTTTTGCAGGAAGCACACAGTATGACACCAAACATTCTAATCATGCCTTAACACTAACTTATTCATTAGAGTTATATATACTATAATAATAAAGCACCTAGCTACAACAATAGACATAACCTTTCACGCTTACTGTAAAGTATTTGCCTTAACCTTTACAGAACTGGCTAGAAGGCCAGGTGCTAAGATTGGGGCAATCAGACAACAGCTGGTTGGGCATGATCGGCTTCAGACACACCCCTCAGCCCTCCTGGTGGACGGGACTACGACGCCTCAAGGTCGGCTTCCCATGGAAATGGGTGGACGAGACAGACGGACTGGTCAGCATGCTGTGAGTTCGTGTAGCCTTTGTAGCTTCTATTTTCTGGTTTTATCTCTGTTACTCTCTGCATGTGCGTGGATCATTTCTATATGGATGCATAATTAAGTTATTATCTATTCCTGAATTACCCCCTCGCCGCGCCCACGCTTCCTTTAGTATGAATACAATCATAAATTGGTTCGTATTAAATTCTAAATTATCCTATAAACAGTTTGAGGTCAAAATGTCCAGTCTAGAGTCAAAAGGTCCAACTTTCAACCTGAGCAACTGAGATATAATAATTATGTGCTTGACTGGATAGAATCATTTGTACCAGGGACATGTATGCACTCTCCTGCTTGTGGAATGCTTCTGCAAGCATTTACATCCATGGCAATATTATGATCATTTCGACACTATACATAGTTTACTTCCAAGCGCTCTATTAGATGAGTTAACAATTTGATTTGTCTTCTTATCAACATAAGCTGGCATGATGGTGAGCCAAAGATGGGCGGGAACAAGAACTGTGGTCGGCTAGACATCTCTGGTTTCTTCAGCAGCGTTTGTGAAGACAGCTACCCCTTCATCTGCTCCAGACCAAAAGGTAAGTGTAGTCTATATAATAGATAGACTATGGTTATGAGAGGCTAACTCAATTGAGGGTGCCAGCCATTTTACTGTGGTTATATTTTGAGCTAGCCTCACATGACCATTGTCTATCTGTTTTAAACCACAGCTGTGAGGTTATGTGAGTTTAAGTGGAAATGACCAAGGTGTGAATTCCTTTGTCTTAGCCCTCCGCTGTGCTTTAAATGTTTAAATTTAGGTAAATTTGTCTCTATCATAATCATAGAATATTTTCCTCACCCCCACAAGCACCTAAGAATTGAAATGCTTCCCTTAGCTTAATCCCATTTTGAATTGATGGTGAACATTTGCTGAAATGGTGTTAAAGTGAGTATATCCGATTACTGGAGCTCTAAAATCAATTTTCCTCAAAATGGGTCAGAATGACCAGAAAGGCCATACTTCACATACTGTACACTTAATTCTCTCTCATTTCATCGGATTTCACTTAAATTGGTGCGTCTTTTTGTGTGTACGCATTAAGTCACACCCATTAGAAATACACTGAAAATGCCTATATCTCGGTACCATGGTAATCCCTATCTGAACCCTTACTGCCCATAGAGACTTCCGGTAAGGACTGGTACGCGGCGAGACGGATGTGCAAGTCTGCTCAGTCTGAGCTGGTCTCCATCCATCATTTATATCCTGACTTTTCAATATGATATTGTAACAATGTATAGAACAGATTTAAGTAGGATTTACAAAATGGAACTTTTGGATGTACTAACTTTAAGAAATATTCAATTGATATATATAGAAACAGACCTAATAAGGACAAAAAAGATAAAAGGGTGTTTCAGGTTACATAGTTTGAACATCTAGAGAAGGGAAGGTCGGATTTTCTTTTTTACTTTTTTAAACACTTTGGCATGAAAAGTGTCACTGATTCTTGGATTATCAAATCGACTCTGAAATAACTTCAAAATGACCTAGAATATAATTCTTTTTCAAAATGGGATAAAAGATATCTAGGGCCGGCACTGTTTTGTTAGGTAGGGTCGGGTAACCTCAAACACACCTTTTTTCCCTTTTTTTCCTTTTTTTTTTAATTTGGCCTAAACTAATGGCAATCTATGTCTTTAACCTACAGCTCAAACCCCTGCTACTGGGGACTGTGCCTTTGGCCATAGAAGTGTATCAGGGCAATGTGTACCCTATGTGTACACCCACACCCCTGCAGTAACCACGCCCACCCCCGCCACCACACGCCCCATCCAGGGTGTCACCGCAGCATCCGCACCACAGAAGGGGGCGTGTCCTGAAGGGTGGGTGGAGTCTGCTACTGTGACTGACAGGTGCTACCGTCTGGAGACCACCATGAAAAAGTCGTGGGGAGATGCCCAGAAGGTGTGCCAGTCTGCCCGAGGTGATTTGGTGACCTTCAGGACCAGAGCTGAGCAGGTGCGTCTGGGTTTAATACAAAATAAATTACACCGCATTTAAATAGTTCTAGTTTATGTTAAAGGTTGATACTGAGTTGATACACTGCTCATATCATCTAATTTATTAATTTATGAAGCAAATTTCTCCACCTCATGCCTATGTTTACAGGTTATAAGTGTATGATGCTGGGTTTAGATTGTTAGCACCTCTTTTACTATGGTATACGCTGATAAGGCAAAAATAAAGTCGGCCTATGGGCTGGTAATTCAAAAAGGCCAGTGTACTGTGTTCAGATTTTCCACATCTCATATACTATCGCAAACAAATAATTCTTTAAGAAAAGTAAGAAATTCTTTTCTTTCTATTCGTTATAAGGAATGGGTTTATGGCCAAGTAAAACGTATCCGCACTTCCATGTGGGGTGGTCTACTTAAGTCCGACTCCACCTGGGGTTGGACTGATGGAACACCAGCAGTTAACATGTAAGTTTGGCTCCTCCTACCAGTGCTTCTTTTTTCTCACATCCATTAGATATAGGTCGTGAGGGTTTATCCCTTAAAATTGCAATTTTGTAATAAATTGAACCAGATTTTTTTCAGTGCAACAATCTAATAGCCTTGCTGGATTCCCTACAAATCTTTTAGGCGGGGTAGATATGCTTAGAATTACGATGAGATCAATATGTATGCTACAAAAGGAGGATTTCAACTTTTGGGGTATATCCCTAAAAAGTCCTTTTTTTTTTTAGTAAATTGTATATGATTTTTTCAGTACAACAATACTTTTCCGTGCCCTAACATATTCCCGAAGGTGAAAAATTTTGTTGTAGCCATTATTAATGACTATGTTTTAAACTCCCTTAATATAGCTCGTAGGGAGACCCTGTTACCACTCTCCAAGTCACACGATCCTTACAAGTTCCCTAGTAGTCAAATACTTGGACGGTTCCCCGACAGTCCCTAGTCCTAGCCTACACCCAAGTATTGGGATCGCTACACATGTATCATAATTATATGATTCATCTCACTATAGATGGTGGCAGCCCGGTGAGCCAAACAATGACTTTGAGAATTGTGGGGAGCTCCATTCCAGAGGCATGAATGACAATAGCTGCTGGAGAAAGTATGGCTTCATCTGCGCCAGAAGCAAAGGTGAGTTCCCAGTCAACCGTTTTCAGCCCTGGGCGTGGGTTTTGACTCTTCAATGGTAATCTCAATTCAGTAATAAGAGAATACTCTTCAAATGATTGGATATGACCAAGGACGTGTACTGCTATTTAATATATGATGTACCCATGTTGCAGCCCTAGTGCCTAATGCAGTGGAGTGCCCCTTTGGTGAGGTGCTCATGGGCAGGACTTGTGAGCCACTCCAGCTACCCACCCAGCGTCCCCCCAGCCAGGGCGCATGCGCAGAGGGCTGGGTGGAGTCCCCTGTGACGTCATCACGCTGTTACCGGTTCGTAGAAAATCCGGAGTCATTTGACGACGCCAAGAAAATGTGCCGCGTAGCTCACGGAGACCTGATCACGGTGCAGGACGCTGCAGAGAAGGTCGGTCATTCTGCTCAGCTAACCCCGTTAAAGGGCCGCATGATACTGCACAAATACAGCCCTGCCTCATACATTCATGCATAATGGCGACACAGGGCAGAGCGCATCAAAGTAATCTCTTCCGTGCAGCAAAGCCATAGACAGATATCAATTTATCATGGCAATAATTTTTATGTTGATTCATGGAGTAAGTGTGGCAGTATCTTCCATCGGAATTGCATCTGATATATGGCATCCAATTGCCATCCAAAGTCATCAATTAACCCAAGTTTCGAAATACTAGGCCCATATGCTAAAAAGCTTAGCAATCACCCCTCTTCAATATTTACATACAAATTGATAGGACATGGCCTCAAAAGTGCACATCACAATGTTACTTATATTTGCAGGCGTGGTTGACGACCCAGGTGACAGGGTTCTCCGGCAGTAAGGGTAAGGCCCTGTGGCTGGTGGGTTTACAGAAGGACGGCACCAATGGCTGGAAGTGGACGGACGGCAGCAGCCTGCCCCCTACAGCACAGTCTGCTACCAAGTAAGTACCCCATCAAGCTGGCCCCAACTCGTCCTTGGACGCTTCCGAGCGACATAATAATTATATCGCTAGTATCTGAGGGGCCATAACCGCATTACTTCCCCAGTATATTGGGGGGGGGGGGTCCTTTCGCAGTACCCATCCACATTTTTAATACTACAGCACCACGCGCACCGGAACTACTTTCACCAAGCTTTGGTGCCAGCAATGACGCTCCACAGAGGTCTCAGTGGGGCCAGCTTGAGTGCATCATGTACAGCGATAATTCGGGTTGCTCCGGCTGCTTAGACATATTAGCTTCAGGTGAGATGTAGGCAGTGGCCACATTCCCACACACAATGACAATTAGGGACAGGCTACATTACGAGGAACCAAGATCTCACAAAATTGCTGGTGCCAGTGTACACACAGCGTCTACGGGAATAGTCGACACCATTTAGAGCGCTATAGTCTGGGGTTTGTTTTTCAAGGTCATGTGATTTGGTTACTTCCTTTAGCTGGACAAGAGCAGTAGAGTCCCGAATCGTAATGGGTTATCGGCAATGTCTTCTACAATGTTTGAATCACAGAAAACCTTACAAAAAATTCCACGTTTTGTGTAATTCGCTCTATGTATGTTGCACGTTTATGGAACTACTACATTTTGTATGTACCAGAAGGCTGTGTTAGATTGCGATGTAAGTTGAAAAGTCATGTTGGATTTTCCAACGTCATTTTACCGACCGATTGTCAACAATGGGCCCCATTGGACTCGGAGAGAGGCTCCAAGATTGCCAGACTGTGGAAAGAGAATCCAATATTGCCACGTTCTTTTGCAATCTGAGAATTCTGGCTCTATGAGAAGAGCCCAGCATTGTCTGACCCTCAATAAAACATCCAACACGGGGAATTGTGTTGATTTGGAGATATTCTAAGGGTCAGGCTGCTTACTATATATGGATATTCAATGCATATTTTATCATTTCAGCTCCTTCTCGCAGGTCATCGGTCCAAATAGCTGGGAGACCTGTGTGGCCGTGTCTCCTGATGGCTTCTTTAAGACATCCTGCTACTCAAAGAGCTACATCTGCGCACGTCCTAAAGGTTAGGATAATACAACCAGCTTAACTGGGATTTAATTGATTCATGGAGCTACACTTTCAGTTATTTATATTTCCCTTTTCTCTTTTCTAGTTATGTAACTAGATTTGTGATGGAGAGCTGTCTACCCAGATGTTGACTAAGGTCATCAGAAATTCTGACTCCCAAGGAGGCAATCTATTAATGAAATAAGTACGTGGTGATTATAGCCTTCTGATTATACAAAGATTATGGGTGGGGTCAGTTCATCTGTTATCAGATATTATTAAATTTTCCTCACTTCTTTCATTAAATCTAATGTTGTACCATCTAAGATCACTCACTCACTTACTCACTCACTCACTTGTTGAGATCAAAATTGTGATGAAGCTTCTCACATTCAGAGTGGAATCTAAAGTACGTTGCTGTAGTCTGACTTCCATGTGTGTTATCATGCAGTACTGTTACCTAGTGTCCACCAGTGCCCCTGGGGTGAGAGCTGGCAGGAGGATAGCTGTGCCAAGTACGAACTGAACAACTACATGACCCGAGTAGATGTTGTGTAAGTCTCCTTCAAATACTGTTAATCTGACCTCGGCTTCCTTCTGTCCCCTTAGTTCTACCTGCAAACACCCACGCTTGTCCCTGGGGCCAACACTGGGTAGACACTAAGTGTGAGGAGCCAGCTGCAGAGCCTGTGTTTGACGGATTCAAGGAAAAGATGAAGTACATTGCACCGTACAGGTCGGAGGAGGGGCAACGGCAAGCATCGTCCACGTAAGGATGACACCCAACTATCCCACTTGGAACTTAAGGAGAAGTGATATGGGGGGATGGGGGTGGGGGACTCCAATAATTAGACACCTATATGTCAACTGTGAATAAGGACCCCGATGGTTATATATTTGTAGGCTTGATTATCCCAAGCACTTATGCAAGACAGCTATAGTCAAGATGCGTTTCAGTATTTAAAGTTAGTGCCCCCCTTATGTGGCTAATCCTTGGACAATATCTAAAATACAGCTAAAATTACTAGTATATACATATGCTTCTCTTGGGTACCTTGTTCCAATCAATGACCGGCATTGATAATTAACTCCCCCTAGTTAGTACTCCGCCATAGCCCTCTCTGCACTGCCTGCTTTTGGTATGAAGCTCTTCTTCCTGTACCCGATAACCTGAATCGTGAGCCTACACCTGTGCTACATAAGCTGTTGTAAGTGTTCATAGAGGCCTGGATGTTGTCACTGGCCACCGAGAAGTCTATTATCGCGTATTCTTATAGAGGTAATTCCCTCGGAGCTTTAAGTGGCATCCATAATATAACCACCCTTACCAACATGATAAAGACAGACATTTATCGCCAGTGGGGATACTAACTTTAAAGAACACACCTTCGACTTGCATAAACTATATTATCTAATATCAGTTATTTGCCTCCCCTGTACAGCAACAACGTGGACCTGACCCGTATAGAGGATGCTATGAAGCAGCTGGAGGGGCGCCATGCCCGTGAGGTGGCGGCACTGAGGGCCACCTTCCAGGGTGACATCTCCAACCTGACACACAGAGTGCAGCTCCTGGAGCACGCGCTGCACAACAGGTGGGAGCCTCAGGGTTAACCCTTTATAGGCAGCATAAGGGCACTCCAGATGATAGACAGAGGGTGTATGGATCTCTAGGCCTTCAGAAAAAAACCATTGGCACTCTAGTATATGCCTGGTATGGCGGCCATCTTGGATTTTATGGCTGGAATAAGAAGAAATGACCTTTTGGACAATAACTCTAGATCTAAGCAGATCTGATCATAATTCTGGTGTTAAGCACAACATTCCCAAGGCTCAGGAGACTGTTCAAATAATTCCAAAAGTTTTTGGATAGATGCCATTTTGAAATTCAAGATGGCGGCCATTGAAATCCTGTTTTTAGTCATTTTTTAACATTGTTAAGTGAGAAAACAAGCCTAATGACAATCTAAATTGCCTCCAATGTGGCAAATTGCATTTTTAAAGCCTTCATTAATGTCTTAGGGTAGGGAGTACATTAGAAATTGCTGGTTTAGTGCTCTGATTGTACTTTTCCCAATTAGCTCAATTTTTCTGAGAGCCTTCAGCTTCCTCTCTAAAAAGCACCTTTTTGACCTTTTTGTTGCAAATTTTAAAACGTGACAAAATTAGACAAAATCAAAAAAAAAAAGAGAAAAAAAAGAAAGAAGCGCCCTCGTCACATTTTTGTTAGTGCATGAGAAACAAATATATTATTTGGAGAGGTCGAAAGATTTAACTACTATGGTCTTTGTTATCATGATGCATGAATTTAGTCCTGATGACCCTTCATGACGATCCTTTGGACTATCCTGTTCTCCAAGGGCTAGATACCAGATGCATCGCCTGCTCCATACCCTACGTTCCCTATACTACCCACACCACTAGCTGTCTGTAATTAACATCTGTTTCCCTAAGAAACATGGGGAAGTACTCTAAATCAGTTTAATGTTCATATATATATCAGTACGGAATCCTATCTAGTATTTTATGCACTTCGTCCTGTATTTTTAGACCTAATACTAAATAAATGACAGCAAAATGTTGATTCCGCCCCTTTCTATCCAGTAATGACGCCTCCACTCTTTACCCAACATGCAAAAGCCCCACCTCGGCTATAAAGGCCCAGAGTACCGGCCTCACACAGGTTCGACTGTTCCTGGAGGTGCAGTGAGCGTTACGTCTAATGGCCCAACATCTCGGTACCCCTACAGCAACAGTCGGAGTGCCCTGGGTGGAGGTTTAATCACCCATAGGGCCGACACGTAGTCAATCAATTAATACACAAGGCACTACAATGCCTTGATGATTATGATCGCACATAGTTAATCTTTGAACTCCAGTACTAAGTAAAACGTGACGCACCCAGTTAGTCATTTATTGGCTCCCTATACTATCATGTCAGTAGTGACCGACCCACCTTCGTCATTCCATTCCTATGAGTATTAGGCCTTAGCCATAATATTTAGTTTTGCCTTAGTCATATTTGAATATCAGTTCGTCATTCTGACCAATATCTCTATGACTAACCTGGGATAGCCACTACAGACTAAGGCCCGGAGCATTTAGATTATCAGTGTACATTCCTGCCTGTATACACCCTACATTCAGGAACCAGCACAGGAACCGTCCCGTGATGGACTTTGACGCAGCCCTGACGGTGACGGCTAGCAACGTCCCCCAGACCAGTTCTGAAGATGCCAAACAGGTGGCGCGCAGGTTTGTTAAACTGACGTATTGATACCAGAATGACACCATATCATCTCACTAGAGTATTGAGTGGTTAATAATACTTTCTCTGCACAATATGTCTTGAGTGAGGAAATTAGCACTTCAGCTAAAGTGTGACAGGTCAAGGCTCTGTCTGTCTCAGCAATGCAACTCATTCAAGAGTATGGGTCCGCCCATGATAGCTTTTATATATGTCTTTTGTGGAAAATTATTATTTTTACGAATGCAATTATCTCAATAGAACTCCCACTACTTCCTAGATACCAGTCGTCTCATTTTTCCTCAGCTATGACTAATCATTCATTGCAGATTGGTGTCTGAACTAGGACTGCCGGATGTCCAGATCAGGCATGCGCGTCGTATTGGTGGTTCAGCGCAAAATCCAGGCCCTCTGAAGATCGAGTTTACTTCGGCCCCTGACCGCCAGAGGGTGCTGGCTGCTAAGCACCAGCTGCGTGTTGTCCCTGGTTACCGTAATGTCCGCATGAGGGCAGCACATCTGAGGAGAAGTGATGCCACATCAGCTTGATCACCCTTATGGGTATCAACCCTTTGACGACAGCATAGCACTTTAACTGCGCTCAACCGTGACGTCATAATGCACGAACGTCATGCTGAGCCTTTGGGAGTGTGTGCAGCCCTGGAGTCTCTGCATCGTGGTGACCAAGGGAATGTCATATCAAATCACTTTATATGAGGAACTTGAAGGGTTCAAATAAATTTGTTATATTTCTCAGTAACATGACGAAGACAATAGCCCTGTCATGAGGCTGAATATTAAATATATCAGTCTACATTTTTTCCTTTCAGAAGACGATTATTTACAAGGGTTTGTGAAAATCACAAAGATATCATGAACAATGTCATACACACTTGTAACCATTTTACATTTTCTTGAATAAAACTGAATGTATTATGTATATTTGTGGGTATTATTCATCTCCATCGCGTTATTAAGTGTACTGAGATAATCATACGTGTAAATAACACACATTTATGCAGACTTAACTCTGAGTATACAGACGCCTCATCTAGATCAGAAAGACGTAACGTAATCACTATCAATGGTCACCAACACCAGAGAATCGCTACAAAACCCATCAATAGCAACAAGACTAGTAATACACCCGGTAATGCCATCTGGCGTGATTATTGATAATAGTCTCCAAGCAAGCATTGTAAATCAAACATCCATAGATCATCCATCAAAATACATAACCCACGTCAATGTGTGTTAACCTTGTTATGCCAACCTTCAGCATTAATCCTTTAAGGGCGGCATGATGCCTTAATGCATCATGCCCTTGGCTGTCATGATACATGAATGCAGCCCTCACGAGTAACTCGTCAGTGCTACATTCACGGATCATGCCGACCCTTTTAGCGTTGACACACTCCCGAAGGGTCGGCATGATGTACCAATGCAGCACTGGCGAGTTACTCTCCCGGGCTGCATTAGTGCATCATCTTTTAGTGACATGCATCCTTAAAGGGTTAACCAATCTATAGTGTATCCTGATACAATATTTTGATTCCGTACAATGCAGTGCTAGCACTTAGACCACGTCCTGATTCATGGGAAGTAGATGATCAAGCATTTGAACTTGTGCCAAAGGTTTTAGTATCAAAGCGTATACTGAGTTGCACTAACAGCGGGCTAGCTATTATGATAGTTACTCCCATGTCAGCACTGACCATTTATATCACTTATTTTATTATGCTTAATCCGACGCGTCAGCTATTCACAAATATTAGCACTAAATAGACAAGTGCATAATACCTTGAATTCTTACATACCATTCAGGCTGTCAGCAGGATCTATAATATGTGTAATTGAATATAGGCTGACAAACATTGACTAATGTTCAATTACCCGTGTGTATCTACGTATATTTCTCCATATTTAAATGGTATTCCCAGTATCTGCCAGTTATAAAGTACAGAATTCAGTATAAGTATCAGTATAACATTTGGAATCAATTTTTCAGAAGATATTTTAAATGGCATTTAACAAATTTCTCAGCATGCATCCGGGCGTGTATATTAACCCTCTATAGGGTCGGCATACTTTCTGATGCCTTCATGCAGAAGGGAATACTGGCAGTGTATTCCTAACATGAGCTACTGTTTGTATAGTTAGATAATATGTAATCCCACCCCAATTGATGTTACAACAGTGAACCAGTTAACTTCAAAATTCTGCAAAAGAGGGAGTGATCAGAAGCTCTGCGTGGTTCAAATCTGTAGCAGAAGTGTCACTCTCATAACACCTTCTTGGTCAACTACAGGACTCAACTCCAACTGCATTAACCCTTTAAGAATGCATGTCGCTAAAAGATGACATTTGTCGTCATGATGCACCAATGCAGCCCCGGAGATTAACTTGCCGGGGCTGTATTGGTGCATCATACCAACTCTTCGGGATTGTCTCAACCCTGTAGGATCAGCATGATGCTTGAATGCAGCACTGGCGAGTTACTCACCAGGATTGATTACAAAACTTCTTGTGCTATCTTAACCATTAGCACTTACCAGTGGAGCTCATTGATATTGACATTGAAATGCTGTATAATTATCTAACTAAATCTGAATGCAAAAATCTGACTCTTGATGGCCTTTGTGTGATCATACATGTAGACAGTTGCAGCTATACAGCTCATTCAAGGATTTACCGTCCTAAACATGGCAGCCAAGTCAACCCAGCAGACAATGGTTTCACATTGAGGCCATATCAGCCGTGAAATTACTCTTTTCAAGGTCATATTCCCATTCATTGGCAGCTACTAGGCTGTTCCAGAATCCCATGTCATACTTCATACATATAGCAGGTGCACTGTCAATGACCAATCATCGCTCTTCTAGACTATTTAAGTTCTTAGAGGAATTGTTCACTCAAGCACTACCCCCTAGACAAACTAGTAAATGCGGCACAGACCTCCCAGGATGGTGGCCTTCAAACGTTTCTATTCATTTATTGGAAATACAGTTACAACGAAAAGCTTGATCCTGGTACTTTTCAACATGGCTTACTGGCAGCAAGGTAGGTTGGCCTTTTTTTATATTATAATCCCAAGTACTTCATACCTATCGACATTTGCAAATCTTTCATTTTTAGCACAGCAAGATAGCGTTACGATTGCCATCTAATCAACTCAGTGTGGCGTCTAATCCGTTGGTGATGTCAACGGGTTTCTGGATAATGCACAATGCTATTAGGATCTGGGAATGGCATCTGTGCTGATGCGATTAGCATTACCCGTCTCCCCAGTGAATGTCTGGGGAATAGTTGTAGTTGCAACTTATTTAATGATGAATAGATAAAATCTCTTCCAAATATCTCGTTGTCTAGCTATTCTGTCTCAGTTTTAGGTATAGTTTATGCTGGAAATAGTAAGGGAACAGTACATGAATAAGCAAGCAGGGTTGGTTATCCATGTATTTTTACGTTTATAGCATAGTTTTATCGTTTGAGAAAAAAATCTGATATCATTGCACCCTAAACTCGTGTTTATCATGAAAACTCACCATGTGACGTCATAGCAGTGTGGTTAGGCCTAAAAAAAGGTTTGTTTCAGGTCACCCGACCGACCTTATCAATACAGGGCTGACCCTACGTTTTATTTATGCAGTTCTGAAAACCTTTCGCATTTTTAGCCTTTATTGGTCAATTTTGGGGTATTCAAAAAAGTTGGTTAGTACTTTCATGTTTAAAAAATATTTAAAAAAAAAGAAAAAAATCCGACCTACCGACCCTACATTTTTCTCCCATGTTACCTGAAACAAACTTTTTTTTGGCCTTATTCACCGCTAATGCACAGTGGTTATTCAGTTTATGCACTTGTTTTGAGTGACTAAAGTGAATAACCGTGGTATGACACGGTCTATACCTCATCGATGTAGGGTAGATTCACCTGGAGTCGGACACATGCCTTGAGACGGACACTTGATAATGTGGTTATTCAAGCATTTTAAGCTCTTTATTTAAGAATAATGGCATAGCTGAAGTGTTATTCTTTCCAAAAAGCAAACACTTTAAGGCGTATTGTGCATGAATTTCCTCATATTTCACTGTCTGTCTCAGGGTATGTGTGCGACTCATGGTGAATCTACCCTGTGTTACTGTACTCCTGTAGCGTACTCACAGTGCCCTGGTTTCCAATGTGGTGGTGGAGGGCCGTGTCTACCAATTTCCAAACGTTTGGATGGTTTTGAAAATTGCCTTGATGGTGGTACAGATGAGGGTGAGTTACAATAATTATATCATATTTATCAACAGATCGTATAGATGCTATCTAATCGTTTTACACCCTTCTTGGGCGATTGGTGTTAGTGATAATGTAACCCTACCTTTTTGTGATGTAGTTTCAAAATCACAGAGGGCATATACATGATATACGTCTGAGTTGATACAATCATGTATATGGCATAATATGATCCAAGACGCAGACCCTGCTCCTCTCCACCAGAAGTAAAAAATAGATAACCATGTTAAACCCTATTTTAATATGAGCAGCCGGGCAAAAGGGATGGTCCTTGTGCCCCTGCATATAGAATCCTTTCCGCATGGCTGCTCACAAGTATGGGACTGCTGTGTGTGTTATACAATCAATATCTAGGCAATTACCGAGTCAATTATTTCTCATACCCAATACATGGTCGAATTCATTTTGAAGCTAAAGAACTCGGAACGGCCTGTGACACGAGTCACACCTGTTGTCCGTGTGGTAACTATGTGAGTGACTCTACATGCTCTGTCAGCTCGGGCACTGGGGTCTGTCAATGCCGCTCTGGTTATGCTGCAGTAGGGACTACCGCCTGTGTTCCAAGTGAGTATGGCACTCATCTGAGCTTGCCAATGAAGAAGCTATATATATATATAAGAAGCTATATAGATTTTTTGAGTTTGAAATACTTTTATCAAAATTAGGATTTCTGTCTAAATGGTACGATCGTGGTATAGACGGATTGATAGATAGATGAGCCAACACCTGGGCTATTAAGACAATCGGGTCTACCTTAACCTTGTTTAACTAACCATCGTGCTGTATTATCTCTGTCTCTGTCTGTCTTTGTCTCTGTCTCTCTGTCTCCCTGCGTCTCTCTCTATCTGTCTCTGTGTCTCTGTGTCTGTGTCTGTGTCTGTCTCTCTGTCTCTCTGTCCCTCTGTCTGTGTCTCTTGTTTCTCTCTCTGTCCCTCTCTGTCTTTCTATATATATATATATATATATATATATATATATATATATATATATATATATATATATATATATATAAATTCATTTATATATATTATTCCCATAGGCTTACTGATAATCTGTATGGCTTTTCAGGATCGATTGGAGATTCCTGTTCGGTCGATTTAGATTGTGCTGATGCTATCCCTGCTTCAGTATGTGCCAGCTCCAAATGTGCCTGTCCATTTGGATACAAGGTCAGACTAATTCACTTTAACCCTTTAAAGACTGATGCTGCTAAAAGATGACATTTGTCGTTATGTCACACCAATGCAGCCCTGAAGAAATAAGGGAAAGAGATAAAAAGATTGTGAAGTATGATTCATAGGGCCTGACTGAGGGCCTCTGATTTGGATGAGGGGGGGGGGGTGTCCTAAAATGCGTGAGAAATAACCATTATAAGGCTTGATCAACAAAACTTTCCTGGGGGGCATGCCCACATACCCCCTTAATAGAGTTGATGCGCTTCGCGCGTGGGAAACAAATAGTCACTCTAGGTTGGCCAGGTTTGCCCCCCCCCCCCTTTAGACAATCCTGAATCCGCCACTGGTGCATTATGCCGACCCGTTGGGAGTGTCTCAACCTCATAAGGTCGGCAGACTGCTTGACTATAGCACTGGCAAGTTGATCGCCAGGGCTGCATTCAAGTATCATGCTGAGAGATAAAACTCTGGTCATGGTGAGAACATGGAGGAGGCCAGTCCCACCATGCCATGTATCACTTTACCAACGAACAATGGCCGGACGCCTCTAATGTTACAAACTGTATGCCATACTATGGCTACACTGTAAAAAAAAACATTTTGAAATTACGGGGGATCAGTGTAAAATTTGATGGTTTACCACCGTAATGTGATTTACAGTGAGACAGTGTCAAATTCATTATTTTTACACTGAACATCCATAAACCAGTACAGTGGAACACCTTATTTTCATTTACGGTGAATCTCCCGTTAAATATTTGGCCACCGGGCGGCAGCATGGGAGATATGGGGACTTTAATGGAACCTCTCACTTTAAAACCTATGTGTTAAAATAACTACAATATCCAATTACCTCATAAATCACAGGGTCAACCTTGAAGCCTTTGGTACATTATTAGAATTATACATATTCTCACTGCTGTCAGAGTTGCTTTGTAACAATCCTAGAGTACCCTTTGCTCATGGATTGTACTTGCATACTACTGTGAGGTCTCTTATGGCCTAATATTTACAGGCCTGAAATTAACTTTCTATTATGAAATATACCAATGAATCAAGAAAAAATAAGCATCATCAATGAATAGCAGAGAATCATCATATCATAATGATGAATGACTGTTAAATGACAACGGTAAAGCTCCATAAAATTTACAGGGATTAGGAGGATATGGTGACCGTGAAAAAAAAACAGTGAAAGCTTGGCATTGATTGATGCCAGTGAATCACCGTAATTTCACGGGATATTTCTAAGAGTGTAGTTAACACAGATACAGAATGAGAGTCAATTATCATTCTTATCAGATATAATTTATGTCAGCAGAATGACACTTCTAGAACTCACTGTCCAAAGGCAGTGATTCTAGCGACATGTCTGACTCACATGTGTCACTTTATTTCTGTATGAAGCTCAAGAATTGGTTGGATAACACTAAGGTTTCCATTGACCGGGAGAAGAATTGCCATATCCTCTACTGATGAATTTTCCATTCTTCATTCCTGTATATCATTGTTCAAGTATCATATTTGAAGTGTCATCTAATTGCTTAGCCACCTATCGTTAGGCTAACATCACTGGTGACATCGTATGTAGGCGTGCATTAGCGTCTATCTATAATCCGACCATTTAACTGGATATCAAATGCATGCTTTTGAATGTTGAATATAAATCATTACAGTGTGAAAGCTCTATGATGTCCTATGATCCGGTCAATATCTCTTTTTCCAGATATCAGGATCGTCCTGCACAATGATTGTCTGTGGCTTTTCCTACGTCCTAAACTCCGCTGGTGACGGCTGCCGTGCACGTCAAATAGGTGTTGACGCTTGTTACCATGACAACCAATGTCACAGCGTCCCAAACGCTCTCTGTGTCCAAGCTCTCTGCCAGTGTGCTCCCGGATATGACGTCACTTCCGGTGGCTTCTCCTGCTTCCGGATGCAGCTAGGATCCACCTGCAGCTATACCGGATGTCAGTACTCTGTGACAAACAGCGCATGCGTCGGCGGAAACTGCGTCTGTATGACTGGCTACTTCCAGAAAGAAGATAAGTGTGAAAAGGGTAAGTCAACGTACTTGTCAATGTTCACTGCTACTGTATTTAGATATAAATAGTTTAAAAATTGATATCATGTAAGATATAATGATAACATGTACAACATTCAGAAGTCAATAAGATTTCCAGATTTCATATTCCTTCTATCAGGGCGGAGGTTCTTAATCGTTGAGGAGAAGACTGCGCTGGTTACCTGAGAACTAACCTAGAAAGATAGGCTATTTAAGGGGAAATGTTTTTGACGTTATCTTCCAAGAACATGTGCAGAGTGCCAGGCTCATGTACATTGTTCCAAATCAACAATGGCAATTCCTGGTAATATTGCAATCGGGCGGCCCCAAGCTATCACAGACAGCAACATAAAGTCACTGATAGCACAACAGACTAATTTGATATATGAGACATACTTCCTGGAAGCTACAGGTCAACACACGTGCCTTCAATGATCAGTACTTCCCAACAGCCGAGGTTTATCAATATTACCTGTAGGCTATGTCTCACCAGATCAATACAAGTTGATAGTCTTTGACTGGGTGACGTCTTTGACCAGCAAAATTCAAAACCTCTCAAAATAATGGGGGCTATGTACACAGGAATGTCGGGAAAAGGTTAATGGATATTTTAACAATACATATTACAAATTTCAGCCGGTCAAAGACTATCGACGTGCATTGATCTGGTGAGACACAGCCTCTGGTGTTAACGGAACTGATGTCTACCACCTGCTGTGAAGTTGGCTATCTTTAATAGCTAATATAGGCAACATGCCAGGTCTCAATTACGGTATATTCCAATCAAATACTACGCTGGGCATGTTGTGGCTAGTCATTTAGTTATAACAGAGAGATATTAGCTTTTGCATTTGTCTACCATATCCTGTGCAAGGCAAGCCACTAGTACAGTGTCCAACACTGTCCTACATATGTACTAAATCTCAGCTGCCGAATGTATTGGCACAATTGTACTGCCCTCGATTCCCGCATGTACGTGGGTCAACAAACTTGTATTGCCCGCCTGGAAGAGCCACGGCCCAGAAAAAAACAAACTTGTCAGGCCAACTCGATGTTACCTCTCATTAGGCCAACTTAGAGATCATGATCATGATCATGATCTATGCAGGTTATTTGAATGGTCTAAAATGGTCGAGAAATGGCGCCATTTCCAAAGTGGCACACGCGCCTATATATACTTATACAATGATACATACCGGGAGGATGGTGACTATTTAATGTCTTACTATAACCATGATTATTATTCTGTGAGTATCCATTGTAAGAATAATTATTGTTCTTTCAACAAAAATCACGAGTAACTTCAGTCCATACAACAACATTTTAAATATTCGATTTCAACTCAGTCCATATTGGGGACCCGTGCAAGTCTAACTATGACTGTTGGCCAGTCGCTACAAGTAACAGCGTGTGTGATGTCCCTACTGGTACATGTCGGTGTAGACTGGACAAGGTCCTCTACGGAGACATCTGCGTACCTGCAAACAGTGAGTACCAATGTAGAACTCTTCACCTGCTCAGTTGAGAGATATATTGAGTATAATGATAACCTATATCGTGGCCAGCACATTGAGGCTATACATCTTCATGTAAAGAGAGGCTTTCAAGAAATTCTCCAAACTACATTATCTGCGCTACTTATATCATACTATCATTATTATCAGAATAGTACCCCAGTCTCTGCCATTTTGACAATGTTTCTGCTCCATTTGTACAGGTATTCCAATCACAGCATCTATTCCAAGACATCTACCAACAATGAGTGCACTCTCTACAGAATCGTCAACATCAGGTAAAATAACTACGATAATCGGCCACATAATTATTGGATATTGAATGTGTCTTATGGCCACCGTCCACTGGACTCTAATCGGCCGAAGCAATAAAGGAAATGTATGGGCGAAGTCGGCCTAAGTTCCCCAGTGGACGGTGGCCATTAGACGGGATGAGAGACGATGTAATATGCAATGTGATATTGATTTAATTCCATTGGGAATAAACTGACAAACTGTTTTAAAGACGATGCTTGAAAGCGTGGCTTTTAAAAATGTTTTGGGTTAGAAATCATTATATAGATGATAAAATGAGTATAATGTAATAGCTGACTCCTTACCAATATGCATATGATTATTCATAAAGTTCTAATACTTCTGCATTTTCCATTTAGAGCCTACAAGTAGTGGGTACGTATATTTTTACATTATCATTATGGACCGATTAGAGTATTTTCAAAGTATTAAAGTGGTACAATCGGGTTCTGTGGTAGCCTTTGTCTCTGTGCTCTTACTGTACCTACTCCATTAAACAGCGTCCTTGTTAAGCCAGTCAGCTGGGCTCAAATAGGGGGTCTGGATGGGGGGTCCCCATGTCGATTGTCGATCTTAAAAAATAACCATGTCCCATGTCAATGTCGCTTAATAATGCCCATGTCCCATGTCGATTTTAATAATTACTCATGTCGCCTGTCACTATGATTTTTGAGCCTCATGTCGCATGTCACTAGGTCTCATGTCGATTGTCGATTTAAAGAAAAGGCCATGTCGCCATGTCGAATTTGGTGGTCCACACCCATCAAATAGGGGCATGACCCATCACTAATTGCAAAACTGTCTAGAGTATGCTCATTTTTATCATTGATATGCCACACACATGCTATGAAGAATTAGGCCGCAGGGTGAGGCCCTCTAGATAGAGCTTGGAAAATAATTTTCGTTCCCGTGAGAGCGGCAGTACGAAATATTTGTGATTTTGTATAGACAATGACCCTACATATAAAAAGTTCTCCGCTCAAAATCCTGCATATTTTGCATGGGTCAAGGTCAAAGGTCGGTAATTTCCCTCTATATAAAGCCTTTTTACCCTTTAGTGCCGAGCATCAACTATAGTCGATGCCATGTGGGGTCGAGCATCGACCATAGTTGATGCCATGGGGGGGGGGGGGCAAGGATGGACAATAGTCATCTTAACTCTATGGGATTCAGCAAAGGCTCGGCCAAGGGAAAGTTCCTGTGAAAATGACCCGGCCGCATCACCAGAAATATTATTTTTTGTTCGGCCCTAAAGGGTTAACACAAGAGCTAGTTATGTGTTATCTTTGAACAAGCTTTAAAGGTAAGAAGCTGATCAATAGGGCTGATCTGATTGAGACACCCATGCTGATTCCAGATATTAATGGTCACAGCATGGTCAAAATGTCCAAAAAATTAAGTTTAAAAATAAAAAAATATTGAAAAAAATACAATGATATTAAAAATCAAACTAAAATTAAATTAGCCTCTATTAAAACACTCATTACCTAAAACTAGTAGCTACTAAGTCAGAAGCATAATTTTCACAAAATAGTTAGGTCACATGACCTTGATATCCCTAATTAGGTCAAAGGTCACGAAAACTGTTTTTGCGATATCAAGTTTTCAAGTTTCAAGAATTTATTCTCATGTAGTCATTTTTGTCATACAGTTCAATATACATAGAAGTAAATCCAATGAATATACTGTTTCAGTTATAATATACATCTAATATATAAAACAATGTAATATAAATTACACATTTTACAGTAGACATTTCCCTTGACACCTGATCTCTGGTTCTTGAAGGGCTTTCTATAAGATTTTAAGGCCTAAATCAGGGTTTCTGGGATAGAGGAATCCATTGGTGTAGGTTTAAACTGCCTGGAATGGAGTGTTATATATCTAAACCTAAAACAAACAATGTGTACCGTAAAACCTCAGGTATAAGCCGCGGCTAGTACGCGAATCAGATCGGCAGTGCGGCTTATAGCATCGGCCCAGGCTCGGGGTGCGGCTTATATGCGAGTTTTTGCCACTATTGTCCAGTACTAAAATCGGCGCATTCAGATGGCTGGTGCGGCTTATAGGATCAGCCTGAAGTCAGGGTGTGGCTTATACGCGAGTTAGGCTTGTACGCAAGGTTTTACGGGCTTTCTATAAGATTTTAAGGCCTAAATCAGGGTTTCTGGGATAGAGGAATCCATTGGTGTAGGTTTAAACTGCCTGGAATGGAGTGTTATATATCTAAACCTAAAACAAACAATGTGTACCGTAAAACCTCAGGTATAAGCCGCGGCTAGTACGCGAATCAGATCGGCAGTGCGGCTTATAGCATCGGCCCAGGCTCGGGGTGCGGCTTATATGCGAGTTTTTGCCACTATTGTCCAGTACTAAAATCGGCGCATTCAGATGGCTGGTGCGGCTTATAGGATCAGCCTGAAGTCAGGGTGTGGCTTATACGCGAGTTAGGCTTGTACACAAGGTTTTACGGTATGTCTTGGTTTTGAGCAAGTTTCGCCAGACAGAAGATGAAATGTATCACCTAGATACTGATACAAGTGATACTGCATTTAGTTGGTCAGTATGCTGCATAGGATTATGTCATTTGATTTGAAAAGTAGAGAATAAAGGTATCAATGTATAGAGTCCCCCTACCCCTAACCCTTATGTGTATCCAAACATAAGTCACTACAGTAGCACTCCATTTAGGAAATGGCCATTATCTAAGAACATGTTAGGTAAGGCACATTGGGGTGGAGGGCAAATTGATAGCAAGAGGAAGATACTCATTAAGTTGGATCCCTCCCTTAATGCTTACAAAAAGCTTAGCTGGTTGATATGCTTCATTGCATTATGTAAACAATATGGATATGGATCACACAATAGCAGTTGCAAAAATCCTTATATTTTCCCTTGACTTAATTTGAACATTGGATAAGTCACTACATCAGAATTGTTTCACTATAATTGCCAATGTGATTATACCATGACAATGATGCAGAATTGCAAAGCAGGAGGAAAGGGGTCTGTGTCCCAAATGAGTACTAAAGGCAGAAAACACTAGTACTATCTTTCTGTACAAAGCCTGTACAAGCAAAACCCAAAGTTATGGATATTTCCAATCACCCATTTGTACAGCCAACTCTTAATTACTATATTAAGTATTCTCCTCAATGACAATATTACTATTTGTCATCTTAGTAGTGGGGCAGATAACAGCCCATTGTCATAAGAATCATGCAAAAATGTGATACAAGCGTAAAAGTTGGTATAGCGAATTTTTGGGTATGAATTGTTACCAGGATGGTTACATAGCAACAGCAGTTCTCCATAGCAACCTAACCTTAGGCACACTTTTTTAAAAGTTTTTTGGGTTACGAACACTTCAGGAAATTTCAAAAGCATGGAGGATGAAATAAAAGAAATTTAGAATAAAATAAAAGTCGGGCTCTCAGCATTTTACAACCAAGTCCTGCTAATGACCCGCGGCTTAAACGCAAACCAAACTTCTATTGCGGGTTATGCAGTACTGTCAAGTGTGATAGGAGTGTTTTTAGAAGCATGATACAGTATGAGTTTAAAAAAACTGATATTCTGGTGTTGCCAAGATTGAGAAATTTTGAATCATTATTTCATCACAATGAGAGGTAGATCATGGATTTCCTGTTAATTTTAACTTTCTAATGGTATATGGTCCTTCTTTGTTGACATAGTTTAAAACGGTTTATTTCACGGTCTGGATCATGTTAAATACCTATACTACCTGTGGTAGAAAGCTTATGGTTATATAGTAGGCTATAACTCAGGACGAATCTGATTGTACTGATAAGCACCTTAAAATTGATAAGGTAGAGTATTTACATTGGATACGCTGTTGATACTACATATGATTGTATTCATCAAAATATCTGTGATCCGAATTGTAAATTCGTTATTGTGAACTTTGTGGTCAATGAAATCAATTTTCAAACTTCAACTTCAAAACTTCAAACTTCAAACTTCAAACTTCGTATATCATACTGCATAAAACCTTTATTGTTTTTGTTAGATTATTTCTCTGGAACACACATCGGAGGAAATGAAGAAAGTTGATTTTCCCATTTTTATTTTTACTATGTTTTTGGCCTTGCCTAGTGCGGCCGGCCCGTAACCCAAATTAAAAAAACGAGTGGCCTTATAGGCAATTGTATACAGCTAGAACAATGTTAGGGCCTCTTGAAATATTTTTAGATAACACAATTCCAATAAATCCACCACTCTGACTGATATAAACTCTTTTCTCAGATGCTAATTCAAGTAGTTGCCTAGCAACAGTCATTCATATTGTTTATTTGCCTAGCAACACACATTTACAGTGTCCTTAGTTCATTTTAATGATCTAAAGTAGCACCAAGCATTCTGATGGTATTTTTTGTTAGTTGCTAAGTCATTCTCTTTGTTTATTTGCCTAGCAACCCACATTAATATGTACCCTAGTTCAATATGAATGACGCCTACCCCAAGTGAATTGACACCAATCATTATACTGATGTACTTTGTTGCTATGAGAATGGCTCAGGCGGATAGGAATACCACAGAATAGGCATACCCATATGTCACAAAGTGAATATTTATTTTAGACACCCACACTTTTATCAAAACTATTCAAGTTGTTATAACTATCCATTTCTTGAAACAAAATTGATGATCTTCCCTTTTCAGTGACGTAAATTTAGAGCTTTTGTGATATTTTCTAGCTTTTCCACATTTTACAGAGAAATCCATCATAAATCAAAGAAATCAATTCTGAGCTTATCTATCCCCCCCCCCCAAATCGATGTCAAGGATTCCAATGAAGCTATCCATTTCCCGGCAAGCGCTATCCACACACCACACTCATAATTCCTATCTGACATCCTCAAAAATGAATCCCGTTAATTGTCCGAGTGGTGTCCCTTGCTGTGCAAAATAGTGTTTGACATGATATCATAAGTTCTCTTCAAGCAATTAAAGTTCATTTACAGAGTGAAAACAGATTTCGCTACTGTAAACTCAAGTATCTTTGCCTGATAAATATCAATTATCTGGGTCCCCAAGTTATGTTTAAAAGAGATAGTCAAGTGCCATCTCCCATTGCCCAAAATGTGTTGGGGGTGGGGGGCAATTTTGAACAAGAAATTGTCTAATTATTCTATTACTTCAGACAGGCACTGCATATGAGATGTGTAGTGGCAGGGACCAGTCCCCTATCGATGTAAGCCCATCAGACATCAGCCACAATGGCCGGCCATGACCTTAGCTTTCCAACGGTGAAAGAATTCAGGATAGTCCTATTAGAAGCAAAGTTATGGCCATGTAACCATTTTTCAATGAGTTTAAACATAGATTCAAGTGGCACATAGTTAAACTTAAAGTCAAAGGTCAAAGAATGGTTATAAACCTGAACTGATAGAGGTACATCAGGTAGATGTCTTATTAGATATATATATATATGGACCTAATAGCCATGTCTTCAATATTGGAAATGACAATACTCCCATATGCCCTTAACTGATTATTGAATTGGGATTAACCTTGGTTGATGTCAAGGTCATTTTCTCCAAGGTCAAACATAGAAAGCTGCATATAATTCCCAATTTGTTTGGTTTGATTCTTCTACGTGACAGAAATATTTTTATTTAGAAGCAATTGTAAGACCTTAAGATAGCCACGTTATGTATTATTGGAATACATGTCACTTAATGGATAAACTAGCTATAGGTGATATCTGTAATGGTTCAGCAAATCTTCTTAAATATCTGTAATTTTGTTCCAGGAGTTTCCCCTTGGGAATCAGTGTACTTTTTCTCATATGTGACATGAATGAGAAATGCTTCTAAGATCTGTATGTTATACGTGTGTACATATATTTGTGTCGACTATACATCTTAGTGGATTATGGTATGATATGGTTGGACAGCCTAGATCAGTAGAAGCCCAACCCCAAATTTAATTGTTCCACAATATATGAGGCCACTTTTTTGTCGTAATGGTTATCATTTTCCTGGTATCTGATTAAATACGATGTTCTCTCATCCAAAATGTATTTCAATGTCACTTAAGTATCCTGACCAGGCCTGAACTAATTATGACGTAAAACTTAATTTCTTTAAACATTATTTCTATTGTCTACCTATACATATTCCCTTTCTAGATCTACCTATACATATTCCTTTTCTAGGTGCACTATGGGTTCTTGCGAAGTAAATAAAACAGGTAGGTATTTATGTACAGCCCCTCCCCCTTTTCGAACCTCTAATGAACTTCAATCGTATTATGTTAACTTGGGATAAAGTATAAGCCATATGAAGCCAATCCTACCTGTGGTATCTTAGGATAACCAAAACATTACCCTGTCAACTTCATTTTACATGTCCCCTCCCCCTCTCACCCACTTGGAAAAACTCCCCTTTATTCTATGAATGTAATTTTCCATGAAGTACACTGTAGATAGTTAGTGCAGGTACACAGTATAATTTACTGCAGAGCTACAGTAGAATCTACTGTAGAATGGATTTACAGTAGAATCTATTGTAGATTTACAGTAGATTCTACTGTTTACCTACAATGAACTGTATACCTGCAGTAGAATCTACTGTAGACCTACAAAAATGGCAACCAAATGTTTACAGTGTACACCCCAAACTATGAATAACATCCATTGAAGTCAATTTCCGGCTAGCCTTCCCCCCTCCATACCTAAAGGTCTTCTTGACATGAACCTCAAACACCCCTTATCTGCGTAACCATACACCCCAGGTAACAAAATACGCTATTTTACATGAAAATAACGTTTTTGATTTTTTTTTTACTGAAACGTTGTTTACGTTGTCCTTTTTCTAAATTTACTGGGCCTCCTTTAGACTACCCTGCGTCTCCGAGTCCTTTTGGATGAAAAATACATTTGAAAAACAGGTCCTTCTCTAGATCTTTGTTTAAAATCAATTCTATCACTGTAGGTTCCTCAGTGAGTGTGGTAGTCGGAGTGGTAGTGGGGGCAGCCGTTGTTGTTGTAATCATCAGTGTCGTTACAAGTGTCATCATTTACAAGTATTGCAAATTCAAGAAGAACAGAAGGTTGGTAGACACTTTGAACAATCGTTCATATGTGACAGGAGAGAAAAAGCTGGAATTCCCCTATAAGTTTTCATTGGGGATATTCCCACAAGATGCCAATACTAGATGCCAATGTTTCTATTATTATAAAACTGCTGGTCAAACTGGCCAGCCAATCAAAACCTGAATCTGAATGTATTCGTGTTTTCTTTTTTTTCTAAAGTTTACTCATCTAAATTGATTATTTTTATCGGTCCGGTAGAATCAACATCTTTTTTAATATAGGATCAGCTTAAGAATGTTAAAGAGGCATTATCACCGTGGGTCTCCATGTAGCGTATACATAGTGCTGTTATTGTCAAGTAATTGATTGTGTCAATGGCAATATTAGCTCCCCTTCTATGAGAATTGTGTAATGAGGTCTCAGCTTGATCATAATACTCTACATCCACAGGTTGAAACCATCGGGAGAAGAGTCAGAAGAGACTGTTTTTAAGAGGAGAATGGCAGCGATCCATGGTCAGCTTGGTTCTGAAGCAGCAGGAGAAAGTCTTGAGCGAGATGATTCCTACTCACATCCCCCACCAACGCTCACACTAGTATAAAACTGGATATCTACGTGTAAAACTGCACTGTAAATAGTTAGTGTAGATACACAGTAAAATTTACTGTAGATCTAGAGTAAAATCTACTGTAGAATGGATTTACCTAAGAATCTACTGTAGATTTACAGTAGATTCTACTGTTTACCTACAATCACCTGTACACCTACAGTATTTATCTACTGTACATCTATAAGACTGGCAACCAATATTTACAGTGTGGAATTTTTATAGACTAACACTAGCTCATGAAATTGCATTTCTACAGAAATTGGAATGGGAACAGTTTGCTTTTTTTCAATTATGCTGCAAAGGATTTGACTGCTATCCTTGATAGTGGAGTGATGGTAATTTGCTTAATTAATGAATTGAATGCCAATGCATCATTACAAAGGAATATTCACAGGTAAATTTTCATTCATAGAAATTGAAAATAATGTACATAAATAAATCTTTTTAAATGGAGCGACTGGTTGTGAACTATAAAATACACGTTTCTTGTTGTTTTTTATATTTTTATTGGGTAAATAATGTAAAAAACAAGCACTTTTTCATTGAATAGCCAGGAGGGACTCCATTTTAAAGAAATAGACCAGATGGGATATTGAAGTTAATTGACTATAGTTATACGACTCACGTGAGTTATAGAATCACTAATCTAAGCTTGAATGACTAGTTTTTTGAAAAGATATTTTCTTCAAACTAGTTATTTGTCTGCCAGGCGAGTTTATTTATCATATTTTCTTGTAATGAGGTAATTATTTTAGCTGTGTTCTTGAAGGCGTCAAGTTTGAGTTGAGTTGAGTTTGGTAATTTTTATTTGGCTATCAATATACAAGATGCTGTTCTCCTCCATTGGAGCCAAACGGTCGTACTTATGTCGACCTATTATGACAATAATAATATTAAGTGGTATGAAGAGAGAGAAGATATCAATAAAACATGAAAAATCATTTACAGTCCATATAGAGTGTGTTTGTGTGTGTGCGTATACGTCATATACTTATAGAGCATTGGTTGTTGGGGTCAATCGCTGGGATTATGAGTTTAGTACAGCAGGGGTCAGGTTGTTAGTGAATTCCGCACGTGTAGCTTTGTGCTGGGTAGCAGATTGGCACCCATCCCACAGTGCTTTGCCCCGGTACAGGGGGCTCTTCTTGTAGATGTCACGGTGTGGTCGCTGTGCTTTCAGTCTGATCTTGCAGTTGCCTCGTAGCTCCCTTGGCGGGACTACTGTATTTGCGGGATCACGTGACAACTTGTACATGTACTGCACTAGTTGTCGATTTCGTCTCACTTTCAACTTCTCCATCTTATAGAGGTCGTGGAGTGCATCGATGTTGGCACCTCTCGGGTCTCTTATCCGAGAGCACACTCTCAGGGCGTCGTTCTGAAGCACTTGGAGACGCTGTTCAACCCATGCTGGTCCGCCGTCAGTGATTTGTGGGCAGTACTCTAGTATGGGTCGTACCATGGTCTGGTAGACTAGTGCTGTCGTTTCCGCGTCTGAGTGTTCCCTTACGTTCTTCAGTTGGTTAATCCTTACTCTTGTAAGATCCACCACTTTCTTACATTGTTTGGCGAAGTTCAAGTGTGTGTCCACAGTCACACCCAGGTAATTGAAGTTTTCTACCACCTGGAGTGGTGCTCCTGCAAGGGTGAAGGTGTAGTCAGACACGTCAGGCTTGTTCTGTGGCGGGTAGCTCCATAGGACTTTTGTCTTTTCAGTGTTAATAGTCAACTTATTTTCCTGACACCAGGAGGCGACAGAGGTCAGATCCTCCTGTAGTAGGTCATGTAGTCTTCTTAGGTCTTTGGCGCTCGCCACTAGGGCCAGGTCGTCTGCGTACATTATGTACTTTGTGTTTTTCACTCTGGTCTGGAGGTCGTTCACATAACATAGGAATAACAGTGGTCCCAGCACCGACCCCTGGGGAACCCCATGGGCCACAGAGGTCGGTGCTGATCTGGTGCTGTTTGCCAGTGTCACGTGTTTTCTTCCATCTAGGTAGCTCTGGAACCACGGAAGGGATTCCGGTGACACTCCACAGTCTTGCAATTTGTCTAGTAGGCGTGTGTGATCGACCGTGTCGAATGCCTTGCGGAAGTCAATAAAGACAACCGCAGAGGGCATTCGGCTGTTTTGAGCTTCATAAAGAAGGTTTGTCAACTCGTAGATGGCATCACAGGTACTCTTGCCGGGCACAAATCCAAACTGCTTCTCAGCTAGTATATTGTGCCCAAGTAGATGGCCCATTAGTTGGCCATGGACACTCTTTTCGGTCATCTTGGAGCACAGGTTTAAGAGTGTCACTGGTCGCCAGTTTCCCACTTTACTCGGGTCCCCGCCCTTTGGGAGTGGTATGATCGTGCCCATTTTCCAAGACTCTGGGAACTTGTTGCTGCTAATGCTGCTGTTGATCTGGTGTTGCAGTAGTTGGGGTTTCAATTTCAAGACGTCCTTTAACACACCTGATCTTAGGTGGTCTATGCCAGACGATTTCCCGGGGTTGATCATGTTTACCAACTTTGTGGTCTGAGGAAGGTCACATGCATGCAGCGTCAGGTGGCCATTATCAGCATCCTCATTTCCCCTCGCTGGTGATAGTCGGACTGGGATATCAGGGTCCGCCAATGGGGGTGATGCGGGTGGTGGGGCCGGTGGGGCGGGTGGGTGCGGGGGTACAGGCACTGGCACTGGTGTATGTGCATGCATGGGTGCCAGTACATCCAATGCTGGATCTGCATTCATGCCCCCTAGGTTGTCAGCTTGGTTCCGGGCGTCCTCTGGGACTTGGTTGCCGGCGGGTAGGTGCCGAACGTCCGGGGACAGCTGGTTCTACAGTTTACAACATTGAGATTGTAAAGAAAATTGAGCTGAAAAGTTTATACTTAAACTAATAATATTATCCTGAGATGTGATATGCATATATATATATAGAGTGATAGTCTGAAAGTTGGAGTGGTTGACCTCGTTTTGTCTATTGACGTTTTGTTTCTCTGCTGATTATGAACCAAATATCCAGGTGGATGTGGAGCTCTCACCCTTGAGCAATTTGAGAAATCCAAGATTGCCGCCCAAACATTGCTGAAAACTGGAAAAGTGTCTTATCTTTGCTTCTAATCAAATTAGAGACTGAAATAAAAGGTTGAAAATTACATTTATGAGGCCAAGGAATCCAATCCAGCTATTTTTGAAAAGCTATGTGGCAGCCATTTTGAATTTTTAATGAAATTATCAATTCAAAGTGGTGAAATCGGAGCCGAAAGTGGGTCTATCAGTATCTAATCAAGATAAATACACAATATCAAATTTAGAAAGGATACTCCTGTGGCTAGGGACTCCAAATAATTAATTAAGAATAAGCTGTTTGGTGGTCGTTTTGAATTTTTAAGAAATCACCATGAAAACCAATTCAAAATTGGTTCACAATGGTAAATTCAGGATTATAGGATTTAGTGAATCCTGTACTACGCGGCTTTGCACTCAGTAAGAGTAACTGGAGGACAATGGTCACACTGAGTACTATTATAGCAGATATATTGTATTCCCTGCTGTTATTTGCCCTAGTATAGGCCGTAGTACTGTTAGGGTTTACTGAGTTAGGTGGGAGGTAGCTCAGAGGTAGGGCCTTCGTCTGGCACACCCAAGATTGTGGGTACAAGACTCATCAGCACCCTGTAGGGACACAATATCAAAATCAGAAAGGATACTCCTGTGGCTACAGACTCCAAATAATTAATAAATAACAAGCTGTATGGTAATTCCCATAGTAGTGCCTGGACATTCTGTATTTCTCATAATCTAAAGAGCATCGTACCCGCCTCGTTGTAAGCAGCATGCCAAATAGCACCCTGTATGGTTATAAATGATTATAAGTATGATTATAGGGGTATATATACCCTCTCCAAGCCATTACCACTGTTGTTAATGGACCCTTATAACACAGGGTGCTATTCGGCATGCTGCTTACAATAAGGCAGGTATGGTTATCTTTAACCCATTGAGGGCGTATGTCGACTATACTCTACATCCATCACAGACCGGATGTTGATTATTTACTACACCATGAGGGGCCGGATGTCGATTATAATTGACTTAACTGTATGGGATTTAGGAAACCCCCGGCCTCAGGGAAAGATTTTGGAAAAAAATCCGGCCCCCTGATTAATCTTCTTTGCCCAGCCTAAAAGGGCTGAGGGACGCTGCTGCCTCTGGGCAGCATCTAAAATACCCTTGAAAAACGCTGCTGCCCTGTAGCAGCAATACCACCAAATCACTGCTACCCTATGAGACAAATATTAAGTATTTTTGAACCAATCCAAAAATATCTCTACGAAACTGCTATGTCCTCTTTTCAGAAAAGTGTATTAACCCAGGGATCACCTGCCTACATATTTGGATATTCTCATGGCACAGGACTGGTGGTTAAGTTAAAATTATGTGTTTTAAGGCCAGCAGTTAAAGGGTTTAGATTGTGAGAGATACAGAATGTCCAGGCACTACTATGGCCACCATACAGCTTATTATTTATTAATTATTTGGAGTCTGTAGCCATAGGAGTATCCTTTCTGATTTTGATATTGTGTCCCTACAGGGTGCTGATGAGTCTCGTACCCACAATCTTGGGCGTGCCAGAAGAAGGGCCTACCTCTGAGCTACCTCCCACCTAACTCAGTAGACCCTAACAGTACTAAGGCCTACACTCGGGGCAAGACTATATCTGCAAGTAGCGTGGGTGTCCAAGTTACATCCCACCCTACTCATGATGGTGACTAAACGCATTGATGTTGATTATAACTCATGGATGATCGCTAATTCCTGAGAGACAATCATTAAATACTCACAGATGATGTATAGATGAAAATTCACAGAATTATGACGAATATGATCTCATAGAGGATGAATATAACCTCACAGATTACACTGTTCTACAAATTTTCAAAAGTTGAAAAGAACCGGGACCAGACACATCTATTCTTATGTATTTTGACCTGGGGAATTCAAAAATAGCACTTAAAATTGTGTGGTAAGTCACAGTTTTAAGATATTCACATGGTCTCTTTTTGTATCACCGGGTAGTTCTTATACATACACTATCTAATCTAAAAGTAGAAAAATGCCTTTTTTCACCTGAAACCAATATTAATCCAGTTACCAGATTGATGTGTCATTGATTTATTGCAGAATTAAGTACTGTTGATGAATGATCAAGTATGAAATATCACATTGCAACATATAACTAGTGCTTACTAATGGCTGTTTTGCCTTCCTATTGTATTCCCTATCAGGATCATCTCCAACTAGGTTCCAGCAATATGCTTAGCAATTTTGTTATGTATAAATAGATTTTATTGATAAGTGTCCTAATAAATGGAAAGCTTTTAGTAGAAATTTGGTTCTGAGAGGAATTTAAAATGCCTATTATAAGGTTTGCGATATTGATGATGTTTCAAAGATACTAGGACCAATATATCATATTTATAGAGTGTATCACCCCGGTGATACATGTATAATCAAGAGGTGGGCGTGGCAGTTTTCTCCGGTCGTTCGCGAGCCGTGGTTCCCCGTTCCCCCGAGAGGTGGCGCATTGTACGCCTCTGGCCATAGTACGGCCGCGGGCCGTAAGATGGCGCCCCGGGCCGTTGCCGTAGATACTTCTATCTGTTGTCATGATACTACATAAGAGCACGTAGCCGTAACGGACGTCAGTCGCCCACCTCCAGCTGTAGAAGACACACCCCCTGTGCTGTCTCTACCCGTATTTTAAAGGGAATTTGGAAGGATTTGAAGAATTTATTTGAAGATTCCGAGGGGAGAAAGGACTCGAGACAAGATGGGGAAGAAGAAATCACCTAAGAAGACCCCGAGGGCGGCTACTACTGAACGAGGGGCCGAGGGCTTTTCCGGGGCTGGTGGATGCCAGTCCTCTCCAATAATTTCAAGGAGAAGGGGGGGCCCGGCCCCTGACCAGACGAATGAGGGGGATGCAGTAACGAGGGCGGATCACTCGAGGGCGACCCTCGAGATGGACAGGCGTATGGCGAGGGTGGAGGCAGGCTTCCACCAGATGACTTCAGTACTGGGCGCCGTCCAAGCATCAGTAGATCGTTTGAACCACGACAGGTCGGCCAGCGGCAGGGGCAGGCGCCGCCAGCGCTCTCCTCGCAGAGACTCGAGGAGCAGCTCATCCTATGAAGCTTCAAGATCCCGTTCGCCCAGGTCACCAAGGCGCAGAGGTAATCACCCCTATCAGCACGCTAATTTTATTGATCGTCACACTAAGATAGACTCATTTGAAGCCTTGTTGTTGGTCAATATTAGAACCATTAAGCTAGTTGCTGAGCAGGGTAATGATATTTCAGGCCTGTTGCGCCACTGTGACATGTTATGCGACAAAAGTATGACTAAAGTATATAAACTCTCAGCCTTAGTAGCCTATGACCAGTCTGTTAGGTTAAGGGCAGATGTGGGTGGGCCTGAAATCTTTGGAGAGGTAGATAATGCTGACGCACTCCGCTATTTTGCATACGACTCTACTGTGGTAGCAGAAGCTAAGAAATCCTCCAGGTCTGCAGCAGGAGGTGGTTCGTCTAAGCCAAAAAGGTCTTGTTATGCTTTTAATAGAGCAGAGGGCTGCAAAGATTCCCCATGTAAATACCACCATAAGTGCATGTTCTGTGGATCGACCTCGCACGGCTCCAGCAGCTGCTCGACCACAAAGCAAGCCAAATAGATTATTAGTGAGGGGGGGGCAGTTGTACCGGTCTTTTAAATATAGATGCTGTCCCTTTCTCTCCTGCTCCAGTGGGTGAGCTGTTGGTTATTCCCAGCGCTCCGACCCCTACCCCTGTGGGTGATAGGCTGTCGTGTTTTAATGTAATTAAAAACAACCCTAATACTACTATAGACCGGTTAACATGTGATCCTGTTGTTAATGACCAACCACTATACTACCTGGACGGGGTGGGAGATATGCCTACCATTCCGGTATTTGCTAAATGTGTAAGTGGCTCATGTACATGTGATCACTATGTGGGTGGGAATATTTCCCAGTTGCGACCTTGTCGTTTCGCTAGTTTTATATCAGGTTGTGCTAATGTCTTTCCACACCAACCCCATAAAGCCAAATATATTTGGGAGGGGGTCTTGCAAGGTTTTAAAATAGTTGACGACACTTGTGATACTTCTTATACGTGTAGTAACTACAGCTCTATCCTGGAGCCAGCTTTCCACCAAGAAATGTGTGCTTTGATTACTGAGGAACTGGCCGATGGTCTGATATCAAAAGTCTCGTCCAGGCCCCAGTGTGTTCATGCTATGGGGGGGGTACCAAAGTCCAATGGCAAACTAAGACCCATCACCGACTGTTCCATGCCAGATAAAATCTCAATTAATAATTATATGAAAGAGACCTTCGTACCTTTTACATATAAATCTGTTAATAATGTAGTAGAGGTATTAAACAAGGGAGACTGGATGGCTGTGGTGGATCTCAAGTCAGCTTTTAGGACTGTGAATGTATTTGCCCCACATGTGAAATTTCAGGGTTTTGCTTGGGATATGGGGGCTGGCCTAGAATGGTACCAGAGCAACCGTTTGTGCTTTGGGTTGAGATGTGCCCCTTCAATTTTCGATGCTTTATCGAATTTTCTAGTCCTTATTGCTAAGGGTTATGGTGTGGAAAGACTGGTTAATTACCTTGATGATTTTATAGTTATTGCCGACACTGAATCTGAATGTTTAAGGCAAAGAGATGTTCTAATAGAGGTCATGGAATTTCTAGGCTTCGCTGTTTCATTAGATAAGGTTACCGCCCCTAGCCGCGTCACAACCTTCCTGGGGATCACTATTGATTCAGTAGCTATGCAGTTAACCCTCCCTAAGGAAAAAATTGTTAAATTGAAAGATATTTTAACTGAATGCCTTAATACTAAGAGAGCATCAAAAAAGGCTCTTCAGCAAGTAGGAGGCTTAATGTCTTTCTGTTCGCAAATTGTTAGGGGGGGGCGAACTTTTAGCAGGAGGCTATTTGACCTATGTGCTAAATGCAGGCAGGGCGGTACCATTGCTCTCAATAGAGAGACTATACTGGACTTAGAATGGTGGCTCCAGTTTTGTGAAATTTTCAATTGTAGAAGTATAATACGTAAACCCCTATATGATATCCCGTTGGTCTCAGACGCCTCTAAGAGAGGTTTCGGCGCGTGGATGGGTGGTGACTATTTCTATGGTTTTTGGAAGCCGGACAGGCCTGATGTTAAAGGTATCTCCTCGGCTCACAGAGAGTTCTCGCCAAGAATGGATAATATTAAAGTACATGAAGACAATATAAATGTGTATGAGCTCTGGCCGGTCTTAGTAGGTCTGAAGCGTTGGTGTCACTTGTACCAAAATTCTAGGCTTCACATTATAACAGACAACATGCAGGTACTTGCTATGATAAATACCGGTAGGAGCAAAAATAAGTTGTGTATGGAATGGCTCAGAGAATTATTCTGGCTATGTTTTACTAATAATATTGACTTATTCGCTACATATATAAGGTCTGAAGATAATGTTCTGGCGGACCAATTGTCACGCTTAGACTACAAGGGATATGATGTTAAATGTATTAAAACCTTACGTCTGAATAACATGTTAAATGTGTGTTGCAGTGAATAGTCTTCAACGCCTGATGGATCAGCAGAGGAGGTTGGCGGAGAGCGCTCAGGCCAGAGCCACCAGGGTAGCAAGGCAAACCCAGTTGAGAAGGTACAATAAATTTTGTGTAAAGTATAAATTAAAATCTTTCCCTTGCAGTGCCTCTCAAGCTGGGACCTATGCTACCTATCTATCTAATTGGCTGGCCCCTGTCTCTGTCCGCAATTACCTGTCCGCTGTCTGGTACCATCAAAAAATGTCCGGTTATCCAGATTACAGTCATAGTTTTGTATTAAAACAGACTTTAAATGGAATCGAGAGAGGACATATTTCTGTATGTGATACTTCACGGTACCCCCTCACGGCAACTGACTTATTGGCTATGTTTGAGTTCTTGGATCTTTCTGACCCCATTGATTACGCCTTTAGACTTGGTGCTACCTTATGCTTCAGGGGCCTTCTGCGCCAGTGCCATGTAACAGATTCACCTCATACTATTAGAGCCAAGGATGTCTCTGTGTACCCAGAGTATGTCTCTATCAAAATTGTCTCCTCAAAAACTGATCAATTCTGTAAAAAACCCTTTACTGTATTTTTACAGAGAATTCCTGGGTCACTACTATGCCCAGCCTCCCAGTTGGTGGAAATTCTAGGGTCTTCAAATGGTAATGACCCCCTTGTTAGGGTCCATCTTGGAAATTTTTCCTCTCCACTAACCTACCCTTGTTTTAATAACAGACTAAAAAGTTTAGCTGCTCTAACTGGTCTGCCTGTGGGTAACGTTAGTACTCATAGCCTAAGACACGGTGGGGCCTCCATGCTTCAGTCTCTTGGTGTGTCTGTTAGAGATATCATGTTGAAAGGCAATTGGCGCTCCTCAGCGGTTCATAGATACCTACACCAATCCAGAAATGAGATGCTTGTGTTGGATAGAGAGCCCACCGTGTACTTAGCTGGTTTATCCTAATATGTTATGCATTTGAGCATGGTTGGCATTATTAATGCTTATTGTATACCTGTCATACATGTATAATTGCATACACTTTTTTCTATGTGTTGGATTGTTCCAATGTGTTTGGCGGGTTGTTGGGCTAATTGTACGGTGCATGCCCGGCACCTATATTCCTCCAAACCTGTGTTCACTATCCTTCCTCATAGTATGATAATAATATTATAATAATTAATTACCTATGAAATTATATAGCTACCGGTAATTATATTATACGCTTCTCGACAACTGCAATAATTAATATAATAATGTTATTTAATTATGTTAGCTACCGGGACTTATAGAGTGTATCACCCCGGTGATACATGTATAATCAAGAGGTGGGCGTGGCAGTTTTCTCCGGTCGTTCGCGAGCCGTGGTTCCCTGTTCCCCCGAGAGGTGGCGCATTGTACGCCTCTGGCCATAGTACGGCCGCGGGCCGTAAGATGGCGCCCCGGGCCGTTGCCGTAGATACTTCTATCTGTTGTCATGATACTACATAAGAGCACGTAGCCGTAACGGACGTCAGTCGCCCACCTCCAGCTGTAGAAGACACACCCCCTGTGCTGTCTCTACCCGTATTTTAAATTTTAGAATTTTTGGCGAATTTTTAAGAATTTTCCAAAAATTAATTGTCAATGTTAGAATATTTATGAATATTTATAGAATATTTGTAAGATATCTGTGATTGTATTTATTGATTGTTATTACTATTTATGGTTATTTATTGTGAGACACACTGCGTTGTGTTATTTATTCCCACATAAAGTGGTTTGTAAACTGCAGTATATAAATATGATACTCCAGTAATAAAGTAAGGGCTAATTGTACGGTGCATGCCCGGCACCTATATTCCTCCAAACCTGTGTTCACTATCCTTCCTCATAGTATGATAATAATATTATAATAATTAATTACCTATGAAATTATATAGCTACCGGTAATTATATTATACGCTTCTCGACAACTGCAATAATTAATATAATAATGTTATTTAATTATGTTAGCTACCGGGACTTATAATATGAAAATGGCTGCCCTGGTCACCAGAAAGTGGCATTTGTGCCTAGAAAACATTAATTTTACATTCCACATAAGGTATTCTATCAACAAAGATGGAACACTAAAGATGTACCATTGTATTCTGCATACAACATCACCCAAAGGCATTTCTGGTCTATTTCGGGCTCTTCTGCCATTCTGGTGCCCTGCAGTGGCTAAAAACAGTACTAAAAAAGAACCTGATGGTTCTTTTTGCCAGAATGGGTTATAATTCTGGTCTTAATGGTTTTAAGAAGTGTTATATGCTTTCTAGATATACATCTATAGCTATTATGGCATTTTGTCAATAAATATCGCTAAAATACCACAAATTTAGCGCCATGATAGTGTAAAATTCTGTTTCTAATGATTTCTTATCTTTGAATGGGATTCAGGGTTGTGTTATCTCTGCCAGGGAGACAAAATTGACATTTTTTCATGGCTGCTGTCCCTGCTACATGTTGGTCATACCATATATCTAGTATAAGAGCGACAAATAATCATAGTTGAAATATCTTGAAACTGAGACTTATGGTGCACTTTTTACCATCATTTTTGGATTCATTGACCTCAAATTAGTCTAGTTAGGCAGGTCTGCCCCCGGGTTGTTTTTCGTTGTAGAATAGTGTTACCACTATAAACTCACCGATGATGGTGATGATGATGATGATGATGATGATGATGGTGATGATGATGGTGATGATGATGAGTGGCCATTCTTTAACAACCAGGGGGTGTTTGTGGAATTGGGAGGGGGGCAAAAGTGTTTGGACCCATTGAGAGGGGGGGGGGGACCACAATAATTTGGACCTCCCTTGTAGGCAGGACGAAATTGTCACCCCTTTTTAGCTATAGTTCAAAGGGGTCGGCTGCACTCAAGTCTAAGTTACAACCTCATGAGGATGCATGTACAGAATGTACCATGGAATACATTGTACATGTAGACTATTCACCTGTTGAGTACTGTCCCCAAGGTCACGTGGAGTTGTCCATAAATTGACACTTAACACAAGCAGGAGGAAGCTGCCACACAGGTGCTAATTGTGATTATCATCGATAAACCCTATATTTTCACTTTTACCTGAAGTGGTAAATAACAGTGTAATTCTGCTACTATATACTCCTGTACTACATTATAGTAATTGGCCATTTTAGGTCTGAGGCTCGCTATGACTGGTAAATGTATATTGCTGACTCCCGTGAGTATATATAATGCTCAGGAAATGGCCGATGGCTTCCTGGAGGTCATCTCTCAGGGCTGAACCATTATAATATAATACAACATTATGGGGCTACAATATAGGTATATATTATACCCATGTGAATCAGCCTCGGCCAGGTTTTATCCTACTAGGGACTTTATTGAGTGACTATTATATGCATGGTGAAGTATCATCCAACTATAAAAGTCCAATCTGGCTTAAAGTAGCAACTATAATATTCCTTGGCCGTATTTGAACAAAAGCAATAACTATTCTTTTCTTGGTCTACTCCTCGCCTCGTGTTTGTTTTTTGTGTGTTTTTTACCTCTCGTCTTTGTTTGTCACCTTTACCGAAATTACTATGAAAACTGTCTGTTTTCGCCGTAGGATATCACCATATATGTGTAAGCCCGCCTCGTTCTAGGACGAAACTGTAAATAACCACATTGTAACCCGTTAAACCTTCTTAGTTTTGGTTATGATGTAATATTACAGCTAGATGCGTATAACACCCGGGTAGTATGCGAATCACACTTTAATTTGATACTAAATAGGCTTATATCTATATACGGTGCGGGTTGTACCAGGGCATTTATCACTATGGAACAATACCTGAGTCATAATATTCATACCGCTGGTGCAAATTATTGAAATTGACTGAGATAAGGGTGGGGGTTATACGCAAGATAGGGTTATAGGCAAGAATTTACAATATGCATTGTTACTAAATAATAATAGTGAGTGAGTATTGGAGTAATAATATCCGATTACCTAGAGGTACTCATGGAAACCAGATCCAACAGAAGCACCCAGACTTTCCCAGAGTGGTTGTTTCCATAGAAACCAATTTTCTGTCAGACGCATCTTGCTCCGGCCTCTACTGACCTGTGATGGGTCTGTACTTGAAGGGAATAAGAAACAAGAGCCGACAACGACACCTTTATTTCCAAATATGGAAAAGCACACCTGTTCACCGCTTAGGCCAAAAAAAGGTTGCCTCAGGTCACCCGACCGACCCTATCAAAACAGGGCCGATCCTACGTTTTTTATGCAATTTTGAAGAAATTTCCGTATTATTACCCTTTTTTGGGTCAATTCTAGGGTCCTCGGAGAGACTGGCTAGTACTTTCATGTTAAAAAAAAAGTTAAAAAAAAAAATCCGACCTACCGACCCTACATTTTCCTTCCATGTTATCTGAAACATACCTCTTTTTTTGGCCTTAGTGTGCACCTGCATATCACGAAGCGTATGACATTGTCATTCACATAACCCAGAGGAGTAGTTGTAATTGAATACATAGGGGGCCTACATATGTCACACAGACACGTCACGCCCAGTAGGTGCCGCGCCGCGCCAACCTGCTCACAGGTAAAGACTCAATAGGAGCAGCTCACACTCAAAAGGAGCAGTTCAGTGAGAGCGGCCACTGAGTGAGAGGTGGGCAACTAGCAGTTGGAAAGGACCAGAAGAGCTACTGGAAGCTGTAACAGAGGGAGCTGGTAAAACAGGAGGGACGCTACATTATATATGTTCAAAGCATCGTCATTTTTCTGGTAAGTAGGCATTAACTTTAGTCTATGTCTACAATGATGAAGGCATACATATGTATAAAGCGGTGTTTAGCTAATAGAATAGCATGCGTGGTCGGCTATATTTTACTTATAATACTTCTAAGGATATGTCCTCGACCTTAATCAAAAGACTATATATACATGCATATATATATATATATATATATATATATATATATATATATATATATGTATATATATATATATATATATATATATATATATATATATATATATATATATATATATGTGTGTGTGTGTGTGTGTGTGTGTGTGTGTGTGAATCAATGATTTATTATAGTATAATATACCAACACTTTTCTAGGGACAAAATCCTCCATCCCCAAATAAATTATATCTATTCCATGTCCACCACTATACTTTCTTCGCTAGAATACACTCATGGACTATATGTTTTACGAAACGCCAATCCTGATCTGACAATTATAGGAAAGGATGGACAGAATGTTAAATGTAATCAACGTGTTATTTTCAACTGGCACATGCTGTACCGAGAATGCTTTTTAAAGTAACTTTTTTCCGATAAAATGGTTTAATTAGTTTGACCATATCCCACCCCTTCCATGGCCAAGCCCCAAATTCGGTCAGATTTTAGTGCCGCTGGCATATCCCCCTGACCATACCCTTTACAAGAAGATAGCTGGCGCACACAAATTGTGTAAGTGTATTTGCACTGTATTTGCAAATGGAGCAAACCAGAAAATTGTGATAGCCTAACTATGTTGGACTGTATCATAAACGCATAAGTAGCCTTTGCTGTTATTGTGATAAGTTATACTATAAGCTACTGCTCATGACACAAGCTGCATATAGCCCTCGGGTCTTAAATCTATTTTCGCTCACTTTACTACATACTTTGATGTTGATTATGTTTTTTTCTGTCCACAATGTTTGAACAGGTCATGGTATTTTGTATTCGTAGTCATCTTTGTTAATACATTGTATTCATTTTCCAACTGGTTGCCTTGGTGATCTGCCTGCAGAGCTCTGTTGGTGTTAATATACACTAATTAAACCCAGTAGGACGTGCTAAGCTTCACTAATAAATGGTATGTGACATATATGCCTGCCTCCCCAGAAACTCAGAATATCACCTGTTATTTTCTAATGGTTTTGCACGAGTGTGTGGCAGCCCCGTATTTAGCCTCCCGAGTAGTGACCATTAATGGTGGATGACTGCTAGTTAGCAGAGAGGGGTCTGGAAGCAGTACAATGGACACACATTAATGTGGGCACCTTAATGAGTGTCACAATCTGAGATGAGATGTCAATTTGGATAATAGACCAGAATCATGGCTGGCGCGACTAATCTAAGACCAGCTACCTGTTATTGGCAAGATATTAGAAAAGAAAATGCAGTAAAATGCTGCTGGGATATCTGGAAAATAACGACTTATTGGATGCTCAACAAGGGGGATTTAGATTTAGAGCAGGTCATTCAACCATCTCCACGATTGCTATGTTCACTAATGTATAAAGGGGTTGACACCATGAATCATTCCATTTTCGTAGCAAAATTGTCAAAATTAGGCGGTGGGGAGGCCTTCTCCGTCGGCGGTTGACAGACTGTTTGAGCCGACCCTATCAGAACAGGGCCGACCCTACGTTATTTTATGCAAGTGTGCATAAACTAGTGTGCCTTTGTGTTTATTTTTTAAAATCCTTTTCGATTCAAATTGTAACACTTATGATAGGGTGGACTAAGATAGCATTCTCTACGCCATTCAAGTGTAAAGAAAAGCGCCATCGATGACGTCATTAATGACGTCACAGGGCCGTGAATACGACCAAAGGTTATTTCACTGGGAGAGTGAAATACAAATACGACCATCTTCGATTAAACCGATGAGGCAGCCGTATTCCAGAAATGGTAAAGCACTACTTATGAGTCTAGCTAGGCCTTGATCATCTATATCCGGTCTTATTCGCCTACCGAAGAGCAACTATTTCAAAACTAGAACCTCGTCGGAGGATGCATATTATCAATTTCATGTATAAACAACCAAAAAAACGAGTCAAGTAACATCTACATACTATAGTGGAGGTAGCCTTTTCTCTAATATTGCTGTGCGAAATAAAATGGTATCCCTGTCAGAATACCAATATCCTAGAAATAATCACCTATCTGGGTAATTTATTCCCGCGGGAAATCTGGTTAATTTTACTGACAAAATAATGAAGATAATTAATGCTCACCGGAAATTGCTGTCCTATAGGAAACTCACAGCTTGGTAATCTTGGCCATTGCAAAATCGGCTACGTGCAAGACAGTTGCCTTGGTAACCAGCACCCCATGAACATGAACGCTATGCATTTAATGATAGTATCTTTTAAATTAGCAGGTTTCACGCTCGGAAATGATAACGTTTAGATCTGTATATTAGTGGTAATTTAAAAAAAAGAATTGACTATACATGGAGTCAAATTGGACACGATCGACACGGGCGACACGGCACTTATAAAGATCGACGGACACAACGATTTAGAGCAGATTTTCTGATTGTATAAGATAAAAATCGACACGGCGACACAGTACCTTTGCTAAAAACCGATACAGCGACACAGTCGTAATTCTGAACACCCAAGTATAGTCACAAATAAACTACATCATTTCCTCTACGTTATTTTGCTCTGTGTCTTCCTAGGTGTCGCATCAAAGACAGCAAGCATGGCGGAGAGTGAGCAGCAGGCAATGCTCCCTGTAAACCCACTGGTGCTGGGCAAGTTCTCCCTTGGCTATGACATGCCAGTGATGCTTCTTTGGTTATTCATCTTTGTCGCTGGCCTCGGTAATTGGTTGACTTTCTGGAATTTCATGAAAACTAAAGAGCTGCAAACCGTCTTCAATGTGATCTCACTGACTCTCTGCTTCGCAAATGGCCTGATGACGTCTATAGTGAGCCCGATGGAATTAGGACGTATCGTCATGGCATACCCGGAAGTTTCCATGCGATGGTGTCGAGTGAAGCCTCTTCTGATGAGCTTCAGTTCCATTGTCTCCATCATCATCATCTTCATCCTCGGTGCGCTGCGACTCAGAGTTACCTGGGCAAATCAAGCCATGGAATTAACAAAGATCAAGGTCTACACTTGGTTAATCATTACATTTATTGTGGCAATAGTATGTGCGCCACTGTTGATGCTGGAAGGAAGCACTGAAAGCATCCGCTCCTGCATGGGCAGAGTTAGAGTTGACATACTGGGGCCGGAATCCATTGGAGAATACACCCTACCAAGCAATATAAGCACTGAGGCCACAACCACACCCATGGGGGTTACCGAAACGCCAGTTATGACCACTTTCAGTATGTGGGATGATAACTCATCTTACGATGCCAACACTAATAGCACTATATCACCGGTGGCTGCCATGTCCTTATCACCAAGGTCATATTATCTTATTTCCACCACCGTGCTGTTATCGGCTACAGCTATCTGCTACCTGTGCCTTGTGGTGATACTAAAGAAACAGCAAAACGTCCAGGGCTGCACCACCCTGGGCAATGATATGGACATCCTCACTCTGCGCGTCATGGCGTATGTGACTTGTTCCTTCTTTGTATGCTTCCTGGTGCCCTTTGTCCCTGTACTGATCCATCTGCCGCCCCAGAGAACCATCATGTACATGCACTACATGAGTATATTCCGCTGTCTATCCTGTATGGATGGTGCACTGAATCCCTTCTTCTGCTATCACGTTAACGATGTCTACAGGAAGGCTCTACAGAAGGTACTGCCATACAGTGTGCGGAAACTGTTCTGTGAGTCTTCGGTTACACCGGATATAGGATACCATAGTAATGGTATCCAGATACCAGAGATGCCACTGCCGTAAAAGAATAAGCTGCCATGCACCACCTCGACCTCTGTTCCTGAGCGCCATCGCTGGCACCAAAGGTTGATGGGAAAAGTAGTTCCGGCACGCTTGATGCTGTGATGTTAAACGTGTGGATGGGTACTGCGTAGGGATCCCCCGTCAAATATACAGGGGAAGTGATGCCATCAGCTTGGTAAAAGAGCACTAGTTCCGCATGAGCGCCGCCATGAACGTCCGTCCATTCGTCAAAAGCACTCTCATACAAGGGTCAGACACTGCTGGACTATGGTAGATGTGTCAAGGGCCGTTTTAGTGAGGGTCAGGCTATGCTGTACCTTCAATAACAGGCTGGACTCTTGCTATAGGGTAAACTGACCTAAAGGTAACCACGTACCATGAGATGTCCACCTTAATTTTGTAGTCATTCATGCGTGATCAGCCTGTTTTTGTGTATCAAAGTACACTGTAAGTGATACTCTTTCCAGCAAAGGACAAACAAAGACAATACCACACATGAATGACTACATAATCCAGGTGGACACCTCAAGGTACGTGGTTACCTTTAGGTCAGTCTACCCTATCCTCTTGGTGATAAAGACAGCGTCCAGCTGACCCTCATATTTTTCTAGGCGTGTGTAGTACAGTGTTAAGCTCAATAGGTTTTTGCACTGATATACCGCAATAGTTAGAGCTGTGAACTAAGATAATACTGTGAGTCACTATATGTGTCAGTAAAGAAAAAACGGAACGTTTCTCTATGGCTCAATATTATGTCAAACGTTGTATGAAGGTAAAACGTAAAATAATGAATTCTTATTTGCTGGCGTGGGATACCTATGAAAATAGCTTTCCAATTATGACCAGTAGGGCCTATCGTCGTTCATCATATTCATAGTGACACTAGAAAACAGGCAATAAATTTGCATAATGATGTGACGTTGTACATTTCATTTGACATCGAAGGTCGATCAAATGCCCATCATATGGCACTCTAGACGGTAATAATGTACTATTTGTTTGGTTTATGTAGGATATTGTGAGCATATTGGTGATATTAACGGTAATTCTGCTTAAACACGGCTAATTCAGCCCTTTTTAAGCCAGCTGAAAGTATTGATTAATAAGCAGTAAATGTGAAGGCCTTACTAGCAGTATTAAAACAGCCCTTAATATGAACTGCTTCTGCAGCCCTGCAACTGGAGCTACTAACCAGGGCTGTACCACCTCACTTATTAGGGGCTACAATTGAATCAGTGCATATGCACCAGTTATTAGAAGCTTAATAATATGCTCTCATACTTTGGCAAATATGTTGCAATATATGACCAACTATTGAGTGCTGCCTGAATTACTAATAAGGGCTGCAAGGTCACTAGCCACTCAGGCAACGACTACTAAGTGGTGGTGTGCCCACTGGGATAGGTTGGAGGAAGAGGGTGTGGCAACTTAACTTAACCAGCCCGAGAGCTGGATTTCATAGATGATATTGTTAATTAATACATCAACTATTTCGCCCCTATCGAGTTTATACTGTATATATGTATATATATATATATATATATATATATTTATATATATATATATATATATATATATATATATATATATATATATATATATAGCAATTAGCCCAATTTTGGTGTGTAATGTAATTTTCGACATGGTTTATTACGGGTTTCACCCTGCCGCAAACGGTGTGAAGTCTCATATATCTATCATTTATGTGATGAAAATGCCATGACCTAACAGCCCATGAGGCAGTGCGAAGCTGCTTCTGTTAAATGAACCTGTTCTTTCAAAAGAGATTCTAAGATCTATTCTATGGTAGATCACCTGATTGACTTCGAAATCTATTGTGACATAGCGATGATTATACTTTTTGAGCTTATACGATTATTTATTATAACCTTATGTTTGACTCTATAAATACAATAATAAAAAGAAGTATAGCCACTTACTTAATAAACCCCAATAACACAATAGGGGTAGATACAGTTGCAACAAGAGTCGGAGAATGCATCGTTGTGAACTTAGAGGTTGGAGTTCAGGGCGAAGAAGTGGGAGACATACACCAAGTTAACCCTAATGTATACATATATATATATATATATATATATATATATATATATATATATATATATATATATATATATATATATAATATTATATATATATATATATATATATATATATATATATATATATATATATATATATATATATATATATATTCGTGTATCATCCCTTTACTGTTATATCAAGAAAAAGATGGTTTATGTAAGATGGTCCCAACGTATGAATTAGACGGGGGGGGGGGACCTAGACTAACAATCATGTGGACAACTCCAGTGCCTCACTTAATAAAATTACCATTTCCATAATGTTGTGTGCACTTCTTTCTTTCTTTTATCCTCTTTCCCATGTCATATCCATTCTAGCAATCTGTATAAAATGAAGAAGGCAGTGATATTATTATTTTTAGAGTTTATAGAAGTATTTATTTCATAAATGGTTATCATAAATACAATTATAATGCATCAAATGCACAATATGGATTTGCTGTGCAATTCAGCATTCACCATCGTCCAATTTTGGTTGTGTATATATCATACAGAATATGATTTCAGGAAGGGCACTAAATGTGTGCTTTGAATGAATATGCGAGGTAGGATCCGGAAGTAAACAATGATATATTATAATGTAAAGTACTGCAACAATGTGTCAGATTTATATTCTAGAACGATGCCGCTGATATATGCACATTTATATTATTACATTGAAATCTCGTTATGAGGAGTACAGATATAAGGAATCTCCTATTATAAAGAGCACCTTACCCACAATTGCCCATTTTCTATATATTTTAGTATTGGTTAGGGGGCCTATACTGGGTATCACACTTTTGGTGAAATGTCCTCGAGGGAGTAATGCATCGAGCCAAATGCGGGAGGCGGAGAAATCTCCCTGGTTCTCTGTTACATTCGGGTTGCCCCCCCCCCCCCCCCCCCCCCAATCTTCGTCTGCCAGTCCGCCCGTACCGGCCCACCATATAGTATGGGGAACGTTATACCACAGCGGGCACGGAGAACAAAGCATTTCACACCTCTTGTATACTGTGTACAGCTAGTGGTATAAAGTAGTTATAGGACTAGTACCAATCTGTATGGGTATCTGTAGGTATATACGTAGCAGAACTCTATATGTACAGATTGGTACACGTCCTATAACTACTACTTACATATACTGGATTGTTTCTATTCATATTAAAGGGAGGGACAAACAAACCACTGGACTGCAACCCCTGGGTAACTGATGCATGAATCAGTCAGTTATGGTGTGTATAGATAGCCAGATATTTATTTTATGAGGCAAATACAATCATTTAGATATAATGTACATCTTGCGTGCTGTAAGCTTCCGATTGCTATATCCCATGGCTATGGGCAATTAAAAAGAAGTCTTAGAATAATGACCCTGGTGTGTGGCTATCATGGTGAGGTTACCTGGCCATTGCCATATGTAGGCTTTGTTTGCCCACACTGTGACGTAGCAGAACTCTATATGTAACCGTCCCTATTGGTTATAAGGAACTTTGCTTATACTTTGCTTATACCGGTAAGAAGCAAATTTGCCTAGCCAAAATACATTGTGTCTAGAACCAATCATATATATTGATTAGTATAGTTTAGTTTCACATTCCTAACAGTATAAGTCTATCGTGTGCCGTGTGTGCCCTATACGGAGGAGAGCCTACATGGCATGGGAGCCGCCAGTACTGTCCCCTGACTCAGAGCAGTGCATCGAGGGTGAATTTGTTATCAGCCACAATTCACACCTGTAAACAATGGCCACAGATAAGACTGATAAGGGTGATGGGTGGCATCCCACCCTTATCTTGATAACCTTAATCACCTCCCAATTGTCTCAGGTGTGAGGTGAAGGTCTTGGCCTGATTGGGAAACAATGCACTGAACACACTTTGACTGACTGACATGTAGTCACCCACAGAGGTGTTAATGCTCTATGTCTCTGAGATTTAAGATACTCTCCATTCTTTAAGCTCATCAAATTAAAGGCCATTTCATGGAGAATCCATGCATCTAATTCATAAAGTAGATGGATAGATAGTAAATGAGAGAGAACCCTCCAAAGTAAACTACACAAAGAGGCAAAATGGAGGCTTGACACATGACTACCTTTAGCCTCCTGGTGCATGGCCCAAGGATCAGCATAGGCTCTCCCCCGTATATAGAGGCTATAAAATGAGGCAAATGGTATGCCGTGCATGAAATAGATAGTTAAATTTGCAGATTACGAAAGCCCAGAGAGAAGCAGACATAATGTTCATAGAAATGGCCCTAATGTGTAGGTGCCGTGGTGTAGTTACATGAGCACGTGTTGAAACAGTTTTCCCATCCGGAGCACTGCATGGTATTGCGCCTGGCTATGTTATCTCTCACCTATTGTACCAATCCCCAAGCAGTGAGTACGCTATACAAAGGAGAATACCTTAGTACTTTAAGTGCCAAATACGGGATACATTTGTATGGGGCCTGGGGGGGGGGGCACTTAGTATATTTTGTATACCAAAAACACGTCAGCAAGGGTAACTTCAACAACAAAAAACACACCTCACCAAAGGTCACGTTGCGGAGATTTCAATAAAACCCTTAAAAAGTGAGTCACTTTTTGGAGTTTTCACCAAAATACTTTTTTTTAGCAAAATCCCACTCACCAAGGGTCACTCCTCAGGAAAACCTAGGCACTGTTGAACAAAATCCCCTTCACCAAGGGTCACTTTTGACCAAAATCCCTCACCAAGGATAAGGGCGGGGGTAAGGCCATACTGCCATTGACGTGTATGGTCACTCTGGGAGTGTGGGGTAAGGCTTGTCAGAGGGCCAGCCGCACACCCGTGTCCACATAAAATTGAATGCCCCCCGGCTACTTTGGCACTGCAATCCACTCACCCAAGACGATCCCCGAATTATGCCCTTGCACATTAGGTAACCGGGGTGAAGTGGTACTCAGTAAACTGTCTGTCTATGCTGTCCTACTGAGCAAGGTCACCTGAGTCAACAATTAGCATCGGACAGATGTAGGGTGTTTACCTGCTACGCTCAGAGCCGCGAAAAGGGCTGTTTCTATGCGTTGCTTTGCATTTTGACATGGTACTGGTAGACTAAAAGGAATTCCAGCTTAATAATCATACCATTGTATAGCCAAGACCCTATACATTACTTTCCTATAAGGATCTAATAAATAAGGCATTTCCCACAGCAGGGTGAGTGTATTAAAGGGAATTGCTAGTTCCTACACAGAAGTCACCTGGAGGCAAAAATCGAAGCTCATGAAAAGTATTCTTTAAGCTGTATTCATATTCCTACATAGACCACTTTCCCTATTAAAATCCACTATTTGTATTTGCTATTTTGACAGTATACCTCCATTGTTCACATATATTCACTGCTGGAACACCCATATATATTTCCAAAATTCATGCCTTTCTCATATTATCCGTGACCACCTATTTTATTGGTCCTAAAATGTTTGTATAGATGTCCATTATACATTCCCAAGGTTTGGTTATTACAAGTATGCTTACTAATCAAACAAAGAATTTAGGAGCTCAAATTGACATGAAAAATCAATATAATTTAATAGTAGCACAGTACATATTGACACACCATTATTTGGCTACAATAAAGTTATTACATGTTAAAATGTATTTTCAATACTTATCAACGGAAATTAGGATATGTAGGCACATACAATAAACCTGGTACTGAAATACTACTAGCTGCAGTGGTAAGGCTCTAGACCCCTAAATTCGATATGGCGACATGGGCATTTCTTAAAATCGACATGTGACATGAGGCCTAGTGACAAGCCAGATGAGGCTTAGTGACAAGGGACATGGACATTTCTTAAAACTGACATGGGACATGAGCATTTAAGCGACATAGACATGCGACATGGTCATTTGTTAAAACCGACATGCGACATGGGGACCCCCTCATCAAGGGTCCCAGTGGTGAGCCCTGGACAGGCTATCGAGTCTCATTTGACTGAATTGCCACTTATACAACACGACCACTTGTCTCCCCTCTACTGTATAGGGGCCTTTTCGAGAAAAAACACCAACCTTGTCCGACATTTAATCATCTCACACACAAACTATGACATGTATCAACATGCTGTTTTCGGCATTACATTCCTGACATATTTATCTTTCCAAAGAGGGGATATAGAAGTATATACAATATAAATATATATACATACCCTTGACTATGTGAAGGGTAGGTCAGGTTCACGTATATGTCAGCATAAAATACACAAAGGAAACACCCTTGGGGTATCTATCCAACGTTGATACCCTACGTGTATTACCCCTGATTGACCCCCAGCTCACCTTTAAGCTTTCCCAGTCTTGACTCCAAAGCAGCCGCTAGCTGCTCTCGTGCCAAGTGGACCACAAGTGGACTTCACGCTCTTCAATTTCGACCATTTCCACGGCCCGCCTCCAAGGCCTGGTCTTCTTGGTGGCTTAGGCCCACGGGCAACCCCTTAGCTAAACCTCGGGGTGGAGGTCAGATCTAGTACTCTGCTTGGAGACTGAGATAAGTTGGGGCGCGTGCTTAGGTCCCAATTTGTGCAATTCAGCTTACGCGGGGGCCCCGCCCTCACTGTGTTCAGTCCATGGTCCACTCTCATTACCGATCACTTTGTCCAGTCAAGGGAGTGGTCATTCTTTAATAACCGGGGGGGGGGGGGGAGTTTCTGTGCGAGGGGTCTAATTATTCTTTGCCTCTTCGCCCCCCCCCCCCCCCACACACACAATCAGGTCCAAATTGATCTCGGTCAACTCCTCCGCCAAAAAGGGATGAACTTGTTTTGCCCCTCCCCCTCAAGAGGGTTCTATTTTTTGGTCCGCCCCTCACAGGTGTGAGGGCCCAAATTTATTCCCTCCCCCAAAGAAAATCCACCCACTCCCTAGGCCACCAAGAAGACCCGAGCTTAGAGGCGAGTCGTGGAAACCTCCAGTAACAGTCAGGGTAGATGAGTCACTGTCCTAATAACCTGATAACGTATTTTGTGGCATCCATTGCCATGACAACACCTTTACAGGTAATTGTTACATTTAAATTAAAATAGAAGTTATAATTATCACGGAGCATGTCACTACCTGTTATATGTAACAGGTGAACATGCGAAATGTAATATCAAGCATTAATTAGGCAACATAATGGCTGTCAGGCGCATTATATCCGACAATACAGGTTGTGGTGTTGTCATTTTCTATAAATATTTCTGCTTGGTTGTTGAGAGAACATGCAAATTCAATTAAATTGCCTGCAACCTGCATATTGCCTTATGGTACAGTACAGTTAGTGATTCGTGTCCCGTGGAATCGAAGTATGTTACACATATGTAATGCTGGTGGAATTTATAACGGTTTGGTATTAATATTAGGAACTTTAGATATAAAGGAAAGGCTCATTATTTAGGAATGTGAAATCATGTCGGGGAAATGGCTTTCTAATCCTTTGAGACCGTGTAGGTTTTTAATACATCATTCCTTTTGTTGCCATGATGCGTGAATGCAGCCCTGGCGAGTAACTCGCCAGAACTGTAATAAAGCAGTAAGTAGAGCCTAAGAAGTTGACACATTCCTGCAGGTCCTGCATGATGCAACCCTGCCAAGTTGGTCCGCTAAAGCGGCAGTGATACATCCTGACGCCAGACCATAAAGGGTAAATCACTTTGCGGCCCTCAAAGGATTATTAACTTCCCCACCTGCACCTACCCTACACCATTCATGCTCCCCACAGGTTTTAACAAGACCTCAGCTTGGTGAGTCTGTAGGGTACCATGGGAAGGTGTGCAACGAAATATCCACAAAGTCATCTCTGCACTTGCCGATAGACTCAAAGAGGTAGTGTCCCCAACATACACTAGATAGCACAACCTCTTTGTAGAGTCTATTGGTAGGTGGGGGGACGATCGTGGATATTTCGTTGCACACCTTCCCATGGTACCCGATAGCCTACTCACTCACCAAACGGAGGTCTTGTTAAAACATGTGATGGTCCCTGTAGTATGGCATAGTTCCTCAACCGACACATGACACTCATGTTAACTGGAGCAGGGCAATCCACGATTGGTCACTGCTATAATACCTTGGGGCCTTAAGCAGAATATACACACACAATATATACATGTGACAGCTTTAGACAATGCCAATAGTGATCACCGAGGACATTTCAATATTCCTTAAAACACTACTACCCTCTTCCCACACATATAATTATGTTTGATAATACTCTCCAGTGATAAAGTGGTGCAAGGGTGAAATAATATCTTTTAAAAAATAAAAATAAGTCTCGATTCTAATAGGTTTTACGGTCTATATAGTTTACATTTGGCCCATAGGCACTTGGTGGCCCCTTTCTAACCACAAGAGTATACACTCCTCTGACGATCACACATGGATATCCATCAGGTATGAAGTCTCCCTGGAATAAGATGCAAGAACCCACCGAGATGTTACTTCGTGTTTTACTGCTTCTTCTTTTGGCCAGTATCTCAGGTATGTCAGATTACATATTGCCTATTTAACAGGTTCCACATTGTATAAGTAGTAATTAAACCACAGCCAGCAGAACAAGAGAAATGGCCCGACTGTAGATATGACGTACAAAAAGTGAGAAAACACTCACCACTGATGTGGCATAAGATAGTTAAACCACTACCAGACCCCTGTACTGAGGATAATGTCTTAGTCATAGCGGAGCACACTCGCCTGCGACTCATTATCAGCCTTGATTGTCAACATTATCCTACATACAGGGGCCTGGCTGTGGTTTAATAACTACATAACAATACACGTGTATGTGGGGATACCACTACCTCTTTTTCACTGGGATCTGCTCTATTCCATGAAGCACACGACTTTGTTTTAAAGCAACGAGTCGCATTTTTAAATAGATTTATTGATATATCTTATAGAATACTAAGGCTCCTCTCAGAATATCAGGAAGGAAGGATTACAAATATATATTTAGACAGTACTACAATTCACTTCAGAAACATGGCATATGCCATATCTACACTGCAAATAGTAAGTGTAGGTACACAGTGAAATAATTGTACTGTATATCTACAGTAGAGTTTACTGTAGAATCGATTTACAGTAGAATCTACTGTATACCTACAAAAATTGCAACCAACCTTTTACAGTGTACTGAACCAGACTTGGACTATGCTCTATAGGGATTTGCAGCACATATTAAAGTGTGCATACTTTAGCCTGATGTTTGATGTGCTACTGGTAATATAAAACCCAAACAGGACTTGATACACGCTACATGTTACACGACAAGTGTTACATGCAATAGGGTCAGATGGTTCTAGGTTGAGTGGAGAGATTCGATGTAAACATAACTTTTGGGCATCATACCTGTCATTTCCATGTACGCATCAGGAGATATTCCAGACTTCAAAACAGGTCAAGATAAAGTACACGTATAGTGTCTGGCACAATCAAAACTATGTAGGGTAATAGCGATACTATTAAGGCTAGGCGTCATGTTAAGTGAATGCCAGAACCACAAATATTGATGATGTCCATACACATATGTATTCGACGTAATAAGCGCCTTCCCCCTAATAAGCGCCCTCCCCCCCTTTTCAGATTTTTCCAGATTTTCTTTTGTGTTCCCCCGATTTATTTTTTCACACCTATGTGTGACATGGAGCACTTCACACCTGTGCAGGTGTCAAGGCCAAACTAAGTGTCTAGAAGCCTTGCCAAGGTCGCTGAGGTGGGCCAGTAGTCTGTATATGGCAGCCATGGGGGTGTTTATTAGAATGGATATTTGAGACTGATTTTCCCACTCAAAATATCAAATACGGTATGTTGTATGTATACTTGTAACTATAGCAGTGAATATTATCACTTATTCATATCCTTTTGCCTTCCAGCCCCTCAGAAACTTGACGATCCTGGCGATCAGCCCCGAGATTTACCAGGCTGTGACGTCACTAAGTGTATAGCAGGGGGGTGTGGGTAAGCTCTTTTTTTGTAATGTAATATTTATTCTGGAGGTATCAGGCTGGGCTCCTGTAATAAAAATGTGGCACCCACATATTCCTGGCTGCTATATAGTCCTGATATAAGAATATAATCATTTCAAAACGGATAGAAAGTGGTACATAAGACTAGTAATGTAATGGAATCATTATTACTATACAGTGGAAACTCTAGCCCATTTTACCAAAGGGGTTACATAAATGAGAATAGTAATAGTAGCGTCACAATAATTGGTAAGCCCTTGGTCTTAATAGAACGCCGGTTTTTGTATAATCGCCGATTGTAAAGGCTTATTCAGACTTTAAAATAAAGATTAACCACAAAAATAGGATCCTCGGTACCTAAGTGTCTGTCTTATGATAGTGCCTGATGTAAATTCGCTACCATTTCAAAGATGGCAGGTAATGGTAATGGTAGGGTAATGGCCGGAACCGTGTATTTCTAATTATTTCTGTATCATTTCAGACAGCTTGAGCAGTGCCTATTGGTGGCTCAGATGAAGGGATGTAACCCTCAGCTTATCACCTACTCGACCTCAGAGAAATATGAACAATGTTTGTTTGGTGAGTATTTGAAATTAGTATTTCCAATTCTTTCTAGATAGGAGGGGAGAGGGGGAAGGCTTGAATATGCCTATACCCCCAGTATATCTCCCTATACTTTTTGACTTTCAAAGGATATCACTATGATATTCCTTTATCAGTTTTACAAAAGCAAATCACTATTTGGACTTCAGGATGTTGGTCCTCTTCTGTGAATCCAATTAAGTAACGGCCATAATTATTATACCAATGACTGCGGCCATCATAAATATTATCACTTTACAGTTTTGGGAACCCGTGTGAGGGTGTTACCCATACACAGAGACAAGAAACAGCGTCAAAGGGGAGTCCAGGTTGCCTCCAGAATGACTCCCTTCTTTAGGGGAGCCCAGGCTGCGTAAGGGAGCCAATAGGTGACTCCCTGGGCGACCTAAGGGAGTCACCTGAGGGAGTCACATAGTTCCCTGACTCAGGTAAGGGAGTCACATAAGGACCTGGGCTCCCCTAGAGGGGCAGAATGACTCCCTTCTTTAGGGGAGCCCAGGCTGCGTAAGGGAGCCAATAGGTGACTCCCTGGGCGACCTAAGGGAGTCACCTGAGGGAGTCACATAGTTCCCTGACTCAGGTAAGGGAGTCACATAAGGACCTGGGCTCCCCTAGAGGGGAGTCATTCTGGAGGCAACCAGGACTCCCCCTTGACTCTGTTTATTTTCTCTGTGTAGCCTACCATTATATAGTCGGGCAACACCATGAATTGACTGGTCTTCCTTCATTATAATACTAGGAGCAAACGGGTTCTGCAGCCTCACCCCGCTGGGTAGGTGCTACAACACGCACCTACTGGAGTACACCAAGACGCCCCTCCCCCCAGCCCTCAGGACCAGCCCTGACACACTGGTGGCCTTCATGGGTGTGCTACTGGAGGATGCCAGAGACACTAACAGCTTTCTTACCACCTGCAGGTAAGCAGTGTCTTTTCCTATAGATTTATTTTGGGTGATTTTAGGGACTAATCATGTTTCACCACAGCGGCGGGGGTCGGGGGGGGGGGTCGGGAGGGTGAATTTGGAGGGGAAGGCAAAAATGTGTTTTTTTTACCCGTTTTCCTCTTTTTTTTTAAAGCCAGCGCTAAGTACTGTATATACCAGGGCACACGCACGCAAATGATTTTTGATCCATCGGTGGAGGGGGGGGGAGGTACATTTTGAGTCCTGAATGGGGGGGGGGGGGGGGTGAAATCCACATGGAATTGTAAAACAGTATCACTCCCTTAGGTCAGATGCCCATACATGTACTATCCTGCATGCACCTCTGGCTGACATTTAACATGGCACTTAGAAGTACCACAATACATGCCACATATGATAATCATGACTTTGAGTTTAAATCATATTTCGGCACCATGTATTTTACCTGCACCTAGCCCATACATTCCATATCAATGTAACGTTGGTGACCATGGCTACATGTAGCCACATTGGTAACAACATGCCTGAAGCAATTCATTATTGGTATAACCCCAAGGGATACCACATGGAATTTAGAAAGCATCCTGATGAAACTTATATTGAAAGTTTTAAGTAGGTTAAAAGTTATTGTCTGGTTCCATCATTGTTCTGTATAACCACTGATGACCTGTTGACTATAATAAAAACCGTATTTTATTTTGTGTTACTCAACTGCCCTAGTTCAATCATCTTTCAGCATCCCCGTGTCAGCAGTGCAGAAGATGACTCGCTGTGTGCTAGAGGCTTCTGGGGAAATACTGCAGAACTGTGAAAGTGTGATGCCTATTGCCACAAAACGGTATTTCTCTAACCCAAACAGACGGGTTTTGCTGGATTCCAGTATCAACGACCTTGAGAGTTTTCTCTCCAATTATTCAAACTTCTGTAGCAATTGTAAGTACAGCTACCACCTGTGAATAACCAACCTTTGTAACAAATAAAATGAAATGAAATGAGATTAAAAAAAAGTTCGGGGCATGAAAGGGTTTACGTGTTGTATTAAGAAAATGCGGTTAACAATTTGGCGAGCTGTAACACCTGCAGGCATACTGTGGCAAAAGTCAGGCATTTAGAATTTCCAGCGTTACTTTCTTTGAACAGGGAAAAGGGACCTTAGTGCATCCTTCACTGATAAGAGCGGATCGTATCCCAAGTGGCTGCTTCACTAAATTCGATTATTAAATCGGTTATTTTCTAATTGGGTATGACGAGATGGCGGATCGTCGTTTTAATCGGTCCGGCATTAAGCTGTCAATATTAAATCAGCCTTAGATTTTTTTACACTGTCTGGACATTTTTTGTTATTTTTGTCGTCAACGTTGAAAAGAAAAATAATATCGGCGGTTCTGCTTCCTTCCAGTTGGTGAGTGGACCGGCTGGTTCAATGATGTCCATCCAACAGTGAGTAACGGCAGTGACTTTGAAACCCAAGCTGTAAGTATTTGACGTTACATACATTAAATAAGCGTGTCCAAATGTAAGGCTAAGACGTCTTCATAGACACCTCCTTTACTGCTGCCAAATTAATAGCAACCGCCTACACCCTCAGAAAAGTGAGAGTCATTGTCGCTAAAACTACCCTCACCTGAGAGTCAGGCAGTGCCTGACCCTCAGGTGAGGGTAGTTTTAGCGACAATGACTCTCACTTTTCTGTGTGTATAGCTCATTAGGATGTAGCAAACTAAGCTTTAACAAAAATAGTTTCGTGGGGGGTGGCGGAGTCAGGCAGAGCATAAGAGCTTGATTTGCTAGCTGAAACCTGCATATCGCTGCTGAAACTCAGCTGTTGATATCCTACCATGCTTAATAACTGCAGGGTATACGACCGTTTTGGTCTATCAAGAATATTTTAGTGAATATATAGATAAATTAATAGATTAATCCAACCGAAACCCTTAGATCGATATTTGGAACAATCCTTTGTGTTAGGGATAAGTGTTGGTGTGTGATCTGATCCTAGATTAATCCCCATGTAGAAGGCCTAGGTTTAAGCTGTATAGTGTGATGCTGATTAAACAGTTGGTACATCCACCTTCTTACCTACAGCTCTAGTTCCAGTACCCTTGTGGGGGTCCCTCCCGAGGGGGGGGGGGCTGGGCTCTTCATAAAGATCAGGACAGTTTGATATGTCAAGTCTATTCCAGCCGGAAGGGTCTTCTAGGGGAGAAGAAATGGATGTTATTACTGTGATACTGTGGTATTAACCTGGTTTCTCATGTCCCTGCTGTGTGTGTGGTCCACTTCACTGTTTGACCAACATACTGTGTGCAAAAAGTTGATATAAGACGAGCTTTATTGATGACCACGCTGAAACGGCCGATATAATATGTTGCATGATCTGTGAAAAGGGACGTTAGTGTAGCGTGCACAACAGCTCCTTTTTATACTAAAGTCACATTAAATGCTGGGGGCGGATCCAGGAGGGGGGGGGGGTTGTGAGGCCCCTATCCATCAAAAGGCCCCTATCCCTCAAAAGACCCTATGTGCCAAACAGCCCCTATCTCTCAAAACGGTTTGATGACCTATGTCAAGTCCCTAAGTCATAAATACATTTAGCATGTCCCTATCCCTCAAAAGCCACTATCCCTCAAAAGTGTCCCTTTGATTAAATATGTGCAATGGAAAAAATTCATTTATAGGATATTGGATAAAATTCCCACTACCACCTCACCCTTAGTAACAACCCCTCCTACCTCAGGAGGGGTCAAGACTTTTGATAATAGATTTCCGCTACCGATTTTCAAACCTTCAGAGAACGTTATTGTAACATCAAATAACGTTTTCTTGTTAGATGGGTTTGTTCTTGTGAGGCATGCTTTCTTATTGCAGAAGCAAGAAATATTCTTTAAAATTGATCACAAATGCTTTTGCTGGATAAGAGTTTTGATACTTAGGGATCTTTTGTAGGATAGGGGCCTGACATGTCCCTATGTCTCAAATGTCCCCTCAAATATTTGTTATATAGGGACTGTTTGAATGTGGTCCCTATGTCTCAAATATTTGTGGGATAGGGCCTTTTGACATTTAGGGACTTCAGGTGTGCCCTAAGTCTCAGAAGGCCCCTATCCCTCAAATATTTGAGGGATAGTGGCTTTTTGAGACGTAGGGGCCTCACAGGGGTTCTGGGGGTCTTGCCGGACTTTGACTGACTTTGTCTGACTTTCACTAAAGTCTTTGACGTTGGTATGTGGGTACTTTTGGTGAAAAAGCCAGCGTCAGGCTGAGGCTGATATTTGTAGTCCTTTCCAAATTCCTAGCTACACCCCTGCATTATGTTTTGCTTCTACACAGTTGACTTTGCCTTTATCTCCTTGCTCAGAACCCGTGTGGTGCTGGGGGAGGGGCGCCCTCTGGTGTGGACTGTGACATAGATGACGCCTACAGACAGCGTTGTGGTGTGGACCAGAGCTGCAACACACAACAGGTAGGTCCTACTTAGGGAATGGTCATCTTTAACAACATGGGGAGTGGCCGAGGGGTTTCAGGACAAGTATCCCCCCCCGGACATCTAGCCCCTGCCATCTACCCTCCTGGACATCTACCCCCTAGATCATTCCCCCTCTAGGATATTACTCCCCTAGACATCTATCTCCTGGACTTTTACCCCCTCCAGATGCCCATATGGTTGAGTCATATCATGCACATGGAGGGGGTAGATGTCCCTAGGGGTAGAAGTCCTAGAGGGTAAAAGTCGTAGGGGGTAGATGTCCGAGGGAGTGGATGTCCTAGGAGGTAAAAGTCCTAAGGGGGTAAAAGTCCAGTGGGTAGATGTGCAGGGGGTAGATGTCCAGGGGGTACTAGTCCTAGAACCATATACTCCTAAACTCAAAATACCATACAGCCAAACTAGTGAGGTGTTGGATTACGAAATGTATCCAATTTGCCTTGAATTGATTAGCAATATGTGAATAGGATAATTAAACATCATTTTCCCTGTAATTTCCTGTAATTATTGGCCGGCGACGGAGTCCCCGGCCATGGTTAATGAGTTCACTTTTCCGTAAGGTTTCAACAGGAATTGCGCGTCCATAGGATTAGCATTGGGCCGTTTGCTTTTTGCACCCTACAGGCACAAGCTCTATACTCTCCCACCCTTCAGCACTGGGCTCAGCCAGAGTGATCCTAACCCTGCGCCGTCCGCGCGTTCCTCTTACGCAGTACACCTGCTCTATGGTCTCCCACCCTTCAGCACTGCACCCCACCAGAGTGATCGTAACCCTGCGCCGTCCGCGCGTTCCTCTTACGCATTAGCCCTTACCTGCAACCAATCTATATGTTGATCACACGTCTCTCACCCAGAATCCACTGCTCATTCCGGTCTGCTGAACTTTCAATAGGTACCAAGCTGTAATATGTTGATCACACCCCACCCTCCACATACTTAATAGCAGTACAGACTGCGGCAGGTAAGTCCTACTCACAAGCGGCCTGATGGGTGAGGGGAACATCAGCTTTCCTGTGGAGTGTGGGATGTTGTTCACACGTCTCTTTAATAATACCTGGCATACATACATACACCTACACAGAACATAATGCCATTCACTGCTACTACAGCCAACCAGCCGACCACCAAGCTGTAAGGAGCTGAATGCCACGTAAGGTCTCTCGTACCTACCACCCGATCTGGCTATAATTACCCCCGCACCTAGACAAAGCACTTACACTTAAAGGATTAAAGAGATCACATTTACATATTACATGTTACAGTAACGACCCTTTGAAGTTTCTCCCTCACATGCCTATCTGTTGTGTGTAAGTTTTGGTAAGGTACCATCATTTATACAGTTCGAGTCTCTCTCTTAGGGGCCGTCCATTAATTACATACGCATGAAGGGGGTGGGGGGTCAGGCCAAATGCGTAAGTCTACTGAACTTTCAATAAGCACAATATAGACTGCAGCGGCCTCACTCAAAAAGCTGCCAGACGTTTCTCCATCACACCTCGTACATAGTTAACAGTGGGCAGGCTAACAAAGAAACCTGTGAACAACACACCTTGGACAGGCAGCTCTCAGACAGCCGACATTTACCCCCACCCGCCCTGCAAAGGTACCGTGGTTATCATAGCTAGACCCGGCTACAGGTGAGAGCTGATAATTACCCCCGCCCCCTTTACACAGTACTGCTTCCCTTGGTCACAGAGGGTGAGGGGAGGGGAGGTTAGAAGTGAACCGACATGCTACTACTATACAGAGGGCGGGCAAGTCTGAGATTCAGTGCTTCATTCATGCATCAGGCTCACACTCGGGCGTGCATCAACCAATCTTGCCCTTTGCTGTCATGATACATGGATGCACCCATGGCGAATAATTCTACTCTGTATAGGGTATTATTATGCTGATTCCATTTGTCATTACATGAATACAACCCTGCTGCATCATTACTTCTGTACACTAACCCTTTAAGGACAGCATGGCGCTTCAGATGAACTGCAATGCATTTATGCATCATGACCTCTCCACACTAACCCTTTAAAGACAACATATTGCTTCATATGAACAGTGGTCCAATCATGCATCATTAGTGCATTAATTATAATTATAGACCAATACATGTGATCAAGAATCCTTGATGGAAGCCGGCCACCACCCCTATGGGGTGGATTTCCTCGATCATATACCTTTAAATCTTAGTATGTGTGTTGTGTGAACATGCATTTAAAGAGTAACACGCATTGAGTAGCGTAACAGAATTACACACATTTGACATCGACACACTTTAAGTAGGGTGTGGTGTGCTAGAAAAAGAAGTGGTTCAAAGTGGCTGAAAAGGTGGGTAGATATAAGATACTTTTCTTAGAGTGTATACAGTACCAATGTTGTTTTTCATCTCCAGGTTTATTCGTGTAATGGTCCTACTAGAAGCGCGAATAGGCCTGGTCAGCCAGGCTTGGTGTGTAGAGCTGAGGACCAGGGGGAGTCCATCACCGGAGACCTGTGCCCCTGCTGTGACTATAGGGTGCGCTACCTGTGTCCAGCCTCAGGTTAGGGCCTCTCTTAACTCCTTAAATAATTACTGGTTGGACTTTATATTCAGTGGAATTCCAGAGAAATATCTGTGTAGAGAATTATGTCTTGACATGGTGCAAGGGTGTCTTTTTTAATGCATTAAAATGATGTAACTATCTGCCAATTATGGTGTCAGAGTCTCTGGGACTTCTATCCCTGGGGACTCCCCCCCCCTCCAGATGCCCATAATTATGGTCGGGAGGAGGGGGTAGATGTCCCCAGGGCTAGATGTCCTAGAGGGTAAAAGTCCCAGGGGGTAGTTGCTACCTGAAACAAACCTTCTTTTTTGTTTGGCCTTAGGATGGTTTAATATATCCAAGGCCCATAAAAGATTGCACCTGGCTACACACACAGAAAAGTGAGAGTCATTGTCGCTAAAACTGCCTGACTCTCAAGTGAGGGTAGTTTTAGCGACAATGACTCTCACTTTTCTGAGGGTGTAGATAAGTCCCGATTATATCCTGACACACCTGTTTCTCTCTCTTATTATCTGAATACATAGTATTATACAACATTCCATATTCTCTGTTTTACAGATGTTATAACGATAAGTCCTACATACGGCCCAGCGGCTGGGAATACCAGTGTTACTTTGGTGGGAAGGGCTCTGAGACAGTACTCACAAGTTTTCATCGGCAACCTGCTGTGTCCCATCCAGTCAAGGTAAGCCTCTTTGAAGTTTCATACATAAGTTCTGTCTATGCCTTATGATTATGTCTAGTGTTATATACAAGAAAATGTATATCTATAGGACTAAAATAACTGATGAGCAGCGTATTGTTCATTTGGAAAGAAACAAGCCTTTTATGATGGAACTAACATCAAATTATGTGTTTACTCAATTTCGATATTCATTAGAATACTTGTAAACCATTTAAATACGATTTGAACTGAATGATATCTATATGATTCTACAGACTAAAAATACCATTTCTTTCAGATCACTCGACAAGTTAGTCTGTAGGACACCTTCCATAGACCTAACCACAGACAAGCAGACAGAAGATGTGTTTTTAGGTACTTCAGCATCAACAATTAGGAGCCTTAGACTCAACAGCAATGCTACCTTTACCTACAGGAGAGATGCCGAAGTGAAGAAAGTCTACAATCTTGACACTCTTGTCAGGTATGGAAATTATTCATTAAGTGGCCACAACATGGAAAATGTGTATTTGACAATGCTTAAGGCAATTTACCCTTAGCAACAAAACAAGACCGACCCTAGCATCCCTTCTCCAATTTCTAAAGGCTTCTTTCCTCCTTATTCTTTTTTTAAACAAATTTATATTTGATTTTTCAAAATGAATTTACGGTTTTTTCACCTACTTACCTACAATCAATTTGCAAATTTGTTAGTAGGCCCTACGATCTTGAGTTTACATTGCGATCCACGAGTCAACATTATCACCCGAAATTCGATGTATGTATATAGTTACTCTCTAAGCAGAGGTTAAAAAGAAATCCGAAACTACCTACCCTAAATTTTAGACCATGTTGCCTCAGCTTTACCTTTGCCCATTCAGTTTTCTTGGATAGGGTCTGAAACTGGGACTACACTACCCGATTACGTTGTTAGATCTGAGCTATTCTCACAAATAGGACCCAAACATATATAAAAAGAAAGGAAATATAAACAACCCCTAACATCTGATCATCCATGGTACCATGTTACCACAGATTTACTTTCGTGAGAATAGACCAAAAAATTGGTTAATGGAGCCCCAACTATATTGACACGGAGTTGTTTGCAGTTAGTACACATAGAGGGCGATATGATATAAAGGCAGATGCAATCTGGCCGCTGATACACTGTTGCTTCCATTGTGGAAAGGTTGAAATGGTTCTCCACATAGCGACGTGTACACACCTATAATATGCTTAATCTTGTACGTGTTTTTTTTTTATCTCGTTTTGTTTAATATCCCACTGTCCAAAAACTCCCAAGACAATCATTTCATAAGTTTCTCAATATCGTACTTCAATGTAATAAATACATATGCACGTGTATTTACATATACATTTATAAATATATACATGCACATTTATACCTTTCGGTCATGTAATAATGGTTTGAATAGCGATCGAGGAATGTACTTTCATGGATGGTGCCACATCACTATCTAAGATGCTAAATCAGTATTAACCAATCACACCCTCAGAAAAGTGAGCGTCACTGTCGCCAAAAGCACTCTTACCTGAAAGCCAAGCAGTGCCAGACTTTCGGGTGAGAGTGCTTTTGTCGACAATGACGCTCACTTTTCTCAGGGTGCAGACACATTCCATCTCACATGCGATATGTAAGCAAACATGTAGGACTCGAGTATACCTGTACTGTTACTATATATATATCGCCTAATCACTTGTAAATCTCTCTGCACTGCAGTGGGGGCACTGAGGTCACTATCGAAGGGACCAATTTCTTGTCGGTCACACATCCCCAGATGAAGATCACTGTTCTGTACTTAGACAATGGTGTGCTGCGGACCTGGGTCTACGAGTCGGTGAGTTGTGCTACCCTTCTCTCTGAGTCAGTCTCACCAAATCAATGTAGCTTCAAACTCTATGAACGGCTGACGTCTATATGACCGGCTGATTTCTATGACTGGCTGGCGTCTATGGCCGCGTCCACCAAAAGACACATCTTGTGGTGGCATATCCCTCTAAAACTGAAGGAAATCATGCCCTCTTTATAATAGGACGCCACCCTTAATTGTAGAAAGTCTAAACAGAATTGGGAGTGAGTCGAGCTACCCAGTCATACATAGACGTCAGCCAGTCATGGATGCCAACTGATCAGAGACGTCAGCTGGTCATAGATTTTGAACCTGTATTGATTCGCTGATACTGAGTCCTATGTCGTGCGATGACATAAGAGGGGGACCTGAATATGTCTGCCCCCCTTAAAAATATGTTTTTGCCGAGACGCTTGGATAAAATGCACATGCTTTCCCAATCCTATCTCTCCCTCATAGGGATCCGTGTGGACATGGGGTCAAATACTACATCTCTATACAAATCATTATAACAGTGTCTATGCACCATCATGCATAAGGTTATAGATGCCTAAAGCCTGTTTGGGTTGGGAAACAAAGGGATTGAACTTAGGTTGAGATGATGCCATATCACATACAGATGTGGGTATAGGATAGAGCTGTACATATGTATTTCTTCATTCTTCTATCAACAAACCAGTATTTCCGGGGTGAGCACAGCTTGATGAATGGAAGAAAGTGCCAATGTAGATTGCATGGGTGTGTTAATGAACTTAATTTTTATCCACTATTTTCCTTACCAAATGAAATATTGATTGATTTTTAACTTTTCCAGACATGCAGGATCGTATCCGACACCATCATCCAATGTCCTGTGCCGGCTCTGATCAACCCATGGCAGTTCACCAACAACACTAGACCCACACCACCTCCCCGTATCTCCCCCCCTCCAGATAATTTCCAACTCCAAGACTTTAGGTCAGACGAAGATGACGTGGAGGTCCATTACGATGGGTGGCAGCACAATTTTCTACCCCACCGCACGCATCTCATTGCAAAGAGATCCCCTAGGCGGCGCTCACGTCGTGCAACTTGTGACAAAAGGACTGGAGCTCTCCCCATTAATGACAATGACCAGCTCACATACCAAGTTGATATTGACTTAGATGGGCAGGCAGTGAGTGGGAATTATAACCTTGACGTCTATGTGGACCCTGATATTGATCGTTTTCCTGAGGCCCCTGACTGTCGCATCTTCCGAAACTGGCTGTTGGCTAGTGACACAGAAATGGAGATAAGGGTCAGCTTTCTTGTGATGTTTTATTTTATTTTAGACTCTTTTCAAATTCACAATTTATTCACTAAACCTTGATGAGCTACACAACAACAAAATAGATAAGCTGAAAAATGATAATTTAGACCCAATTAACGTTTTCCCCTTAATTGTTTGTCCGGCCATTGATATCCAACTTGTTCAATCGGATCCGTCAACATTCGCAGGATAAGAGAAGAATTAAACTGCAACATCAGTAGCAAATTAACTTTGGCGGAGAACTTGATTTCAGTAAATAAATTTGAGTTCCATTAAGCGCTCCCATACACATGAATATAATCTATGTTAATGGCATTCATTATTTCACTCTGATTCTCTTTATCTCTCACCACAGGGTTCACGCCTCAATGATGGTTTAGACTGCGGACAGTACAACATCCGTGTGGGGGATGCAGTGTGTGGTATACAAGACCTCTTCTCCAACAGAATAATCTGCCACCCTCCAGACAGCAAGCCCTACCCTGGGGCAGGGGATACCGAGGGACGGCTAGGGGTGGAGGTGTGTGAAATAGGGGCCTTTGAACCTATATTATGCCTAAGGAGATTAACAATTGTACAGCTTATCTCTTCCAATTGTATTCATTGGCAAGGCAAAACGCTATTAATTACTATTATTCCCTTCTTCATCTTTAAATAATTGAGTCATTTATAATCTATATAGCTACAGAGGTACAGTCATGTTTAAGAACATCAGCATGTTTAAATTATTACAAATTTCCACTATTTCAGCGTATAGTTTAACTTGTATAGTACTAATAAGATAAAAGTCTTTATCTGCAATGGATATATGTAGTATTTATCCATACATAAAATAATATTGCCTGCCCACATTGAATGTTTAGGAGCCCTCAGTCTTTTGTCCTAAGGGAGTGGTCATTTTTTAACAACAAGGGGGGGGGGGTTGGTGGATTTCGGGGGGACCAAAACAATTTGGACCCCTTGACAGTGGGGGGGGGGGGGCAAATAATTTGTACCCCTAGCTCTTGAGGGGGGACCATAAAAATGTCGACCCCTCCGGTGGGAGGACCAAAAATATTTCGACCCGCTCGTGCAAAAATCCACCAACCCCCCTGTTGTTAAAAAATGAACACTCCCTAATTCCCTGTGGTCAACTGGTCAATATGTTAGATTTCAACAATGCTACTCATTTTCCTTTCATATATACTCCTTTCCTCCAGGTGATGATTGGCAATGGTAACCTTAAGTTTGCCGTGGGGTGTTTGAACTACGAGGAGCAGCTGCTGGACAACCCTTATGGACTTTATGGCCTTATTGCTGGACTCTCTGCCCTTGCCCTAATCATCATTCTCATTACTATCTGCTGCTGCTGCCACTTCAGAAACAAGGGAGCCAAACAGCCCTAGTGGAGACTTTCTGTATTCTATAAGAAATTTAGATGATTACTCATGCTCTTCCAGAATTTATATATCAAATTTATTCAAGAGAGTATGTATCTCGATAGGAGGGCTTTATCTATAATTATCATGAGTACAACTTTATCCCAGCCGAGCATGTCGCCTGAAAGCCATTAGTTTGCCTTACAAAGTGGCAGGTGGTACCCGGTGATTCAAACTAGAAACATGCTGTACTACAATGTTTAATGTACTTGTGGTATCATCCACACTGCCACCAAACATTCAATGCACTAGTGTATAGAATATATATAGGGGAGCGATATATTTGTAGAATGGAAGATTTGCAACTTAGATTGAAGTTCACTGTGATTATCTTCATTAACAGTCCCTTTTTAATGATGATGATGATGATGATGATGATGATGATGATGATGATGATGATGATGATGATGAGAAGAGGTAGCTAGGCCATTAGTAATAGGATTATTACTGAGGATTATAGATATTTATGAAAATCGTGATGAGGGAAAACCTTTTTTTTCCGTTTTACATTTTAAATGAGAAGTATATCAAAAGTGAAAAGATATAGGCATATTTGGTATCGAATTAAATCTTATTCTGTCAGTAATGTAGTAGGCTAAGAATGACTTGCATTTCAAGGACTTTTACTGATCAATGCACTCTTAACTAGCTACTAAGATGACAAAATTGTTCGTGAAACAACATCTAAATTGGAAAAGATGAGGAAAAAAAACCTCTTTTTTTGGTTGCCATAATTACCATAGTGGTAACATATCATGGAGATATCAAATTCGTAATGTTTATAACTTCTTTAGATATAGTATGTAATGGTGCTTATTATTAGGTCTCAGTGTGTTTCTATATGCCGACACTGTATTAACTTGTATCTAATAAAACGAATTTGGACTTTGCTTGATCCATCAGGGACTGGTCATTTTTTAACAACAGGGGGGGTCGGGGGATTTTCGCGCCAGGCTGTCAACGATTTTTGCCCCCTCCCACGGGAGGGGTCATGAATTTTTCGGTCCCCCCCCCCTAGGTAGGATGAAAATGAGTGTGACCGACCCCTTTGAACGTGCGGGCCTTTTCACTAAAAAGGGTGTGATTTTTTTGATCCCCCCTCAAGAGGGGTCCAATTTATTTTTTCGGTCCCCCCCAATCCACCCCCCCCTTGATAAAAAATGACAACTCCCTTATGTTGAAAATAAAAAGAAGATTATATTCAATAGTTTGTAGTTTCCATTCCAGTAGACATGTGAAGGGATTTGAATGAAGTCGTGAGGTCTCCATGATTATTTTTCTGCACTACATCTGCACTAGCTACAGTATATTTTGCCACAGTATACATTGAAATAGACTCAGATGAGACAGTGCCAGTTTCGTAGCAAGCATATTAATGATACCCTTTTCCTGTGAACATAGCGTCCAAGTAACCAGTATCCATAGTGAATTACCTACTTTGCATGTACATTGTATATATGATTGGATATATAACTTCAAGTATTATGTGCACAACATAATGTGTTACCAGGTAATCTGAAACATACGGTTATAAGTAAAGTGCAGGTTTTAACATAAATTTCTTTTAAAAAGCCAGTCCAGGAAGGCATTATGCATTGTAATATTTTATTCCTCAATAACAGTTTTATTGCATTTGAGACGATTGCAATCTACATCACATGTAAGCACCATTGTTTTTCATTATCTATGTACATGGTATACAGTTCGATAATTTCACTTATGATATTATTTCTTAGTCTGGCAAGACAATTAGCCATTTCCGAATTTTAACCCATTTTGGGCGAATGGCGATTATATATTTTATAAAGGTCATGGTAGATGTCACAGTCTGGCAAACATGATTCTTAAATACCAATTTATGATATTAAAACATCAGGTCCTGATATTGTTGTTGAATACCAAGTACTTTAACATAATGTTGAGGAATAACAAAATAAATTTAGATGTGTTTTTCAGTGGTGATTTCCAGATATATTATAAAATAAGATACAGTCAGTTTCATAATTCCGATTACTACTTTTTCTCGTACCAGCCGTGATAAAATAGATAAAACAGTATAAATTAATGCCCTTCCCAAACCAAGGAAGGTGACATGCTCAAAGGCATTGTCAATCTCTGTAGAAATCCCATCATTCAGTGTAATAGAAAGTATTCTCTAACTTTTTTGTACACATTTATAAACAAGTTGGTAATCATAATACTGTTCAAGTCTTTTGACTATGGTTATATTATTAGAGTCCATAGTGTTGCCAGTGGCTAGCGGATGATTCTAATCATTTCTCTGAGAACCTAAAATAATTGACCTTTACATAATTCTATTATCAGATACTGGTCACAAAATCTATGCATGTATATAATGTGGAGTTGTGCAAAAGATGTACCGTTATAGTACCGTACATTTTATTCAGTCACAAAACATATGTCAAATAGTCTATTTAAATAATCATGTGTATAAACTATAATAGGTCTAGATCAATAACTTATTTATAAAATAATGGTCAACAACTGGCTGGTCTTGACTTCTAGATTAACTGATGATAAGATCATTTGGAATGTATAACCCTCCATGCACAAAAATACATGGATAGGTGAGTAAATGTATCAGTGATATGATTTTGATAAAATCCTTATTTCTAAACTCTAAAGTTTCTTAAACATGAATCTCACTGTCATCCCATATGGCAAGTGATACATGGGTTGGGCATGAGTCATGAGGTAGCAAATAAATGGGGCTATCTTTTATTGATTGAAGACAAGTTTCCCCTTCCTCTGACTCTGATTTATGTAAATGTGGTGCATAACTACCACTCACATGTCCCTGTTCATCTGAACAGACCTGAGGCTCTCTGGCAAGTCTAGGGTCTTCCGCATTATCTATGAACTGGTAAGGAGTGTATGGGTTTGTTGGGACTTGGGAGTCTGCAGTTGAAGGTTGCACCTCAATCTCTGAAAGATGTCTTTGGGCTAGTGGCAATCCTGTTGCCACATATTGAAGCTCAGTGGCTGTATCTCTCTCAGTATCTCCTATGCTGTGGGATAGCTGTATTGGGGTTGTATACTCCTGAAGAGGTCTATGGTGTGATTGGTGTAAGGCTAGTATCTGGTCCTGTCCTGCTGAAGTAGCATGGTCAGCTGGTTCTGAGGTGGGCTCCTGCTCATATGGCTCCAGTGGTGGTGTCTCCCCACTCTGCACTTCACATGGTGTCTCATATAGGACCTCTACTTGTACCCCGTTATTTTCTATTCCTACCGACTGTCTCTGATGATCTGATCCCGCAGGATGCCCCTGGCTGTCCTGATACCCAGAGTTACTACTAGCCTCTGCTACAGTTGTCTCTGTGGCTGCAAGTAGCTCTGCTGCATTAGGAGCCAACTCTGCTTGGTGTTCTTGCTGTCCTGAAGTACTAGTACCCTCCTCTGTATCCCTCTCCTGCATCTCCTGCCTCAGTCGCTGTAACTCTGACTTAACAGGGTGAGTGATCATCAAAAACCCACCCTCAATCACCTGACTGTAGCTCGGCAAGTTCCGTTTGTCCTCGCCATCACTCTCCTCCCCGAGGACAAAAGCAGGATTATCGCCTCTGATACAGTCATCATAGGCTGGCGGCATAAGATCTGGTCGGATACTATCTATACTGTTACACCTGCCGATGTTCCTTAAGGCCTCCAGGCGGCGCTCCCGCAGCAGGAGGAGCCGTCGATGCTTGTACCTGGCGTGCAGACAGAGTCCTACCTTGATGACGATGATCAAAAATATCAGGACACAACCAGCGATAAGCGCGATTAATGCCACCGGGCTGAGGTTAGGACCAGCAGGCTGCTCACCGCCCCCTGTAGCTGCAAAATGAGAAAAAGATGATGCTTAACCATAGAGAAAGCTAAAGGAAACTGAATGCTACAGCTGGAAATCCCCTTTTCTTTGCTGTTCTTGTCAATTTCTGTGTTTCTTTCGGAAGTTTACTCTCCAAATATGTATGTACTCCTTCACGCAAGCTGATTTCTACCCCATTCTACTCTTGTGGTGAAAAATGGAGTCTATGCCGGTGATTCCACCAACGCGACGTGACGGATCCGTCCATTTTTTAGACGGATCCGTCCACTTTTTGGACGGATCTGTCAAGTGACGGGTTGGTGGAAGCCATTTTCCCCGTAACCAGCATGCCAAAAGTGTGAAGGATCCGTCAGAATGGCTTCCACCAGTCCGTCCGTCGACTGATCCTTCAACGGACGGACTGGTGGAAGCAGGAAAATGGAAATCCGTCCGTCAAGGGGTGACGGATCTGTCACCATTTTGACGGATCCGTCAAGTGACGGGAATATCTAATTTTTTTAATATTTCCGTCCCTTGACAGATCCACCAAAATGTGACGGATCCGTCACCCGTTGACGGACGGATTTCCATTTTCCTGCTTTCACCAGTCCGTCCGTTGACGGATCCGTCGACGGACGGATCAGTGGATCACTTTTTTGGGTCCTTATGACGGCTAATTTGACTTCCACCAATCCGTCCATCGACGGATCCGTCAAAACAGGTAACTAGTCTATCAAATATGGACGGATCCGTTGACGGACAGAATCAGTGGAAGCAGAAACTGGACGGATCCGTCCAAATCGGACGGATTTGACCAATCCGTTGACGGACGGAGAGGACGGGGAAGTTGACGGATCCGTCACGTGGCGTTGGTGGAGTCAGCCCTTATGGAAGCTGCTGTTTGATCCAGACATATCAGACTGCCTTCAATATTTCCGGATGGTATCGGCATGACCTTCTACCTATTTTCTAACTGTCATCCAATGATGACAGGAAATAGCATGTATATACTAACAGGAAATAACAGGAAAAAGAAGTGGAATATTTGAAGGCAAGACCCCTTTTGAGAGAGGAAACAGTGTGATGTCATTAGTTAAACTGTAGAGTAATACTTTGCACTGTAGAGTTGTAAGTGATGATGCTGAAATCATCTTTTATTTTAGGTAAGGATTTACATCTTTAGAATACAGGGGTAATGTTTGAGGAGTTTGAGGAGTTTGAGTTTTGAGTTTAGATTTTTTTATTTGCCAATAATACGTCACAAGCGTGGGGCATTTTTTAAATAAGCCAAAACACATGTACAGGTATATACACAATCACAGTTTAAGTGTCAAGTTCAGTTAGGTATGCTGCATGTGTGACTATGCTGCATAGGAGGACTTACGGGCACAGTTCTTTTCATCAGATCCATCGCCACAGTCGTCAAACTCATTGCAGACCAATGCGTTATCTATACATACTTCGTTATCACACGTAAACTTTCCATGACAGCCAGCTGAAGAAAGACACGAAATAAGTATAATTGTTATCTACCGAAATGACTGTATAGATCTACAGCGTATCTCCGTTGTTTGAATAAGGTTTGAATAAGGTGCAGATTAAAATATCAACGGCATATTGTAAATGCATTAACCTGACTGCTGCAGCGAGGGCAAATCATGACAATTTAAAAAGTACAAATTAACCTAGATGTTTTCCTTCCAGTAGCCTAACCAATCAGTAAAATACAATGGTTTGACAAATAGAATGTCAATGTGTTATGTTGATAAGGTGGGTAAGGTGGGTAAGGACACAGTTATGCCAAAGTTAGATAAGCGTATACCATAGTTGTATGCAATTTTCAGATTTTGCCACCATGTGTCATATTTGTAGGCTTAGACCATGCGAAATCTGTTTAATCAAACGTAAGACATCAGTTGTCTTCTCAATCTTAGAACGTAGTTCAAAAATGGTAAGTCTGATCTGCCATTTAAATGTAAAAAGCTTACTGTTGTACTGGCAGTTGGATTCATCACTGTAGTCCCCACGTCCACAGTCACGTTTGTGGTTGCACAACACGTTCTTGTTGACACACAGCCCTGTAGTCCTACAGCGGAACTGTCCATTTTGGCATGAGCCAAGACCTGAGGGAGAATGTGCAAATGAGGTAGTTAGGAGAACAGGGAGAATACCAATGGAGCCAAAATAACCTCAGGTGATTTAAAAATTGGATAGAATATGCAAACTTGCGTATCTTTGGTATCTTCTGATTAGAACCATAGTGATCCTGTTAGAACTCATTCGTTAATGGATATCTTACATGTCGCACAGCACAGCTGAATGCAAGGCAAGTACACCAGTCAAAAAAGCAAATGACATGAAGTGAAATATAAAATATATATAAAATTTGGTATGGAAAATCATAACGCCAGTCTCAAGATAGTTATGACTTACTGATTTCCTCACAGGATATTGGTACAAATGTGATATCCTCCAGCAAAATTTTTCCACCAGTGATCATCATGTTCTCGATTTCTATCTGTGAATAAATAGATGGTACATGGTATTAGATAAAGATATAGCTTAGGCCTATGTCTCGAGTGAATTTATATCAATTTGTAAGCAATATATTGAATATTGTTTGAATAAGCGACATACACAGGCTAATGTGATATATTAAACTGACAACATGAGAAACTCTTTGAAAGTGAGAGCTGTATCGAATATAATCAGGATATTGGGTATTACTATTCATCAGGTTACTTTAAAAAGGAAGTCCTGCTTCAGATTTGTATCAACCTAAAGTACTTACTCTGGAGGATAAAGACCCATTGGCCACCGGCGGGCTGATGGTGTACTTTGCCAGTCTATTATTTCTGTTTGCATCACCCTTAGACCATTGTTCCTTCATGACTTCAAGTCCCCTCCGAACCACTAATTTACTACCTGGTTGATCCCTGAACCAGTACAGGAGGATGAGGCAGGTGGGCCCTGTTATAGCTACTGGAGGACTGGTGAGGACCACCCTACTGTTGTTAGCATTGCCACAGGTGGGGGCCACACACTCGTAGAGGCGTATCGCCCTGTTCCCTGGAGTAAGGAAGGAAGTTGAATTAAACGGGTAAATTGACCTGCCTGTATACATTCGTGCATTTAATGGGACTCTTCAAGATACTGTAAATAAAATTTAAATTTCAAATTTAATTTAATTTACTCTTGAATATTGTTAGACACCTTTTTCATTCCTTTGCATTTCCCGTTTTGCTCTGCATATGATCATATAGTTGTTTTTTTCGATTATTGGCACCGTCATATTGAATAAATTACCTGTAATTATCAGACGTGAGATGTTGTGACTGCATTTCCAACCACATTCATGGTAGCGACTGAAGGTACATGAAATGTCATCTGTCATGAAAGTAGAAAGTCAGGTATCTCATCACGAGCAGTTCAACGACACAACCCACTGTTTATAACCCTGTAGTTACATTTTTGGACTCATGCTTCAGCCAGTCGAGAGGAGTTACAATATGTGAGAGTTGGATAACTTGAATGCCTTTATCTTATGTCAGTGTATAGAATTGTACGTTGCCTAGCACTGTATATATTTCTTCCATTTTGATGGAACAGATTATCATATTTCGGTATATTCAATTTATAAATTTTCACATCCGTAAGTCTATGGCCATAAATTTACTACTAAGTAATTGGAAAAGACCAATTATGCAGCATGACAGTTCAATAATTTCACATTTATGGCTTTGAATTATCATTTTCGTCAATAAAACAAAATACCCAAAAGACTCACCATAATAAGGACATGCCCCCTCCATCAAACTTAAATCGTCAATGGCAATTTGTGCCCTGTACTCCGATCCTCTTGTAGGATAAAATGTGATGTTGTGGTTCTGTTGTGTACAGAGAAAGGCATGTAGAATCAGGATTTCATGTTGTTACAGAACACTACATACATGTATGTATCTCAAAAAGGCTTTCCTTCATACCTTATTCAATTAATTAGTTCGATGTTATCTTCAGAATGGTATTAAGTGCCGTATCGCAAATAGTCTACTGCAGAGTATACTGTAATACCATGTATTTAATCATGTATTAGCACCTACCTTGTAATACCATGTCTATAATCATGTATTAGCACCTACCTTGTAATACCATGTCTATAATCATGTATTAGCACCTACCTTGTAATACCATGTCTATAATCATGTATTAGCACCTACCTTGCTTGTGTCCTGTATATAGAGGGAGAGTTGGGTGTGGTGCCAGTAGTTGCCATAACTCCCCTCACGTCTCCATAAAATATGGTTCAGCCGATCCTCCCAAGATATTATTAGTTCACCGACATCTGGTCCTACCAAAGAAAAGGTGTAAAACCTCACATTTAGGACAATACATGTACATGCAGAATGCCATTAAAGCCTCACTGGATTTAGGGGAGGCTAGGATGCAACTTTTACTTTTCACGAGTACTAGCTAAAGAAACTACATGGCGAAAATACTGCCATAATAAACACTGTTACTATTTACATTAAGGGTAGTAACATTCTTTTATTGAATTGTTCTCTTTACCATCATCTCAGAAATTGACCAACATGATTTTGAATCGGAATTTCAGAGGAATTAGTGTTAAAATATTATTCTAGTATTTCATACTAATTTGAATCATCTAGATCTTTCTAGTCATCCTTACTGTGGTGGTGTCTTGGTTCGAGAGTTGTTTAATTTTTAAAAACTTTCTCATAACTATGCACTTCTTCCTACTTACCATTCATGTGATACCAGAACGACAGACACTGTTGTTTTCCTGTCGTGGATGTTGGAACTCCCAATGTGATACCACCCCATTTTTTCGTCCTACTGTCGCTAAAGTCCTTCACCATATAAAAGTGTCTGCCTGCCAAGTTTCAAATCACAGTATTATTTGGGCAGCACTTATAAATATCTCTGTTTATTTTGAGCAGAGATTTATGCTTTTCACATAATATCAGTCAGCCATGCTTTGTGATAGCTCTATAATCCATGGATCTTTTTCAAGATCATGGTCATCGGGGCTGTTAATCCCAATTCCGAAGAAGGACAATTTGACTATGATTTAAAAAAAAAGGTGCCCAATCAAGTCACTGCCGCTTCCAGGGAAGGTGTTGGAGAGAATAATACTTGTGGTCTGCAAACATCTTCAGGACAACCAGATTAAATGAAAAACAATATGGATTTAGAAAACATAGGGGGAATAGCGATGCATTTTTGACATTCTTAAAGATCTATACGATGCCCAAGATGAGGCAAAGATGGTATCAGGTGTTTTATCCACTATACTAAGGCGTTCAACAGTGTCCATCACAGGACATTAATCCGCAAAGTTGATTGCCTGAAAAATGGTGCTACCGCCGTGGCTGATCTACATACTCAATGTGGGGTGACTATGTTAGATAGTAGACATAACTTACAACTTCTGGGTATAATGTGGAAGATGTCTATGAATGGCAAAGTGCAAATCCAAAGAATAGTAAGAACCAGGGGGGAACACAAGATTAAGTTTGCTAAGCACAGGGCCAAGACTGCCTTTTACCAAAAGTCCCCACATTATCGGGGGTGTCGAAATGGGACCAGCTGGACCATACAGTTCAAAAACTGAGAACTAAAGACAGTTTCAAGCTGGCAATGTCAAAAATCATTTTCGATTAATCTTGTCCTCACTACACCGTCTAAGTGAAAATCGTCTTCATCATCTTTCGCCATATCTCTATCCCTCTCTTTCACAAACTAGTGCTGTACATGCCTGTGCTGGGACCGTAGACTGTGTCATGGTTCACACTGGTCTGCTCCCACATGTGGCCATAAGTCCACAGACTGCCACATCCACGCTGCTCAAAGTCACACGCCAACTGTCCTGCCACCTGGGCTGGAGCTGCAAAAACACAATGTTGAAAATAAATGAGATGTCCAAAGGGGACATTAGGGTGGTGTGAGAATTCTTTAACAACAGGAGATCCAGTTGGATTTAGGAGAGAGGTACTATACACAGAGAATGACTGCTACACATTGTCTCCAAAACAATGCTGTTCTATTGTCTTCAATATGGTATTCCCAAATGAAGAGAGAGTCTGGCAATGCTGGAATCTTGGCGCTTCGGCAGACATTACACCATGGTGTATTAAAGCTACTTTTTAAAGAGCAATTAGATTTATTCTTATTAGTATATTGTACGTTATTTTGCAGATGTAAATCTGATAGACACATGAGAGGCGGGTAACTCGCCTATGACGGAGGGGTATACCTCTCCCTACTTACCACATCGAGTGATGCTATAGTTATGCCAGTGGCACTTACCATTGCTGGTGGTCTTGCACCTGGAGTGGGCATAGGACCGGTCTGACCTGTCAGCACAACCTCCTGCACCTGAACTGGGACACACCTCTCCTCCACTACAGCTTCTGTCAAAGCACACCACCCCACAACTCCTGGCAAACCCGACCTCTGCTGTGGCCACTGTGTGACCTGGGGAACAAAGAACAACCGTTGACACGGTGGCCAAAGCATTGTAAACCTAAATTCTTTGATAATTGACTGGAGGATTGTGAGGCTAAGAAAGGCCAGGTTCGACCCTCGAAATTTTTATCCAATTTATCATTCTATTTGACATTGTTTGGGGGTGTTTTTTAGTCGATTCGGCACACTGAAAATAGCTTGTGTAGATGAGCAGTAGAATCTACTGTAGTTTTACAGTATATACCACGGTATAAGTACACATAAGCCGTAGAATCTACTGTAAATCTACAGTGGAAAATATGTTGTTTTTGGAGTCGACTTTCCCTTGCCTTGCTATTATGAATAGGACTGCATCGGATTTCTTCATCAGATAGTTTTCGAAAATATCGACTCATGTGGCAGGACGAATTGGTAAAATCGAGTGGAATTTTCCTGGTAATAAAAATCGCGAATAATTAGTCTCCAAACATCTAATGTGGAATTATCCCTTCAGTCAATGGTTTATCATACTGCAATAGTCAACGAACAAATCAGATGCTTGCCTACCTTGGAAGTTACTGCCTTGAATATGTTCTCTTGGGACTGTTTTGTATGTGGCATAGAAGCCCAGGTCGCTGGCAGAGATATCAGTATGGAAGACCAGTTTCAGATAGCTCTTCCCATGATTAGGTCTCCCTGATAATATAAAAAGTTCAAAATTAGAATGGATTTGTGATATCAAGAATGCAGTATCAAGACGGTTTAAATACTTTGGTAACCATTTGTTTTATAGCAAATTCTCTTAGCCCAGAAGTGTAGTCCTTTTTGAAAATCAATTCAGTAATTACTCTATGAATATCATAATCGCCACAAACAGTGTATTTCGTGAACAGAAAACTATTCCTCATTCCATTGTTTCGGTATGGAATCCACATATAAATGTTCACTACCTGAAACCATTATGATAATTGAAACACGTTTTACCACAGGGATAGTCCAGTTGCCAGCTTGAAAACCTTGCAGAAAAACCCCCCGAAGGGGTTATGACTGATTTGGGTACAGGAAGTCATATACTTTCAGAATCTTGACGATGCCCGGCTGGCATCGTTGAGCGTTTTCCGAAATTCAAGATGGCGTCCAAGATGGCTGACAAAAATGTTTAAAGTCATAAATCAGTCAATTCTTATGTGATTTGCATGTGTAATACCTCTAAATTGGGTTTTTTGGGCATGCCTGATTGATTAAAAGAGTCAAAAAGTCATTTGAGTAAGTATCCATGGTGATAGCGTGTTTCCATAGCAACCAGCATGCCGATTATAATACAAAATATATATTGTTTTAAGAAATTTGTCATTTCTCAACACCTACACTCATGTAATATCTCAAATTAAAGGTCTCCTTGAGACACATCATTTTAACATAGTTTTAGAGTTGTCACAGGTCCTAGGTAACCATGGCAACCAGAAATCACCAACAATAATGCCTTATGATTGATGCCGAAACATCATCATCCTTACTGATAACTGTGAATGCATGACAGAACAACCAACATGGCCACAATATACTCTGTCCTCAATGTCAAAAAGTCATTTGAGTGGGTACCATGGGGACGCATCATTTCCATAGCAACCAACATTTTAACTCAAAACATGATTTTAGCTCACAATATATTTTGTATTGAGGAAATTGTCTTTTCTTAACATGATATTTGGAATGAAATTCATGTTTCCATGGCAACACATATCAACAAAGACACTCATTTAGGCTCTAAAACGTTCTTTTTGCATTCCAAATAAGGAAGCTTTTCACTAAAAATGGAATGTTTTGTATAAAACTACTGAATTCTCCAGAAAAAAATACCAAAAAACAAATATTAGCCTGTTTCTTCCAATTTAGGCCATGGTGGAGCCCCCTGGTGGCAAAATTGGTACTAATCCCGCGGGGATACCCCTTTCTGCTTGCCTGCTCACATATGGTCATGTGATATCTCAAAGTAAAGGTCTCACTGAGATACATGATTTTAATATTGTTCCGCAATTGTCATGGGTACTGGGTAACCATTACAACTTCCCCCTGTGTTAGTGGGGACCTCCATGATAGGGCCATGAAGGAGTAGAATAACTTGCTGGTGGTCTTTCTTGTGATCTTTCCTCAGAGAACCATGTCAAAGGCTATGGTTTGTCTGGCCCTGCCTACTATAGTACATGCCCAGGTTTGCAATCTCCCGGGGCAGATGTTACGTGGGACACCGGTCTTCCTTCACCTCTGCCAAATCCTTACTCCGTGCTTCGCAAATGGACAGATTCTGTCCATTGCGCACTTTCTTGAAATATACAATTTCCCATCTATGATTCGATTGAAATATTTGTAGCAAGGGCTGAACATGAGTTTCTGAAAGTTACAGACATATTGGTTTTGTTTTTGTGGTGGAATTTGTTGATTTTCCTAGGGACTATTTTGGAGTAGGGATATAAGCAGTGTGTGAAGCGGAAAGGAGAGCAGGAAAGTAGTACACTTTTCCAGACCCTTTCCACAGGAGAGTTCTTAGGTTTTGGCAGAGATAGAAAGTGACTGGGGGAGCGGAAGTCTCTGCCGGGGAGATTGCCAGGTAGGTAGGACCATGCAAATAAAAGAACGCTTGCTCTCCTCTGAAAAGAGCAGGGTACGTGGCCCGGTAGCGACTCACTGCTGTATTAGGCAAGCAGCATATAAATATCTGTCTCACTGCAAGGCAACACTACTATTTGTGGAAGGCTACCTTGCTAACTTGAGATAATTATGTTCCGTGAGGTACTTGATGTACGTCTGGACATTAAACAAATCGATCAATCATTCAAATCTGACCATGACAACTGGAAATCAACAACAATAATCCATAATGATTGACATAGAGGTAGTTCAAATTACCACTCCCACACACTTTTAGGCACTATGTCTCTCTGGTCAGTGTCTGCAATCCAAATACCCTGTGTCTGCAGTCTTTCATCATCCATGGTAACCACCATAATCTGACCCCCTAACCTCCCTTCCCACCAACTTTTACTGGCCTGCCCCTAGTGAGCCACAGGCCTCTTACTCCAAAATCACCACATGTACTAGTTGAAGTTGTTGCCAGAATTAACTGAGGAAAGGTTGATCCAGGGCAAGCACACCATGCGACCCATCAGTTCCAATGCAGTGTGGTTTGTACTGACTAACATAACCTCAAACTAGTTGGCACTGATCCTGCTGTTTGCAGCTAGCTGTTAAGCACTATAAGAGATTTAGGGAGTAATGATATAGCAAAATATGAAAAAGGACAAAAAGAAGCTACATGAGAATATCAATAGCCATGTTCACCTCAAGCATCAAAAGGGGCATTCAGCCTTACATGAGAAAGCTTTCTGATGGTTTCATTGACAAGTTACTGCCATAGCTGTAAACTGGAAAAGGTCATAAATAAGGGAAGCAGATTCAGTTGACACGGAAGTGTCAATGGATCAATTGGTACCAATCAGGCTCTATCGATCTTGATTCTCAAGAACTGAGAAATTCAAAGACTCCTCTTTGATCAGGAGAATACAGCTACATGATCGAGCATCACAAATGAACAAGCCAATGCAATCATGACCAATCAAGCTAGGACATCTGTGTGGTAATATCAAAGAATACATGTCATCTCTTATGACACTGGTGTCTTTATTCTGCTAACCTGAGGGGGTGCTATGTCTTCAGAACATCCAGAACAAGACCCTCTGCTATTTGATTGGTCTTTGCATACAGCAATGAAGTGTGTCATCCCCACACCATTGCCAAATGTGATTCATGTTCCTCCATCAACTATCCTCAAAATGCTTTGCTGTAACTGTTCTTCCTCAGACCATGTTGTTCATGGAGATGTTACTTGCTGATGATCATGCTTGATTGAACTGCACAGATATGTGGAAATGTCAGATCATTGATTCACCTACTTAGTGTCCCATCCAAATGACGCTATGGTGGACAATCTGGAAGAGGGAACCATTGTAGATGACCATATTGATTGTAGTATTGGCCGTAGTATTCAGTGAGATAGTGACTGAAGCCATTATTGTATGCTACTAAGCTAACCATCAAGCAAATAGTTACTAACTGTTATAGCATTATACATTTTGTATCTGTATAAGGTATGTCAGCAGACTGGAGTTATTACACAGTAATGATACACATCTGCATGTTCATATGTTTGTGTATTGCTGATATTGAACAACTATACTGCATCATTCACTAGCTGGCCAGGCCGACAAAGGAGCTGGCCAGGCCGACAAAGGGGCAGCCAGGATAACAAAGGGGCTGGCTAATAATGAGTGCACTATAGGAGGACTGGCAGGGTATGAGCTGCTTTAATGACTGTTGTAAACATCATAGATTTATAGGAGCTCTGAGGATGCATCTTATAGACACCACTTATGTGACTTGTCATCACCTCATAGTCAGGAGGCTTGCCAGCAGGTCCCAGATTCAGTATGTACAGCAGAAAATTATTTTTCTTTACCATAGTAGCAGCATCAATTAATAACATGTTAAAAGATGTGAGTTTTCAAGATCTATGATAAAAAGTGCACATTTGGTAAAAATCATAACATGAAATCGAAACTTTCTGCATATAAGCATATTGGTTGCTATGGAATTGACCCATCTCCATAGATAACCACTCAGGTGACATTTTGACATCAAGCAGAGAATCACTATCTGGTGGCCATGTTGGTTGTTCTGTCATGTATTTGCAGTTATCAGTAAGGATGATAAGGTTTTGGCATCAACAATTAGGCATTATTATTGTTGATTTCTGGTTGCCATGGTTACCTAGGACCTGTGACAACTCTAAAACTATGTTAAACTGATGTATCTCAATGAGACCTTTAATTTGAGATATTACATGAGTGTAGGTGTTGAGAAATGACAAATTTCTTAAAACAATATATATTTTGTATTATAATCGGCATGCTGGTTGCTATGGAAACACGCTATCACCATGGATACTTACTCAAATGACTTTTTGACTCTTCTAATCAATCAGGCATGCCCAAAAAACCCAATTTAGAGGTATTACACATGCAAATCACATAAGAATTGACTGATTTATGACTTTAAACATTTTTGTCAGCCATCTTGGACGCCATCTTGAATTCCGGAAAACGCTCAACGATGCCAGCCTGGCATCGTCAAGATTCTGAAAGTATATGACTTCCTGTACCCAAATCAGTCATAACCTCCTTGGGGGGGTTTTATTGCAAGGTTGCAAGGATAATTGCTCCCTGGCAACTGGACTAGGAAAGGAGACAAATGGAAGACCTCCTATATTAACACTGTCAATGGGCGGACAGTAAGGGTCGGGCCTTTACTTATGACAGTTTAATATCTATTCTAGTTGCGGAACTGGCATATCTGGCCGAACCTCGCAGCAAACGGTATAAGGGGGCTTGTTTTTCTGTCGCGGATAAACAAACTCATTATCTTTTTTAGTTTTTGCAATCATGTTGCCAAAGGCGAATTGTGATCATATAGTTTCTTAACAAACACTCACAGCAGAAGGAATCCCCCCATACACTGGAGAACCGAGCAGACAGTGAAGGGTTTTTGTTTTCGCCTAGACCTGTGAATTCGTCGTGTTTCCCTGAAACGGTTGCATTCTCCATCCAGGGTTCTCCATGTATCTCCAGATAGTCTCGCATTTTCTCCATTCTGAATCTTTGGAATCTGTGACCCAAGACAGTAATTTATTAGTAATTTCTTTAATTAGTTTTATTTTTTAGCATATTTGGCAATTGAGTATTATGTATCAACATATTACAAAACTTGTATTAGGTAAATCGCTAGTCAAAGTCTCATAGAACTTCTTGAGCAGATCTCTAGATTTATTTCTTCTAATAAAGACTCACTTTGAATATATATTTGCTTGAAATAAGAATATAATATGTAAGGTGGGAACGAGGAACCACACTCTCATCAGTACTTTTTTCTATTTTCTAATCAAAACTTGATACTGTAAAATACAGTAAATAGCCGGTCGTCTTACACGTTAATGGCAGCATAATGCCTCAATGATTCATGTTAGTTTTTGCCATCATGGAGCACTGCTTTGGGGTATCATATGCGGAGTGTATGAACACCTAGGGTTGGCATGGTACATGAATACAACATCGGCAACCTACTTGCCAGGCACGAACACCTGGATGGATTCATGCATTATACAGACATAAGGTCAGCGTGTACTAAACCACTACTGCAAGGATATTTGCATTCAAGCAAGTTGAGGATGCTTAAGGTGGCCGGCGGGGATTGAAAACACGTGCATTGCGCAGCTTTCTGCGCACCTTTGTGCAGTTATTCAGCTATTTGTAAGTAGAACTAGACCTGTAGTTTGACAGAGTCTTGCTGGCCCATGTGTTCCATGCATGCCTCATTATCAGAGGATAGGGTGTTCGAACCCTGCTCATGCTATTACAAATTTACAATTTTGCTATTAATTTTACTTTATGCACATCTGTGGGGGAAGTTAAAAAAAATCACATTTGTACTATTGATACATACTTGACATCAAATGTAGTCTAACATATGAAAGGAAAAAACATGGTGAGATGGTGGTATAGGTGAGGATCGAACTCACAACCTTCTGTTCTCTTACCCTACGCCCTAGACAGACTGGCCACAGAGCTTCATGGTACAGATCACATTAAAGACTGTATTTTGCCTTCCCACATCCAGATCATATGCCCTGATTTTTCTTTTAATTTCAAAGCATAAAAAACATAGAAATGTGCCCGGGACCATGTGTTGAAAACACATTTTCTGGATAGATAATATTATAAACAATATTGTAATACAGTATCTAAAAAACGTAGTTACTTTTTACAGCTATTTTCTAAGTACATGTATATGTGAGAAAACACTATATGATCCTATCATATGTCACTTAAACCTTGTGGTATAATATCTCAGAATCTAGCTCGGGACCCCCCAATTTTCTTTGTATTTTTGGAAACTATAAACCCTTAGGGTTATATGGTATAAATCTTGTAAAATCGTAGTTACTCTAACGCTATCCCCGCCGGCCACCTTAAAGGAACACTTTAAGCAACTTTAACATCAGTAAATGCCATGTAAATCAACTAAACGCTCATAATAGCATCAAAGCGGCGTTAAGTGGCATTGACTGGAATTAAAGATACTTAAAGTGTCTTTAACTTGCCTAGATATAAACATTCATGCACTACAATACACTACCATGCCGCCATTAAACTTAGATAAAGGATTGGTTTCTACCTGAGGCATATGGCAGAGTCTGGCTGTGCGCTGGGCTGCAGGGGGATGGTGTACACACAGCTCAGGTTGTCCGGGTACTGGAGGGGGTAGTTCTCACTGACCAGGTACCCCGACCCCCCGGGAAGCTGCCGGTCACACGAGATCCACGACGTCTTACTGGAGGAGGCAAATGGTGCCGGTGATGAGGAGGCTGGAAGGTATAGAGTAAGCTGTAAAGTATTTTTTCAATGTATTGGTGGTGATGCTTTTAATTGCATAATATACAGCGAGAGAAAATGAGTGTCACACCTTTGTCGCCATATCATAGTATCATAAACCTTTGGAACCAGCCGATAGCCATTGTGGGGGTTATATTTCCATGTTGCCATCAAAACCAACAATGTACACGTTTGTAAGTGACTAAACTCAGATGTCGAACCTAAAGCTGATGTCCAACAGCAGTTGTCTGAGTTACAGTTGCATGTATCAGTTATATATCAGTTATATATCAGTTATATATGGTGGGCATGATGCTTGACTGTAGCCCTGGTGAGTTACTCGCCAGGGCTACATTCATGCATAATGATGACAAACGCAATAATGTATTAAAACACTGTGCGGGCCTTAAAGGGTTAGGGTATCATATCGGACACGAATCATAGCTAAAATTGGCCCGCCACCTGTGCTAGGGTACTCCACCCGGAAGAAATAAGTGTGGAACCGATATTGATGTAGATAAGGACAGTGGCAGGCTGATAGGAGCACGGGGGGGGGGTGTGTGTGATATGGATACCATATATACTGATATATATAGTGCTTTATGTGGGACAGGTCAGGGATGATTGGGCATTACAAGCTTGTCATGTATGACATGTTATTTAGTTTTGGTTTGTATACATGTATGCATTAATAGGCCTGTGTCCACTATACTGGGGTTTATCAGACTGTCGCCGACTGTCGCCGAAAACACGTTTTGGCACCGTTTTGGTGCTCACAAAACTGTTTTGGTGCTCACACAACCATTTTGGCGCAATGTTTTTCGGCCACAAAACAGGCTGATAAATTCTAGTGGACATAGGCCTATTACAATTGACTTATTGAGCTAAGGAGGGAAAATGGCAGACTCAGGTCAGTTAGTTAATTATAGTCTTGTGAATACTTTTACAGTTATGATATAAACTGAAAAAGGCTCCTCTTTTTTATTCCTCCTCCCCTGATTGCTCACCTTTACCCCACCCCCACCACCCCCACCCCCACACACAGACCTTTTAAATTCTGACAGGACCACCTAATGTTGTTAGCTTCATGCTGTATATGCACAGACATGTCCGCAAAACACAGGTGCAGGGTCACTGGTCTGAATACATATATATTTCAGTAGAATCAATCAAAACCTGGATAGTATAAGAAATTAACCACCAAAAGCTGGTCTAGGGCAAAGAACTGAGGCAGTTCCTTAACATCTCCAATGGGAAGACTCAGATTGACCGCTATCGACAATTAAAATCATTCTCTTCCAAAACGGGCACCTAATTCCCTGTACATAGAGTCATAAAAGCCTCAATGTAAGGTGTGTAACAACAACTATATCCACAATTTAGTGGAGAAAAGAACAGGCAACTACGTGGGATATGCTGCCACTAGTACAGAACTATATGCACTAATAGAATTGTGCCCACTAGCATTAACAAGACTGTTTTGGCGCTGAAAGCTAGTGGATTCCAGTCGGGGAGAGCCTTTGGTTGCAGCTTCATGCTGTCGACCCTCCTTCAAGACTTGTTCGGGCGTCAAATCCTTACCCTTGTCAAGCAGGCTTCGACGGAAAAGCTCTATTGGCGTAGAAGCTATCACTAACTCGATGACGCGTTCTTGAAGCTCGGCATCGGTAAACTCGCATTGTAACGCCTGGGTACGCGCTCGCGATACGAACTCGTCTAGGGACTCGTTTTCGTCTTGTTCATACTGAAACATCAAATCAAGGCGGTGTACCCGGAAATGTACAGAGATATTGAGTTGGTCTTCAAAAAAACTCCAGTGTTCTGCACTCAGCCCTGAGGCATTGAGCCGGCGCAAACCCTCATCCCCCAAACCTATCTTGATTTTACGAGCTATTTTGACCTTCTCAGTAACCTCGTTGTCCTCAATTACTAAGGACATGCGTTGCTTGAATAGCTTGAACACCTCAGGTCTATCGGGGGAGTCCCAGTTCATGGTAGGGGGTTCCACCCAGTCAGCAGAGCGTGTCCCCAGCGCTACTAGTGCTTACCACTGCAGGTGACTGCAGGCCGGGGCACACACTCATGTATTAGCACATAACCTGAACCTCTCAGTAAATGTCAAATCCGGGGAAATCTAGGCATATCTCTTCAAATCAAAAGACATGGCTCTTTTCTAGACATATAGGGTGACATCCCCAACCCACCCCTTTTTTTGTATCATGTTTGGTTCGTGAAATATGGTTGAAATTAAATTAAATGTCAGAATATAGCAGAGACAGAACAGTAAACTGGAAAAAGGGGTATGGTCCACTTATAGTCTAGATATAAGAGAATGGAATGCACAAATAAAATCTGGCCTCACTATTACCACTTTTCCCGGATTTTAAGCCTAGTGAAGGTCACATTAAAGTAATCAATGCAATGAATGAGAATGACAAAAAATATATCCTATGATAGACCTTGAATAATATTTTATAATGGTAAAATAATGAGGTACGTATCCCATACAGTTGCTTATCTATTGACATGTAAACTTTATGTATTTCCCCTCCCCAGTCCCTGTGGCTTCACGCAGGGTGATTACTCAGTGTGCTACAAGCCCCAGTACACACTCAGTACAGGTGCCGTGGGTCTGGTAGTTACAGCAGGCAGTGGGTGGGGTAAACATTTAGGGACTTTTCTATCTTACAACAGCTCCTAAACATTTACTCCTCTATGTATTATCATTCTGTCTTTTGCATTGGATCAGTATAGGTCTTCTTTATCGGGTCTGCATTTTAGAAATTATGTAAAGTAATTCTTTAATTTGTGATGGAACCCCCTATTCATGGTAGGGTATTTGGCAGCCATATTGTTGGAATTGGAATTTTCTGACAACAATTGTCTTTTTTTTTCACAGTGTAGGTTATGGAAGTGAAATTTGTGACAACAGTTTTTTTCACAGTTTAGGTAATGACAACAGTTTTTTTTTCACAGTGTAGGTAGTGGAAGTGAATTTTTGTGACAAATGTTTTCTTTCACAGTGTAGGTAGTGACAACAGTTTTTTTTTTACAGTGTAGGTATTACTATACTATGGCTGTATAGTTATAGGCAGTCACTGTAGTCAATATACAGGTAGTAGTATATAGACTATCGACAGTCACAATAGTCAAATACACAGGTAGTAGTGCATGGACTATAATCACTTTCCTCCAACTTGTAGATCTATCTAACACATGGTATTGGTATAGGCACTGTCAACTGTAAATGGTTCCTCCTCCTGGTGTGGTACCATTGGCATTGTAGAAGATTTCCTACTCACAGTTTTTGGTGTAACCTGATGTTGGTGTTGCTCAAAACAAACATCAATTCATCACCTACTTTACCACTGCCACCATGTAATGATAATGTAACCATTAAAGTAGTTGGTAAGGCAGATGTTGATAGATTTATTCCTGAGATGACTGGCATGTTTACATCTTCAAATATGGCTCCATAATGGCTGATCCCCAAGTTCCCCAGTCCACCACCAGGTGGAGCAAAGGCTATATTATTAGTTCCTGTTTATACCACTTGGTGGGGTGGCTATTACTGGATATCACTACAGTGGACATGGGCTTATTACTTTATATATGCATGGATGGATAATGAACTATTATACTAGGTCCATAGTCAGTGATAGTGGACATATCCTGTACACACAGCGCACAAGTGACATCATGCTTGTTGTATTTATGCCTGGCCAGTCGATATTTGTTTGGCTAGGATTTTTGTACAGGAATATTGCTCAGAGAGACTTAATACTTTGACATATGACTTAAAACATCACCCTGCTTATCCTCATATTATATAACATGCTACATAAACAGTGGGGATATTAACTTGAAAAGTACTGTACAACAATACTATAATTCAGGACTATAATTAGACATCTATGGCATTGGCTAGGTTACATAGGTCCTGGACCAATCAGGGCATGACGGACCATTCTCTGCTGGAGACATATAATTTATAACAAGGCACCAGGCACATCGTGACTGTCTTGGTAAACTGGATTTTAACGAAGGATAATGGACCGTTTCTTCGTTTAGTGAACTTTAATCTTGGTACCAGAACATAATTTGATTTTCCTTGTATCAGATAAATTATTCCCCCACTGCAAGCACATGTGTAACCCATAATATATATAATATGTAAATGCCTTTTCGCATCGTGATGAACGTGTTCGTCGGCGCCAAAACAGTCTGATATATCCTAGGGGACACAGGCCTTATGAGATTACTAAACTTATGAAGCTTCTTATCGATGAGACGCTGAGTTATTCAATTGGGCTGCATGATGAAGTATTAACTGTACCATTTAGATATCATCAAAGGCTTTACTGCATTTAGGCCATAATTATGGGCTTTTTACATAAATGCATCAACTATCTATGAAATATGTCTGATGAAAAAAAAATCATGGCTTTTCTGAACTGAAAGTAGAAAAGTCCTAGCTGAGACATATGGGTACCCCGTATGTTTCTGTGGTATTGGAGCAGATGGCTATATAACGTTATAACATGTTGTATAACGTGTTTTGTTTACTGGGAGAGCTATCGCCAAGAATAATGAGAGCGTCAGCCGGACGCTGGCAAAGCTGCCAAACCCTCTTCTTGCAGGACCGGGCATTTCAACCAGAGTTAGGCACTGCTGGACTCCTCCCAGATTGTGACAATGCTGGTACCTTTGGTGCTGTGGGACAGAGTCTAGCATTGTACGACCCTGGAAGGAGAACCCATCATTGCCAGACACTCTTTCAGTTCATGTTTCCCGTAGAGAGTATTAGTTTGTTTTGGTCCAACCTCAATTAAGGCCACTCAAAAAAAGTGGTTAATCATTACTAAGGGCTGAAAAAATACGACAAATGGGTTTTACTCGCATCTTAGTAGAATATTATTGATCATTAAAAGAAAAAAAAATCCTCAAAACCTGATTTCTATGACGTGCGCGGTGATGAGAAACCATTTGATTTAGAGGTCACCTGACCCTTTATCCTCCCTTTACTGTTCTTTTGGTATAGTTATTCTCTTGGCTATTGCCCTGGAATATCTTGCAATAAACTACCGCCAGTAAACATTCAAAGGAAGGAGGAATCCATTGAGCTGGATCATCCGCGACGTGCTATGTGTTTTCAATAAGATACGTGTACTATTGGAACAAGCAGATTAGAACCATCCAATAGACTTGACAACTAAAACTTGAAAGAGCTGACGAGTACGGGTGAATATGTCAACGATAAGCAGCTGCTGAACTCTCAACGCAAAAAGAGTACACACTCAAATTCAGTTGACCTAACTTATTTGTACTTTATCTGGGTCGTTCACCCCGTGACCCCCAAAGACTAGAGTAGAATGCATCTCATTTTCAATACTATGTATATATATATATATATATATATATATATATATATATATATATATATATATATATATATATATATATATATATATATTTAGTATTGAAGTCGATTTCCCCTCCGATGGGAAAGCTGCTTGGATTTACTCTGCTCTGATGAATTATTATATTTCAATTTTAATATGGGCTCATGCAAGAACAATCTTTCAAATCTTAAAGACATCATATATTGTAGTATCCACCATATTGATCACATATTCATTTATGTTAAGTTATGTTTAGTTATGTTTAGGTATGTCCAATACACGGTTTGGACAACAAATACTGTACAAACAATGGATAATTTATGTTTAGATATGTCCAATACACGGTTTGGACAACAAATACTGTACAAACAATGGATTCTCACCTGGCAGGAAGAGAACCAGGAAGAAAATAATAAAGGCCGACATCCTTCTCTGTGACGACTGAATCCTGGCCATGGCTTGGGTCGTGATAACTGGAGAGAACATCTCTTAACGTCTGAAGTCAATATATATCCTGGTGTACACATACAGGTGTACTCCAGGGGCTGAGAGGCCTCTCAGGTGGGGAGTTAAGGTTAAGGTATTTCCTCCTGTGCCTTGGGAAGTCCCAGCGTAAGTCTCTCCACAGTCCACAGGTAGATAGAGCCTCTGTTATGACATATAGGTGAGGTGAACATGACTATATGCAGCTATCCATGCTGCTTTACGGTCCAAGTTTTCGTCCTACTCCAATTCCCTCAAAACAAGCCTGACGTCAGAATCTCAAAAGAGGCATAGAGGTATATTAACACACCTACACAAGGGAACCTAGTGTAGGTGTAAGGGGATGTAAGGAGAGGGCAGGATGTCTAGATCTAGGATGACTCAGGGTATTGTTGACTTATCACCCACTTAAAGATCACTTGACCCATTCAGGTATAGTCTGCCCTTATAGGTCTAGCATGAAATATGTGTCGAATCCTATCATTGTGAGTTAAACTAAGAATGAGGGTAATATCTATATGGTTTCCAGTAAATAGCCATTGGTGTGACTTGCCCAATGGATGCCCTGTATTTGGTGTACCCCAGGTAGATGGTAGATGTAGTACACCGAATGGGGAAACCCAAGGTTGATAATGGAAGGGGTTATGTCATACTAGCAGGTGTGCAATCAGCTGGGCAGTATAATGGTTCCGGCCTTGGGTAAATATGGGCGCTATACACAATGGCATGTATAATGACATGTGTGGGCTTCGGTTCATGGGTTTGGTACACTCTCTATAATAGATAGCACTGTGAGTTCTTATAGAAAGGCTTAATGCTTACCTGAGCGTCTGAAGATATATAATGGCTAAATATAGACCAAAGTATAGTCAATATCTATAAGGAGTGTGATGTCTATTGACGTTGGAAGGAGTGGTATCCAAATGTAGGCCTTATACAGTGACCGTATAGAATCGCACACTGTAAACTATACCCACATTATATCACCACTATGTTTCATCTGTCCATCTGAACCCTGGCCTTTCATGTAGAGCCCACACTACAGTCTCCTCCTGCATGTCAACACGCTGTATACTACACCTACACCACACTCCACCTCCACACGGATTACATGCAGCCCCTCCAGCACCTAAAACAACCACAATAGTCAGCTTTAAATAAAGCCTCCCCCTGCAGCTGCTGCCCATTTACAATGCTGGTAGAATACGGCCAATGCTGCCTATGGCGGTCTGGCTCCATTCTTCTATATACTGTTGTCGACACACAGTATAGGTTACACACTATTAACTGTATACATCCCTCCTCCAGCACCAGCTCTTCAACGATCAGCCCTGGAGGTATCGATAGGTGTGGTCACGTGACCTGCACGGGCAGGTGGGTGGTGATCATTGATCTAGCCCTGACCTACATACAGTTAAAGCCTCACCTGTGCCAACCAGTGCCTTAGGCGTGGGGCTGCAGGTGGTGAGGCTATAGGGGTCTAACAGGTGGGCACTAGGGTGAATCAAGAAACTATGTTGTGGTCTACAAATGGATGCGCTGGTTTGCAAATTGGTGCTATTTGTCAGTTAGCTAATCCATTCATGGATCCTACGTATGGGCCAGTCAGTAAAAATAAACCTGGGAAAAAAATGAAAGTACTTCTTGACCTGGCTATTTCACGTCTATAAAATAAGATAGGTGACATGCAGTGGACAAAGGAACCTTAGTGCACACTAAAATAATGTTCCATTTCGCAGATCCTGTCACATATTATTTGAGATTTTCTATGTTTAATTACAGCTTAAATTTCTAAGACAAGGGGTTAGTCTTATTCAACTTTCTGTCTGGTCAGTGCAACTGTTAGATTGAAAGCTAGGACCATTGGAAAGAAATGATATGTTGCTAATTATGCATGAGGTTCCATGATCTACACATTTTCATGATAATTATATTTGATGTATCGGTCAATTTACATGCCCTGTTCTTGAACAAGCGCCGGGGTAGTGTGGTATTGAAAACATGTCCAGCGATAAAGGTTGTTCTTGAATTAGTGTCGGTTATAAAGACTTCTTACATTAAAAATCGCCGTGATGCGCACTAGTATGTAAGCTATTACGGTAGGTATCTACACTATAGGGCCTTAGCAAGATGATCAGTGGATAGCGCCATTCCCACTGGTACTAGGTCTATTCCCAGTACTCACAGCAACCAGCTTGGTCAAATCTCGTGGCCGAGATTAGGGTACAAACAGGGCTCAGGTATTGTGAGCAGGTTGTACCTGGACACTCCTAATGTCACCTGTGTCCAGTATAGTGTAGTGGTTAGCACTGTGGACTCATGATGCAGAGTACCTGAGTTCAAATCTCTTCCAAATTCATAAGTATAGCAATTTTGGAAACAGAATACATTATTCACAATACTAAAGAAAATTTAGAAATATGTATTTAAAGGACATAGTGTTATTTGGCCTGGTAGGGATTTGAACTTGGGCTCCCAGTATTATGAGTCCACAGTGCTAACCACTACACTATACTGGACACAGGTGACATTAGGAGTGTCCAGGTACAACCTATTCACAATACCTGAGCCCTGTTTGTACCCTAATCTCGGCCACGAGATTTGGCTGAGCTGGTCCTTGTAGAGCAAAGGGTTATGATTGTTACCAGTGGTCCAAAAGGTGGAGCCACTGTATCTCGCTAATGCGGAATACGCCCAACAGAACGGAAGGGGGACAAGGCAATACATGTAATCAGAGATAATACCCCTATCCCATACATGAATGATATACAGCAAACTGCTACAACCCTATAATAATTTAGGGTGTTTACCCCCTATATAAGATATGCATTGGACATAATTTTATAACCCCTCGTTGGAAAGATAAAATTAATATGTCTGGATCACAATGCAAAACACATCATACTGATATTTGCCACGGTTCTAGTGTGAAATGACATAATGTGAAGCAAGGTTGGTGTATTTACTGGAAATCTTTTGTATACGCAGTAGAGGGGAGGGAGGTGGTCGTTTTGGATGGGGTAGTAAGTGCCAATTCAAACCGAGCCTGTGTCAGTGATCACCACTGCAACAGGTAGTAATTCAGTCCAATATTACTAGGTCTATGCTATGTACCTACATATCCTAATTTCCGTTGATAACTACTGAACATACAGTCTAACTTATAAAAACTTTATTAAAGCCATTGCTTAGAGTGTCACGATGTGCTATCCTACTAGTTGATTATATAGTTTTTTTCATGTGAATCCAAGTGAATTTATCATGTTTTGTATAAGTATGTATACTTCTAATAACAGTAGAAAAAAATAGTTAGGTCACACATATAGGGACATATGTTTACTATCAGTTCAATACATAATATTTACTCATTTCCTTGTCATCTAGAACAGAAATCACCAAAGGAAACATGTGTCCAACTAAGAGAATCCCACATATAGGCTCACACAGTGCAGTAACTACCTGTAGATAGATTTTCCTCATTAATGCAGTCACCCTAATGTGGGAAATGTATTATTTATAACATTCTTTTATGGGATTAAAGTATAGTTTTATGGGATTAAAGTATAGGGTCTAGGCTATGTATGACTATATTGCTCAAATTCCTTTTAGTTGCCGAGTACCATGTCAAAATACATGGCAACATAGGGAAACGGCCCTTATCACGGCTCTGAGTGGTGCAGGTAAGCTCCGATAGCAAGCTGGCCCCAACTCGCGCTTGGAAACGTCCGAGTGACATCGCTGGTATTTAGGAGGCCATGACCGCATCACTTCCCCCGTATATTGGGGGGGATTCGTACGCGGTACCCATCTGCACTTTTAATACAACAGCACCAAGCGCACAGGAACTATTTTAACCAGCAACCTTTGGTGCCAGCGATGACGCTCGGGAAACGAGGTCGAGGTGGTGCGAGCTTGCTCCGATAGCTATATTCTCGTTTTACCATCAGCCTTTCTGGTTCCATTTCCCGTTCCTGTTCGCTGGTTCGAAGATACCAGCAGGGGTTGCCCAGACCCAGCAAAATCCCAACATTTGGCAGTTACCAGAGCCTACCTTCGGAAAGATTTGGGAACGAGAGTATGATAGCTATAGCCTATAGCAATACTAATACTAAAGGTAACATGGCCTACCTGGGTAATATCGCACAATATTTGCTGCCATCTGGTGTCTACCTTAGCAACCTCTACACCTTCCGCCAAGCTCTCTGATAAGGGACAATTCATTAACTACATCACGATAGAGGTGGTGGGGTTGGGGATGTGGATGGTATTGGGCTGAGTGTAAAACATGAATGATCCTACACAGATAATTTTTAGGCTCCAGAACGTAGTCATCAGCGACGGACCTAGTTAGTCATTTTTTGGCTCCCCATACGACTAACCATGGTTAGGTAATACTAATAATATCAGTTTGTCACTCTGATCAATAATATCCCTGTGACTAACCTGGATTAGCCACTACAGGCTAAGGCCCGGAGCATTTAGACTATCAGTGTATATGTACACATGCGTTGTTTACAAATTGTTGGCGTATCCTTTTGTTATTTGCATTGTTTTCTATAAGCCGCCATCACTATCTGGGTTTGCCTATGACTACCTGTTTGGGTAGATATCTCCGTAGACCTGTACATACATCCACAGGCTAAGCTTATATTACTCCTCGGATATATCGATTTTTTTCACCTTATGCTTAAATTAGCATTACCACAGAAGTAATAGACCTGGGAGAACATGGGGTGCAAATGCACTTGGCAAAAAGAACCCCCCCCTTCCCCACCACCAAAATAGAAGAGAATAAGTATCCGTGCTATGTTAAGCATGTACAGTGAACATTATACAACTGTCACTTGTTTCTTTTTCACCCTTGAAGCATGATTCACTAAACCCCCTGTTTTGATTGTATATTGAGCGGCGGTCATGACAACCCCCCCTCCAACATACTTAATATTTTAGTTATCGTCCCCTAACTTTGAATAAATATCCTTATATGTCTTGTGCACTAGAGGTAAATATTATATAACTGTCACTTGATTTTTCATTTCTCAGGGACACATTTAGTGACCCCAAACCCTATTTTTACACACTACCTCCGTAGTGGGGGGGGGGGGGCAGGGCAGTGGTACCCGGCCATCCCCTTAGGGACAGGGGGGTACAAAGGTGTGACAGGCGGCCTCACCCCCCCCCCCACCGGTACAATACACATAATACTACATGTATACAATATACACCCAACTAATAACGGGCCGTCATTGGTTATGCTACTTAAATAACCTATCTTGTTGGAATTTACTGGTGACATCTTAAAACTATGTGTGGGTGTAACCATTTTGAATCAAAAGAAGCAGATATTGAAATAACATACTGAAAAGGTTTCTAGAGATGTAGAACAGTCCTACAGTGGTCCGTTGACTGAAAATCATGTGCGATTAGGAAACCAAATATTTCACTTTGCTTGTCATGGGGATAGCCAATATGAATGGTTTGCGTGCAGTCATAGCATGTGACCATTACCTGAAGACCATCTTTAACATTACCCTTCCATGCATCAGTAGGACTAAGAGTAGCGAAATAAGAACACATGGACACTGGTCTGAGCATGCTGCAGGGATATATACAAAAACTGCTGAGACTCTGGGTGACAGTAATATATTGTGGTCTCAGGATACTTGCAGTCCTGGAGGTATTTTAATCACATAAAGGGTACCCTCAAAAGACAACTCCATTTCAAGAAGTATCTACTAGATATGGCACACAAGGAGATAGGTAAGGTAATAAATGGAATGCACTCCTCTATTGACCAGACCCACATAAATGTTGGTGTCCATGTCAGGAGGACTGATATGGCATCTCAGGCGGAGCGGAAGAAAGGTTACTGGGCTGTGGACAAACTTCATATCCACAAAAGCATGGATATCATATGCTCTAGGAGTGTTGTCATTATTTGATGTGGTCATCTTATCAACGGGTACGGGTATGGAGCATACACAGAGGAAAATATGAGAGTCAGCTAGACTCACATGCCATAGTCAGGCCCATGTCGCCAAAGTCACCCTCATGTGAGAGTCAAACTGACTTTGACTGTAGAGAGAGTCCAGCACTGCCTGACTTTCATCACAATGAGAGTCCAGCACTGCCTGATCTTCATTACAACTGGAGCCAGGCAGTGCTGGATCTTAGTTTATGAAAGTTCAGCACTGCCTGACTTTCACACTAAGGATAGTCTAACAATGCTGGACTTTCCCTAGAGCGAGAGTACAGCAATGCCAGACTCTTGTTATCGAGAGTCAAGCCAAGCTGGACTCACATACGGATGTGAGTCTAGCAATGCTAAACCTTTGCCTCAATGAAAGTCAGGCATAGTTGAGCTCTAGTAAGGCTAGTTGCTTATTTGCATTGGGGGATAATGTTTTAAAAGATTTATATGGCCTCCAATACAAAATGATTATTATTGTTGTCCTGAACAGACAAGGGTCTGCTATCACAGACCACAAGTCATTTAGGTATGTACCAGCATAGAGATACATGTACATATGTCAGAGGTGATCCCAGAATCTTAATCTATATCATTTCCAAACCCACAAGAATGGTGTCATACATCCTATCATTAAGCTCAATATTGTATTGTGTCCCCACCTGGTAGCAAACAAAGGAGGCTCAGGCTAACTGACCCTCATCCCAGAGTCAGACATTGCCTGACTGTGGAAAGAAAGTCACGCTGACTCTGGTATCAAGTTTTGTCTTGCCTGACTGTCATTCAAGGATCAGGCTGACTCTCAAAAGGGAGTATTTTTATAGGACTTTCAAAGGAGGCTCAGCCTGACTGTCGTTTAATGGAAGTGAAAGTCCAGCAGACTCTCCTACCTGAGTCTGGCAGTGCTTGACCCTGGGGAGAGTCCAGCTGACGCTCATATTTTTCTCTGTGTAGGTGACACAATGTGGCGATTCGATGAACTGAACTCGATAAGGTTTGCACTGCATATGATTTCATAAGAATTTCAAACAATTGTAATTAAAAGCATCCTATAACATATATAAAAACTTATGCTATAGCAGTGCCTCATGGACCAAATATATAATCGAACATTCAATTAATGATTTGTATAAACAGTTCAAAGTTAGGCTTTGTGGATGACCTAATGTGAGGTGAACTAGGGTGGATTTATCTATTCTTATACATTGAAATGCTTCTAATATGTATCAGGGGTGCTCAAAGGTTAAAGCCGTTTCCATGTGGAAGTAGCATTGATTACTTGTCATATGCAGTTTCCTAGTTTCCCCAAGAGATGGCGCCCGCTGCATATTGTAGTATGCACAGACAGTACAGAGATCCCCTCTACTCAACGCTAAATGAAAACATGTATCTATAGGAAAACCAATTATACATTATGGTTAATAGTGTACTGTTCATTACATTTTCGAGAGTAAAATGTTTCCATGTGGAAGTAGCATTGATTACTTGTCATATGCAGTTTCCTAGTTTCCCCAAGAGATGGCGCCCGCTGCATATTGTAGTATGCACAGACAGTACAGAGATCCCCTCTACTCAACGCTAAATGAAAACATGTATCTATAGGAAAACCAATTATACATTATGGTTAATAGTGTACTGTTCATTACATTTTCGAGAGTAAAATGTATTTATCAACTCAAAAATAAGTTCGGTAGAATACATTCTTTATGCTATTTTAATATCTTTACCATTTATCTACCTGTCCATGTGCTCCTAATGTAGCAGTCCTATATATATATATATATATATATATATATTGTAGCAGGCAGGTGTATTAGAGGGGGGCTTAGAAATAGGGTGTGGAGAGTGTAGCAGGCACGGGGTGGCCTCGGCCGGGAATGGATGCATATATATATATATATATATATATATATATATATATATATATATATATATATATATATATATAAACACACACACACACAAAGCAATGTTGCAAACCTTTATACATGTTCAATGATAAAAGCTTATTCCCCTTGCAGCAGATACAGAACTGCTGAGAAAGGTGTCAACTAAATGATATTAGACAGCTTTCATGTATACCGGGATATGTGCACATTAAAGTTGCCCATATGATAGTTCCCATTTGAGCATTCTTAGCACATTCCTCTATTTCTTATAGACTTTATATCATAGTTTTGGTGGAATAACAAAGACATGTTCATATTAATGAATGCAGGGAGCTGCACAGTGGTGTATATATGAGTAGTGAAGTACTTCTTGTCACCAGATGAGGTTAATTAACACTCAGAAAAAGATAAGCAAGATACTGACCTCTGGACGCTGCACCTGCATGACTTAACAAGCTGCCCTATTTTTTGAGATAAGGACAAAATCCTCTTGAACCTCTTGTGGCTGAGCGTCTAGCTCTTAAATGACTATATTATTGCACACAGTCACAGTGTCTTGAGTATGGGCTGGATAATAGGTGAGAGTATTAAATCACATATTCTAGCCAACAGAATCAGATCAAAACCGTTCTTGAGAATACAAAGATTAAACACGACACCAAAATACTATTTCCATCGTGAGGACGAGGTACATTTATGTCAAAGCGCCAGTGAGGATTCCTTCATAATGCAGCATCTTGGTGAGTGGAACATATTGAGGTATGTATATCCATCTAATACTACTAGCGAACTGAACCAGATTTAGTAGCAGGCAGATAATACACAGGAAGTCAAAGAAGGCTCATTAATGATCAAATTTCCTCTGGTCTAGATTGATACCCCAAGGGGTGTAGTTGACGGGATTTAAATAATGAAGTATTATGTATTACTGCACAATACTACACTGGTATCATGCCAAACAAATTAGAAGAAATATAAAGCTGTCATTCCAATAATGAACCAAAGCTACGTTTTATTGTTTCCTTCCTTCTGGCCTAGAGGTCAGATCAGATGACATTATAGTGTTATTTCATATTGTGGGCCATGAATTGCTCAGCGCAAATAAGAAATAAAGAGTTAAAAAAATGTAAGATTCTCATTCAATCAGCTTACACTGCTATTTTCAATAGTATTACTTTCTTTCAGTGGGCTCAAGGTGTTGGTATCAGTCGTCAGTGTGTATGGAGTCCTTAGTGTATGCTATACAGCACGATACAACACATACAACAACAATGTTCTAATACACATGATGCCTCACAACAAAACCAATAACTTCCTTGTGATGTATCCAAGAAATCACAATATTGTCCGATTAGGAAACCAAATATTTCAGTTTGCCTCTGTCATGGGGATAGCCAATATGAATGGTTTGCGTGCAGTCATAGCATGTGACCATTACCTGAAGACCATCTTTAACATTACCCTTCCGTGCATCAGTAGGACTAAGATTAGGGAAGCAAGAAGAAATGGACACTGGTCTGAGCGTGCTGCAGGGATATATACAAATACCGCTGAGACTCTAGGTGGCAAAAAGAATATAGTAGTCTCAGGATACTTGCAGTCATGGAGATATTTCAATCACATTAAAGAAATCGTCAAACGACAACTTCATTTTAAGCAGCATCTACTGGATATGGCACACAAGGGGATAGATAATGCAATAAACAGAATGCACCCTCCTATCAACCAGACCCACATAAAGGTTGGTGTCCATGTCAGGAGGACTGATATGGTATCTCAGAGGGAGAATAGGAGAGGTTACTGTGCTGTGGACAAGCATTATATCAACAAAAGTATGGATATCATGCGCTCCCGGTATAAAGACCAGAAAGTGGTGTTTGTGATATGTAGTGATGATATGAAGTGGGTCAAGAGCAATGTTCAGGGTAAGGATATTGTCTATGTTCATACTCTTTATGCTCATGTAGACCTAGCAGTGTTGTCATTATGTGATGCGGTCATCTTATCAACAGGCACCTTTGGGTGGTGGGGGGCCTGGTTATCAGATGGACCTGCTGTCTACTACAAAAACTTCCCTGTACCCAAATCACAACTTGGTCAACTATATAAGAGTAGTGACTACTACCCCCCATGGTGGATAGGCTTGTGAAAAATGATTTATAGTCATTAATGAACAGTCATTAAAAATGTAACATTCTCCAATCAAAAGTCTCATAACAGATTGTCAATATATGGCACAAACTCCAGAGTCAGTTTAGGGCTGAGGAGGGTCAAATCAGAAAATTCTTGATATGTCAAAAGAAATTGATTATATTGAAAGGTATATATCTCGGCTGCTTGGAACACTTTTTGATTCATCTCTAACCCAAGCGGTTCAATTTTTATTGCCGCAAGAAGTCGATCGTCATTATTTCAGGTGATTCTGAGATGAAAAATACATAGATATTGATTTCTTGGTGTTAAATACATTATGGCAACTCCTAATTTTGTTTACAACCTGGTAAAAAATGTATCTTAAAGCTAGTATACAAAAAATTTATATCCTAAGAAAAAAACTTCTTGAGGTGTAGCTCGATCAATTTTGAATACTAATCAAAATTGTGAAAATTTCTGTCACATACTCTCAACTTAACACTATTTTTCTTGAAATGGTTCAATTAGTCCTTAAAATCCCTCTACAATATCCTCATCAAATGTACTTCATTATATATACAGCATTATGAGCACTGGTTGTACCTACTATGCACAGTACTGGCCTAAAGTATGGCTTAATCACTGGTTGTGCATCTCGGAATCACCCATATGATTCACCCCTAAAATTATACATAAAGTCTCCCATCACTAGCAAACTCCACACAACCTCTTCGAACTATCTATACATGTACGAATCATGTGTGGGCTGAGTCCTGGGTATATTTTACAGCATTTGGTACCTTTTTACTATGTGCACCTTCTAATATAAACCTAATTTCCTGAATTTCCATCTCGGAATCACTGGTATCCAGCCATTGGACATGAAGTTCTCCCATCACAACAAAACGTCCCAACCTCCCCAAACTATCTCTACATGTACAGAACATGTGTAGGCAGAGTCCTATATCTAACAGGATTTGGCACCATTTTACTATATGGTTGTGTCTCACGACCTTGGGCCAATGTTTTTGTCTCTGACCAGGTGCCGTCTCTGACCAGGTGCCGTCTCTGACCAGGTGCCGTCTCTGACTGGCTTGGCTTGATAAGTTCAAAATACCAACAGCAGCCCAGTAAACAAGAACACGCTATATCACGTTAAAAAAACGTTTCCTGAAAGTGTGGTAAACGTTCGAAAAAACGGAAATATGACGTTATTTAATGCAAATTCGTTGACTCCAATTAACGTATATTAACTTTATACTATAACGTTTGAATGTACAACCTTTTTGTAAAGTTATTTTACGTTTTTATACAATGGTTTTTGACTAATAATAACGTTTTAAAAGGTTATTTTACATTATAAAATTGTAATGGAAAAACCTTCTATTAGTAGGATTAGTTCACATTAGGAAAATGGGGCTCCTTTGGGGATTCGAACCTGTAAGTGTAGGTCTCATGTACCAGTGCCTACACCACACAGCCATGGAGTCTGTATATAGTTTATGGTGCTAATAACACTTACTGATGGATAAACTCCAAAAGATACAAAGAAAAAATAGGGGGTCGTTTACAAAATTATTTTTACATAACACAATTATGATGAAAAGAACTCCCACTCAACCTTTGAATATAAAGGCATCCATTCTACCACTGTGCTATGCAGTCTGGTGTGGTTGATCTCACTGGAAGTCATACATAACTAGACCTCATTATATTTCTATTTCTTTTCAACTTTTTTATTTCAATGGGCCTATGGTTTAGGTTCAAACATTTGTGTAATAAACCATAACCCTATGAAAATGTTAAATAACTTTAAATAACGTTGTGAATAGAACGTTGTTTGGTGAACCATATAAGAATGTAAAATAACGTTTTACATACAACGTAAAATAACGTTTTCCAACGTTAATAAACGTCTTTTGTTCACTGGGAGGAAGCTGATTATAATTATATAACTACCGCCATAACGTTTTTAAAAATCCTTTTATATATGAGTATGATTCTTTTTAAAACAACTTTTTTTCTGACACCTGGTCAGAGACGGCACCAGGTCAGAGACAAAAACATTGGCCCAAGGTCATGAGACACAGCCAGATGCAACATCTCTTGTAAAATAAATTTCCTTTATTTTTCTAACTTTCCTGAGATTATGAGACTAGATACAAAAATAATATCATCATAGTGGCACTCTAATACCTGTATGGCATAAGGTTAACATGTCTTCTATCAGTTTAAACAGTTACAAAGGCACTCTTATAGTCCACATATGCATGCCATCCATTCTAATATGTATCACATTTCAGGAAGTTCCATCTCGGAAACACCTGGTGAACATTTTGCTGACAATACACACTTAAATGGCTGTGGAGAAAAGAATATGGTTCACAACAAGTTAAAACCTCATGAATTGATTGACTATACCACAAAGCTATTGGAATAAGTTATTTTAGATGGGCTCAAACCGCCACAGTTGACATGGGGGACATGTTAAACATGTAATTTTTGGCGTTTTTTGACGTTTTTAGTGTTATTTTGGCCTGGGGGGGCACAAAACCATCAGGTTTGGGCCAGTACACACAAAAATAGAAAATCCTGAAAGCTTAGCAAGTATTCTCACACGTACCAAAAAAATGAACAAAAAGGAGTTTGTGCCACATATTGCTTTCTTATGTTAGTGTGCAGTATCAAATTGATGTTACTTTTGTTCCATCATTGGAATGACAGAAGACCTCACCTCCCCCACCCCCCACATACACAGTAGAGACTGCCAACTAATGTAAATGAAAGTCTTTAATTACTTCATATGTCACCAGATGGCAGATACATTTATAAATCCGTTCCATGTCCTGAGTCCACTTTAACATGGCCTTTTGAATACAAAGGTAATTCTCTCAGGACTGTTCTAGTCTTCTAACGGGTGGACCGTTAGTGGGGAGAGTGAGGCATTAATTGAATTAACCATTATTCTCACAAAGGTCATTACCACATTATTAAAATGACGTGAGTACAAACATAAGTTTTCAAGTGTTTCTTTCACCTATATAGATCCTGATCTCTCCATTCAAGACAACATATTCCATTGGTCAGCTAATATCCAAATAGTTGGGTGACAGGGAGAATTGAAACCTGAACATTAAAAAAGTACATCATGTCCCTAGTTTTTATCAGTGTAGGTGGAAGATATGGGGTATGACCATTACTGGATAAGAAGGCTAATTGTCAAAAGACTGATATGCTGCTCCCATGATGTCTGTATGGGGCAAGATAGGAAGCCTAATATTACGATTGAAGGAACGGTTTGAGGGGACTAGATATGCCACATGTATATTGTGGGTAAAGTTTTTCCGGTCTATGAGAGGATGGTAAATTTCTAGAGCCTGTTTTTCATCTGTGAAACAATTTTATAGTATAGTGTAGGGGCACGAATAATACGTGTAAACATGGGTTTGTGGAGTCAAGGCAGGAATGGCCTCAGTTGAACACTAGGTGGCAACACCTACGCCATGTCCCCGTTCGGTTATCCGGTAGCGGAGCCAAGCGGGGCACTCCAGACGGCACACCAGTGGAGTGCCACGTCAACACTGCTTGGTCCGTGACCTGGGTTTTTAAGAGGCAGAGGTTGGCCACGTCTGGGAGTTCATCCCAGGACGAGCTCAGACCCACACTCTTCGATACCTTCTATACTTTCGACCATGGGGCACCTACACCCCTCCCACTCTCTGGCTCTTGCACCAGCTCTGCTGGGACAAGACCAGACCATCCAGCTTTGCTGACTTTGAACTAGCTAGAACGCTACCTGTATACTTCAAACCTTGTCTGTAGAGAACCTGTTCGATGTTGAACCTTACCTCCGAGGCCTTGTTCATATGAGAACCTAAGAGATCGTGAGACTGAATAAAACCTATTGCATTCAAACTGAATTAGAACTTGTGTTCGCTTCATACTTTCACAACCCCTAAATTGGTGCCCAGTTTGGGTAGCAAGTTGAATAGCACAGTTAGTAGAAAGGAGCATGACTGAACAGGCGACGGGTGGAGCATCACTCATCACATAAATCTAGAAGACTCTCTGTTCAAAACTGGCAGCTTAAAAAGGCATCCAGCGCCAATGCCAACCCAGGGCATGAGCATGCGGCATGCAGAGCGACAACAACGTCAGGAGGTGTCATGCCGCCACTTCGCGGAGGAGAAGAACTGTTTTGAAGGGGCAAGGATTCCTGAGATGGACAAGATGACTGCGGAGTTCGAAGCATTGAGCCACCGAGTGTCACAACTTCAGATCAAGAATGAGGAGTTGGAAGGAGAGACGATTGATCAGATGGAAGACCATTGGTCAGATGGAAGACCAGTTCTCAAAGCAACAAGATACCCTCTGGCCAGGAACTGAAGTCCTGGAATGACGACAGCATCAGGCTGTGCAGGATTCAGATGAACTTCATGAGACTCTGAGGGAAACGGCAAAGCCATGTTGGATAAATGTGAAGCAGTAGCCCAGGAATTGGAGGAGATCCAAGCAAGAAGAAGGAAGGAAGACTCACGACCCAGCTTGGCTGGATTCGATCATGTGAACGATGGGGTCTATGACTCATTGCCTGGTGGGGGTGATGTTCCTCAGTCTAGATCCAGGACCAGACGAGTGACCATCAACACAGGGGATTCGGATGGGGCTGGCAGGTCTTCTGGTCACAGACAGACATCTGTGCCATATGGTGATGGCAATTCGAATCCAGGCAGCCGGTCAAGCTCTAATGAAAGGGCTGGCCGTTTCGGTTATGGTGACAGATCCACGTGGTCCGATCCGAATGAACATTCAAACCCCTCCAAAAGGAGGACAGGGAGGCCCCTATCAGTAATGGTAGAAGGGTGTCCCAACATGAATCAATGTCCCCAGGGATGAAGGTGATTTACGATTCGAATCTATGCATTGCTGACATGGGAGTTGATTGTGTTAGCAGACATACTGACAACGCCGATATCGTTGATTGGAGCGTTGAACAGTCACGTTTGCTACACAGAGACAACCATAACGCAGCAAGACGAACCAACTCCTTTTACTGGCAGACAGCCATGGCAGGAGTGGTTTGCGGACTTCATGGACAATATGAGGCACAACCATTGGTCCGAGCAGGAGTCCTTAGATGAACTACTTTGAGCACTCAAAAATGGGCCTGGGAAGTTGGCAGTTTCGAGGTGGAGAACTAGACATGGACCGGGACTACAGGCGCACCTTCGACAACATCCTCTACACCCAGTTTCATGGAGGAACTTCTTCTGAGATTGACTGATATGATTTCCGGAAATCAGCAACCCTCACAGACTTGACCTTGTAGCTGATGAGCCTGATAACTTCAGAATGAATGAGGGTAAAAGCTCACTCAGCAGACGGTAGCTGCATGCAGATGTTTGGTAAAGCGTTTTTCAAAGTCAATATAGGTGGACAGGAGTACTGTCGCCTAATATTGCTGATCTGAGTGATGATGGCATCATCCGCTTAGACTTTGCCGCATTGTACAGGGCTATGTTGAAACCTTGCAAGGGGATGTTGAATATTGAACATCCATACAAGGTGGCTGTACAATCTGTATTGAGAAAGGTATCGTCGGTAGCCTTGGTGGTACAGACGGTCAAGATACCTCCAGGACGGACTTGTGATGTTCTGTTTTCAAGTGACAGTATCGTCCGGGACCAAATGGCGGTAATTGAACCTGATGTGGTGAGATTAGCCTCCATTGGGCTCGAGAGTGCAGATACTTTCATTGGCAGTGGTAGTAGGAATCTGATTCCTATTTCGAATCCTTGAGGTGATGTCCAAGAAAGATACTCCCATTGGGCAGGTGATCGTTGCACAGGCAAGCATCAGTATACTTTCAGAAGATACCAAACCGAACCCATAAGGGATATTCGATTTGCGTCCAGAACTGGTGATGGGGGACAAGAAAGATCAGTTGAGTCCTGTGGTGATTTTACTTTGTAGACAGATCATTCCTCCTTGAGATGGCTACTCAATTTCAAGGAAGCAGAAGGAATGGTCGGTCGGTTATTAACCCACCTGTCTGAGTTCGGGTTGGAGAACAGTCAGATCCAACACCGGGCAGGGAGTAAGCATATCAATGCCAATGCCTTGTCCAGAAGGCCCATCCGGAAATGGTCTAGAATGGATTGTGATAACTGTGGAGCCTATAACGCTGTAGTTACTGGAGTTTGGATGCCGTCCGATGTAGGACACTCTAAGCTATGGAGTGGTCTACAGAGACTATCAAGCAATTCCAGAAGGGCAATCCTGTCATTTCAAGACTTATAGAACAGGTTTCTAGTGGTGTGCAACCACAGAGGCCATCCGTTTCAATTGAAAACCGAGAGACGAGACAACTGCTTGCTCAATGGGCTGAGCTAAGAGTTATCAATGGTATCTTATGTAGGTGGAAGATAACACCTTATAAGGCCAAACTTCGACAAATCATGATACCCATTGCTATGTGAAGGGATTGTATTTCGTGCATGGACACCAGACCAGTGGACATTTTGGAAAGAAACCCTCCCTAGCGAGGCTCTCCAGGAAGGCGTTTCACCATATCATGCAGATGGTCCATATGTGCTATTTTTGTGTTTCTGTTCATTTCTGTGTTTCTGCTCAGAGATCCGCATCTTAAGGAAAAAGATATGGAGAGCCGCATTAAGATACGGCCGGCCGTATGTACATACGGCCATAATTGCGTTTCTGTTCAAAATGCGGAGCAAGTATCGTTGACATATTTTGGTCGAAATATACAGAGGGGTAGAGGGGGGGGTTGTATCTTGAAAACAGCACATATACCCTGTTTTTGGCGGTCGTATGTCTATTTTGTACGCCGCATGTGGTATTTATGCCCCGTATATTCGTACTGGATGTAGAGGACATAAGGCCATGGTAGGAGTCATGAGGAAATATTAGGAGTCGTGAGGAAGTGGTACGGGTTGTGAGGAAATGGTAGCCCAGTGGGCAAACTTTAGTTGATTCAATGTTGATTCAACGTGTGTAGCGACATGATATCAACAGTTGATAGAGGGTTGTCATTTGGTTGATATTGATGAGGTCATCAACGTTGATCATTCAACAGTGATTCAACATTGACATGGCCATTGTGAATCAACAACAAATATTAGTAAATGATGATTTACATTGATTTAACATTGACTGCTGATGGATAAATTGAGATTAAGAATAATTATAGCCATGTTTTCAACCTAAATGCAGTATCCTTATATAGGCGCATTCCTTGCAACTTATATATATATTCATTACAACACCCCCCCCCCCCCATTTCTCCAAGATTGAATGCTGATTCTAGCACCATCCAGGGCAAGGGTACAATCATGAATAACCTCTGGTGATCACACTAAGAGGCATTCATATCCATTTCAAACTAACATTGTCAGGACTGAGGCTTTATCTATTATTCTTAGCAACATAAAGGGTGTCTTACTGAAACCATTCATTTATTCTTGTCATCTAATTCCAAATGTCAACCAAATGCACACACCATATGTGCATGTAAATGAATGAGATTTTGATCAATTGTATACATTGATGAGAAAATAAGAGCTTACAATTACGGAAAATAGATGTAACATGTAGATAAATTTGCTAAGGAGTAGGTTGTGGAGGCACCTAGTGGGAATGGCGGGAAACACATGTTTGGTTCAAGGTTGGTATCCAAACATTGCATCAATGTTGAAACAGGTGTTGGTTGACAATGTTGAAATAGTAACATTGCATCAATGTTGAAAACATGTTGATCTACCCTGTGACCCTATATCAACCAGTTGTCAACGTTGAATCAAGGTTTTGTGCCCACTGGGAGGGGTCATGAGGAAATGGTGAGAAAATGGTAGGGTTAGTGAGGAATTGGTAGGGGTCATGAGGAAATGGTAGGGGTCGTGAGGAAATGGTAAGGGTTGTGGGGAAATGGTAGGAGTGGTTACTTCACCAATCAGTTAGACACTCACATACCAACATGGAGCCACACAGGGGAGAAACCTCGCCTGTGTTCAGCTAATTGAAAGTAGCCTGTTGTTTATGTAATAGATAGACTATGGTAATGAAAGGGTATGTAGAATTAACCACTGATTGCTAGTAGGGAGAGCCAGACGAGAGCGAAGCTCAAGTCTATCTCAAGTTTCAAGTTCAAGTTAAAGTTTCAAGTTTGTCAAGGATTTTATTTCCAGGAAAGTTTACAGAATCAGCTTTTCAGTTGGTCTTCCTGTATCGCTGCCCTGACAAATGACTGCAGGTGATCATTTAAAAGGTTCACAGTCTATTTACTTTACATTGTAGTGTTCATATAATAAACCTACATATAGTTATATCCGTGGATGCTCAGAACTTTATGTCTAACAATAGAACAGAGACTTAATCTAAGCATAAATATGCAAGCCCTTATGTCAGCCATAGACTGTCATTGTATTCTCTATAACCCTTGCATACACTTTCACACTACAAAAATAAATGACATCACAAGTCATCACATTCCTTCACCATACACTCTACTACATTACATAATATAATAATATCAATACCAGGTTTCATTGATGCCAATGTATACTTTGTAAGGGGGGGGGCAATAGAATCAAGGTGCGAATCCTTTGTCTTAGCCGTCCACCATGGTTTAAATTTACTATAATGCATGAAGCAGAACTTTAAGGGCCGCATTCTACACTATGGGGCCCTTGAATTTTTTTTTAAAGTTTAACTTTTATTTGCCAATTGAATCCAGCGTTAAATTACAATGTGTGTCATTGTCAAAATGTCACAGACCTATGCATAGCTAAGAGCCTTTGCTTTACCCAGTTAATAAATTATCAACAGGTGATACACGGATGCTGTAATCAAGTAGTATGCGTAATAAATATACCGGTACGGCAAAGTTTGTAATAAAGTTACATGGCAAAGAAAAGACGATGAACCCGTCAGTAAAACTGTTGTATGGGCTCACCGTGAGAGAGGTTGCTAGTAATCACAATGCTTGTAAAATAACAATATCCATCAGCAAGATAAGCAAACCAGAAGGGCATAATCATACATTGGGTGTCCCACTGGCATGGTTAGGTATCCCCATGGGTCCTAGAGCATTGTATAGCTGGTTGGATGGAAAAGTTGGATCGGTGTACTATACAGTTGAAATGGCACACATACGTAAATCTGTTCCCATTTATCTAATATTTACAATAAAGGAATCAGTGTAGATGCACAACTTTCTTTGCATTAGGCTGCATCATTTTTACATTCAATTTTCCCCATTCCTGTAGCATAAACACCTCAAAAAAATTGAAAATGTTTCCAATTAGATCAAGGTCCCAATGCAAGTAGTATATGAAGTATGAGCATTGCCACAGGCAAAGTCTATTCACCTGATTAACTGGGAATAACCTAGGATCTCATGCTTCAACACCATCCCTATGGGGCTGCCTTGTTACTAAGAGAGATAATACTAGTACATAAGCATAAGTGAGAAGTCTGGATCTCAACCTGGACACTTGAAAAAGGGCCTAAAAATGACTATTTTATGAAGTCAGCCGGGGCCATAGTGCAATGATATATAAGGGTATGAATGCAAATTTATTCAGGACAAATCTTTGATATATAAGGGAATGAATGCAAATTTATCCAGGAAAACTTAGAATGATTAATTCATATAGGACTAGCTTCTTTCTATGGGAAAAAGGCCCCAAAATGACTATTTTATTAAGTGAGCCAGGGCCAAAGTCGGAGTTACCATAAGGAAAATCTTGTTTTCTAACCAGTGATCACTACTACTAGTCACTCCATTTGTTAGCAACTTAAAGTGGGAGTTACTATAAGGCAAACCTTGTTTTCTAACCAGTGATCACTATGACTAGCGACTCCACTTGTTAGCAACTTGAAGTGGAAGCTACTATCAGGAAAACCTTGTTTTCTTACTAGTGATCACTACCACTAGTGACTCCACTTGTAAGTGACTTAAAGTGGGAATTACTATAAGGGACAGGGGTCCTTTTAGCTTGACCCTTAGTCTTGACTTCATTAGCGACTCCACCTGTTAGCTAAAAACATCCAAGGGGAATATAACCCCGGGGGAAAGGGTTTCCCTTAACGGGAGCTATTAGAAAAACATGGGGCATGGCTTTTTTGGGGGAAAGAAGGTAAGTGACGCAGGATTATTCATATAAATATAAGTAATAATATAGACAATATTATATTATACAAGGTTAGAATAAATAGGTCACTAGTAGGTGAAAAGGTTTAGGTCACGAGTTGGGTATTTTTAACAGAATAAGCCTAATCTTAGTCTTGGCAAATATTCAGAGGGAGGGGTATTTTTAACTGAATAAGCCTCATCTTTGTCTTGGCAAATAGTCAGAGGGAAGGTTATCTTTAACTGAATAAGCATCATCTTTATATTGACAAATAGTCAGAGGGAAGGGTATCTTTAACTGAATAAGCCTCATCTTTGTTTTGGCAAATAGTCCAAGGGAGGGGTATATTTAACAGAATAAGCCTCATTTTTGACTTACCAAATAGTCATATTTGATAACAGAATAAGGGTACTATTATAGAAAGGGAATTTTTAAAGGGAATATGACGCTTATTCAGTTAAAAATACCCCTCACTCTGGCTATTTGGCAAGTCAAAGATGAGGCTTATTCAGTTTAAGATACTCTTCCCTCTGACTATTTGCCAAGACAAAGATAACGCTTATTCAGTTAAAGATACTCTTCACTCAACAATTCATGTACTACTACCTTGAAAATAATCGCCTTTTTGGTTCAACCACATAACATTCTGGACCCTTTTTCCCTATACCCCTACTTTTCTTCAATCTTTTAACCCTTTTCACAACTTAAATGGTCAACTAGCGACTTAAAGAAGGAGAATGCAACAAATTAAAATGATTAGCCCCTGCCAAAGTGTGATGATATATAAGGGAATGAATGCAAAATTATTCAGGACAAATTAGAATGATTAGCCCCTGCGGGGCTAGCTTCTTTCTATCGGAAAAAAGGCCTCAAAATGTCTATTTTATGAGGGAATAAATGGAAAATTATTTGGGAAAAATTTGAAGGATTAAACCTTGCAGGGCTAGCTTCTTTCTATGGGAAAAGAGGGCAAATCTATTCAAGTAAAAATTGTGGGCTAGCTCCTTTTTTTGCATTATTCTGTGTCTTCTTTGTTCCCTTTCATTGCTTTAGGATCAACTTTTTTTAAATTCGGGCTAAAGTGTGATATGGCCTACATTTCTGCTCTCAAAATTGACAAATAATTGATTGTCTCTGAAATAATTTGCAGCTTCAATCAATCAACTGAATCACTTAACCTGCTTTATTCAGTACAGTAATGGTATGACAGAAGATTGCATCTATTCCCTACTGAATGATGGGCATGATAATATATATCTGGCTTTATAGGGTACATAAATAGGATAAATCAGCATTCATTCCCTACTGACTAAAGGGCTTATTGTACCTTCTTAAGTAAAGTTGAATATTTGAGAAGCTAGCATTCATTATCTACTGAATAAAGGACATAACCTGCTTTATTCAGTACAGTAATGGTATACGAGGAGATAGCATCTATTCCCTCTTGAATAATGGGCAAATTGTGCTTTATTCAGTACCATAGAAGTGTTGGAGCATTCATTACTTGCTCACCATTGATTTTCTCATGGTGAGTCTCTCAGTTAATCAGATGAATGGCACATTTAATGCATTGCCTACTACAAACCCACCTTTCCATATACTACTACCACCAGGAAAATCCCGCAAGTCTTATATATCACAGTTAAAACATACCTATCAGACCCACATCTTGAACATGTTGTGCATTCTGAACTGTGAATTGAAGTATTCTATACTTAGTCCTGTACTTTAGTGCTGGTTCATGCAGCTGTTCCAGATACTCAGAACACAGTCCATATTTTACCTACCCCAGATGGGACACCCAAAGTATGATTATGCCTTTTTAAACACGTGAGTTTATATAACAACAGAAAATTACTCATTCTTCTGGGAAAGTATCAATCATACACTGCTTGGCCAGACTCTTGAACTCAGGGAATTCTACAATTTCTCTCGTTTCAGGGTCTAAGGAATTCCACAGTTGAGCACAAGTTACCTGCGGGGAATTCTCAAAAGCTGTACAATGAATTATAGGATAATAAAGAACTGGGCTAGAATTAAATCTAGTTTGTCTTACACTTATTTTACAATATCTTGGCTGTTGAGCTCGTTTAAAGGCTAAGAGTTTAGCATGATACACACGTCTTTCATTTAACAAAGGCAATTTTGCGAGCTTGTGAACATCATCAGTGGAGTGTAACAAATGTAAATCAAGACAAATTTTAAGGCACTTGTTTTGACAACGCTGTAGTTCGAGTAATATTTCTACATTGGTATTCATGTATAAAATGTCGGCATAATCTATTACAGGAAGCATGTGGGTAACATATACCTGTCGTAGCACATCATTAGGCATACAATCTTTAACTTTGTTAAGTAGGAGTTTCTTGAAATTAATATTTTTAATCAAACATCTGACGTGGAGGGCAAAACTGAGTTCCTCATCAACAGTAACACCAAGGTATTTGTACGACTTGACGTTAAGTAGCAGCTTGTTGTTTAAATATATTTTGGGTTTTGGAAGTCTTTTAAGTTTAATTTTTGAAGCAAATATCATGATTTTAGTTTTGGATTCATTAATAGTTAATTTATTGAATGAAGTCCATTCATAGAAGGAGGCTAGGGCTAAAGTTAAATCTCTCGAAAGTGAATGAAAATTGCTACCGGTAACATACAGTACAGAGTCGTCTGCATACAACATGGTTTTATGTCTATTTTCAATGGAAATACAGTCATTAATATATGATAAAAAGAACAAAGGACTCAAAATTGAACCCTGTGGCACGCCACACGTAAGGGGAATAGTACTAGATCTAATGTTGTTTGCCACAGTACACTGCTGACGAACAGATAAATAATTTTCAATCAGCGTTAAAATCCATTTAGAATACCATACATTTCTAATTTTTTAAACAAGATTAAGTAATTTACACTGTCGAAAGCCTTCTTGATATCGATGAAGGCTGCCAAACAAATATTGCCAATGTAGGGGCATGATATTACATATTAATCTCATACACGGTATTTCCGGGTAACGTCTACTGTTTACTCGGCTTCTCTACCTAGCGCACATATAATACACAGTTCCCGGGAGAGGACTTGGGTCCTCTCTAGGTTACAGTGTGCCGCTCTCAGGTGGGCTGCCGACCCACCCACCTGGCCACGTGATCAAAGGACCTGTGGTTATATAAGACATGTGTATTTACCTGGGAGGGAGTCAGTGCAGGCCCGACTGACGATAAACTTCACCATGTCCAACCGTGCGGACGACATTGTATACTAAGACTATACTGACTGTTTCCTTTATTCGTATAGAAACCTGATTACATGTGTGTATTGATTCCACACTGATTGTTCCCTTGTTAAGGAACGGAAGTTACTTTGTAATAAAAGTCTGATATTCTCGCACCTGGAAACTGCCGTTCTTGTTGTTCCTTAGACTAGAATAACTACGAACCACCACACTGGTGCCGTGACCAGTAGCAGTGAAGGTAGCAGAACAAGCTAATTGTTCGGGAATATGTTTGGATTAAACTGAACAGGAAGTCCTTGTTGGACAGACAATGGCTACTTGTGGTAGCCCGGGAGGCTCAGGCACGGGACTGAGTGACGGGGAGTTGGAATCAACTTGCCTGGAGATTGCAGGGTTAGATCCTTGAAGCCGGAACAGAAGAAGAGGAAAGTGCAAGGTCTTTCCTGGGTAAGCCCCTATGAAGGGGATGAGAAATTCCAGAGGGAATATGAAGAGCGGTTGGCTCGGGAAGAGGAGGAACTCTACTGGGAGAACGTCCGATTGGACAGACAGTCAATGGAGGATCAGTATGCTGCATTGACTGATGAATTGGCATCCCTGGTAAGAGAAAGGGATGAGATACTCTCTGATAATCAGAAAACAAAAGGTGCTCTGATAGAGGAGAGGGAATGGTTGATAGAAGACAAACGGTATATGAAGAAGAAGGTTGCTCAGGAATCGCATGAATTTCAAAAAATTCTAGCAGAGATTGCTGAGAACCGGAAAGTGAATGAGAATTCCGTGTCTCTTAAGGAGAAGTATGAGAAGGAGTTGAGACAATACTCCAGGGAATGGTACGCTTTGAAACAAGGGACAGAGGAGCTCGAGAAGGGCAGAGACCAATTGGTCAGGAAAGATGAGAATACCAGAATGCAAATCCTGGAGGAAACTGAAGAGTTAGAAAGAAGAAGGAAAGCTGAGGTGGAAGCAGTCTGCTCTCTGGAAGCCAGGAAAACTCTCTTGCAAAGTGAGAAGAATAGGGTTGTGGAACGACAGGAACTGGATGTTTTAAAGGAACACGTACCTGAAAACATACCAGGGACCGCTGTTGGCAAGACGCTTACTGCTAGTAAGGGAGAGGCATTGCCTCAGTATGATCCATTTGTCAATAACAATGGGTTAAGAAATGTGGAGGACTCTGTGTATAAAGGCAGAGAGAAGGATTCGAGGAGGGGGAACGTCACAGGGCGCTCCCTTGAGCGGGAATCAGTTAACCGGGATATTAAGAGTCAGGTTAACAGGGAAATGTCAGCGGAGGAAGAAGTATCTCGACACTATGAGAATAAATTTCAAGATGAGGTTGTGAACCATAGCTATGGTTCATTGAATCCCTTTTCTGGGGATGACCCGGCCCAATATGGTAAACCGGGAGATTATGATAGCAAGGGCAATTACAGGTATTGCCCGGATCCAACTTATTCATATCCACCACCAACGGCTATGTCTCACACAGGAGTCGATAAGGACTTGAGAAACAAGCAGGGGGAGGATCTGAATAAGGGGACCCAACAGGGAACCAAGGGAAGGTCACATTCTGCACCGAAAAGTGCAGTAAGATTGACCGGCTATCAAGGCCCACGCTTTGATGAAGGTACAGAGTCGGAATTGCAATTTGGGATTGGATTGCTCGAGCCGAGGTCAAGACGGTACAGACCTGTTGGCTTGGAGTAGACGCATGTCGGGTCAATTAGTGCATTCTAATTATGCAGCTAAACGAACCGCGCGAGTTACAAAACCTTACAGGGGTTTACATCCCTGGAAGGAAGAATATCAATTACTTCTAGATGATTGTAAGTACAATTGCTGGAGCAAAGATGAATCCCTGGGGGCTTTTGTTATCTGGTTAAGTGATGGCCCTGGTAAATTAGAGGGAGTCAATGATGGCCAAATCGACAAGGCCCCAGAGTTGGATTATGAATCCGCCTCTAAATCGACGGGAGATTCGCCCGCCACTGTCCAAGTGGCTGTTGTAGCTCAACCTTCGACAACCAAGCAGGACGCGAGAGCCATGCAGCCGCCCAAGGTCACCTTGGGGCCACTGCCGTGGCGCAACAAACCTAGGCACGTCCCCTCTAAAGACATTGATAACTCTATGGAGATCACTTTGACAGAGGATGAGCCTCAGGAGCACACCCACACTTGTACCCAAAGACATCATTGAAGCCGACAGGCTGAGTGTCTCTGGGACAGGTGGATTAGCATAATTTGCTGGTTCCCGATCTCTGAGTGCCTACAGGAAGGACCAGCATGCAAACGACCATGACCTTTGCCGCGCACATGGGAATTCAATTTTTCACTGAAATAAAATTCATCACACGATGTCATGTGATTAATTAATCAGGGATAAATGTAAATAGGGTAGGATGACCATCTCCACTAGTTTCTACTATCGCAACAGGCTTTTATATAAGTAAAATACGACTGAAAAGGAGGCATGCAGATTGGCGCCATGTTGATAAACAACCAAAGTGTGGCTTTGTATGAACACAACCAGGAAAGAGTCCCAAAGTAATCCAGCTCTCCTTCTCCTTTGTTTGAACTACCTAAGGGTCAAAGACGAAAGGCTAAGAAGGCACAAGCCCGTAAACCCTGTGTTCCCCACCCCCCACCACACACCACTACAGTGAACATGTCTCCTACAGTGAGATGTGGTTTCGACGAAGACTGATGTTAAAACATCATCTTCCACTCCAACACAGGAACCTTTACTGGCTCAGCCCTCCCAGCCAACACCTCCGCCGACCCTTTCACCACTGCACTCTGTGCCAGGGCCTTCGAAGCAGTCCATTCCGTACACCCCTGCTCAATCAACAGCAACAGCAGCAGCCATACCAGCACCAGTGGCTAGCCCACCTGGGGGAGACCCACGGGATCGACTAGAAACAAAGGCAGAAGCCATGATCTGGAAGAACGCCTTTGGGGGTTTAACTCTTCCTTTCCCGATCGCGCATTTATGCGAATTTTTGGCCGATTTTTGGTCGATTTTGAGCCCCCTGCCATCTTCTCAAAAATTGCTTCAAAGCTTAGATTTTTTGGATTCTCACTATTTGCTATATGGAGGGGGCACTTTGGGGAGGGGGGGCCTTTTGGGAGTGAGTGTCTCTTTGGGCGGGGAAAAAAAACAAAAAAAACTTTACTTAATTAAGAGACTCGCCTCCTCTTCGTTGTCTTGTTGCGATTTTATTTATTATTTTTTCCAACACCAATACACCTCTTTTTTTTCATAACTCTAAAGGACTCGCTGTCACTTCGTCAGAATGCACGCGACGCTTAAAATATAAGTATTGCACTCCAGTTTTCTTTATTGTGGAAGTGACCATTTTGTTTCGTACCACTTTGAAATTTCTATTAACAGTAAGGATAGTCTTTCGGTTCTTTAAGGTTTTGTTTTTTCTGTATACCTTTCGCACTCCATATTTTACATTTTCTTTCACCTGTCGAGTCTTTATCTTAGCAAATGTAAGTCTTAGGGTTGAGACTTAGAATCCCGTCACCTTCCCACTCGGATTTCAAAAGCCCCACAGTTCTCGTGAATGTAACGTCTCTCACAACAGCCGCCAGGTGGAGGGAGTCATTCTCGCACGCCTTCTGTTTTTATCTTTACAAAAAGGTCTAAGTGATCGTGGCACACTGCTGTTGGAATCCACTTTCGTTTCTCTCTGAAGTATGTTTCTCTCAGGACGGGTTTTACCAGATCATCCTACGTTTCTCAGCTGAGAGCCATGTAAAGACTATCGGTGTCCATTTGACAAAGAGCATAATTGCGCCGATCGATGAATCTATCTAAAAAGTCGTACGTGAACTCTAACATTTTCAACTTAGCGTACTGGTACACCATGAACCCTATTTGAATAGGGAGGTTGTTCTTGACTGTTTTTGGTTGCAGTTCGACTTCAAAGAGATCCGAGGTCAACTCGGTCCCCTTTTTGAAGCGCAACGAATTGGTCAATAATTCGAAATTTCGACCGTTTGTGTATATCACATTGGTGTGTCTTTCTTTGTTGCAAATTGTTTTACCGTACGTGGCATTTCCCATTAACTTGTAACAGTCTGACAGAATTTTCTCGTTCGGGTTCTCGTCGCCAAGTCTTCACGCTGTGGTTACTTCGTCTGCGAAACCGGCAAAGGGTCTTCTAGGAAGGTATTCTACCAACAGCTGTACTTAGGTGACTATCAAACCGTGATCCAAATACCACTGAAGAAGCGGTGTTTCCAAGAGAATATTTTTTCCGTGATAACTCCCTATCAGACTTCTCTGAGGTGTGTTCAACAACTTTTCTTCCTTAGCAAAGTCTGACATGTGAGTTCCTATGTCGGATTTCGAAACGTTTACGTTCTTGAAAACGGGAGTCATATCTTCGAAGTATTCTCGTAGGTGAGGTGGTGTAGTGATGTCCACTTGAATTAGACCGAACATGTTCCCATCTTTGACAGCGGAAAGGATGTCGCTCTCGGTCATACCATTTTGAGACACTTTCAAAGCGTCAGCCTTCCAGTGTTGTTCGGATGTCTTAACCTGTGGATCTTGACGTTTCATCTGTCTCCATTCACCCCCCGCACGACGATCAGCTTGTAACCTAGTGCTTTCAAGTAAGCTGCTCGGTCGTCGGAGGTTGAGCTACTACTGCCACTCGGACGGTGGCGGTCGAATCTCCCATCGATTCAGAGGCAGATTCATAATCCGACTCTGGAGCATTTTCGAACTGTCCATCGTCAACATCCTCGAAGATGTCTAGGACATTGGATTGAAGGCCCTCAGCGGGACTGTCGAAAGCCTCCTCTTCCTTTGAAGTAGATTTTCCCACGCTCAATGTTAGCAGCGTGCGTCGAAATTACGTTGGAACAGAGTTCCCTGTGTCCTAATGACACGTCATGCAGAAACCCACTGTCTCTCGCCGTCTTTTGATGTTGTTTTCGGGAACTAAATAGTCCTAGAACCTTCCTTCCTCCTCCTCTGCTAAGTGGTGCAGTCAAGCGTGGCCCTCGGGAGGTTCCAATATGGCGATCTCCCTTCTTGTGTCGTGGTTCCACGCCTGCTGCGGGAGCAAAGGTCAGCCAATCAGTGTTCACGGCTCACCGGATAGCCTTCTCATCAACGGATAACGCGGCGGGAACTCTCAAGTTTCCCGCCACGAGTCTAACTGGTAGCTCACTAGTGTGAAGTCCCTATTGGGTCGACTCCACAGGACTTCTGGTTATGAATTCTTCAGGTGTGTAGGCAGATGTCATTACGGGTAACAGAGGAATACCCGCCGGTTTAATCTGTCTGCCACCCTCGGGCTCATTCAAATCACATCACGGCTTCAGTCCTGATTACTTGACGGCAATAAGGTCTGTACTACCTCTATGGGATCATACTTTTTGTTTTGATTACAAATTAGGTCACAGCAGTCCCCTGGGCTATCCTTGGACTGCACCTTAACCCTACTCCGGGTTCTTTAGACCTGGTCTTACAGGGAGATTCCATAGGATGTCCGTAGTCAATTGGACATCCCTCCTCCCCTTCAGACCTTCATTTGCCAAGACTTTTTTTTACATGTTTTTTATCCTTCTTGCCAGAAGCTCGAATTTTAGTACAGGTATAATTTTTCTTAGGCCTACCACGACCCTTCTTTATTTTACCAGCACCCGAAGGCAATGACTCCACTGCAGGAGGGAGTTCACCCACCACTTTCCTAGGCCTACCAGGACCTCGTCGTTTCTGGGTAGTCGCCCTCTGTTCAGTGTCATCTGACTTCGGATCCACTCCGAATTTCGAATGAGATGAATCATCACCATGCCACCGACGTAGCCTTGTTACATTGGATTTATACAGGTGCCCAATACTGATTTGATTGCCACTGTTGACTCAGAGACGATCCAGACAACAGTAAATGGACCATCCCAGTTTTGTGATAGTTTCAACTGCTGCAGGGGATCATGTAGCCTGACTACTTCATCACCCACTCGAAAAGACCTGAGTTTCAAATCCACATCATACACTCACTCACTCTTTTCTCTACACACACCATCATGAGCAGAAGACCAACTAAGCTACAGCTACACAAGAGACGACCAAGAGGGGGCGTTTAGCGTCTTCCCTTGCTACTAAAGATGGCGCTATCACCACAACCTCAAGGTCTTATAACCTTTGCGGTGTAGCGAGTACTAGTGACGGTAGTAATAGCAGTGGTACTAGTGGTAGTTGTGTTACTACACCTACTACACCTACGCGTGCTACTACTGCTACACCAACTGCACCTGCTACACATGCTGCTGCTACGTGTGCTACTGCTACGGCTACAACATCGACAACAAGGACCCCTACTGTGCGCCCCTCGCTTACCATGGCTACACCTACTGCTGCACCTACACTGCTACACCTAGCTACTACTGCTAATGACCCTACTGCTGCTGCTGCTGCTGCTGCTGATGTACGTAGTGATACACTTATTATGGAGACCCTGACTGCTCCGGCTACTGCTGCTGCTGCTGCTACTGCTGCTGCTACTACTACTGACATCGGGTCGCCTCTCACAACAGAGTGTCCTTACTGGCAACCGGTTTTTACCTCCCCACCACTGTTGCTGATTTCGATGAAGACCGTCATCAACCCCAGTACGTTGGAGAAGGGGCCGCTCCATCATCCTCAACCAACGCTGAATACACTTACATTGATTTCAACACTCAGCTCGTGCACCACGTAGTAGTAGGAGTGGAGCAGATGGAAGAGGATGAGACGGAGAACGAGGAGGAGGAGGAGGAGGAGGAGGAGGAGGAGGAGGCAGTGACGGCGGCGACGGCGGCGGCGGTGGAGACAGAGGACGCGGAGGGGGGTGAGGAGGTTCAGGTGTTTTTTCATGCTCCCCCCTCCTCGACGAGTTATGACCCTGCCTTCACCACTACCGGCACGGACGTTCCTCCTGTTGTTGGCTCTGCTACTGATTCAGCTCACCCTGATGGTGATACTCCTCTTGTCTTGAAACCTTTTAAGAAGGGTCGCAACCCGAGCTCCAAGAAGAGAAAAAGAGAAGAAGAAGAAGAAGAAGAAGAAGAAGGAGCAGAAGAAGCAGAGAATGATGTCACGAAGGTCCGCATGTTAGAGTTCTTCTTCGATGGTTTGAAGCTCGAGATCTGGTTGGATGAGGTTAGACTGTCCAGGGAGCGCTACAGCATCAAACACACGACTCCAAACCCCACCAAACAAGTGCGCTTCACCATCGACGGACTGCTTAAGCTAATAGCGAACATCGCTAACATCCAACAGGTGGCACGGATCCCCTTTCACAAACCTTGGTTTATGGTGTTGGACGCGGAAAAGGAAGTGTACGCCACGGTCAGCTACTACAAGGGTAAGAACGTGATCCACGTGCGCAAGTACGAAGGCGTCGACAAAACCCCCACACTGGAGGGTGTGACAGTGTCCGACAAAGCGCTCAAAGAGTTGGATGACAAAAGAGAGATTATTCTCAAATTTCTTGGTAGAGTTCTGGAATGAGAGGTACGCACGCACACACGCATGCGAGATAGTGTTTGACGGATGCTGCGTAGACAGAAAGAATAAGAGAGATAGATAGATAGATAGATAGATAGATAGATAGATAGATAGATAGATAGATAGATAGATAGATAGATAGATAGATAGATAGATAGAAAAAAGATAGCTAGCGATAGATGGTTAGGTAGATGAAAAAAATAATAAGAATAATTTTCTCTTCACGGTAACTCGGTGAAAACATGTCGCAGTACGTCTACGAAAAGTGTTTCAACACGGCCCCTGCCACGGCCCCTGCCACGGCCCCTGCCACGGCCCCTGCCACGGCCCCTGCCACGGCCCCTGCCACGGCCCCTGCCACGGCCCCTGCCACGGCTCCTGCCACGGCCCCTGCCACGGCCCCTGCCACGGCCCCTGCCAAGGCCCCTGCCACGGCCCCTGCCACGGCCCCTGCCACGGCCCCTGCCATGGTCCTGCCATGGCCCAGCCAAGGATATGGATAACCCACCCTGGCTCAATTCGAACTCACTCCAGGTTCTCCAACTCAATTCGAAGAACTCCCTGATGTACCCAAGTCCAAACAGCCTCAATCCAAACTCACTCCGAGCTCTCCAACTCAATTCAAATCACCTAAAGATCCCTTCGAGTCAGTACCCATGGATGTCACCCCATCTACACCAGACCAAGCGGAGCAGTCAGCCCGCTATGCTCAGGTGCTGAGGGAATCTGATGACCTGAGCGCTGTCAATGAGAAGTTGAGGAAGGCTTTGGAGGCCGCTAAAGCCTCTTCGAGCGCCCCAGTCAACCGGGCTCAGTCTTGCAAGAATACAAATCCGAAAAAGGGGCCTACCCCCCGAAACTCCTCAGCAGCCAATTCAGATGCTGACGAAGGTATGTTCGAGCTACCGAAGACCCAGCGATGGAAGGTTAAGAAAGCAGAAGCTTGTCAGCCCTGTGTCCCTCACCCACCACAGACCACCACAGTGAACATGTCTCCTACCGTGAGACTGGTGGATGTGGCCTCGACACATATGGACGTGAAAGCATCACCCTCCACTTCCGCATGGGCGGCCACGCCAGCCAAGACTTCTCAGCAAATGCCTCCGCCTACGTCTTCACCACCACTGTGCCAGGGCATTTGAAACAGTCGAGTTCAACCACCCCTGCTCCAGCAGCCACCACACCCCCATCAGGGACTAGTCCATCCCAAAACGAACCTGAATCAAAGGCGGAAGCCATGATTTGGAGGAATGTTTATGGGGGCTTTATGGGAGTTTTCACTGTCCCACAAGAGGCGTCACTCTTCTGACACATCTCGCGCGGGCAGGGAGTTGTTGGAGAGCACCGCCCCATCACCCAGCAAACTTTGGTCTTCTGGACGGAGTGGTAGTACTTTTTCGGAGCAGGACATACTTTCTCCAGCATGTCAAAGTGATAACTTTGATCCACTCCTCATTGTCCGAGAAACCATCCTTGTTGGTTTCCAACGGACGCTGAGTGGAGCGACTATCTTTGGTAAAGTCACCCACATAAATCGGAGCAATGTAGGCATACCCACTCGTTGCGTTGGCCTTGATGGTAGAGTCCACCAAGCCAGCGAGATCCTTCTCAGGCATCGTCTCAATGCTCTCCAGAACTGCGTCCACAGCTTCCGGAGATTGTCCCGCATCGAGAGACACCTGGCGGACAGCGGTCATCAGGACTTTGTCCCGAATCTGCTCCCTTTTCTGACGAGCACTAAGAGTCTGCTGGACTCCTACTGCCTCATGCCGAAGTCTCTCGGCCTCACGTTTGGAGTCCTTACAAGTTGGCCTCCTTCGTCTTTTGAGCTACGGCTTTAGCAAGTTTGCCAGCCGGAGTTCTCTCCTTCCGCTTTTCATGCCACCCCAGGACTACGTGAAACTCACTAAAGGTTTCCAGGTCGGAGTCCACAGCCGTTATAGCTGCTAGCTCGTCCAGGATACCCAATCTATAGTCAGAAAGAAACAGGGCACGCTCCTCCTTCTTTTCTTTCTGAACATTTTTCAAGCTCAGATCCAGTTTCTCGGGGAACCAGGTAGGGAAGCGCTTCCCCAACTGTTTCAACAGGAGTACCACCCACCGCCTGTCCTAACTTGGTGGACTCCTCCGAGGTATCCATGATGGATTCCTCATCAGCGTCCTCCTGCATGGCTGTTGGGTTATCCGGAGCCGGAGTCTCTTCAGTCAAATCCACCACTTTTATAGGCGTGGGTACTTTCGGCACCTTAAAAGTGGCATCTGCACCTTCCGGAGTTGGATCCATCGGAGTGGTCAGAACAGGTGGAATAGCTTACCTCCGGGACAACGGCAGTGACCACCGACGAGACCACTGCAGGCTTCGATGCGGTGTTCAAACTCAGATCTATGTGAACAGGCTCCTTGAGAGCTTTTATACTCTCAGTCAACCGGCTCACAGTATTGGAGGTCTTCGGACGACCACCCTGACCCGCAAGGGCAGTGGTGGCAGTCACCGAGGCACTCTTGTACAGATGCTGGTTTAAAGTACCAGGTCTGTCAGTAGTCGATTCTTGATCTCATTTTCGCACTTCTTCCGACCCGAAGCTGTCTTGAATGTAGCCTTGAGCAGCTTTCCCATCAGCGCCACCCTTCAGCTTCTTCACCTCCTTCGCTGCACTGCTACCAGTGGAAGAGGTGACGCAATCTTTCCGGCCACTGCCCTTAGTACTGGAAATACCAGGCTTTTTCATCTTCGAGGCCTCCTGCTTCTCCACCTTCATAGCAGGTTTCTTGCCCGGACCCGACTTCATCGTCACCTTGGGAGCAGAGGTTCAGTCCGCAGACTTCGACCTTGACCTAGGTGTCTTCTTGGTTTCACCAGTCTGGGTGGTAGGACCAGTAGACACATCCTAGTCGTCGTCACTCGCAGCGCTCTCTTTCATGGTCAGGCGGCAACTCGCCGACTGCTTCAAGCTTGGAGAGGCCCTCGGATTGGCCAACTGAGACGGATGGTACACAGATCCCTTTGCTTTGGAGCCAACTTCAGTTGACCCAAGGCTCTGGGGCAGAACGAAATCCTCATCGCTCGCAGGCGACGGGGATTTTCAGATCGGGGAGAGCTACGTCAATGTCCATGTCGGCGAGTTTCTCCGCCAACTCATCTCCTGACCCACCAGCAGCAGTGCTCAGGAGTCCCTCGACAGCTGCTGCTGTCTTGTGTCCACAAGTGGTTCGGATAGGTGGAGCTGTTGCTCGGCCATCCTCCCCTCACATGGTGTCATTTGACGACTTGGTTTGATGGGAAACCAAGGTTTCCCGCCCCCCTAAATCACCTCAAACGGACCACTAGATGATAATCTGCTCACTTACATGCAGTTCAGGGCTTGATAACATAAGAAACAATCTTCTAATCTGCTTTCCGGCTGCGCCTCTCCCACAAATTTGACTTTTCTTTTCACAGTCTTCAGTGGGAGCTTTCTCACCTTCCATTTTAGTGGCCGCTCTGGTACCACCCCCAAGGTGACAAACTTCTCCTGATTGTCTTCCCCACCCCCTACCGTTTCCGGGGTGAGATCCCTCCCAGCCCAAGCACATAACCGAGCCATATGACTTGTTCGGACACGTCCCACTTTGGACTGGATCAGGACAGTCATTTGACTGATACATTTGACCACGGTATGTGGCCCATCCCAGTTATTTGCCAGCTTGACATTGCACAGCGGCTCGTGCAGGCGGATAACTCTATCCCCTATTACAAACCGGCGCAACTTAAAGCCAGTGTAATAACCCACTTTCTACCATGAAGCAGCCTTAAGCAAATGAGCTCAGACTGTTTCATAAGCAAATTTGAACATTTGGTGGAACTATGCTCCGTATTATTATACGCGTGCACAACGAACTCACATTGATCGTCCCAATCATCCATATGAGTGTTCACTAGGGGTTTCAAGACCTGGATCAGAGTCTGATTAAACCTATCTAACTGACCATCAGATTGAGGTAGGTACGGATTTGTCCTGGTCTTGCAAATAGCCAATTGATGGCACATGGCAGCCCACAACTCGGACTCGAATTCCCTCCCTTGATCACTATGTAGCATCAAAGGAGCTCCCAAATGAAGTATCCACCCCTTCACCAGTGCTTCCACACAGGTAGCAGTGGTATGATCCTCCAATGGGTATACTCTAGTGTATTTCGTATAGTAGTCTGACACTACCATCATACACGTGTTACCTTTCGGAGTAGGTTTTACCCCGCTAATGATATCTACAGCTATTCAAGTGAATCTCACTCCGAATAGCTCCTGCTGCAAAGGCAATTTACCCAATCCAGGACCAGGTTTCCCCAAGCAACAGGCCGGACAGGTCTCGATCCACCTTAGCAGATCCCCTGACATGCCTGGCCAATAGTAGTGCCGACTCAGTCTCTCGAGAGAGCGCTTCTTCCCGAAATGTCCACTCGTACAGTGACCATGACAGTAGTAGAGGATGTCCTTCCGCATAGCAGCAGGAATTACCATTTGTAAAACCCTACGCTCCCTGTTTTCCAATGATATTTCAGGTCTCACTGGACAGACCCCGGTAGGAAACAGCTCCCTCAGCCATGCAATAGTAGGATCAGCCATTTGGTACCTCCTTATAGTGTCAGTGGACCAGTCCAACAGGTTCTGTAACAACCCGTCATAAGGCAAACGCACACTCGCTACTACTGCATTGTGAGCACCACAGTCCCCACAGTCCGAGAGTTCTCCAGCCCAATCTCACTCAGGTGTTTCAGCCACCGGCCAATCATCCCCTCAGCATCCTTAAAGTTAAGGAGCCACCGCAACGCGGAATGATCAGTCTGCAGTGTGAAATTTCCACCATATAAGAAGTGTCTAAACTTCTTGGTATAAACTACCACCGCCAACAGCTCCCACTTGGTGGTGCAATAGTTTCTCTGTGCCTTGTTCATACTGATACTAGCAAATGCCAACGGGACCTCTACTCCGTCCTGGATTTGGGACAATGCGGCCCCGATGCTCTCATTGCTTGCATCAGTATCAAGGATGAGATGCCTTTTCTCCGTCAGGTATCTCAAGACAGGGGTGTCCCGGAACAGGGCCTTGATCTCTTCGAAAGCTCTGTTCTGTACCATCCCCTAGGAAAAGGGTTCCTTTCTTTTCCCTGGAGTCCAGCAGCTGTGACACTCTAGAGAATCCAGGGATAGTCCCTGTAATAGGAACAGAACCCTAAGAAGGATCTAACATCCTTTCGACCCTTAGGAACTTCCCAGGTATCTACGGTCTCAAACTTAGCTGGATCCGCCTACCCACCTTTGGGAGATATGATCCGGCCCAAATGGACCATATACTTTCGGAACAGTTCGTACTTCTTTGGCTTCAACTTCAATCCTTTGGACCGAATTCATTCCAATACCGCTCCCAGGTTCAACATGCATTCTTCAAATGTCTTTCCGAAGACAATGACATCATCCAAATATACCAGACACTTCTGCCACAACAGATCACTCAACAGAGTCTCCATCATGGCCTCAAAGGTTGCAGGTGCGTTGCACAACCCAAAAGGCATCAGTTCGAACTGATACAGCCCAATATAAATCCAAGGAAGTGGATAAGCGTTTTTCTTGGTTACTCCGTTTAGACGACTATAGGCGATACAAAACCGAATAGACCATCTAAACCGGACTGGACCAGGGACTAGTGTTAGGTACTATCACCTTCTGCTCCAGCATGGTTTTCACTAGTTCTTCAACAACTCTCTTCTTACTCAACAGTAACCGTCGGTAAGGCATCTTGAATGGCTGTGCATCTCCGGTATCAATAGAATGCAGCACTTTGTGTGTTCAACCTAAGGGCTCCCCTTCCACCTGCCATGCATCCAGTACCTTTCCACCAGCCGCCTCAGCGAACTGAGGTCCCCCGGATCCTGCAGTTCAGTCTCCAAGGTCATTTTCTCCAGTCCCTCACTCAGGACTGTTGGCGGATGGTCTCCCTTCATGTTCACATGACCCGGAGGCATCACTGCCTCACTGGAGAACACCTCGCCCAGAACAGCATTCCTCTTCAGATACCTTGCCTCCAACCCCAGGTTGGAGACTGGCACAACGGTCCAGGCACCATCACCCACCAGGGTGTCCATGCCCACCAGACCAATACTCCCCAACATGGCCACATCCAGTTCCACCACTGCTTCTTCCTCTCTCCTAAGACCCTTGCTTATGACCAGCACGTCACACGTCCGTCCGGGAGGAATTTTCACAGTCTGGACTACCGTTGCCACTGCTGAAACTTGCCGGAGCACACACTGCTCCGGTATTTGGTGCGGATGCCCTATCCAGAGCACCCCCGTACTAGGATTCAGGACTGCGTCATACAGCGCCGCAAAGTCCAATCCCAGTATCCCATCATCAGTAATCTCAGCAATGGTAGGAAAAGCCCTTAGGGCCTCGTTTTTCCCTTGCACTCGCTTTTTGAATGCTACCTTCGGATCTATCCAAGCCGAACCTCCCAACAACATGGTGCATGTTTCCACCAGTTAATTGAATGTTCCCCTCGGTCCAAAATCCTCCTTCCATTGTTCAATGGCAATGAGAGCGTCTCCCATCTGTAATCCCTTACAGATGTACGGAATGGCTTCGCTCTGATCCCATTCACTGAGGTTTATGTCCTCCACTGTAGCGCCGAGCCATTCCTCCCAGGAGTTTTTCTGCCAATAGGGACTAGGTTTGCTAGCAATCCGCCAAGCTGCATTGGTCGAGCGCCGGGTCTTCGACATGATCAACATACACTTTGTGATCGCTGCCGAAGCGTCGGGTTCAACCCCCCCGTTATGCAAACTGATCCCGGCTATGGCGGGATTGATATCATACAACTCCTGCATCGCTGCACTCAGGATGGACTGTCTGGGAGTCTTTTTTGGATTCCCTCCACCGGACGCTCCTGCAGGTGCCGGTTGCCCCTTCAGTTAGTCCAGATAGGCTCCTTGGTAGGGTCAACCCCTTGGTTGTACCACCAATTCTTCTCACTATCAGACAGATACTGACACTGTTGGGACAAAGCCATCAGGAACTGATGCTCTGCCTTCTCCTTCTCTAGCAGTTTGGCCTGGTCCTGGGCCTGCTGCTCCTGTCTGGCTTCCTCCATCTTTCCTTTGGCAGCCTCGCCAGCAGCCTTCAAACCCTCCGCCTGGGCTGTCAGCACTGCTGCCTCCTGCTAGGCCAATTACTCAGCCAGAGCAGCATTCTCCTCCATACACTTTCATTGCACCTCTAAGGCCACTTCCTGCTCACAGCAGACACGTCTCTGATCCTCCAAGGCTTTTTGTTCTTGGAACATCTTCTCGGTTTTGGGCGACTTGCCAGTCGGCCAATGAACCCGGAGTATGATAGCCTCTTGCTGCCTCCTCCTGAGCAATAGATGCCCTTTGGCGCTCTGCTTCCAACACTTTCTGTTGTTGGAACATTTTCTTGTTCTGAGCTGCTTGCCATGCAGCCAATGGATTCAGACCGTACTTTAGATAAAGACTGCGTTAACTTGTCATTCTCCGTTACCAGATCCGATAGTCGTGCGTCCTTTTCTTTCAGTTTGGAATTTTGGTGGCAGATTGCCCCTTCCAATATCTGGAGCCTATCGGTCCAAACTAATGACCGATTTTGCAGCGCAATCAATATCCTTTGAGCAGTACAGAGTCCTTCCTGGACTCTTGACTCCATTAGGTCATCAAACTGCCCTTCCTCCGGATGTATATCCATCCGAGGTGTACGCGCTGCCTGTCCGGATCCGCCGATGTTGAATGTCAACAGATTCATGTCTTCGAGAGACCGACTAATCAGTCCTCTCACCCTTCCCACCGGAGAGTATCCTGTCCAAACTTGCGTCATTGCCCTACCTCAGGCAACTATTCCGCGTGTCTTTGCCCTATCACAGGTAAAAAGGAACCGACGAGTCCCATTGGACGCTGGCTATATATAGGCAGCCAGCCTGCGTGCGCACACACTCACCGGAAGCCTCTATCCATACCCCAAGCCGGAGTAGGTGCTGCCACCTACTGCTGGGCTGAAGGGTTTGGACAGAGTTCGCAACGCAGCGTCCAACAGAACCCGCCATATGAATAACCCAAACCCTAGCCCCTACACTCCTATAAGACAATAGCCCTGCCCCTGTCATATCCGGGCCATCATCAATTAGCATTGCACTAATATCTGAGATTTAATATGCACAAAAGTAAGTAACACTACAATCGGCTATTAGGTGTGTAGTTTGGGTTTATTGTACATTAGGCATGCAATGGTGTGCACCTAGTACCCTACCCAGCTCTCTCTGAGTGGCTAGTGGCGCTTGCCCCTTATATACAATAGGGTGGTGCAGCGCCACTGGTGGCAGGTGTAGGTACCAGGTAACAGGTGTGGATATGCTTTGTCCTTGACTTGGAGGCGGAGACAAAGCAATCGTATATTATATTCTTGGTCAATTAATAGCGGTTTGAGCCTTCATAATATCACACCCCCATGCAGCCAGCCTCACTGTGGGTGTGGGATATCAGGTATGGTCCACGGCATTATAAGCACGTACACTGTCTCAACATATAACGTAGCGGTATAGCACGACGCCCTGTATGCCCTACTCCCCAACCCCCCCCCCACCCCACCAGTACACGGCTACTGAGTGTGAAAGCCTGTGTGTGGGTGGGGGGGGGGGGGGGTTGGCTACCTGTTCTGTCCACTCTCACACAACAGATCGGGGGCATGCGCTTATGTGAAGTCATGGAATTGTACAAGTGTATTGTACAGGTCCATGGTGAAGTCTATGAAACCCCCCTTCACTAATGTAACTTGATACCAGCCAGACCACATTGTAAGCTTTCACTGCATGTACAAACCCCATTTTCTTTATTCTATTTCATATATAGATTCTGCCCCCCCCCCCCTCCTGTTTTCATTTTTCGGCACTTGCAGCCTTGTACGTGGGTCAGGCCTATGATAATGTCCGTATTGACTCGAACCGCCTTTCATACAGGCCAGTCGTTGGGTGAAGGGGGGGGGCTGGTCACTTACATACATACCCGTGACATCTAGAAATACACAGGAGACAGGGAAGCAGGGGGGGGGTGGTCCTGGGCAGGGATAGGTGTACAAGTTTAACTCCCCTTTTCTCCTGAATGCAACACAGCATCAACACAATGCACCCACAGGCATTTAGAAGGGATATCCATCTAATACCTTATTAACTTATAGCATAAGTTTATTCCACTAATTTGTAACAAAGATCACAAATTCGTTTTAATTCAAGGTGTAAGTACATTGACTCATGCATATCAGTTTAACACTACGCTGTGACAAGCTGTCTCAGAGTGTATGATAAATAGCTATACGGTGCGGTATCTCACACTGACAAGGGAGTCCTGGTTAGCTGCCACCTGGATATGGGTTATTTGTAAACAGGGTGACTTATACAGCGGACAGGCCACATGTATTATACATGTATGCATGTTATTCCAGGTAGGTACACAACCATTTGATAATTTATAAATAATATCATATTTAAACAATATTTTATTTTGTAAGAAAATTCCTATACTATTCAACTAATAATACATTTATTTATTCAATAGCATATAATTCCATTTCCCAGTGTGTATCATCCTGACTTCCAGTAACCACCCTGGAGGTGCTCCCGGCCGTCAGAGGGGAAGTGCAGCTCCCCTAGACTCCAAGGAGGGGAGGGGGGGTTCTTAACCATTGTGATTGGGGTAGATGTGCGACCATACTACAATAGGCTCCTTAGACAATAGCCCTGCCCCTATGCAGCCGGCCTAAGTGTGGGTGTGAGATATGGGTTATTTTTAAACAGGGTGACCAATACACCAGCAGGAAGGCGTTTCACCGTATGTTGATATAAAATATAAGATACGGCCGAAAGATGCGGTCAAGATGCGGACAAAATATCACCAAAGCAAATTTTCCGTTTCTTTTCACCCTCCGCATACCCTCCGTATCTTTTTGTACCAAATTCGAACATACACCCCTGCTATGCCGTATGTAGCAGTCAACATGCGGCCCTCCGTATGTTCACCTCCGTATGTTCTTCTTCTCACCCGCCGCATTTGAATTTCGTGCCATCGACCAGGCTACATCCGGGGGAATACCCGGGGATTCCGTATCTGACGTCATACACACGTGACTTGTGGGCGCCGCCATTTGCAATTTCTCAATAGTAAACACCGAGTCGGGCAAGCGTGCGGAAAGCGATTGTAAGCCAGAACAACCACCAAACAACATGGGGAGAGTCAACAAAAGGGTAAGTAGCACATGTCCTTCCTGTGCCATTAGATACATCAGATCACGTAGATTCCAGCAATGTACTTTGTGGTGCGTGTTATTCTGATTTTAATACATGAACATCGGTGCCAAAGTAGCCGGTCCGTTTTCCCGCTTTACGTGAAAGCAACTCAGATACTACCGGTACTGCTTCTATACACCCCTTACAACTGTATTATGCCAAAATATATCCCTTATTTCGATACTACTGTCCCCCTTTCTGTCATACACCATACAACATGCCTTACATAGCATTTTCAATGAATTCAGGAGGATGATACTACCTCAGAGGAGGAGGTCAGTGACAGCCAACCCCCCACAACCCAAACTGAAGCCGAATCAAAAAAAACAAGGTCTTTCAAGGGCCTTTTAGGCAATCTGGATGCGCTCAGCCTGCTGCTGGGCACAAACAGAAAATTAACGGGCCAGCCTGCTTTCCCTATATTTCATGTATGTATTATGTCAATGTGAAAAAAAGCACAACACTTATTCTCCAGTTCCATGCTATGTTCATATATCAGTCCGTTCTAAAAATTATTTTACATTATTATCATTCAAATACAACTGTGTCACGGGGTATATGTAATGTTTTGCAGCCCCCCCCCCAACAAGGAAGATCCGGAGTTTCAGTCGTCAGAGGAAGACGAAGAGATCAGTCCGACCGACTTCGAGGGAGATGGGGGCGACCAAGCCATATCCTATATCTTGGCTCTCATCAAAAGGAACCGGGAAAAGAATCACTTTGTTATGACATGCACCCCACCTGTTTTACCTGTATACCGTTTCATTTTGATTTTGTTCTATCTCTGTCATGTGTGTACCCTTACCATATTTAGCATAAAGTAAATCCTTTATCCCTGTTCAACGTCACAGTATACTACATGCTATATAAAGGACAGAACAATACATCTACTTGACATTTCATTATATTCTCCTCCTTCTGCCAGACTATGTGGCAGCGAACGGTGGGCGCGACCGAGATGTTACAAAGTGTCAAAACAAGCTCAAATACTTCGTGCAGGAGAGCAAGAGGAAGGTACGCATACACATATGGTTATTGAAATGTCACACCTTTTTTTTTTGTTTTTATTTTACCAGAGGTATTAAAAAATATATCAACATAGGATGCCCAAAAATATGCCTTTGTCTGAAATATCCAGTCTCATTATGACCTGTGTTACCTACCTTGTTACCACACCTTGCTCTAGGTCATTGTAATCTTATTTATATTTTTTTCTATAGCATCAACTGATAGATATGAAATACAAGACGGGCAGTGGACAGAGGGACGAGAAAGACCAGCTAAATGAACTGGAGCAGGCCGCATGCGATTATGCGGGGAAAGAAGTAATCCTAGGTGAGCATTCAGCCAAAGCGCATGATATATCTCCTTCCTGTATACTCCACCTCAAGTGCCCATATTTAATTTCCTTCCTTTGTACTGCGTATCATTTGAATTGAAGCAATGCCACATACCATATGTAAAACACATATTACAGGTGAAAACAATACAGTTTTAATTCAATCTTTTATCTTACTGTGCTATAGGGATCGAAGGAATGCAGCCTCCCAGTCTAAAAGGGGGCGGGCGGCCCCGGTTCGTTTCCTGTTACGATCCCGACCGAGCATCAAAACCTGACTATGCCGGCATGGGTCTGCCCTCTTCCGCACTAGCTTATAGCTGATGGGGACATGCTTAAAGACGACGAGGGTGAGATATGTTTGAATCTTTTTACCCAAAAATAATATACCCCACATAGATATGTGGATATATATTCCCTTTTTCTTGTTTTACCTGTGTGCTGAAAACAAGTCTAAATACATTGACATAATATCTGATTGTAAAATTCTTTTTGTCTGCAGTATTTTATCCTATTTTTGATTCTGCATTTATGACTGTGGAATATATTGTTTTTTTATTTATTATACGGTAATAATATGGGTTACAGACACAGCAGAGATGTACCTACTTTCCCTTAAGTTATACCATAGAGTACATGTACATGATGCAGCTAATTGTATTTAACTTACAACATATACCAAGTCAAAACTTATGGTGTATTACATGTATTTTTCTATCCACAGAGGAAGACACGGCCGCTGGGGAGGAAAGTGGAGAGGAGGAGGAGTACAACGAGGTTCCAGATCCACCGCCCGCTGCCCTGCAAGCTGAGCCGGATGACGTGTCCACTACAGAAGCATGTGACGCCATGTTCGGGGATATAAACCGGTCTCCTATTCAACGTATTTCCCGCAGAGACATGTTAGATTTAGTCGCCAGAATAAATGCCAAAACAGCCGATCCGGAAGGCCAAGGCAGCAAAAAGAAAAAAGTATCCAAAACTGAATCCCTTCTTATGTCCTCCGGAAGAAGTAGCGGAGAGTCGCAATTGGCTATGGCACTCAAGACACTGAAGTTAAAAGTTTTGCCTCCAAAAACAAATCAGGCAGAGCCTGCAGTGCTTCCCAAAGCTGCGGCTAAACCTACTCCAAAACCTCCCTCTAACCCTTCTGCTGCTGATACTGCTCACCGTACTGCTCAGCCTGGTCCAAGCATGCAGAAAAAACCTGAACGTGTTCGGGGGAGGAGACCATCTTTCTCTTCCATTTTGAACGAGGAGGAGATTGACTTAACTTCTCAACACTCTTCTCCGGGTCCCGTTTCACATGTGGACACGGATGACGCCAACAAGAAGCATTACTCGGAGGAGGAGGTAGCCGAGCTGATACATTTGGCGCTGAAAGGGAAGTTTGAAACCAGTACCCCTAAACATAAACCCCCCCCTGCAGAGCCTGTTCTACCAGATCCCATAGAAATAGAGGAAGAAGAAATAGAACCTGATTTTGTACCAATAAAAACCCCACATAACACTCCTGCCTTGTCCCGTATACAACGTACCGCATCTGCTAACCGGAAAGCCCTATTCAAATCTTTTACGGAGGAAAAAGCACAGGAGGATTTCAGTGAAGCTATAAGAAAAGAAATGGAAAAAGTCACATTGGCTTTCAGAGATAACCTGAAGACAATGGTGGATGACCAGGCCAACTGCCAGCAGGATATGGCCAGGTGTAACCGGGAAATGAAAGACAGCACCAGAACTGTCGTGATAGCTGTATCTGACAATGCGAAGCAAATCGCTGAGGCGATGAAGAAACAACAAGAGCAGCTAGATACCTGGACAGCAGAGTCAGCTGCCAACACTGCGCAGAACAACGAGGAATTTATTGCCATAACAGACAAACTGTCTGATCATGTCCTTGGCAAACAGGCCGCAATGGTGCAACAACTGAATTTAGTCAGAGGTGCTATTACCAATACGGGTGTCCGTGTTGCGAAAGCAGAGGAAACTATGATGTCAGGCGTAGTGGGTATGGTGGACAGTCTGACCACTCTAGCCAACAGCATTAAGGACTTGATGACGGATGTACAGAGCGTGGCAGAGATGCATAAAAAGGAGAGCGAGAGAGCCAACTCTGCTCTTGCTTTGTTGACTAGGAACTTTGAGATCCTCGCGGTGGCACAGGGGAAGCTAAACCGGGCACATGTAGTGAATTCTGTTATTTCATGTAAGTATGACATATCTTAGTCCTTCGGGAAACAAGCTACCTGCTACTTTACTTACCATTTTTTATCCACCTCACTATATGTATGCTCTGCTTTTTATGTACTGCAGAAATCAAGAAATTGTGAGCTGAGGATATTATAAAATGATTTTATCCGTTTATATGTTTCAAGTACAACTCTAAATACAGAAATATGTGATAGAATAATATTTTATTATTTTTCACTGGTAATTAAATGTATATGTGTAATTCTTTTCTCAGTGAACAAGAGCAGCGTGGAGGAACCGGAGGAGGAGGATCAGAACAGAAACCCGGTACCGTCTACTTCAAACATCACAGCCAGTTTGACGCATCCCGAGCCACCCAAACAGGGAGAGGAGGCGAACTACCTGTGTTCCCCCAAGCCCCAGCTTCATCCAACAAAATGTGTGGTTAACGCTCATGGTAAGCACGCTATATACCATATCTTTATTTTCATATTCTTTCTTCCATATAAAAGTATGTATCTACGGTACCGTAAAATGCACAAAATATGTATCACACGTACACATGTATCAACACTGTATAAGTTAATACCATATATTTTTTCCCTTTATATGTTTACACACATATGTGTATGGTAGCAACAAGGGAGAAAATCACAACATTCTTTTCAATTGTATCTCTCTATAGCCAATGTCTTGAAAGAAGATTGTACTTGTAACAACCGGTCCCACAGTGTATTATACAGCAATTTGTTTTCCCCCTTGACATATATATCAACAATTGTATGTGAATAAAAAGAGCCAGAATATATTACAGTGTAAAATTTAATGCATGCTTAAATTACATTTACTTAAATTTTTTTCCTTTCTTTATAGTGATACAGACGGAGGACGTCAATTCCGACAGTGGACTGCCACACTACCAAGTCCTGAATAAGGATGAGGTAGTGCTGATCCAGGAAGTAGCAGACGACGTGGAGCAGAACATGGAACTGGCTGTAACAGACGAAGAACACGTGCAAATGGTTCTAGGTTTAGCATCGGCTGAGGAGAGCGAGAGTGAAGTGACGACTCTACCCAAAAGATCCACGCGAGTCAAAACCAGGAAAAATCCAAAGTGAAAAGCAGCCGGACTGGGTCGAACTGTATATATTTTAACACATGGGGTTGCATGTCATAACACTCCACTGCGCTGTTATACACCGGAATATATTTCACATCATATTTGTTGGTACAGAATTCATGTATATCAGGTAGTTCATGTTGTAACATAAGTTGACTGCTTGTCGCAGAATTCATGTATATTAGGAAGTTCATGTTGTAACATAAGTTCACTGCTTGTCGCAGAATTCATGTATATTAGGTAGTTCATGTTGTAAGATAAGTTCACTGCTTGTCGCGTTTGACAGCCTCCGGGTTGAAGTTCCTGCTGATGTACTCTTTACGCATGTTATTGAAGGGGACGCGTTCTCCCGCTGCCACATTCACGGGTTGCTCCACAGGTGCTTTGTATCCAACGAAGGAATCCTTGGCGTAGAAGTCCTTCTTGATTGGGAGTCCGGCAATTCTAGCACAGTTGTTCAGTGCTACACATGCCTCTATGATGCGCCCAGCTCGTACGGGTTCGTGGAACAGATATCCTCCACTTGTATCGAGACACCTACCGAAACAGATACATTTTAATGTTACATAGTATTAGGGTTTTATATTGTGAGACATATCAGGTATGGTGCTATGTAATTGTATTTTAACATGTCTCTTTTAGTATTAGGTATATATCAGAAGGATCATGGCAGAATGTACAGAGGTACATGTGTTATATGAATGATTAGTGGACAGGCTGTTTTGATGTACACATTTGTACAGTGTCATAGTATTATGTGTATCATTAAGAGGAGATAATTTTGGGCATTGTGTTATGTGGTACTACCCTAGCCAGGTATGGAGTATTTTTTGATATGATATGCAACATGTTATGTGATATTACCTCCAACGCTGCTTTACGTTTCCGATCACTCGCTCCACCAAAGATCTGGTCTTACGGTGCCATTTGTTGTAGGCCACATCGTCTGCGGTGTACTCTACTTTGGTCGGAGTAAGCAGGTAGTCTGTCAATACGTATCTGTAGTAGAACAAAGTGTGTGATATATTTCTGTATGATATGGACAAATGAGTGAGAGAAACAACATGTATATTTTTGATAAAACTTTTTGTCTTAGGACAAAGTATTACTGTGCTATGCCAAACTCAGGTCATACAAAATATATATTTATTTTTTGGTTTTTACTTGTACTGTAAGGAATAACTATTAATCTGCTATGCCAAAGTCAGGGGACAGGAAAATTAAATTATTTTACTTACCCAGAATCTCCCAACAGGAAGAACCCTTTAAAGTCATTCCTCTCCCCCAGGAACTTGATTTCACTTCCGTTCATAATGTAAATGTCATTCTGGGAGCCTGGGTATGACGCGTCCACATGACGTACGATCCCGTCCAGATCACATATGATCTGCAAAATATAACATTCCATTTTTGGGTTACATGTGTGTGAAATATTTTTATTTTTACCCGTTCAAAGGTACATATAGAATCTAAGTCAACTGTTATATAGCGATAAGATTGTGCTCTATTATTTTTTCAAATAGGGACAACATATGTTATGCATGCAAAGTTTCATGTTTTTTGTGTACTTTGATTTTACTCACCATGGCGTTTATACTATAATAGCCTTTGTAGCAGTAGTATTGGTTTTCGTCACGGGTATAACCCCTAGGGCAGGCTATTGGTACGTGAGTACCGTCAACTAGTCCGAACAGTTTGGGTTTCTTCATTTTCTTGTACCAACGATACGCCAGGTTAGCTTTCTCGTTCGTGCTGTCTGGCCAGCTGACATATCGGGCAAGGTTGTGATGAAAGAAGTCAGAAACTGACTTGACTGCTCTGCATACGGTACTGCGGGACACACCGTGCACATCAGCTATGTCGGTGTAGTTTGACCCCGTGGCAAAGTAGCGTATAGCTACACAGAACTGTTTTAAAATAAAAAATCATTTTGTTACAATTTAATTACTGCCTTGTTTTATTTCATTTGGGATAGTAGAATACATTCAGTCATATCACATATGAAGGGAACATAAGTCATGTATATGGAAAAAGCATAACAGTATAGATAGCATTTTATGAGTGCAGGGCAGAAGCCAAAATCAAACATAATATAAATGGAGAAAAAAAGAACAATATAGGAAGAAGGGAAGACATATAGCCATAGTGGGGTGTAGGGGTGGTACATACCTTTATCCTATGTGGTACAGCATGTTTGCCCCATAACAACTTGTCCTCTAGGCTGTCCACATAGTCTTTTATCAGGCATTTGGTGATTGCCTTCGTAAGGCGGTATCGCTGTAGGAATTTCTTCTCCCCATACTTGATGAAGGGATCCACCCGGTTGTAATACTCTCTTTGAGTCTGAAGCACATACCCTATTCTGGGACCCATCTTGGCTCTATCCAAATAGTGCGCCAAAATATATCGGGGTCAAGGGTCAAGGGTCAACTGCCAAGGTGAAGGTCGCTGAATTTGGCCAATACATATAGTGCAGAATTGACATACGGCCGACTATACACACATACGGCCCTAAAAAACAGGGTATATGTGCATAATTTGACATAGCACCCCCCCCCATACCCCTCCGTATATCTTGTAGTAAATACGCCAAAGATGCGGAATTTTTGTGCTCCGTATGTTGGGCTGAAACGCAATTATCGCCGTATGTGAATACGGAGGGCCGTATGTACATACGGCCTCCGTATGTTTTTCCGTAAGATGCTGACATGTTGAGCTGAAACGCAAAAATGAACTGAAACGCAAAAAAACGACATACGGACCCTCCGTATGATACGGTGAAACGGCTTCCTGACAGCAGACTGACCACATGTACATGCAGGGAGACATACATCAGGGGTAGACACTAACTTTTTCAGCTGTGGGCCACCCGGGCCCGTAGCTCTAGAAAACTACGGGCCCGGACCAAGATCTGTGGGCCAATGGTCAAAATTATGTCTTCTTCAAGAGAAAAAACATGATATTTCTGATTGATCTATGAAAGACTGGAATCAATATGATTGATTCGGGCACATTTCCCTCTATCCAACGACATATTGCATCACTATAGTTGTCAGGCAAACTTTCTTTAAATGTCTTCCAAATACTCCTGTGGGCCACCCGGGCCCGTAGGAAGGCTATTTTACAGAAAACTACGGGCCCGGACCAATAACTACGGGCCATTGGCTCCCGGGCCAGCGTTAGTGTCTACCCCTGATACATCCATCATACATGGTCTAGGTATGTGTATTAACACAGTCTGTTTAATAACTATAACAATAAAAGTAATGCTTAAACATGGCATATTATGTTTATATTTTACATATATATACACAATATATATTATGATCTATTCATGTAATTATCAAGTACTTTTCTATTTCCCACAGGAGGAAGTTACAGCAGGAGCGGTCCCTGCCTCTCTGCCTTCCAGAGACCGGCCCTGCCATCCAGGGACGAGCCCTGCCTTCCAGGACACGACCCAGGCCTGCAGAACCAGTTGACCACCATTAGACGATGAAATTGATGAATGAATGCATTGACCCCTCACCCCATCCCACCCCTACAATAAACATATTGTCTATCCACATTGAAAGAAGGAATCGTGATATCTAAAAATCATTTATCATGATTAAATATGTATCATGGTACAGTAAGATAAATCATGATATATATCATGTTAAATAAATCATAGTTCTTTCACAGAAATCATGATTTTTATACCATGACATATCATGATAAATATCATATTAGATAAATCATAGTTTTATACCATGATATATCATGATAATTTACATGATTATATCATGATAAACCATGATTATATCATAATTCATAAAGCATAAAGCGTAATAAATCATGATATATCTTGGCAAATTTACTGTGGTAAACCACTTCTTATCATCAGAAAGCATGTTTAAAAAACCAGGTTGTTTTCAAGGAAATCATAATTTCAAAAAATGAAATAATGTGATACTATGTGATAACATCATAATACTTATCATGATGAAATATATTTAATCATGATTAGTATCATGGTAAAGTATATTAAATCACGATTTATTATGGGAAATGTCATGTAGTAAACCATATGATATCATGATTTATTATGGTATTCATCATGATAGATCATAATATTACCATGATATATCATGTTTTATATATCATGATATCAGTGAAAAATGCCTGATTTTTTCAACGCAATATAACCACACGCTACCATCTTACTAATAATAAATGATGAAGGATAACAAACATAGAAATGTATGATTGTGACAATTGGTGCTATTAACACCCTTATTTATTCTAAATATTTAGCCGAAGAAAAAAATATGGCTGTACCTGGTCCCAGTGTTTGAATGCTAACTGGGACACAGGGGTGGATTGTGGGAAGTGACACCCAGGTGACCCCTAGGAGGGGAACCTGGAACCGACTGCAGCATCTGAGTAGCAGATCTAGACCACTACAGGAGTAATAGTAGTAGTACACTTGATAGTTATACTGTTATAATGAAACACATAATTATAACCTCCGTAACCACATGCTACCGTCTTACTAATAATAAATGATGAAGGATAATAAACATAGAAATGTATGATTGTGACAATTGGTGCTATTAACACCCAACCCTCCAAAACCAATTGGTTATAGTAAATATGTATACAAAAAAACTAATTACATAAATTACATGACACGGAAAAAAGACGACACCACCTTGTCTTTGGCCACCTTCCTGTCCAACCCATCAACCAAATACAACAAAACAGCGAGGCTTTTCCAGTCCCCCCAACTCTGAATGTCAATCAAGTCAAAGTCGATGGACAACAAGTATGACGCTCCACCTCTGTGGAGCAAGTGGGTAGAGACCTTGCCCTCTAGACCGGTGGCTTTTGTAAGGCCTCAAAGTTTGCCCGAGAAGGCTGAATAAGTCATTGGCCTAACCCGGCCTTTGAGGCAGTACTGGAATAACAGCTGATCCGGGAGGGCACAGGTGTTTTCGATCAAAGAACGAACAAAATAAACTACACAGAGACGTGAACCAGGCACCGGTGAAGGGTATCTCTAAGATGCTCTCCCCGTACTAGATAGTCTTGGTTCGAGGCAGGGTCAGTAGCAAGCCCCAGTCGTAGAACCTCACATCCCATACAGAAAAAAATATGGCTGTACCTGGTCCCAGTGTTTGAATGCTAACTGGGTCACAGGGGTGGATTGTGGGAAGTGCCACCCAGGTGACCCCTAGGAGGGGAACCCGGAACCGACTGCAGCGTCTGAGTAGCAGACCACTGCAGGAGTAATAGTAGTAGTACACTTGATAGTTATACTGTTATAATGAAACACATAATTATAACCTCCATAATCATGATATTAATTATGATATTTTTCTACCTGGGATGTTACATATAAAATGCAAATGGCCAAAAATTTAAGGAGGGGATCATGTAATCACAAACATGTGTATTGGACTCAGATTCATAAAAGATACAAATCCAGGCTCAATATTCTTTTATTGGAATTTAATGAACAAAATAATAGATTACAGGTATATAGCCAGAATTGTACGATGGGGTCACCAGACGCACCTCTGGTTGGTACGGGATCTGCATGGCCCTAGCATACAATACAAGCTTTATTACACGACCAGAAGACAATTATCCCCCTACCTTTTAGTTGTCGTTTGCATCGCAAATTTAGTTGTTTATATACTATAAGTTCTAAAGGCTAATCTAAGTAGTGGATCTGACCTCTATGATAACCAGGATATATGTTTTATTCGAGAGTGTTCTCTTTTTAAGGTAATTAAAGTAATAGTTTTATATTTGTTCCCTTTTATAGTTAATGATTCTAATATACAGCAGTCCAACATTATAGCACTCCAATGCACTATATGGATATATATCTAAAACTGGACATCGACATCCATGTAACAGAATCCTTCTAACATAAAGCTATATTTAGTAGAAGTAGAAATCCATGAATATCTATATGAAGGAGAACACCATATTCATGCCTATGAATATGTCTGTGTGTATGTTCATTTCAGAATTCAAGATTGCAACCATTCATTGAATGCCACCATGCTTTCAATGTAATCTTAAATTGCAGTTGCAGTAATTTGATACTAAAATCTATTCTGTTTTTCTTTCATGAACAGTTGGCATCCCATAGATTCAAGATGGCTATCACTCATTAAATGTCCCGATGCTTGAAATGCAATCTTTACTTGTAGTTGCATTAATTTGATAAAAAAAACAAATCCAATTTGATTTTTCCTTCATTCAACCCATTCAAGATGGCTACCATTTACTAAATGCCACAATGCTTTCAGTGCAATGAAGAATTGTAGTTGCATTAATTTGATATCTATTATAAGAAAATTTCTATTTGATACCTTTTTCAAACACAGTTGGCACCCCATAAGTTTAGGATAGCCACCATTCATTGAATGCCACAATGCTTTAAATGCAATCTTGAAATGTAGTTGCATTAATTTCATACTGCTAAAATAATCCAATTAAGTTGTTTTTTTCATGAAGAGTTGGCACCCCATAGGTTCAAGATGGCCACCAGTCATTGAATACCATAATGCTTAAACGCAATCTTGAATTGCAGTTGAATTAATTTGATTCTAAAAAAAATACTTTCTTTTTTTCCTTTCATGAACAGTTTGCACCCCTTACATTCAAGGTGGTTACCAGTCATTGCATGCCACAATGCTTTAAGTGCAATCACGAATTGTAGTTGCATTAATCTGATACTAATAAAAAAACTAATTCTATTCTTTTTTTTAAATTCATGAACAGTTGGCACCCCATATATTTAAGATGACCACCATTCAGTGAATGCCCCGATGCTTGAAATGCAATCTCGAATTGTAGTTGCATCAATTTAATGCTAAGAAAAAACTAATCTTATTGATTTTTCTTTCATGAATAGTTGGCACCCCATAAGGTGGCTACCATTCATATTAATGCAAATATAATGCTTTAAGTGCTATCACGAATTGTAGTTGCATTAATCTGATACTAAAAAAAATAAATATTCTATTTGATTTTTCTTTCATGAACAGTTGGCACCCCATAAATTGAAAATGCACCCAGCACCCAGGTCAACAACAGCTATATACGGACAAGTGTACCTCCCCTGCCTGTTCTCCTTCAATGCAGAGTGAAGAGGGTGGGAGGGGGTGACCATCAACAGTGCATAAACACTTTGATTGGATGACAATGCAGTTTTTATATTACAACCCTAAATTTGTGCAACGAAAATCATCAAGAAATACTAAGTATTTTTTCCAAAGAATAGCTTTTCTAGAATGGCTCGATACTCAGAAATCCTACCGCGAATAAAAAAAATTTAAATTCTGATTCTAAACACCTGAAAAGTGAGAAATGCTGGCGTTCACGGTTTATGTAGGAAATGTACTAAAAACACCAAAAATATGCAACAAAACCCTAATTTTCTCAAAAACTGTTCAGTAGGATTTTTTCTAACTGAGGTTCCAGTGTTTTCTACCCTCATATTACACATTGGCATAGAGAATATATTGGCACCTAGTCAGGATTTTGCCCTAGAAGCAATCTGTGAGGCAAAAAACAGCCAAAATGAGCCACTGGTCTGAAGTATAAAACTGGGCATCGATCACTATAGAGCTACAAAGAGAGAGAATCGATGTCCAGTAATAACTATAGCTACAGTCATCTATATAGTGATAATAGTAGATGTTGATTATTATCATATAATTACATGACATTATAATGTGTGCATAATGAATATGCATAATTTATGCATGATCATTACCACATTGGGTTTTGTCTGCAAAACGACTCTGAGCTAATAGCTCATGTTAAGATAATGCACAGTGCTATCAGTATATCCTTGGCCTTTCATATAACCACAGTGGGGCATAGAACCGGTGACTGATAAATCATTTTTGTCAATAATTTTTTGACCAGGACTATTCAAACAGTACACATCTGTCAGGATATGTGTATAGCCAGCTGCTCTGGCTTGTCCGATGAGGTATCTAGTGAAAGCACTGCCCACACCCTTATTTCTGTATTCCTCATTGACAAGAATGTACCCCCCTACCTGATTAGGGTTGTAGGCCCGACACAGTTTTGTTGGACCAAAAATGGCAGCAGCCACAATGCTATCATCTTTGGTCTTGACAGTGACAACATGACTATCATACAAAAGTGCACGGTTGAAATGTCCCCTGGCATTAAATTCATCAATACCAAACCCTTCACCCTTCTGTGCTGCCTGCCTGATCATCTCCTCAACCTTCCATACATCTTGAGAAGAGGCCACTTCCACGATGAGCGATCCTCCATTTACGGCCAGTGATGGGAAGTTAGTGAGGGGAGGCTTGTCCGACTGCAGGCTTGTTGGTACAACATCAGAAACCATGAGGGGTGCCAGCTCTGGTTCAGGCTGTAGGTGAAAGGAAGATACAGGTGATGATTCATACCTTGAATAGTTAACATATCCGTAGGATCCATAAACATGGAAATGGTAATCTATGATCTTCCCATCTTTACCATGTCGCATCATTTAGCATGTTGGAGTTCATTTAGAAATTGACGCTCCTTTATCCTACTTTAGAATAAATCTATAATTTCATGTCAGTAATAAGTGTGGAAAGTGGCAGCAGGCAAAAAGGTAACTATCCACTATGCTGTATTTTCGCACATGTATGTTCGCAAATTTGAAGAAGCACATTATATATTATAGGGAATTATAAGTAACAATATGATCCATGGGAGTCCAAGCATAACCTTGACAAAGTATATGCTTGACGAGTGTAGCCTGCGTAGTCAGCGCGCATGCATGTCACTCGCCAGCAGATCTTTGGTAATGTTGGTGGTGTACACCAATATCTGCTTGGAGAGGGCACTGCTAACCCAACGCTGTCCCCAGCGCTGATAAGGCACTGGGTCAGACCCTGCTCAGTGTGGATACATGGGTGGGCAGGTCTGACAGCGAGAGACTAGTCCCTTGTACACTTTCATGCCCTAATATATTACTCAATAGAGTGGGCCTCCTGTTTTTCCAGCATGCACAACCGGCGGTTTTACAGACTGGCCTTTTCACATTTGGAATTTCAATTTACATTTTTTGTTTTTGACATTTTCATTTTTCACTCTTGATATCCACTTTTCACGTTCTGATCTTCACCTTTCATCTAAGATTTTGTTTCATTTCGACCTTGTGGGCCACTGTAATACATACTTTGATTCAGCCATAATTTACTAAAATGTCAATAGACTCAAATAGCAAGATTTGAACCTACAATTGTCTTGAGTTTGTCAGAAATGACATTCTTGTTCATTGAAGAGTATATAACATCGGTCATCCATCCAGTTCCTTCGATTTTAGAACAGTTAGGGATGGTTCCCAAGAAGGTAAAACCCGCATGCTGCAGGGCATGAACACCTCTCGTCAGAGCTGACCTCCCGACTGGGAAGCCAGGATGACCCAAAATACATCGGCCCAGATCAACCGATAGCATAGCAAAGTACTGTTGCCCTAAGCCTGCAAAGTGATGAAAATGATTATGTTAATACAAATGACATTGTAGCATTCTACATCAATATCATAAAGATATATATATATATATATATATATATATACATACGTCTCTGTATCTTCATAAGAAATTCCCTTCATATCTCCTGATTAACTGATTAAATCTAAGTCATTATTTTTAATGTAGCAGCTTAAGGAAGTCTGGAGTATCTGTACCCCCTTGTAACATGTAATGAAATATTGCCCTTACCTTTGTTTCTATAATCTGGACTCACAGTTGTAAGCCAAGAGTAGTGGACTGTTTTTTCGCTACGCGAAACAGGACAACGTCTTCCAGCAAACACAATGATAAGTTTGTTTGTCTTTTCATCCAAAACCTGAAAATGATTTCTTCCCATCTCTGCATTATGAAGGAACTCATCAAGGGGTTCCAGTTCATCAGCACTATACCTAATGGGGAGAACATACACATTATCATCACTTTTCTGACTACTGCATTATAAAATTGGAGTAGAGTATCATGGATAAGTTCACCAAGGATTGTATTTTATGTACACTGATTAAAGCTAACAGGGAATATAATGCATTTGAACCCATAATTACTGGAGATGGACAATTTATATGACAACCTTTAGTTGAGTGAAAACACTATCTTATATTAATCACACAATACCTTATAAATCATATAACTATACTCTATATTACAGGACATTGCTTACCCTTGACCAAGATCGATGGTAGAACGTAACAGTTTCCAGGCTTCCTCGCCATTTTCTTTTGTAATGTACTCTATACGAATATCGTCTAGACCTTGATTAAAAGAAAGAATTTTTGAAGGCTATCCACATTATCTATAACAGTGTTATTGGCCAAGGTAAAGAAATGGCCTTATCATTAGAATTATAGTATTATAATGTTATTACTGTATTCAATGTAATTAGTGCAGACTGTACTTGGCAAACATTTTGAACCACATTTCTACATTCAGAATTGAGAAGTTTAATTGTGTGTGATAATTGAGATATTTATTGGGCATTTATAGTCCAAAAATTGGCCCGAAAAGAGGTTGTGCGCTTATTGAGAAATGTGCATGACTATGTCCATTACAGTATAGTGCTTCCCTACCTTTCAGTTTAGTTCTGTAAGGAAGTGTTGCCCCTTTCTCGATGACAAGATTATCTATAGTTTTCAGCTTCTGAAAGGGGCGTGCACTCATGTTCCTCTGGTTTGTCATCCAGTAGCCCTGGACATCTGCCAGTCTGGTAAGAACTGCAGTGTGGCGCTGAGGGGAGCGCAGGAAGCTGGTGAGGGCAGGGCGTAGGTACGACTGCATCATGAAGAATCTGCACAATTTTGGAGAGAAACACTCATTTTCATCCAGCCTCACCAAGTCATGTAATATATTGATGGAGAAGACCTATTGACATGCCTCAAGAACCCTAAAATAATAGTTTGATGTGACCTCAACCAGGTCAGGAGCCCTCCTGATAATCAGACCCTCAGCATTTTTGCCACATGACGATTGCCTCCCTCACCGCACCCCCCCTCCCCCTCGACAATCGGTTCTAGGACAATCAGCCCCCATGACTGTAAGAGCTACGGACAATAAGCCATGCCCCTAACGTTCGAGCACAGGACATACTAACATCTCAGCACAGGCCATTCTAATGCCCGAACACATGCCATACTATAATGTCCGAACACATGCCATACTAACGTTCAAACAAATGCTATACTAACAAGCACATGTTTGTATGGCATGTGCTCGGACATTAGTATTACCTATGCTTGGACTTCAGTATCACCTATGCTCGGACATCAGTAAAGACTATACTCGTATGTTAGTATGGACTATACACGGACGTTAATATGGACTATACTTGTATGTTAGTATGGATTATACTATACTCGGACGTTCATATGGACTATACTAGGACATTAGGGAAATGGCCTACAATCTGGGAGGCCTAAAATCAGGGTGCCATTCGTTATGGGGCTGATTTTCCACAGAGCTAATAATCAAGGGGCTTATATTCCTGAGGGCCAATTGTCATGGGGCCCTTGTCCACAGGGCGTCTGATCCATGTACCGTATTTAGTAAACAAAATTTGTAAGCAGACATACACATGTATTATAGTCAATCAATTCCAGTACAACTAGCGTATTTGTTTTTGGATTAACATCAGGGCATAACACCAGTGGTTATCTGACGTGGAGAACAGGAGGAGGGTGTCTGGGAGTGGAGAGGGGCAGCCGGAGGGAGGCTACAGCCGTGCTGTCATGCAACGTGAACGAGAGTCAGATATACAGACAGTAATATACATATTTTGACAACTAAACCCTCAATCACATAAACAGAGAAAAGAAACAGTGGCAAAGGGGAGTCCAAGTTGCCTCCAGAATGACTCCCCTCAGGTGACTTCCTTAGGTCAGTCAGGGAGTCACCTAGGCTCCCTTAGGTAGCCTGGGCTCCTCTTAAGAGGGGAGTCATTCTGGAGGCAACCTGGGCTCCCTTTATGTGCTGTTTCTTTTCTCTGTGTATAGACCAATACGTCGTACGTACTTAATGAATAGAACCGATATAACAAATCCTTTGTCAGGTTTTCTCCAGCATCTAACGGTGTTATCCAGTGGGGGCACAGGGTGTCATAGTGAGGATTGAAACATGTTTCAGATACTAACAATTAAATCAATCTTCATCACCATAAGAATTGATTTTCTTGACACCGAAACTTCAACAGACTGAACTGACTAAATAGCCAAAAACATTACAGGCATTTTGGAACAATTTTGGACCAAAGGAATAATGTTTTGAGGAGATTCAAGATTTGTGAGTGAGGAGCTGGGAGGTTGAGACCTCAGTCCCTGCCTCCAAATTTTACAGAAATATGTGAATTATATCCCACTGCTGTCACCAGTGAAATAGTGAACGGGATGGGCCATATATATGGGTTACTTTGATATACTTTAGAATACTGAATGGATTGGCTTAACTCCATATTGGGAGAGGATAGCTCCAGAGGATGGATCCAACATGGCTGGAAGAGATGTATACCAGTATAGGTAAAGAAGACCAGACATGTTCACCTGTGTTTAATATAGAGATATATTGTTCAATAAAGACAGATACAAAAAAAATGAATACAACTAGTCACATGTCAGCAATATGTAGATAACAAAATACCCCTACCTCTTAGATCACCAACCAAAGAAAACAGTAGCATGTGGTATCTACCTTGTAACCTGGAGTGTTCTGGGGGTCTAAGGGAGAGCTCTCCCAGTACCCCAACTATATACACAGAGAGAAGTAAAGGTGTCAACTGTGTCTCCCACGTGGCTCTGGTAAAATACAGTCAAACAGCTAATGACTCTGCTTATATGAAGGGTCAACTTGAGTTGACTCTCTGCTATTAGTGCCAATAACAGTGTCAAGAGCTGTTTGACACTCCATTTTTGCCAGAGCCACGTGGGAGACACACTTTTCTGTGTGTAGGCACCAATCCACAGGCCACATGGGCACTTTCGCGAAAGTCATGATGGTGGTTCCCATAACAAGAAGCATTCTGAAACAGACACATTTACCCCTGGACATGATGATGATACATAATCCCAGCACTGCCTCAGGTAGCATCATCAGACTTACAGGAGCTCTGACTGTGTCACCCGATCTAAGTTCTTCTCCTTATATAAAGGGAAGAGATGACACAGCAGATAAATTACTCAACCCACTGGAATACTTGTTGGCACCTGCTCTTATCAGATGGTCAACAACTGCATAACAACTAGACTTATAGCTTAAAACAATATGTTGTGCCCATACCCCCAGCCCCCAGCCCCCAATGTGTGTTACCCAACCCCAACTAAGGCAGCCCACCTGGGTCCCACTAAGATCCTAGCACTGTTAGTAACAGGGCCAATCCACTTCGAATCTGGCAAGCCCATATGGGCCCCACTTGGTAGTCTTGGTCAAAGCTAAGTGGGCCCCAGGTGGGCAGCCCATCTGTAACCTACCTGGGGCCCATTTGGGTTTGTTGGTTGGGTAGGTTTCACAAATTAAACTGTCACCAGGTAACATAGCCAGATACTAGAGGAGCACAACCTGCCACATTTGTACGATCACTCAGAGCCTAAGCCAACAAGGGTCTCCTCAAACAGAATAAACTCCTGCACATAATAAATTGAATAACAAGTATTCCAGTACACAGGAAATACATTAATATCAACACATCTTCAACTTCAAGAGTGATATTAACTTCTTATTCATAGATATCAATAATGATGCATATATGTAGTAGCTATAGCTCTGGATGCATTATATTGGCAACTGACCATGAGTCGCAGATGAGTGTCCTCAGTCGTGACTAAGCCAATAAAATGTATACAGAGCTATAGCATGGTTTAACAGAAAGTCTGTGTCTGCCGGTCCCAATAACTGGCAGTGATCCTGGGCTACATGCCAGTTTTTACGGCTTGTACATCGGACCATTATTAAGGTTTCTAGAGAGTCTGAATATTATGTAAAAGAACACACAGAAGTTTATAAACTATGATTTTTAATATGATTTAGATATACCTTACTTCTATCTTACATCTATCTAACTTCTATTTAACCTTATTTCCTCTCTCTATATATATCAATTCTTGCTTATTACTACATTTCTAGATACAAACATTTCCCCGGCATATCCGGGCCTGCAAACATTTAGCCGGGCCTGCAGATCCACAAATCTGCAGGACCGAATATCCTGCACGGTGAAAAAGTTTTCGTATATACTGGTTTGACTGACTTATGCCACACCAGTGGTGAGTGTTTTCTCACCTTTTGTATATCGTATAGGGTAGACTGACCTAAAGGTAACCACGTACCATGAGATATCCACCTTAATTTTGTAGTTATTTATGTATGGTATTGTCTTCATTTGTCCTTTGCTGGAAAGAGTATCAATTGAAGTGTACTATGATACACAAAAACAGGGCTTATCATGCATGAATGCCTACAAAATTAAGGTGGACATCTCATGGTACGTGGTTATGTTTAGGTCAGTCTACCCTACAGGCGGGCCATTTCTTTTGTTCTGCCGGCCAAGTGGGGTATAAATGGTGATAAGAAAAGTTATTATACGATCTTGGCTCTGATCATGCTTTTTAGGTGATATTCCCGTTCTGATATTCCTGCATATCCCAACTCAAAATCGTTCTGATATTCTGGATATCAGAACGATTTATCGGATATCAGAACGATTCAGGGAGAAATATGGTCAGCCATAAAATCCGAGGTTTCATGGAGACTCGAACACGCTACATCAAGACTTGAAGTCCGACGTGCTAACCACCACACCATGGAGGCGCTGGTAGAGGGAGGTGACGAAACAAGGAATCTACAGGCGGATTTACAGCCCTGTAGGACCATTATTTACCGAGTTACAGAAGAAAAGACATTTTTTGGTATAATTTCTTTGAAAATCAATTTTTCTTTCTAATGTCTTTTTTACTATAAAGGTAGAAGTTGGACTTTACTCACCCATCCATTAACATAATTCTAGGGACTTTTTTTCACATACATATAGGCCCTTTAAAAATGGTTTGCTTCCACGCAGATTCGATCCGGGGACCCCTGGTGTGTGAGGCGAAGACGCTATCGCCCATGCCTATTTCGCCGTGGTGAATGTGGAGGGAAATGCTGGTTATAACTTAGGCTAACCGCGCCCCAAGCTGGCCCCCTTACAAATTCTATGTTGGACTCAGGGTTGGAGATTGAAAACACGACGTGGGCAGGCTCCACCAATCAGCGAGCAGGGTTGGTGGGATGTCAAAACAACATGGCCCTCCTGGTGTTCGAGTGATATTCATTGTATAATCCTTCAAAATGGCGAGATTAGGACACATATAAGGTAATTAAGGACATATGAATCGAAATATCATATAATAAACCTAATAATACATGAATATGACCGCACTCGGGCTGTGTATAGGTCAAGAACAACCTCGGTGCTACGCACCTCGGTCGTTATTGACCAATACACAACCCTTGTGTGGTCATATTCATATATTATTGGTTAAATATAGATTCACCTTGGTAGCTAATGATTCTTTACTAACTTGCATTAGTTCTGCACCTTGTTAACTGTATAAGGTTTGGATTTTTCGAAGATCAGGTGTTAGTTTATTCCATAACAGGAAACCCCTATAAAGAAGACTTATCCGGTAGCGTTCACCTTTTGACCTTTGGCCCTTTAGCTTCATTAGTTTGTTACCACCTAACTCTCTGACAGGTACAACAATATTGTCAGTGTTTCTACTAGAAAATGTATAAATCAAACAAAGGAAGTTTTTCGTTGCCTCGCCTCTAGAAATTTATAAAAACTCATGCATGCAAAGTTAACCTAGTTATGCCAGGGGGGTCCCTGTTGTGAACCCAGGCCCAAAGCCAGTGGTTCTGCATTACTTATATCTCGTTTCCATGGTCATCTACACTGCCGTCAATGACAAAATCACCATGATCAAAGGTCCCTAGGATCATTTGCCTAAAAAGCAAATATTTCTTTGATTCAGGCTTGGAGTGACTGTTCCTTGATCTGTTCACTGTGCCATCAAGAGAAAAAAACTGACCCATTTATGCCTGAATTTAAGTGGCACATCAGCAATATTATTGTTAATCCTTGACCTGTATAGATAAGACAGGTTATTATTATATGACTATGTATCATGAGATCACTGTATTTCTTGTTCCTGTCCAGCTTGCAAAAATATGCTCAGATCAACAAAATATTTCTGATGATTCTCTTAGACCTTATGGTGCATTGCACTGTATTTTTTTCCTTATTTAATGTTTTTTCTACCTATTTTATCTAACCAAAGTGCAGAATTCCTGTTCCTGTCCGGCCAGACCAATGTCCCTCAAACAATATATATTTTCTATAAACCAAATTCAAATTTTGCCAGCATGATATCCTAGTCCTATATTATAAGATAATGCTAAAAACACCCTTTTTTCTCCTTTATATACATATATAAACGAATTAAAGGGAAGAACTATCATTTTCTTTCATAGTTTATGATTTATTCCTGGACAAACAGCCGGACAGTAACAGGAAAGGGTCGGACAAGAACAAGATGTCTTATTTCTGTAGGTATTTAATATGCTGTGTTCATGAGGAAACAAGCCATAAGCAGTCATATGTACTGCCAAGGGTCATAATCAAAGGAATTACACAAGAACACTATCATGTTCTTACATGGTTTATCATTTATTCCTCTAAAACAGCCGAATAGGAACAGGATATGGTTGGATAGGAACATAATTCCATGTCCTGTGGCTATAGAGTGCAGTAGAAACGTGCAATAAGCACTTATATGTATTGCCAAGAGACATATATAAGAGAAAAACTATCATGTTCACACATGGTTTATGATTTATTCCTGGTCAAACAGCCCGACAGGAACAGGATAGGGTCGGACAGGAACATGACATGAGGGTATTTATGCCATAGCAGACAAACCCATATCATGAGATACTTTATATTTTATGTAGGGAAGGGGGTCCTAGATGATTAGGAGGGTATTGTAAATATTTTTAGCTTTGGTTTTGAAAAAATACTGAATAAAGTGCATCGGACAGGAACAGGATCCACAACAGCAAGACAATGTCATGTTTATTACAAAAATGATTGAAAAATATGAAAAAGCAATACCCAGGGTTAAAAGGACAATGTTCAGGGTACAATTTGGTAGAAAAAAAGTATGTATAAATGTTTAGAAAGTGTCGGGGAGGTATCCCAAGCCATATAGGAACGCAATGGCTTCACTCTCCATACAGTTATTTGGTCACTCTCCAAGCAGGATTTAGTTTTTTAATTCTTATTTATTTCAGTTTTATGATAGGAAATTTATAAAAATGACTTGGTAGATGAAAACATGATGATATACAGTTTTCATGTATGCATAAACCATAAATTAATTAATAAGAAATACACAGTGAGACATGTCCAAAGTAGACTGTACAAAGAGGCTCAGTGTCAGCTTGTCCTACCATTTAGATATGCTGTGTGCCACTAGGTGCCAGCACCCCATAACGTGTTAGAGCCTAATATAAGAGGGTTTACTCTATAGGATTGATACTTGACTGCTGTGCGACCTATGTAACTCCCTATCATGATATTGAGTCATATGTGTTTTGTCAAATATAGAACGCCATTGCCTTACACCAGTAATCCTGTATCAGTCTACTTCCGGTTAATAGATCCTGTATTAGAGTTATTTGAAAATTCTTGTATCAGATGGCTTCCGGCCTTAGCACTAGTGTATGAATATATGTACCCAGCGTTGATATTTTGATTGACTATGCTCGGACTGTGGGCTCAGCGGTGGTGGTAGTAGGGGGTGGGGGGGGGGGGTGCTGCAAGTGGCAGCTAACCATGACTGCTTCATTGGGGCATATAAGCTGGCAGACAGGGTGGGGGGGGGGGGCAGTCAGAGCTGAGGGCAGATTAGGCTTGCAAGTTACAGTCCGTCCTAATAAAGCAATGGACCATACCTTGGAGGGCGGGGGGGGGGGGGGGTGGCGGTGTAGATGTTGTTGGAGGTTGGCTAAATGCTTGCAGGGTCACTAAATTCTCAAAAAGGTTCACTAAATTCTCTGACAAGATTATGGTTGAATTCTGTTCCTTTTTCAATAATTACACATTTGAATCGAACAGTAAGCCCAAATTGTAGAAAAAAAGGGAGTATATACACCTAGAGTAGGGGGGACTCTTTTTTCTGCATAGTCAGAAAACCAGAGGTGCTATGACCACCAGTTGCTTCAATCCAGTGAGTAAACACACATAAAATTTTGTAGCGGAGCCAGGGGGAGGACTCCGCAGACTCCGTAGCAAGTGCGGAGCCTGCGGAGCACCTAGTTCGGATGGTCGCCACCAGGGGGCCAGTGGCTCCGCAGGGCGGGCTATATAATGGGCGACTGCGGGGCAGACCGTCAGTCTTACTCCAGGGTTTGAAGGAGCAGGAGGTGTTCCTGCCACTGATAAACGTTGAGACTGTAACTGTGCTTGCTTGATTGAATACAACCTTTTATTGTACCTTATTTCCTCTGATCGTTCTTCTTCCTAGACCTAAGGGATCGTATAGTGACGATGGAAGGTAGGTCAACCGTTCAGGAAATGGAAGGATCCAAGACAAGTGGAAGGGACGATGGAGACAGGATGCCTCCTCCAGGGTTCAGCCCAGCTGTGTCCCAGGTAAGTGTCCTAGAGAAGGAGAGGGCTCAGAGACAGCAGGCTTGGGTAATGGACTGGAGGGAGGAGGAAGCACGGAGACTGGAGGAGATGGCCAGAAGTAAGAGAGAGCAGGAGAGGAGATGGGAGGAGCTCACTACCCAATTTGGAAGCTCAGTGGGAATGGGAGCAGTGGGAGATGGCAGGAAAGATAAGGAGAGTGGAGGGAATCGGTATGGAGCTCCCTAGGAAGGGCTGGTCGGAGGAGTGAGGACCTAGATGAAACAGTGGAATGGAGGATGGCAGGATGGCAGGAACGTTCATTGACCCCGCAGCTCCACAAGCAGACTCCGCAGTTCCTTTGCTAGGAGGATCCACAGCTCCACACTTGGGTGGCTCCACAGCTCCGCACCTGACGGACTCTGCAGCTCCACACATGGCTGACTCCACAGCGGACTCCATGGTGCCCAGGGAGGAGAATGTCCCAGAGAGGTCCCAAGGACCGAGAGGAGGTTCAACTAGGGGGGCATCCCCTCTCACCCTTGCACCCTGGGATGGCAATCGTGCTATGGCCTTGCAAGCATCGGCAAGCTCGCCATGCAGAGTCCCCAGACCAGCATGCGGGAGGCTGCGGCCAGGCGGGAAATAGAAGCCCGGGCAGCAGTCATTCAGAGGGAGGAGCTGCCCCGCTTGCGGGAGGCCGAAAAGGAGAGAGAGAGCCTAGACAGGGCCCGGCAGTAGAGGGTGGTCAAGGAGCAGCTTCGACAGATCAGAAGGGAGGAGAGTAGTATAATGTGTATCGGAACGGCACTATACTTAAGTACTGTTTATTACTCATTGGACATGCAGCCAATCAGAGGCCTCCATTTTGATCACGTGACCGGTAGTGACGTCACATGACCTAATTAGAGGATGAGCGTGACGTCACATGCCCTATTTAGGGCGACCGGAAGTGACGTCATGTGACCTACTTAAGGGTCAAGTGACCGGAAGTGACCTGATTAACTCAACATTCAACTAATCAGTGACCTCCATTTGGTCACGTGACAGGAAGTGTCCTCACGTGACCTACTTAGGGGATTAGCGATGACCGGAAGTGATAGAAGTGACCCAATTTTAAAAAAGGGGTCACGTGACTGGAAGGAAGTGACCTAATTAACTGGGGGAGGGGGTGCATAGGGGTGGGGAGGGGGGCCCTTTTGGGGTGGGGGGGGGGGTCTCTCGGGCTGTATGGGGAGGGGGGGAGGGGAGCACTTTGGGGGGAGGGGGCACTTTTGGGGGGCCCTTTGGGAGTGAGCGTCTCTTTGAGGGAAAAAGATAAGAATTTTATCTAATTAAGAGACTCGCCTCCGTTTAGTTTAAAATAAAGATTTCGTATGAAATAAAACACAGCAAAATAAACTATTTTTTCATTTTATTTTTTATTTTCATTTTGAATCGTTTGATTAATGTATGTTGACCCACGGTGAATCATCTACGATGACCTATCTACGATGTCCTCGTCCAAACGGAAGAAACACCTATCGTTTTCCACTGACAATCCTCTTATCTGCCTTCTGAGAGCTGCTATCTCATCGATCAGCAGGTTTATTGTCTTCAGCATTTCCATCAGCAAAATTCTGCTTTGCGGACTTATATTCATTGCTTTACAGGCCAACTGACAAGTAGGAGTCTGAAATGTTCCACAGCGACGTCATCGCTGTCTAACCACCTGTGTATAGTGACTCCACATTGAAAGCATTGAACAACATCCTTACCACCTATGTAAAAGAACCCGTGGGCAGCAACAGTCTCTGCAAAAGAGCGTGGTCTATACTACCCAAAGGCGTTGAAAGTGTCCAGTCTCCTCCCTAAACCCGCGAAATCCACTTGCTTGGCCATCCTGTTGTCATCGCACATGGTAGTAAGGTGGATAGTCAGTCAGTCAGTTATAATCAGTTAGTTGGTCGGGTAGGTAGACAGACACGCAGACAGGTAGGTAGGCAGGCAGGTACATAGGCAGGTAGGTAGGCAGGCAGGTACCGTAAAACCTCGCGTATAAGCCGCGGCTAGTACGCGAATCAGATCGGCAGTGCGGCTTATAGGATCGGCCCAGGGTTGGGGTGTGGCTTATACGCGAGTATTTGCCACTATGATACAGTACTAAAATCGGCACATTCAGATCGCCAGTGCGAGGTTTTACGGTAGGTGCTTTTTTTCCCCTGACTGTGCTCCAAATGAGACACTAACCAGAGACGCGACGCGAGTGAGTGTTCTATATGGTCGTGTTTAAACTCCTCTCCCGCCGGCTGGCTGCATACCCTCTGCAGACGACGCCGCCGCCGCCGATGACACTGCAGACGCTCCTGTGTAGCGACTTAAGATTTGATCGCGCGACGGTGCACAACTTCTATTTTTTTTTTCTTTCACAAGTATATTAAAAAGGGTGTGCTCGATGTTATATGTAACTACTCCCTTAAAAGTCATAGCGAGAGCGCCTTCCTTGGTGTTGAAAGTGAAGTAATATATGGATGACGACGTCAGACCTTCCCATGTGCTCCTACAAGACTCGAATGAGTTGAAAATGTGTACTGCTACGATCCGCTTACCATATTTTCAACCCTTCGAAGACCGGGCGAGAGGGGTCTTCTTTGGATTGTTGAGCGATCCTATCTAACTTGTCAGACGACAAAGGTAAATACTGCCCCAGGTCTTTCCACTTGCTACCTAGCAATTCTCGCCATCTTGCATGAGGTGTAGTTATAAGCCACCAAGCTTTGAACATCTCCATACACATCTCCTCTGTCTTCTTGTCACCGCCTACTAGGACGTCCATACAGGCGGCGGTAATCCCCAAGCAACCTCCCTACGCTCTCCAAGATCCAACCAGTCGCTGACCTATTTCATGAAGCAACTGATCGCTATATGCGAAGCCCGCTACTGCCTCTCTTCTCACGCCATTACCATCAGTCTTCACACGCACGTCACGCCTGTGCCATCGCAACTGTTTCACCACTCATCTCATCTGCAAAAAAAAGCACTCTATGAAGAACAGGTAAACGGTGTGGTGGTGGTGGTGGTGCTACTGCTTGGTGCTGACGTCGGAGGTAGTGGTGGTGGTGGCGGTAGATGTGGTAGGCGTAGTAGTCAGATGTGATATGGGTTTTACAACAGAAAAATCAGAGCTTTTTATACAGAGGATTTTAATCCCATTTCCAACTGCATACCCGACTTATCCACATGATACCTTTCATCCACTCATTAATAGCTTATGAGGAGGACGAGCGGTATTCAGATTTCCTTTTCATCTCCATCTGTGGAGGGCAGCTGAAATGTGATTTTTATACTTTTTATAGATGTGGTAGGCGTAGCGGTCAGATGTGATATGGGTTTTCCAACAGAAAAATCAGAGCTTTTTATACAGAGGATTTTAATCTGAAATATGATTTTTATACTTATACAGAGGATTTTAATCCCATTTCCAACTGCATACCGACTTATCCACATGAGACCTTTCATCCGCTCATTAAGAGCTTATGAGGAGGACGAGTGGTATTCAGATTTCTTTTTCATCTCCATCGGTGGAGGGCAGCTGAAATGTGATTTTTATACGCCCCCTACTGAGGGAGGGTTGGTCTTCTTTTTTTTCTAAACACATCAAAAACTGAGCTCTTTTCCCTGAGGACCACTTTCCCGTTTATGATGTAACAGCAGAGGACAGGTGAAAATCGGATTTATAGACATCCTACCAACTCTTTTCCCTGAGGACCACTCTCCCTTTTATGATGTTACAGCAGAGGTCAGGTGAAAATCAGCAAAACCAGCAGGTATCCAGAAGCAGTCGTATATAAGGGAGGTGGAAAACTACCATTCACTCACTCACTCTTTTCTCTACACACACCATCATGAGCAGAAGACAACCCTGTAAGCAACAGCTACACAAGAAGACGAGGAAGAGCGGTCGTTTAACGTCTTCTCTTGCTACTGAAGATGGTGCTACCACCGCAACCTCATGGTCTTATAACCCTCGCGGTGTAGCGAGTACTAGTGGCGGTACTAGTGGTGGTACTAGTGGTAGTAGTGTTACTACACCTGCTGCTGCTACGCATGCTACTGCTGCTGTTGCTGCTGCTGCACCTGCTGCACCTGCTACGCATGCTGCTGCTATGTGTGCTGGTGCTACTGCTACGACATCGACAAGGACCCCTACTGTGCACACCTCGCTTGCCACTGCTACACCTACTGCTGCACCTACACTCCTACACCTAGCTACTACTGCTGCTACTGCTAACGCCCCTATTGCTGCTGCTGCTGCTAGTGCTACTACTGCACCTACTGATGCACCTGCTGCTGCTGCTGCACCTACAGTTGCTGCTACTACTACTGACAACAGGTCGCCTCTCACAACAACACCTTACTGGCAACCGGGTTTTTACCTCCCCACCACTGTTGCTGATTTCGATTAAGACCATCATCAACCGCAGCACGTTGGAGAAGGGTCCGCTACATCATCCTCAACCGGCGCCGAATACACTTACATTGATTTGGACACTCAGCTTAAGCACGTAGTAGGAGTGGAGGTTGAGGAGGAGGAGGAGACAGAGGGCGAGGAGGAGGAGGAGGAGGAGGAGACAGGACGAGGAGGGGGGTGAGGAGGAAGAGGAGGAGGTTCATGTGTTTTTTCATGCTCCCCCCTCCTCGGCGACTTATGATGACGCCTTCACGGCTACCGGCGCGGACGTTGCTCCTGTTGTTGACTCTGCTACTGATTCAGGTCACCCTGATGGTGATGGCGACCCAAGCTCCAAGAAGAGAAAAAGAGAAGAAGGAGCAGAAGAAGCAGAGAAAGATGTCACAGGTGTCCGTATGTTAGAGTTCTTCTTCGATGGTTTGAAGCTGGAGATCTGGTTGGATGGGGTTAGACTGTCCAGGGAGCACTACAGCATCAAACACACAACTCCAACCCCCACCAAACAAGTGCACTTCACCATCGACGGGCTGCTCAAGCTAATAGCGAACATCGCCAACATCCACCAGGTGGCAAGGATAGGCGACGCGGCGGCTACGCAAGGTCTCCCCTTTCACAAACCCTGGTTTATGGTGCTGGACGGGGAAAGGGAAGTGTACGCAGCGGTCAGCTACTACAAGGGTAAGAACGTGATCCAAGTGCGCAAGTATGAAGGCCTTGACAAAACCCCCACACTGGAGGGGGTGACGCTGTCCAACAAGGCGCTCAAAGAGTTGGATGACAAAAAGAGATTATTTTCAAATTTCTCGGTAGAGTTCTGGAATGAGAGGCATGCGCACACACATGCGCGAGATAGTGTTTGACAGATGCGTAGACAGAAAGAATAAGAGAGATAGATAGAGAGATAGATAAATAGATAGATAGTTAGAAAAAGATAGCTAGCGATAGATGGTAAGGTAGATGAAAATAAATAATAAAAATAATTTCTCTTCACATTTTATATTGGTAACTCAGTGAAAACATGATGCAGTACGTCTGCGAAAAGTGTTTCAAAGGTTTTAAAAGGTCATACAATCACGACAGACACGTGGAACAATGTAGGGTAATACCTAGGTTTTGCCCTCTATGCTGATTCCCATAGAGTTATGATGACTATAGTCGATGCTCGGCCAGCCATGGCATCGACTATAGTCGATGCTCGGCCAGCCATGGCATCGACTATAGTCGATGCTCGGCCCTAAAGGGTTAAGTGGAGGAGCACAGGGGGAAAGTCTATAGAAAAAGCTTATTTATATGTGATTTCATGGCAATCCCATGTATCATTCACTTTTCCCCATGTATGTTTCAAGAGCATACACTAATCTATCTCATGGGATATATACATTTAACAGCAAATTGATAGAAAATTCAGCAAATGGGTTATAAAAAAACCGTTGCTAATTTTAGCCCTGGAGGGTTTATGCTACAAGCAAAACCATGGCTAATTCTAGCCCTGCAGTGTTTTCACACCTACCTGCGTTGTGAAAATTAACACTGGTGTAAATAATGGCTCTGGGGAGGGTTTCCCTTCATTTCCCGGACCTGTGTAGATACTATGTGACACATTCACTTCACGCAAAGATTCAGATACAAAGTAGGTTTGTCGCTAGGCTTAATCTTACAACACAAAGAAGACAAAAGCAAACTACGCTACTTTCACGCCTCCAAAAACAACGCAACTCTTATACAACCGCTCCCCAGCATAACTAATTCAGAAACTTTAGAAGAGCTCCTCTCGCTCATGCAAAACACCATCGCTTGCAAAGAAGTACGGAAACTTTGGGACTTTGACACCAAGTGGCACATTCTTTTTCCCACCAATTTGAACATTTGCGTTTACATGGGACCCGGGGAATTTCCCATAGGTGGTAGGGTTACCCACTCAGGTCGAGTTGGAAAGAGAAGCGGTGTGTTAGATTTTCCCAACGCGGACAAACTAGGCGTCTTTCGCTGCATTTCCTTTCACTTATACAAGACTGGCAAACGTGCTTCGGAATTGTTACGTCAGTTCGATCCCACTGCCAAACCTGAAACCTTTCTGGGTTTGAACATCCGCAACTTACCCGCGTTAGAGAACTTGTTTGATATACAAATAGCGCTTTACACCACTCGTGCAGTGAGGACAGAAGTTGAAAAGACGAGTAAGTCTGATCAGACCACCTTCGAAAACTCAGGCCGCCCAAGGTAAAGTCAACCTACACCTGACGGCAAAAGACGGTTTGCACGTGTCTCTGGTTACGGATTTCAACGCATACGCAGGTATCTACGAGTGTTGCAAGTGTAAAGCGGCATTCACCACCGAGTTCTTACTGAAAAGACACAGGAACCAGCTTTCCTCTTGTTGACAAGTTAAGTTGAGATATGTGGGTGGAATATACCACAATTCGAAAACAATTTTCAAAGCGCTAGCATATTTCTCCATTTTTCCTCCCGACGGCGATTCCGGAATGTACCCTTACAAGATCACCTTCTATTTTGAGGCTTTCTTCAGACCGTCCAAAGAACCATCCACCGAACACGTGTCTGTGCTGTGGGATCACGTCCCTTTGGCGGCTAGCGTCTCATCCGACTTTCCCGGGTGGGAAGGTCCGGTCTGCTTCGTGAGAGAATCCGACGCAGATTCCGACCCCTTGTTGGACAGAGTTTTAAATCACATAAACGACACCGCCAAAGTCATCAGGGCAAGGATGCTAGAAGTTTACAGACCGACGTTAGCGAAGTTAGATGCAGCGATAGGTGAAGCTCTCCTGCTAGAGGAGGCGGTGTTCAGACTTTCTCCGGGTACAGGCGACGTCGATGGTGGCGGTGGCGGTGGCGGTGGTGGTGACCGCGACTTCACTTCAACTCGACACAGACACCGGTTAGTTCAACTGAAGCAGAGGCTTTGGAGATATCTCCGTCAAGTTCCAGTCGTAGGTTTCAACTCGGGGCGTTAGGACTTGAACCTGATCAAAATACAGCTTCACGCGTTCTTCGCCTCCAAAGACCGAAATAAAGAAGAATTCAGCGTCATAAAGAGAAGTAACCAATACTTGGCAGTTTACACGCAGCACACGGTTTCTTGGACATATGTGGGTGGAATATACCACAATTCGAAAACAATTTTCGAAGCGCTAGCATATTTCTCCATTTTTCCTCCCGACGGCGATTCCGGAATGTACCCTTACAAGATCACCTTCTATTTTGAGGCTTTCTTCAGACCGTCCAAAGAACCATCCACCGAACACGTGTCTGTGCTGTGGGATCACGTCCCTTTGGCGGCTAGCGTCTCATCCGACTTTCCCGGGTGGGAAGGTCCGGTCTGCTTCGTGAGAGAATCCGACGCAGATTCCGACCCCTTGTTGGACAGAGTTTTAAATCACATAAACGACACCGCCAAAGTCATCAGGGCAAGGATGCTAGAAGTTTACAGACCGACGTTAGCGAAGTTAGATGCAGCGATAGGTGAAGCTCTCCTGCTAGAGGAGGCGGTGTTCAGACTTTCTCCGGGTACAGGCGACGTCGATGGTGGCGGTGGCGGTGGCGGTGGTGGTGACCGCGACTTCACTTCAACTCGACACAGACACCGGTTAGTTCAACTGAAGCAGAGGCTTTGGAGATATCTCCGTCAAGTTCCAGTCGTAGGTTTCAACTCGGGGCGTTAGGACTTGAACCTGATCAAAATACAGCTTCACGCGTTCTTCGCCTCCAAAGACCGAAATAAAGAAGAATTCAGCGTCATAAAGAGAAGTAACCAATACTTGGCAGTTTACACGCAGCACACGGTTTCTTGGACATATGTGGGTGGAATATACCACAATTCGAAAACAATTTTCGAAGCGCTAGCATATTTCTCCATTTTTCCTCCCGACGGCGATTCCGGAATGTACCCTTACAAGATCACCTTCTATTTTGAGGCTTTCTTCAGACCGTCCAAAGAACCATCCACCGAACACGTGTCTGTGCTGTGGGATCACGCCTTTTGGCGGCTAGCGTCTCATCCGACTTTCCCGGGTGGGAAGGTCCGGTCTGCTTCGTGAGAGAATCCGACGCAGATTCCGACCCCTTGTTGGACAGAGTTTTAAATCACATAAACGACACCGCCAAAGTCATCAGGGCAAGGATGCTAGAAGTTTACAGACCGACGTTAGCGAAGTTAGATGCAGCGATAGGTGAAGCTCTCCTGCTAGAGGAGGCGGTGTTCAGACTTTCTCCGGGTACAGGCGACGTCGATGGTGGCGGTGGCGGTGGCGGTGGTGGTGACCGCGACTTCACTTCAACTCGACACAGACACCGGTTAGTTCAACTGAAGCAGAGGCTTTGGAGATATCTCCGTCAAGTTCCAGTCGTAGGTTTCAACTCGGGGCGTTAGGACTTGAACCTGATCAAAATACAGGCTCACGCGTTCTTCGCCTCCAAAGACCGAAATAAAGAAGAATTCAGCGTCATAAAGAAAAGTAACCAATACTTGGCAGTTTACACGCAGCACACGGTTTTCTTGGACATAGTTAACTATTTGGCACCGGGTTACAACTACGCGAATTATTTGCTAGCTTTCACCAGAAATCAAGAGAAAGGTCACTTTCCTTACGAATGGATGACGTCTACCAGGAAACTGGAAAACAGAACACTACTACCGAGATCGGCTTTTGACAGCAAACTGACCGGTACCAAGATGACCGAATCCGACTACGCCAAACGTGGAAAAGTTTGGGCCGAACAGAACATGCAAACTGTGAGAGATTACTTGATTTACTACAACAACAAAGATGTGAAATCTTTCATAGAAGCTCTGAACAATCACGCTAAATTTTTCAGAGATCGCGGAATTGACATGTTCAAAGACGGAGTCTCCCTTCCGGGTTTGACTTTACGGTTCCTGTTCCAAAACACAGAGGCGATGTTCGTAACGTTTCCCCAGTTCGACGCCCACCTACACTCTCTGATCAAAGAAAATCTAGTTGGCGGTCCTTCGATAATCTTCCATAGATTTCACGAGAAGGGTGCCACACGGATAAGGGAGCACAAGTACGGCGAAGAAGCGAGAACGTGGTGAGACAACGTGAGACCGAGTTCAAAGCTGAAATTAGACAAAAACACTCTCAGAGCGCTTTGGAGTGGCTACGCTTGGTAGAGCACGCTCGCGATGTGAAACTGTGCCACGCTTTCAACGGCGGCGAGATGATTCTAGGTTGCCGAAGACTTCACGTCGGGAATTTCACATTGCGGACTGATCATTCAGCCTTGAGGTGGCTTCTTAAGGATGCGGAGGGAATGATTGGTTGGTGGCTGAACCATCTGGGTGAGTTCGGGTTGGAGAACTCTCATATCCAACACCGAGCGGGCACGAAGCATGTAAATGCTGACTGTCTGAGTAGACGTCCTGTCCGCCGTTGTGTGCGTGTGACTGTGGGGATTGTGGTGCTCATAATGCTGTGGTAGCGAGTGTGCGTTTGCCTTATGATGCCTTGTCGCAGAACCTGTTGGATTGGTCCACCGACACTATAAGGATGTACCAGATGGTCGATCCTACCATAGCACGACTAAGGGAGCTGGTTCCCACCGGGATCTGTCCAGTGAGGCCCGAAATATCATCGGAAAACAGGGAGATGCGACCCTTTCTAGCTCAGTTTCATATAATTAGAAATGAGGGACGCAGGTGGAAGTCCTGTCCGGGGAAGCAAGGGTGTTACAGATGGTAATCCTGGCGGCTATGCGGAAGGATATCCTGTACTACTGTCGGGAAAAAGCGCTCGCTTGAAAGGTTGAGTCGGCGCTATTACTGGCCTGGCATGTCTGGTGATCTATTGAGATGGATAGAGACGTGTCCGGCCTGCTGTTTAGGCAAGCCCGGTCCCGGACTGGGCAAATTACCATTGCAACAGGAGCTATTCGGAGTAAGGTTTGCTCGAATAGCTGTAGATACTATCAGCGGAGTGAAACCCACTCCGAAAGGTAATACGTGTATGATGGTGGTCTCGGACTGCTATACAAAATACACGCAAGTGTACCCGCTGGAGGATCATACCGCTGCTACCTGTGCGGAAGCACTGGTGAAGGGGTGGATACTCCATTTGGGAGCTCCCTTGATGTTACATAGCGATCAAGGGAGGGAATTTGAGTCAAAATTGTGGGTCGCTATGTGCCATCAGTTGGCTATTTGCAAGACCCGGACAAATCCGTACCGACCACAGTCTGATGGACAGGTGGAGCGGTTCAATCAGACTTTGATCCAGGTCCCGAAGCCGTTAGTGAACTCTCATATGGATGATTGGGACGACCAATGTGAGTTTGTGGTGCATACGTATAACAATATGGTGCACAGTTCCACTAATTGCACTCCGAACCTATTGGTGTTCGGGGAGGACTTGATCATGCCAGTGGCCTTGGTGTTCGCAGTGGTAGGGATTAGTCCGGAGACACCGTGTACGGTGTTGTTTGTGGAATCTCTCCGAGAGAGATTCAAATTTGCCTATGAAATGGTGCGAGCTCATCTGCTCAAAGCTGCTACGTGGCAAAAGGTAGGTTATGACACTGGGTTGAAGTTGCGGCGGTTCGTAGTAGGGGATAAGGTGATCCGCTTACAAGAACCCCTATGTAACGTCAAGCTGGCAAATAACTGGGATGGACCACATATGGTGGTCAAATGTATCAGTCAGACGACTGTATTGATCCAGTCTGAGGCAGGACGTATCAGGATGAGCCATGTGGCTCGGTTACGTGCTTGGGCTGGGAGGGAGCTCACCCCAAAAACGGAGGTGGAAGGTGCGAGTTCGGAGGCAGAATTCCTACCCTTGGAGGGGGTGTCAGAGGATATCCCGAAGAGGCTGGTACGGAAAAAGCCCCGAAAAAACGAGAAAAAAAAAGTCTCGGCAGGCAAGGAAGGAGGGCACGGAAAACCAAAATCAAGGCTGGATTGTTGGTTAAGAACGAGTGTCCTCCGGCCAGGTTACTTAATGCGAACGGTAATCCCGTTCGGCTCCGCTAGGGGGCTGTAACCTAGCTTGTTTTACACAACGAGTGTGGTGTCCTGTGCTGTCTATTTTTATGTTATATGTGTGCTACTGACAGGGGCGCTCAGAGTGGAAGGAAAGAGTAGAGAAGTGATCCCAGAGGGTGGTGGACGGAAAATCCGGTGGGATAATCTTTGATTTCCCATATATATTCACCAATACTCCCGATGATCTTACTATTCTAAGTACTTTTTGGCATCCAATCACGCGAGACGCCGCACATGCGCATTGTTTTGAAATCAAAAGCGAGGGAACCGCCATTTTGATTCTTGGCGTGAGCCGGATCAGTACCTGCGGGCGGCGACGGATCATGTTTTTGGGCAACCAGAGGAGTGAAAAAGTGTTAAAAGAGTTGGTAACCGAGTACCCTCTTCTGCGAGGTTCTTTTGAACAGTTGGGGGCGGCGGGAAACTTTTAGTTTCCTGTCAAATCCTCTGTCGAAAGACAACCCCCTGCCGGTAAGGATGGCCGAGCAATAGCTCCACCACTCCGAACCACTTGATGACCCCGAGAAAGCTTCGGCTATCGAGGGGCTCCTGTCCGCTAACCCCGGGTCAGGTAATGAGCTCAGTGAGAAAGTAACGGACATGCAAGTCGATGCCGCTATTTCCCCGATCTGAAAGTCCCCCTCGCCGGAAGTTGATGAGGACTTCGAACTGCCCGAAGGTCTGGTACTCTCCGAGAAAGAGTCTGAACCCACGGAAGTGCCCTGCCAACTGTCCCGGTTGGTAAGTCTGAGCGTCTCGCCGACTGTGAAGAAGGCGGTGAACCGTAGACTGTCCATGAAGGACACCGCCACTACTAGTGACGACAGTGATGCCTCGGGTCCGAAGACCCGGGCCAAGAAAACAACTCGGGACAGATCCAAGTCTACGGACCGGTCTGCTTCCAAGTTGGTCAAGCAGTCCGGACCCGGTAAAAAGGCTCAACCCAAGGTTGAGAAGCTCGAACTGAAGAATCCAGAGCCAAAGAAGTCTGGTACAACGAATACCAAAACCAAGAAGGATCCTGCTGTCTCTACCAGCAGTACAGTACAGGACCCGAAAAAGCCAAAAGGTAAGGTTGATGTGAAAGCTGAGACCATGCCTAAAGGTAAGGTCGAGGCGAAAGCCGAGATCAAACCGAAAGGTAAGGTGGATGTGAAAGCTGAAACCAAACCAAAGGGCAAGGTCGACACTAACGCTGAAGCCAAACCTAAGGGTAAGGTGGGAGCAAAAGCTGACACCAAACCAACTGTGACTTCTTCCGACCTAAGAAATCCGGAACGGCTCGTTCTCAAAGCAAGATCCGGGAAACGACTATTAAAAAGATGCCCTCGATTTCCCTTACGGATCTTTGTCAAAGGGCCTGGACGCAAGTCCTGCAGTGGTGGCCACTGCAGCACTATCGGGAGCAAGTGGCACAGGTGGATGTCCGAAGGGGTCTAACACCGTGAGCATACTGGAGGAGTCTCAGTCATCAGTGACTGAGGCAATGGATACGGATGCCAATCTCGGTGGACCCGCAGTGGTCGCCTCGGTGGATCAAGTGATTGCCGATGTGATGGCAGATCTCGGGAAGGACACTTTCAAGGTACCGGAGACCCCACCCTTGAAAGTAGTGACTACTCCACCGGAACCCCCGCCGCAGGAGCCTGTGCTCGATCCGGAGCACACCGATATGGACACTTCGGATGAACCCAACAAGCTGTCAAAAGCTGCTAGTGGTCCCTCTCCGGGACCGAGTACCTCTGCCACCGGCGGTGGGGGATCAGGAGGTATCCTGACTCCCCATGCACATGCTGACTGTATCAAGGACGAAGACCTCGTCCCTAGAACGCTCCGGAAAAACTTAATAAGCCAATTAAGTGAGAAGGAAATGAAGCTGATAGACTTCAGTTTGACTGGCATGTTCGGGGGACTGGCACAGTTAGGAGACACCTATCTTACCTGGTTTCCAGCCCGCCTGAACGCTAGCCAGGAGGAAGTTGGAGAGGATACCCGCAAGAAACGCCTTCTCCTGATTGCTGAGCACAAGTCTGGGATGTCCCAGCCGGATGCTTTAGCTACCCTTGATTCGGATATGGAGACATTCGAAGATTTTCGCACCGTCCTCGGAAAGCGCGAAAAGAAGCGAATTAAGACTCCTGCCGGGAAGCTCGCTCAGGCGTTAGCCCAAACAAATAAAGAGGCTATCACCGAAGCAGCTCAGGAGGAGGAGATCATACGACATACTGGAGAAGGTACGTACTTCTAAGAAGAAGTTCTACAACTTCGTGCAAAAGGCAAAGATCTTTTGGGCATTGGGGAGGTGGTCACCCTACACTCCCTGTCCATTTGTGGCTTGCCAAAATGAGGATGAGACTCGTGACACTCCGCGAACCTGGCACACCAAAGTCAGGTTTGCACGTCACATCACTGAGAAACACTTACGACATCATATCCGCTATGATTGTGTAAGTGTTGGACTGAAGGGTAGCAAAGATGGCCCCGACGGTGGTCTCATTGGTCAACCTGTGGTCAGCTGGTCACTCACTGGCCAAGCTGTGGCTCAGTCACACTGACACTTGTTTACAAGTGCACTTTTCGCTAGACACTGGCAATGTACCTGTGTCTACAATTTTCTGTGTGTTATGACTATTATTTGGGACTAGCTCGGCCCCTAAAATAATTTGTATGTGACTATGGCTGTGTATCCTACATGAGGTTGGTATTGAGATTATATTATATTATATTTCCCTTTGGTGGGAATTGGGCTTAGTGCTGAATCATTTAGTACCAATGATTCCGCGGTGTAAGTTGACTCGATTATGGGTCAACTTGACTTTTGTAGTTTCGACCCTTCCGGCGTCATCATCAGGTGGTAGACACTTGTATACATAAATACGTTACATGTGTATTTTGTATATGTAATAAATATTGAGAGTGGTCTTGCCTCCTCTCACAGCTTTTTATTTATTTTTACATGCATACTGGCCTCTTAGTGGTTTCCCATTACTAGGCCTATCCAACAATTTTTTTAGGATTGCTTAGATGTGCTTGTGCACATTTTCTAGTCGCTGGTTTGTGTGGGCTGGTTATGGCTGGGTGTCTCGACAAATTAAAATACTGTTTAGTTTTGAGAACGAGGACCGTTTGAAGATTCACCCATGTGAGCCGTCCTGCGTGTTCATGCCCTTCGGGGCATGACTATGGAGTTTTTCTATCCAGTGGAATTCCACTAGAGCGAGCAGTCTTCTCCCTTCGTCGCTTTTTGGATGTCTGCCGATGAAGTCCATGATATGGAATTCCATGTCGGCGGTTTTGTTGTGATCGCACTGGTTGAAGTGCCACGGGACATCCGTCTCTCCCTGGTTTTTCTTTACGGATCTCGTGTGTTCCTATATTCTCCCTCTTATTGCACGTTCGGTTTTGCCCACATAGTGCATTTTACACTTTCTGCACTGTAGACAGTAAATTAGGTTGGAGCTCTCACATGTGACATTAGTCTTAGTGGGGTAGCTCTTCCCCGTGATGTTGCACACCACATTTCCGGTTTTGTTGATTTTTGCACATTTATCACAAAAAAGCTTCTGACATTTGTTTCTTGGCTTCTTTGTGTCCGACTGTATTCTACCGCCAAAGATCCCGTCCTCTTCGTCATCCGAGGTTGGGTAGCTGGTTGCTGCTCGGACTAGGTGATCCTTCAGATTTTTTGGGCGTTTTTGTCCCTTCACCAAACCCCCTCGTCTCAAGAACTTGGTGGTTTTCGAGGATCCCAGTCTGTCCCAATTTTTTGATACAGTCTTATTTATGATGTTGTTGCCTGGTCTGTGGGTACTGATCAGGTATGATGTGTCCTTGTTTTTTGGCTTTTTCGGTTTGCTTTTTAGACATTCGAGTCTGTTTTGGGATCTCACCTTCGCTAATGCTTTTTCTAGCATTTTCTGGGGGTACCCCTTTTCTATAAATTCTTGCATTTTTTGACTGATGTGTTTTTCGAAGTCTTCCAGTTTCTGACATATTCTGAAGATTCTTAGAATCTGTGAGTATGGTAGGCTGATTTTTGTGGAGATTGGATGCGCTGACGTGAAGTCTAGGTAGGTATTCACGTCGGTTGGTTTGTTGTATAGATCCGTATATAGTTTTCTAGTGTGTTTGTCCACTTGTACTTTTGTGTCCAGGAAACTGATTACATTTTTGGAGGTTTCTGCCGTGAATTTGATGGTGTCGTGGAACTGGTTCAGATGTTGTATCCATCTGTTCAGTTCCATTTCTCCGTGTGTCCACACGAAGAAGACGTCATCAATAAATCTGAGCCATATTGTTGGTTGTTTGTCATGGTTTTGTAGAGCTGCCTTTTCCACATTTTCCATGAATAGGCATCCGATAGGACTCGTCGGTCACTCTGGATCCACGCTTGGACAGAGGCCCTGCGATCATATTGACTACGAGCCTACTGACCCACTCCGAACTCTATAGGGAGTTCGCACTGATATAGCTTTGCCTGTCTAGGTTACTGAATAAACCTTTGATTCGCAACCTGTACACTTGATCCGAACTGTGTCGACTTTGGTTCTTTATTTAATAATATATCATTATTATAAAGGACAAAGTATCGTTTATTTCACTGTTATGAATCTAAATTAGTGATATTTTACTGATATTAATTCAAAAAATAACATATAAATTGATCCTAAAGCAATATGGCAATTTTCTAAAGCTACTAAGATCAGGATTGTGACCCGTTCTGACAAGAGGTACCTTCAGGGAAGCTATTATTACTGTTTTTAGCTCCCACCAGCACCAGAATCCCAAAAAGAGTAATAAATAGACACAAAATTGCTCAGATAACCCTTTATGCAGAATACAATGATAGATCATTGGTGATATATCTTTAGTATTAAAATTCTATATTTATGATGTTTTTTTAGACAAAAAAAATGGTGCAAAGGCCAGTTTCTGGTTACCATGGCAGCCATTCCCACAGTCAAAATATTGGATATTGGCTCTAGTATATTGGAAATGTCATCAATATCGCAAACCTCAAAACAGGCCTTGCAAATTCCTTTTAGAACCAATTTTCTACTAAAAGTCATCCTTGTATGAAGATGTTTGACCATAAAATTCTAATTTTACATGACACATTAGCCAGGTACATTGCTGGAATTTAGTCAGAGGTGGTCCTGATGGGGGATCCAATACGAAGACAAAGCAACCTTTTTTAAGAACTAGTCATATGTTTCAAAGTCTTATTTTAGACCAATTTATTCACCAATAGTACTCATTTCTGCAGCAGATCAATAATATATTAATAGTGTAACTAGTTATAATTAAGTTTTACATGAAAAGAAGCATTTTCCTATTTTCCTAGAAAATGCTCACATAAGATACTGTACAGCTTTAACAATAATGACACACTAGCACATTGTATCATCCATAGACAGTTTCACAGTATAGATCTTAGACGATACATGAACAGAATATGTACATAGTAAACATATATAAACAGGATGTATATAGATCTAATAAGTATTGTAAACATACTTAAAGCTATTTTAGTTAATTTAACATAGATTAGGTGCTTATAGATAGCTTCAAGATATGAATACGAGCGTCAATCTAAAGATGGGATTGAGTTCTGTTGTGCTATCTACAGGGCAAAGTGTGAATTATAATTGCATATGTAAAAATGGATATATATAAATATATGATAGATTATATACATTTATCATCATGTTGTGACCTTTTAATTGTTTTTAATAAGAACAAAGAAAAAAAATTATACATCAGATTTAAGTAAATAGGGTATTTCTCCCACTCCTCATTTTTTAGAGAAAATATTTGCAAAATATTGTCACGATGAAGCAGATGTATTTTTTTATCCTAAAGGCTGGATTCCACATCCAATATTGCGCCATCATATAGCTGACAACCAATTTAAAACTTTGGAGTATGTAATGTTTTTCCACTGCCAGATGAAATTAAAATATGACATAACTCATGTTATAAAGGGGACATTCAATTTACCCCTATTTGTCTACCGGGAAATGTCCCATGATATCACCCGAAGTTGCACAATGAGAGAATTGGCTTAAATATTAAGAGTGACTATTCAACTCTCAATCACTATCGATCAAGGAAACGTGACCTAGTAGGTCATGTTCAGATAATGTACACAGCTATCAGTATATCCATGCCCTTTTATGTACCCACAGTGAGGCATGGAGCCTGTGATGGAGAAGCCACAGCTTTCCATTAATTTTTGACCAGGAATATTCAAACAGTACACATCTGTCATGAAATATGTATAGCCAGCTGATCTGGCTTGTCCGATGAGGTATCTAGTGAAAGCACTGCCCACACCCTTATTTCTGTATTCCTCATTGACGAGAATGTACCCCCCTGCCTGATTAGGGTTGTAGGCCCGGCACAGTTTGGTTGGACCAAAAATGGCAGCAGCCACAATGCTATCATCTTTGGTCTTGACAGTGACAACATGACTATCATACAAAAGAGCACGATTGAATTGCCCCTTGGCATTAAATTCATCAATACCAAACCCTTCACCCTTCTGTGCTGCCTGCCTGATCATCTCCTCAACCTTCCATACATCTTGAGACATGGCCACTTCCACGACGAGGGAGCCACCGTTGACGGCCAGTGGTGGGAAGTTGGTGAGGGGAGGCTTGTCTGACTGCAGGCTTGTTGGTACAACATCAGAAACCATGAGGGGTGCCAGCTCTGGTTCAGGCTAAGGGTTAAAGAAAACATAGTTGTCAATGTACAATTATAGTAGTCTAGAGCATTTGAATTGGCCGTTTGAATATTAGATAATTATTAGTATATTGGTTTCCCATGAAAATGCTTAAGTCATTTGGGAATAGCATAGTGCTCAGCCTTCATGATACTGTATAGTAAAAATTAATTTCAGTTATAATATTGGAGTGTAATAAGTAGAATAGTGGGAATTAAGCAAGAAGATGTTTTAACAAGCTCAAGTATACCTCTATAAATGTAGCCAATATTGTTTAGTCAATATACTATCCAACTACATGTAATAAAAATCAATAATTTCTCAAAGGCCTTACATTGTAAACTGATAATATGAAGATAAAATGAATAGTTCGAGTGTACATGATTGACTGCTTGGCCTAATTTGGTTATTAGAAAGTTAAAAATGTTGAACTTACAACTTTCTTTAATGCTTCAGAAATCATATTTTTGTGCAAAGAAGAGAATATTATATCAGTCATCCATCCTGCTCCTTCGATTTTAGAACAGTTGGGTAAGGTGCCAATGATGTTGAAGCCTGCATGCTGGATTGCATGGACACCTCTCCCCAGGGTAGACCGCCCAACGGGGAAGCCATGATGACCCAAAATTACCCGGCCCAGATCAAGTCCCAATACTGAGGAATATCGGTGTCCAAAGCCTGCAAAGGTATGAGTATTTTTAAAAGCTGTTGATTACCAATGTCTTACATTTGAAGTGAGATCAATAGTATTATTTCTAGGCTTGTAATTTCTCATGGTACCATGATGTCCTAGTGATAATGGTGGTATAGTAAATAGGGTTTGATTTTGAAATGTATTAACTGATTTTATGATTAGAAAATTAGAAAGTGCTGTTACTACCGGCATTTTCCCCATAATTATTTGAAACAGCCAAATTAGTTAGTCGCTAGTCCCCATCATGTTTAATTAGCTTCAAAAGCAAAAGCTTACACCATAAATATGATGACTCGTAGTTGTCATGTAATGGCATTCTTACCTTTGTTTCTATAATCTGGACTCACAGTTGTAAGCCAAGAGTAGTGGACTGTCATTTCGCTACGGGCAAGGGGACAACGTCTGTGAAGGAACAGAGCAATGATTTTGTTGTTGCTTTGATCCACAACTTGAAAATAATTTCGTCCTGTCTCTGCATTATAAAGGAACTCATCCAGGGGCTCCAGCTCATCGGCACTGTACCTGGAAATATTAAGGGGGCACAATAGGGTAAATCCATGAAAACAGTAAATCATGTATATTTCAGCAGAAATATATTAAAACCTAACATGTTATATATGGATATGACCATAGAAAAAGTCTGTATCAAATTTCTTCAAATATTTTGTGTTGCCATGGCTGTGGAATGTTTATGGAACAAAAACGTTCTTTTTTAGCTCCTCTTCATTATAATGGCACTATTGTATAGAAATATGGTTCAATTTTAATATTTCAAAATTTTAATGGGTTCTTGGTGTGCCTGCTGAGGGCGGTTTTTCTTCTTTTATTGATATTCCAAATATTAAGCTCTACAGAGCTGTTCAAAGTTGCATAGTTACCAAATAATGGTGATTTTTTCAAATTTCCCTTAAAAATCTCCATTTTTTGGTAACTATGCAACTTTGAAAGGCTCTGTAGACCTTAATATTTGAAATATAGATAAAAGAAGAAAAACCGCCCTCAGCAAGCACACCAAAAACCCATCTTAATTTTAAAATATTAGAATTACACCATATTTCTTTACTATAATGCCATTCTAATGAAAAGGAGTGAAAAAAGAACGTTTTTGTTCCATAAACATTCCACAGCCATAGCAACACTAAATAATGGAAGAAATTTGATAAAGGCCTTACATATGGCCATAAGCATATACAATATGCCTTGTTTTAACACAATCCTACTGAAATAAACATGATCAACTGTTCTTCTTCTCTACCCTATTGTGCCCCCTTAAGAGATAATCAACTTAATATGCCCAAGATACAGCTATTAGGTTTCTATATTCAAATAGTTGGGTGCCTGCATATAGAAATTTTGTTTAAAAATTGCAAAAATTGCTCTGCTATCGTTTAAGAAAGTGGAAATATATTTAGCATAAAGGAAACACATTCTGTTTTCTTAAGTAAGGACATAGTAATACTGATCTCGTTATTAATTACTGCTCCTGTTAAGCACACAATCCATATGAAAATACTCTTACAGCAAATAGATATAGGTATAGTAAGGGCATGGCCATACTGGTAATATTCGAATTTCTTTTTAGAACAATGTCAGATAATGAACATCGCCATACACCAATACACGCCTTAAACCAGAGGTGCAATACCTAAAAATATTGCTAGTTTTACAAGAAGACACCAATTGAAACAGCAAGCTTACCCTTGACCTAGACTGATGCAGGACTGTAACAGGTTCCAGGCTTCCTCTCCGTTCCCCTGTGTAATGTACTCTATACGTACCTCATCTACACCTGTGAACAACGGTATTGAGAAGCATATAAACTCTGATAAACTATGTCCAGGAGGTTATTACCCAATTGTGTATTTGCAATCGTAACATGATTCCCACCTACAAATTTTTTCTTACACTAGTGTAAGCTGGTCCTTGAGAAATAACCCCCTGTTCATATTAATCAATACTTTGAAGGAGCATAATCGAGGTACGTATATATAGGCATGTGTCATCTTATAGGGAGTCGAGACTTAATCTCCAAATATAAAATGTCATCACACCGAGTGACGCCCGGTCCCGAGTATTGAGACGCGGGGATCCTCTGAAGCAACTTTTGGACAAGATTTTTACAGTACAAATATTTTACTGTTTCAGTACCGTAGCTCTTCATTTGTAATATATGGCGATTCACTGCTACCTATGACCAATTAGTCCCCCCCCCCCCAAAAAAAAAGAAGAAAATTAGCGATATTGAATTAGGAATTCCGTTGTTAATAAATGAATATAATTATCTGTTTGAGATGACCTACCTTTCAGATTGGCTATGTAAGGGAGCTGTGTGCCTTTCCCCAGGAGCAGATTATCTATGGTTTTCATCTTTTGGAAGGGTCGTGAACCCATATATCTTTGAGTGTTCATGCAGCAACTTTGCACATCTGCCAGTCTGGTCAGAGCTGCAGTGTGGCGCTGGGGGCTGCGCAGGAAGCTGGTGACGGTTGTTCGTAGGAGTGACTGCATCCTGGTATATCTACAAATACAATGAACACCTCTTTAGGCCTAAAAAGAAATGTTCACGTAAATAGGATCAGTAGGGTCATTTCTCTTTTTCCAAATCTTTTAAGGACTATGAGAGGAAATTCCTCCACTTTGAGATAATCTCTGTAAAAAGAATTCTGTAAATAGTTTTTTGGCAGAAAAAATCCCGAAAATGTCTTCCAAAATAAGTCGGGATACCTGAACACAACTTGGCTTTTAACACATTATATATAATTTGATATAGAGGGATTCAGACTGACTTGTATCATATTGCAGTCAGATTTACATTAACAAACAATATTCATACAACATAAACACTATAATATTATTTCATTCTATAGAGTATATTCTTGTAGTTCAACTGAACAGCCTCACAGTATAGATCTGTTGAATAGTTGTGGATGCAGAGAGGATTTGTATTTCTTCTGTTACCACAAATGTGGTGTCTGCTCAGTAAAGTGCCACAAAACACATATTCACACCAAGTGCTTTAATCTACTCTCCTTTATTTATAAATATTCTATTGAATATGGTTTATTTGCATGATATTGAATTCATACTTAATGAGAATTTACTGCTTGAATGTTGTAGATTTGTTAAAGAGCTGTGACATTCTCTCCATAATTGATAGTGCTGCCTCATCTACCCATATGAAGTTGAAAAGTTATGTCTTTTAACGTAGATCTATGTAGATTTATTACGTATATTTACATCTGAATGAGGTAGATAAATGTAAATCAGACATCTATGTCTGTTGAACGTAAATAAACTTTAACATTTTGACGTCTACAAACCTTCCAAAATTACCAATCTTAGACCTTTTGGTTAGAAAACTACCTAGAGAAGCCACATTGGAATTACGTAGGGTGTTTACTGGGTTATTACAATGTCAACCCATTAAACCCACACCCATCCAATTTAAGGTCCTGGTACGGATCCTCACTCCCCAGCCAACACACCCTAGTGGGCCCTAGGTGGGTCACAGATGGGCTGGCTCATGGGGCCCATATGGGCTGCCCATCTGGGGCCCTGTTTGTTTTAACCGGGGCTCTCAGGTGGGGCCCAGATGGGCTTGCCCAGGTTTGAAGTGGGCTGGCCCTGTTCAGATCTAAGTGGGACCCAGATGGCTCCTTTAGTTGGGTAACACATAATTGGGGGGTGGGGGCTGGGGGGACAGAAACAACATTTTTTAAAGCTATAAGCTTAGTTGTTATGTAGCTGAAGACCATACGTTAAAAGTAGTTACCAACGAGTATCCCAGTAGGTCAATTAATTTATCTGCATTTAATGTGATCTCTTCCCTTTACTTAAGGAGGAGAAGCAAAATACATCCTTTGACTAACTACAACTCTGATCACATTGGGTGACATAGTCAGAGTTCCTGCAAGTCTGATAGTGATACCTAAAGGAGCCCTTGGATCATGTGCTATGATCATGAGTTTTATAAGTGTATTTATTTGATAAGATCATCTTCGAAAATACACTTACATAGTCAAATTACACTGTTAAGGGCCTGTGGTGCATTTCCACTGGTTGACCTTTCCAATGTTCCAATAATATATATGGGGGAAACCCAGGGACACCCAAATGCCCAGAGACACGCTCATACGGGGCCCATTTGGGTGTGTTGGCTGGGTCTGTGGGGCCTTTATCCCACAAAATGTCCTTTATCCCACAAAATACTATAGTTCTGTAAGATAGAGGCTGACCACGGGCCTTTATCCCACAAAATTGGCGTTAAAGCACAAAAGCCTTTATCCCACATAAAAAATGCCTGTATCCCACAAAAACCTTTATCTCACAAAACCTATGAAATAATCATCTCAACTGGCCTCTATATCACAAAACCTATATATGCTACTCTGACATGTCAAATTTTCCTAATATCTCCTTTAGCCTCTATATCACAAAAAATATATTATCAATATAGGGCAAGTATAACTATGCCAGTAAAAGTGATGAACACGGCAAAATGTAACAATTAAGAAAGGTATTTAGATTACTCTAAAGCTCATTGGCCTGATCATAAAATGTTGTACTTTACCTTTTAAAACATTCCACAGTGAAAACGCGAAGCTGTATGAGTCTGTATGTCACTATCTATTAACAGTGACTCAGTACACTGCAATATATATAGTGCCAGTATCATACTGACACCGTGCTTGTAAATGATAAATGGCGTCTTACTAGACACTGACAAAGTGCATCATACTAGGTAGCTGATCTCTTGTGGTTAGTAGTTCCTTGAGCTGTTGTGCCATCAATCTCCTCCGACCTGGACATAACTTGTGTTACCTCCGTGCACCGCTAGTAAAGCACCACAGTTAAACTAGGGGGAGTGTTGGAGGGCATGCCCACCCCCACCCCCCCCCCCAAATATTGGAATTCTATACTTGTGAAATGTGCATTCTCAAGACACAAAATACCAAGACTCAGCCCAGTGAACAAAAATGTTATACAACGTTATATAACATTTCTCTATGGGTCCTTATTGTGGCTAAACATTACGCTGTAAAAAATAGATGAACTTTTTACAGATTCATTATTTGGAATACAATGAAGCATCGTAAATATCAGCCATTTCACAGTGTTAAATGCTAACCTGGTTTCAATGTAAATTCATCTTCTAATGTCAAATAGTGGTTCCTGCCATAGATAGACTGTGAGCCCTTGAAGTGGAGTATACATGTTGAAATAATGGTAATTTTCAATTAATCTATATGTTTGATAATATCCAGAAGAAAGTAGCTGTATGGATCTATACACCTATTTTGTGGTAACATACTATGCATATATCCCCACCTCTGGAAACTCTGCCTTGTATCGATCCTATAGAGTAAAACCTCTTATATAGGCCACGGCTAGTAAGTCAGTGTGGCGTATAGGATCAGGACAGAGACAAAGTATGGCTCATCCGTAAGTTTTAGATGTATATTACAGTAACTAAAGTCACCATTATCAGACTCCCTGTGAGGCTTATTGAATATTCCCAAAGTCTGAATCTCTGTATATTTGAATATCCTGAATTTATTAATGGTGATTCTACATAAAATTAACAGTGATTCAACGTAAAATGAACAGTGATTCAACGTAAAATGAACAGTGATTCTACGTAAAATTAATGTCCCAAAAGTTACTGGTGATTCACCGTTATTTTGACGACATTTTTTTACAGTGTATATAGCCTAGACTTGAAATGGTGCATGCTCACGAACTTTGGGACCCAATATACCAATACTCAGCTCTGCATCTAGTCTCTATCACTTGTCCCCCTCCCTCAGGGAGCCCTGAGAGGAGGAATGGGAACCCTAGAAGGGGGACTGGGGGCCCAGGGTCAGGAATGGGGGCCCTAAGAGGAGGTGCGGGAGTCCAGGGAGGAGGAATGGCGGCTCTAGAAGGAGGGATCTGGGGCCCAGCAGGACCTCATTTACCAGGAAATGCTCAAGAGGACGGCCAGAACTGAAGGGTTGGGGCAGTGGACATTAACTATGTGTGGGCCCAGGTGTGAGCCCATCCCAGTGGGCACAGAACATTGATTCAACATTGATTAATGGTTGCCAAAGTTGACTCAATGTTGATGCAATGTGGATTCAATGTTGAACTGAATTTTGTGCTCACTGGGATAGACTGCTGGAACAATGGGCCAAGTATATGGGCCACCTACCCAGCCAGAATTTGTTTTCTAGTCCCCTGAAATAACGGGTTTTCTCTTCTTTTTTCCCCTTCTATTTTCTTCCCTCTCCCCCTCTCTCTCTCCCTCCCTCTCTCTCTCTCTCTCTCTCTCTCTCTCTCTCTCTCTCTCTCACCAGAGCTACCAGAGCATCAGAAAAGGCACAAGATAATCTATAGTATATTTATGCCTTCCTGGTTACACCCAAACACCTATTAACCTGCTTCGAATGACAACTATACGTTTACGTGTCTACCCTTATAATGTGTAGCCACTTTAGAAGTCAGTGATAAGAACCCACTGTATCCCTCACTGCGGCAGTATGATACCTGCATGACTGCTTAGGTCAGACGGTCTTATCTTATCCACCACAAAGTCAGAGTAGAGTCATGAATAGTTCAAATGATTAATCAAATTTCTCTTAACTCTTTCGTGCCCTGAACTATTTGACGAAAATTTCCCATCATCATTAGTACATCGGGTAACCACTGAATATTTGTTGCAACGCATGTGCTTTATACATGTTATATATGTTTTGAAAGCTATTGAAACATGGCCGATGCTATCTGCACGCCACAGGCGTGCGAATAGCGGCCGCTATTCGCACGCCCACAGGGTGCAATAAGAACTCCTATTCCCACACTGAGTAGGGTCTGAATAATAGTTCTTATTCCCACACCATATAGGGTGTGCTGTAGAGGTCTTATTGGCACCCTATACTATACTTATAGGCCTATAGGGTGGCAATTGGGGTGTGAATTAGGACGGTTATTCGCACCCCCTGAGGGTGCAAATAAGAACCCTTATCCAGACACTTGGTAGGGTGCGAATTAGAACTCTTATTCCCACACTGTGTAGGGTGTGAATTACATGTGTTATTACCACCTTATGTATGGGAATGTGTGAATAAGAATGCATATTTGCACACTGGAAAGGGTTTGAAGAACAGTTCTTTTTCCCATACTGGATAGGGTGTGTATAACAGCTCTTATTGGCACCCTACACTACAGTTGCATGTCTATAGGGTGGTGATTGGGGTGTGAATTAGGGCCATTATTCAAATCCCATATATAGGGTGTGAATGAAAGTGTTATTTTTCTTTTTGGTTCTTTACATATCAAAAATAGAATTCTGGATTATTTCTACAAGCAGGCCTAGACCCCCCCCCACCTCCGATTTTTACATGTACTGTTTCCCGCACCTATTCACACACTACTGTGTGTGGGAATAAGATGCGCAATTCACACGCCATGGGGGTGCGAATAACGATGTCTATTCGCACGCCTGGGGCGTGCGGATAGCGCTTGCCTTGAAGGCCCCCCTTCCATTCCTCTTTGAAAAGCATTTTAACTTGGGTTACCACGACAGGCAGAAAATTTATTTTTACCGATATCAAACAATATCGCCATCTTAAGCCCAGATTCCACTCTTTTAATTGGTAATTTGCTACTTGGGCTAGTAAACACATGGTTCAAAATGAAGGGATATCTATCCTAATAGAAATATGTCAACATCATAATTGGAATCCCAAGGATAAGACACTTTTTATCACTTTTTATCACTTTTTATCACTTTTTATCACAGTTTTCAACATTCTTACCAATATTTCTAAAATGTATCCACCCTAGCATTGCTACAGCGCACACCTTTAGGGCTTTTGATTTAAATTCAACTCATTATACATTCCAATTAAGGATCCCATCCCTCGAATACATCTATAGGTTACCATATTTTATCTAGTATCGTTGGAAAGCCTATTTAAATGTGTTTTATTTGGTCCTGAAATTGTCCCGTTCTGAGTACTATAGGGCTAGGGACATTCAGCCAAAATTATTTTAAAAGGAAATACATGATACAATCAGGTAATCAGGTAAAGGAGACCCTGAGAAGTATGCAATAACACAAAAGAAAATATATTAATGCAGTAAAGAGCAAGAGCAATTTGAAGGTTGAAAGTCAGTGCCATTTAAATCCCCAATCTGCCTGTACATTTCAGGATAGCCAGTGACACTATGAGTAGCCCAGTCAAAACAGTGGGGTTTATAGTGTTTCATAACAACTGCTTAAATGTATTTGATATATCCTAGAACACGCAAAGGATCAGATATCATATCATGATTAAGACTATCAGTGCTACCACACTGATATTCTGTAGGTTTGCCCCATTAGTCAGTAGTGCCTAATCAAGGTTGGACATAGGGGAATTGGTCATTTATATTGTAATGGACCCATGCATTAGTCAAATGGACCAACTGATATTCAGAAATGAGTGAGTGTCTAATCAACAAATTTGACACCCGATGGCATCAAAACTTGTAAGGAGACTTCCCCAGATATAACCTATAAGTGGTCTACAAATGTTGAAATTATCATGATTTTGAGCATTTGAGAATTATAATTCAAACTTACAAACTGTGTTAAATGAAATACGATTACATATACAAATGCTGAGCACTTGGCAACAACCCTAGAGTAACTTCCTTCATATGGGTTGTAAATGTATACATGTGAAGCATTTGGTGTGCTTTTCAGGAGACGGGTGTGGGTGAATGTTTTCACTGGAGATTGTACAATACACCATTGATTGCAAACAAAATATGACCAATTAGGTTAGTCAGGTTGACTATGTAGAGTTAGTCACATTGACCAACTAGGGTTGGTCATGTTGACTTACACGCTTGGTCAAAATGACCAATCCTGATATACTTATCATTTCTAGAAATGAAAAGACTAAGGTGGGTTTGATAGTATTGATTGACCTGATAAAGATTACAAGCACCTACCTCTTACACTGACCTGTTGCCGCTTGCTGTGGTGTCTGACCCGTTGCTGCTTGCTAAGTTGCTGTGGTGTCTGACCCGTTGCCGCTTGCTGTGGTCTCTGACCTGTTGCTGCCTGCTGTGGTGTCTGACCTGTTGCCGCTTGCTGTGGTGTCTGACCTGTTGCTGCCTGCTGTGGTGTCTGACCTGTTGCCGCCTGCTGTGGTCTCTGACCTGTTGCTGCCTGCTGTGGTCTCTGACCTGTTGCTGCCTGCTGTGGTGTCTGACCTGTTGCCGCTTGCTGTGGTGTCTGACCTGTTGCTGCTTGCTGTGGTGTCTGACCTGTTGCCGCTTGCTGTGGTGTCTGACCTGTTGCTGCCTGCTGTGGTGTCCGACCTGTTGCCGCTTGCTGTGGTGTCTGACCTGTTGCTGCTTGCTGTGGTGTCTGACCTGTTGCCGCTTGCTGTGGTCTCTGACCTGTTGCTGCCTGCTGTGGTGTCTGACCCGTTGCTGCTTGCTGTGGTCTCTGACCTGTTGCTGCTTGCTGTGGTGTCTGACCTGTTGCTGCTTGCTGTGGTGTCTGAAATGTTACTGCTTGTGCGTCGTCTGAACCAGATGATTCCACTGTGCCAGATTTGACATACGTGGCAACAAGCATAATTATTACTGGATATCAATCTGTATTATAAAAATAAAGCAACATGGCGTTGTAACACATGGAGCAGTTAATAGATACATCAGACTTTCCCGTCAGGATGTTATCATGGACTTGTACAAGAGTCACATATGGAGAAACTGAAATTTGGTATAAAATCAATAAGCAGTGAATATGGCGTTAGATAGGATGCTGAAATAGTGTATAGAACATTACAACATATGTGTTTCTTGAATCAAACTTTGTCAGTAAAGAAACGATGTATTCTAAATTAATCAATTATTTACTTATTTAAAAAATAAACATAAATGTGTATACAATATAACATTCGTTTAATACATATTACGTGAAACTGTCTCCGAGTTACACAATGTGCCAGTTTTTCATTATCTCTAGTCCTATTTTATGTAACGTCACTTATGAAAAGTCTAGATACATGTACATTGTACATGTATTGAAAATACCATTATTATATTATAGTGATTTAATCAGATCTAATATTATACTAACATATATTCCTATGCAGTGGATGTGATTACTCCAGGAGTGTCTATTGCACTTTCTCTCTCCTGTCTCTTTATCCCTCTGTCTCATTGTCTCTCTCTCTCTCTCTCTCTCTCTCTCTCTCTCTCTCTCTCTCTCTCTCTCTCGCTCTCTTCCACTCTGCTTTGCCCCCTTCTTTACCCTATCCTCTTTGTATCCCACGTCTCTTCAACCCCCCTCCCAATGCTTGCGTCCTTTCTAAACCCTTCTGTTATGTGGGGGCAGGTAGCCAATTTCTGACTCACGCAAAAGGGAACTTACTGTTTTGCCTTTCAGAAAAACGGCTGCATTTATTTTTTTCTGACGAAAGTTCAAGTGGGTTGGTTTTGATCCGCTCTGAGCTGATCGCAGTTGGGTTATTACACATAGTGGTTAACTCATGGTACCAAATGTAGTTGAACTCGCATTTCCTAATAGATCACAATCTGACATGTGTTTCAAATGAGATGCGACAAAATTGTTATATCATTCTATGAAATAAGCCGTGGTCAAGTCAATGTTTTAGCGTTTGGAGGCTAGAGTAGTATGGTGTACATGGGGATGAGAAGGGGGTATGGCCAAGGGGGTGTATGGGAGGGAAACTGGGGAGTGGCAGGTAGTCCCTCCTTCATCCAGGGCTCAGATCTGGTAGCATTTTAAACCTAGTGTAGCGGCTTAGTAATTCCTGCGCCCTGGTAGAATGTGTGAAGGCGCGAAACACCAGGGTAATCACTGTGCCCCGCTCCTAGGCAGTTTGTCCAGCAGTTACGAAAGTTAATTTCTTAGACACCATTCAGTGACTTTGGTTAGGTCTTAGTCTTTAAAATCGTTTCTAGTTGGCCATTCAAAGTTAACGATATTGCCGTTTGATTATTACCTACTCCTACTCCTTGAAGAAAGAGTATCGGAAATACCGATGAAAGAAATAGAGATGTCCTACGCTTTTTATTTTTATTTTTTTTATCAAACTTCAGTTTCAGATCTAACATGAAACATCGCCACAACATCACACAATGGGCTGGGTAGGAAGAAAAGGGAAAAATGTACCTTGGCACCATTCTAATGGCAGTGAGTCATATGATGATATATTACCATTAGTGGATGGGTGGGAGTGGAAATGTGTGAGGGTGCAGTTATCCATACGACACAGGATAATATACAGACGCCCTGTCAACTCCTGATAATAAATCAAATCAAATATGCGGTCTCCGGATCAAAGTGTGTTTGTCTTCAAGCTTTCACTGGATCAAACTTCAAGGGCCTGCCAGTAGCTGGTTATGAGTGTGCTACCTGGTGATTAGGTCAGATAGGACTGATAAGGAGACCAGGATATACAGATAGCAGAAGACATAGACGAGGCTGTAGGTGTGTGGGTGTGTGTGTTTGTGTGAGCATGAAAAGATTGTTGGTAGTAGGGGAATTATTATTCTGCGGATATGGCTACACAATACCCGCAACTCCAAAGATGCTATCGATCATGAGGAACAAGAATCTGGAATTCATTTTTTTTAAATTTTGAGATGCCTAAACTCCTTTCCCCCCAAACGCCCCCTCCGCAATTGAAATGTTGGAAAGTAATTAATTAATCCAATTCAGTATTATGGGTACTATTTCTGGATATGAAAACAGGAGGAATAATTTGAGCTATTCCAGATGTTTTGAAAAGTCGAAGATGGCTTTCAGCGACCAAAACCATATTTTTCAACTTTTTAATACACAAAAAAAATCATAATTTTCTAAAATCTTTCTCAGTGATTTTAGTTCATTTAGTTTAGTTTTATTATCATTTTTTTCCCTTTAAAGAATTATACACGTTATTATAATTGGAATTGGCTATTGGTAATAAACATTTATTAAACTTTAATGGCTTGTCTTAAACTATTATAAACAGAATTCGATTCCCTCAGTAACTCAAAGTCTCAATAAATGTTAAAGCTCCTTTATTTGTACACGAAGATTTTCCTAATTGTTGAAGGTAACATACAAGTGGTCAGAAAATTATTTTATCTAAAGTAATTCGTTATAGTTTTGATCATTTTATTTCATGTTATAGGCCTATGTAGCGTCTCTCGAAAACAGCCAGAAAGGAACAAGCAGAATCATATATCTACCAAAAAGTTGGATCACAAAAGAAATCTTACATCCGTATAGGTCTAGACATTTAGTCCTAGATATTGAACCTTTCAATATCCTATTATTGATCGGCAATCTTCTTCATTGTCCTGGAATCCACAAAGAAAATAAGACCCAGCAAGCAATGGTACGTTGGGCCAACGTCGGCAAGTCGGAAGCAAGATTTTAACGTTGGCACAGCATTTGTCTGCCAACGTTAGTACAACGTTGGTAAATTTATGTTGTACAAACGTTGGCAATACTCCCAATGTTTTTCCAATGTTGATACAATAGAGGATAATTCATGTCATTTCAACGGTTGGCATAATGCTCTATCTCCAACCTCCACCAGATGGCACTGGAGGTTGTAAGAAGATATTTTCCCCATCAAATACACATGTACATTATCTGCCCTCATAATTAGCCAATAATTGAGGGTTATGTATTCTATATAGCATTTAAAACCAAGTATATATCTATAATTCCTTATTACCACCTTTATATGTAATATAAAATAATTCTGGCGATATCCCAATGAGGACACCTTTTTGTGGGCAATGACAAGTAGATAAGGTGTAGGGATAGCATATGGTTCTGTATCACTTCTTGACCATTTAAGCTGAGATTAAGGTGAAATGAAAATAGAGAGATGCTCTTAAATGATGCCTACAGGCCAAAATCCACGGCGGCAGGAAGCTGCGTTAAAACGGTATCGCCCCCCTGCCACCACTATTTCGCCCATTTTGCCCCTGTAACGCCGTGGACTTTGGCGGAGCAGCCGCGAAAAAGACGCGGCAGGGCGAAATCGCGGCGAAATAGGCGCGGCAGAGGGGCGATACCGTTTTAACGCAGGTTCTTGTCGCCGTGGATTTTGGGCTTATGCCTATATGATGAGCAAATTATGTTCAATGAATCTCCCCAGTCACACATTGATATTAAATCAAAGTTAGATTAACACCACAAACAAATGTCAGATTTAACCATGCATGCATGAAACGTTAATACAATGTTAAGCCAACGTCATGCCAACGGCGACATTGGTACCTAGTGGAAATAGCCGGCCAAAAGGCTGTTGTGACAATGTCAATGTCCAATGTCATGCCAACGCCAGCTAACGTTGAACCAACGTTGGTACAACATCAGAATTCTAGCTGGGGAGCCACTGTTGAAGTTCTAAGACCCTCAAGATAGCCCTATTGTGTAGCCTAGTGAGAAAGTATTATTCTACATCGTGTAATCTCCAGGCGGATCCTGACCGATATAACTTTGCCCTTTGATAACGGTACGATGCCTCCGGGTTTTATATTCATTTGTCACCATGATGCACCAGCACAGTACCTGCTATTAACGTACCAGAGCCTCATTAGTACATCATGCCAACCCTTTGTGACTGTGAATGCATCACCGGTGCTGCATCCATACATCATGCCAACAAAGGGTGCGCAGTGCATTGATAATTCACCATGCGTCCCTGAAAGGGTTAAACCAAACGCTGATAACAACTTAAGAGGATGGTATGACTTTCTCCTGCCCTTTAATATTTGCAACGTTCTCCTTCAGCTACTGTCTCAGCCGGACATAAGACAAAGGCCATACTTGACACTTGACTTATATCGATGCATCGATTGGTTTTATCAGGAAAGTGAGAGTTAGAGACAGTGGTCGCGTACCTGAGGAATCAGTGCCAGGCAAACATTGATAACACCAATCACCTGATATCCTTGACTCAGTAACTGTTAATCTATTAACTATTATGCTGACATTAAGATATCAAGTCAGAAAGACAAAACTATTTGACGAAATATGAACAATGATTGTACGAAATAATTATCTTCGGATACAGACTACATGCAAGGAAACGCGTATCCAGGTTCCAAATTGTGGGACATTTAACACTTTGCACACAAACTCTCGACAAATAAGGCTGACGAAATTATGTATAGGGATATAGGGAACAGCGGGCTCGGTTGCCATAACCCAGATAATGAATACATGTACATCAAATACAGGGGGGGGGGACCTATCTGCCCCCTCCCCTGCCATAATAAAAGAATAGCAAGGTATATTCTATTGCTTTCCTTTCTGTGCATACTTGTTGGTCAATAAATTATTTGAGGTTTGAGTTTAGATTTTTAGTGGCATTAAGAAATGATATAGGCTACAATACAGACGTTTTTCAAATAATACCATGCTATTCTTATTATTGACTTCTTCAATCAAAAGATCATTCAAATTAACATTTATCACTGTCTTTCATCAGCCTTGTATTTCTAGGGTGAAAGTGCAGATACATTTTGCTTTCTATGTAATGCATGTAAGTCAATCGAGTTAGACTACGAGGCACTCCAGCGGCCGTAGATCTGCCGGTAGCAGGTTGGCAACGAAGTCATCACAAGAATTTAAACCATATAAAAAGATTTCCATTCCTTTGTGATAAGAAACAATTATTTGTGTGTCGGTGTTAACGTTATTCTTGTGTTGTACTTAGCGCGGCAATGCCCATTGACTCAATAATAACATTATGCCTAGGATTCCCATAAATCAGATAATTCTCGCTGTGCACCTATCTTTTTAAACATACACACGATGCACTTAGTAGTATTTTCATACTCGCAACAGATGGACGATTGAATGCTAAGTAGCTAACAAAATTAGCATGATTGATAAATTTAGCTGTTGTACACCCTCACCCCCCCCTACACACACACATGTACACTCAGACGCCCCAGGTTGGTGACGTCATTTGTAAACGTTCCCTAAAGCATCCATTGGCTTTGATGCATGACGGGTTTTTACCTGCACTACTCGGAGCCGTGAAAATAATGATACATTCTGCAAGTTACCTATATCGTGCTATTCAAGAACTGCATTGATGTTTATTAGATACCCTACACCTGGACAGGCGTATGTCATATAATCACTGCCCCAGGAGGTCAAGACGAGGTGTGATAACACCGAGTCAATGGCCAGTGGGCAGTGGTTATGTGGCATAAACCTGTCCAGGTTTAGGGTATCTGACCTAACCTTTGGTTATGTGAGGGTATGCAATATACCCGAGGTGCGAAGTCCTTTGTGGGTTAAACATTCGTATGGTCTAAATTTTCTTGCCCTTACTCTACAGGAAATCACTTATTTCTATTATTAAGACTTAAGGACCTACCACTGTATTTTAGGGGTGAACCCCCTATATGATCTGGAAGGACATCATGGAAATATGTTGTGTGCAGAGTTCATTTAGACATATTCGCTATATAAACAATGCACACATGTTTGAACAGTCCTTTCTTGTAGATCATGCAGGGGTAAGCGAAGTTCATTAATGAAAAAGTCAATAACTAAACAATGCTCTATCGAGTTTATCAAGCTTCACTCTCCCTTTCACCTGAGATAATGATACCATATCACTTTAAAGGAGATGTTTGGCCTTATCCAATACAGGTGCAGGATATGACCTGATCCCTGTATGACTCAATTATCCATTTAAGGACCGATGTCACTAAAAGATTAAATCTGTCGTCATGATGCACCAATGCAGCCCCAGCAAGTAACTCGCCGGTGCTGCATTTGGTGCATCATGCCGACCCTTCAGGAGTATTTCAACCTCATAAGGTCGGCTTGATGCTTGAATGCACTACTGGTGAGTTACTCGATAGCGCTGCATTCATGCATCATGATGACCAAGGCATGATGCATTAAGGCATGATGCCGTCCTTAAAGGGTTATTCTACATCTTAGACGGTGCGTACACACCTAGTGTCATGACCCCCATGAGACCCGTAGATCTTCAAATCCGAGATTGGGTAGTCACGGAACTCTTCAGATAAGTCTGTCAGCCATTGTTAGGCCTATCTATGTCCATTCAATACAAAGAGAAATATCCGGTATGGAACCACAAGAATGTTCCTCATATAATCAGCTGTTAATACGAAATTTGCATATGTAGCTTCAGAACTGCTTGGTTTCAAATAAAAGGCGGCGCTTGGATGTTGGTGACCAGAACAGGTTGGGTCAGTACATCGGACACCACTACAGCCAGCAGCTACAGCAGTGAAATAACCCGTCTCAGATCCATCCTCAAACAAGTGAGTCTTTAACTTATGAGGTTCTTTTATGATAGACACAACGAGGACGACAACACCTTTGTTTTAAATAACTTTTATTTTACCATGTTGAATTATAATAATCACAGCGTGTCGGCAGGGCTGGGTGTCTTCATCAGGTACAACTCAGGTCAACTTTAGTACAACTTTATTACATTGAAATCTTATAGTAACTTGGGTCCATAAATACGTTTCATAGACTTATGAAATGGCAAATTCTAAAGGAGTTTGCTATACCCATATTGTTATTTTACTAATGTTCGAAAATATATGGCCTATATTATATGGTTACCGGTACTTGGATCTATAGATGCCTCATGCCTTGATACACTCCCCAAGGGTTGGCGTGAATGCATCATGGTGACTAAATGCATATCACATTAAGCTCAAATTAAATTGTATAATCGTCGAAACAGGCTCCAAGGGCATTGGGCGGCAACATCCGTGTCGTATATTGAAACTTCATTGAGTGACTATCCAGTTACAATTTTCCTAATTTCTAGTTATGGGTAACATGGGTAAGCTATAGTGATTTGCTTACTCCTATACACATGCGTATAAAACATATCAATAGAGTATGATTATCGAATATATTGTAATTTAGTGCATTTTCGCAAAATGTGTATTGATTTTAAAGCACAATAAATTATAATCGAAAACATACTGCTGTGCCACATATCTTAAAAGTATTGATGTTAAGCCCCCAGGGTGTTTATTCTTAATTACTTTTAAGATAGCATGCGTGCATTATAGTTGTGGGATTGGAGTAGCATCATTAGTGCTCATTTTTTCATGTAGGCCTGTACAGTATACTACAAAATTCTCTCAGCTCTCAGCTGCATATTTTTCATTTTTCCTCATCTTCTGGCATAATAATACATACCCCCACGGCTTCTACTTTTTCATATAAATAGGTTTCCATAATTATAATAGTCCTTAATTCAATTTCAATGGTTCTTATTACCAACATAAAATACGTTTCCATCAGTGGCAACAATTGACCGACCAATCCTTTTGAGATACAACACTCATCACATGTATATAAGTCTTAAATATTCGTATTTTCTTGTCGCAGGTTCATCATGATGCAGTCGTACCTACGCCCTGCCCTCACCAGCTTCCTGCGCTCCCCTCAGCGCCACACTGCAGTTCTTACCAGACTGGCAGATGTCCAGGGCTACTGGATGACAAACCAGAGGAACATGAGTGCACGCCCCTTTCAGAAGCTGCAGAATATAGACAACCTCATCATCAAGAAGGGTGCAACACTTCCCTACATATCTAAGTTGAAAAGTAAGTTGACCTTCTACCTCTCCTAGCTTATTGAAGTGACGGATGTCTTGGATATTTAGTGAATACTGGAGGTCTAATATTTAATTGGTCACAAAGAATATACATATATAAATATGTATATGTATATATATATATATATATATATATATGTATATATATATATATATTTATATATATATATATATATATATATATATATATATATATATATATATATATATATATTAATATGAATATAATACTGTAGCAACACACCATTGATACTTCATATATATTTAACCAACGGAGCTAGACAAAGGAGTTCACACCTTGGTTGTTTTGTATACCCTCACATAACCGAAGGTTAAGTCTGATAACCTCCTCAGACCTGAGTTATGTAATAATAACAATGGTAGAATGACTGGTGCCCTCAATCCGTCGTGGTTATTTTACATACCCTCAGGTCCTTGTGGGTTATCTACTACATATTGACTATTGATCAGCTTATAGCTCACATGCAGACAATTAGATGAGAATGTTGTGATACAAAGACAACATTATTATTTCATTTATTTTAAACTTACAGCTGGAGCTGAAATGCGGGTGGAACGAATAAACAGAGAGAACGGAGAAGACGCTTGGAAGTTGCTTCAGTCCTGCATTGACCAGGGTGAAGGGTAAGTTTACTTTACTACACTCAAAATGTGTCAGATAAATGTAGGGAGTGTTTAGACTTAAATAGTGGATACTACATCACTGATTCATTATAACTGTGGGCTTGGACCTGTCTTAGAGTTATAGGGGAATTTGACATTTTATACTCATCTTGCATGCTCGTTTTTGTATAGAAATATATCTCCTGGCATTGTTATATCTGCTGGATATATGCATTATAATTGGGGACTGTGATTGGAGGAGAAATTTGCCAGCCTAGGCCTGTAGGCATGTAGACTGAATAATTTACTAATTAAATATTAAAATAGGCAAACACAGTCATTTTATATTTTGGTTGTTTCTTAATTTCTAGGTACAGCGCCAATGAGTTGGAACCTCTCGACACGTTTCTTCAAAACGCAGACGCAGGGAGAAACTGTTTCCAGATTGTTGATCATAGCAAAGACAAAATTGCCTGCATGCTTGCTCTGAAACGCTGTCCGCTTTCCCGAAGTGAGAAGACGGTACACTTCTCTTTCCTTGTGACAGTCAGTCCAGATTACAGGAACAAAGGTAAGGGTTGATATCTTCACTGTCGTCTTCACCTTTATTTAAAAGGGTTAGGGTTTGTGTCTTTTAAGGTGAAATTCAATTTTGTCATTATTAGCAAAGCTTAACTGCATTGTACATTGTATGCTGAACAAAAGTATAATTCAACTATAATGTAATACATTGTTATACATAATCAACTAAATGTTATTTTAATCAAAATAATATTTCAATCAAATATCTTCTGCTCTTTTTTTAGGCTTTGGACATCAATTCTTTGCCTTAATTGCAATGGACCTTGGCCGAAGTGTGATGGGTCACCCTGGCTTCCTCGTTGGTCGGTCTGCGCTCGGAAGAGGCTGCCATGCAATCCAGCATGCAGGCTTCAACATCATAGGCACCTTACCCAACTGCTCTAAACTGGAGGGAACGGGCTGGATGACAGATATAATGTTCTCATCATTAGACAAGCATGTCATATCAGACAGCCTAATAAAGATGGTAAGCCTCAATATTAATCAAATACTAACTGAAATGTTTTTTGTTTTATTTTAGCATTTGACCAACAAAAGACATTCTGCTTTATATTAAACTCAACTTGTCTAATTTGATTAAAATTGGCAAGTTTGAGTCCTATTTCTAGGAAAACAGGAGTTTTGGTCTGTAATTTGACAAAATATCTTAAGTGTCCAAATTGTCTAATATTGATATCCTAGTTCAAAAAGATATCATACTATGGGCTAGTAGTTAGCACTCATTCTGTCTCTCTTCTTAACCTATTTGCAGCTGAAAGTACTTTCTTGCATTCATAAATGGTCTGTGTCTTATCATATTACAGCCTGAACCAGAGCTGGCACCCCTCATGGTTTCTGATGTTGTACCAACAAGCCTGCAGTCAGACAAGCCTCCCCTTACCTACTTCCAACCACTGGCCGTCAACGGAGGCTCCCTTGTCGTGGAAGTGGCCTCTTCTCAAGATGTATGGAAGGTTGAGGAGATGATCAGGCAGGCAGCACAGAAGGGGGAAGGGTTTGGTGTTGATGAATTTAATGCCGAGGGACAATTCAACCGTGCTCTTTTGTATGATAGTCATGTTGTCACTGTCAAGACCAAAGATGATAGCATTGTGGCTGCTGCCATTTTTGGTCCAACCAAACTGTGTCGGGCCTACAACCCTAATCAGGCAGGGGGATACATTCTCGTCAATGAGGAATACAGAAATAAGGGTGTGGGCAGTGCTTTCACTAAATACCTCCTTAGCTATGCCAGCAAGGCTGGGTATTCATCTATTCTGACAGATGTCTATGGATCAAATGTTTTTGGTCAGAAGATTGTGAATGAAAATGGGTTCTCGATCACTGGCTCTATGCCCCACTGTGGTTACATAAAGGACCGTGGGTTCACTGATAGCTCTGTGTATTATCTTAGATTAGGGGTTTAGAACATGATGTTGAACCAAATTTAGCAGCTTTGTTTTGGGGCAATTCTGGCATTCTCAAAATCCCCTGATCTAAAAGTATACTGTTGCAAAATAGATGCTTGTTTAGTGTTTAGTGTGTTGGAGTATGCGGTATCATATATGGATCATACATGTTAGAAGTTTATACAAAGTACAATAGCGAAGCGATCCGTGGTGGAAGCTAGAAAGTATACCTAGTCATGTTACTTGTATGGGACACATTTTCAAATGAGACATAATATGCTAAGAATTGGCCAGTGCAGTAGCATCGGCAAAAGGGGGGTGCTAAAAAAAGTTTGGGCCCCCCCCCCCCCAAAAAAAAAATTGCCAAAACCCTATCATATAGCACACTCAATTCCCAAACTTTACTTCTCCCACATAGGGAAAGGTGGGGAGGGGCGAGGCACCTAGATCCCAAATCATTACTATATGGGGCTCAAACACAACTTTTGTATATAAGTCCTAATTAAGTGTGTGAATGCGCCATCATTCATTTAAGCTGATGCTTAATACTTGTTCGGGTGACCTATACATATTGGATTATCTCCTTCATTTCAATTGTCTCCTTAGTTGACATAGTATCATGTGTGCCTGTAATCAAATCATATTCCACTAGTTTATTTATACATATATTGTCCATAGTGTATGTAGCTTTACATTAGAATCAAGGTATTGGTGTATTTTATTCAATGCAAACCATGTGTGAAATCCATTTATGTTGATAACCATTGGTCACTCATTGTATATAGAATATCATAAGCTACTGCGCTCAACCTGTCCATATTTGTCCCTGTTATATTATGGATAAGCTCAGGGCAATTAGATCATGATTGTACTTGAAATAAGCTGTGGTATCAGATTATCAATTTAACTCCATGACTCTATGGTGTGAAACTGTACATTTACATTTATTGTAAAGTGTTTGGCTGTACATTATATTTATCCAGCATGAATTCGCCATTTTTTAAATAAATGTCACAAATATTATAAATAATCAAGTTCTGTCTTTATACATAGATTGGTGGAATTTAGGCTATGACAACACTGGCTTTGACGTCAAGTATAGTCCTGATTTTATATTGTTTATTTCTTCTTTTGCCCTAAAGCAAAATTAGTAGAGATGTGCTATTAGTATTATGACTATTCAGAATTCTGCTAAGAATTCTTTTTACATATATCTTTTAACAATCGTTCACTTAAAGTTTACTGCTCAAAAGGCCATACACCATCGTCTACTGGTACACTAAAAAATAAACTTGTCTCCAGACTCTTCAAAGTGACGATCGTAAAATAAACGAGTCAAAAACTCGTCTAAGTGACAAGGAAGCAGGTCTTCTAGCTGGAGATCCACTTGGTATGTGCCAGCCCAAAACCCGACATTTGCCAGCTCCAGATTCTATTTGTGGGATGGTAACCTGATAGATTAGACAACTTTAGACTCGTTTATTTTATGATGGTCACCTCGACGAGTCTGGAGACAAGTTTACTTTTTCAGTGTACTGCCATTAATTAACATCAAGTCTTTCCGAATTATTCATGACCAACCTCTTAGATAAAGATAATTATGAAGTTCTAATGGTCTCTCTTAACACTTAGGGACAATTCTATATCCCATTTATACCACCAGAGCATCTAACAATTACCGTAAAATCAGAACCAGCTTTCATTTGATACCAAACATGCCTGTATATGGTGCAGCTAATACGAGGGTTTTTATTTGTATACTGTAGCACTAAAGTCGCCATAATCAGATGCCCTCTGAGGCTTATAGGATTTTCAAAAGTTAGGGGGGCGGCTTATACGCGAGTTAGGCTTTTACGCGGGGTTTTACGGTAAGCACGTCATAGGACCATCCTAAGAATAAACATAAATTAAGGATCAACCTATCAATTAATCATTGCTCCAGACCCACATCCTTTTGCGATTATGATGGAAGAATACAGGACTCGTGACTAAACCATGGACGCTACATACACTCCCAACAGATTGGCATGATGCATCAATACAGCGCTGACAAGATGGAACCATCTGTGGTTGAAAGATGGTGGTGGAGTAAGCAGTTTGTACATTGTAACCTAGACAGCGCTATTGTCTACTGTAAACATAGATATTTTTGTTATTTTCGCGTGGATTTAAATTCGGTGATTTTATAAAAATTGTATACCTCCCAGTACCATTAGGCTGGTAGGGCCATTATTTCTGTGGCCACCTTGTGCCGAAAAATGATAGCAGACACTCTGTATCACTAGAAAGCTGTGATTATGTAGATAACAACCCTGGTGAGGGTAAAAATAAGTCGTACGAACTTGGCAGTTCACCATTGAAAATAAAAAGGTAGAAAGGAGCTTTAAATGAGAAAAACAAGAAAAATGCTTTCTATCTGAACCTAAATTGCATGATTGTTTGGGTTTTCCATACCAGAGTACCGTATCATATCATTCATCAAATCTCCAAAAATGTAGGTCAAAGGTCAAAGGTCACAAATAGGGTGTTGAGATGTGAGCTTTTGTCACAATATTACATCCATCATTCATAAATTCTTTGGTCAAATTCTTATACATTAGACTTCATGTGTCCATGTCCGTTGATTTTTAAAGGGGCCGTGTCGCCTGTGTCAATTTTTAAGGGGCCGTGTCACCTTGTCGCCGGTGTCAATTTTTACCCATGTAGAGTCACATTGGTGGATAGAGGGGGGGGGGGGCACATTGGTGGGTTGGTGAGTTTTTTTTGGGGGGGGGGACAATTTTCAACCCCTTGACTGGGGGCGTGGGGTAAGAGTCTTCGACCCCTATGGGGGGGGGGGGTGCAAATAATTTAATCTGTTTTCAGCCCCCCCAAAAAAACCTGCATTACTATACTTCAAGAAGCCTGTGACACCCCAATATTTGTGCTGTAGGTGGGGGAGGTACACAAAGTCCATAACACCCCCCCCCCCCCCTTGTTTATAAATGACCACTGCCCTCTCAGCAAAAAATAAAAAATCCCCCCTGCTTCAAACATCCTGCACACGCACATATTTTTACCCCTCTTGGGCACTGGGGGGAAAGTAATTTAGCCTGTTTTCAAGGGAAAACCCAGGTCATTACAATACCTTAAAGGGAACCCATGCAGCCAGCGGTTCACCCCTGTATATTATATGATATTGTGCTACACAACCGGCCGTGGCAAGAAGCAGGCCTGCCCTCAGAGGGGCAATCCTGGTATTTTAGCAACGTGATGCCTGCCTGAAGGCATCAGAAGTACATAGAGAGGGGTGGGAGGGGCATGCTGGGGTGGTCCTATCGTTCATGCTGGTGCCGAAAGTGGAATATATATATATATGAAAAGTCATATGGGCCCGCGTTAACATTTACACGGTGGTAGTATGGCGGCCGCGCGGCTCCAGGAGCGCTACGGCCAGGGCAATGAACGCAGCATCATCTACGGGAGCTGTGCTGGGACGCCCGATTCCTTAGCTACGTGCCCGTTTTCCCGGATTTCGAATAGAACAAATATCAAGGTCTACAGAGGCGGGCCAACACGGCAGTTTGGAATCAGGGAGTGGACATTTGTGCGTGCTGCATCCATGTGCCCCGGGAACGGGGTTCGAGAGCGAGAGGTGGCTTCTTTTTACTTTGGTTTAGATGTCGGGGGATAGCGCGGACGCGGTTCCCCCCTTACAAAACATGCGCACCTGAGTCATCCACATTTAGGATGATCGCAAGGGTCAACCCAACCGTAGTGCAATAGAGGGGCCTCCCCTGGGAGAAGTGCCGCATAAATCACGGTGTCTGCTGTGCCAGGTAGGGATTTGTTGCCGAGCTCAGTGCAAGGCTATGTACAACGTTTTTCACCACGGATGTGGTGTCCAAGAAGTAGGACGGGGAAGGCGTGTCCTTTGTCGGCCTCTCTCCCCACACGCATGGAGAACCTACATGGCTGATCGACCGTGAGCCGCTTTAAGCAGAGACTCATGCTGGGGCGACTACTTTGTACCTGCTTTAAGGCGTCCAATTTGCCCGGCTGGCTTGGGAATTAGCTCCAGACTGGACTGTGCTGCCATCTGGCGAGAAAGAGCGGAACCAGCTTTGCTCTACTGCAGTGAGGGGTCTTGTCCAAGGATGATTGGCCTAAATTCAATCAGGACTATTTACCCAATGCATCAGAGTACCCCTTAGGGTCGATGCTAATTGATCCCGATGGGTATTTAAAGTTAGATTGAGCTTCCTGTGGCGAAATTGAAGCAGCGAAGTTATTCAAAGCCATCCACTGCCACCATGCCCTGCCCTCTGGCGGGGGATTCAGCAATTGACCAGCCCTCTAGACTTGTGCTCTGGTCAGACCGAAAAGGCTCTGTACATACTGAACCAGCCCAGGACCATGGATGGAATGTGAATCAATAGAGGAAATGATAGTGGCATTGCTCAATGGAGCAGTGGGGACATTTTATTTTGCACATGACGTATATTATATGATATCGTGCTATACAACCGTCCGTGGCAAGGAGCAGGCCTGCCCTCAGAAGGGCACTCCTGGTATTTTAGCAACGTCATGCCTGCCTGATGGCATCAGAAGTAGATAGAGAGGGGTGGGAGGGGCATGCTAGGGTGATCCTATCGTTCATGCTGGTGCCGAAAATGGAATATATATATATATACAAAGTCATATGGGCCCGCATTAACATTTACGCGGTGCTAGCACGGCGGACGCGCAGCTCCGGGAGCGCTACGGCCAGGACAATGAGCGCAGCGTCCTTTGCGGGAGCTAGGCTGCGATGTGTGAATCCTTAGCTATGTGCCCGTTTTCGCGGATTTCAAATCGGACAAATATCAAGGTCTACAGAGGCGGGCGAACACGGCAGTTTGGAATCAGGGAGTGGACATTTGTGCGTGTTGCATTGATGTGCCCTTGGAAAAGGGTTCGAGAGCTAGAGGTGGCTTCTTTTAACTTCGGTTTAGATGTCAGGGGATAGCGTGGACGCAGTTCCCCCCTAGCAGAACTTGCGCACCCAAGTCATCCACATTTGGGATGATCGCAAGGGTCAACCCAACCGTAGTGCAATGGAGGGGCCTCGCCCTGGGAGAGGTGCCGCATAGATCACGGTGTCTGCTGTGCTAGGTAAGGATGAGTTGCCAGGCTAAGTGCCAGGCTATGTACAACGTTTTTCACTGCGGATGTGGTATCCAAGGAGTACGACGGGGAACGCCTGTCTCTTGTCGGCCTCTCTTCCCACACATGGAGAACCTACATGGCTGATCGACCGTGAGCCACTTTAAGCAGAGACTTATGCTGGGGCGACTACTTTATGCCTGTTTTAAGGAGTCCAATTTGCCCGGCTGGCTTGGGAATTAGGTCTGGACTGTGCTGCCTTCTGGCGAGAAAGAGCGGAACCAGCTTTGCTCCACTGCAGTGAGGGGTCTTGTCCAAGGATGATTGGCCTAAATTCAATTAGGACAATTTACCAAATGCATCAGAGTACCCCTTAGGGTCGATGCTAATTGATCCCGATGGGTATTTAAAGTTAGATTGAGCTTCCTGTGGCGAAATTGAAGCAGGGAAGTTATTCAAAGCCATCCACTGCCACCATGCCCTGCCCTCTGGCGGGAGATTTAGCAACTGACCAGCCCTCTAGACTTGTGCTCTGGTCAGACCGAAAAGGCTCTGTACATACTGAACCAGCCCAGGACCATGGATGGAATGTGAAACCATAAAGGAAATGATAGTAGCAATGCTCAATGGAGCAGTGGGGACATTTTATTTTGCACATGACATATATTATATGATATCGTGCTACACAACCTTCCGTGGCAAAGAGCAGGCCTGCCCTCAGAAGGGCACTCCTGGTATTTTAGCAACGTCATGCCTGCCTGATGGCATCAGAAGTACATAGAGGGGTGGGAGGGGCATGCTAGGGTGGTCCTATTGTTCATGCTGGTGCCAAAAATGGAATATATAAATTATATACAAAGTCATATGGGCCGGCGTTAACATTTATACGGTGCTAGTATGGCGGAGGCGCGGCTCAGAGAGCGCTACAGCCAGGGCAATGAGCGCAGCGTCCTGTACAGGAGCTGGGCTGCGATGTCCCATTCCTTAGCTACCTGCCCGTTTTTGCGGATTCAAATTGGACACATATCAATGTCTACAGAGGCGGGCGAACACGGCAGTTTGGAATCAGGGAGTGGACATTTGTGAGTGCTGCATCGACGTGCCCGGGGAACTGGGATCGAGAGCGAGAGGTGGCTTCTTTTTACTTTCACAGTGACTAGACCTATTACCTTAATTCGAATTAGGGTATTTCAAAATGGCCGAAGGTGAGTTCAGTCCATTTCTATTTCATTGCATTGCAGTGAATACAGAGGTTTCTGAACCCTGTTCTTTGGACAATATGTTCTATAAGTAGCAAAGGTAATATACCTATGCATGGATTTGGTGTACATGTCCTAGCTAGTTTTTGCATAATACCTATTCCAATATTATGGGACAGGACAGTGTCGCTGTCTTGTTTATAATGTGGGAAGGAAGGCGGCAATCAGCCACCGGGTAACATATTGTCTGCGCATGCGCAGGAGTGTGCTTCCGCCCTGCTCGGAAAGGAGGTAGCCATTGTTGTGGCGAGGCTCAGAGCGAGCAGTACCAGCGTATATTATTGGAAATTTAAAGTGTTGGAGTGATGCTGGGAAGCTGGAATTGGTGGAACAACGAGTTAGGACGAATCTTCAAGTGTTGAGAGAAGATAGACGTTGGATGGCAAGGGAGACGGCCGCTGTAGGAAGATTATCAGTTTCGACGCCCGGAGACGAACGGTGGCTGTCGCCATCTTGTGTGAGTTTGCAGAATTAGACTTTTACCGGCGGGCCAAAAGAGGGCGTACGCCTTCGTTGTGATTCTGATGACTAAAAAGACGTGCAGCGAGTGTAAAAATGAATATGACGGCCGTTCAAACCCAGGGCATGACGTTTGTAGGACATGTGCAGGGCTTAAGGATGGAAATGGTCGTGTCCAGGGAGGAGAGGCGAGTGATGGTGGATCGAAGACTGCGTCAGGTAGTGGTAACATGCACGCTTCAGACCGGAGAGGGGGAGGCGATAATGAGGAGAAAGTTGTTTTGGGTGGAGGACATTCCCTTAACGAGGATGGATCTGGGGGAGCAGTTGGAAGCGGTCCAGGGGGAAGTGTTGGCCATGTTAAGGGCTCAACGTCAGCATTATCAGGAGATGTGGTTCGCGGCACGGAGGAATTAACCCTTGAGCAGAAAAGTGAGCGAGAGACTGTGAAGTGTTTACGACGGGAGCTGCAGTATGAGAAGGAGAGGTTGCAGGCGTTTAAAGACAGCCAAGAGATATCAAGGTTGAAGGCCGAGGTGGCAGCAACTCGTCATCAATCCCATCAAGTTGAGATGCGCAAGTTTCAGTATGATGAGTGTGCAGACGAGTTCCACCACAAGTTGCATCTGGGGGATGAAAACAAGGGCAATTTGATTGAGCAGGCTGTCATGAAAGACAGGGCTCGTCAGGCAGAGAGAGATGCACATGAGGCAGCAGTTAGACTTCAATCGGCTAAAGGGAAAGGTGAAGGGGCCAGTAAGAAGCAAGGGGAGATACCTGCATCCCGTGGGGATGTGTCTCAGTCGGAAGATTCATCCGCGGATAGTGAGAGTTCAAAAGAGGGAGACCGGGTGACAGGTTCTGAAGAGGATGATGAGAAACAGGCCCTGTTAGACAAGCTCAAGAAAGATTTGAAGAAAGGGCAGGAACCGAGTGAGAAGGGGAAGAAGAAGAAAAAAGTCAAGAAGGAAGTCAAGAAAAAGGCCAAGAAGAAGGCCAAGAAAAGTTCCAAGGCGCCGGATGTGGACTCGTCGGGGTCGTCAAGTGACTCTTCAGAGAGTGAGTTAGACTTTGACCTCAAGCGCCTCATGCCAAAAAAGGACAAGAAAAAAGCGTTGAACTACAAAGAGGTGCTTTATTATTCACTGCGGGATGTTGAAAATTTGTTGGCTAAAGGGGAACCGGTGGCTCCGTATGTGGGGCATTTGAGGTTTATGGCAGGCAAGGACCTGAAGAAGTACAATTATGAAAACATCGTACAATATGATGCTGTGGTGCGAGAGGAGGCAGGTGATAAGGGTTTGAAGGCTTTTGGTAGGCGCAGTAGTGATATTGTACATGAAAATTTGGGGAGTGATGCGGTGATGAAAGGGGTAGACAAGAAATTGGGGGTGGGGAGAGGGGGGAGGGGGAGGGGGAGGGGCTACAACCATCAATGGGAGGTCCGCAATCAGGTGTGTTATCAATGGAATGATGGGAGGTGTATGTGGGGATCTTCATGTTATAGAAGACACATCTGCACTGATTGTGGGGCTCAGGATCACGTAGCGGGTAAATGTGGGGCTGGCAGGGGTAGGGGGGGGGAGTTCCGGGGAGGTAGGGGGGGCAGCTGGTGTCTGTGAGTGAAAGTCTGTATTTGTGTATGTTTGTGTGTGGGTTATGGATATAGTCCCAGAGCCCAGGCACTTTTAATTTTGTTTTTGTGACCAAAAGGTTTGAGGGTAGGTTCTTATGTAGAATTTTCTGCCGAATTCAAAAATCCATTTCTTACAAAAATCCGGTGGTGCGTTTATCCAATATGGCCGCCCAAAGTGACGCTCATCATCTTTTTCAGAAATGACTTTTTTCACCCTTTTGACTTAATGTTTCTGCCTACTGAAGCTATCTATACCTATTTTCTTACTGGTCAGTAACCTCATTCACTTATTTCTACATTCATCAGACCAATACATTCAAGATTTTCAAGATGGCGGCCATTAACCCTTTAAGGGCCGCTGCTGCCTCTGGGCAGCATCTAAAATACCCTTGAAAAACCGCTGCTGCCCTAGGACAGCAAAATATGCTACCCAAGGGCAGCAATACTAATAAATTACAGCTCCTGCTATGAAACAAAGAATAAGAATTTTTGAATCAATCCAAAAATATTTAACATGGATACTACGTCCCCTTGTCAGAAAGGTGTAAAGTATGTCTCCAATACAACTTATATCACTCCTTAGCCACTGTCCCAGGGAGCACATACTTGTAAAGTTGCATATCCCCATGGCATAGGGCCGGTGGTTAAGTCCCAAATGACATTTTTCAAGGCCAGCAGGGAAAGGGTTAAAACAGCAATTTTTGATGGTTTAGACTGATTTACAGGAGGCGGAATTCTGAAATTTTACCATATGAGTTATGGAATGTTTCAGGGTAACACACATACCAAAATTGGCATATGAGCTATACTGATCATGATTGGGGTGAATGGCATGTACACAATAGCTTTTCTCAGAAATGGGGCTGATCAAAGGCGGCCATTACACACATTCACAACTTTGGTCATATCTTAATAAATAATGATGATATACTATCATCTAAGGTGCCTAAACCCCCATTGTCAGGGTCTAGTAATACTATGGGAGCATCAAATTTCCTTTCCCATACACATTTTTTAACCTTTTCAGGGTAGCCATTACTGAAAATCACAATTCTTGCTATATCTATACAAATAATGACAATAAACAGTAATTTGAAGTGCCTACATCCATATTTCCAGGGTATTGGAAGATAATGGTGGCTTTATTTATGTCCTCTTTGTCATATTTTGCCTACTATCAGCAGCGGTCTAGAAAAAAGTGGGCAGGGGGGTCAGGAGGTCAGGGCCCCCAATCATAGAGGGAGGGCCTGAATACATTTGGGCCCCCCAAAACGATTTGCCAAGACCCTATCATATGATAAACACAATTACCAAAACTTGGCTACCCATTGGGTTTTGTGTGTTAAAAATAACACTCAAATTTCTTACCTATTCCATTAGGGAAATATAAGGGTAGAGGGGTGTAGGGTCATAATAAGAACTAAAAGGGGCTCATAACTACCTTTTGATACAATTCTAGTACAAGTGTACAAGAAGGATAGAGCAATGGCACTTTGGCATTTACCATGGCCTATAGGTGTTCAATGGTCTACTTATTTATCCACTCATATATATTGGTTATGATCTCAATGTAGCAAGACTTTCAATGAAAAGTTATCAGATTTTGTAAGGTACATATATGACAACTGGCCACCTAGGCTAGTGTGAATGCAGCATTAAACGCTGGTTAGCTTTTTCCTGTATCTCTTTCTGTATATTACATTCCACCTGTGTGTTTGGCCTATTGTTCCTACTGTAGTGAGTTGCAGTACTGCTTCCTATAGAACCCGGATAAGTTCAGCAAGCTATTTCTGTCACTGCAGCTGGGCTACACTCCTACCTGACCAGCCGATATGTAACAACATAATTTGGGTTCAGTCTGCAGGCTGTGGAGTGCGACCCGTCATACTGATTGACACACGGGTACTGAACCACTAGCTATACTTCCTCTGAATCCCAATAAATCTCACTAGAAGTAGGATTTTGAATAGGAAAAATGATCATAACCTCCTCTAATACTTGACCTAGTTCATATAACCTCCTCCCATACTAGTTAGTTCTCTTAACTTCCTCCCAAAGCCTCCTTCTTGACTAGTCCCATTACCTCCTCCTGCAAACGTTCCCATAACCCTCCTCCTCCTCCTCGGGGTATAGGGAGTAGAATATGGGATAAAACCTACAGTAGTTTGAAGATCGCTGTCAGCTATGGAAAACTCCAGATTAGAAAAATAAGTTGTCAGATAATACTCTTTTATTACAGTTGCCACATAAAATAGATTGTGAATCATACAGGAATAAATGAATGGAATATGCTTCAACTCAAATGATGTCTTATGTTACAGGAGTGATACGCTCAGGGTCTTATCTCAAATCTCTATTCCCCGCATTTCTTGTACACTGGTAGAACCCCAGCACAGCTAGACTCCTCAGAGGGAGTATAGCTAGTGGTTTGGTACCCGTGTGTCAATCTCCACTGAATCCCGGAGGGAAGAAGGGAGAGGGACCCAGGGGCAACCAGGATTCGGGCAGCAAATGTAAATGGCCTAAAGGTGCAGCAGAGTTCTAGGAATCTCTGCTGCAGAACAACCAAGCTGGCAGAGCGGCACAGCAAGACTGCTTCCCGGAGTCGAGGGGCACAAGGGTTTATATACCAAAGGTTATGTAACTTTGCTACCTAACTCGTAAACACTTGAGACCCGGAGAATCTTGGGAAGCCGGTGTCAGTCACAGCTGGACGAGAAGTATGACGGGTCGCACTCCACAGCCCGCAGACTGAACCCAAATTATGTTGTTACATATCGGTTGGTCAGGTAGGAGTGTAGCCCAGCTACACACAGGTGGAATGTAATTATATAGAAAGAGATACAGGAAAAAGCTAACCAGAGTTTAATGCTGCATTCACACTGGCCTAGGTGGCCAGTTGTCATATATGTGCCTTACAAAATCTGATAACTTTTCATTGAAAGTCTTGCTACATTGAGATCATAACCACTATGAGTGGATAGATAAGAAGACCATTGAACACCTATAGGCCATGGTAAATGCCAAAGTGCCATTGCTCTATCCTTCTTGTACACTTGTACTAGAATTGTATCAAAAGGTAGTTATGAGCCCCTTTTAGTTCTTATTACGACCCTACACCCCTCTACCCTTATATTTCCCTAATGGAATAGGTAAGAAATTTGAGTGTTATTTTTAACACACAAAACCCAATGGGTAGCCAAGTTTTGGTAATTGTGTTTATCATATGATAGGGTCTTGGCAAATCGTTTTGGGGGGCCCAAATGTATTCAGGCCCTCCCTCTATGATTGGGGGCCCTGACCTCCTGACCCCCCTGCCCCCTTTTTTCTAGACCGCTGCTGATAGTAGGCAAAATATGACAAAGAGGACATAAATAAAGCCACCATTATCTTCCAATACCCTGGAAATATGGATGTAGGCACTTCAAATTACTGTAAATTGTCATTATTTGTATAGATATAGCAAGAATTGTGATTTTCAGCCTGCAGACTGAACCCAAATTATGTTGTTACATACCGGCTGGTCAGGTAGGAGTGTAGCCCAGCTGCAGTGACAGAAATAGCTTGCTGAACTTATCCGGGTTCTATAGGAAGCAGTACTGCAACTCACTACAGTAGGAACAATAGGCCAAACACACAGGTGGAATGTAATATATAGAAAGAGATACAGGAAAAAGCTAACCAGCGTTTAATGCTGCATTCACACTGGCCTAGGTGGCCAGTTGTCATATATGTGCCTTACAAAATCTGATAACTTTTCATTGAAAGTCTTGCTACATTGAGATCATAACCAATATATATGAGTGGATAAATAAGTAGACCATTGAACACCTATAGGCCATGGTAAATGCCAAAGTGCCATTGCTCTATCCTTCTTGTACACTTGTACTAGAATTGTATCAAAAGGTAGTTATGAGCCCCTTTTAGTTCTTATTACGACCCTACACCCCTCTACCCTTATATTTCCCTAATGGAATAGGTAAGAAATTTGAGTGTTATTTTTAACACACAAAACCCAATGGGTAGCCAAGTTTTGGTAATTGTGTTTATCATATGATAGGGTCTTGGCAAATCGTTTCGGGGGGCCCAAATGTATTCAGGCCCTCCCTCTATGATTGGGGGCCCTGACCTCCTGACCCCCCTGCCCCCTTTTTTCTAGACCGCTGCTGATAGTAGGCAAAATATGACAAAGAGGACATAAATAAAGCCACCATTATCTTCCAATACCCTGGAAATATGGATGTAGGCACTTCAAATTACTGTTTATTGTCATTATTTGTATAGATATAGCAAGAATTGTGATTTTCAGTAATGGCTACCCTGAAAAGGTTAAAAAATGTGTATGGGAAAGGAAATTTGATGCTCCCATAGTATTACTAGACCCTGACAATGGGGGTTTAGGCACCTTAGATGATAGTATATCATCATTATTTATTAAGATATGACCAAAGTTGTGAATGTGTGTAATGGCCGCCTTTGATCAGCCCCATTTCTGAGAAAAGCTATTGTGTACATGCCATTCACCCCAATCATGATCAGTATAGCTCATATGCCAATTTTGGTATGTGTATTACCCTGAAACATTCCATACCTCATATGGTAAAATTTCAGAATTCCGCCTCCTGTAAATCAGTCTAAACCATCAAAAATTGCTGTTTTAATGGCCGCCATCTTGAAAATCTTGAATGTATTGGTCTGATGAATGTAGAAATAAGTGAATGAGGTTACTGACCAGTAAGAAAATAGGTATAGATAGCTTCAGTAGGCAGAAACATTAAGTCAAAAGGGTGAAAAAAGTCATTTCTGAAAAAGATGATGGGCGTCACTTTGGGCGGCCATATTGGATAAACGCACCACCAGATTTTTGTAAGAAATGGATTTTTGAATTCGGCAGAAAATTCTACATAAGAACCTACCCTCAAACCTTTTGGTCACAAAAACAAAATTAAAAGTGCCTGGGCTCTGGGACTAATAAGGTCCTTAAAATTGTGTGTGAACATTTTGGTTAATATGGCGTTGTTAAATATGGTAGATGTTGTATTATCAAGGGTATCACTGTAATTCACTCAAGGGTATTACCACAATTCTCTTGTTGTGTTTTGGCAGGTATCACTGTAATTCAGTTGACAGTGTATTACTGTAATTCACTCCATGGTATTACTGTACTTCTGAAAGTGTATAGCATTATATGTTTTGCCATTTATCTAATCTGTAATAGGTGCTTATAGAGTTAATAATTGACACACATTCAGAAAATTATGTATACACCCTGTCACTGTAGGCTTGACACTGTCAATACTCTAACATAAACAGCATCATTGACAGTTATATTGGACTCAGTGTGAGGGGGATGGACAACAATTATTGCGACTAGTAAACCTTTAGAATTACTTACATTTTGTCTTATCTATTTTCAGATTTGCTTAAGTTTCTATGCTATTACTGTGAGATGAGCAGTGATAATTATGAGTTCATTGTGAGGCACAGTGTAACTCATCATCTTCAGCACGCTTTCAAACGGAAACGGCTTACTTTTCATGACCATTATACCACAGAGTCTATTGTAGCTGGTCTTGAAGGAACATGTATTTATCCCACATGACCATATCTTAACCATATTATCATCTTTTATTTTTAAAAGACCCAAAACCATACAAATATGCCCTGGACCATATATGCAAAACGCATCTTCTAAATAGAAAACATTGTATAGAAGTTGTGTTGAAGTTAGAGACAACTGTAGTTACTTTTCAATGGTCCGGAACCCCCTATTTTTTTCTTATTTTCTGAGAGTATATGGCTGATTCCCACGGATCGTTTCTAGTTAGAAATTCTTTCTTCTCCACTCTAAAAATGGTTCAATATTAGAGATGTATTGGTATTTTCTATGTATTCTGGTCGGGATTAGTTAGGGCTTTAAGGGGAACCATACTTTTGCCTACCTGTGATCATAAATAAGGGAGCTGGAGCTCAATAACACCTAGAAATGGCCCTTTTTCACAGAAAAAACAGAAAGACCATTCTTGCAACCTCATGCATTGATGAAATTATACAACTATATGTTCATTTCTTTTACTTTTTAGTTCCCCCACATAGTGAAGAACCTTTTAAGACCAGTCATGCACATATTAGCATGGCTGTGTAGATACTGCGTGGCGAAATGTACTTGTGCAGTTTTTCTATCTTTTTGTGTGGAAACACCTGACTCCCAAACAATGTGACCCTGGCTTAATGATAATATAGCACACAGAGTAATTAGATATGCCATGGCAATGCTTAACATCTACTTATACATGAATAGAAAAAGAATTGACTGAATATCTATTACAGTGTCCTCCAGACGACTTTGATTTTCCATAGGTTGGTTTGGGTAGTTTTTGTGTGGAAACACCTGACTCCCTGCATGGTATTGTAGCTTCCATGCATATTATATTCAACTGTTATCACTATGCTATAAATGTACCTTGATATCAAAGTAGCTTTGTGTGCAAGTGCCAGTATTCTACCATATTCATAGCAGAGACTATACCCATGTATCTACATATGTGGAAACACCTGACGCCGTGGAAACACCTGACTCCCTAGTGTTAAAATGATGCTAAAAGTGTATCCTATCACATAACATTAGTCTTTAGGGTTCTCAACTGATAGGAATTCATTCCTACACAGTTATCATGCATGAAATGAGTCACTAAGGCAAAGCAATAATTTTTCCCAGCTTTTTCAACATGATATTATTTTTTCTCCAGGGAAATATTATCTAATTGCTCCTTTAACACCATGATTGTGTTATTTATCATCAGAAATATTGTCAGAATATCTGGTGTGCATGGGAGGTCCCTAACAACTCAATTTGGAGTGGTTGAATACCATTCTGTACTGTATAGAAGTCTATTGGTGAGGGAGTCAGGTGTTTCCACATGACTGTCTATATCGGGTTGATATAGGATATGACTCCTACTCTGTAATCTACCATATTGCATTGATGTTTAGGGTTCTCAACTAATAGAGACACTATTCTGTGCAATTCCTCTGCTCGATATGAGTGGCTATAGCCCAGTTGAGTATACATTTTTCGATTTTTCCTAAGAAATTATTGATTTTTCTTCAGGGAAATGTCATTTGACCATTCTAAACACACAATAGTAGTGTGATATGACCATAGATATGCTGTCAGAACATATGGTGTACATGGTAGGTCCCTCACAATTTGAATTGGGGTGACTGCTAATCATTCTGTGCTGTACAAAAGGCCATTAGTGAGGGAGTCAGGTGTTTCCACACAACAGGGTTGAAATGGGAAATACCTTCTTTAGTGCATATTTTATCACTTCTGACCCTATTATCTGTATACCAGGCCATAGACATGGCAGATTCCTAATACATAGAAGATACAAAAACCATATATCCTATAGTTTCACAGAATTATTTACTTTGACAAGAAGCAACTTCTAGATTTCAAGGCTTTCTTAGGTATACCATCCTGCTGCCCAGGACAGAAAGTCAGTAAAGTGAGATACTATGTACATGCAAAGTAATTCCTATCATAGGTTAGGGTGTTTACTTCAATTATAACACACAGTATTCATGGTAGATTTGCTCTAATATATGAGAAAGCTATTTCCCAGTACATAGGAATAGGGAGTCAGGTGTTTCCACTCGCGATATGCAGATCCAACTTTGCCCCTGTGCTGTACATTTACTATAGATATTTAACCTACCCCCATATATCCAGCCTATGCCCCAACCCGTGTGCTAAATGGATACAAAAGGTTTAAACTATACACCTATATTTTTTTTCAACCCCCTACCAGCTGAGTTAGAAACGATTCGTGAGAATCAGCCATATACCCTTTGGAACATGTGGTATAAGTATAGTGAAATCGTAGTTGCTTCTAGCCTATACCCGCCGGCCACCTTAACAAATTTTGGCCACCCATTACAGGTTGATTAACAGATCAGTGGAATTGGCATATTCTAATTGGTCACCATCCTTCCATTTTTATCCATGCTCTATATTGTTGTATTTATTCATCAATATGTCTTCACTTGAAAAGGTGATGTCACACAGCATGGGTTCTATCTCTCTACCCTTTTTCCTCTTCTTTCTAAGTGGAAATACTATGATAAATGTAAAACTGATATTATTAACTAGAAGGTATACTAACCTATCCATGATCACACGATCACTAGCTATAGTAATAAATTGCTAACAATTTTTATAATAAATGGATAGGTAAGATTCATATATAACAGGAACACGCTCCTAAATGAGCGCTTTCCTGTTAAAACTTATTATAAGCCAGGACTTAATTGTCCTTTATTACCTCTGCTCATCGGAATAGAAGCTGTTATTTGTATAATACGGTCTTCCAGGCCACACATTTTGCCAGGGTAAATAAATGAAATACAAACAAACAAACAAACAGACTCTGGCACTCTCTTACCCCCATGTCACTTTTTGTCACTAAATCCAAAGACCCACCCATCCCCTAGGAGGTGACATCATTTGTGAGCATTGCATAACTTGTTGAAACAGAGTTTTGGATACAGATAGCCATTGGATGGTCAGCCTCTATTGGGCCATCCAATAATTACATACACACATTTTTGCCCAAAATGGACCCCCCAGCCCCCCTCAAGATATTGTGAAACACCCCCTCCCCATTTATACTGAGGAATATTTATATAAAAAAGAAGATTCACAGATCAACCATGCATACACTAACTTTTATAGAGTAGAACATTCCCACACAAAATAATCTGGAAGGAAATCCTAGGGTCTGGGGGGTTGCACTATGCAAAACAGCTTGCTATGGTGGGGGTCACAGTTATTTGTTATTTACAATGTCGGGAAAATCCACAAAGCAACCCCCCCTCCCAGCTAGTAATAACTCGGCCCTCAGAAAGTTTAGAATACTGGTATAACTTATGTCAGTAACAGTTGGCTCTTCATTTTGGAATTTCAGAACCCTTGCTGTTCAGAATATGAGAGTATTCTCCCAGAAAATCTGTGAAATTTGGTTGGATATTTTGACCTAAAAAAGTACCAATTTTAGTCCAAAATTACCAGAAAATCAGCCCTTATGCATACACAGTGTGTATGCCAAAAATGGGCCTGGACCCCCACCCCCTGTATGCATCTGTACCCATTTGGCCTACCCCCACACCCCTTGGTGTGTATGTAATTGATGGATGGATGTGTTATATAGATGTTATGTTTGATACAGATAGCGGTTGTACATGTAGACAAACCTCCTGTCACCCATAAAAACCCTACTTGTATAGGTCTCATGTGCTCTCCTAATTTGTACTACTGTGTGCAAATAGAACATGAACATGGTTAATGTGAACATACCGGGTATCTCTATAGGGCCTTCACTGTGGTGGTGTGCTCACTGTGGTGGTTGGGTGTAAAGTACAGGGTAAACTGGCCTCTGCACCACTAGCCAGACAGGCCCCAGTCGCTGAGTGCAGTGCCACAAACACACACTATTGGGGTGAGTTAAATTGGAGTGGTTCTATTTTCAAACGCACATGCTTCTAGCAGGCATCTTTTAACAACAGGGGGGGGGGGGCAAATGAATTTTGACCCTGCTCTTGAGATATTCATACAGTGCTACTTTAGTGAGGGCTAGAATTACAGTGATACATGACCAAGTGATTGGTGTTTTGGCCCCTGATAGTGTATGCTGCATACCAAGAGGTGGAGAAGACATGATATTTATCATGGAAACAAGTTCTGTTATTTGGAAAGTAAACATGGCATTTTAAAGGCAGGAAACCAGGTAGAAATAACATATATCCCAAAATTACGGTAATACCTACCAATGAATTACAGTGATACCCTATGTTATTTGCAAACTGAATTATGGTAATACATGTAAAAAATTCTCAACCCTGTCACACACAAAGCATGCCATTTGGCCTCTAAAATGCCATACCTATGGCAATGTATATCTCCTATAAGTATATGTGTGCAATAACAGCTCATATAGTTGCTTCTAAGTAGGCTAAATCCACTCCCTTCTATTTGTTGTCAATATCCTAAGTGGCTACCTAGCTATTACCGTTATTCGAATTAAGGTAATAGGTCTAGACACTGTGACTTTGGTTTAGATGTCAGGGGATAGCGCGGACGCAGTTCCCCCCTAACAAAACTTGCGCACCCCAGTCATCCACATTTGGGATGATCGCAAGGGTCAACCCAACCGTAGTGCAATGGAGGGGCCTCACCCTGGGAGAAGTGCCGCATACATCACGGTCTCTGCTGTGCTAGGTAAGGATGAGTTGCCGAGCTCAGTGCCAGGCTATGAACAAGGTTTTTCACCACGGATGTGGTGTCCAAGAAGTACGACGGGGAACGCGTGTCCTTTGTCGGCCTCTCTTCCCACACGCATGGAGAACCTACATGGCTGATCGACCGTGAGCCGCTTTAAGCAGAGACTTATGCTGAGGCGACTACTTTATGCCTGTTTTAAGGTGTCCAATTTGCCCGGCTGGCTTGGGAATTATCTCCAGACTGGACTGTGCTGCCATCTGGAGAGAAAGAGCGGAACCAGCTTTGCTCCACTGCAGTGAGGGGTCTTGTCCAAGGATGATTGGCCTAAATTCAATCAGGACTATTTACCCAATGCATCAGAGTACCCCTTAGGGTCGATGCTAATTGATCCCGATGGGTATTTCATGTTAGATTGAGCTTCCTGTGGCGAAATTGAAGCAGGGAAGTTGTTCAAAGCCAATTCAATTCAATTCAATTCAAATTTCTTTATTTAAACTGCAACAGGCAGGAATGATATTCCTGTATTTTGCAGGCTTGTATGTGGCATGAGGTAGGAAAGATGACGGTTAAACTATAGAAAGTACATCAATCTATCGATGTGTTTTACAAACATCTGTCACAATCAATATCTTACATAAAATACATCTTGTGTGTGTGTTTGTCAAGAGTTCCCAGCAAACAAGAAAACGTTATCTGACGTTACAATAACGTTTTCTGAAAGTTTGGAAAACGTTTGAAAATGACGGAAATATAACGTTATCTGACGTTAAAACGTTGACTCAAAATAACGTAATGATAATGTTATATAGAAACATTTAGATATATAACGTTATTATAACGTTATTTTACGTTTTTTTTGGTTTTGAGTAGGGACCTTTAGCAAACCTAATGTAGGTTTCCAAATTAATAGCACTCTGACACATGTTACAGTATACATTTTAGAATTGTCAAGTAATTCGCACCAAGTCCCCCGTGGAGTAGTGTTAGGGCATTAAAGCTCATGGGTACAAACCCCAAACAACTTTTTTCACCTGTGCACTACTGTTAATGTAAAGACATTAATATATTCTATAACGGGCTTAACCTCATCAATTCTAAGTTTCAATTATGCACTACAGATTAAGATAATGACCTCCCAACTGTTTTGAAAAAATACTTTTATCACTGCCACGTCTGCTTTCAATGAGCTTTTACTTGGTTGCTAAAGGTCCCTAATGCACGTATAAGTGCCTGCGTCTACATTTAAAGAGCTACGTTAGGTTTGCTGAAGGTCCCTAATATGTACAGGCGTTGTGGCTGAGTGGTCTAGGCGTTGGTGCATGAGTCCTACACATGTAGGTTCGAACCCCATACGATTTTACAATGATTTTACAACACAAAATAGTCTCCAAAACCTCCGGACAGCACTTACAAGACCTCCACTCATGATAAGAGAATAACGTAAGGGACCTTTATTATTTTCATGTTTAATCAAAATTACCCTGCAAAACCTAACCGAGGCTTGAACCCAGGGTCTCCTGCATGTGAGTCTAACGCTTTACCCCTACTCTACTGGGGCTCTGGTGTTAGGCATGCTGAAAGCTATACCTGTATCACATTGAGATTATGTGCCCAATTCATTTCTTTTTAAAAATTTCATGCAATTCACAAAATGCATTTGAAAAGGACCCTCTTCCTTGCCCCTCTACACCTCCCTGGCAATATTGTATCCATGATAACCTTATAAAACGTTAAATAACGTTAGATAACGTTGTAGTTACAAACGTTTGAATAGGCAACCATAAAAAAACGTAAAATAACGTTGCACATGGCAACGTTTCAAAACGTAAAAATACGTTTTTTGTTCACTGGGTTTCAATACTGTTTAAGATTTGTACATAAAGCAATATTTGAAGTGGGTGATTTCGCCAGCAATATGGAAATTGTATGGGGGTAGCCTCAGCCCCGGCCAGGAGCAAGAACTATCATACATATATGAGAGCACTCATTGGACATTCAACTAATTGATCCGCGTTTTGAACACATATAGAGAGGTTGCATTCCTTATCTCATTGGAGAAGGAGTTCCATTTATGAGCCATACGGTAGGAGACACTATTTCTAGCCGTAGTTAGTTTATACCATTTTACATTAACTAGTTTGACATCATGTGTTTTTCAATTTTTGTCCCACCCTAAAGAGGGTTCTGTATACAGGTGGTAGTGCCCCCTGGAACTCTCACACTACCTTTAAAATCCCCAAGAGGGGATTTAGTGTGGTGAGACCTGAAACACACCTGACCAATCACAGCCTGGCTCTCCACTGCAGTGGCAAATGGTCAGTTAGTCTGAAGGCAATTGATCAGTCAGTCTAGTGCTAACTCGTCAGTGAATCTAGTGGCAAATGATTGGTTAGTGAACCTAATGGCAAATGGTCAGTTAGACTAATAGTGAATGGTCTGTCAGTCTAGTGGCAAATCATCGGTGAGCCTAATGGCATATGGTCGGTCAGTCTAGTGGCAAATTGTCAGTGAACCTAATGGCAAATGGTCAGTTAGACTAATTGTAAATGGTCGGTCAGTCTAGTGGCAAATCGTCAGTGAACCTAATGGCATATGGTCGGTCAAAGTAGTGCCAATTGGTCAGTGAACCTAATGGCAAATGGTCAGATAGTCTAAAAGGCAATTGATCAGTCAGTCTAGTGGCAAATCGTCAGTAAACCTAATGGCATATGGTCGATCAGTCTAATGGCAAATCTTCAGTGAACCTAATGTTAAATGGTCGATCAGTGAACCTAATGGTAAATGGTCAGTTAGACTAATGGCAAATGGTTGGTCAGTCTAGTGGCAAATCGTCATTGAACCTAATGGCATATGGTCGTTTAGTCCAGTTGCTAATCTTCAGTGAATCTAATGGCATATGGTCGGTCATTCTAGTGGCAAATTGTCAGTAAATCTAATGGCAAATGGTCGGTCAAAGTAGTGCCATTTGGTCAGTAAACCTAATGGCATATGGTCGGTCAGTCTAGTGGCAAATCTTCAGTGAATCTTATGGCATATGGTCGGTCAGTCTAGTGGCAAATTCTCAGAGAATCTAATGGCAAATGGTCGATCAGTGAACCTAATGGTAAATGGTCAGTTAGACTAATGGCAAATGGTCGGTCAGTCTAGTGGCAAATCGTCTGTGAACCTAATGGCATATGGTCTTTCAGTCTAGTGGCAAATTGTCAGTGAACCTAATGGCATATGGTCGGTCAGTCTAGTGGCAAATGGTTAGTGAAACTAATGGCATATGGTCGGTCAAAGTAGTGCCAATTGGTCAGTGAACCGAATGGCAAATGGTCAGTTAGTCTAAAGGCAATTGATCAGTCAGTCTAGTGACAAATGGTCAGTGAACCTAATGGCATATGGTCGGTCAGTCTTGTGGCAAATCTTCAGTGAACCTAATGGCATATGGTCAGTCAGTCTAGTGGCAAATCGTCAGTGAACCTAATGGTAAATGGTCAGTTAGACTAATTGCAAATGGTCAGTCAGTCTAGTGGCAAATCATCAGTCAACCTAATGGCATATGGTCGTTCAGTCTAGTGGCAAATCGTCAGTGAACCTAATGGTAAATGGTCAGTTAGACTAATGGCAAATGGTCGGTCAGTCTAGTGGCAAATCGTCTGTGAATCTAATGGCATATGGTCAGTCAGTCTAGTGGCAAATTGTTAGTGAAACTAATGGCATATGGTCGGTCAGTCTAGTGGCAAATCTTCAGTGAATCTAATGGTATATGGTCAGTCAATCTAGTGGCAAACCGTCAGTGAATCTAATGGCAAACCTTCGATCAGTGAACCTAATGGCAAATGGTCAGTGAGACTAATAGCAAATGGTTGGTCAGTCTAGTGGCAACGCGTCAGTGAACCTAATAGCATATGGTCAGGCCGTCTAGTGGCAAATCGTAAGTAAATCTAATGGCATATGGTCGGTCAAAGAAGTGTCAATTGGTCAGTGAACCTAATGGCAAATGGTCAGTTAGTCTAAAAACAATTGATCAGTCAGTCTAGTGGCAAATTGTCAGTGAACCTAATGGCATTTGGTCGGTCAGTCTAGTGGCAAATCGTCAGAAAAAAACCAATGGTAAATGGTCAGTTAGACTAATGACAAATGGTCGGTCAGCCAAGTGGAAAATCGTCAGTGAACCTAATGGCAAATGGTCAGTTAGTCTAAAGGCAATTGATCAGTCAGTCTAGTGGCAAATCGTCAGTGAACCAAATGGCATATGGTCGATCAGTCTAATGGCAAATCGTCAGTGAACCTAATGGTAAATGGTCAGTTAGACTAATGGCAAATGGTCGGTCAGTCTAGTGGCAAATCGTCAGTGAACCTAATGGCATATGGTCATTCAGTCTAGTGGCAAATCGTCAGTAAACCCAATGGCATATTGTCGGTCAGTTTAGTGGCATATCGTTAGTAAATGCAATGGCAAATGGTTGGTCAGTCTAGTTGCAAATCGTCAGTAAACCTAATGGCATATGTTCGGTCAGTCTAGTGGCAAATCTTCAGTGAATCTAATGGCATATGGTCGGTCAGTCTAGTGGCAAATCATCAGTGAAACTAATGGTAAATGGTCAGTGAATCTAATGTCAAGTTGTCAGCGAATCTAATGGCAAATGGTCATCGAATCTAATGGCAAATGGTCGGCAAGTCTAGTGGAAAATCGTCAGTGAACTTAATAGCATATAGTCAGTCGGTCTAGTGGTGAATCGTCAGTGAATCTTATGGCAAATTGTCGGTTAGTCTAGTAGTAAATTGTCAGTGAATCTAATGGCAAATGGTTGGTCAGTGAACCTTATGGCAAATGGTCGGTTAAAATAATAGTGAATGGTCTGTCAGTTTAGTGGCAAATCATCAGTGAACCTAATGGCATATGATCGTTCAGTCTAGTGGCAAATCGTTAATTGTTGTTGTTGTTAATTATTTTATTTTGCTTGCATAACGTAGAGCCAAGCCCTGTTTGCGTTTTGCAATTAATGTGTACATAATGTATAGTGATGATATTCATATAGCATATGTACATGTAGTGCCCTTAAGGGTATCACTTAGATTTCCAATAGTAAATATTATTTCATATGGAATCATATAGAAAAATAATTATGACTTGTGAAGGAGCTTGCGCATTTCCACAATAAGATCAGATCCAAGATGTGATCGGAATTACCTTAAATTACCTTGTTACATAAGGAAAAAATTTCTTTCTACATAAGAAAAGACAGAATATAAAATTCAAAATTTTGGCTGATGTTATAAGCCTATGGCTGATGGAAAAGCCTTTAAAAATAGAATCTTGGTGTTGTTGTTTCCAAGAGGTGAACTATTGATGGCAATGAATGTAATGGCATATAATCTTTTAAAGTAGTGCCCATTGGTCAGTGAACCTAATGGCAAATGGTCAGTTAGTCTAAAGGCAATTGAACAGTCAGTCTAGTCGTGAATCGTCTGTGAATCTAATGGCAAATGGTTGGTTAGTAAACCTAATGGCAAGTGGTCAGTTAGACTAATAGTGAATGGTCTGTCAGTCTAGTGGCAAATCATCGACGAGCCTAATGGCATATGGTCAGTCAGTCTAGTGGCAAAACGTAAAGGAATTTAATGGCATATGGTCCGTCAAAGAAGTGCCAATTGGTCAGTGAACCTAATGGCAAATAATCAGTTAGTCTTAAGGCAATTGATCAGTCAGTCTTGTGGCAAATCGTCAGTGAACCTTATTGCATATGGTCAGTCGGTCTAGTGGCAAATTGTTAGTGAATCTAATGGCAAATCGTCGGTCAAAGTAGTGCCAATTGGTCAGTGAACCTAATGGCAAATGGTCAGATAGTCTAAAGGCAATTGATCAGTCAGTCTAGTGGCAAATCATGAGTGAACCTGTAATGGCATATGGTCGGTCAGTCTAGTGGCAAATCGTCAGAGAACCCAATGGTAAATGGTCAGTTAGACTAATGGTTAATGGTCTGTCAGTCTAGTGGCAAATTGTCAGTGAACCTAATGGCATATGGTCGTTCAGTCTAGTGGCAAATCTTCAGTGAACCTAATGGCATATGGTCAGTCAGTCTGGAGGCTAATCATTAATGAATCTAATGGCATATGGTCGGTCAAAGTAGTGCCAATCGGTCAGTGAACCTTATGGCAAATGGTCAGTTAGTCTAAAGGCAATTAATCAGTCAGTCTAGTAGCAAATCGTCAGTGAACCTAATGGCATATGGTCGGTCAGTCTAGTGGCAAATCATCAGTGAAACTAATGGTAAATGGTCAGTGAATCTAATGTCAAGTTGTCAGTGAATCTAATGGCAAATGGTCATCGAATCTAATGGCAAATGGTCGGCAAGTCTAGTGGAAAATCGTCAGTGAACTTAATAGCATATAGTCAGTCGGTCTAGTGGCGAATCGTCAGTGAATCTTATGGCAAATTGTCGGTTAGTCTAGTAGTAAATTGTCAGTGAATCTAATGGCAAATGGTTGGTCAGTGAACCTTATGGCAAATGGTCGGTTAAAATAATAGTGAATGGTCTGTCAGTTTAGTGGCAAATCATCAGTGAACCTAATGGCATATGATCGTTCAGTCTAGTGGCAAATCGTTAATTGTTGTTGTTGTTAATTATTTTATTTTGCTTGCATAACGTAGAGCCAAGCCCTGTTTGCGTTTTGCAATTAATGTGTACATAATGTATAGTGATGATATTCATATAGCATATGTACATGTAGTGCCCTTAAGGGTATCACTTAGATTTCCAATAGTAAATATTATTTCATATGGAATCATATAGAAAAATAATTATGACTTGTGAAGGAGCTTGCGCATTTCCACAATAAGATCAGATCCAAGATGTGATCGGAATTACCTTAAATTACCTTGTTACATAAGGAAACAATTTCTTTCTACATAAGAAAAGACAGAATATAAAATTCAAAATTTTGGCTGATGTTATAAGCCTATGGCTGATGGAAAAGCCTTTAAAAATAGAATCTTGGTGTTGTTGTTTCCAAGAGGTGAACTATTGATGGCAATGAATGTAATGGCATATAATCTTTTAAAGTAGTGCCCATTGGTCAGTGAACCTAATGGCAAATGGTCAGTTAGTCTAAAGGCAATTGAACAGTCAGTCTAGTCGTGAATCGTCTGTGAATCTAATGGCAAATGGTTGGTTAGTAAACCTAATGGCAAGTGGTCAGTTAGACTAATAGTGAATGGTCTGTCAGTCTAGTGGCAAATCATCGACGAGCCTAATGGCATATGGTCAGTCAGTCTAGTGGCAAAACGTAAAGGAATTTAATGGCATATGGTCCGTCAAAGAAGTGCCAATTGGTCAGTGAACCTAATGGCAAATAATCAGTTAGTCTTAAGGCAATTGATCGGTCAGTCTTGTGGCAAATCGTCAGTGAACCTTATTGCATATGGTCAGTCGGTCTAGTGGCAAATTGTTAGTGAATCTAATGGCAAATCGTCGGTCAAAGTAGTGCCAATTGGTCAGTGAACCTAATGGCAAATGGTCAGATAGTCTAAAGGCAATTGATCAGTCAGTCTAGTGGCAAATCATGAGTGAACCTATAATGGCATATGGTCGGTCAGTCTAGTGGCAAATCGTCAGAGAACCCAATGGTAAATGGTCAGTTAGACTAATGGTTAATGGTCTGTCAGTCTAGTGGCAAATTGTCAGTGAACCTAATGGCATATGGTCGTTCAGTCTAGTGGCAAATCTTCAGTGAACCTAATGGCATATGGTCAGTCAGTCTGGAGGCTAATCATTAATGAATCTAATGGCATATGGTCGGTCAAAGTAGTGCCAATCGGTCAGTGAACCTAATGGCAAATGGTCAGTTAGTCTAAAGGCAATTAATCAGTCAGTCTAGTAGCAAATCGTCAGTGAACCTAATGGCATATGGTCGGTAAGTCTAGTGGCAAATGGTCAGTGAACCTAATGGCAAATGGTCGGTTAGACTAATGGTAAATGGTCGATCAGTCTAGTGGCAAATCATCAGTGAATCTAATGGTATATGGTCAGTCAATCTAGTGGCAAACCGTCAGTGAATCTAATGGCAAACCTTCGATCAGTGAACCTAATGGCAAATGGTCAGTGAGACTAATAGCAAATGGTTGGTCAGTCTAGTGGCAACGCGTCAGTGAACCTAATAGCATATGGTCAGGCCGTCTAGTGGCAAATCGTAAGTAAATCTAATGGCATATGGTCGGTCAAAGAAGTGTCAATTGGTCAGTGAACCTAATGGCAAATGGTCAGTTAGTCTAAAAACAATTGATCAGTCAGTCTAGTGGCAAATTGTCAGTGAACCTAATGGCATTTGGTCGGTCAGTCTAGTGGCAAATCGTCAGAAAAAAACCAATGGTAAATGGTCAGTTAGACTAATGACAAATGGTCGGTCAGCCAAGTGGAAAATCGTCAGTGAACCTAATGGCAAATGGTCAGTTAGTCTAAAGGCAATTGATCAGTCAGTCTAGTGGCAAATCGTCAGTGAACCAAATGGCATATGGTCGATCAGTCTAATGGCAAATCGTCAGTGAACCTAATGGTAAATGGTCAGTTAGACTAATGGCAAATGGTCGGTCAGTCTAGTGGCAAATCGTCAGTGAACCTAATGGCATATGGTCATTCAGTCTAGTGGCAAATCGTCAGTAAACCCAATGGCATATTGTCGGTCAGTTTAGTGGCATATCGTTAGTAAATGCAATGGCAAATGGTTGGTCAGTCTAGTTGCAAATCGTCAGTAAACCTAATGGCATATGTTCGGTCAGTCTAGTGGCAAATCTTCAGTGAATCTAATGGCATATGGTCGGTCAGTCTAGTGGCAAATCATCAGTGAAACTAATGGTAAATGGTCAGTGAATCTAATGTCAAGTTGTCAGCGAATCTAATGGCAAATGGTCATCGAATCTAATGGCAAATGGTCGGCAAGTCTAGTGGAAAATCGTCAGTGAACTTAATAGCATATAGTCAGTCGGTCTAGTGGTGAATCGTCAGTGAATCTTATGGCAAATTGTCGGTTAGTCTAGTAGTAAATTGTCAGTGAATCTAATGGCAAATGGTTGGTCAGTGAACCTTATGGCAAATGGTCGGTTAAAATAATAGTGAATGGTCTGTCAGTTTAGTGGCAAATCATCAGTCAACCTAATGGCATATGATCGTTCAGTCTAGTGGCAAATCGTTAATTGTTGTTGTTGTTAATTATTTTATTTTGCTTGCATAACGTAGAGCCAAGCCCTGTTTGCGTTTTGCAATTAATGTGTACATAATGTATAGTGATGATATTCATATAGCATATGTACATGTAGTGCCCTTAAGGGTATCACTTAGATTTCCAATAGTAAATATTATTTCATATGGAATCATATAGAAAAATAATTATGACTTGTGAAGGAGCTTGCGCATTTCCACAATAAGATCAGATCCAAGATGTGATCGGAATTACCTTAAATTACCTTGTTACATAAGGAAACAATTTCTTTCTACATAAGAAAAGACAGAATATAAAATTCAAAATTTTGGCTGATGTTATAAGCCTATGGCTGATGGAAAAGCCTTTAAAAATAGAATCTTGGTGCTGTTGTTTCCAAGAGGTGAACTATTGATGGCAATGAATGTAATGGCATATAATCTTTTAAAGTAGTGCCCATTGGTCAGTGAACCTAATGGCAAATGGTCAGTTAGTCTAAAGGCAATTGAACAGTCAGTCTAGTCGTGAATCGTCTGTGAATCTAATGGCAAATGGTTGGTTAGTAAACCTAATGGCAAGTGGTCAGTTAGACTAATAGTGAATGGTCTGTCAGTCTAGTGGCAAATCATCGACGAGCCTAATGGCATATGGTCAGTCAGTCTAGTGGCAAAACGTAAAGGAATTTAATGGCATATGGTCCGTCAAAGAAGTGCCAATTGGTCAGTGAACCTAATGGCAAATAATCAGTTAGTCTTAAGGCAATTGATCAGTCAGTCTTGTGGCAAATCGTCAGTGAACCTTATTGCATATGGTCAGTCGGTCTAGTGGCAAATTGTTAGTGAATCTAATGGCAAATCGTCGGTCAAAGTAGTGCCAATTGGTCAGTGAACCTAATGGCAAATGGTCAGATAGTCTAAAGGCAATTGATCAGTCAGTCTAGTGGCAAATCATGAGTGAACCTGTAATGGCATATGGTCGGTCAGTCTAGTGGCAAATCGTCAGAGAACCCAATGGTAAATGGTCAGTTAGACTAATGGTTAATGGTCTGTCAGTCTAGTGGCAAATTGTCAGTGAACCTAATGGCATATGGTCGTTCAGTCTAGTGGCAAATCTTCAGTGAACCTAATGGCATATGGTCAGTCAGTCTGGAGGCTAATCATTAATGAATCTAATGGCATATGGTCGGTCAAAGTAGTGCCAATCGGTCAGTGAACCTTATGGCAAATGGTCAGTTAGTCTAAAGGCAATTAATCAGTCAGTCTAGTAGCAAATCGTCAGTGAACCTAATGGCATATGGTCGGTCAGTCTAGTGGCAAATCATCAGTGAAACTAATGGTAAATGGTCAGTGAATCTAATGTCAAGTTGTCAGTGAATCTAATGGCAAATGGTCATCGAATCTAATGGCAAATGGTCGGCAAGTCTAGTGGAAAATCGTCAGTGAACTTAATAGCATATAGTCAGTCGGTCTAGTGGCGAATCGTCAGTGAATCTTATGGCAAATTGTCGGTTAGTCTAGTAGTAAATTGTCAGTGAATCTAATGGCAAATGGTTGGTCAGTGAACCTTATGGCAAATGGTCGGTTAAAATAATAGTGAATGGTCTGTCAGTTTAGTGGCAAATCATCAGTGAACCTAATGGCATATGATCGTTCAGTCTAGTGGCAAATCGTTAATTGTTGTTGTTGTTAATTATTTTATTTTGCTTGCATAACGTAGAGCCAAGCCCTGTTTGCGTTTTGCAATTAATGTGTACATAATGTATAGTGATGATATTCATATAGCATATGTACATGTAGTGCCCTTAAGGGTATCACTTAGATTTCCAATAGTAAATATTATTTCATATGGAATCATATAGAAAAATAATTATGACTTGTGAAGGAGCTTGCGCATTTCCACAATAAGATCAGATCCAAGATGTGATCGGAATTACCTTAAATTACCTTGTTACATAAGGAAACAATTTCTTTCTACATAAGAAAAGACAGAATATAAAATTCAAAATTTTGGCTGATGTTATAAGCCTATGGCTGATGGAAAAGCCTTTAAAAATAGAATCTTGGTGTTGTTGTTTCCAAGAGGTGAACTATTGATGGCAATGAATGTAATGGCATATAATCTTTTAAAGTAGTGCCCATTGGTCAGTGAACCTAATGGCAAATGGTCAGTTAGTCTAAAGGCAATTGAACAGTCAGTCTAGTCGTGAATCGTCTGTGAATCTAATGGCAAATGGTTGGTTAGTAAACCTAATGGCAAGTGGTCAGTTAGACTAATAGTGAATGGTCTGTCAGTCTAGTGGCAAATCATCGACGAGCCTAATGGCATATGGTCAGTCAGTCTAGTGGCAAAACGTAAAGGAATTTAATGGCATATGGTCCGTCAAAGAAGTGCCAATTGGTCAGTGAACCTAATGGCAAATAATCAGTTAGTCTTAAGGCAATTGATCAGTCAGTCTTGTGGCAAATCGTCAGTGAACCTTATTGCATATGGTCAGTCGGTCTAGTGGCAAATTGTTAGTGAATCTAATGGCAAATCGTCGGTCAAAGTAGTGCCAATTGGTCAGTGAACCTAATGGCAAATGGTCAGATAGTCTAAAGGCAATTGATCAGTCAGTCTAGTGGCAAATCATGAGTGAACCTATAATGGCATATGGTCGGTCAGTCTAGTGGCAAATCGTCAGAGAACCCAATGGTAAATGGTCAGTTAGACTAATGGTTAATGGTCTGTCAGTCTAGTGGCAAATTGTCAGTGAACCTAATGGCATATGGTCGTTCAGTCTAGTGGCAAATCTTCAGTGAACCTAATGGCATATGGTCAGTCAGTCTGGAGGCTAATCATTAATGAATCTAATGGCATATGGTCGGTCAAAGTAGTGCCAATCGGTCAGTGAACCTAATGGCAAATGGTCAGTTAGTCTAAAGGCAATTAATCAGTCAGTCTAGTAGCAAATCGTCAGTGAACCTAATGGCATATGGTCGGTAAGTCTAGTGGCAAATGGTCAGTGAACCTAATGGCAAATGGTCGGTTAGACTAATGGTAAATGGTCGATCAGTCTAGTGGCAAATCATCAGTGAATCTAATGGCATACGGTCGGTCAGGCTAGTGGCAAATCTTCAGTGAATCTAATGGCATATGGTCGGTCAGTCAAGTGGCATATTGTCAGTGAATCTAATGGCAAATGGCCGATCAGTGAACCTAATGGTAAATGGTCAGTTAGACTAACGGCAAATGGTTGGTCAGTCTAGTGGCAAATCGTCAGTGAACCTAATGGCACATGGTCGTTTAGTCTATTGGCAAATCGTCAGTGAACCTAATGGCATATGGTCGGTCAGTCTAGTGGCAAATTGTTAGTGAAACTAATGGCATATGGTCGGTCAGTCTAGTGGCAAATCTTCAGTGAATCTAATGGCATATGGTCAGTCAATCTAGTGGCAATCTATATAGAAAAATAATTATGACTCGTGAAGGAGCTTGCGCATTTCCACAATCAGATCAGATCCAAGATGTGATCCGAATTACCTTAAATTACCTTGTTACATAAGGAAAAAATTTCTTTCTACATAAGAAAAGACAGAATATAAAATTCAAAATTTTGGCTGATGTTATAAGCCTATGGCTGATGGAAAAGCCTTTAAAAATAGAATCTTGGTGTTGTTGTTTCCAAGAGGTGAACTATTGATGGCAATGAATGTAATGGCATATAATCTTTCAAAGTAGTGCCCATTGGTCAGTGAACCTAATGGCAAATGGTCAGTTAGTCTAAAGGCAATTGAACAGTCAGTCTAGTCGTGAATCGTCTGTGAATCTAATGGCAAATGGTTGGTTAGTAAACCTAATGGCAAGTGGTCAGTTAGACTAATAATGAATGGTCTGTCAGTCTAGTGGCAAATCATCGACGAGCCTAATGGCATATGGTCAGTCAGTCTAGTGGCAAATCGTAAAGGAATTTAATAGCATATGGTCCGTCAAAGAAGTGCCAATTGGTCAGTGAACCTAATGGCAAATAATCAGTTAGTCTTAAGGCAATTGATCAGTCAGTCTTGTGGCAAATCGTCAGTGAACCTTATTGCATATGGTCAGTCGGTCTAGTGGCAAATTGTTAGTGAATCTAATGGCAAATCGTCGGTCAAAGTAGTGCCAATTGGTCAGTGAACCTAATGGCAAATGGTCAGATCGTCAGAGAACCCAATGGTAAATGGTCAGTTAGACTAATGGTTAATGGTCTGTCAGTCTAGTGGCAAATTGTCAGTGAACCTTATTGCATATGGTCAGTCAATCTAGTGGCAAACCGTCAGTGAATCTAATGGCAAACCGTGGATCAGTGAACCTAATGGCAAATGGTCAGTGAGACTAATAGCAAATGGTTGGTCAGTCTAGTGGCAAAGTGTCAGTGAACCTAATAGCATATGGTCAGGCAGTCTAGTGGTAAATCGTAAGTAAATCTAATGGCATATGGTCGGTCAAAGAAGTGTCAATTGGTCAGTGAACCTAATATCAAATGGTCAGTTAGTCTAAAAGCAATTGATCAGTCAGTCTAGTGGCAAATCGTCAGTGAACCTAATGGCATATGGTCGGTCAGTCTAGTGGCAAATCGTCAGAAAAAAACCAATGGTAAATGGTCAATTAGACTAATGACAAATGGTCGGTCAGTCAAGTGGAAAATCGTCAGTGAACCTAAAGGCATATGGTCGGTCAGTCTAGAGGCAAATCGTTAATGAATCTAATGGCATATGGTCAGTCAGTCTAGTGGCAAATTGTTAGTGAAACTAATGGCATATGGTCGGTCAGTGAAGTGGCAAATCTTCAGTGAATCTAATGGTATATGGTCAGTCAATCTAGTGGCAAACCGTCAGTGAATCTAATGGCAAACCGTCGATCAGTGAACTTAATGGCAAATGGTCAGTGAGACTAATAGCAAATGGTTGTTCAGTCTAGTGGCAAAGCGTCAGTGAACCTAATAGCATATGGTCAGGCAGTCTAGTGGCAAATCGTAAGTAAATCTAATGGCATATGGTCGGTCAAAGAAGTGTCAATTGGTCAGTGAAGCTAATGGCAAATGGTCAGTTAGTCTTAAAACAATTGATCAGTCAGTCTAGTGGCAAATCGTCAGTGAACCTAATGGCATATGGTCGGTCAGTCTAGTGGCAAATCGTCAGAAAAAAAACACTGGTAAATGGTCAGTTAGACTAATGCCAAATGGTCTGTCAGTCAAGTGGAAAATCGTCAGTGAACCTAAAGGCATATGGTCGGTCAGTCTAGAGGCAAATCGTTAATGAATCTAATGGCATATTGTTGGTGAAAGTAGTGCCAATCGGTTAGTGAACCTAATGTCAAACGGTCCGTTAGTCTAAAGGCAATTGATCAGTCAGTCTATTAGCAAATCGTCAGTGAACCTAATGGCATATGGTCGGTCAGTCTAATGGCAAATCGTCAGTGAACCTAATGTTAAATGGTCGATCAGTGAACCTAATGGTAAATGGTCAGTTAGACTAATGGCAAATGGTCGGTCAGTCTAGTGGCAAATCGTCAATGAACCTAATGGCATATGGTCGTTTAGTCCAGTGGCAAATCTTCAGTGAATCTAATGGCATACGGTTGGTCATTCTAGTGGCAAATTGTCAGTAAATCTAATGGCAAATGGTCGGTCAAAGTAGTGCCATTTGGTCAGTGAACCTCATGGCATATGGTCGGTCAGTCTAGTGGCAAATCTTCAGTGAATCTAATGGCATATGGTCGGTCAGTCTAGTGGCAAATTGTCAGAGAATCTAATGGCAAATGGTCGATCAGTGAACCTAATGGTAAATGGTCAGTTAGACTAATGGCAAATGGTCGGTCAGTCTATTGGCAAATCGTCTGTGAACCTACTGGCATATGGTCGGTCAGTCTGGTGGCAAATTGTCATTGAACCTAATGGCATATGGTCGGTCAAAGTAGTGCCAATAGGTCAGTGAACCGAATGGCAAATGGTCAGTTAGTCTAAAGGCAATTGATCAGTCAGTCTAGTGACAAATCGTCAGTGAACCTAATGGCATATGGTCGGTTAGTCTAGTGGCAAATCTTCAGTGAATCTAATGGCATATGGTCGGTCAGTCTAGTGGCAAATTGTCAGTGAATCTAATAGCAAATGGTCGATCAGTGAACCTAATGGTAAATGGTCAGTTAGACTAATGGCAAATGGTCAGTCAGTCTAGTAGCAAATCGTCTGTGAACCTTATGGCATATGGTCGGTCCAAGAAGTGCCAATTGGTCAGTGGACCGAATGGCAAATGGTCAGTTAGTCTAAAGGCAATTGATCAGTCAGTCTTGTGGCAAATCTTCAGTGAACCTAATGGCATATGGTCGGTCAGTCTAGTGGCAAATCGTCAGTGAACCTAATGGTAAATGGTCAGTTAGACTAATTGCAAATGGTCGGTCAGTCTAGTGGCAAAGTGTCAGTGAACCTAATAGCATATGGTCAGGCAGTCTAGTGGCAAATCGTAAGTAAATCTAATGGCATATGGTCGGTCAAAGAAGTGTCAATTGGTCAGTGAAGCTAATGGCAAATGGTCAGTTAGTCTAAAAACAATTGATCAGTCAGTCTAGTGGCAAATCGTCAGTGAACCTAATGGCATATGGTCGGTCAGTCTAGTGGCAAATCGTCAGAAAAAACCAATGGTAAATGGTCAGTTAGACTAATGACAAATGGTCGGTCAGCCAACTGGAAAATCGTCAGTGAACCTTATGGCAAATGGTCAGTTAGTCTAAAGGCAATTGACCAGTCAGTCTAGTGGCAAATCGTCAGTGGACCAAATGGCATATGGTCGATCAGTCTAATGGCAAATCGTCAGTGAACCTAATGGTAAATGGTCAGTTAGACTAATGGCAAATGGTCGGTCAGTCTAGTGGCAAATCGTCAGTGAACCTAATGGCATAATTATGGTCATTCAGTCTAGTGGCAAATCGTCAGTAAACCCAATGGCATATGGTCGGTCAGTCTAGTGGCATATCGTTAGTAAATGTAATGGCAAATGGTTGGTCAGTCTAGTTGCAAATCGTCAGTAAACCTTATGGCATATGTTCGGTCAGTCTAGTGGCAAATCTTCAGTGAATCTAATGGCATATGGTCGGTCAGTCTAGTGGCAAATCGTCAGTGAAACTAATGGTAAATGGTCAGTGAATCTAATGTCAAGTTGTCAATGAATCTAATGGCAAATGGTCATCGAATCTAATGGCAAATGGTCGGCAAGTCTAGTGGAAAATCGTCAGTGAACTTAATAGCATATAGTCAGTCGGTCTAGTGGCGAATTGTCAGTGAATCTTATGGCAAATTGTCGGTTAGTCTAGTGGTAAATTGTCAGTGAATCTAATGGCAAATGGTTGGTCAGTGAACCTTATGGCAAATGGTCGGTTAAAATAATAGTGAATGGTCTGTCAGTTTAGTGGCAAATCATCAGTCAACCTAATGGCATATGATCGTTCAGTCTAGTGGCAAATCGTTAATTGTTGTTGTTGTTAATTATTTTATTTTGCTTGCATAACGTAGAGCCAAGCCCTGTTTGCGTTTTGCAATTAATGTGTACATAATGTATAGTGATGATATTCATATAGCATATGTACATGTAGTGCCCTAATGGGTATCACTTAGATTTCCAATAATGAATATTATTTCATATGGAATCATATAGAAAAATAATTATGACTTGTGAAGGAGCTTGCGCATTTCCACAATAAGATCAGATCCAAGATGTGATCCGAATTACCTTAAATTACCTTGTTACATAAGGAAAAAATTTCTTTCTACATAAGAAAAGACAGAATATAAAATTCAAAATTTTGGCTGATGCTATAAGCCTATGGCTGATGGAAAAGCCTTTAAAAATAGAATCTTGGTGTTGTTGTTTCCAAGAGGTGAACTATTGATGGCAATGAATGTAATGGCATATAATCTTTCAAAGTAGTGCCCATTGGTCAGTGAACCTAATGGCAAATGGTCAGTTAGTCTAAAGGCAATTGAACAGTCAGTCTAGTCGTGAATCGTCTGTGAATCTAATGGCAAATGGTTGGTTAGTAAACCTAATGGCAAGTGGTCAGTTAGACTAATAGTGAATGGTCTGTCAGTCTAGTGGCAAATCATCGACGAGCCTAATGGCATATGGTCAGTCAGTCTAGTGGCAAAACGTAAAGGAATTTAATGGCATATGGTCCGTCAAAGAAGTGCCAATTGGTCAGTGAACCTAATGGCAAATAATCAGTTAGTCTTAAGGCAATTGATCAGTCAGTCTTGTGGCAAATCGTCAGTGAACCTTATTGCATATGGTCAGTCGGTCTAGTGGCAAATTGTTAGTGAATCTAATGGCAAATCGTCGGTCAAAGTAGTGCCAATTGGTCAGTGAACCTAATGGCAAATGGTCAGATAGTCTAAAGGCAATTGATCAGTCAGTCTAGTGGCAAATCATGAGTGAACCTATAATGGCAAATGGTCGGTCAGTCTAGTGGCAAATCGTCAGAGAACCCCATGGTAAATGGTCAGTTAGACTAATGGTTAATGGTCTGTCAGTCTAGTGGCAAATTGTCAGTGAACCTAATGGCATATGGTTGTTCAGTCTAGTGGCAAATCTTCAGTGAACCTAATGGCATATGGTCAGTCAGTCTGGAGGCTAATCATTAATGAATCTTATGGCATATGGTCGGTCAAAGTAGTGCCAATCGGTCAGTGAACCTAATGGCAAATGGTCAGTTAGTCTAAAGGCAATTAAACAGTCAGTCTAGTAGCAAATCGTCAGTGAACCTAATGGCATATGGTCGGTTAGTCTAGTGACAAATGGTCAGTGAACCTAATGGCAAATGGTCGGTTAGACTAATGGTAAATGGTCGATCAGTCTAGTGGCAAATCATCAGTGAAACTTATGGCATACGGTCGGTCAGGCTAGTGGCAAATCTTCAGTGAATCTGATGGCATATGGTTGGTCATTCAAGTGGCATATTGTCAGTGAATCTAATGGCAAATGGCCGATCAGTGAACCTAATGGTAAATGGTCAGTTAGACTAACGGCAAATGGTCGGTCAGTCTAGTGGCAAATCGTCAGTGAACCTACTGGCATATGGTCGGTCAGTCTAGTGGCAAATTGTTAGTGAAACTAATGGCATATGGTCGGTCAGTCTAGTGGCAAATCTTCAGTGAATCTAATGGCATATGGTCAGTCAATCTAGTGGCAAACCGTCAGTGAATCTAATGGCAAACCGTCGATCAGTGAACCTAATGGCAAATGGTCAGTGAGACTAATAGCAAATGGTTGGTCAGTCTAGTGGCAAAGTGTCAGTGAACCTAATAGCATATGGTCAGGCAGTCTAGTGGCAAATCGTAAGTAAATCTAATGGCATATGGTCGGTCAAAGAAGTGTCAATTGGTCAGTGAAGCTAATGGCAAATGGTCAGTTAGTCTAAAAGCAATTGATCAGTCAGTCTAGTGGCAAATCGTCAGTGAACCTAATGGCATATGGTCGGTCAGTCTAGTGGCAAATGGTCAGAAAAAAAACAATGGTAAATGGTCAGTTAGACTAATGACAAATGGTCGGTCAGTCAAGTGGAAAATCGTCAGTGAACCTAAAGGCATATGGTCGGTCAGTCGAGAGGCAAATCGTTAATGAATCTAATGGCATATTGTTGATGAAAGTAGTGCCAATCGGTTAGTGAACCTAATGTCAAATGGTCCGCTAGTCTAAAGGCAATTGATCAGTCAGTCTATTAGCAAATCGTCAGTGAACCTAATTGCATATGGTCGGTCAGTCTAATGGCAAATCGTCAGTGAACCTAATGTTAAATGGTCGATCAGTGAACCTAATGGTAAATGGTCAGTTAGACTAATGGCAAATGGTCGGTCAGTCTAGTGGCAAATCTTCAGTGAATCTAATGGCATACGGTCGGTCAAAGTAGTGCCATTTGGTCAGTGAACCTCATGGCATATGGTCGGTCAGTCTAGTGGCAAATCTTCAGTGAATCTAATGGCATATGGTCGGTCAGTCTAGTGGCAAATTGTCAGAGAATCTAATGGCAAATGGTCGATCAGTGAACCTAATGGTAAATGGTCAGTTAGACTAATGGCAAATGGTCGGTCAGTCTAGTGGCAAATCGTCTGTGAACCTAATGGCATATGGTCGTTCAGTCTGGTGGCAAATTGTCATTGAACCTAATGGCATATGGTCGGTCAGTCTAGTGGCAAATGGTTAGTGAAACTAATGGCATATGGTCGGTTAAAGTAGTGCCAATTGGTCAGTGAACCGAATGGCAAATGGTCAGTTAGTCTAAAGGCAATTGATCAGTCAGTCTAGTGACAAATCGTCAGTGAACCTAATGGCATATGGTCGGTTAGTCTAGTGGCAAATCTTCAGTGAACCTAATGGCATATGGTCGGTCAGTCTAGTGGCAAATTGTCAGTGAATCTAATGGCAAATGGTCGATCAGTGAACCTAATGGTAAATGGTCAGTTAGACTAGTGTGGTGGGTCGCCGCTGTACTATTTCTATGGAACCAGTTTGTGTTATATTTGGTATGTGTGTTGCCGTGTATCCAGGCCGCACTCCTGTCTAGTGCCGAGTATATGGTTATATAAGCCCACACCTGAGGATTGGTGGAGCGTGGCCTGGTTATGTGCATTGAGCCGTGACCGCCACGTGTCACCCGACATATCTCGGGTACCGTGTCGACCCGGATGCACAGGCGCGTGGTTACCCGGAGTTCCTTGGGAACTCAAGTGTTTACGAGTAATGGGGAGAGTTACATAACGACCAGTACATAAGACCTGGGGTTCTGCTAATTGAGGACCCAGTCTTGCTGTGCACTTCGGCCAGCTCGACTGCTCCACAACAGAGCTTCCCCGAACTCTGTTGTACCTTTTAGGCCTAGTCCTGTCGCTGCTTCCAACTTGGTCACCCTGTGTCTTTCTCTGTTCCACCCTCTGGGGGAACTAGAGGAGATAGACGCATTGGTGGACAACTCCGGGTACAGAACTCCCTCTGTGGAGTCTGATCCAAGTGGAGTTAACCAAGATGGAAGAGAGCCTTGGAACTCGGGAATTATGTACTAGACCGTGAGCGTATACCTCCTGTATGTTCATATGACCACTGGTGTTCAGAAGCCTATTTGATTGTTACTATCCGTCTGTATGATTACGAGCCGTATGTCAGAATGAATAAAGTGTAATTTCTGAACAACCTATTTTCGAATCTGGAGTTTTTCATAGCCGATGCCTATCTTAGAATAGCCAACAGCTACACTGGTGCCGTGACCACTTTGGGTAAGTATTGATTTACATTTATTTTTTTCACTTTCTGAAATTGAGAGGTAAGCTCTTATATGTTTGAACCAGAATTGGTAGGTTTCAAGGATAGTTATTACAGGTTGCTTTTGTGTGGTGAAGATATGTCAGATACAGAGGTACCTCCCCCGTCGGTTACAAACCAAGGGGAGGGTATGCGTCCTAGACTACGGTCTAGGGTTAGGTTTAATGCTAGGCAGAAGGTACATACGTTCAATCAGAGTAGGGAAATTGGACATGGAGGAGAGGAGGAGGCCCACGAGGTGAGATCTGAGGATTC